>BSDF01000019.1:8608142-9895225 GCA_027925045.1 Hypotaenidia okinawae | reverse complement strand
AAGGAACATTTCTTGGGTGAGAATCTCACCCGTTAAGGTTATCTTTGAAAAGATGGTTGGTCACAGTCAAACCAAGTTCTGCCCAGGATCAACACCTCCTGGCATTTGTTCTGCAGAGCCCACGGAGCATTTTAATGCAGCAGCTACATCAAAAAGCCGATCCCAAGGATGACCTCTCTTATAAGCTTGGTGTGTTGCACACAAAAGATTTCCAAAGCGACTCCTGCTGCTGAATTCAGACCAAAACTGTTACTATTTCCCACAGAACCAGGGAGATCTTATCGCAGGAGCCACAGTCCAAGCCTGTGCACTGGCCCAGCTCCTTTGCTATTGTTCAGAAAGTTTCAATTCAAGAAAATTTAGAGGAATAATGATCCCTCTTGAAGCACATTGTTAGTCCTTATTCTGTTCTTGCCCTGGCAGCTCCACTGTTACAACAGGCGCAGGGAAAGCCATCGCTTCAGGTCCCTCAGGACAACGCTCCAAGAGGAGCCAGCTGGAGATCTATTGGGAAGAGGTCTCCAGCCTATCCATTCTCCAGGTTTTCTATAACAGTTTTGAGAGCTTTTGTTTCCTTTTGTTACAAGACAATTTTCTAATCCACTCTCCATTAGGAGCTCTGCAGTGATGTGACGGCCCGCCCGGCCCCCAGACTCATCCATCGTGGTGGGATGTCTCATACTTGCTCCAAGGTGCTCCCCACTCTGAGCTGGGCTGACTGGTGCCAGGCAGAAGGAGGAACTGGAGCACCAGTTAATACATACAAAGGCATAGGGAAAAACACCCAACCCTACTGTAATTTACCCACACAGAGTTCAATAAACATTAGATCTGATGGCATTCATCGTTTTTTCATAGCATGCTCGATTACTGCTTCAGTTATTGCTCAAATGACATCATTCCTGGCACAGGAATTGATTGATTTTTAAATGAATATTCATATGGCATTTCAGCCAGGAGTAGGCATTAATATTCTAAGAAAGAAGAATGAAACATACATCCTAATTTTAATGAATGATTGTAAATATGTATCTGATGGATAATGTGACGATCAGCATTTAAAAAGGCATCCATAGTCACCTCAGATGCTTTTCTTAGCAACAAAGGGGCAAGCAGGATGCTGGCAGGGCAAACAGGTGAGCAGGAGGTGGGACAGGGCCACCCCTGCCCAGCTTGTCAGGACAGGGATCTCCTGTTGCTCAGGTCGGGATTCTGCACCCAGCCCACACCTGAAACACCCTGAGATAAATAATTATTGCTATTAACTTGATGAATCTTACTGCCCGCAGGGCTGTGATCTGGTAAGCACTGGGAAACACTGAGCTGTGAAGCTCTCCACGAAGAGGCAGGAGATGAACCAGGGAGACAGGATGCAGCACCTATCCCCTCCAGACCTGGGGGGCATCCATCCTGTCACCCCCCCATCCCACCCCAGAGATCCCAGGGGCTTGTTCATGACGGGTCCTGCTGAGACAGGCAGGTAGAGCATCGGCTCTGTCCTCCACAGAGCTCTGTCATGTTCAATCCCCTTCACCATGTTACAAATTCAAGGCTCACGATCCCTGAATGTACATATATTTGTCAGACACTCTTAAGATGTCTCCCCGTGCTGAGCACTGATCCTTTGTGAAGGCAACAGTTGTAGTGTTTAAGCAGCGGCACTGGGCTCAGTTCTCCCCCTCCCTGTGCTAGCCCCAGCTCTGGAAAGCGTTAAAACCCAGGCTTAGCACGTCGCTGCTTAGAGCCTCTTAAACAGGCGTTTAATTTAGATGCCTGTTCAGTCCCATGGGGAGAGCACACACACCTGAAGCATCTTTTGGAAGCAGGGCTTAAATCAGGGCATCGCCATTAAAGTCACCAAGGTGACAGGCATGAAAGGCTATTTATACCCAGCGGCTTTCTATTGTGCAAGGGAGAGAACAGGCCCTTCTGCTGACAAAGCAGAAACACAGCTCATTCCCACGTGAAGTGCAAGAAGTAATACCCTAAATTCACTGCAGCCTTCGCCGAATCGCAGCCACAGCCACGCTGAAATCTCCCCTTGAAGGAGAAAGAGGCATCCCAACGGGTTGGGAACTTGTTTTTCTTTCCCTCTCCAATCAAATCAGCCACTTGCTATTCCTCTTAGCAGCTGGCAGCTGGCAGGGGGAAAAAAAAACCCTCAAGCAAGAAAGATACCTTTGCAGGCCAACTCTGGGTTAAGAAAAGAGGGAAGGAAAAGGGCTCTGCTCTCCCCAGAGCTCTGGCAGAGCAGCCCTGCAGCCAGGGCTCTTGTTTGCGCATCGAGATGCGTGGGACCGAGTTTGCCGATAAAAATATATACAGAGTTATGCTTGGTATGGAACAAGCAGGCAGTATCTGCTGAAGGCTTCACAACATCCCGCTCTTGGCTCGCCTCCAAAACACCAAAACAAAACAAAATTCACTTGGCATCTCTGCAGCTTGAAGCAAGTTTTCTTTTTGCAGCAATTGCTGAACAAACGTTTCGATACTGTGCCACCGCCCCCGGCCCTGCTTTCTCCCCCGAATCATGTGCTGGGAGGATGTAAAAGATGTTCAAGGTCATGGGCAGGCTGTGAACAAACCAGGATCTTGCCCATCTCTGTCCTCTGTGGTTGCACCCTCTTGACCAACGCAGGGAGCAAGGTGGGGGTGATGGGTACATGTGCCCAGCGGGACCCGCCGCAATGGGGTGGTTTCTGCAAAGGGATCCTGCTGGCTTCTTATCAAGCCCAGGGCTTTTTATTCCCCCCAGGGAGGTAGAGCCTGCATACCTGAGCTGAATTCAACCCCATGTGCTTGCCATTCATGTAGGAAAAGTGGCCCCATCTTCCTCCTGACGGTGCCATCCATGCGCTGCCCTCGAAGGCAGCAGGGTGTTGGTGTGGAGCCGGGACGCACAGGAGCAGCAAGGGCAGCACAGTCAGTCTGGGGGAAAAAAAACATGGCAGCTTTAGAGCTCAGGATCTGGCCTCATATCTCTTCTGCTACACACCAACACCAAGCAACACCCATCCTCTGTACGTGTGCACATCGCAGCCCGACCTCCTGCGCATTGCTTCCAGACACTTTCTTCCTGTTCCCAAGAACAGGCAGCTCTGTCTGAGAGGACACAAGGTGAAATCCTGACCTCGCTGGAAGCACTGCGACTTTGCCATGGACTCCAGCAGAACCAGACATTTATCCAGAGCTATAAGGAGGTTACAGGTCTGGGTTCTTGCTTCAGTTCTTTCTTCGTGCCTGGTGCTTTAAAGGAAGACACCAAAAATCCTATAACCCTTGTCATGCATGCCCAACATTCCCAAAGAATAGAAAAAGCAGTATCATTCCCCTCCTCTCCTCTCTGGAAAACAGTTCAGTCCTTGAAGCATGAAATTGCCTTGCCCTTATCGTAGCACATCGCTATCATGTGGTTACTGATCAGAATCCAGTGTTTTCCCCAAACCAGGCACCGCTTCCATCCCCCTCCAAAGGCATTCCCAACGTATGGATATGGATGTAATTTCAACAAACAATCTCTGTGGAAACCACCCCCCTGCTCCTGCATTGAGAAGCGTGCTCCCCTTGCTTTGGACAGCCAGATTCCAGAAATACATGTGTTTCTGGGATTGTTTTGACCCCTAAGAGCATCCTCCCCCCACTAAGCACCGCAACAGCTACTCTACCACCAAACCTTCCCCTGCACCCAGAGGAGCTCTCTTTGTACCGTGTCTTAATCAGTACACAGAATGCTTTCAGTGAAATGCTGCCTTCTTCTGTTTATTTGTCACAACTGATGCTCTGGTGAACAGTAAATATTTGTTGGCAAATCAGCACCACCAGCTCGGTTCGTCAGGAAAGGCTGGGCTGGGAGGGACCTGTGCCCATCCTCATTGCGACTCGTGCTGGACCCTCAGCGCTCGAAGCTCAGCAAGTTGTACAAATCCTGAAGGTGAAGAAACCTCTCCTAAACTTTATGACCTCCTGAGATCCCTTACAACCCCCGTGATTCTGGGATTCCATGAAAACTGAGCCTGGAAAACCGATGCAGCATGTGCTTATGTAATTCTTAGCTAATAAGAGCTGGGTTATTAAGAGAACCCTGGTTGTTTTACACACAAAAAAGGATTCATGGTGCGTTTTGCTCAGCAAACCTCCCATCCACACTGTGTGTGTGTGTGTGTCTCCCAGGCAGCCACCTCGCCCCCAGCCCCGCTGCGTTGCACAATGCTGGGTTTCAGGTTTGCCACCAGACAGCTTGCAGTCAGCCTCACATGGAAAAGGAGGAAGTAACAGCCTCTACATTGCACAGAGCTGCAAGCAAACGCATTGGGGTTTCCAAGAAACTAATAAGCAGTTTTCATTTGAAGTTGAAATGAGGAGGGGGAGAAAAAAAAAAAGAGGAAGAAAAAAAACCCTTGGAAGAATTTTTCTTGGCTTGAAGGTTGGGTATGAAATTCAGATTTTAAGTGAAATGTGCCCAGGCAACATCAGTAATGCAGCAAATGGGCTGCACGCAGCGACACAGTGCTGCTGGCTCTGATGGGTGAAGCAGGGATCGATCTCTCCCCAGTGCCAGCCACTCACTGGTCCCCAACTTGGGTACTGTCCCCTTCCTGGCAGGAAGGCACAGCGACCCATGGGGTGCAGCCTGGCACCTCCACAAGCTCCCACCCGGGCAGTGGAGGGCTGGCAGGCACGTGGGCACACGTTCCTTCTGCTGAGCCTGCAACGAGGCGGCACCTTCCATCCCAGGGACGTGCGGGCAGCTCCTGCCCGGGCTCTGCCAACGCCTGCCCCGGCCAAATGCCTTTCCCCAGCCAAGAGCTGCTCCATCGCCCCCTCAAGCCCCCTCCCCTGGCTTGGGTTTGCTCTGGCCCCAGATCACAGACAGGGTTAGGGTCAGCCCTGCGGGGCTGGCTGGGGATGGGGGTCCCAGGACTGTGGGGGTGCCCGTGCCCAGGGGTGCTGGCAAGGAGACTCACCAGGACGCAGCAGCTCTGCGTGAAACGGCTCCTTTATGTGGGTACACAAAGCCAGGCACAGCACACAGCAGCAATTGTTCCTTCTGAGGTTTGCATGGCCAAGGCCACCGTCCCCCAGCAGCTTCAGACACCCTTGATGGTAGAATAAACGAATAGGCATCATTAAAGTAACCACATCAGGCTTTTAAAACACACAGCGCTGGGAATTCTTCTTTAAACCATTGCTCATTTTTAGAGGCACAAAGATAAGGCTCCCCTGAAAAAAACCCAGCGCTCTTTGCCCATCTAAATTCTCTCCATTACTGAGCAAATGGTTTGCAACAACAAATTTATTCCACAGCGTCTCCTGTGCTCTTTTTTTTGTTTGAAAAAGCCACAAACAGATTGTGATTTTCTCTAACGGATTCACCATCTGGGAAATTTTTCATGCAGCTCCTTTCCTCACTGGGAGCAAGTTACTCAGAAGGGAATTCCCAGCAGAGAGCAGACTCTGAAGGGATGGGTGGTTCATTTAATTAGCATGCATAATCTTGACGTCCTTACTCAGGCAAAACTCTCACCAGGGCCAAGGGGAGGGGTTTTTGTACTTTTTTTTTATAAAAAAGAACCAGCTAAGGACTTTGGTATTTGTCTCTTGGTGTTACATACAGGATTTTCCATGCAGGAGAAACTTGGCTTGTGGATGTATTAGAGACTCTGATTTACTACAGTCCTGTGCATCCAAGGTCAGGACACGGCCCTTCCAGGCTCTGTCACATGGCTGGGCGCTGGCAGGAGAGGAGCCAGCGCGGAGGAGCAGCTCCCTTTCACACACTTACCCAGCTGGGGGAGCATCACAGGCGCTGGGAGCACGGTCTCTGCAGCCAGCAGCGTGTGGGGTGGAGGTCAGCGCAGGAAGAGGCTCTCCCAAAGCTGATGTGCATCAGTGTACAGCCCCTGGGCGAGTCACATAGCCTCTTTATTTATTTCTTTTCCCTGGTAGATGAAGTTCTTGCTTGAGAAGGTGGCACGAGATGCAGGGATGCTCCTCCCATGGTGGGTAACTTCAAGCTGTTCCTAAGGTAAATCAGAAGCACAGCGCACACGGACTTTGTGCATCAGGAGGAGTGTGGGCAGCAGGTCACAGGAGGGGATCCTCCCCCTCTGCTCTGCCCTGCTCAGGCCCCACCTGGAGTGTTGTGTCCAGTGCTGGGCTCCCTGGGATAAAACAGACAGGGATCTCCTGGAGAGAGTCCAGAGGAGGCTATGGAGATGCTGAAGGGCCTGGAGCATCTCCCCTGGGAGGAAAGGCTGAGTGAGCTGGGGCTGTTCGGCCTTGAGAAAAGAAGCCTGAGAGGGGATCTTATTAATGTTTATAAATATCTCAAGTGTGGGACACAGGGGGAAATGACCAGCCTCTTCTCAGTGTCTGTGGGGACAGGACAAGGGGCAGTGGCCTCAAGTTGGAGCACAGGGAGTTCCCCACCAATCTGGGGAAGAACTTCTTCCTGGTGAGGGTGAGGGAGCCCTGGGACAGGCTGCCCAGGGGGTGTGGAGTCTCCTTCTCTGGAGAGATTCCAGCCCCATCTGGACACCAACCTGTGTGCCCTGTCCTAGGGACCCTGCTTTGGCAGGGGGTTGGACCAGATGAGCTCTGGAGGTCCCTTCCAGCCCCTATTAGGAGTCTGTGACTCTTGATTTGAAGGCCCATGAGCGCAGAGCTCAGATCAGACCAGACAGCTCAGCTCAGCTCTCACCTCAGCAGAGCTTTGATAGCTGCACAGGAAGATCTCACACTAAACAATTTTCACGGGCTCATTACTGGACAGAGCTCTGCTTTGAACTGACACTTTCTGGGCATGATGGCTGCTCTGAAGCAGGAAGACAAAATTAGTGCAGAGAGTTGGCAGGTGAAGAAATGAGAGGGTTTGTTGGGGTTTTTTTTTCCTCCCTGCAGCCGAGCTGTCCAGGGGCTATGGAAATTTGGCCAAATAAGAACACAGAAAGATAACAAGTCTTCATATTTTCCAGCAACATCTGCACTGGAACAGCATGCTCCGTGTGCTAGAGGCTCCTGAATAGCCAAAGCCATTCCTGAACATAAACGTGTCATGCTATTTTCCACAACTGGTAGTAAATGCTGTCTCCTACCTTCCCAGGAGGGAGAGAAACAAAACCAGCAATTAATGGGCTGCCTGGGAAGAATTACAGCGAGCTCTCAGCCAGGTAAGGGGCTGGTCTCTCCTCCAGTCCGTTCCCGGTGCCTCTTTGAGATTTACAGCTGGAGGTTGGGTCAGAACCTGCCCCTCAGCCTGATTTTATGGGGCATGGCAATCCTGATCCTGGAGCATTGCAGGGATAAGTAGAAGGCTCTGCTTTTGGAGCACACTGCCTGGGAGCAAGCAGAGCTTGCTGGCAGGGCACAGTGCCTGCCGTTGAGGAACCCTGAGGCTGCTCCCTGGGGATCCCTCGGTCATTCGGCTTTCCAGCCTGGGCCAGCTGCACCACGAGGTGCCCAGGGCAGAAGCTCTCTCTAGGAACTGAGCAAACAAGTTCCTGCCTAGGAGATGGCAAAGGCTCAAGAGATGTATTTAAAAATAACATTAATAATAGAAAATGCACCTTTATATAGTTCACTCCTGAGCCTGTAACTGTCATCGAGTCCAATGCTCCACATCACCCGACCAACCCTCCCAGCTGCCATCCTGCTAACTGCACCAGCCACATTTTTGAGCCCTGCTTAGGGTTTCCTATGTAATAGTGAAAGTGAAAATATATCCACCCTGGTTCACATCATTCCCTCTTTTGGAAACTGCCTTCCCCTTTCTCTCACGTCCTCAATGGTGACTCTACAGCGACTAGGCTGGGATAACAGAAAGCAGCATCTCATCCATGCACAGGGATGTGGGCTGCTCTATCCACACACGTGTTTCCCCAGTTCACCTCCAGCTCGGTCTGCACTGGCCCACCCCATGCCTGTGCCTTCACTGACTCCATCCTTCCCAGTCACTGGAGAGCAAACCCTGCCCAGCATCTGTTTTAGGATTGTGTGCTGCTGCACATCGCTCCAGCACTTTTTGTGTAAGAACAGTAGGAATTAGAGAGTCCATTGCAGTAGGAATATTCCTCTTTATTCCCATAGGAATCATCACAACTGAAACCACGCAGCTCTGCGCTGCAGGCTCTGCTCCATGCCAGGAAAGGAGGAAGGCCAGCACCTTCTAGCCATTAACTGCACCCCAGCACCAAGTGACAGCTCCTTCACACCCCTCAGGCACCCACGGTGGGCCATACGCTCTGCTTTGAGCCTGAGCCCAGGAGCTACAAGGCTGTACTCTACTCCTGCCTCTCCTGAGAAGTCACTATTGAGCGACTGACCCTTCAAGGAAGTTAAAAGAGGTTTTTTACCCAACTCAGCGAGGCACAACCACCGTGGGGCTGATTCTCCCCTCCCAGGGACTTGCTGTGACTGTTTGCCCCGTTGCAAGCAGAGGATGAGGAAGGACATCCCCACACCAGAACACTACCAGCACTGTATGACAACATTCTGCCTTTTTCTTCAAAGCAATCAATCCACCAACATGTTAAAAAACACTAAGTTTAATGTAGGAGGCATGTTTCATACAGAATTTAACAGCACCAAAACACCAGCTGGTGTCATGTTCTGAAGAAGTAACAAGGTGAAACTCCAACACTTCAGTCTCGTTCATACGTTCACAGGCTAAACAACAGGCCAAGGCAGGTTTGTCACCACACATCCCATCATTCCTGGCCTCTCTCTTGCCATAACACATGGAAAACTCCAGAGTGAGAAGGACTCGCAGCAGAACTTCTCCAGAGGGATTGGGGTGGGTCTGGGATGGACACTCTCTCCCAAATCAGTATTTCTAGTGTTTTCCCTAATTACTCTCGAGGCCATTTTTAACCCAACAAGGAGCACAGCAATATTTAAAGCCCAAACAGGGAAATGAAAAACCAGGGAACAAACCAGCTGCTCAGGATGGAATCGGCATGAAGGAATGCTGAAAGGAAAACCTCAAAGGGATTTGAGAGTTACAGCCACCTACGTAGCAAGAAGGGAAGTCTTCACACATTTTGGAGCCTGATCCATCCCTCCCAGCATCAATTCATTTGGAAAGAGGAAAAATAAATAAAATAATCCAAATAAATATGAACTTCCCCAGTGGGGTAGTTTGCAAATACCTGCTCAACATGAAGTATTTCTGGCAACTATCATTATAAGCCACTTGACACCCAAAAAGCACAAAGTTCAGCCTCCTGTTTCCTTATTTGTTGTATTCTACATCCTCTCCTTCATTAAAACACCTGGTTTTTCAATTAAACTACATGGGTGTGGAAGAACCACTATCTTATTCCTTGTATATCTGTATTTATTCTGCCCTTCTCTCAGTTGGGGCTTGGCTCTCCTCAGGCTTGTAAGAAATTTTTAGAATCTCAGCTCCCTGAGAAAAAAAACCCACCCTGTTTTGGCAAAGTAATCCTAAAAGCTTTGGGGAAAAAAAATCTCAAATTTAAAATCACTGAATTTAAATTCTGAACCATTACCAAGATCTCACTTATTCTGCAATCTCCTGGGGATGCTGAGAGATTTAATTAGCTCCAGTTGGAAAATGCTTTGAAGAGGAAAAGTGCCATAAAGGTGCCAAATACTGTTCCACTCATGGAGATCTAAAATGTTCAAATTATTACCTAAAACAAATAATTTGAAAATTAATTCCTCTTCCTTGCCAGCATGACTTCAAAGGGACGTCACCATCCCCATCACCCTGGTAGGATCACACCACCCAAGCGCTGCCAGGTGTCCAAGGGCTAGGAATGACCAAGAAGAGTAATCTGATGTCCATGGTGCTGTTGAGGGCTCCTTTGCATCTGGGGGGTGCCTGTCTTGGTGTGCTGAGATTCGGGATGTCCTGGCAGCAGGTATTTGACTGCCTTTGGAAAAGCAGAGCAGGGCATCACTGTCTCCTAGGCAACCCAGCTCCGAGGTCTCTCTTGAGGAGCATTTGGACCTTTGGCAAACATGACTTTTTTTGTGATTTGATAAGGACATGTACCTTTTCCTTGGTACTGAAGCTGGAAGCAGAGGGCTGCTGGGGAGTCTGTGCAGTAAAGTGATGAACTGCCATGCAGGAGCCCTTGTTTGTTCAACTGCCGCTGCAGGAGTGTCGTCGAGTCGATTTGGCCTGCTTAAAGAACCAAAGGTAGCAAAAGAGGTTTTATTGAAGTGAGAGGTTGTAAAAGCCAGG
The DNA here is from genome assembly GCA_027925045.1 of Hypotaenidia okinawae. Taxonomy (NCBI): domain Eukaryota; kingdom Metazoa; phylum Chordata; class Aves; order Gruiformes; family Rallidae; genus Hypotaenidia; species Hypotaenidia okinawae. The sequence goes on along the minus strand of BSDF01000019.1, from coordinate 9,885,015 downwards.
CTTAACAAAGTCCAATGGCAAGGTTCAGTCTATTCCTTACTGCACAGAGTGTATCATCATGATTCAAAGTTACCTACACACCACCTCAGTGCCCTGCAATACGAGGTTACGAGCAATATGGGTCACTTAGCAAAGACCTGCAGTTGGTAAAGGACCTCTCAACCTTGAGGAGTAACCTTGAGAGTCATCCCAACTCAAGGGGAGATCACTGCCACACAGCCAGCTCAAGGAAAGCTCATCAAGCTGTCATATCCATGGAGTGAACAGGCTGGCTCACAGTCAAATTACGTGGGATGGAAAAGGTAAGTAGGAGACTCCCTGTACCCACAAGCTCCTTTGTTCCTTCACTAAATTAGTGTTGGAAGAACCACCTGCTATTCATGTGTTAATCGCATGATCGGTGTTCCGGCTTCCAGGCTCACATACATCAAAGCTCACCATGGCACCCTGCTCCTGGGGGGTTCAAAGCACAGGTTGGAACCCAGAAGTTCATGACCCTGTCACAGCCTAGACCTTTTCGTCCTTGGGAGCCTCAACCAAACTAGCACAGGCTGGTCAAGCAGTTGAGTATCTGTCACATAAGAGCACCCACCAGCTGAAGCGGGCGCGGGTGGCGAGCACGGCGGCACCCACATGTACCACAAGTCACCCTTTCACTCCTCATTATGATGAACACTGAAATACAGCCACTTCAGGGTGAAAAAAGCCCTACCACCCAACCTCCCACCAGCCTCTATGCTGCAAAGGGTGAGGGAGACCTGCTCTGAGCTGTGCCTCGCTGGGGTCCTGGCCGTCCCTCTGCTCACACCAGGGCTGTTCCCTGCCCATCTGTAAGGTATTTGCTGCAGAAATCCTTCAGTGTGGCCACCCCAGGAGCCCTGCAGCCTGCACACCGATGCCACACTGCCCCAGGCTGACAGCTGTACTGGCGAGGAAAGAACTGGGCTAGGAATTACTGGCAATTCCCTCTGGCCACGGAGCAAGCTGTAACTCAGACCTGCAGGACACCGAGGCTCTGAGGTCCAGAGAGCAATCCCAGAACAAAGCTCTGGGGAGCTCCACAGCTGGGAGGAAACTTCCAGACCCCAGTTTGTGTGACATACGCTGACACAACATCTTTCCTGCAGAAACAGCCTTTGGCTCTCACGGGGCTAATCTAAAGTTCACACCACCGTGGCCCATTATTTATTCAGCTCTGCGTGCTCAGGCTGCATTATCTCTAACACTTGATAATGAGATAATTTGTGGGTTTGCTTTAGCTTTGGACAGAAGCTTGGCTATTTTGCATCCATAAACCTACAAATCAAAAAATGTCAGCAGTACTGCGATACGAAGTCTGCTTCCCAGTGTGCAGACTGGCTTCGTTCTCAGCCCCATCCCTATCTCAAGACCAAAGAGATCATAAAAGAACAGCCACGTTATTTCCAGCCTTGCTTATTCTGTTACAATCACCTCCAGTGATTTCAGCAGAGGAATAAAAAGGGTGCCTGTGATTTTTACCAATGTGGTTTAAAAAACCACGAAGAAAACAGCAACACTCCATTATAAGAAAAATCCAACAAAAGCAGAATAAAACCAGGCTTTAAGCCAGCTTCTGGACTTGACAAACAGTTTCTTCACTGACTGCAGAGGAACAGTCTGATATCTTAAATCAAGACCAGCAAAACTGAGTTTAACTCCTCCTTGAGCTGTTAGCAAAGTTCTCCACTCTCACTGCTGCAGAGGAAAGAGAGAATGCTCTCCTTAATCAGAAACAATTATCACCCTTCCAGATTGCACTCTGCTTTTGGTCTCTCCTAGGTAAGACAGCCTCATCTCACAGTACTCTGTAAGACAGAAAGATCTCTGTGAGAAAACTGGAACTAATCAGGGAAAAGTGAAACCAAGAGCCAAGATTTACAGACCAAGGACCATCACAAGGGGTTAATCACTGCAAAATGATAACACATTTGCTGTGACAGAGTTTCAAGAGCACACGGTATCAAAACTCTGCTCCCATGGATTTGTACTACTAGGATAAGACTCAATTACTCAGCACTAACTGCCCTGAAAAGGACAAAGCTGTTCAGAGCTGTGTAATGATGTGAAAGTGCACAGAGCAGTAGAGTGGGTCAAATGCACGTCTTGCACAAATCTCAACACAAAACAGGACAAACAACCCAACCCCCTGCACCCTGTTGAGTTGGGATCTGTATTCTTAGCAGGAAATGTGTAAACTACATAGAGACAGGAAAACATCGGTGAAGCAGGATAGGATTACATGGCCAGGACATTAAGGAGCATCTTTAGAGTAAGGGGGAAGATGGATTAAGAGCATGGGGTGCAAAGTTATCTGGCTTCTGCCCTCTGGATAAATCGCTGCCTTTTTCATGCCCCCAGGAACAGAGGAACAGCAGCACATTGGGCTCCTCTGGACTGGAAGAAATGGATATTAAATTGCACTGTGCAAAGAAAAAAGCACCCAACTGCTGCACCTTGAGAATCAAAACAGCACCTCAACTCTCAAAAAAATATAAATAACCCAATTCCAGAGACAAGGACGTTAATTTATCAATAAAAAGTGGCACTGATAAATTAATTAATTTATATTAAAAAAGAAAATAAGGTATTGACACATTTTGGGGTAGAAGAAAAGTCACCTTCTCAGCCCACATGCGCTTATTTTTATTTACATATCCACAAACACCATGAAACACCACCCCAGCCCCCCCACTAGCAGCATGGTCACATGAATTCCATAGATGAGCAGTTCATTCATGAGGCTGAAGTCTACCCGCCTTCGCCCCAGTAAGAGGAGGATGATGGAGAGTTTGTACTGGAAACGCAGAAAGATCCGGATGCCAAGGTACTGAAGGCAAAACAAGATAGAGAGTGCCACCCAGAGGATGGAGGTAAAGAGGCTGCAGCTGAAGTACAGCAGGAAACGGATGAATCCATACATCCATCGGGATTTGAGATAGATGTCGAAGTTGTTGTACTTGGTGCGCACCAAGTGAGTGGTCCTCACCGGGCCACAGGCCGAATGCAGGCAGGTCGTGTGGGGGCCGTGGAACGAGCGGACCCGGCGGGGAATGGGGATTACAGGCATCAGGCACCCCACCGGTCACAGAGTCCCAGGGCAGGATTTACAGGGCACATATCAAATGTTATCCATTAACATGGAAGAGAGATCCGACAGCCTGGGAACGCTACCTCTGTGCTGAATTTCCAGGAAGGAAGAGACCTGCAGGAAGGTAGAGAAGGAAAACACATTTAAGTAGCCCCAGGAGGAGGACAGGCAGCACGGCAGAGACTCTCCAGCCTGGCAGTTACTTACAACTGCTTTGCAAAACAACTTCTCCACTTAAACCGACTCTGATTTGCTCACTGGCCACCAGAAAGAGATACAGAAACACATTTATACTTCCATCATCACCTAGGCAGGTCCCAAGCAGCTCCCCAGCAGCATGCAACAGCAGCACTGGCCCCAAGCTTTCTGTAAGCTTTACAGCCACAGCGCAGGGAAGGGGAGAACTTTGATCTGGAATTATCCTGGCTAATTCACAGGTCCTTCTTAATTAAACAGGGCTCCTGGAACAGTCCATCCATACAAGTAGTAACATTAATGTACACATGGGGTTGGACCTGATGACCTCGAGGTCTCTTCCAACCCCTACAATTCTGTGAGTCTGTGTGATCATTGGATCGTAATTCTTTAGAACAACAAAGTTCTCCAAGTGCTTCTGCAAGTGAATTCTACAGCCCAGGCACAGCACTGGTTGTAGATTTTCTGCTCATTTCAAAACCTGGCAAAGTTTCACCAAATAAACAAGTTGAAAATAATGGAAGGTCCTGCAAGAACAATGAGGCAATCGTGTTTTTCACACTCTACAGGATGTACCTCCCCTTGCTCAGCCCAGCCTCCTGGTCTCACTGTCCCCAGTGTAAGGCAGCCTTTCAAAGCCATCTACAAGTTTATTTCTCCCTTTGCAACCTGCAGAGATAAGTGAAATATCTTGATCTTCAGGAGTGTTTAGGATTTATAATCTTAACATCCTTCCACGCACCCATTGTTGTTACAGGAGTGATGAGCAGCAGCCCATTAGCTGCTCTCTGCTTCACCCCAGGCTTATGATGTGCCAAATTCCGGGAATTATGAAATGACAATGCACTCATCAGATAATGCTAGAAAACAACAGGGACTTCCCCAGCCTCCTCACACCCCAGGCATTCAGATCTGGTTCAGATCTTCCTTTGTTGAAGCAGAAATCCTACTACTCTGAAAATTAAAACTAATTTAAAAGTTAGGCCAAGACTTTTTTTTTTTTTTACTTTGTGGCAAAACAAAACTAATCCCAGAGTAAATTATTAAACTGCAGGAAATGGGAGTTTGATATCAAAAACCTTCTCTGATACAACAGGCAGTACTGGGTAAGTCTCTCCACTGCTTCCTGCCACAAATTACACCTAAGTGGAAATTGCTGCTCTGAATCACTTGTTGGGCCCCAGGTTCCAATTCCTTTTTGCTGTTACAGATACCTGCAGGCAATCTGTGGCTCTACATGAATCATAGACTAATAAATAAAAAGGGTTAAACTTAAAGATTAAGGAATTTAGGAAATGGAGGTCTGTTCTCAGTTACCAAAGACACTTCATTTCAGGTGCCTCTGTGCCACCATTTCCTATCTGTAGAAAGGAAACACTGAGCAGCTCGGAAGCGTGTAACAAGAATGTATTTTGCAAGACATTAAGTGGTTAGATACTAAACCAACACTACTTAAAAACAACACAGTTTTGTGCCTGAAGCATGCAGCCCAGCACGCTTCCCACGTGCTGCGTGTGCACTCCTCGGTGGTTGTTTTCAGAGAGATTTTTTGAGGACTGAATTAGCCAGATAAATTCACATAGTGTGGATTCAGAGCATCCCATTTTTCCCATCCCTGTGCAACCTCTTTCACAAGGACATAAAATACAGCTTATCCTTTCCTCAGCCAGTTCCTACCTAGCTCCTTACTCAAGAGGCCACGAGCAGCCACGGGTAAATCAGTGCCCATGCTATTAAAGTGCCTGGAAGACTACGCCTGAGGGACAGAGCACAAACCCAGCTTGTCTAAGCTGTAGCCTGTGGGGACAAACAACACACTGGCTGTATGTCTGAGCCATGTTTAAGAAGAGTGGCTTTGATCCTGAGAAAACCTTCAGCAGATGAATCCAAGAGAACCACTCAAACAGCTCAGCTGCAGAGACTCCTCGTGAGCAGCTCGTTCCCCTTTCACCGTGCTCACCACAGAAACAAACAGCCTCTGGTAGGTTCACAGCCTTTTATCTAAACTCAGATATCAACACTGGAAGAGCCGTGAGCAGAAGGATATTGTGAGAACAAAACAAGCTTTCTGAAGTATTACATTTTTACTGGTGCTGCCATCCACCCAGCAGGAGGTTGGGAATCCACTGCCGTTTCTGGATGCCCCTTAATGCTTGTAAGGAAAAAAGTGGAGCTCTCCTGTGACACCTGGCCTTCTAGGAAGAGTGAAAGAAACGGCTAAGGTGCTTCATAGAATCACAACACTCTACACATGAGTTGATCTAAAAGATAAAACAAGAGAGTAAGTTTCAGTTTGCTCATTTTCTGTGTTAAAAAGTTCCAGATCACAAGGCCCCTCCCCAAGCATCAATTTTTAATCCCATAAAGATTTTAAAAAGAAGCACATGCTCAAAAATGCATCTTATATGTGCTGGAAAGAATCACTCAGCTTGAATTCAGTGCCATACAGACAGGAAAGGCAAATCACAGACCAGGAGCTCTTGTCAATCACCTTCTCCTCCCCCAGAGCCTCCACTGTTCATCCAGGCTGTACCAAACACGATGCAGAGAGCACCCACAGCCAATGTTTTCCCAAAGGAAGGTGGACAAGCAGGCCCCCAAACCAGTGTGCTGGCACACGATGCCTAGACATTTGGACTCCCAGTCCTCAACAGCATTTTGTTGTTGGTCTTTCTGTTTTAAAGGACACTGCAGGGAGGCTGGAAAGCCAAGTGGGTCTCTTCTGGCTATCCCCGACAGTGCAAAGCATTTTGACTGTAAGGCCCAGCTAACTCCACATTAACCATGCTGCCGTCACCCCCCGCATTGCATCGGTGGTGGCCTCATCACAGGTCAAAAACTGGCTAACTATTCACTTTGCTGAGTTTTCACTCCTTCTCCTTCAAAAATGGAGCGTATGATGAGCAAGCTACTAACATGCAGTGTCTCTTCCCCTATCACACATCCCAGGCAAGGTCTGCTGCTGCTCAGGGCGCTCACAGGTTGTGGAGGAGGAGGGATGAGGGAAAGACCGCGATGCTCCCGGGGGGGACAGGACCAGAGGGACCACAGCGTTCCAGAAGGAGCCAAACAGGGTTAGGGCCAATGACAAATAAAGGTTAGTGCTGAGGGATGAAAGCAGGGAGTACCGGAAGGAGAGGAAATTCCAACTCCTCCTACATCCTACCGGATCCCAAATGAAACGGCACCGGCTGGGGAAAGAAGCTGCAGGAAGCTCCGCCAGGCCTTCCCACGGCCTGCGAGGCCGAGATGCGGCGCGGACAGCGCGGAGCCCCGCCGACCGTGCGAGCGGTGACACCCCGCGCGGCCACCGGCGCACGGCTGCCGCTCGCCTCCGGGAAAGCGGAGCCCCGCCGGGAGGCGGCGCCGGAGGACGTGGGGCAGCCGGGAGCAGGGCCCCCACCCCTCGGCCCGGTACCCGCAGGCTGCGCCGGGACCGGCCGCCGTCGCTCCAGCCGGGCCTAGCGCGCCCGCCCACCCCGCGGAGCAGAAGGGGCCTGGGGCGGAGGCCACCACCGCGGCTGGGCGAGGCCCGGGCCGCCGCCTTCCCTCCCAGCCCCGTCGCCGGGGCGTCGCCCCGCACTTACCGTCCTGCCCATGGCCTGTCGTCGGGCGGCGGCCGCCCAGGCCAGGCGCCCCGGGCCCGGGCTGATGGAAGGCCCGGGCCTACGCGCGAGCGCCGCAACGCGCATGTGCAGGGGGCAGCGGCGCTCCGGTTCCGGCCGGTGGCGGCGGCGACGACGACGGCGGTCGGGGAGCGGCCGCGGAGGCGCGCGACGATGGCGTCATCTGTCCGCGCCGCCCCGGCCGGAAGCGGGAGAGCGCCGCGTTGCCCCGGCAACGCGGAGGCGGTGGGGAAGGGGGGGGGCGCGGGGAGCGCGGCCTGCGCCCCGGGGCTACCGGCGTGTGGCCGGGCTGGCACGGCAGCCAGCGCGACCGGGAGGTCGTTACCGGCGTGAACCGGAGCTGAGGGGATCGCGGGGCGAGCTCGGCTCGTCGCCACACGGCCCCCGCGGCATGGGCGAGACCGTCCCGAGGGGGTTCCGACGCTTGGGCTGGGCGTGACACGGAGCGGGTCCCGGGGCGGGCGGGGCGGGGAGCCCGCGCTCCCGGGAGGGGCCTTGCCCTATAATAAATTGGGTCTGACTCCTGCCTGGGAAAAGGGCCTGTGGCGGCCAGAAAGAGCCGAAGTGGTTCCTAAAGAGCAGAGGGGTTGAGGGGGAGATCCTAGAGCGGTTTGTACAAACGTGGAAAAGAAACTTCCCCCCACTGCCGCTCCTGAGATTGACTTGGGAATGGCTTTCCGTGATGGAAAGAGATCAGAAGCTTCTCATCGCCTGCCCCGGGCACTGCCGCAGCCGGGAACCATGAAATAATAATACTAATTCCCTGAGCCACGCGCCGTGCCAGGGCCTGCTGCGCTGCGTGGGGAGTTGAGGCACCAGGCCAAACCCCTCCAGCAACCCAACCGATTCCGTTCTGGTCCCTCCCCGTTCACCTGCAGCCGTGCCTGCCCTGCAGAGCAGTTTTATTCTGCCGAATATGGTGAGGGGCCTGAGGTGCAGGATGTACATCAGGGGGAAATGATAGCCGAGGCAGTGAGGGGTGATGTGCTCCTAGCAAGCCGTTCCTGTGCCTCCCGTGTACCTTCTGGTGTGAGGGAGAAGGGGAGATGCGAAGTCGATAAGTTTTCCCAGTAGCATGAAACTGGGAACATCTGTTTGGTGACTGAGATAAGTGGGAGAGCCGTGGTCTGTTTATTTCCCTCCGCCCTTGCCTGGGACTGAAGCCACAACCCAGGGATGGGAATTTCAGATGAAGCAAACAAAAATTACGAAGGTGCTTTGCCTTTCCAGCTTTGCCTTGGAGAGTTACAGGGGTGCTGCTGAACGCAAGAGCTGCAAAGCTGGGGCTCCTGGCATCCCCCAGGAACCCCTCAGCCTGGGAAGGGAGGTCTGGAGGTCTCTCCTAGCCTCGAAAAAAAGCTCCACCAAGCTGCCCCTCAGCCTAAAGCTGTGTGCAAGAGAGCAGCACAGCAGCCTCAGCGCCAAGGCTGACCCTTTGAATTTCTTAGCTCAGGATGACCAAAAAAAAAGTCAAGATGGCACTATTCCATTTTCTGCCTGAAATATTTTGACCCCTTCGCTGCTTAAATGAATATGTGTCTTCATAAAAAAATAAACCACCCTCAGGTCAGGCAGGAATTGAAGCTTTGACATTCAGAGAGGCAAGATCTGAAGGAGGACTTGCGGTTCAGCCCCAAGCGAACCCGCCCACAACACTCCGGCACCGCTCCGGGTTGTATTTCTTTCCTCTGCTAATTTTACTAAAGACACAACTCATATTCCTGTTGATTGAACAGTTTTGTGTTGACAGCGTCGAAGATTTGTGATGAAACTTATCATCAGCCCGGAGAGCGGGCCATTAGTACTAGTCACAGCGGCCAGCTAGTGCTGATATATTTTATGGCACGCTTCGAAGACAAACATACACATTTATATGTCACTTGTTGCAATATAAATGCTAACTTGTACTTCTTTCAAAACTTTTAATGAATTGTATGCATTTCTCAAGATTTATAGTGGGAACTGAGCGGCTCAAAATATTGCTTTAAATGTATTTGTCACTTTGGCAACAGAACAAAAAAAAATCTGAAAGATATTGCATTTAGAAATAAATCATAAATATATGCATCTTAAAAGAGTTTATTTCAGTCATTAATAGTTGATGCTCCCCCCCCCCCAGTGCAGGATTTAAAGTTAAATTATGCAAAATCAAAAACAAACCTTATAATACTTAATCAAACATGCATAAAACTGTCAGGGCCAAATAAATTCTCTCAATTAACTCGCTTCAGATTGTGATTGCATTTACTAATTTAATCAACGCTAGAATAATTTGGAGACTGGGTAATGATAAATTACAGTGGTGCTGCACACGAAGGGCCGCGAAGGTAAGCGTGCCGAGAGGAGCGTGCAAGCCATGCTTCCCAGGCTGAGGGCAGGGAAGTAACTGCTGAGCCTTCAGGCTCGTTTTGTCATGGAAACGGTGTCTTGTTCCCATTTAGGGCTGGGGGAGGGATTTTTTTTCCTGTAAATCCTTTAACTGCCTGTCATGGACAGTCCTTGTAACTACAGGGGCACAATCACCTCCCTAGACTGGCTGGCCACAGTATTTTTGTGGAGGAGGTGATTGTGCCCCTGTGCTGGGCACTGGTGAGGCCACACCTCGAGTGCTGGGTCCAGTTCTGGGCTCCTCACCATAAGGACATGGAGGTCCTGGAGTGAGTCCAGAGAAGGGCAACCAGGCTGGGGAAGGGGCTGGAGGGCAAATCCTCTGAGGAGCAGCTGAGGGAGCTGGGGCTGTTCAGCCTGGAGAAGAGGAGGCTGAGGGGAGCCCTTCTCCCCACCTCCCCTGCCCTGCCAGGAGGGTGCAGAGAGGTGGGTGATGGTCTCTTCAGCCAGGGGACAGGAGATGGAACAAGGGGCAATGGGCTCAAGCTGTGCCAGGGCAGGGTCAGAGCAGATGTGAGGAAAAAGTTCTTCCCTGGCAGAGTATGGGGATGTGGAACTGCCCAAGGAGGGGCTGAGTCATCTTCCCTGGGTGTGTTTAAAATAAGAGTAGATGAGGTGCTCAGGGATATGGTTTAGCACAGGACAGGAGCAGTTGGACTTGATGATCTTACAGGTCTTTTCCAACCCTGTGATTCTGTGATTCAATGTGAGCCCACAGAGTCCATCTCATTTGGCTCTGAGATGACAGGGGAAGTCAAACCCGGGCATTCCCCCCACAGTTTTGCTCATCTTGTGACTCTGATCTGTCTCTCTGAACACCAAGGCTGGAGCCTGTGACTTCCAGTCCTGCTTTGTGGCACCGGTTCCTAATTTAAGCCTCCGTTAAGTCATTTAGGCTGGAGCTGGAGTAAGGACGTGGTAATATCGAGATGTCTTTAGCTCAATCCTTTTGCACTTTGAATGGATCTGCACTTACAATAAAATGGGTCTGACCCCTGCCTAGAAAAAGCTTTCAATACTATTACTCCTGGAGAGCTCAACAGCTCATTTTTGCAAGCGTAAGCAAGGTTTTATGGAGAGGTTCTCGTTTACAGGTTCATGTGAAGGAGGCTGTCAGGTATTCAACCCTATACAATACCTGCACCTTAGAAAATCAGACTTTTATTTGGTCTTTAACCTTCCTACACCGGTTTTACAAAAAATAGCAATGTCCATATAGCTGCTGTAGGAATGAACTTATCACTGCAAAACTCTCCCCACTCTCTCCATTTCTCTTTTTTTCCCCTCTCTCACTGCAAAATACCCTTTCCAAAGGCCAACTCTGTTTTTGTCACCTCTTATTTGAAGCAGGGATTGTGCCATATTAACGTGTAGCCCCCAGCACTATTTGCTCCCCAGTAGAAGTCTGTAAATAAAAATTCCATGTGATGAAACGTGCAGCCAGGAGGACAGGTAACAAGTCTCCTTGGGTGACCCAGAAACAACTACTTCCACAGTAATTCTATAGCCATATAGATAGCCATAATTCTTACTGCCTTAAAGATAATAAATGTGTTAACAAGATATTTTTCACTGCTGCCTTCCAGCTGTATCCAAAAAACACCATTCAAAGCCAACAGCATCCTGTGCAAACCCCTCGGGTTTTGCTGAGGCAGCCTGTAAAGCTGAAATATAACAAATTAAGGAATTAATTCTTTCCTTTTCCTTAAAGGAGATTTAGGGTCAAGTCTGGGCCTTAAATTTTAAATGTAATCGATCCTCCCTGCAAATCTAAAGTGCAAAAGCTTGTGAAATAATTTTTCCTTATTGCTTCTTTCCAGATCCCATCTCTTAGCTGAAATGTCAGCTTTAATCAGGTCGAAGGGATTTGCATGTGGTAAATAATAATGTGGTATATTAGACTAATCAAATAAAAATATGGGTAGCAGAAAGTGGAACTAATTCCCACTTTCAGCTGTGAGCAGTGCTCGGAGCCTTGGGAAGCCAGGGGAGCTGTGAAGGGGCAGCCTCAGCTTGTGGGGCTATTCGGGGTTTTGGTGGTGCTGGAAACCAAGAGAGGGAGTGATGTACCCACATCACCACATCCCCAGCTCAAATACCCACTTCAGAGCTGGACCACAGCAGTGCCAGGTACCACTGGAAATCCCAGCGCAGGTGGGAAGCTGCAGAGCACTGGGAGAGCGAGCTGCTGTGTCCCCGCAGGAATCCTCATTCCCATAATACTCTCAGAGAGAGAGATTTAACAGGTGACTTGTGAAAGATAAAACCAGACCCAGTCTGCAGTTTCTAAAGTAATAAATGACCCGTGTGAGGTGTGGTGAGGCAGCAGGCTGTGATGTGTTCCACAGACGTGATGCATCAGAATGCCTCCTGGCACCATAACCTGCCAGCGCTGCCACCAGCAAATTAAGGAATTAATTCTTTCCTTCTCCTTAAAGGAGATTTAGGGGAAAATCAGGCAATGAAAAAGCAGGCAAGGATGCTCAGTGGGGCCAGGGGGCTGCCTGCCTCCCCTCTGCCCCTGCAAACTGCTCCCTCCCCGTTGCAGAGAGACAGATGAGCGCCAGTGCAGGTGGGATCCTGGCCAAGCCATGAAAGGTTGAGGTACATAAAAACCCTGTGTGTTGTCCTATAGCAGGGATGCTTAACTACCTCAATAAGGTAGCAAAAGACAGAGGGACCCTTGCACAGCTATTGCCCCTCCCCAGAGAACGGGAAGGTAGTTATTTTAGAGATGCTGGAGTCATGGAAAGATTCCTGCTGACCTGCGGGGGCTGGAGCAGGAGCCAGCTGCACACATATGGTGGGTGAGAAACTGTCTCTAAAACAAATGAAAATAGAATCGGCCGCTCTGCCAGGGACAGGACTCCTGCCAAAGCTTGTTGCTGCATCATGTTGGCTACCCTCAATCTGGCTGATGTCAGAAACTGCCTATTATGCAGTTCCTCTCATGGAGAAGTGTCATTATTGCCTTCTGTTCATTTGTAGGCTAGATCTAATGCAAGCACGAGGCGTTAAGGCAGACCCAAGGCATGCCTGCCTTGTGAAGCTGAGGTTTGGCAGCCAGGCTCCTGCAGCCTCCCGCTCTGCCGAGCACATCTCAGGAGGTGATGATATTCCAGGGCAAAGCAACATCTTTTCTCTGGGAATCTCAGTTCCCTGGTTTTCCATCCATTAATAACGTAGCTCCGATCATATTGTGGCAGTAGCAGAAGCTCCCCTTAAACTCATTGAGTAGACCCACCAGGTTGTTTAACAACCACAACCTGCCCCCAGTTCAGCAGCAGCACTGGGGCATCTCCAGTCTGGGGTATTTCCAGTGCCCTGTCTCTATTTTCAGAGGTATTTTAACACGCCAGGAGGGTGTTCAGCACCACACCAGCACTTGGAGCAGAAAGGCTTTGGGACAGGCGGTTTGCAGAGGCTCTGCAGATAAACAGCAGCTCCAGCAGCAGGGAAATGCCACTCCTGTCCTGGGAGCCCCATGCTGGGCAAAATGTGAGGACTCAGAGCTCTTCAGGGAGGAAACACAGACCAGATCCCACTCTCTCATTCCCCAACAATTCCCTGAAGAAAAATGATGAGGGAAAACCCACAAACACCTCCAACATATCCAGGGAATGCCAGCCCATTCTCCCTCCATCCCTCTTTCGATGCTTAAGCCTCAGTTATCCAAGACCCATGTGTGGGGACAGGGCTGGCACTGGGGGAAGATGAGGAGTGACAGGAGAGAGCAGACAAACCTTCACTCCACAAAGGTGCTTTTCCCTGAGCTCCCTCACTGCCCCCGTACCTCCAGTGTGAATCAATGAAGCCATCTACTCTGGGCATTGGCTAAATGTCAAATTTAGAGACAGAATTCATTTTTCTGAGATCAATGGGAAGCTGAGCTTGCCTATATTTCTTAAGCAGCATTACAGAGCATCAGTGAGTGCCCGAGCCCCCCTCGCTGGGATGAGCTCTGATGGCATCATTTTCAGCACTGGGCCAGGAATCCTCCCGTGCTTTTCCTTACTGCACCCCTACTATTTCAAGGTCAATTACTGTAAGAGATCCGGTTTGAATTTTTATTTTTAATTCTTTTCTTTTTAAAACCAGCCGGGCGGAGCAGGGGAGTAGCGCCCACCGGGAACATCGAGTGCGGCTCCCCCGCAGCCATCCCGGGAAACACATCGCAAGGAGCAGCCCCGAGTCCCTGCGAGCCCCGGGGAGGGGAGCTGGGGGGTTCCCGCGGCGTGGCCAGCGCGGGGCTGTGCCTGCGGCCGCATCCCGCCGGGCGGAGCTCCTGCCTCGGGGATGCTGCTGCTGCTGCTGCGCCGGCACCGGGCGGGCAGGAGGAGGGACGGAGCTGGGGGGAAAAGGCAACTCCGGGAAATTCGGAGCTCAGCGCGTTACGGAGCATCTTCTCCGCGGCGGCGCAAAGCCTCGCTGCAGGGAAGAGCGTTACCCAGGCACTCCCCAGCCCGCCTCGGCCCCAGGGCGGTGGGTGTCCCGGTCCTTCCCGATGTACCAAAGATGCGGGATGGGAACCGGGTGCATCCCTCATGGGATCCCCCTGCTTCGTCCCTGGCTCTGAGGCCTCCCAAGCCATCTCTGCCTCTGCTTCCCGGGGGTAAACCGAACTCATTTGGTTGGGGAAAGCTGAACCCTCTGTCCATTCTGCTAAGCTGAATTTTGCCCCTGTGCTCCCGGGGGGTCGGCACTGGCTGCTCAAGGTGTCTGAGGAAGAGTTTGCCCTCAGTTTAGAAAAAAAGCTTGAGAAAACTTCTGGGCTTAATCCATGGCAGGAGTCCTTTGGACACTACCTGTGCTCAGCCAGCGTGGTGCAGAGGCCAGAATGACTTCCCCACATCCTGACAGCAGTGAAACTCGTACCAGTAAAATAATCAAGAATAAAGGAACAAAGGATTTATAAGACAAAACTATCCTCAAACACACACCCCAGTTAACAGCAGAGTCTTTCCAAAGCCCCTGTGTCTGACTGGCTGGTGTCCCTGCAGCATCCTGCTTAGGGGCTGCAGCGACATGAATCGTGCTCCTTTCTCCCAAACTTCCCTGAATTTGGGGCTGGCAAATCAGCCTGTAACGTAACGGTGCAACATTCTGCGAGCAGGAACACAGAGGAGACAAAAACCCGAAGCCCTCATCAATCACAGCCTGGCTCCTGGTACAATTAGCAAGTTCTATTATCTTAAGAATGACACTTGTAGCACAGAGCAAAGCACAGCACACCTAATATTCTAATGCTGCATGTAAAAAAGGGAAGGCTTGAATTGCATTAGCATTGCATTAGATTCCCATGACTTTTTATATCAGCACTTGTGAGTTATTTATGAATTCATTTATTTACAAGGACAGCCCTTTCTGCATTCAGTTGCCATGGTTGCTTTAACTCCTGTATCCTATTAATTCTGGATGTTATGAAATAAATATAGATCAGACAATCATTGTGTGGTGGGGGTTTTTTTATTATTCTTATTTTACACTTTGGTTCACTGTGTCCTGGCCAGAGAGGCTTAAATGCCAGGCATCTCCATGGAGCATCCACTGCTGGATGGCTGGGGAGAGGATGTTGGGGCAGATTATGGAGCTCTTCCCCCTGCCAGTCCTTCCTGCTGCAGAAATACAGCCTGGGCTGGGGCAAAGTGTGGCAGCTGATTCCTAGCACAGAGCCAGATGCTTCAGTTGAAGGCAGCAAGTGGAAAGCAGAGCTGGGGAGGGAAAGGGAGTTCAGCAAGGCCAAGTGTTGGTGTGCCAGCCTGTCTGGGTAACACACCGAGGCATTGGGCACCCTCACCTGGGGGAACCACCACCAAACCTTTCATGATGTGGGTGATGTCTTCCTACCCTCACCCTGCAGCTTTGGCTGCCCTGCTAGCTGAGGGACAGGGGTTGACTTAATTCTACAAGGGAGAAAGCTTTGAGGCCACTGCCTGTTAGAGCCAGGAACAGCCATCAGACCCCCATGGAGCGGGGACGGACCCAGGGGCTCAGGGGTTTGGCCAAGACAGTCCTTGTGCTGTGCTCCTTGGAGAGGGCAAAGGTGGTGTTCAGGGCAGAGGATGGTCCTGTAGCCAGGATCCCAAAGCCAACATGCTGGAAGTGTTTTGTAATAGAATTCCACAAGAAAATTAAATCAATTACCGAGTCTAATAAAGCTCTCAAGGTTTTTAATTAAACTAAGTTTTAATTAAAGCAGCGTGAGCCCATGCTCTCTTGATATTCTGCCTCAGACCCCAGAGGATTGCAGCTCCTTTTTGTAATTTGCATGGGCCAGATCAATCACTGGAGTCAGGAAAATGTGAGAACTTTCTCAGTTTTATGGGATAAAACACTGTACAGCTGCCTGGAAGCTCCAGCAGCTCAGGGCTGGGAGTTTGGTACAGCATGTGGTGACCTTTCCTACCCCCAACAGAGAGGAACAAGCATCAGCCTGGGCTGGTACCATCCTAGGAAAGACTTCTCTCCCACAAAACCTCCACCTACTCCAGGAGGCTGCTCTGAGCAGGAAGTTATTCCAGCTCACTAATTCCCCTGAGCCACATCAGAGCTGGGACTCTCCCCCCTACAAAAACATGCCCCGTTCTTCCCCCAGCATCACCCATCCCTGGGTGCTGCTCAACTGTGGGGAACCCCAGCAGCACTGAGGGACAGGAGACAGGCAGGAGAACTACAGGCAAACCAGACCCACGTCCTCCAACCTGGACATCTGGTAAGTGGCCCCAGAATGTTCTGCCTCTATTTTAGTCTTGTTTTGTACACAATATGCCCAAAACATGCTTTATTTCTTAAGGAGATAAGGATCTTTATGTAACCCATTTTTCCTTAACGCTAAGTCCTTTGTCAGGATTAAAGAATCCTAAAACATCTGTACGGGCTTGGGTGGCAGATGTAGAAAGAAACCAGCCTAAAATAACACAGAATATTAACCTACTAAATGAGGTATTTAAAAAATAAAATCAAAGGACCCTCTTGTATTCTTAGTTACAGCCAGTTCCTGACTGAGATGCACTGGGTCCTCCTGAGCTGCTGCAGGGCTCCATCCGTCTGTTGGGACAGTTGCAGTGGGGAGGAGGAGAAGGAAAAGAAGGAGGACTAGGGAGGAGAGGAGAAGGAGAAGGAGAGGAGAAGGAGAGGAGAAGGAGAGGAGAAGGAGAGGAGAAGGAGAGGAGAAGGAGAGGAGAAGGAGAGGAGAAGGAGAGGAGAAGGAGAGGAGAAGGAGAGGAGAAGGAGAGGAGAAGGAGAGGAGAAGGAGAGGAGAAGGAGAGGAGAAGGAGAGGAGAAGGAGAGGAGAAGGAGAGGAGAAGGAGAGGAGAAGGAGAGGAGAAGGAGAGGAGAAGGAGAGGAGAAGGAGAGGAGAAGGAGAGGAGAAGGAGAGGAGAAGGAGAGGAGAAGGAGAGGAGAAGGAGAGGAGAAGGAGAGGAGAAGGAGAGGAGGAGAAAGAGCCTCTTGTGTTCCCAGCAAAAATACACTGAAGGTTTGAAAATAACCTAGGAGAAGTGTGTGTGACACCTTGCAGGGAGGGAAGTGCTGAGTAATATTAATTCTACTTGTTCAGCCTGGAAAGTTAACGTGACCCGACTGGGGCTGCTCAGGGGTCGGTCAGTCGGGTTCCTGGTCTTTACTCTTGTGTATTGTGTTTCTTCCCCCTTCGTTTTCACAGATTTCACTGCAGGGAGCAACTCTACTGACTAAACAGCCTGTCCTTCCCCTCCAGAAAGAGTTAATGGAAAGTGGGTTTGCTTAAAGAAGTCATCGAGCAGCAGAGGCAGGAAACCTGGCTGCCCCTGTGATACCACAGCAGTGGGACCACCGTCCTCTTGCTGCTCCTGGCCACCACCGGGCACCGGGGGGCTCGGACCCCATGGCCAAGGGGCTGGCAGGGAGCCCCTCTCCAGCGCTGCTGGTCCTTGAGGCACCTGGGCAATGGGCAGGAAAAGCTGGGAGCCATGCTCTGCTCTGCGGTGAGCACATCAGGACCTGCCCCCAGTGAGCCCTGCTCACCGCTCCTGCTAATCAGGCAGCTCGTTAGCTCTAACAGCTCCGAGGGGATGGATGGACACACAGGGCAGGAGGATGGATGGCTGAGAGCACTCACTGATGGCTTTCCCAATGCCTTTGCCAATACCCACGATCAAACCCAGTGCAGCTGAAAGTCTCCAGAGCACATCAGCAATAACCTGTGGTGCCTTGGCCAGCTAGAGCCCACTGTTAGCAGCCTCTCCTGTCCTCATCTCCCGGCCCATTTCCAGCGATCCATACAGGTCCCATCAGTCCTGGCCAGAGCCAGCTCCCTCCCAGCCAGCCCGCTTAAGGCCATTAGTCTGATTACTGGAGGTCGTGAAGTTCAAACCAAAATGTCAATTTTCATTTGGAAGAATGGTCCCAGTTTAGGAGCAAAGGGATATTTTTTTCTCTCTCAAAGAGCCCCTGACTGTGAAATCATTGCTCCCCAAAGACTTGCAAATTTCTGGCTAGAGAAAGGTGCCAATAGCTGCTAGAGCCAATAAAAAGATTAACAAGGGTCACTGGTGCTTTCCTCCTTCCCTGCACTCCCAGGCTCTAGGGCCTATTTTGAAGATATAAACCGTTGCCTTTACCTTCTGCACGTTCATCACTGGGTTTGGGGTCTTTATGGATTTATTGACAAGACTTTGTCATTAATCTTACCCGTGGAATGCCAGGCTGGGAGTCACTTAGGTTACATCACCCCTCCAGACAGGAGCATTTAGGCAGAGAAGTTGAAAAGGAAGATTGAAATAAGACAAAGCAGCCGGTGGGTGAAGCAGAGTACTGCTCTGCGGGGCCCCCGGGCAGGGCGAGCACCCGCCGAGCATCCTCGGAGGGTTTGTGAAGGCAAAGACCTGATCTTGGGGAGGACAGATGGGTTCTGCTCATTGATTCAGTGGGGTCAGGATGCCAACCCCATGCTCTGGGGTTAATGATCCACCTCTGGGAGCAATTTGGGAGTGCAGAGAGCTGGACAGAAGATGGGTGCTGACCCTGCTTGGAGCAGCCCAGGTGAAAATTTCTGGAGAAACTCAAAATAGCTTCAAAAGGCCTTGCACACATCAGGCTGCTCATAGGAATGCTGGCTGGGACTCTGGGAACACAGGCCGGGCTGCTGGCACCCCAGGGTGACACAGGGCAAGGCTGGAGGGCTCCTGCCCACCAAAGAGGTGTCACGCTTTTAAAGTGGGTTTTTTCTTCTATGTCATTGTGTTAAATAATTAAGTCTGTTCCATCTTTACCTACTGACAATGTGGCACTTAATTAAGTGGTTTAATTAGAAGCTGGCAGCTTTAATTAAGTTTAGGACTGTAGAGGTGACTGGGAGCCTCCAGCTGAGTTGCAGAGCTTTTCCCTAGGGAGTGACGTGGGCTGCTAGCGAAGGAGAAACCTTTGCTCCCTTGTCCTTAGCCAGGATGGAACCACCATCCCACTTGTCTCCCCACCAAGGGGCTGGGTGGTTTGGGCATCCTTTGCTCAGACATTTCAGAGAGCTGAAGTCTTCACTGGGACCATGGAGGAAGAGGAAGATGTGAGGGGGCAGCCAGGAGGATGGATGGGCTTAGCAGGAGGTGGGTGTCAGGAGCCAGGGGCTCTGCCCAGAGGATGCCCATGTTTTCTCACTCCAGATAAACCTGCTGAGCACCCTGTGTGGATGGCTGTGAGCAGGATGGGTATTGGGGACGAAGGCTGTGGTGGGCTCAGGAACAGCATCTGCAATTCCAGACCATGCATGGGGCTGTCTGAAAGATGTATTGCTTTTTAATAATGTAAATATGTAAATATTACTGAGATGCCATTAATCCTCGTTGCCTCAACATGATACCACTCTTAAGAACAAATGTAGTAAGGTAATATTAATATGCAAAGTAATAGTACATTGACCTAGCACCAATAAACTGCAGAGCTTAGCACAAAGTGAGGAGATGCTCCTGGAGCAGCCTGCACCCCACTTGTCTGGGGGCTGTCTCTGGCAGCACCCCAGGCTCTGCAGCACAGAGGAACCCTGGTTTTCCCTGGAATACCCCTTGTCCTGGGCAAACCATGGATCTGGGAAGGAGCAAGGAGGCACTGGGAGAGGAGGTGGGTAGGAGCGGGCTGGGCTAGGCAGACCCTGCTCCCATCATCCTTTCTTTGGAGCAAGAGCCCTGACTGCAGAGGCTCCTTTTTCAAAGCCTCACATGTTTTTCTGATATCTCGACCTCTCTCATAACAGATTCGTTTCAAATCCTGCTGCAAGTGTACATGAGGAGGGAGAGCCTTGTTAGTCCCAGCAGCATGGAAGTTAACCCAGGCTTTGTGTCAGCTTTCCTGGCTGGACTTGCTAACAGGTCACCAACCCTTCACCTCACCAGTGGCTGGATTTCTCTCCCAAGAAGCTGTGTCTGTATACACAGACCCAAACTCCAGCTCTGCTGATAGCTTTGAGCCCCCCATCTCTCACCACCTGCCTTCGGAGATGTATTTCCCCTTGGAATAAAAGCACATACAGGGATTCCAAACTGGAGTTTCCCAATTTCCATTTGCCAGGCTGTGAGCACAGGCTGTTGCCACCTCTCCTTGGGCCTGGCAGGACAACCTCCTGGTTTGAGCTGTGTGAGCAGGGGCGGGGAGGGGACACATCAGACCAAAAGGAGCAGGGGAAGCCATAAAGCCTGAATTTAGGGCTTGAAAAGGAAATATTTCTGTGCAAATGGCTGCTGTGGTTCAAATCAGCCCTGCCTTGTAAATCCTGCTTGTCCTTCTCACCAGGGAAACCTGGTGAAATAACCAATATTTCAGCAGCACACCGACTTCTGGAGACCTTCACCTCTCAGTGTCCTCTGAGCCCTGCACCGGGGCACGGGACTGGAGAGCAATTCAGGCACGAGCATGGTTTATGCAAGAATTAACCTGTTGCCCTTACTGGGGTCAAAGTAATTCTGTTTAATTTGGTAATCTGGGCCCTTCATCATTAATGAGTCCTTGAGGAGTGGGGGTTAGAGCATCTCTTTTTTGGCTGAAGGGAGCAGCAGAGATTATTGTTAATATTCAGGTTGTTCGATAGAGCAGAAAGACCCTTTGCTATTGACAGCACTGCTGGTTTTCACCTCATTGGTGAGTAGAAATTGCCAAATTAATCTCTCATTAGATCTGAAATTAATCCTCATTTTCATGATTAATGAACCTCAGAACCACATATTTACCTGGGTAGAGTATATTGAGAAACTGTATACAGTAGACGTCTGCAAAAGATCAAGATTTTATCTGATAAAAGGAGTAAAAAATACAAGAATACAAGAATTAAATGGCACACAGGAAAACTACCAGGCAGTAGGCTGTTTTTTTCACCCCAGAGCATGGACAAACTGTGGAACTCACTTTCTGGAGGGTGTTATGTAGATCATCACCATGAAAGAGGTAGAGAAAGACCCACAAGTTCTTGTACTATATGTACCTCCACTGTTCTCAAGCCAGGAGGTCTCTGGTCAGGGGGAGCCAGAGGCTGGACCAGCAGCAATGGACAGAAGGATCTTTTTTAAGACTCTTCTGTATATTTTCTGCTGCTGTGTTAGAGACAGCTCCTGGGGCAGAGGGACTGCTCTGGATGCTCGTGTGGGTCTGACCCACAGGGCAGGTTGCAAATACCTTGCAGGGATATCAATTAAACCTCTCCAAGCTCATGTAGATAAGGCTTTAGGCCAAGCAAAAGAACTCCAGCTTATCTGCCTGAGCTGTTTCTGCCTGTGTCTCTCACCAACACACTCCCTGCATGCTCTGCCAGAGCTCCTCTGTCCCTGCTAACTGGAGCAGCTGGTTGGATCTTGCTGGGCACCAACCGCCTTTCCCTTTCCACAACATGAACCTTTCCTTTCCTTCCAGGGTTTCTTTTATGCATCATCATTTTAGTAGGCCCTATTGTACTGGAAATCTGTTTGCCACATGTTAGCTGGAGCTCATCTGCTAAGATCCTTGGTTAAATATTCATGGAGAGGTAGTTATTAAACTAGGGGTGAGAACTCAGGTTACACAGCGGAGATGAGAAGGGTGTGCTGGCAGAGGAGACCGACTCAATATCAAGTTAAAAACCCTCATGGAAGCGACTTACCCCACATAAGGCCTGGGCATGGAGAGGTAGGAAAAAATCCTGATCACATTGTGCTGCTGAAGGACATCAATTAGCTCAGAGCGATCAGTGGAGTGGCATATTGGAGCCCTGAAGCACACCTCTGGCAGCACTGAAGCCCTTCATCAGCTTGGGGCCCTTAAGGTAGCAAGAGGGAGTTTCCAAACCTATCGAGCTTTTAATGGGGGAAGAAAACCTCTGTGTCCTTGCACAGCATGTGCCCATGCCACATGCACAGGGCAAGGGGCTGGGTTGGCTGAGGAATAGCATCTAACCCCTACTCCCAGTCCAAATGGGTGACTCAAGTGCTACCAGAGCAAGGAGGTGCTGGTTGGGCAGGGCAGTGAGCAGCAGGGTCTGGGCACAGGACAGTGCCCGCTGTCTGTGCAGGAGCAGGCTGGGGACAGACCACCCATCGGGATCCTCTCCATCGCCTCCTCCCTGCCTATTAACTCCCCAAAACCCCGGGGGCAGGAACAATAAGGGCAAAAGGACAAGAGAGCAGAAGTCAGTCTGGGGTGTCAGGTAACGGGTTACCTGAGCTCTGCCTAAAGGTAACTTCCTCATGAATAGCCCTCCAGCGCCCAGCGACATGCGAAGCTGGTGAATTATGCAGGGCCGTGCGGGCTGTGCGGAGCAGATGGCATCGCTGCTGTAACGTGAGCAGCCGCACGACACAAAACGCAAAGCCCAGCAATTAACCTTTTCCAAGGTTTCCTCTTGTCTCGGGGATTAAACCTCCTCCAAGCTCCCCCTGCGCTCCACTCTTACCCAGGAGAAAAGACTAATCCCCCAAATAAATAAGGGAAATAGACTTCGATACCTCCGGCAGCCCTGGGAGATTGTCACACGGGCTCCCAGCCCTCCACCCAAATGCCAGCAGGTCTGCAGGGAGCACAGGAGGAGCGAGGGCTCCGTGCTGCCTGTAGCACTTGTCCTTCTTGCTGTGGCAGCTTCAGGCTTTGTACTGACCCTGGGATTGCTTCCCATACCCACAGCTCCCTGCATCTCGGGCACATGCAGCTCCAAGGAAATCAGCAAGTGCTGGGACTGCTACTGCACAGCGTGTTTAGCATAGGACAGGAATGTTTGGACTTGATGATCTTAAAGGTCTTTTCCAACCTGGTGAGTCTGTGATTCTGTGTCCCTGAATTACATGTGCATCCCTATCCATGCAAACAACCTCTCTGGGTAAAGCTGGGCTTGCTCTGACTCAGGCACACCCACACTGCTGCCTGCAGTGGCAAGGTCTGGGGATCAGTGGGGTCCACAGCACAGCTCCCTCGCATCAAGAGTCATTTTCTGTCACCCTGGGGACAGCAGGGTCACTCCAAAGCCACCGACAGCAGGATCAGAGCTGCTGCAGCCCACTCCTGCAAGCAATGTGGCAGCGGGGCGCAGGGGCTCCTTGTGGCCCTGAACTCATGCCATCCTGTTATTTTTCTTTGAGATGAATTTTTGGCTCCAGAGGATGCCTAGAATCTGTTTGGGATTCAGTTTTTTATTTACATCTCCAAGCTTCAGCATTTTATTCTTCCCAGAGCCTGTCCTCCTGGAGCCTGGGCCAGGCTTGATTTATGAAAGGGAAATAAAAGGAGAATAAATCATTTTTTAAATGAAGAGAGCAAATTGATCTTTTCCTCTTAGAGTGAAAAAGATCTCACTATTCCCAATAAAAAAGGTCTATGGCCATGATTACTGGGTTAGGAGGAGGATGGACAAAAGGGAAGGGACCAGGGAAGGAGCATCCCTCCACAGTGTGGTGCAGGTGAGGAGGTTTGTTCATGAACCTCTTCTCCCCTGGGAGCCACCTTGCAACCACCTTGCAGCCCAGGCAGGCAAAGCACTTGGAAACCTTCAAGCTCTGGGAAAACAGGCAGAGCAGATTTCATCCTTCAAAAACCAACTCCAAAGAGGGCTTGTGGGGTCATTAAAGATGGGGGGAAACTGGAGCCCGTTCCTTTCCGCTTGCCCAGTGCTCCATCTGGGCAGCAGCTCGGTGACCACACAGCACATTGGGGAGGGAAAACAGGAACATGGGCAATGATTTACTATTTAAAGGAAAAAACATGTATCCCAGGCCAGTTCACCTTGGTGAGTGACAACAGCTATTATTTTAACTATGATACTTAATCCTCTTCATAATTAAACTGTTTAATTCACAACAATGGAGACTATATTGCCTAATCCTTTTAATTAACAAAGTGTTGTACATATACTGGCAAAGCATTACTGGCATGCTTCCTATGCAATACACTTAATTCTGTAATAAATTATTAGTACAAATGACTAAGATACATTGCCCCCTGAAAGAAGAGACTGTCAAGAGAGAAGGACTTCAGACTCTTGGTCACTGGTCAGAGCATCACCGAGCAGAAGAGACGCCTGATCCTTTCAGGATCTGCCCCAGAGCAGCAATGCAAGGTACAAAAACAAGCCAGTGAAGTCAGTGTACTGAGGCTGGTGAGGGATGAAAGACAGTTTTACAGCTAGTACAAAGTGTAATGGAAAATATTCACTAAGTTCTGGAAGGTGCCTGGGGAAGACCGTGGGAAGGTAATGTGTGCAAGTGCAGCAATGCTGAGAGCTACAGCACCTCCAGAAAGAGCCTGCTACAGAGCCAGGCCTGCTCCTGCTCGTCCCAGTGCGTGCTGACCCAAGTTTGGAGTCAGCAGCCAATGTAAGATGACCCCAGGAAGGAAAACAGTGGGGTTACAAGGGGAAGAAAGCACCCGAAATGTAATGGGCCATCAACGCATCAGGACCTGGTCCTTGGGGCAGGCTGGGGGCAGAGGGATACAGCTCTGCCAGCAGCTGTGCCCATAAAAAGTCGCCTTAAAGCCTCTGGAGGAGTTTCCCCTGGGTGGGCACGCTGGAGCATCTGTCACGTCCATGTGGCCCTCACACAGCAGAGCAGCCTGTGCCTGAGCACGTGTCCTGCTGCTGAGCTGTGAGGTTAGAGGTGACTGAGGGTTTTATGAATGGTCATTAGGTCTGAGAAGGAAACTATGTCTTGTAAAGCAAGGATATGAAGGTTAATGGAGGGTTTCTATGTTTTCCCAGGTTTCTTACAAATTAGTTAAGAGACAAATACCCTGGGGCCACATGCAAAGCAAAATTAATTCCTGCAACTTTTATTGGATCACAGTTGAAGAACCTCACGGTCAGAGGTCACCAGTGTTGCTTTAAGACACAATCACTGGGGTCAAGCTAATTAGCACCAGGGATCACATCACAGGCTTTTCCCTTTCCTCTTTGTTTCCGAGTCCTGTCTGACCCCGGATCAGAGCCTCCCCGGCACCGCTGGCCTGCAGCTATCTGGCTGACAGACCCCTGGCTTCGCTCTGACGCTCAGCTGAAGAAACCTCTGGGTTTCTTCCTCTTTCAGTTCAATCTGCATCCAGACAGGAGACCTGGGGCGAGAACAACTTATCCCTCTCTCCAAGCAGTGCAAGCTGCACCTCTTTGAAGACCCAGAAACTAGGAGCAGAGTGTTACAGCACACTGGTTTTACTGGCTCTGCTCACTCCCTAGCAAGGACACCAGCTATGTGGCTCAGTGGCACTACTATCTGATGAGGTACGTGCTGGTCATCTACTCAGGACGGAGCCTCCGGGTGTTAGGGAGGTGGCTGGAAGACAATGGGAAGAAAGTGTTTATTATGGGCTCTGTCAGACCGCTCCTGTTTGCTGGAGAGATGCACCCATCACTGGTAATGATGGTAAGGGCCCCGCAGCAATTGCAGCTGAAGGGTTTTCACAACATCCAAACACACACAAAGGCTGGATTCGTTGCCCATGCCTCCCCTGGGGTGGCCCTGGCCTTGCTAGGCACAGATGATGGCTGCACACCAGCCCAGGGCCCAGCACGTCTCGCTCCTGTCCCTGGGCAATGTGGGCCAGCACCACTTCTCCTTTGACTGGCAGAACTGAGCCCATTGTGCTTGGTCAGCACATCACAATGATGAGTTTCATGCAAAAGCTGAGCCTAGCCCCAGTCTCATAAATTTGTTATGCATTACATCCAATTAATGTAAATTATTACAGTGACTAAATAATGGCACTGCCATCGGATAAAGGAATAATCATAAGTGAGTCTTGCAGCTTCCCCAGGTACAACTGGATTAACCCTTTCCCCTGATTCCACAGGACATGGTGCAAGAGCTGGGTACCAGCCCTACTCCTCTGACTGCAGGAACTGAGTCTGCCTCATCTAATGCTCTTATCACGACCCACGGAGGTCTGGCAATGCCAATCATGATGTCTGCAGCTGCCTACGGCCAAAATCAGCATCGGTCCTTTCAGCCACCAAGTAAAATACACCCTTCTCCCTGCAGCTCTTGCTGGGCTCCACCACCTCAACGGGAGGCACTTGGAGAAGAAGGCAAGATCCCAAACAGCCATCTCAGAAGAGACACAGGTATTTGCTACCTTGGGGAAGGAAGTGAATGTAGTGGTAGAAGAAGAGAAACACACTGTGCTTGTGTAGCTGCCCAGAGGCACCAGTATTTCATGCAACTGAGGAGAGTCATGCTCAGGAGCACAGGGGTACATACACCCTTTACTTCCCACTCTCCAAGGCACAGACCCAGGCTGAGCTGGCCACCCACCTCCCGTAGCCAGAAGGTATCGACACCAGCACCACCAGTTCCCACACTGGTCTCCCTTCAATGTGCAAAACATGCCGTGCCCCTATGGATGGGGAGCACAGCGTGGGTGCAGGGCAAATGTGGAAACATAGTCCTGTCTCAGAGGCAGATTTAAGGCCTGCTTTTGGGAGCCCACAGAGAGCCCCAGGCAGGGAGCTTACACTCATCAGAAATGCCTCTGAATGCCTGCACTGCCGAGACCTGGAGGGACCCCTGGTGTGTTTTTCAAGGCAGAAGCGACCATCAATGTTTGCAATAATTCCTGGACTCAGATTAAATGGAATAAAGGCACAAGTTCAGAGCAATAAATAAAAAATCCTCTCCCTGCCTCAATGTGATTCTCATGGATTCATTCGTGAGCTTCCCTGCGTCGTCTTCCTCCTTGGCTTGCCTGTGCCCACCTCCTCGTGGTACCCATTTTACCTTGGCAGAGCAGCCCACAAATCATAGTGACACACTAATCAAGAGATCTGGAAATTTTTACACCACTCTGCCTCTTGAAAGATGAGTCACCTTCTGCACCACGATCCTGGGCGTCCAGATAAATCTGTCACAAACTTCTTCTTCCCTCAGGGTGCAAAATTCTTTCCCTCTTTCAGCCGAGCTGTATTTCCTCTTTTTAAGCTCCTCTTTCGTGCCCCAATACACATTCCCACCCCTCAGCCATCTAAGTATATTTCTCCCTTTGTCCCTGTTTCACTGACAACTTCATCCTAATAGTCTCCTCAAAGGAATGATGAATGCATAAGCTGCATATTGATCACTGCAGTGATTGATTACTAGATCTCTTTGACAGATGAGCCTACTAAGGTAGTTGCCAATATGGAGGTATGGATGGCAGGGCCCCCTTGTACAACAGTCTAATGGTATCTGACCTGATAGGGCAGAAAGGCAACTCCCTCATTTCAGCAGGAAGAAAGGCCTCTTTATACTCTTTATAAAATAATTCATAGGAAACTTAAAACACTCAGACACAGAGAGATTGCAAATGGGGAAATATGATGGATTATGGGTTGAAAGGAGCCGACTTCTGGAAGCTAAATTGATCCCCAGGAAAATGTTTTTGTCTGCTGTGAAAAATGGGCAATATCTCAGCAGCTCTGGAGGGCTATAATCTGGAAAATAATTTGCTTTTGATTTCCTTTAGTTTCATGCAGGGTTTTTTTGGGTTTTTTCAAAGTTGGTTCCTTGCAGGCTTTGTTGCTCAGCTGGGAGAATCAGTGATGAAACAGGGAAGGGATTAGCCATGCTGACAAATACGAGCTGATCCTAACTTACAGGTATAAAGTCCTCACCCCACCCATTGTCACTTATTCCATGGGAGATGTTACATCCCCTGCAAGAAGTATTCTGCCCAGCAAAAAACGAAGTGAAGCTCATAATTGAACATGAGTGTATGTGTGAGAAGTCAGAGAGTCTCCAGCCATGTTTCTGCAGAGCCCCACAGTCAACTGATGCATGTAAATGTTACACAAACACACACGCTCATTTTCTGATGCTTCCCAACTGCCCAGGTACCACGCTGACAAGGAATGTGTCTCCTTAGTCCTTGCTCCTGCTTCCCTGGACCACCTCTGCCTGTGATCCAGGGAAACAGGCTTTGCACCTCAGTAGTGACAGAATCCCATCAGCAAGGAGGGCTGCCTGGGTCTGTACTTCACCTGCCGAGCTGTTCCACTGCAGAGCTCTGACTCCATCCCAGAATTACACAAGTGCACAGCAAAACAAGGAGTGAACTGACTTTTTCTAATCCCTTCCAAGTGAACGTGCTTAACTTAAACAGTGGTGGTGCATGGCTCCTTAGAAGGACAGCATACATTTGCGGATGGGGAAACCGAGGCATGGAAAAATACAGAGTAACTTCAGCTCTCAAGAACTTGAGAGGGACTGACTCTGGGGTCCCAAGACCAGCTGAAGTCAGAGCTGGGGTCAAACCTGAGGTTTTTATTTATTTACTGCTTCTGCATTCTAGTCAGAGGGGCGTCCTGCCTCCCTGGCTTAGGGGGAGAGCATAGGATCAGCCAGTAAAACACATTTAGAAGCCTCCCTTCATGTCCAGAGTTTCTCTTGCTCTCATTTTTTAATCAGCTTCCCACTCCTACTGCTAATAACAAGAAATGTTGTTCTGGCAACAACTAGAAGAGTTTTCTTTGAGTTCAAAGTGCTAAGAAGAAAATTTATAGCAAAGTAGTTACAGCCTCCCAGTGCCTGGAAATTCCTTGGCAGTAAGCTTTTGCTCCAGAGAAATATTGAGTCAATGGTGTGCTAACAGCCCAGGAGCCTATTACAATAACATGCATACCTTGAGTCCAGACAATCAATAACTCAGCAGGATGCAGCTACCAGAAAACAACAACAAATTAGTTAGATTTCCATAGACTATACATGTGGTGAGTAATAATCACTAAGTAGAAATGAACCCAGCCTGGAGAGACCACTGAGCCAAATGGAGATCTTTTATTCATGGCTTCAACTACTGTGTTCACTGAGGAGGGTGTTTGTGGAGGGCTTCAACTCTGTAAATATACATGTGCATATTTGACTTTACACATATTCCTACTGAGCTCAGTTATTTTATTGTTCCCAGGACTTTTGTTTGCAGAGATTTTTCAGTATAAGCCAGTATGGAGGTCCAGTAGTGAGGGACCAGTCAGGCTTAAATCTAACATCTCTCATAATTTGCACATCCCTGCTTTGAGGTACAGCCAAAGATACTCTCTGCTTATCAGTAAATATAGTCCAGAGGTCAAATCTTTCTCGGTTTACATATTACTCCTACCAGCTTATATTCTTAGAAGTCATCCAGGGCTGACCTCTGGCTGTATAAAGCACTGTGAGCATAAGAGCTCCCAGAGCAGCAGAACCACAAATCACCAGGTCTAAGTACTACAAATGGTTTTGAGGCTACAGCCAAACTGCGGGTTCATTGGACACACCCCTAAGAATTCTCCCTCTAGAATAAAGAGCATCTTAATTTCTTTCTAATCATAGATGTCTATCAAGAGTTGATTAGCTCTATAGGTCAGTATGATAGGGCTTCTATTAATTAAAGCTATAGGATAAAGAAAAGCCTGCAATAGCACAGATGACACCCACACACACCCCAAATTAATTAATTCGGGGCACAGTTGTGGCTGTCCTGCCCCTCAGAGCATTGCGTCTCTCAGCAGCTCTCTTACAGCTTTTAGAGAGGAGGCACAAGCCATGATCTAAATTACACTTGGCTACATTCAAAGCAGCTCAACTGATTCCCCTAAGTGTAAAATTGGATCAGAAAGTAGTCCTGGAGCATCGGAATTTTAAATGTTTCTCACATTCATTAGGTCGGCAGTTTCTGAGGAGCCAGATTTCACAGGCTCGTGGACGATTTTATCTGCTCAGTATTAAAGTCTCCTATTCCTGACAGATTTTAAGGACCCTTTGTCTGAATACAAGGTTTTATTTAGTAGTAATTCTTCCTTCAGAGCAAACCTGACCTTGATCTACCCAGACTCCCTACGGCTCAGAGCTTCTATGGGATATTCCTAGAAATTAACATAACTTAGACCTGCCAGCAATACCTAGGGTGTTCATTTGTGCTCCTTTAAAATAAATACCATTCCTGAAATCCTTCTACAAGCATACCTTCCAGTAGAACCTGCCCTTGCAGCTTTACTAAGAGAATATTAGATGTATTCAGTATCTGCTCTGAAAGGAAAGACAAAGCTACCGCTTGCCTGCCTTCTCAAGGGCTTTTTCCACCCTCCAGCAGAAGGCTGGAGTAGGATTCATGGACGTATCACCATCAGCCTGGGGTTGTGAAGAGAGCCCTGAGGCTCTGCCCAGCAGGCAGCGTGGTTCTGCTTGGTAGGAAGAGGTTTAGTAAGCAGGTCTAATCAACCACTTTGTACAGAATTAATTAGACTTTTGCTAGCTAAGAAATGGCTTTGCATCTGAATGCTGTTGTGCCTGCTCTGTCTTGCCAGCTGAAACACAAATACCAAACAGGATGTGTTACAGAGATGTATTAGCTTATTGCTTTTAGTAAAGTCCATCACAAGCTCTTCAAAGAAAGGATGTCTGCATTAGAAGTGGCCTTCTACAACAGGAGAGATCATTGAGAGCCTATGATATTCGTTATAAGAGCTTTTAATGACATAGTCCTCATTCTGATTGGGTCTAGTGAGCAGTTACATCTGCTGATGACACCAACCAGAGTACTGAACAAGTGCCTACTTGCTTGTGTATTTATTTTGTTTTCACCTTCATTACTTGTTTTTCATTTATAAGAAATGCAAATTTGCAAAAGGAATAAAAAAAAAATCCCATTATTAACCCAAAACTTCTGGAGACTTCACACCCTCCCTGCACTGCACTCTGACCCAAACTGTGAACAGACAGTTAGGGAGGATTATCTGAAGCGAAGACATTAAAGATAAGGCTGTGCCTATCAGAAGAACATACAATAAATGGCTTCAAGAACATGTGTACCTATGGGGGGGGGTGTGCTGGGGAGGGTCCAAACCTCTGAATTCCATTTCAGAGAGGCATTTTCATATGTCTATGGGGAAGCATTCAGCAGTGTCAGGAAGTGATCGATGCCTATTGCCGTCAGCAGTGTCGGCACGCTCCAGGCACAAGCGCTGCGCTGCACTTACACACTCGTGCACGTGGAACTATTTTTCATGGAACTGATGAATCCTGCAGTGACGTTCATAGCAGTAGGACACATTATTGCTGCAATATATGACTATCTGTAACACCTACAAGCCTTTAATATTCTGCAGCTGAACTGGGGAAACAGAAGAAAGTTGCTTGTAAATGCCTAATTCACAGTTTAACTGGGTTGTCTGTCAAAATAACTCTCAGGTGTGAAACTTCAAGTAGGAAGGCTAAAACCCAGAAAAATACGAGGGATTTCTTGATGTTAAAAGCATTTTAGAGAAGGAGAAAACTAACAGAATACTTTCCTGCTTTCGTCCCCATCACTGAGAGTTTCGATTAGCTCTGTTGGTACAGCTCAGGCTTTCCTGCAGTCTTAGCAACTCTGTTATCTGAATAAAACATAGTAGTTTTGAGGTCTCTGTGGGCAAAAGGGATTCTGTCCTCTCACAACAGGCCAATGTTTCTTGCTTATTTCTATTTCACTGTTTACTGGTTTTAATGGGAGCGCTGGTTAAGTGCCCTGTGCTTCAGGATTCACAGCTGCACTCTGTGCTTCTATCCTTCTCCCTGCAGATAAAGTTGCTCTCCATCAGAGTGCCCTATCAGTCTTGGGTACAGACATAGATCCCCAAATTGACCCCTCGGAGCAAGCATGCAAGTTAGCTGGTGGCCAGGGAATCACAGACTTGGAGTGGGAATGGAAGAGCAGAAGGGCTGCGATGCAAAAAAACATACTCAGAAATGAGCCTTTTGTGTTACAGGAAGGAACTGTCCACTCCCACCTTGCTCCAACCACAAGCCCACTGCAGGATCAAGGTGGTGGGTGGCCGACGGGTTCATCAGGCTTTACCTGTATCTTCTGATAGATAGAGATCTGGCATCTCGCAGACAAGGAGCAGTAGAGGCACAAAGCAAGAGGTCAACGGCTGCAGGGAGCTCCCCGCTCCAGGAGCGCAGCGGTCCAGCGGGACACGTCTCCACTTGCATTCCCGTCATTGGAATCACCCAACAGTTCATTGCACAAAACGTTGTCCAAGGGTTTGGCAGGAAGTTGTGCTTAACGGCAGCCTCTCATAGGAGGCACTTGATTATATTAGACAGATAATTATTGATCCAGCTATAGTTTATCCTTGTTGCCAAATTTCAATAAACAGCAGCTTGGGAGAATTAGCAAGGGATTCTGTTCCCCCTCCCCCTGCTTCTTCAGGATTTGTCAGAAACAAGATGATTTATGTGTATTCCAGTAAGATTCTTGTTTGTTGGCAGGCTGCAGGGATTGTTTAGGGTTGGAAGTACTAAGCTTTTATATTTAAATGCTTCCATGCAAGTATTCATGGGTCTCACTGCCTTGCATTGTAATATCTGAATAATAACCATGACTTATGCAAACCAGTTTTCAGCTGTGATCAATTTTTCATTTTAATCAACTCCCTGCCATCCCAGGGAAAAAAAAAATAAAGAAGCTGATGGGCAAGAGGAGTGAGATACAAGGAAGGCAGTAATACTCTTCCTTTTTAAAATAATGCACAAGTAATTTCTGGAGCAGTTTCAAATGTGTTGCTTTCTATTAACCACAGATAACACTCAGATGTTCCCCTCTCCTTTCAGGTGAGGCTTTTGGAATAACAAAGGATGAGAACGCAGGTCTGCCTGGTACAGTGCAGACTAAGGGCTGGCTGGATAAACGTCCAGGCACAACTGCAAAAGCCACTTTTGGCATAAAGACAAATGGGAGAATTATTTCCCGGTGCTGGTAGAGCAGTTATTCCACCCCATCTGAGACACACCTTTGTTTTTATCATTTTAGCACTTTAGAACTAGCAACACAGGAAAAGCACTGCACAATCAGGATGCATTGGAGCAGGCTCTTCCAAAAGCAGCTGAGGGAATGGGCCATCTTTCTTCCTAGAAGGTGGTTTGGCTCAGAGGGCAACAGCTGCTGTTGAACTGGGAAAGGATTAGGAAAATATTCATTCCCTGACAATATGCAAGCAGACCAAGCCTACTAATGAGGAGAGACTCTCCTGCTCGCAGGAAAAGTGATGCTTGACTAGATAATTTCACTTGATAAATGCAAGCATCCTAGCCAATTTCACCTGAACGTGAGCCTGTGGTCATTCTCCCAGGCTGATGCCACTAGCACACAACGGATGTCTCTGAATTTCACTCACTTGATAAATACCTTCAGTTCCTTCAGGGAACACTACAGTGGTTTTTCCCTTTTCTTAATGAAATCCTCCCACTTGAAGTGAAAGAAAATTCTTACTACCAATAGTTAGATCCCTGTACCAAAGCTGGTAAAGAAGTTCAAAGAACCATCCTCGTTTTATTTCTACTTCCTACCTCATTTGGGAGCCCAAGTTGCTGGCAGACTGCTAAGGAGTTACTTCTCTCTCACTGGTACAGTTTGGAAGCTTGCTGCATAATAAACACTTCACTAAGCATCAGATTGATGGACTATGCCATGATTTACAGATAAGAGTTTGGAAATACTCCGCTTGCTTCCAGGTCTGGGCTTCCCAATGGGAACCAGATTACTGTTTGTGGTTTTCTCAAGACCAGTTAGATTGATGCTCTGATATTTCACCTAATACACAAGAGTCAGAGTAGCCAAAAATCTTTCCTTAGCTACCAGATACAAGAGTCACATAGAAAATTACTTTGATGTGCATCCATTTAAAACCCCTGAATCAGCAATATCCACGTCCTCCCAGTCTGAGATGTAGGTCTCTGCAGTTAGGAGCAGCCAGACCTTCTCGCAGGCATCAGTAAGGAGTCCTTTTGTCCAGCAAAGTACAAGACAGACAGATTCTACACGCAGCCTACGATATTTCATACTGTCACTTCATTAGTTCCTTTACTTTCGAGAAGGTTTCAGGACAACCCTTTTATTGCATTAACCTTTAAAAACTGAAGACTAAAAAAGACAGCCACCAAACCCCAACCCTCTTCCCATCTTAATCCTCTCTGAGTCACAGCCCTTATTATGAATTGTGTATGTTGCCTAAAAAAAAGTGAGGTAAGGATTGATTGTAGCTAGGAATCCCAAAATAAGTGGGGCTGGCACAGCCTGCCCATTTCCTTTGGCCTCCAACAAAAGGACTAAAGCCCTTTTCTGGAATTTTTTTGCCATGGCTGAGCAAGGCTGAGGGGCACCCAGCCTTGTTTTAAAGCCTTCAGAGCAGTGAACATCACCACAGCCCACGGGAAGTGAGCCCAGCAGTGAATCACTAGCACAGCACTGCCTGAGAACAACTCACAGGTTCAGACAAGAATTATTGGAGCGAGGCGGTTCTTACAGACAAAATACTGAGGTGCTTTTAGAAAAGATCCTGTGTTATTTTTCACTCTCTTGCAGTATAAGAGCCTAGGATCTCCTTTGCTGAATATTTAGTGAACAGCATCTGCAGCATCTTAATTACAGTAGCTGTTCTCATCTTAATCTCTTGCTTCAGAATAAGGTTAAGTGTAATCTGTCCTAGATTCTTATACAGATGGTTCATTTCTTAAATACTTGAGAAGAGTTTAGTCGATCTTTAATTCCTTAATCTGGGAACCAAGACCAACCAACCTGATTCCAAGTGATATTTTACTAAATTTTACAAGAACAATGTAACACACACACTCCCCAACAGGGATTGGTTTCTTCTCAGTTGTGAGGTTTCTTTTCATCCCAATGGAAGTTGCTGGAGGTGAGAAGATCCACATAACTCTCCCTTCCTCTTATTAAACCAAATGACTGCACATTGGTGAATCTGCCATCTGAATGGCAGAAGCAGCCAGAAAATACCTTTTTATTTAGTTTAAATACATCAGTTTCTGAACAGTTCAATGATTATTCAACAGCTGTTTTTTTTTTTAATCTATAACCAGATTGCTGCCATCACCAAAAATACACATTGTCATTGGATGCAGATTTCCTTCTTGTAAGAAAATTGCACCTAACCAATTACGATTCTGGCAAGGAACAAACTAAAGGCACAGCATAGCACTTTTTAGTTAGGGTCATATTGAAACAGAGTGTGATCACAGCTGTGGGAATTGCCAATATAAAATTTGAAAATGAAGCTTTCTTTTGTAATTGTTTATCTGTTTCTTGAACGAAACTTCTTGACCTTCATGCAACTATAAACAAGAAAGGTAGATTTTTCATTCAGACTAAAGGCATAAAAACACGGGGGTTTTCACTACACTTTCTCTTGTCTGGTTCAACTTCCCTTAACAAGCTGAGTTTCTCTTGCATTCTCAGTGTTGTACCAAGGGAACCCCATGCGCAGTTACAATAGCTGTTCTACACTCTTAGTGATGCCAGCCCCCCAAAGTAGAAAGTTGTTTGAACCTCAGTTGTCAAACAAGAAATCACAGCCCCAAAGTCCTGTGGCAGAGTCAGCCCAGGGCCCTACATCTCTGGAGTAGAGCCCGATGACCAGCACGCATTCTTTTCAAAGGAAATAATTGCGTGTTCACTTTAAGCTAATTATCACTTCACCATTTTAATTCCCCAGCTCTTGGCACATGCCTATGATTTCAAGCTTTGTGTTCATTAAGACCCTAAAGGAACCTCAACAAATGAGCTCCCCCATACAGTCCCTCCTCCTCATGAACAATTCCAGAAGAAGCTCTGCTGGTGTTGACCTCTGGCAAGTATCAGGCCTTTTGTCACCCTTCCTAGCAATCCTGCTAGCTCCACATGAGAAAAATCAACACTGTTTATTTTCCTTCACAAAAACTGTGCTTGTTTTGTGGGGGCTTTAAAAAATAACCACAATGATACTCCTAACACTGCTCTGTATTGAGAATGGCTGGCTCTACATAGTCCTTGAGATGCTCTGATAAAAATGCAATGGCCAGGGCTTTGCACAGCACGACAAAGCGGTGCATGGAAAAGGTATGCTGGCTGCTGCTGGGATGGCCAGGTCTCCCACCCGTGGGTGGATGCCATAGAATGGTCTACCTTGGAAGGGACCACAGGGATTCCTCCTCCAGGGATGGGGTACCCACCGCCTCTCTCTAAAGAGCTTCCCCCTATTATTTAATCTAAACCTTCCTTCCTTTAGCTTCACTCCACCCTCCTTGTCCTGCCAGTCTCTGCCCTTTAACAAGTTGATTCCCCTCCTGTTCCTCTGCTCCCTTCAGGGACTGGAAGGCTGCAATGAGGTCCCCCCACAGCCTTCTCTTCTCCAGGCTGAACCAGCCCAGCTCCCTCAGCCTCTCTTTGTAGGGGAGGTTCTCCAGCCCTCTGATCATCTTGGTGGCCTCCTCTGAACCCTCTCCAACAGTCCCACATCTTTCTTTTGTTGGGGCCCCAGATATGGACATAATGCTGCAGCTGGGGCCTCAGGAGGGCAGAGCAGAGAGGATTTGTTCCAGGGACAAAACTCCTGCCAACGTGCAGTGACAAACCCCCAGGTCCCTGCTGCCTCCTTCCCCAGGCCATAGCTGAGCCCTGAGGAGCCACGGGATCCCCACACCAGCACTGACACACCCCCCCCCCCCCAGAATCCTCAAAACCCCACGTATTAAACACCTCAATCTCTGTATTAATAGCATTATTAACCATTTATTTCTCCCCAGTAAATCAGCAGCTCCTCAGCCAAAATCTCGTGGGTCTTACAGGACCCCCTGCACCTGCACAGGCTCTGTGCCACGGCCCCTTCCCCCTCTATGCCCTCAACGTCCCCAACTTCCTAACGGGCTCCTTGGCAGGCAGCGATTTTTCTCCGACATTATAAATTTCAGCCGCTGCCCTGATACAGCAGATGTTGGTCTTCCAGCTCTGCTCGATTGGTCCCCGGTGACAGGAACCAATCGATTTTTCGCCTCGGACTGCGCGGGCGGATTAACACGGTGATAAATGGCCAAGGATTGATTCGCACTTAATTGACAATTTGGTGAACCTGTTCTAAAACCCCGAGGTTTGGCCCCGGCAGCGAGCGTGCCGGGGTAATATACGGCCCGATCGATGAAGCCCGGCCTGCCATCGCCCCCCCGCCCCCGCCCGGCTGAGGCGCCGCGGACGAGCGGGCCGACAGGGGGCGGCAGAGCCCGCGGTTAGGCGGGAGCGCGAGGAGCGGTTAGAGCCGTTACAGCGCGTCCCTCGGGCCCTGCGCTGGCCGCCGCTTCGCCTCAGCGGGGGCTGGGCTGGCCTGGCAGCAGTGACCTTCCCCCACCGCCCGTTTTTTCGTTTCCCCAGGCCGGCCCATCGCCCGGGGACTACAGCCCAGGAGCTGCGGGCAGCCTGCCTGCTCCCTGTTGTTACACCCTGACAGCCAGCACCTCCTCTGAGGTCGCTGTGGACAGGCTGCCTCCTGGCATGGCAGTAGCAGGGTCTGGAGCACAGGCCCTGTGAGGAGCGGCTGAGAGAGCTGGAGCTCTTTAGTCTGAAGAAAAGGAGGCTGAGGGGAGACCTTATTGCTGCCTGCGTGGAGAGTGCAGAGGTGTTGGGATTAGCCTCATCTCTCCTGTGACAAGTACTGGGATGAGAGGGAATGGCTGAAAACGGCACCAGGGAGATTTAAGTCAGATATCAGGAAGAATTTCTTTACTGAACAGGCTGGCAGGCATTGGCACAGGCTGCCCAGGGAGGTAGTGGGGTCACCATCCCTGGAGGGGTTTAAAAGGCATGTGGATGTTGTGCTTAAGAACCAGATCTAGAGGTGGGCAAGGCAGGGTCAGGCTGTGGTTGGACTGGATGATCTAAAGGGTCTCTTCCAACCCAGATGACTCTGTGTTTCTATGCTATGCTCCTAGGCCTGCACAGAATGAGAGAGAACACTCACAAGTCTTAGACCCCCCCATTTCCACACCACATTCTCCTGCCCCAT
Source organism: Hypotaenidia okinawae (assembly GCA_027925045.1). Taxonomy (NCBI): domain Eukaryota; kingdom Metazoa; phylum Chordata; class Aves; order Gruiformes; family Rallidae; genus Hypotaenidia; species Hypotaenidia okinawae. The sequence goes on along the minus strand of BSDF01000019.1, from coordinate 9,847,466 downwards.
TGGGGCCCTGAGCTCTCCCGTTCTCCATCTGTGCTGCCTGTTCCCTCCATGTCCCACAGCCCAACTCCTCAACAAGCCCCATGCTATGTGCTAACTTTGTTACCAGTGGCTGATGGCACCCCACCAGACTCTGTGGGGGAGGTCCCCTTGCCCAGCTGCTCAGGGTGTGTTCCCAAACTCATTACCTGTGGCTTACCTGCAGTCTCATGTTTATCTTAAATGTAACATAAACTGCCCCCAGGATCAGTCACCTGTGACTACAGGGGTTTATGGACAAAGCAGGGAATTGTCGTGCTGGCAGTAGTGAAAGTAAAGGCCAAGAAGGAAGTTAATTAACAAAAACTGTAACCTGCATTTGCCTTTTCTGTCATCTTTTGTTCCTTCCTTCTGTTGTGCCAAATCCCAGCGCTTTTACCCAAGTAATAGCCCCACTGCATAGTCTGCATTAAGAGATGATAAAAGCTCTGTGTAATTCACAACAGCAGAGCAACATTATCCTCTAGCATTTATCTATTATTTAACAGCAAGTAGTTTTAGAGTTGACAAGAGAAGCTGTACAAAGTCAACCTGTTGAACTTGATTCAGTCCCATCTCATATGTATGGATTTTCTGGAGGTTGTGCCCCCAGTGAGCATGACCAAACATGTTCTGTTGACATAATCAATGGCTAAATTTGAATTTTTTGTTCCCCAATAGCTTTTCACCCCCAACTAACCTGAGCTTCAGCTCCAGAAACACCATCCAGTACCACCTCTGGATTTCAGTCCCTATATTACAACTGCAGCTGCTGGTAAAATAAATTGCAAACAAAGCTAAATCTTTCATTTTTCAGAATTACTTCACGCTTCACACCTCCTCTTCCCTCTCACCTCAGCCCCATCTCACCCCTAGGAAGTTGGCATAAACTCTGCAATGAGTTTAGGTTTCCAAAACAAACTCCGTGCACCAATAGCCTGATCCAGCAAAACAGCCCCTGCTTTCCCATAACCATGCTGCACACACACGCAGAGCTCCTGAATAATGGGAGCTCAGAAACTAATTCTGCAGACTGAGGCAAGCGTCCCCTCACAGCAGACCCCAACACAGCAAGGCAGCCCTTTCCCTAGGGCAGCCAGGCTTTGGAGAAGTGAGGCAGTGGTAAGGCTCTGATTGAAAGCAGTGAGCCTTTTCCCTCTGCTTGACTTACAAAGTTGTACTGCTCTCCAACTTGGGGTTCCTGCTTTGGGACAAAAGTCACTACTTCCCAACTGCTTTCTGCTTTGCCACATGCCTCGGGGCTTTGAAACTGCCTGGGGAACCAGCCACATGCTTTGTGTTTATTTTGAAGCAGTGAGGGAAAATTTCACTAGCACAAAAGTTATGGAGTGAAGAGAGATGAAGACTAACCTTTTTTTTTCCCTGCATTCCTCTTAAAAGCCCATCTCAAATGCAGAGCTTATTGGCTTGTTTCACCCAAGGAAGCCAGATACTGCCAAAAAATTAGGCCCAGCTTCCCCATAAGGCAGTCTTTTGGGCAATTTTGTTACAGTGCTTATATAATGGGATGGAGAAGCAATTAATTATGTGGGATAAAGAAAAGTTCTCCTTTTAATGTCACCTGTAGCTTTGTGGCATCTCTGTATTGATTATACCAAAGGGAAAAATAGTAGATTACAAGCCAAGTCAGAATGCGCTGTCAATACACTTAATTGGAAGTGAAAAGACAAGTTTACTAGTTAATTAAGAACTGTACCAAAAGAAGGCTAAAATTACATGGAAAGAAAAACTTAAGATTTCTCTGGCCCCAGAATGACCTCTACTCCTGCCTGCAGCTTGCTTTTGTATTCAGCACAGCCAAATCTCTTTGTGTTCTTTGACTGGAGAAACAGGAACATAGCTGATGGTGCCAGTAAGCAAAATAACTCTGCATTCATTTATTATGCCAATGATTTATGACTCCTTAGCATGGAGAGGGTTTAAATAATTGTACTTTCAATAACTTTATTTCCTTGTGCAAGAATCAGTGGGTTGTGTAAGAGGATTGTGCTGCTGATAGCACCAGGATGAAATAGCATCTTCTGACAGCACCAGGATGGTGAAAGTTGGGGAGTGCTGAGCATTAAGGTTTTAATTATTGGACACACACAAATCATTTATTAGACATTGATTTGTTTTTTAAGAATGTTCTGGTAGCATGAAAATAGCAGGTAATTAACCTATGATGAGATAGATTTACCTCCCTTAGCAAAGCAGGGGAATCTCTGAAGGCTTACATTTATCAACAATTTCACTGTTAATCCTGAAAACAAGTTACAAGCTCACATTGCCTTGCTGGAAACACAAAAACCTTCCTTTGGAAAGCCACAAAAAATTGTCAGGATTCTCACTGTTTGGGAGAATCAAGAGCAGGGACTCCAGATCCCTAAGATTTAGGATTGTACCTGTGATTTTATTAGATTCCGAAGCTGTATCCAAAGGAACAGACAGATAATTGGATATTAGGTGTTCATTAGTTGTTCAAGAAAAGCAATATCAGTAGAAAATAGCCAAATCCTGGGAGCAGTGGGAGAGCTGTTGGGTTGATGGAGCGTTGCATAACATACCACAACACCACATTCTCAACGCCACAGTGGCCCTGAGCCCAGCAGCAGCTGCTATCCAGCATTTCTGTAGGAAATGCAATTTATCAACCCTGTGTGAGCTCAGGTTGAGGAGAGACACACTAAACATCAAGCAGTATCTTTATTCATTCAAAAATGGAACATTCTTCCCCTTAGATGGTTGCTTCTGGTACCTAGCTCAGCTGCAGTTGTCCCTGTGATAAAGTCACTTTTATCATGCTCCATTGTTCTGGGAGGGAATATTTGGGGGTAGATTGGAACTCAGAGGCAACTGTTCTTCTTGAGTTCACTTTCTGAAGTTGGAGGTGTGAAGTAGCAGCCACTAAATTTTTGCATTCAAATCATCCTGGAAGAATTATTATTCCCATTTCCATAACAGCTTTCAGCCAGGGATTTCAAATCACCTACTAGCCACAGATGAATTAAACTTCCACCTGGCAGGTACAGAAATATTATCTATCACTGTAGAAAAGGGAGGTCTTGAGGTAATGCACAGCTAGGAAACAGAAGCTGTGCTTTCCAGCTCCTCTGTTTCACTCCCAGGATCACCCCTCCAGTGAAGGGGTTCAAAATTAGGAGTTCTGGGTAAAATCCCAAGCTCGCTGAAAACAAGGGCCAGACATCTGTTGCCTCCTGTGGGGTCAGGGTCTCACCCAACAGCTTGAAAACTTGTCAGTTGTTAACTTCTTATATTTGCTGCACTTTTACAATGGAGCTCTTAATAAAGAGACTTTCCTCTAAAAACAAACAAGGAGGAACGGAAATGAACCCCTCTAATCAGACAAGTCAGCGCAGCAAATGAGACTGGTGGGCTTGAATGTGTCATTCTGATGCTATTCAACGCCAGGGTTATTTGTGAGCCTGGTGGTGCAGCAGCCAAGTCTGGAAATGGAGGGATTTGAAAAACAACAGGAAGAAATTCCATATCCCCTACCTCTCCTGTGAAATGTTACAGGAGACCTGGGGATAATTATTACAGGGCTGTACCGATTGCAATCTGGGTCTGCACCAGGTGACAAAGGGTTAAGCCCGAGTTATTTTGAACAATAGATTTCACTTTATTTTCCTGTTTCACCTACTTTGCAGACTTACATTCTGAGGCTTTACTACTTAATCCCCACTGTAGTAATAAAATTTTTTAATCCTGTGTTTAAAATATGAGATTTACTTGTCAAAATCTGGATATACAGCAGGAATTATAATCGCTGTTCCGCAAAAGCAATTCCCCTCAACTTCAGGCTGGTGTTTGGAAGAGTTTGTCAGGTGCTTTGTGTTAGCACTGGAGGCATGAAGATTGCAGAGCTCAGGAAGCTTTCCCTTGGCACCAGGGACACAATAAGTTCAGCAATTTCATAGGTACCTGCTCAGGTTTCTCATTTTTCTCTTTTTTAATCCATCCATTCTTTCAGTAACATCTGAGCACCCTCAGCCAGCACCTGCCAGGGGGTTACTACTGACCATCAAGGGGTAAAGCCTTTGGCCAGAACTGAAACACAGAGCAGGTTTGTCATGTTAGCATCTCACAGCCACACTTGGGCAGCGCTTCGCTAAAGCCTTTTGCACAAGACTTTAGTCAGGGGGCTTTAGGTAGTGGTGACAAGTGGGACCTGGAGAAGATACCAGCAGAGTCCTGCAGGCCTTCTCAGGGCTGCCAGACCTCCTCAGCACAGGCACTGCTTCAATGGGTCCAGGCTAAGCTTTAATTCAGGAGAACTCTAGATACCGATAGGGAACAGATGTGGGATCTACCACAGACTAACAGCCAACTGACAGCACTGCCTTTCTGGGAGGGTGAATTCCAGGCTGGAGGGTAAACATGACCTGACCACTATTAAGCTAGAAATACATTCCTCACTTGAACAAAGTTTATTTCCTTCACACAGTATTTATTCAGAGATATTTGGATGTTCTACCCACACCTACCAATTTTTAATACCAATTTCCCTGAGCTGTTGAGTGAAATCTTAACTCAGCCCTAAGTTCTCCTACGCATATCCCTAACTGGCATATGGGTATTGGCAGAAATCAGTTTCCAACCAATGCATCTCCTGGAGAAGCATGAAGTGCCAACTCATCAGCAGTTATATCTGATCTTATGTCTGGGTGGTTTTGAAACCAGTAAGCTGGGAACTTTGTTTGTTAGTGTCACCTTTCCCAGTGTTGTTCTTACCCCAGCTGAGTAAGAGTCACTGCTTGGATTCTTTTTAATTTGATGGGTTTTATTTTCCTGGAAGCACAAAACCTGCCACTTTGGTAATTGCACGTCCACCTTTAATTTTCACAGCTCATCTCACCTTACTGATTCCAAAGTTTGGTGCTTGGAAGGGAACAGAACACACCAGTGGGAGCTAACCTGCATCTGTGGCAGGGGAGGCTAGTCGTTCTGGGGTTAGTAGTTCTGCAGACTAGCTGGTTATTTCTGTATTGCCTGCTGGTCAGCCACTGCTTCATCCAGGCAAAAGAGCCTCAAGGAACAAATCAAACGCCTTTAAAATGCAATCAGCCCTCAGCCAAAGTCATCTCACTATTATCCTGACTCAAAAACCCGTGCCACAGGATGAGCTGTGAGTTCCAGCTCCAACAGCTAGATGCACACAAAGATATTCTCCCTGCCTCGTTGGACCCAGCACACGCTCCCTTCCCGGCACATCCAGATACATCTTTGTTCAAATGCTGTGACCTAAACTACAACGAATGTAGCCAACCTTTCCATCAAGAAAGGCTTAATTTATTGTGGGCAAAGAACAGCAAATCACAAGCTTTCAGATTTATGGCCCCCAGGATCTGAATTGACCGTAGAGCAAAGCAGCCTTTCCAGCACTCTACTAATTTCTTTAATAAAGTTGAAAATGTAAAATATGCATGGATGCAGAGCCACCCGATCTGAATTTTATGTAAAGTGGGCAATAAGTTTATGGATGGTAGTAACATATGACTCCTTGTAATTTCATTATGTAAAAAGACACAGTTGGGATCTCTTAGGCCCCTATTTAAACATTTATGAATTAAATAATAGAATGTATGCAAGACTGGGATTGGAGAACAACATTTTCCAACAGGCAGAATTGATGGGGAAGGATTTTTGGTATTTTATGAGGCTGTAACAATCTCTTTGCTGCCCCATTAGGAGAGAGAATCTGACAGGGAATAAAAAAACCCAAAGGAAAGCAGAAATCTGTCAAGATGGGGAGAAAGCAAAACTTAGCATAAAATTGGGACCCTGGCACAAACTCTGCCTGAACTTCAGAGGGTTCTAGGGTCACCCCTGGGTGCAAACTTTCAGACTCACATCTGTCACACTAAGGGCAGCAGAAGTGGCTCTTGCCTTCACCGGACTCTTAGGAGCATGGCACCATTCCCCTATCTGACCACTCATAAAACAGGCAGCACAAGAAAGCTGAAAACCAGTGAAGACCCCACAGAAGAAGTGCAAAGAATTACTTGATGGGCCACACAGCAGTGAACACAGCACAGGTACCACTGAGAACGCAACACAAAGCCCCCTCCTTGCTGAACCGTGGCTGTAAACCTGCCCATCCTTTGGCTTTCCGATCCCACTCCCTGAACCCACACACCAGCAGATGATACAGATTCATCATCCTGAGAAGTCGCTGTTCAAGCTCTTCCAGAGGAAGCTTAAGGACTAACAGGCACATCCAGCTCTCCCCACTCAAACCACACCCCATTTACAGGATCCCTGAGCCAGGTGGTAGCACCCAAAAACCACAGACAGACCCCTCATCCCTCCAGTCTGGGACTCCAGAGCACCAAATGGTTGCTACAGCACCTGTGTGCCAATATATGGACAAGCCTTTGCTATATCTTGTCAGACCAAAAGTGTGTTCATGCAAATAAATGTGATCATGCCCCAAGCCTGCTACTCCCCCTCACACCCCCAAAGACCTGGTGCTTCCTTTCATGAAGCACCTGTCACCAAGCTATTTTACAAAGTGGTCACACTGACAGTATAACCAAGGAAGAAAAAGAATCCAGTAAATTTTGGTTTTATGATGGCATGCATGGGACATTTTGTGCCCTGAGTTAAGTAAACTCAAACCTGTTTGGGCAATACCTTTTGGTCAATAGAAATGCCATTATTTAGACTATCACAATCAATAAATTGGATTTTGCTTTTGCAAGTGAAAGGCCTGTTATTTTTCATACGGTTTGTCAATAGGCTCTAGGTTATGAGATATATGAAAGATATTCTACACAAGCCAGAGAGTTATGAGCTCTCAGGCAGATGAATTAAGTTCTTTTCACTTCTATAAAAAAATACATAGAGACGTGGCCAAAACGGATGCCATAAATTGTGGGTTTGATGTAGGATTTCCATCTTTTCTTGTCTGCTCTAAAAAGCTCAGGCTCTTTGTGCTGAAAATCCTTTTGCCATCTGCATCCATGCAGGGAAAGGCATTACTGCACACTGAAATAGTGTGCTGCAAACTGGACTTACAGGTGAAGACTTACTGCATTTGAACTGAGAGGTAAAAAATGTGCAGTTCTGGCTGGTAGCTGGCAGCCTTCACAGGTTGAAGCCTTTTCTCTCCCAGTAAGGGTGGCTTGCAAACCAGCATGGGGGTAACTGGTATCTAGGGAGAAGCAAGAAGCACCATCTGCTAACGCAGAGCTCTGCCAGTGATCCTTCAGGACATCACACTGGAGGATCAGGAGCGATGCTGCTTCCCAGAGTGCTTCTGGCCCCAACATGTAACTCAAGGAAGAGCTCCAGCTCACCAACACCACCCTGGCCCAGGCTGTTGGGTCACCCAGAGAACTACAGCAGCTGAAACCATCTCCTTCCCTCCTCCCTGCTATCTCCAGAAAAACTTCCAGCTCCAGTCCCCAGTGTGTCACTGCCAAGGAGAAAGCAAAAGGGCAGTTTACCTTCCCTTTTTCCCTGCCTCTCAGCCACAGGCTGGGGATTACCTGTCGCCACAAGCTATTGTAAAGGAACCTCAAAGGAAACTGCAATTCATTGCAAATAGGAGTTATTTGAGAATACAATAAAAACTTGTGTGATCTGGACAGACTGCTCTTGTGTTCCCTTGGTTTGAAATCTGTCTTCCAGCTTTCCCCTTCTCTTTGGCTCCAGTAATTCTCTCTAGCCCTCACACATGGGTTCAGCAGGGTTTTCTGCCCTGCTGTTCCATGCTGACGTGATCCATTACTTCACCTTAACACACTACACATCCTTATCAGCACATTCCATTTCTTTTATTTTTATTTTCATGGTTGGAAGAGCCACTCTGTTGCCAGATGCTGCAGGGATGTTTAAGCAGGAGGGGAGTTGTTCTATCCACTCTCATGTATTAGGCTACTGCTTCCTTGTCTCCACCAGCATGTGCCTGAAGCACTCTTAAGACAGCCTGCTCTGCCCTTGCTGTTTCCTTACCCAATCCACTCTAGTTAAATACCTTTTTCATAAGGAGTTTTAAATTATAAGTCTAAATGAGGCCAATAAATTATACTTCATAAAATCCTGTGCACATCATTTTCTCACAGAAAAGGTTCCAAAGAAATATTTTCCATGCCACCACCTATGTTCCCATCCCTTTGCAATATAACATTTATTCGAATATTAAAATGGCAGCTGCTCTATAAATTGTGAATCATTAGCACTCTTCATTGATTTTTCCCTTGCAGCCTGCAACCCTGGGCAGCAACTGCATGTGAATATCAGTCTATTGGATTGAGATTCATATCCTATTTGAGGGTCAAAGACCGAGACCTCATGAGCTTGAACTTCTATCAGCCTAAAGCTGATCAATACTTGGAGATATATTTGATCCTGGCTGCTAGCACAGATTAAGTGGCCATAAATACAATCAAAACTGTGAGGCCGCTGGGATAAGTGGCTGGGGAATGGGAGCACAGTCACACACGTCAGCTCCAGTGGGCTTTACTGGGAGCAGGGACAAGCCTGTGGGCACTTCCCCAGCATAGGACTGGGCGCCGTACTTTTGGGGAAGGAGCTGGAGGCTCAGCCCAGCATGCAGCACTGCTGATGGAGGAAGGAAGGGGGAGATTGGTAATTTCAGGGGCCTCAGAGACAGAGATGCCTCATTGCTTTCCAAGATTGGTGTTCAGCCTTGGGCATGGGACCTTTCCAAGTTCCTCCACAGTTGGAAAACAAGGTATCCCAGGAGGTGATGACTGTTCCTGGCTTGTATCAGAGCTGGCTGCACAGACATCACCGCACTCAGCTTGTCTAGGGCACTTATGGGTGGGCACACCCTGAGGATTAGTTGGAAAACAGAGATAAAACAGGGTCCCTTTTTCCTGTCTTCCTGCTCACCCCCTCCTCCATCTCCAAGTAAAACTTTAAATATATGATTAAAATGACCTATTAAAGAAGAGACTCATTCCATTTGAGTATATTAAGAGCAATCCTGTGCTGGCTGAGGAAGAAGAAAATCCATAATCATAAGCCTTATTAAAGAACAATATCCTTTGAGGGCTTTTTGTTTTCCCCTTTAGATAATGTGAAGCCTTGAAAAATAGACATAGAAACAGAAAGGAATGGAGACATTGTGATGCACTGCTACAGAGACCACGGCACTCAGGGAAATTACCTTCCCATCTCACATTTACAACATGCCTATTTGCAGTATTACCTTTGATCCTAAACTCCAATTTAAACGGTTCTTTTAAATACTTGGGAGATCCAGAATGGAAATAATTAGAAATGTCATCAAGTCGATGGGGCTCTTTGAAGAGGGTTTCGAGTAACTCTCTACATAAAGTGGTTGTAAGAGGAGACGTAGGATGCAGTGTGTCCAGACAAGCAGCAAAGGGGCCAAGCCAACCCTTGCCATGTGTGGGGAGGGACCCACTGCACCCTTGGGGCAGCTGCAGGACACAGCTTCCTACACCAGCATCGCTTCAGACAACTTCAGCTACACTCAGATGCAAGCTGCTGTTTATATTTACACAGCTCCATGTCCTTGTGGTGTCCTTGTGGGAAGAGACTTCATTATCATAAAGAATATGTTTTTATTCCACTACATAAGTACTACTTATTATAGTCTCATATATTTTCTGACACAACCAAGGGGTCTTTATTGTTGTACATCAAGGTCACTGACAAGTAATATATTCAATCTATTAAGTTATTAGGGAGATAAATAATTTGGATGCAAGCTGAACTCTGAACTTTTACCTTTTCCCCTGACAGACGGGTGGTTTCTTGGCGTTCATACTAATCTCGCCCGTGCTCAAATAGTAATTCCATTAGGGTTATGGCTGCAGCTGTACATATGCAACGACCTCAAATACAATTTCTTTATGGAGATGGGCAATAGGAATATTAAAATTTTAAGCCAAAGAGGATGTAATATAACTTCACATTATTTATTGTAGGCACAAATCCTTTATAATATTAAAGGATAAAGAATTAATAAAAGAAAGATCACATAAACAACCCATAAAGTCAAATGTAGCTCTTGATTTAATGCAATTGCTTTTTAGTGTCTTCTGGTTACAGACCTGCACCTCATTAAAAACCTAGTCAAGAATCAGGAGTGGCCTGACAGATTTGATGGTCCCTGGGTGTTTTTGAAAGTAGCTTTTCAACCCTCTGGCTCTGCTCCTGGCCAGAGCCATCCACTCCTCAGCATGCAACTAACCTTGACCCAGGGGTTGCTGCAGTCCATGAGTCCCTGACACTGGGACCTCTGCTCACATGAGCCATGACTTGGCTCTGCCAGCAGATCTTGGGTAGGGTAACCTGGTAGTGCCCCAGGGAAGGCCTCCAGCATTTGGGTGCTGTGTCTTTCCCCACCCTAATGTTCTACCAAAACCCTTGCATTCCTGATGAACCTAGTTAGGGGAACTTCGTGCTAGGTGCTGGGAAAGGAAGTCTTTCCTTCACCCCCTGAACACTGTCACAAGGATCCACCTCCACACCAACACAAAACTCACTCTCCAGGAAGCAGAAGGAGAAGCCAGTCACCAAACACTCCCCAAATCATCCACAGGTGCAAAGGGCAGATGAGACACAAAGTACCAGATGCCCTCAGCTGGAAAAAACCCACGCACAGCCAAGACTGGGATCCCAAAGCAAACCTGTGCCATGCTCTGCAACACCCACGTGTGAACTGGGGAGCACTGGGAGATGACTGGCTCCATCCCCTCCACTCTCCCCATGCCTTGGTCTGACACAGGGGAACCAGCTGGCTTCTGGGCCTGGCTCTGGGCACTGGTTCCACCCTACAGTTTTAAACTGGGATTTTAAGCACTCCAGGGTACAAAGCACTCCCATGGCCCTAACATCTTTCTCTGAGCTGATGTCATATTGCATGAAACTGCGATCCTGCTATGGAGCATGTTAACTATGCCAAAATCACATCGTATATTTAATAGGTGCTGACAACCAATGTGTTAGAGCTGTTTTCATGTCAATTCTCTCTCTAATTTAGACTTATGATGTCAAGAGAATGTTTTCAGCAAGGTTTACATCGGTAGTCTAAATAATTAACTAAACTTTGGAACAAGCTTTTCTCTAATGAGAGCAGAATGAAAGTGGGGGAAAAAAGCAATGAGAATTTCCTACCATGACTATTAATTTTCCTATTGAAAATACTGACATATTCAAATATCTCCATATTTTAACTATTAGAATACTTAGTTTAATGAAAAAAGGAATTTGAATAATGTGAGTTCTCATGAAATTCTAATTCCCCAGATGCTGACAGCAGCACCTTTTACTAGAAATCCCAAAAAATCCTACTGCAGAAATAATCAAATCCAAAATTTACATCCCTGTTTCTAAGAAAGCAAGCTTGCCACTCCTTACATTCCTAGAGGAGTTTTCACCTGCCCCTCTCACTTTTTGGAGGATAAAGCAGAAACCTCTACCTGCCTGAAATGGTGCAGAGCAACCCCATCAGCATCACAAATTCATCCCAGGTTCCCTTCAGTCCCCAGTCTGCTGGGTGTGGAAGCACACGTGTATCTGAGCCACAGCCCACAGGGCCAGGATGCAGGTAACAGTCCTGCATCCTCTCCTCCACATCCCCAGGATGCTCATAGGAACATGGCTCAGCAATCTTGCTGGCTGGTTTTACACCCTCAGAAATGCCACCTTCTACCAGGGAATGGGGTAAAGTGGTTCCAGAACTGTTCAGGAGGAGCTCGGGGTGTAGCTAGGATGTCAGGCAGACTGCTGGTGAGAATGAAGTCCTTCCAACCACAAGCACAGACAGTAAGAGACACACTCCTCTTTCAGGATTCACAGCTCTTCATTGCATCTGCAAAAGGAACTTTCCAGGCTCAAGCCCAGCAGGTGATTGTGCTTAAACCCCAACACCTCCATGGGGCTGCCAGCAAGGGGACATCCTGGGGGAAGGGGTGGGTTTCAGACACAGGGATCACACCCTGAGCATGGCCCAGCTGGCAGATACCAGATGGCAGCAACTGGGGTGGGTTTGTCACCCCAAACCAGATCAGAGCCTTCCCCTGGCACACAGGCAAAGGGCAGCAAGAGACACAAGCCTAAGTAGTCCCAGAGCTGTGGGGGACCCCAGTGCTGCAGTCACATTCATGTAATCCTTAGCATCGTTACTGGGGAGGCACACACTGATGGGATTCACATACTTGGTACTGTGAGGTGGGACAAGACCTCTGGTTATTACTTTTTATTCTGTACTTTGGTGTTGGAGCTTATTTTTACACATGAGGCAGTTCTGAGGCTTTTTAGACCCATCCCTGTTAACAAACCTGGGTTATTTTTCTCACCCAAATCTATCTGTGCTGCTCCTGCCTCTAATTCCCAAGGGTGCTGCTTTATTCCTGCTGCTGAATACAAGAAGTCGGACCCATCTGGGGTGTAAATGCTACTGCAGGCAGAGTTCAAGCACTTCTTTTCACATCCTCCCTTCTTGGTTCTTTTCACCCCCCTCCTCCCTCATTTATCATCCCCTGCCCACACCCTTTCACCACTCCTCTGGCTTCTTCTGACCAGGAAATTGCTCAGAGCAAGTTACTCCCCAGGCACCCAGAGCCCCCCACCCCAGCTGTCCCTGGGGGGATACCAAGCACAAAACAACCCCCTCAGCTGGCAGCTCAGACTTGTACAAAAGTCTCCCTCAGCCCCAGGGAACAGGGAGCTTTGCCCACAGACATTTGTGAGTTGCTTCAGGCTACCATGGGCCAATAAATTCACTGGATTCAATTCTGAGGTTCCCCCTTCCCCTCAGTTTTCTCCTCTGCCACTGTTAAACCCAGGCTTGCAAAGCCAAGCACTGCATTAAGTGATGAGCAAAATTCACATCCCCACTTTTAATTCAGATGCCTCACATGCACTGTTAATTTAGATTTAATCAGCACTATCACTGATGAAATAATTATCCATTGATTATAAGGGACACATTTATTGAAGATGAATCATACCTGGTGCATTACATGGCTATTAATTGGCAATTACTGAACTCACAAAAGGAGTCAGACTGCAGCAGACCTGCTCAGTCTTGCTCAGAAGGGTCCCCAGGCCTGTTCTTGAGAGAGGGCACAAAGTCAGGCAGAGCAAAGAGCTTCAGGACTCTCCCACAGCAGCTGGCCCCTTACCCAGGTCTGCTGGTCAGTAAAGCCACATCACAGTGATGGATAGGTCTGTCAGGTGGACACAAATCCTAAATAACACCACTGAATTCCATGGGAGGTAGCTGCCTGGGTACTCCCCAGGTGATTGGGATAGTCTTGGGTGATTTCAAATGAGCAGTCCTGCCCAAGGACAGGTCTCCTGTGGCTGAGGTGGGCTGGGTTATTGCTGCAGTGTGCTGGGGAGCATGAGCCCTCGTTCTGTTAAGGAGGGAGGGACACACAAGGGTTTAGCTTTGCTGCTGCAAATCAAGAGAATGACATGGATTTGTGCCCTATCATCTTTGACAGCCTCTGTTAAACTGCTTATTTTAAAACAGGATAAACAGGGGATTAATAACCTTGCAGAGCACAGAGACCCTGGTTCCTCCCAGGGCAAAGGGAACAGGGAAGCCTCCGCAGCATCCCTCCCTGGCAGCTGGGAGAGGATTTTGCCCACCTCCTGCCCTCCACCCTAGAAACTCTGTCTCCAGAAGGGGTTTGTGTCCCCCTCAGCCCACACAAAGATGTTCTGCAGGCTCAGGATATGCTCTGATGGAGTTCTAGGAATAAGGGAATACTAAAACTTGACTTTCCTCCACTCTCCTTGAATCAGAGGGGGAGAGGTCTGCATGGTAAATCCAAACACTTTCTTCATCAGCAAAATAAAATCATTTCAAGATCAAGTCAAGTTTCAACACTGAGGAACAGCCTCTGCACCTCTCAATTCAAGTTGAGAGAAATGCTCATTCAGAGCATACTTGCAAGTTAAAGCTGCTGGAAGAGAAGCCAAACAGTTGTGTGTGTCCACCCCCCACTAAACACAAATGTGAGGAGCTACATCAAGCAGCACAGGAGGGTTATTTAATTCCAGTCTTCGTGTCACTCAGGCATTTCAGGGCAGATTCTCCACCCAGCACTGCTGGACAGCCCCACAGAAGGGTGAGTGAGCAGGGAAGAGCAAGAAGGTCCCTCTCACACTTCTGCAAGACCTTGCTGGCTTGAAAACACCACATTTTCAGCAAAGCAGCAGCACATCCAATAAATCACATCTGCACACTGCTTTATTCAGAGGCACTGACAGTTTAGGATTGACGACACCCAGGGCAGCCTAGTGTCAAGCACTCCTAATGAAAACTATCCCATTTTGCTCCAGTAGTAGCAGCTGCCAACAGACATAATCTACTGGCATATGGAGAAGGCCATGCTAATCCCTGCAAGGTCATTAACAAGAGGGTGAAAATTACATGCAAAGCACCAGCTGTGGCATCCCCTGCTCCCTCACACTTGATGTAGCAGGGGCAGAAGAGGTGAAAAATGCAAGAACATCTCAGCAGGCCAAGTGTTTCTGTTAAGAGCACAGCTATTTCCCCCCCTTCCCCAAACCACAGTTCAGTGCTGGTGAAACCCTTCCCAAGCAGAAGAGCAGAGAGCCTTTCACAAATGTCACCTGTCCTCAGTCAGAAGTGACCAGAGGAGAAGTTATCTTCAGGTCAACACTGTTGCAGGATGGATGGAGCAGACAAGGCAGCAAGAAGCTCTTGGCCCACCTCGTTGTGTGGGCTGTGCCATGCCACTGGAGGAGGCAGGTAGCTGTGACCCATCTTCTGACTGCTCAGCATCCCTGGCACTGTTGCTCTTTGTGGGGCAGATGTAGAGAGCATCCTTACATCCAAGCATTTATTTGAACTGCAGTGACAAACCTGAACCTTGATTTTAAGCACCCATCCCTTATCCCCACAGTCCCTGCTGGCTCACCCTCCTCAGCTCAGGGACGCAGAAGCTGAGGTCCCTGCAGTGCTCTGCACTTGCATTATGGAGGTACCACCACCCCAGCCCTCTCATGTCCCAGATGACTGGGACACTGACAGACTCCAGCTTTGCCCTGGGGCTTTGCTGTAGGTTCAGGCTTCCTGCTACACTCTGGGGTTAGCAGAGCCCAGAGCTCCAGATTTCCTCACAGCTGCAAGGAGCAGCACTACACAGGGCTAAGGGGAAACAGCCTCTGACCTGCCTTCCCTCCAGCCCTGACTCTGCAAATAAGGACCCTGTCCCCTCAGGCTCACCTCAAATTTATACCCTTTAATATTTACACACACACAAGCTCTGCTTCCATAATCCCAATCTCATTCCCAAAGAACTCCCCTTGTATTTGTGGGGGATCTCAGGGTCAGGTTTTGTCTTTTCATTAAGCCACGCAGAGGTTTTTATAAGCAATAAATCAAAGAGTCTGTTAACCACTCCCCCCAGCAGCAACTACCTAAAACAAATCTTTTCCAATTTAAATCCCAGCCTGCATAACGATCAATCCCATAAACCCCATGATTGTTAACATTACTTTGGGTAATGTTTAAAAACATTAATTTCAAAAAATGTAATAGGAAAAAAGCTCTTTAAATCGGCACAGAGATAAATGGTCTCCAGCAGCATGACCTTTTTCCATACCACGGTGACATTGAATCATTTTAAAGTTATTTACATTTTCATTCTTCCTTGGAAAAATGTTGACAAGGCTTTCACAGGCTGTAATGGATACTCAGCAACATCTATGGAAGGCGTAGCGGCGTCAAGAGCCCTTCCTCAATCCCTCTTCACACCAAGCAGCTTTAATTAATGGAGGAGAGGTGACTTCAGAGCAAGCCTTCTCCTGAGCGCAGCCGGCTGATCCCCGTGAGGCGATGCAGCCCCCCAAAACACAGCTGATGCCACCCATGGGGTGGTTTAAGGCACTCGTGTGTTTCTGCTGCAAGCACATGGAATACACTGAGTTGGAAGGGACCCATAAGGGTCATCGTGCACCTTCAACTCCAGTTTTGAAGGCTGAGTTTGGCCTCCACGCTGATAAGAGCCATCAGGCTGCAGGCTGGTCTGTCACAGCTGAGAAACACTAGAGCTCAGCCTCAGCTTTAACTCCTCACCTGTAACTGGGGGATCCCACTGGTGCCGGCTCACTGGTGAGGGGCAGTGTCATAGCATGCACACCTCACCCATGGTGCCCAGCATGCATAACATGCATCACATACCATGCACTTGGAGGCACATATGGAGCTATAGCTCCAAACTGGCAGAGCTGTTGGTGAAGAAACCTTTGGGGCACTTGCACACAGGGGTGGGTGGTGGGGCACACGTAGCAGCCAGCACTGCCTGGAGCGGTTCGTGTCACTGGCTCTGCCCTAACCAGTGCTGCAGGAGAGACCTCGTACTCTGGGGTAGGCTCAAGTTTGGCACCTTCCCTGCTCTGACTCCCAGCAGGAGCACTGATGGCCTTAACATAAATGGGCTCTGGTTCTCCCTTCCTGCATCCTCTGCAGAGCAAAAAGTAAAAGCTCTGCCATCCTGGGAGTCACCGCCTGCATCCAAGTGACTCCTGTGCCCACCAGCACAGCAAGCAGGGAGTGGTGGGACCAGACAGTCCTGCAACACAACTTCCACTATATTCCTGCTGCCAGTCCCACCACAGGCCTCTCCCTCAGCCCGCTGGGCACAGCAGGGAAAGCACAACCACACCAAGGCCTCACACACTGCAACTGGATCTGGGCTTGATATAATATTAATGACAAGCAATGTGTCAACCCAGCGCCACAGAAGCGATCGCATTCCAGCTGTGCTATGCCTGAAGGAGAAACACTGGCTCACTTGGGGGCCATGCTGGGGCCCCAAAACCCTGCTCCTCACACCCACAGCCCCAAGCACACCGGTGCTGTAAGGGAAGGCACACAGGACCCTCACCCCACCACTGCACCTCTCCTCCAAACCTGAGGAATTCTCCCACCCCCAGGGCAGACTTTGGGACACAAGGACACGTCTTACATCTGGACACCCCAGGCCTGATATCAGGCACCAGCCAGCCCAACTCTGAGCTGAGCTCAGGTATTCCAGTGGCAGCTCCCGTGAACACGCTGTAGCACAGGGCTGCTCAGAGCATCATCTGTGCTCAGTCTGGTGGTTAAACTCGCACACGGGACATAACCCACTGCCCTCTATATTGAAAGGGGAAAGAAATTTCCCACCTGGTCAAAGCATGTCCAATTAGTGTTCTTCTGAGTTAATGAGACACTTCAACTAACACAAGGGAATTTATTTCTGAACATTGTGATCTTCCTGCTGGCAACTCTAAGGATAGAAATCTGCACAAATCTGTATGTTAATGGCCCTGGGCTATGGCTGTGTCTCCAGACTGACTCTGTGTGCTTATGCTGCTCCTGTTGCTGCAGCATGGCTAATATCAGCATTCCACAATTAGCATGCACCATATTAATCCATGCTAATAAGCAAGCCTGGTCCTCTAGTCCAGAAAAACACTTGGGGGACCAATTCTTTATTTCTGAGTGTATGATTAGTACAAATTAAAACCAGAATAAGTTTTAATTTTGCCACATCAGGCAGGTTCATGAAAACACCCTTATCCCCCCGAGCCAAGTCCCAATATGAGCATAACAAGGGGATGTTTCAACTAGAATGATTAGGATAGTCCAGGAAAATTAATTTTGAGGTTCATAGCAGCCTCCTGTCAGAAACAGGCCATAGTGAGGAGAGTATGCTCAGAAAATGGAAATGAAAAGGCTGTGCTAAGTGCTGCTGGTGGCAAGGAACAGAAGCAGGGTCTGGCTCTGCTCCTTCCCAATCACTCCCATAAAAGCCCCATTTAATATGAAGCCAATTCAACATGATGAACTCAACAACTGGAGCCCAGTTCCCAGACAGGGAGGTTTGCTGTCCAAGTCCTCCCTCGTTTAGCTAAAGGCTCCCCACGGCTCTGGGTTGGGGCTGGTTGGAGCCATCAGAGCAGTTGCTGCTCGAAGCGATCCTGAGGGCTGCACGCTCACCAACACGAGCGTGGTGGGTTCAGCTTCACTTGCCAAGGAGCAGAATTACAACACTTTTACATCTAACAACCCCTGCTCCCTGGCCTGCTCAGGGCACACAGTCTTACCCTGCTCCATCACCCCCAGACGAACCCACCAGCACTGTGGGGCCTCTGCCCCTCCTGAGGCAGCAATGACTCTGATACGGTGACACGGTACTTAGCCCTTCCTGAGCCAGGAGATAACCACCACCCCCTCCTCTCCTACACACACAGCTTGGCTGGTCCCTCTCTTACCCTCCCTTCTCAGCCCCAGAGAGGAGACAGCAGCAGGCCCAGGGCAGGACTGCCTCCAGGAGCAGGCAAGCAGGAACTTCAGCATCCAGGCTCCAGAAATTTCTCTGCCTTTTGAATTATAATTCACAATTGAGGAAATAAAAACAAATCCAAGCCAATTCTAGCCCAACTCACAGCACACAGAGAGAAAAGCAGCCACAGCTCAGTATTATGTGGCCTCACAAAACAACTCCAACCCCTCAGACTCAGGCTGTGTCAAATGAAGGCTCGTTGCACATCAAACAGAGACCATCAGGGCTTGGTTTGGATATTCTGAGTTGAGAAAAGAATCACATGTTGGGACCCAACCTTCCTAAGACTATAAAGAAGCGCATATTGCTTAGCCTATGGCCCACACAAATGCCAGGACAGACTGGGGGAAACACCCAGCACCATGATCTGGAGATGTAATCAGAATCACATTCTGGAGGTGAGATCAGCCCCCCATCCCATCAATCTGCAGCAGCCTCTCCCACACCAGCCCCACAGCCCACACAACTGACCTTCAGCACAGTAGGAAGGCTCTATTCCAGGTCCCAAGTAGTCAATACAGGGTGACTCTGTGATGCTCAAGGGAAGCCAGGAATCAGCAAGGGAACAGCACTGGTAAAGAGGTGGCCAGGAGCATTAAATAACTCCCCTCAGGCCTCACCTGCAGAGCCCAGGTGGGGCTGGTTGAGGCTGAGCCCTCAGTACAGCCAGGTTTGGGTAAATCAGTTATTTCAAGGGGAAATGAACTTACTTTCCACCTCAAATCCTGCCTGGCCCCACATGGGGTGTCTCTGTGAGGATGCAGCCCCTGGACCCACATTTCTTTCCAGTGCTTTGCACTGCAGTTAAACACCTCCTGATTTACACCACTCTAAGAGTGGGGAGCCTGGCATTGCACCCCCAGTGCTGCTGTTAATAAGTGTTCTCCCAATGTGCTCTTCCCATAGATGGAGCACAGCATCCTCCCTCAGCAAAACAGAGGTGATTCCTGAATTAATTTAGATTTCCTGCTGCCTTGTTAGACCAGCTGGATATGGCACGCTTCATCTTCCCTGCAAACAGTGCCACGCTCCCTCGGGGACACTCAGCACTTTATAAACCTGTCAAGCCCTTAAAGCTGGTCACCAGGAGGCTTCACAACAAAAACGGGTTGAGGTTTATGGCCACACACACCGAGCAGCCAGCCCCGCAGAGCAGAGCCAGCGTGGATGGTTTGGGAAGTGATGGGGATGTTGGGTTTGTGCTCTGGTTTCATTTAAAAGCGAGGGGGAAAGTGGGGGGAAAAAGGCACTGCATGATTTATCTTCAAGCATCCAAGCTGCTGCAAACTGTGATGCTTTGAGAGCATGTGTGTATTCCTAGAGAGCAGGAGATTGTCTCCAGTGCCATTTGCATTTGTCCCTTCCCCTCCCTCCCTCACACAGGGAGTGGTTTGAAAAGATGGAGATGCCTGAAATACCTGAAAATGCCACAGAAACCAGAGAATTTTGGGTACAGAGCACCTGGCTGAGATGGGTTTTATTTACAAAACATATTGTTCTGTCAGTCTCCCACCACCACCCAGCAACTCCAACTCTGATTTATTTTCTCTACTCCTCTGACAAGCTTCAGAAGATTATATATTTACTTCTTTTACACCAGCACTGCTGATTCAGCATCTCTGTGACCTGCTGAGGACGAGGCCTCCCCACAGCCCTCAGAACACAGCTCCCAACCAGCGTGCCCTCGCATCCCTTGGGTCGCTCCTTCTGTTTAGACCCATGTCCATCCCCACAACACAAGGCACCGTGGTTTTGGGCACGGAGCTGCAGGTTGGTCCCTGCGAGCAGCGCTGGCTGTCTCCCAGCTGGAGGGGGGCTGCTGGGGAGGGAGGCTGTCGGGGAAGGGGGCTGCCAGGGACGGGGCTGCCAGGGAGGGGGCTGCCAGGTCCCATCCATCCACCCCAGCCTCACCACTTCCCCTCCCACGCGGCGGTTTGCTCAGCCTAACAAGTCAGCATCTGATGAAGTCTCTGCCGTTTGGGTCCCTCCGGGATTATAATGTGACTGCAGCAGGTCCCAGCTATTCTCTGCAGCCCAGCATGTTGTTGCTTCATTAAACGTCAAATTGTTACATTAATTCTAACTGCCCTGTAGAGATGTAGCTGTCAGGAATGATTTACTCACCTCCAGCTGACTCGGGGACTTTTTACAGGCTCCTGCTTGGGAGCTGGAAGAGGCCAGTTGCCTGGGTGGGAGAGGGATGCGGGATGTGTGGCCGGCCAGACTCTGCCCTCCCCAGAGAGACAGGGATGCTCTTCAGAACAGTGGGAAAATAACTGGGAAACTGGAAAAAACCCTTTTAAAAAGTTGTGGAGTTTATTTTTGTCTGAACTGGGGAGTGCTGGTGGCTAGAGTTGCCTGTGAAAATGGAGCACCTTTGCTGGAATATTTACTGAGCCCCAAATCTTTGGGGTGTCCTTCCCCCTAGCAGGCAGCTCTGCCTGAGCTGTGGGAGGAGGGTCTGGGTCATATATAAAATGTCCAAAAACATCTCTGGTGAGTCAGGACTAAGCTATTTGATAGCTTCCCTCTGTTTTCCCTGGGTTCAGAGCAGGAGCCTCAGTGCTTCAGAACAAGGGGAAGGGACCTGGGTCCCCTCCCTTGGGATGCTTCTCCCTGGGCAGCATCACTGATCCCAGGGCCCTGGAACAGCGAGGGTGCGTTGGCTGGTGCTGGGCCAGGCAGCACCACTGCTGGGACCCCGGGGCTACACTGGTTCTCCTTCATTCGTTTGCTAGAAATTCCCTGAATTTTCATTCAAAATGGGAAGAAGACAGAACATCTCAATAACCAATATAGAGTTTCTGCTTATAAACCAGGAAAGACCAGTTAAAAAGCATCTCTGGTCAGGGGATCGGGGTCCGTGTCAGCTGCAGGCAGTACATACACCTTCCCAGCACTCTGCTCGCACAGGCACCACAGCTGCATGTGTATATCCTGCAAGAGAAATAATGTGCAGGAGCCAGCTGTGTTCTGACACAGAAAAGTTCATTTAAATCCAGAAGCCTTGCATATTTGGCTATTAAATTCTTTTTCATCCCCAGATTGCAAGCTGCTGAGCACAAAAGCAGTGCTTTCTGCATCCTAAATCAACGTTTCCCCCGGGCTCTGTTCCCTGCCCACTATTCCAGCGAGCACGTGTGGTTGGGAGCGGGACGTGCTCCCACCAAGAGATGTAATAAAGATGTCAGAAAGGAAAAGAAATAATAATTTAAACACCTTTGCTTTTTTTTTCTTGGCATATTTTGCCAGCTTGGTTTTCTTGTCAGGTTTTAACGAAGTCATTTGCTGCTTTTTAATGGTATCTCAGTGTGTAAATCGTTCAGGTCTCCGCTCGCCTGCCTGGTTCCCACGGACTTTGGTGCAGGCAGGGGGAGGCAAGGTGGGATGTGCAGGGTGGTGATGCCTTTGCTGGATGCTCTGACACACCAGTGGGGAGCCTGGAGATCACCTGGCTACAGCCACCTTCCCTGGTACCCATGGGAGAGGGGTTTCACCCACCCCACACCCCTAAAAGTGTATGAACATCCCCAAACCCTGACCAGGGACACCCCCATTTCACCACCTCATTCCCCTGAAACAGACTGGATAAACCCCCATGTCCTGA
Organism: Hypotaenidia okinawae; assembly: GCA_027925045.1. NCBI lineage: Eukaryota > Metazoa > Chordata > Aves > Gruiformes > Rallidae > Hypotaenidia > Hypotaenidia okinawae. The sequence goes on along the minus strand of BSDF01000019.1, from coordinate 9,825,509 downwards.
CCCAGTTTGGCTCTGCTCATGCTGCCTCCTCAAGTCATTGCTCTGATACAAGCTGTACTAGCAGAGCCAGGCAGATCAGCCATCCCCTGGCACACGAGTCCCGCTGGCCTCGCTGCTCCCAGCATGGGAGTTGGGTTACCACGAGCATCAGCAGCCTCAGCGACTGCAATAAACAGGTTCCCTTCCAGAGCTGACACCCCCCCCAGAAACCACAGTGAATACTTAACAGTGAGGTGGTGTCAATCCCTCCTGGCAAGGGGGGTTGCTTCCAGTGGTCTCAGGCAGGAATTCAGAACATGTGGGGAAAAAAAAATGGTATTTCTACTGTTTGACACAAAATCGAATCATTTCCTGCATCCATAGGGAATGCAAGGTTAGGCACAACGGCTTCTGAGAGATGAACACTCTGCTTGGGGGGAAAAAGGGGATAATCAGGTGTTAGATTTTCCTTACAGAATATTTTTTGCCTCCCATGTCAGGCACTCACACAGGTCAGCAGAGGTTCTACCACTCACCTCCGAATTGAGCAATGCAAACCCCCTCCTGAATCCCAGCTGGGTTTTACAAGCTGTCAGTCAGCTGGAGAGCGTTAGTTTTTATTTGCTTCTTTCAAATTGGTTTTCTTTTTTAACAGGAAGAAAGCATTTATCTTAATGGAGTTCCCTAGCCTCATCCCTGAGAGGAGAGGCTGAAATGCAACCCCTGAATTGTGTATCAGGATGCTCGGGGAGCTCTTCTCCGTGCTCAGACAGGGACGAGCGCCGGCAACTTTCCTCCCGTTCTGCCTTTCAGAGCAAAGCACAAAGGCAGAGGGGGAAATCTGCATTTCTCCCTTCCTTAAATTCAGCCTTCTGCTGGGAATTCCCAGAGCGAGAGGAACAGCAGAGCCCGTTATTTGCTGGGGAGGGGGGAACAATGGACAAAAAGATCTATAAAATACGCCTTCAGTTGCTACAGTTTCCAGACAGTGGTTTTATAACAGCAGCATTATCTTAAAATCAGCAACATTTCTGCCTTCCTGTTCTAATTTCATTCTTTTTCAGGAAATAAAAGTCTTTGGGAGTCCTTTTTTTTTTTTTTTTTTTTTTCTTAGGAAAATGTTATTTATGGAATGTTTTGATACAAAACTCTTACCCAGCTTTTCTGGGAGTGTTCTGAGAGTAAGAGAGCAGAAGGCACAAAACTCTTGAGGACACAAACTCTGGGTTTTGGTTTGGGTGACGTTTTGTATCCAGTTTTTTAAAATCCCAGGTTTTTCTAGTTAATTCCTGACCCCATTGTCCTTGTGATACACTGATGGGCCAGCAGCAACAGTTGTCTCGGCGTTACTCGGGTGTGGAGAAGGAAGAAAAAGCAGCTCCTGAATTTGCTGCCGAGCCCAGCTCTGGGTTCAGACTTGAGAGCTCAGACCCAACTGAGCTGAATTTCTCAGCTGCAGGAGATACAGCTTCACCCATCTGAACCCCCCAAAGACACCAGCAGATTTGGACACCTCACCCCCGGCTCCGAACCGGCACGGTGTTTCTTACACTGAAAGCCCCATGGTGTCACACCACAGGGCTTCTCCTTTCCCTGCTGGAGCTTTGGGATTGGGTGTCCTGAAAACACAAGTGATTTCTCTGTGGGGTGAATATTGTGGCACTGAGTCCCCCTTTTGCTTTGGGCAGGCTCCAGGCAGCTTGCTGAGAGCAGAAACTGGATGTATTTCCTCTCCTCAGACACAAGGCATGCCTGGCAGGAGGGGGAGAAGCCACAGGGATGCTCACCCAGCACGAAGAATTTGCAAAGCTAAATCTTCCTGCAAATAGTATCGATCCCTGGGGCTTCCCGAGCCGGCAGCATCTCACCCTCACCGAGCAAAGGCCCGGAGAAAGCAGAGGGTGACGGCTGGGTGCTGTGGTGAGCACACATCCCTGCAGCTGGGAAACAGCCGGGCCGGGTACAGCCAGGACCTGAGCCAGCGACACGTCACCCTGTTCCTGCAGCGGCGATGTGGCCTTTAGAAAAGGTACAGGATAAAAGCCTGGATCTTCCAGGTGTCACCGCCTGACATCTGGTGAGTCCCCGAGCAAGGCTGGCAGCCTCCCGGCACGGCACAGCACAGCACAGCTCAGCACAGCACAGCACAGCACAGCACAGCTCAGCACAGCACAGCTCAGCACAGCACAGCACAGCACAGCACAGCACAGCTCAGCACAGCACAGCTCAGCACAGCACAGCACAGCACAGCACAGCTCAGCTCAGCACAGCTCAGCACAGCACAGCTCAGCTCAGCACAGCACAGCACAGCACAGCTCAGCACAGCACAGCACAGCACAGCTCAGCACAGCACAGCACAGCTCAGCACAGCACAGCACAGCACAGCTCAGCACAGCACAGCTCAGCACAGCACAGCACAGCACAGCTCAGCTCAGCACAGCACAGCACAGCTCAGCTCAGCACAGCTCAGCACAGCACAGCTCAGCTCAGCACAGCACAGCACAGCTCAGCACAGCACAGCTCAGCACAGCACAGCTCAGCACAGCACAGCACAGCACAGCACAGCACAGCACAGCTCAGCTCAGCACAGCACAGCACAGCTCAGCTCAGCACAGCTCAGCACAGCACAGCTCAGCTCAGCACAGCACAGCACAGCTCAGCTCAGCACAGCTCAGCACAGCACAGCTCAGCACAGCACAGCACAGCACAGCACAGCACAGCTCAGCTCAGCACAGCTCAGCCTAGCACAGCACAGCACAGCACAGCTCAGCACAGCACAGCACAGCTCAGTTCAGCTCAGCACAGCTCAGCACAGCACAGCACAGCACAGCTCAGCTCAGCACAGCTCAGCCTAGCACAGCACAGCACAGCTCAGCACAGCACAGCACAGCACAGCACAGCTCAGCACAGCACAGCTCTTCCTTCCCCTGGGATTCCCAGCAAAGTACGTGATGCGTGTGCCAGAGCATCACCCTGGGTCCGGAGGCAGCTGCACCCCCAACCCCAACCTCTGTGCCAAAGGGTTCTCAAATCCACACGCTCTCAAAGGTGCTTGGTGCACAGAAGACCCCAAATACTCCCCGACTTCCCAGAGGAGCGAGGGTCTCCCAGCCCCTGTGCTTTAAAACGTCTCTCCCAGCTGAAAGCCTGGCCATGGACATTTAGGTATGAAGATGTGGGTGTGCAAGCACCTCTTGTGTGTCTGTGCAACACACAAGCTGGATACACATATTCAGGATACACATATTCAATCAAACCTAATTCCTTAGGGGTTTCTTTCATTTCATTCTGATTTCTCTTTGAAAGGCTCCAGTATCTGCCTGCAGTGTTTCATGTACACAACTTTCTGTTCACACGCAGCCAGGATCCAGCTCCCCTCGTTGCTGTTACTTTACCAGCAGAGATTTCCACTTCCACCTTTGCAGTGAGTGCTGGAAAATAACCATCAAAAATAGCTGGACCACGACCGAAGCCTGTGAGATCCTGTCTGGATCTCCAGAGGATTGCCAGCCTCCAAAACCAACAGCTTTTTGTCTCTGCTTATCAAAGCCTTTTCACATCGGTGGGTTTATTCCTGTACTTATGGGGAAGAGTGTGTTTTGACACTTATTTCAGCCATGGCACTGAATTTTGAGGGCTTTCCTTGTCCTTTCAGGGACCACATTTACCTATGTCGATGCTTGTGATGTGAATTCAGCCAAAGACTATTTAAAGTTTAGCTGACAAATTTATTTGGAATCTTGAAGTATTTGATCATCAGAGAGAAAGCAAGAATATAAATAAAAGACACTGGACATCCACATCATCTACAGTTAAATCGATCATTTTTTTTTTACAGAGAACAATATACATTTTGTCTTGCCTTTCCTCACAATCAGCTCAGCTTTATCTCCAGAAAAACACGAGTGCCTGGAACAGAGATGTGTCACCAGGAACGTGTGTGCTCGCTCCAACATGCTCCCAGCTGGAGGACAGCTCGAACTAAACCAGCCGCCCCCTCCTTGCCAAGAGACACACACACCCCACACACACACACCTCCTACCCAGAAGGTATTTGGCAACAAGACATCAGGGTGATTTTTGAGACACTTTGCAGTAAAATTGTTGCAAAGGAATTGGAAAGAAAAGCGTAAGGATCCCAACCCAGAGCCACTAGAGTTCCTGGGTCAAGAAAAAACCCCTCTTGACCTCGTGATAGAAGTGTGGTTATTTGGTTATAAATACATCTACTCTCGTGGTTTAATGCTTATATGGAGGAATAAAACTAGCAAGCTACAAATTAAAAAGGGTGAGAGGCAGAAGTAACGTGTCTTTTTTTCATTTTACAAAGGAAAAGGGCTGTTGGTGAATGATTGGCATTTTAAAGAGCATTTCATTTTAGAAAAGTCGACCTAAATTGGAAATAAACCCGGACATACCGCATCCGTGCGCCTGGCAAAACACCTGCTGGAAGAACAGAGGAGTTTCCTAGCATGGATGTCTGAGGTGATTCACTATTAACACTTCTCCTATAGAAACAGAGACATTGTCACACCTTTCACCGTGGATGAGGGCCTTTATTTTCTCTTGGAAAGGTTTCGGTGTGGCTGGGCGATGAGGCAAAGTCCTGGCTTTGGAGGATGCGCTGACAACAGAAAGCGAAACACGTTCTATCAAATCTGTAAAGCACAAGTCTTGGTGTTTTAGTAAAGACACAATGATCAGTTCTGTTTGGATGCTGCATCTCACAGCGACGCCGCTGCCCTCGCCTGCTGTCCTCTCCCAACCCACCGCGGGGTCACTCTCTGTAAGCACGGCCGCTCTCTCTGTGTCCTCACGCTTTCCTGCCCCGCTCAGCGACCGCGGTTTGTCCCTCCTTCGTTTCCAAGGGTAGATGATATTTGACAGCACCGAGTCCTTTCCCTTCCCGCTGCAGGGTGGTGGACCCTCTATCAAAACTGAGCGTGGTCGACTTCATCCAGCCAGGAAGCCGGGCTGGCAGGGAAATCCGGGTATCCCCCGCTGCTGCCGGTGGAGAGGTCAGAGCTGGGTCCGTTCCCGGCCAGGACCCTCATGGACTGGGGCACCCCTTGTCCGCTTTGTCCCATGATGCCTAAGCCGTTGTCTGGGTAAACTAAGCTGGAGATTAAAGGCTGGTGGCCGGGCAGGGCTTGCAAGGAAGCTGGTGACTGGGGTATCCCGTAGGGGCTGTTGGATCGCAGGTCGTGGTACTGGTCCTGAGCTGGGATGCCGCTGTGATCCAGAGCAAAGCTCCCGTTGGTCCCAGCCTGTCTCCCCAGAGCAGGGGACGCTTCGTTGAGATTGCTGTAAATCCCATTGGAATGGCTCATTTCAGATATAGAGGGCTCATCTGAAAGGGAAATGGACTGGTTTTACTGGGAGAGCAATGGCCCTGGCTGGCAGCAGTCGCACAGAAACTCCTGTGAGCTGGAGGTATAAATAGATGAGATGGATGGGAACTGAGCTGCCACAGACTTGCCATTTGTAATTCCTTACTATTCCCGTCGCTGCTGATGGATCTTCAAGGGAGGCTGCAGGATTATTATTATTTTCTGAGTACAAACATCTAATATACTTTGGATTTTAAGAATATGCATTAAAAGTGCACATTAAAATATAGGACTGCTATTTAAAAATAACCCTGTAAAGGGGAAGGGGAGCTCAGTGTCTTCCCACCTTTTGTTCTGCATTCCTATTTGGCTTTGAGGTTTATCTTGAATTCCTACACCGTTTTTAGGAGCTACCTGGACACTCTCTGATACAGGAAAAGCTCTCCATTGCTCAGAAAAAATTATATTAAACCTCAGCAGTATTTATCTGCTCAGGAACAGGCTGATGAAATGTATCTGCATGACTCTAAAACACTTCTAAAAAACGAGCAATAATTTTTAAGTTACCAGCAAAAATCGTTTGTGTTTGTTAGTAGCTTGATGGGCAGTGAGAGCCGCTCGGTTGCCCGGGATACAAACCTGTTTGTGGCACCAAGCTATCAAGAATTGTCCCACATTTTTTGAGTTATTATTTATAGTATATTCATATTTAATGATGCTGCTGCACGGTGTGTGTGAACAGGCTTGGAAATCCAATGGTTTTCAGGAACAGGGGAGAGAAGCTGGGATGCAAGGCGCTGTGTGCCTCTGAACAGCGGCGTGCCTGTGTAAATATGTGCCGAGGGTTTTGCACTTCAGCTTCTCTCTGGTGATGCCACGAGCACAACACACACGGCTGGACACCGCGGCAGCACTGACGGGGTCGTGTCAGCGGGGACTGTTTGGCCCTGGGTCAGCTCTGGGGGCCACGCAGGCTGTGTCCCCGCTGCAGGCACCAATCCCCCCTCCACACACACACACACCAGCACAGGGCCGTATCCTGCTCCTACCAGCAGCTGCTGTGGGGATGGAGAGAGTGGGATGAGGCTCTGCTACCTGTGCCCCGGGGTTTGCCAACAGAGATCTCTGCCCGCAGCTGGGACCCTCCAGTGCCGGAACTCCCCAGCACGCTGCCATCTCCCCTTCACAGCAGAGTGAGAGCTAACAGCGCCCACAGAGCTGGGGAGGGAGCCCTAACTAGACCATAAACCCACCCCAACACAGTACCGAAAGGAATTCTACATCCTTCTCCCCACAGAAACGCTCAGGGACTCTGGACTCGGGTTTTTGTATTTCCAGGAGTCCCCTGAAAGGGCTGGGAGCAGCTCCGCCACGGGCAGCGCCGGCCCGGGCAGCTCTCCCTGCTCTCCCTGCTCCTTTTCGGGACCGACACAACCCCCCCGGAGTTTCCCCTGCAGTTCCTCAGCCTCGGCTGCCCCTCGCTCTCCCCGCAGCCCTGCCAGGACCGGGCAGCCGGTAAATCCCTGGGCTCTGCGCCGCTCCCTCCTTGGGCACTTGTTTTCACCCATTATATTATAGCCGAAAATCATTAACGTAGCACCGGGGAAGGGTGATGGGAGAGGGGGTGGGGGTGATGGGGGGAAGGAGCCTCGGCACGGACAGCAGCTTTGCAGGGAGGGTACAGACCGCGCTCGGCAAAGCCCCGGCCGGGGTCGGGGCTGCGGGGACCGACCTGTGAAGGAGACCTCGGCGTCGCTGTCGGGCCCCTCCTCCTGGATGCTGTCCTTGTCGGATTTGGAGGTCCCCCGGGACCGTTTCATGTTCCTGAAGTACTGACCCCAGCGCTGTCTCCCCGCGTCCTTCTTCAGCCTTTTCTCCTTGGCCCTGCGGTTCTGGAACCAGACCTGCGAGCAGGACACGCCGGGGAGCTCCCTGCGCCCCGTCCCCGCCGCCTCCCGCCCCGCGGCCCCGGGGAGACCCCGGGGGAGATGGGGCTGAGGGTCGCCCCGTCTCACCTGCACCACCCGCATGTCCAGCCCCGTCTCCGAGGAAAGCTGCTCCCGGACGTGCCGCGCCGGCTTGGGCGAGTTGTTGTAGGCGTTCTTGAGGGTTTCCAGCTGCTTGGCCGTGATGGTGGTGCGGGGCCTCTTGGCCGTGGACTCGGCCTCTGCCCGACACGGTGCGGGTTAGAGGTGAAGATGCCGCGGAGAGGCCCCGGGGGGCGCGGGACCCCCCTCCCCGTCCTCCCTCCAGACACCCCCTGAGGGCAGATGCTCCCGGCGCCGCTCCCGGGGTGGGGTGGGGGACGGACAGGAGAGCCCCGGGCCGCCTCCCTCTTTCCCTCGGGGAGTAGGGGGGTGAGGGGGAAGGTACGGGGCAAGGGGTACCTCTCTGCTTGGCCGTCTCGTAGTCTGCCTTGCAGACCAGCCTGCTGTCCTCCATGAGGTAGAACTCGTCGCCGGTGGCCAGCTGCCGCTTGCAGACGATGCAGGCGAAGCAGTGCAGGTGGTAAACGAAGTCCTGGGCCCTGCGCACCACCTGGGTCGGGGGGATGCCCTGCTGGCAGGCGGCACACTTCGTCCCGAAGCGCCTGAGCGGGGAGGGGGAGGGTGGTGGGGAGGGGGGACAAGCGGCGGCCGCTGAGCGCCGCGGAGGGGCGGGAGCGGCCCGGTCCCCCCACCGCTGTCCGCGGTGCTGGAAGCCGGCCGCCGCCGCGCTGTCCGCGGTGCTGAGCCCCACGCGTGCGGATCCCGCCCGGGCTGTCCTGTGGTTTCTCCTCTCCCTCCCTCTCTCCCTCCGTTTTCCCCCCGGCGCGGCCCCGGCCCCGGCCGCGTCCCGTCCCCACGCACTTGAAGAAGTCCTCCTTGCAGTACACGCCGTCCCCGCGGCTGAAGCACTTCTCGGCCAGCTGCGTCTGGCAGTCGGAGCATTTCAGGCACTTGCTGTGCCAGTGCCGGTCCAGGACCTTCAGGATGAACCTGTCCACGATGTGCTGGTTGCAGCCGGCGCACAGCGGGATCTCTGCGGGGAGGCAGCTCCCGTCAGCCGCCGCCCCGACGGCCCCGCTGCCTCCCGATGCCGTCCCCGAGACCTGCCCGGCCCGTCGCCACCAGGATCGCTGCTGCCCGACGGCGGACCCGGGGATGGGCCGGGGAAAGACCCGAAAAAAATCGGTATTCGTTTAAATTCGTTGGCGCCGTTTGAGCCGCTCCCGGCGCCGCGGGGACCGCAGACCCCCCGGGGCCGCGCACACCGGGAGGAGCGTCCAGGAGCCCCCCGGGAAAAGGAGGAGAAGGGAAGCGATGGGAACGGAATTAACTCCCGAGCCGAGCCGCCGGCAAAAGTTGCACCGCAATTATTCCTGGCTCTTTCCCCTTTTTCAACGCTTCCAAAATTCACCTGTAAATAACGGCGGGTTAAGCCCGGGCGGGGTGGGCAAAGAAACGGCCAAAAATATGAGAATTGCCCTGAAAATAAAAGCGCAGAAGCCTTGTCTTACTGCCCTGCAGATCCCGACAGAGATGATGATATAGAAAGAGGTGGTAATATAAGGATGGAGATATAGAGAGGCAGAGATATAAAATTAAACAGATACAGTAAATAGAGAAGGAAAATGTACAGATATATAGACATAAACATATAGATAGCGGTATATTGGTATAGATATGGATATGTGGATGTGGAGGTACACAAATATAGATATATCGGTAGAGATGCAGAGAGATGTATAGACACGGCTGCATAGAGATAGATGCAACATTAGAGTATCTGTACGTAAAGATAAATATACAGAGATATATAGAGACGTTTCTCTCTGCATAGGAGCAGCGCTGGCGATGATATCGTTAGAGGCATTGATCGTCTCCTCAACAATTCACCGCGTCCAGAAAAATTCACCGCTTCCGGGGAGGACCGGGCTCCGGTACCGGCACGGTAACACGGCACAGCCCTGCAAGGTCCCGGCGCGGCGCGGCCCGGTCCCGGCCCGCGGCTCTTACGCTGCATGGTGACACCGCCGGCCGCGGCCGCGCCGCTCCCTCAGACCGGCCTCGGGATCTGGCGCATCTTCCGCGGGGCGCGGGCGCAGCCCCCGCCAGCCCCAGCCCCGCTCCCGCCGCAGACGCCCCCCGCCCCGTCGCTTCCGAAGCCGGGTCGGGGTGCGGAACCGCCGCGCTCCCCCTTCGCCGGCCCTGCCCGGCCCCCCCAAATCACGGCGGCTGTGGCCTCCCCCCCGGTCGCTGCCACCCCCGCGGCGCCGGGGATTTCATTCGCTAAAGCGGGTTATTTTTAGATGCCGACCCTCCCCGCCGGTGCCGGTCTGAGCGCCGGGCAGGGCATCGCGCCGCGCTGTATTTAATCCCCCCCCGAGCCGGCGGCACATCCCCTCCCGCCGCCCCTTCCCGGCCGGGCACGGCGGGAGGGAGACGGCTCCGGGCGCCCGGAAACGAAACCCGTGCGGGGCCGCCCCCCGACGGGGCCGGTGGCGGGCGGGGGGCAGAGCCGGCGGCGGGGGCCGCGCCGGGAGGCCCCGGGAGGGGGCAACGCCGGCTGCTGCCGGGAGGTCGTTGTTAGCCGCAAGCACCGGGATCTGCCCCCGGCCCGGGTAAAGCCCCGCGCGGCTCGGCCCCTCCGGCGGCACGAACCCCCCGCCGGGCCCGGTCCTGCCGCCTCCCTGCCCGGGCGCCCGGCCCCGGTAAGCCCCGGAGAGCCCCGGTGGGCCCCGCTGCTTCTTCTCGCTGCCTCCCCGGGCCCCGACGGAGCCCGCGGTGCCACGAACGGGCGTCGCGTCCTGCGGGCAACCGGCGTTTTCGCGTTGTCGCTTCTACCGGGGCTTCGCTTTCGGCGGTGTCGCCACCTCCCCCCCGTAGCAAAAGCATCTCCCAACTGACGGGGTCGAGCGAGCAACTACCGCGGCTGCCGGGACCGCACCGGCGGGAGCCGCCGGGGATTGACACAAACCGGGCGTGTGACCGGGGGCACCAGCCCGACGGCGGGGGGAGCTGTCGGGTTGTCGGTCCCGCGGGGTCGGTCCCGCTGCCGGTGCCACCTCGGTCCCCGCAGCCCGGCGGGGCCCCCGTCCCGGCTCCTCGTTATTTTGATTTGAATCCCCGTCGATGCTGGCGAGAACCGGGACGGTTCCGCAGCGGGACCGAATCGGCTGCTCGGGACCCGGCTCTACCACCCCCAGAGAGACCCCCGGTGCCCCGGACACGTCAGGGGAGCGCGGCCCGGTTCTCCCCGTCTCGGCAGCGCTGTCTCCGTTCGTTAAACATTAAAAAAACCCCAAACATTTAGGGACGAATTAACGGGAGCTTTTCTAGGCGGGGGAAAAGCCGGGTGGGAGCCGAGGGGGTGGCGCAGAGGGTGCCCGACGTCAGGGGACAACCGGCGGGCAGAAACTCCCCGTTTCGTCCCCGCCGTCGTTGCGCGCGGAGCGGAGGGACCGCGGGCCAGGAGCCGCCGCTCCGCGGTGCGGGATGGAGATCCCGCGGGGCCGGCGCAGGGGGTGAGCCCGGGACAGCCGCCGCCTTTCCCTCCGGGACGGGGCGGGGACCCCCGGTCCAGACCCGACGGGACCCAAACGGGCACCTGGAGCCGGGCGCGGGGCTGAACCCGCCGGGTGCGAGGGGCGTCGGGGTGGTCTCTGATGCCGGGGACGAGGCAGGAGAGAACGAGAGGGAGCGCGGGGAGGTGCAGAATGGGCCGGGATGAACCAGCGGAGCCGTCAAACCGCCCGTCCTCCCCTCAGCCAGCTCCGACTGGGGCCCCGACGGTACCCGAGGAGCGCGGAACGGGCGCAGGCGGGGGCACGGCCGGGCCCGCTCCCGCCGGGGCTCCCAGAGCCGCCGCCGATGCCTCCGCGGGGGGACGCGGAGGTTTGCACGGCCCCCCTTACCTGGGCTCCGCGGGAAGGGGCAGAGCTCCGCTGCCTTCTCCGAACCGGCGCGGACCCTCTCCAGCAACATCGCGGCCTCCGCGGGCGCGCCGGTCGCCGTCCGAGGTGCGCGGGTGGCTGCGGAGGAGTGGCGGAGCGGCGCGGAGGGGAGCGCAGGGAGCGGCGCGGGGGCTGGCCGCCGCCCGGGGCGGAGCGGGGCCGGCGCGGGGGGGCGGGCTGGGGGCGGCACCGTGCCGTCGGGCCGGGCCGCAGCTGGGCCGCGGTTCACCGCGGGGCTCTTTAGCATCAGAAAAGCAGAAGGGGCGGGGAGGGAGGGGACGCTGTACCCCCACGGCCCACGCGTGGTCGGGGCCGCCGCTCCCGACGCGTGGGCTCGGGCTGCAGCCTCCCCCCGCAAAGCCCCCGACGGCGGCACCGCGCTGCGGCCGGGGGGGCGAGGGAGTCGACGTCGGGGGGAGCCCCCCTTCCCCCGGGACCGGACCCCCCCGCCCGCCCCCGCGCCCGGATTTCGTTTGTCCCAATGCACGGGGCTCCCCCAGCAGCACCCGTGGGGAGAGGGGTTGGGGGGGTGTTGAGTTCGTCCCCCTCCACTAGGCAATAAACGAGTGTGGAGAGGTTACGGTGTCTGACCCATGGCAATCAGCACCCTGCGCCTGGGGGGGTTAATTGTGCTAATCAAGGGTGGGGCAGACGTTAGACGTGTGTGTGCACGTGTGTTCACATGTATGTGTGTGCGGGGGGGGGCATGTGCAGGAGCACACGTGTGCACACAGGGTACAGGAACGTGCACACAGGGCCACGGGTGTAGCTGTGTGTGCACACACGGGTGTGCGGTTATTCGATGTGGGGGTGTGTGTGTGTGTGTGTGTGCGTGCGCCAGCCTGTGTACCCATGGGGATGTGCACGCCTCTCCATGAGTGTGTGTGTGTGTGTGCAAGCAGCTGTGCCAGCCTGTGCCTGCACCCGCGTGCCCAGAGGTGTTGGGGTGTGCGCAGGGGGTGTGTGCACGTGTCTGTGCGCCTGTGCGTGTGCCTGTGCTGGGCATCCCCGTGCCTGCGGGTGCTGCTTGCTCCAGGCAGCCGGAGCTGATAATTGTGGTTGTTACTGTGAGCCCGTTAATCCCCCCAATCCCTTTACCTCCTGCTCACAGGGGATTACAAATTAATAAAAGCAGCTTAGGGGCGGGAGCCTCCAAACACACATATGTTCCTGCCCGACGGCAGCACCGGGACTTTCGCCCGCTCGCGGGGGCAGCCGAGCACTGGGCCCGGCCTTGAGCTCCTGAAAGCCCCGGCCCGGCGGTGCCCACGTCGGCCCCGCGCTGCTGCCGCGCACCCCTGGGCACCCAGCTGACATCCTGCACCGCACGGGGCTGTGAGGAGGGATGGCTGGGGTCAGGACCGTCCCCTCAGATGGTCCATCTGGACAGGGACACAGGTCCTGTTCTGGGGACAGCTCAGATATGTGTGGGTGGAAAATACCGCAGGGAGAGATTCTGGGGACCAGGACCTGAGATCCCCAAATAAAGCACCTAGAAACATCAGGCTGGATTAGAGCTGGGATACAGGTAGAGCACTGGTGGAGCACAACCAGTACCATGCTGCGGCAATGCTGGGTACCACCAGCATGGGCTGCACACCACCCTCCCCAGGGCCATGGGCAGCTTTGGGGGTGGGGGGCAGGTGATGACCCATATGGCCTCTTTTAAGCTCAGTTTTATAAGTGGATTTTTAGTCTGATCCTCCAAGGAAGCAGTTTAAGAAAGTGTGTGTGGCAGTGGCTGCTCCCCAGTGCACGTGGCACAGGTCGGCGTTGTGGCACTTGCAGCTGTGCAGGATGGTGGGGGCCAGTGTCCCCCTCAGGACCATCAGCAACATGTGTCAGCCATGTGCAGCCTCCTGTTTCCAGCTCCATGGGTGACTCACACCATGGCACCATCTTCACAGGTTCCACAAAAGCCCCTTTGGATGATCTCTGCATGCCACACACTGTTGTGCCCTCCTGCTCGGGTTGCAGCAGGCATCAGGCTGGCTGTAGGCTCCTCAGTGTGGTTCTACCCCCATTAAAAAGAAACCCCAGCAAAACTTGTACTTGTTCCTGCTCTCTCCCTGCCCTGGCTCAGATCACTCAGCAGCCCCTGACAGGTCTGGGCTTAAACCTATTCCCCTCCCTGTTCCCTTCTTGTCAGCATTCCTGCAGTCAGACCCAGAGGCTGCACCATCCTTCAGAGGAAACTGGACCAGTCTGGGTGCAACTTTGGGTGGTAAGGACAGGGCAGCCCCAGCAGCAACATCACCTGTGCTGTGCTCACCCTCCAGACACTGAGGTGATGAGCCCATTCCTCAGGCTCCTCGAGGGAACATCACTGTTTTCCAGGCAAAGCCACAGGCCAGCAAGAAAACACACGTCCCTGGGGAAGTGTGTTGCACCACCAAACTTCAAATAACCTTATCTACGGGTTTAGAAATCTTCTTGATTTCTAAAATCTTCTTGATTTCTAAAAATATCCGAGTACCTCTGCAGGTAGACCATCAATACTCCTAATGAGTCACCTATCCCACCTCCTCGGTGGCCTTGTGGCTGTGCAGGAGGATTCAGAAGCACCCAGTGGAGGTTGGCACCATCCTGGCCAGAGAGATGTTCAGGTTTTGGGAAAGGCAGATTTGTGGGTGTCTGTGTATATAACATGCAAATAATCTTCCATCTCTCCTGCAAGAATTCTCTGACATTGTAAAGTTGTGTGCCAAAGAAACAGCAGTTTACCTGTTCCTGGTGCTTTTCAAGATTAAGTACCTACCTAAAGTGACCAAGACAGTTTGAAAGGGACAGGTGTACAAGCTGTCCTTCGATAAACAGTCTGCAATCCAGTTTTTAGCTAAAAAGAACTTGAAAATACAAGTAAAAAGCCCAAAGGCACCACTTTTTGCCCAAAGGTTTTGCAGTTTATTTTAAACAAGCACGTTAGTTTACAATTTAGTACAAAACCATCACTTTTCCTTCCTAGAGAGGAATGAGGCAGAGTAAAAAAACCAAAGCAGAACAGACCTGAAAATGTCAAGTTATTGAATTAAAATAAATAAACCATTTAAATTACTGAGCTGATACAGTCACTATTTTCAACACCTCGTACACCATGCACAGCCCTGGACAGTCCAGCCCAGCCTTTTGTTAAGGTGAGAGTTCCCATCCTGTCCTGAGTTGGAACAGCAGGATGGAAATTAAAAATTAAAGAGTTCCCAGGAGTAACTTCATTAGGTTTCTTTAGCACTTGCAGCTTTTCTTTTTCTCCTGGCACATTCCACAGTGCTCCTCTGATGTTCTAGGCAGGTTTAGTATTTTCTCTTTACAAACATCCAAGAGCAAAGGCGGCTCCATGAATTACAAAGGGCCCAGAAATCCTTCTTGGTTCCATCCACCAATGGATGTGGCATTGCAGAGACTCCTGGTGTCCCACACAACACCCCACAGACCCTCCAGGGCTGAGGAGGTGGTGGTTTGAGGCAACTCTGAACAAGGAAACACTTTTTGTAACTCAGCCCTGACCAACAGCAAAGCAGCATCACAGATGATGATCACCCAGCAGACACACCTTCACAGAGTGCAGCAGAGGGTGTAATTTGTCATTACAAAGACAGTAAATAGGAGCAAGAAAACCAGGATTTACACAACTGATGTAACCAATGATTTCCAGGTGAGGTCACTACTAGCAGTTAAAGTGAAAGCCTTAGCCAGTTAGCCCACAACAACTCCAACCCAGGTAATCAAGATCCCAACCTTGTGTTTTTACACCCTTAACAAGCCAAACCCAATGTAAGTTTGAGTATCAGTCCATTTTGTCATGACCCAGCAAGGCCTCAGCAACATGAAAGTCACAAAAAAATCCCCCCTTCCTTCAAACACACCCATGCTGCTGTTTTAACAGCAAAATCATCCCAACAAACCTTCAAAGCCTTTTGTTTTCCTGTGCAGATGGAAATAGGCAGCACGACTCAAAGCTAACACACTCAGCTCTAGATACTGGGCAGAGTTTGAAACAGCTGCAGTAATGACTGGTTATCAACTTCAAAACATGGGGCAATATGAGGGAAATCCAATAGTCCCCCAAACTTTCCCATTTTGCAGATCTGATACTTGCTGTGCTGCAGTTCTGGGGTTTGTTGGGGTTTGTGTGGTTTTCTTAAGAGAAGCTAAACATCCCTTCTCCTTGGATGCTACCACCATCTCCCCAGACCAGGTCACTTAGTAGTTGTCTGATTTTTCAAAACTGAATTTGAAAACTCTGAGTTTTCCTCTTCACCAAACTCCTCCCAGGACCCCTTCCTGGATCCCAGCAGCACCGAGGAGCCAGCCTGGACCACCTTCACTACCCTTCCAGTTACTTACAAGTTGTTTTAATATTCAAGGCGCTATAAATACAGGGATTCATTAATTCCTAAAGAGACACACCCACAAAGGCTCCTTGGGCCAGAACTCCTCAACAGTGAGGGATGGTCCTTAAAAAGCAGAATCAGAGAGAAGTTTTCAGGACAGAGCATAGCAGCAGCAGTTGTCTGCAGATGCTCCCTGCAGCTCTTGGCCCACAGAGGCCGTGCCTGGCAGACAGCAGGACCTCAAGCTCAGTTTTCTTATTCCCATTGGAAGCTGCAGAAACTTGTGTCAAGTATGTTCATGTTTGTGACTAAACAAGATTTGATTACAAAAAAAAAAATAATACCCCTGGTGAGTTTTTGTGCTTTTAGACTATGTTTTAGACCAGGCTTTAAACTTTTTGTGCTAAGGCTTACGATGGAAATAAGAGGAGGAGACACTTCCAGTATACATACAGTGAACTGGCCAGGGACTATTTCTTCCTTCTGTAACAGAAGAGCTAGTGAACATTCAATCAAATTAAAAGTTGCAAATGCAGAATTGAAAGAAAAAGCCTTTTTATATAACATAATTAATCTGGAGAACTCACTGCCACAAGAAAACATCGAGGCCAAAACCTATTAGGATTAACTAAAGATTAGGTAATGGATAACTAGAACATGCTCAATTACATTGGATAGGATTATAAACTTCACTATCCAGGACGTGAATTATCCCCCCAGCCAGGATCAGACAGGAACTCCTATTCCAATGGTCATTTTATAACTTTTTTCATGATTTCTTCTACCTGCTCAGCCAGGACCCCAGGCAGATCTGTAAAGGCAACTCCACTACTCCCAAGTGCTGTCACATCCCAGACTGGAGCAGGTCTCAGACTTAGCCATGAGTGAAACCCTTCCTGACCCAAACAGAGGAGCATTCCAGCAGAAGAGCAAAAGAAATGGGCTGTTCTAAGTACAGACAGCTTTGCAGCCAGCAGCAAGTGATATCTTCTGTGAGGTCAGAGCTGAAGTACCAAGAGAAGTCACGACAAATTACTGCTTTGTAACAGCAATCCATAAGTTTCTTCTGGCACACAAATCTCACCATCCTTCACTGAAACCAGTGTTCCCCTTTACTGGAGTTCAGCAGAATCGGCTTCCACCTGGGTAAGATAACACTTACCTGCTTTTCTGGTTCATAAGTGAGTGAAGCAAGTTATCTAACACCCCATCAACACATCTGGCAGAGTAAGTGAGTACAGCACTGGGTCCCAGTCTGTCCCTGCTTACATATAAACTCTATGAAAACAGATGACACCATTAGCAATCAGAATGAGGCTGCTGATTGAGATATAAACTGCCCCCAAACTCTCAGACACACACATCCTTGGCTGGAACACACAGGGGAATGGGAAGACTGATTGGAACACGTGATGCTTTCTATTGTAAATATGCAGTGAAGAATATTTGAGAAAGTCACATATGTTTAGAATTGATTTAATCAGAACACAACTCTCTGTTTCCTGGAAAAAAGAAAATAATCAGAATTCTTGCTTCTCCAAATGAAGCAGCCAAGGCAACAGTGTAACTGTTCAGTACTCTGGCAGGTAAAATCAGTTCTGGATAAATTAAAAAGGAAGCAACCAAAACAGCAACTGACTTGACATACACAAAACCATATCCAATTCCCTTCTAAACCCAGGCACAGCTGATTGCATAATGTAATGTTTACTCTCAGAATGAGGAAGGGATGTAGGTGGTAAGTCACAGAAAAATCTTAACTGAAAAATTCAATGCTGACTTCAGTGGATGTTTCAGGATAGCACTGTGTGCCTCTGGTAAGGGTTAGGGCTCTTACGGTGAACCCTGTGTATTGAACTGGAACACTTGTGAAATGACTTGGAAAGAATGGGGTTTTAAACAAGGAACACTGTGTATAAAATCCCTGATCATAAATATTAAAGCTGTATCTGGTCCTGAACAGCCACATAGGATGAAAACTTTGTTTCCCATTTAAGCTTCTACACAGGTGGCCGATAGTACTTCACCTTCCAGCGTTTGGATCTCATCCGGAAGAAGAAGTACATGATCATCAGGAACAAGGAGGATGCTACGTACAGTATGACACACAGACTCATGTCTAGGTTTGAAAATCCAATCCCTAAGAAAGACACAGCCTGCTTGGTCTCCTTAAGGTTAGCTGATTCAGCTGTGTTTTTACCACTATCCTTGACAGGCCCATGGTTTGCTATTAGCTTATCTAACACCTTCACTTCTGAATCTCGAATGATTTCTTTATCCTGGATCTTGTTTTCTCTGTTTCCACGTGGTTTCTTCACTAGGTTTGTGTCTTTCCCCTCCTTTGTATCTCCTTGTTCTGTTTCACCAGAGTCAGTCTGGCTTTCAGTGTATTTATATACAATATTTTCACTGTTATAGTGATACTTCATGAACTGTAGAACTTGGGCTTCATTCCAGCTGTGCAATCCTTTGATTTCTTCATGACATGCAGGACAAATGTCTGGAATTGGCCACTGAACTTTGGGAAATTTTGGATCTTCAGACAAATCACCTGATTGAGAAGAGGAAGAAAATAAAATCAGAAGTGAATGAACTAGGAGAGCTGAACCATCAGACACTTCACTGGAAACCACAGAGAACATTTTCCACTTATAAAGAGTGAGGCTGGCAAAAAAAAAAGCCCACAGCACAGTAATGTTTGTGTTAAACTGAAGACAATCATAAAGACATTTGAAAATTCCTAAGTTTCCTTGTGGATGTATCAATTCTGTTCCAAAGTACTGCTTCCTCTTTCAAAATAAACCCCCAAAATCACAATTCTCTCCCTTTTCTCTCAGGAAAAGTTGTAGTGTTCAAATTCTAATACAACAGGATATTAAAAGCATGAAAACACCATCACCACGTGGGCTGTCAGGGGTTAACTTGAATTATGGTGCCAACCAAACTGCTCTTGGGCACTCAATACTCTTAAATCCCAAAGCCTGGTTTGCAGCAGGCAGTTTGAAGGCCAAACACTTGCAGATACATTCCTACTATTCCACACAAACTTCCTTAGAGTGTGCACTACTACAGCAACCTATTTTTGGTACCATAAACCCCATTTATCCTATTTAAGATGTATTTTTCAGCTTGTTATTTAACATTTAAACATATAATGCTGCCTCAAACTAGATCAAATTTTAATGTTTCAGGTGCTATTAGCTCTGGCTGCTCTTCTGTCCTGATGGCAAGGAGCTGAGTGCTGTAGGCAGTGTCACACCTTGCTCTAAAACATAACATTTTAACATGTGGATGGAGATGAATTTTTAGAACAAATGTCACTACCTGGGAAACAAGCTAATTTACTCAGCTGATTGTTCTTAGTACACTAATGCTTAAAATATTTCATAAATGAATATAGATTCTTATTATGTTTTTAACCTTTTAAAAGGCAGGAAACTTCCTCATGATTTTGAGCAAAATATTGTTTAGTGATTCAAAGGATGCTTAAAAATACTTGTCTCCTTGACATGGAGAAGTAGGAGAGCAAGCATGTGTTTCAGGTATCTTAACTAAAGATCACTCATTAATCAATGTTTCAGAGAAAGTAGAAAGAAAACATCTTACAGCAAGATTGCAAACACAAAACTTGCTGTGCTTGACACTTTCCTGCCAAAAAGAATGCCATAAATCCTGTACATTGTAAAGCAACAGTAAGGAATTAAATAGGGCAGAGCTGTACACAACCACCTCATGACCCAAACCTGAAGGCCATGGTTGCACTGACCAGCCAAACACCCTTTCTCACAGAGCTATTTATTACCAGAAAGACCCACACAGCTTTTAGGAATTAAAATAAGTCACTGTCCCACAGAGAAATTTTTGTAAACTTAAAAAGCCCAATTTAACATTGTTATTTATTCCAGTCTGTTTATGTCTCACACTAAAAGGGTATTTTAGCTGGCTGTTGCAGCACCTCAATCGATATCCATGGGAGTTTTCCAATAACTTAATGCTCTAAATAAGCAGATTGCTCCACTACTTGGTAACTTCAAGTTAAGATGACTTTTTCCCCTGCTCAACCTGGCTATAGTACCAAACATCAGGAGATGCTTTCATTTAATACCTCATCATTTACCTTTTCCCTTGGAGAAAGGAGACAAACTGTTTATACTCACAACAGTATTTAATACTTCATAAATCTTGGGAATCCAGCGTAACCATAGTATAAACACAATATAGCATATTTAAATTGTAACTAATGCTACATTACACAGATCCATAACAGCAGACAGGGATTAAGTGCAAAGAGAAACCAATTTTCTTTAGTGCTTTAGTTACTTGATATCCCCATAGCAGAAAGGATTAAATACAACAGTATTTTAATGGTACTTCTGCTCTAACTGAAAACACAGCAATCTAGTGGGGAAACAGATTTTCTTCATACAGTAATTTTATTTTATTCAGTTGCTGATCTGCTAATAGTTTAGGCTCTTTTATCCTGAGAAACTCTCCTGCTCATTTATCATAATTTTCTATACAGCATCTCTCCAGAACAAAATGGGGACAGGTTTTAACATCTATTTAAACTGCTACAGAAAGAAATGTCTTTTTTTTTTATCCCCTGGTAAGTAGCTGAACTGCATTGCTCCTTTTTGAAAAGGCTTTGATTTGTACTTCAGAAAGATCCTCTCATCAAGCAACAGGTGAAATCTCAGAAGAAATTGTATCTTTGAGAATGATGATTTTTTTCCTCTCTCATATGTATCATAACAGATCATTATGTTTTTGGAGCAGCCTCTCTCAAGCATGTATTTCTCATGCTTAGGAGAAATAGGTGTTATAGTTGACTGGGATGCTCTAGGCTTTGCTCTACACACAAGTACCTTTCCTGTACACCAATGTAAATGAAGAGTTGGGTTTTTTGAAGCCAATATTTAATAAAGAAAGCTGAAGCTGGAACAACTGTTTCTGTTGTTTCTAAACTCGTGTTTCAAAGTCTAACTGGCATAGCCCTTCATTCAAAGGCAACCTCCCCTGCATAAAACACCAGAGCCATGTCTTTCAGACACAGCTACCTTTGTGTGTGTGTGTGCCAAGGCAAGCTCTTCCATACCTGCCAGCCTGTTATTCACTACGTTGTGTTTCTCCCAGAGCCAGAGAACAGCTTTGTCTAAGGTTTTAACTGAATCCATGGACTCTTTGGCCATTTCTTCAAAATGCTGAGCACAAGCCTTGCATCCAAAGAAGTGGTGAATGTATTTCCTCAGGATCTGAAGTACTACTTGGGGATTGTCTTCAAGACCTGGGAAGACAGATGAGAGAAGCACTGAGCACAATCTGGACAAGCATTGCTTCAACAC
The DNA here is from genome assembly GCA_027925045.1 of Hypotaenidia okinawae. NCBI lineage: Eukaryota > Metazoa > Chordata > Aves > Gruiformes > Rallidae > Hypotaenidia > Hypotaenidia okinawae. The sequence continues at coordinate 9,804,592 of BSDF01000019.1, read as the reverse complement.
AGGCATTTTAATGGACATAAAAGTGAGCTGTGGGAAAAGGAAAGGAATGTCATTACCTTCTTGCTCCATGCACATTTACACCTCCACTTTATACATAAGAAACTAGTCACTTTAATTTAAAGATACCCATAGCACATGTGCCATACAGAACCTATACATCAGCAAGTCAAAGATAGCAGATGGATTAAAAGCTTCACACAATTCTCAGAAGAAATGCTCCTCCCCAGGACTACACACGTGTAGTATTGTCACTGAGTAGCCAAGGTGAGATGTTTAGAAACCAAATTATTTGGCAATAAATAAAGTAGAATTTAAGTGATCTCAAACAATACTTGTTTTGTCTGGGATAACTAAGGAATTATTTCAAACACACTAAGGTTCAAAAAGTGCCAGGTAAGCAATGGTGTTACTAAAAATGCAGGAGAGCTATTTTGACAAATACAATTACACTAACACATTTGGTCTGTACAATTGTGTTCAAAGTTACCCTGAACAACACATGAAAATAAAATGTAAAAGTCAAGTGCTCTTTACAGTGACACCTTCATTTCAAAGATTATCTTCTAATTCAACTGGGGGAACAAATTTAGCTAAATGAAAATCAGGCATTAATTACTTTTTTCCCCAGAGGCCCCTTATTAGAATACATTTTGAAACTGAAACACAGAGTCCACACTGTCTATACTTTACACAATGCTTCTGGAAGCAGAGACTTTCTCCAATATCTTGCACAGAAACTAAATGCATATTTACCTTACACATTCACCATTACATTTATGCTCAGGCACTACAGTTACAGTGCTACTGAAAAACCAAGAGTCACAAACCCTCTGGCAAGTATTTCAGAAGGGGCTTGTGATAAATGTTGGTTACTCCATGATTCTGAGGTATTACAGAATACCAGAATCTCATTATGGTTATTAATTCCATGGCTTTTTTGGCAGGCACTGAGTGCAGACACGTAATAGCTACTCAGCACCACTCAAACTTTCAAGAATAACTCAGGAATTCATCCTGAAATAAACACAAATACATTCTTTAACATTCACCTTTTTTATGCTAAAGATAATGCAAAAGAACTACTACTTTATTCAGAAGGGAAAGGCTTTACAGATGGCAAACTGTCCTGGGCCTTGACTGTGGCAGCAGGTAGTGCATGCATCTCTAAGAGGCTTGAAAACCTGCTATAATTTCTTGAGATCCTAATGGCTTCATCTCCATGTCTCAGATTTTCTGATTCATGCTTAATTGACCTAGTAAATTATGCCAAAATGTATTTCCAAACGTGCTATACATCATCACAAACATGCACTTGTCAAAGGAAACACATTTTATGATGCAGATTGATCAAATTACCGACTCCTGCAGCTGAACACCTCTACCATGAGTAATTTACAATGCAGGTTTTGTAGGTTCTGTAGTAAAGGGTTACGGTGCTTTGCTCAGCCTCCTGTTCTGGCAGTGAATAACAAACAGTTTGGTAGCACATATGCCCTCTGTCCATGCATTGTTTCTTGGGATAAAAACCCCAACACCCTCAACAAAACCAATTCAAAGCAACAACAGTACTTAGGTATCTGTTATGTATGTAAGAAATGCATGACAACTGCCATAAACACCTTTACTTAGAGCAACAACATTGTATTCTTAAACCTGGCAGCAAAAGAATAGTCTTTAAAGCTAAAAAGAAACCATAAAAAGCAAACAATCTCTACTCAGACATTCAATATCTGTGATTGAATAGGCATGTATAAATAAAAGGCTATGAGATTAAAGCAGATTAAATTACAGTATTAAAAGAAAAGCTAAATAATAAATTTGGAAAGTTGAAACGAATTTCAGGCAAAGCAGTTTTACCACAAATACTAAAGCACATATAGGAAAAAACCACAAACACAACAGAAGTTACTACTAGTAAACAACCTCTAGTAAACAACCTCTTCAGGGAGGGAAAGAAATTCATACACAGATATAATTATGTCTGTGTACCACTACACTCTTGAAAATTTATTTTCTGGGGTGGTTTTTCAAATTCTGCAACAGATTAGAAAGAATTCAGATAATTTTTTTAAAAATCCACAAGCCTGCCTTAGTCACACCAACAGATCCTGTTACCTAGAACCCCATTTCACATAATGCAGCATGCTCAGGACTACATTTCCACACTGATTTTATACAGCCTCTGACGTGAGCAGTTGTGTTCAGAGCTCCTTTGGATTCCCTTATGCTGATCCCACTGCAGATTCAAATTACAGCATTTAACAGCAGAACAGGTCAGATATAAACCAATAAAAACATTCTATCAAGAAAGCCACAGCAAGCTCACACCGACTGCCAGGCTCTGCAAGGAGAGGAAACTATCAAGAAAAATAGAGCTGCTTTAAAAAGAAAACAAACAATTGCAAAATGGCTCATTTTGTTTGTTTTTCTTTTATCAGCCCAGAGATGAATCTTCTATTAACATCTGCCATGTATCATCGTGTAATCCTCCTTTTCTCTTTCCTCCCAAACTACTGCAATTCAGGGTAACCCTAATCTTTAAAGTGGACAAGAACCATAAAACCCTACCTGTGGTGGGAAGGATTAGGGAGTACATCATGCTTTTTAGTAGATGGGATTTAAACAAGCAATAAGGAGAGGAAAACCTCCCAAGACATAATCCGACAGTCACAGACTGACCCAATTCTTTCGCCATAAGAAGTGATCATCACATATCTGTCCCGATTTAAAGCGAGGGTTAAGTGTGCCAAAGAGTTCTCAGGTTCTACAATGTATTTTTAACTTCAGAATGACTAGAGTTCACAGGGATTTAAGATGCAATTTTGAACAGTTAAGAACATTTTTACATTTAATTAGAGCACTTTTGGCAATTGGGACAAAAGGGGAAAATTTAACTTTTGCGTGGTCCTGCTGAAATAACCCCCCAAACTCCCCATGCAGAGTACAGGACTACAGCTAAGGGATTCAACCTATTTTCCCACAAATAACAAACAAAACAAAGAGAGAAACAAAAATCAACAACAGGATGATTAGCTATATATATATAAAAATCCCTACTCTTTCAGAGACTCAATAATAGGTGGTTAGAGATTTTTCTCATGATTGCAAGGAATGCTGGACAAATGTTTGTGTCCACAATTAGAAACAATCACATTAATTTCTTTTTAGCATATAATCAGCAATTGAAATTGCAAATTACTGAGCTTTATGATGTAGTAACAGTCCATCTAGCATTCTTCTATTCCTTAGAAAACACATTAAAAAGGCTTTAAATGAAAACTAAATAGAATTATAACCAAAGCACTGTCCTGGAAAGAATAAAAACAAATGAAGGTCCATATTTTAGCATTAGTAATTCTATTTCCATTGTATAAGGAAAGTAATTATATATCCAGCACACTTCTTAAATAGCAATCATCACCAGAACATGAACAAATCTGCTTCAAAAGATGCTGCAAGTCTAAAAATAAGCAATTTTACTGAGTGTCTGCAAAGTAGTGTATCACTGCACAGATTAATGGAGACTAGGTACATTCAGATAACAAACCCCCCAAACATTCACAACATTCAATATTTAAGAAATAGCATTAAAAAAGACTTGGCTAATGGTTGTACATCTTTTATAGCTACTAAACTGTACGGTTAAATCTCATTCTCCTCAAATTAAATTAACAGTTCAACCTCAGGTAGCCTGAACAATCTTCGTCCCTTTTCAGGTAGTTCGAATTTCTATCCTTTTTTCTGCTTTACTGCTCACATCTTTAAGGCCGTGGAGTTTATTTACCACATTTCTAAGCAAGGACAAACTGACCCGCTTTCCTTCACAGCCTTCCTGCAGCAGCAAAGCGATGCTCTGACCTCTGCTGGTACAAACCTGAAAGCTAAGCCTCAAAAGCCACACTGTCTTCCACCAATCTATTAGTTATTTTCTCTGATCAGTTTTTCTCCTGCATAGCAGAACTGCTGCATGTATTTGTCTCATCCTTTAAGCATCTGACATAATTGCTTACCTGTGTTAATCAAAGCTTGTGGTCGCAGCGCAGCTTGAACAGTTAGGGTATGAAACAGCTTCCAAAGGGAACAGGTATAACCTCTGAGCTCTGGTCTGCTGCCCTGACATCCAACCCACTGAACTTTCTTTGTGAGAAATATCCCAGAAATCTGGAAAAAAAATTAAATACATATTTAAGATATAAACAGCTCTGGGACATAAATTCACTACTGAACATGCCAGCAGTCACACTTGATCCTACCTTGAAGTTGATGTGATCCAAGGATAAAGAATTGTAAATGACTCTGTATTTGTTGCTAATGAATTCATGCATAAGGCAACCAAATTTTCAGCTTATAATAAACCTTAATTCTGAGATACTCTGATGCACCTTTATAAAACTCATGCCTCTTGCAAAAACATGATATACAAAGAACAGTCACTGCTGCTAAATTACTAAAATGCACATCACAAACGTCTAATTAGTCTGACAAAATGTATTACTTGGGTTTTGCACAGTATGAACATAACACACACAAATAGTACTCTAAACTCTGACAGAGCTACAGCTTCCCTGGGAATTTTCCCATGAAACATTCCGTATTACTGAGAGATCTACATGAATTACAGTGGTAAAGTCTTAACAGGTAAAAGGAATTTCTTTTTAAAACAAAACTACTATGTATTCATTATATCAAAAAAATCCAGATTTTAGTTTCTGAGACCTATTTCTCTGCTTCCTAAAACACACAGGAGGCTTCCAAGTGTCAGACAGCAACAAGGGAAGACAGACTTACGTTAACTTCTGTGCAAAGGTGGCCCTATCACAGGGCTCTGCAGTGCCAGAGGGGTAATTCCTAGCAAGACCTTTACCATGCCAGGAAATTAAAAAGTATTTTGGGAAACTCTTCACAAATAATGGCCATTTCAATGGGTAAATTTCCCATTGCTTAAACTCTGATCTCAAGGAGAATCTCGCTGATAGCAGCTCAGCAAGCAAAAGGCAGCTCAAAGATTTCTGCTGGGAATCTTGCATCATTTGAAGGTAACATTAGGGGACATGCACACTGCTTGCTCATTATAAAACTGAGACAGGATTGTGTGTTTCAATTCTCTCATTTCAATTCCTTCATGTGGATTTTTTTCCTGGTAATGATTTCACTTTATTTTCATTTTAACCTTCTTATAACTCCATTATGACTGAGGGACCATCAGTAAGCGATGTCTCAGATTTATACAGAATCTTATCCTTTACTAATGCTGTATTTGATGCTGGAAACTAGTAACAGCTTACCCGCATTTTGTTGTTGACCAGATCTAGGATGGCATCATAAGGGATTTTGTCTAATGGAAGGCTCACCAGCCACTCTTGCAAGGTCTCTAACAACTTTACCACAGGCTGACGGCCAGGAAAAAGCTGAGGAAAACAAAAAAGAATAGACACATATTTTAAACAACAAATCTCAGCAGCAGCCAGGCACTTTTATCTGTATCTAGATGTGTTTTTCCTATCTTTAAAGTGCTTCAGATTTTCTTTTCTTAATGAGCAAATTAATTACTTGCTCTGCTTCTGGTAAAAAGGAGTCTCACACTAACTTTTCCTTACAAAATGTAAGGATTCACATGCACAAAGTGTTAACCAGTAATGAAGCTACTCAACAGCAGGCAGAACACCTACAGAGTAACTTCTGAAAAGTTAGGTAAATTTTTCATTAGGGTGATTGAGCTCAGTGTATAGTTCAGAAAGGAACATGAGACCTAAGTGGTCTTTTAGCCTGAGAGGCTGAAATCCTTCTCATTAGTTCTTGTGAAATATTTGTTCAGACATCTGTAGGTTACCTAGAAGAGTGATTTCCAAAGGGATTTGGAAACAGTGATTTCCTTAACTTGCAGAATCTGCCAGATGAGTGTGAGGAACTGTAACTCAGCAGTAACGCCATTATTTTACACTAGAAATGGTATCTTGCTTTTGTGATGGTTGTAATTACTATAAAAAAAGTAGAGTATCCATACCATTCTCTAAGGTCCCTTCCAGAGGGAGCAGTATTTCAACAGATGGAGAAATAAAGTCCCTGTATCTGTTACATTAAATACATAAACAACTTATGACAGAACATGCTATACACATGCTAGTCATTCTGCAGCCACTGTCCAACTGCTGACAGTATCTCTAATTCATAGACCTCCTTCTTGATGCTGTGGCAAATCTAATAGGCAGGAACTCCCTTTTGTTAATTGTCTGTATTCTATCTAACACCAGGTTCAGAGACAACTCCTAAATGGTCTGTAAAAAACCCAAACAGTAAAGATCTGAACTGCTGACTGTATAATATAATTAAATTAACTCCTATAAGAGCCCTGGAATATTATGAGTTGCCATCTAAAAGCCAAGAATATCTCAGGTAGGTATGATCCTTATCAAGGATTCAAAAAACAACGGATTTCTGCACTGATTGCCAAAAACCCCTAATGCCACAACAATGAAAATTCACCAAGTGGGGAACCAGAGAATTCCATGACTTTGGATTTATCATCACCATAAATGCTGCTAAACAGGAGGGTAATATAAAACATTTCCTAACAGAAACACCTGAGAATAATGAGTGAGAGCTAGGAGGAAAGTATTCCACAACAAGAGGATGCAAATAAAGGACAAGGGATCCCCACTTGTGCCATGGCAATCTGGAGATGAGCATGCAACCAAGAGAGAGCATTCCCCATTTATGCACTAATAAGCAAATGACATCAGCTGGCCAGGAGCCATCAGGAAGAGCAGAGGATGTTTTAGGGATAATATGATGGAAAGATTACCACTACACTTTCTTAAAGAAATGAGGCCAGCTAGAGATTTCTGACCTCTGATGGCCGCGGGGGAGCAAGAAACTGTCTGTCTGATTTTCAGATAAATCCAGATACTTGGAAATAGTTCATATCAGCCTTATTATTCCCTCAAACAGATACAGATTCATTTTCTTTAAAATAAAGCAAAGTGTTAGCTGCTAAGTAAGTAAATATAAAGATACATTGGTCATTTCAGTAGGCTGACATTAGAAATTATTTCAGTTGTTTTTCAAGTCATATCACATTACACTACGACTTCACTCAAATGTAGCATGTAAGCATCTTTACTTTTAAATTCTCAGTTATATTCAATTCTTCTATATTTCAATATTCAATTAAATTCAGTATCTCAATTACATTCAAAAATCAAGGCAGAAGTTACTACTATCTCTAAATAGAACACCATTTGTCAAGTATGGCAAATGAAATCCCAAAATCAAGAATTAAAAACAAAGGGGGTTTTAATCCCAGTTACAATAGCCACTTATCCTGAAAATCTGATAAATAGACTGTATTTACAGTGTTTGTTCAATATGCTGCAGACTACTTAAGCTTTATTTAATTTCAAGCCCACCAAGATTAAATTAAAATGCATTTCAACCCTGTAAGTATGTCAATAGCAGACAATAACTCAGTAATAACATTTAAAGAAAGCCACAAAACTATTTTTAAGCTAGTGAGGAAGCATATATTTAAGCATTCTGAAAGACATTTTGAGAGACTTATGTCATATAATAAATTTTATGTTGGAGTCACTTTATTCTTACAAATAATCAAAGACTGGAAGTGTATACCTTGGCACAGATGGTAACAAAATCCTTGAAGGTCTTTAGCTCAGCTCCCTCAAGTGTCTTGTGCGTGGCAAGCTCTACCCTGAGCAGGTAATGCAATCCTGATTCAAGGTCAGCCATGTAGAGCTTAGATCTGAAACACACATATATAATGGTATAAAGTGGCAGGTTTCTTTCGCTCATTTTCTCACCAGTCATGAAGGTAAAATTGATATATAGTGGGTGTCATTAAAACCTCAACATTTGCCACTCCACAGTGATTGCATATACCCCACACCAGTGTGGGAAGACAGAGCAGTTACTTCAAGTGCTGGGTATGGTGAATGTCAAGTTCAATGAGTTTCACCACACTCTTAAAAGAGTCATTTTATGTCATTTTGTTCAGTTTAGACAAATGAAGCATAACCACAAAGAATTTCTTTTATATTTGACTAAACCTTTTGCCTCCCAGCCAGTTTTACCTTGTAATGAAATTATAACCCTGACATTGTCAGCAAGGAAATAACCAGTGTAAGGAAATTATAGCTTCTCTTCAGGATTGACCACAAACAGAAAAATTATATGCTTTGACAAAAGAGGGAGTTTTGTTGAACAAAAGTAGATTGTACACAGAGCATAAGTGCAACAAGACTGAAAAAAGTTCATGTTGGGAAGGACTGAACCTAGAAATCCCCTTCCAAATGCAGCAGTTTTTCTGCATACAAGTTTAACTGCCAAATTTAATCACACCAGCTCTTAAGACAGAATAAAGTACCTTAGGCAGGTAAAACTTCTAAAGAATTTTAAAAGTTCCTTCTCACAACCAAATACATTCATAGAAACAACCCCCCACACACACACTTTACAAAGCTCAAATGCATCAAAGAAGCCACCTACTTTAGACACTGTAATACAGAGCAATGTAACTGAAGAAACAGAATTAAAAACCCAATCATTCAAGAAACTGGCTGGCTCCACCTCCTAAATAACCAGCAGGAAATAATATATTAAAATGCAGAACAATTTTACAACTCAAACTACAAACTTACTCTGAAGTTATCTCCTTCATTAATAACATACTCACTTATATTTTAAATACCAGCAAATTCTGCTTCAAGTTTCCTAGAGACATCCATGTGAATGCATGAGGGTCTCCCAAAGAATCCTATTTGGAAGATATTTGGACTGGAGACTCATATCAGTAAGATTTTGCCTTGCTCAAAACCAGCTCAATTTAACTAAGTTGTTTTGTTAACAGATTGTTTCATATAAAATATTTTCTAATAGTCATTGAATGAAGATGACACTAATAGCATCCATGAAAGGAAAATAAGTACAAAATGAAGCACTCAGTCCTACATCTTTTCCATCTAAAGATGCTGAGGGATTATCTCCCTGCAAAGCCTTTGCATCCTTCTCTCAAAAAAGGAAAGAGGGTGAAGATAAACCTTATGGATTTTGTATGATAAATGTCTTTTACAGTGACTTTCTTATTTCCTATTATATTTGCATTTGACAAGCACTTTTTAGAGGGCACCACTTCACTATTATACACACAGAGAATTCTCATTTTCTGCAGAAATGTTACAGCTTGTTGTACTATTCATTTTTTTCAGGGACACTGGTTATTTGCTGAAGCCTCCCAACAATTCACATCAGTGACCTATATACTTCAGGTAACAGGGTATGAGTCCTTGGCACTTTTAGGTCAATTGAGTATTTAACAATATTTTTGGAGAAGAAAACATTCCTTCCATAATACTGCAGATGCTTGCCACTACTAACCAAATGCTGGCAGCCCTCAATTTCACCTCTGAATGGTCTGAAAGCAGCTCACAATCATAAAGAACCTCTAACTCTGATGCTGGAAATGGCCTCATTCACAATCTGAATAAACTGAAAAATGGACAAAGTTGAAGCAACAGCTGAAAATGTTGCTTTCAGCTCCAGTTCCATAATTTCTCCAGTACTTAGCATGAATGCCTTTAATTTTACTTTAATTTACATGCAGTAGTGACCAACCTGTTCACATCAAGGTGTCCCTGGGATTGACTGAAGTAAAAACTTGAACTGTGCTAGGATTTATTAACAAGTTACAGCACAGCTTCCCACATAACAAGAAAAATCTGCAAGCAAATTTTAGTAGCCAAGCACCAATCTGAAAATTCAGGGTATCACTTACTTATCAAAGTCTTTCCACGCTTTGATTTCCATACTCTTCTCTTTGTTTTCTTGAACAGGTAGCTGAAGTGGCAAAAGAAGTTTTCTTCTAACACCTGGCAGTGACTTCAAATATGAAGAGAAGAAAGACCGCAGAGGCTTCAAGCTGCATGTAAACAGACAAAGTAAATATTACTTTTCATCTCAGACTAAGTGAAAATCCAAAATAAATTAGTATATTTCTGAAATAAGATACTCACTTTGGTTTATGTGTTACAGTCCTAGTGAAACATATTATGTTTTGATACAGAGTAAAATGGAATAATTTTCAGTTTAGGAATAGTAACAACAATCATTGGGACTAGTGGTTTACAATTTTGTTCAAAATAAGAATAAATCACATTCATCAAAATGTCAGTTGGTGTTACACAATCAATGCTCACACAGAACAAACATTCTGACTTCGAAACAAGTTTAAGAACTTTGATGCTTCATTATTTTTTCCACTTCCCTTCCAAAGTGTTTCCCTTTCAGAAGTATCACAGTAATAGTTTAAAGCTATAAACAGGCAAGCAGTAAGTAAAAGTAATATTAGGTCTCTTATTAAAAAAAAAAAGAAATAACAATATTAAATGGTTTATTAAGAACAAGCAGCTCACTGCTCTTAACATATCAAACTCCAGGTAAACACTGGCTTAGAGCTTTTATTTCCAGTTAGAAACACTACTTCAAATCATCGATTTACAAGTGAGTTTTGGCAGCAGTATAAACTTGGTTTTGTAGTCAAACACCACAGGGTTATCATTAGCCACTACACCACTTTGGCTAATCACCCCTACTGTATGATGAAATCTAACTTCCACTGGCCTAACCCACATCTGTTTATTACAAGCACTCACAAAGAATAAACAAGACCACTAGATTATTTAATAATTGCTGGAGAGAGATCAAGACAGGCAATTTTCAAACACAAAGAAATGGAACACACAACTTCAGTCTGTACAGAGTATTGATTACATGCCAGGACAATGTCATTGTGCTCATGAAAAAGGTTATAGAATAACTTACTTGGTATGAAAGGAAGCTATGGAAACTGGTTTTATAGCTTAAGTGAACCTCCCTGTATTCCTCAGAGAGATAACTACTTACATGTTAATTAATTCATGGGACCCATTTGGATGCACCAGATAGCACGAAGGGACTGAGGTAATACCAAGTTTCTCAAGAAAAGGCTGATCAGAATTCAACGCTCGCTTGACAACGATGTTTTCATACTGGATCAAGTCTAAGATAACCTAGATAATGAACAGATGACATGAATTACACATCATTCAAGGAACAGCCAATCTTGTAGGACAAGACATATGAATAGGTGACGTGCATCATCCTTTAAGGGTATTATTAAGCTGTTCATCAAGGGAGTACACACCTATGAACATCCTGTGGACACTAAATTTCAGTTAAAGGAATTATTTACTCTTATCTTCCATTTTTTCCCTTGGTCTATGCTGATCTTTCCCCCCTGAAATCTAACATCCAAAGAAAATATGACAATGAAATGGCTTCATAAACCTCAAAATGGCCCAGAGGATATTCCACAGACACCAACAGGTCTGTGTTTCATGTTATGTACGTGAGTCTGAAGGCAAATTTTCAAGCAGTGCAGAAACATTGGTCTCACCACTTCACAGCATTCTGATGCCAAAGGCCATGACTTGGAAAATGATTGAGGGTTTTCACAGGAGTTAGGGCTTTGCCTGGCAAGCCCTGCCAAATAAAGCTGCGTCTGTTCAGTTCTTGTTTACCAAGCCCACAGCAGAGACTGCACAGGAATAGGTGTCTTTCTCATGAGTTCCAGTTCTCAGTCTGGGATATTATCTCAAACTAATCTTCATCAGCTGTTTAAACTTGCTGCTGAGCTTTTGCACTAGAGTAGCTGTGAGAAGGCACAAATTTCTTTGCAAAGTGTAAAATTCAGCAAAGACAGAGGAGGGAGCAGAGGGTAGTAACATCAAGATGCCTCAAAGACTTGCCAGGACTCAACCGTTCTTTGCCAACCACCACTGCATCTGCTAAAGTGATGACTCACAAGTAATGAAAATTTGTCCTTTGCAAAAAACCAAACCCGTAAATCGCTCAAGATCCCACTGCGAAAGGCATCCTCTTCTGCCATGCTGATGACTGCACTCCTCACATCCTTCTACCACCCTATGCTCTTATACTATGATTTCAAATGTTTCATTTTTACCTACAGACCCTTCCATCTTTCCAACTCTTCTTACGTTTCTACTTGCCATGTTTTAACTTTTCCCTCCCTCTGCCTCTTCCATGTCTTTCCTGTTGCTTCAGTTTAGACTATACTTTTACCCTTTCAGGTGAATATTACTTCTGCTATGTCTTTCCTCACTTTCCAACCTGTAATTTAAGAGACCCTTCCATCACTGATAAACGCACAGCCTTCCTCTCTTCAGCTGCTGTTACCTCTACTGGGTTTGTCCATATTGTCTTCTACTGTAAATCTGAAAACAGTATAATTTTCTACTTCACTATTCTATAAAGCTAAAATACTACCTAACATTAGCAGTTGTTTTTTTTTTTTCTTCTGAAAGCAGACTCCACTTTTTGTTCATCAGGTAACACTCAGTCTTTCCCTACAGCAGCAGGTAATAAAATTACAGCGAGTGTGATAAAAAGCTGAAGAACTTTATAATCATCACATTTCTTCAGTAATGCCCACTTGGATCAACACAGCAGCTTCCAGAAAACAAATGTCTGGAAGCAGCCTGCTTCTCAAAGTGCTTCTCACTTTTGGCAGCACGCTCACCTCCACTTATGCAACTGGGCCATCTCAGCATCAAATCTAATTAGAAACATTTCACAGACATTGGATGCTTCTACACAGATTATGCCTAGATAATTATGCAATTTATTTTCTTTACTTATCCTAGATCTTGGCAGGAAGAGAAAAGTAACAGTTGTTTAAGCTAACAGCAGGCTCATTAGGTGGTGAAATGATGCCAAATCAAATATTTTATTGAGGGGGTAGGGGAAGCAAAAAACCAAAGACTTCCACTTCCTCAGTGCCTCAGAGCTGTGAGTATAATTTTATGCTATCATCCTAATTTAGAATGTAATTTCCTAAAACCTCTACGTGAAGAAAGAGAACCCAGTAATTCAGATTACTATGAACAGTGAAATCACAACAGCTGTGCAGGAGAAGGAATATTATGAACAGTTCTCTAGCAGTAACAAAACCCAATAACATCATCTGAGAGTATTTTTGTTGTGATCTTCCAAATCTTGAAAGAAAGAGAACGGTGCTAACAATGAAACTGTAAATTAAATCTTCTGCTAAAACACAAATTGAAGAAGTTAACATAGCACCCCATTCATTTGTAAGCAAGTTCTTCTGTGTGATTAAATACAACAGCCCTAAATAATCCCCTGACTTTGTGATATCTCACAAACTGCCCTTTATAACTTTTTAATTCAGAGCTACAGTCAGAAACTTTGTGGCTTGGCTAAATGACATAAAATTCAGCTGTGTTATGATAACATTCCCTCATTCATACATTACCTCTCGCCCCACATAGGAGTTAATACTTTCAAACACAATGGCAGTATAGTGGTGGCTGTTCTTGTCAAAAAGAGAAGTAATATCATCAGACCTTTTAAGAAAAGAAAAGAAAAGCTACTTAGCACACGTACAATGCAATGCACCTGCTGTTACTGATGGAATTTCCTTTTACAATCTCATAGCAGAGTTGATAATAAGAAAAAAGCTTAGTTCATCTTTTATAGAACCTTCTACATTTTATTTAATTAACACAGTAAGAATACAGCAGCTGTAATCTGAACAAGGGACTTACAAAACTGGATCCAATGGTGGGCAAGCAGGTGGTCTCACCTCCTGAGAATGGTTCTGTAAGAAGTCAATCATCATCTGCCGAACTGTTTGCAGCTCTCTGTCTGCTCCTGCTGAGTACAGGTTACCAAAAAAAGCCCCCCCCCAAAAAAAAAATCAGTCACATGAAGGTTCTCATAGCCTCATGCTTTTCTGTGTCAGGTTTTTGGTTTAAATTTGGAGTTAAAACCAGAACGTAATTTAGCTGAAGAACGGGGACTAAGGATTTAGTTGTAGGATTTCATTTTTATGTTGACATGAAATCATTTTTAAAAGCTGTCACCCCACCCCAAAATTAATGAAACCTCAAGACTTTTCCAAATCTAACCATCTGCCTGCCTTGCTGTTTTTCTCTTCAGAACAAGCTTCATTCTAAATCTGTGCTCGTTTTCCCAATAGCTGAGGTGGGTAACTTCAGCAGGCTTTTTTGCAGTAAGGATATTCATCATGCATTAAACACTGACAAGGTTCCCTGTTCTTACCAAATGGGGCAGGTGGCATTATAAAGCCACGTAACAATATGAGAGAATTTCTTTTTCTTGAAAATAAATAAATTGAAAAGCAGAAATTCTCCCAAATGCTAAAAAAGTAACAGGTACAACTAGGGTCTACTTCTACAGGAAGGGTTAATGGTGCAGGTGGTCTCTCTCCTGACCTCTGGCCTTTTAAATGTTAATCCATTGAAAAGGACAACATTACTTTTGTGCCCAGACAAACCACCTCAAGCTGTGATCCTGTCAGACACACAGGATAAGCCTGTTTTCAGTTAGTCAACATCTGAATAGGGGTTCTCCCCATGAGATTCAGGATGCCTGGAAAGTGGCTGACAGATCAAAAAGCACCAGAGTCAGGATTGAGCAAATTGGATCTCGGCTGATGAGGTGTGTGATGGAAAAGAGAAAATAATTTTTAAAAAGTAAATTATCTATCCATTTGTGTAAATTAAGAACTACATTTTTAAAAACGAGGACTGTTAGCCCTGCTTTCCTGAACAACCATTCTGCCTGTCTAAAATTCTGCCCGACATCCCACTTTCATCCCAGTACTTGTATCATATCTCAAAGAGCTATTTAGTGTCCATCTCCTCTTCAGCTGTCTAAACTAATTGACACGGGGATTTTACTTACTGCATGACACATTCCTGGCTGATAGGATAACTGCTTTGGGATTTCTTATGCTACCATATTCTTACCTTTGTAATTCTCTCCAGTAGTAAACTGCTTTGTAAATGCTTTGAAGAACTATGTGGGAGAGAAAAAAGACCAATAATTATCACTTTGAAAATAACTCCTGGTATAAGATGAAAGCTCAGTTTAGAAACAAAAATGGCTTTCAAGAGTTTTTACAGCAAAACTGATATACGACAAAGCCGACTTTTAGAGGAAAAAAGAACAATGCATAATTCAACATTATATATTGATTGGTTACTGCAAACATTAACCCAAGCACGAATTAACTAATTACCAAATCAGTATGTATATACGTAGAACACTATTCCCATTTTCTTAACTCCCTCCAGTGGTTAAACAGGACATACAATAGAGCCTTCTGCTATAAAAATAGAAAAGATTCAGTGGCCAATAAAGAGCGTACTGCAATTAAAAAAAAATAAATATTCTGTCAGAGAACATCCCAAATTTACAGTGAAGCATCTTCTGTTCCCTCTCATGTCCTACCAGTTTACTCAATCCATCACGTTCTGCTTACACTTACAGCTAATAACGTGATTATACTGACTGACAAATATAGAGAAATTAAAAATCACACTGAGACTTGCAGATGAACAATGTAGATACTTCTGGCAAACACAAGATCCTTTGCAAAAGCCAGTTACAGCAAATTATGAAATTAATTAGAAAAAGAGCAAGCGATCAAAGGCAAATTTTTAATTGCAACTCTGGTCATGAAATCAGCTGATTTCATGATGCAATTCCAGTGAATTACATTCACTTTCACATATCAAATTTTTAAAAAGTTATTAACAATCATGAACATTTGAATTTGAAAAAAATGTCTAATCAGAACATCAGATCTAAATATTACATAAGCATAACAATATAGTGCTTTTAGAATGGTATCTTCTTTGAGCAAGAATTTTTCAGATTCAGAACCGAGGACTGAATCACCACGACAAGTAACAGTTATTACATTCAGCAAAAAACTCAAATTATTGATCAACCCCACAGCTTTCTCACCAAAAGCAAAAAAGGTCCAGCTGAAGAACAACTAGTTACACATAAGACACTGTGTAAGTAGCTCGTTATGGTTTTTGTTACTGTAAAGCTGTTTCCCTCAGGCAATATATTATGCCACTTACCCTAAAGGTTGGGTAAAAGCGAATACCGTATTCTTTGCACGTCTCATAGTTTTCTTCTTCCCCACAATCCAGCACACCAACTCTAATTGCAGCTTCCCAGTCTGAAAACAAAGATATCTTTCAATTTTCAGCAGAAGCAATCATGGATCCCAGCTGATGGATTACTCTGCTTCCCGCGGAAATCAACAACAGAACTCCAATAGATTCCAACGGCATAAAAATCAAGCCCTGGGTCGATTCTCATTTGCTATTCACTTCTATCCTCAAGTGTAACAATCTACTGATTTTAAAATAACTAAACTCTCCTTGTTTTCCATAGCTGCATTGGTATTTCCAATATACCTGAATAAGAGGAATCCCAACACCCAATGTAGCACTGCCAGGACCAAAGACATTTTATTGAATCCAGGAAGATGAAATAGGGACCAGACTAACACTTGCAAGATACCAGATTGTATTGCCTAGCTCTGCTCATTAGCTAAGCTCATAAAACAAAGCATGCAAAATACATATAACTGAATAAAATATAATCCAACTGTTTACTCATCCACATGGCTGTCCAGTTTTCTCAGAGGCCCCCAGAATCACATGCTCACAGACTGCCTGCTGAAGCCTGTCTTTATCTTTTGGTATTCTTCAGGAAGGTATTAGTAGTACCTCAAAAAATATCTGAGTTTTAACCAGAGTGCTAAATAACTGGGTTTGAACATCACTGTAAATTTCCTTTATAAATGTTTCATAGCAACAACCACAAGAGTTCAAGTATTTCTATAAATAAGCTTATATAACTTCAATAAAGGCTTTCAACTCATTTATAGCTTTTTCCTTCTCATTTTGCCAGGAACTTATCTTTTTGAGCCATACTCCACTGCAGCAATCGCTCTGAGGAAGAACAGCTCCAACAGACTCCTTAGGTACTTTTTAAGGCTAAGCTAAATCAAAACAGTGGTGGGCAGAATTTGAAGGCACACCACAATTCCCAAGTATCAATAAAATTTAAAAAGCACTAAAATTAAACCTGTTTTTACAGCACAGAGCACGAAAGCTTCATCAAGTTCAAGATCTGACTGACAGTTGCATGCCTAGCTGCTTTGGAAATTTAGCCTGACCTTTATTTGTCTTTGGAGGAGGATGGGGCAGCTGAAGGAGAATTTCAGTTGTGCTGAACATGCTAACAGCTGAACAGGCACCAGGAGTAACTACAAGCATGCTAGAGCAGATGGGCATGTATTCACCAGAGCACAAAAGATACAACACTATTCCATCAAATCAAACACAAAATAAAAAGTTTGGCTTCTGGGTATCTCTCTCATTCAACTTTCCCCATTCCTCCTCCTTTTTCCACCTGTCTCCATCCTCCTCTGTACAATGAGCAGCACTATGAACCTCATGCAAATGGCCTACTGGCAACAATGCGAGCCCATCTCTAGCTAAATACTTGGGTTAAAGAGCACCAGCTGGGATGTGTGCTGCTTTGCATTTGTTTCTGCTTAGAAAAGGAGCTTTTTCTTTTTAAAGGGTGTGGAGGTTGCTAGAGCACCCAGCCTGTGTAAACTTAGGGGCACAGCATCCTGGTTTCTTAATGCTGATTAATTTTAAGTTAGAATTAATATTTCTGAAACACTAACTTGCTCACAAACTCTGTAAGAGGGGTAGGTGTGTGACATCAGATTAACCAACACTATTTCTGTTTATGCTACACAGGTTCCAACAAACGACCTGAATTGGTCAAGCTGGAGCTCCAGCAGGTTGGCGAAACTTCCCACTAAAGAAAAGCTACAGACACCAACACACTGCTCAGCATGGTAGGAGGAAGAGACTTCTTCTGCACAGACCTTGTGTGTTCTCTCCAGCACGTGTTACTATGAAGTTTCAATTTGGGGGGGGGGGGGGGGTGTGTGTGTGTGTGTAAGACCTGCATCACAAGGAACCTCTTTCTGGGTGCTACTTCAGCTAGGTATTTTAACATATAGGCTGCTTTCTGAATACAGACAAAGTTTCTCCTGGTCCCCATCAAGTGTTTGAAGAATGATTGGTAGAAGGAAATAATTACTGCTCGATTTGGAACAGTTGTTCCAAACCACAGGAGTAGATTACTCCTGCATATAATTCAAGGGTTGTTTTGTATGAGATTTCCAAGGGTTTGTTACCACTACATAGAAAATTACTTCACATAATTCCAGTTCACAGGCATTTTGGTGGATAGCTGCAATCATCTTTTAAGACAGAAAAAGTACTATTAACCGTAACAGCCACTTTGGACACTGCAATAAAACTATACGTGTGATTAGGAATGCAGCAACAGCGACTTGAAGCTGCTCTGGGAGGAGAGGGAGTACAAACTCAAAACGCCAATTAACAAAAGCAAGCCCCATTCCTGTTTTTCAGGAGGGTTATCTTCTGTGAGGAAGTTTGCAACGACAGCATCACCAAGGTTTAACAAATGAGAAATGAAATAAAAATTTCAGTATAACACCACAGGCCTTTTATGGACAAGGTAGTGGCACCCATTTAACTGACATCCATCGAGTTAGCAAATAGATCCACAATGATCTAGTTCTCCAATGTAGATGAGGCTGCAGACAGCTGTAACATCCTAGAGGGTGAGTAAATGTTTTTGAAAAATAAATGTCGAGACAGCCTAGGCGGGTGAAAGGTTTTTAGGGGTTTTTTTGGATGGAGCTACCAATAAAAAGCGTGACCGTTCTCAGTCTCTTACTAAAATCCATTCATTCCAACTTCAGCATGGAAACATTTTGCTGACAAGCAGCACCAGAAGCCAACTGCATTTGCTGGCCATGCTGATGTCCACAAACATAAAAATCCACTTTTTAAATAGAAGTCTTCATAAAAACTCCATTAATGGATTAAAGAGCAGAGAGACCTTTAACTGGCTAGAGTAATACAAACGCGTAACATCTTTTGTGGTTATCATGACTGCAGATGAGAAAGAAAACAAAGACATTATAAGTTATAAAAAAATATTGCCTGGAAAACTATCATGCTGCTGTAGTGATATATAAACATGTCCCTGTCTTCGTTTGACAAAAGCTCTGGTCAGCTCAGGCTCTTCATGATCTTCACTGCAGCATTCAAACACCTTCTTGCTCTTACTTTCCCTCAAAAAGGAAAATCTAGTGTTTGGCCACAACCAAATTAAATAAGAAGGTGAAAATGTTACACAAGCTTAGGCAAAGAAAACAGAAAACAGCTACCGCTTTAATAAAAAAAAAAAAAGAAAGCCATCCATGTGAAGAGCATGTGAAATGCTCTGAAACCATTCCCACTCTGTGTTTCTCAGCTTCTGAGTGTCTGCTCATCAGCCAGCAATCCTCAGCATGCAATGAGTTCACCAGGACTTGTTTTGGGTGGTCCCCATTTCCATGGATCCCTAATCCTGAACCTCAATTTCATACTAATTGTTAACACTTTCCTCATCCAAGGCTTCCAGAGCTCTCCACTCCCTCTCAAACTGAAACCAGCTGAATGCACTAGGACTGCCATCATCCTGGAAACATCACTTGGGTCAAATGCTAGAATAAGAATAGCTTAAAACCATTTAACACCACTACATTAAGGATAACATTTCCTATATTACCTCGGGCCTTCTCCCCACCAGAGATACTGAATTTAACCAGAATTTACCCGAGGAGCCCATTTATTTCTGTAGATCTACAAAGAGCGCAAAATACTTCAGTACTTGACAAAAAACCCTAGCAGCCCAAGACACGGCGATGCAAGTCTCCCTCACCACAAGCCATGGAGGCTTCTTTTTAAGTCAAGATTTGATAAATCCGGCGCTCACCTCACTTGATTTTTGCCTTATTTCCTGGCAGTCCTTTTCCCCCTTACATCCCATCCACGCTATACTGAATTTGCAAGATACAAACCGAATGCACGCACGGCCTCTCCAGTACCACTAGATTTATTTCTCATTTCACCTTGCAAATAGGCCAGTCCCTTCCCAAAACAGCCAGAGGATAAAGACCTCGCCTGGAAGAGCGGGCCCACTTGCATGCCGTGTGGCAACACACAGCCGGGTCACCGTGTCCACGGCAGGTGGTTGTGTTTGACCTCTGGGTTCCTATCAAACCTTTCCTGTGGAGACTCACTACTATCACCCACACCTCGCTCTGTTCCACGTGCCACTCGAGCAGTGTGGCATGGGCTGTGCCTGCTGTGGGTAAGGTGGGAAGAGGGACGATGCTCTGAGGCACTGCAGCCCACATGCTGCCTGGCCACTCACACCATGGCCCTACGAAGCCAACGGAAGACCCAGGGAGCCGAGACCCCGCTGCAGCCCTGTGCCCCACAGGTGCCCACAGACGCAGAGGCCCCGTGGAGGACCTCATGGGTACCCGGGCCCCGGGCACTAACGGTCGCGACCCAGGGACGCGAGAGAGGCCGCGGGGGCACCGGGCTTGCGGGCCAGCGGGTCAGGCCCTCGCGGCAGCCCGGCCTGGCGCCGGGCGGAGCTGTGGAGAGCCAGGCGGCGGCAGCGACCGGAGGGAACCCGGCCGGAGCTCGCCGCGGGGGGTGGGGGGACGGCAGCGGCACCTCACCTTTGACGTCCCCCGCCAGGGCCCGCCAGGTGGGGGCGAAGGCGATGCAGTGGCCGCAGGACGAGCTGTAGAACTGCACCACCCAGGCGGCCGAGGAGTTGAGCAGCGCCCGCCGCACCGAGCCGGCCGCCAGCACAGTCAGCGGGTCCTCCCCCGCCCGGTACAGCCGCGCCGCCGCCGCCGCCAGCAGCAGGGCCAGCACCACCAGCGGCCCGCTGCCGCCCGCTGCCGCCATGTTGGGACGCCGGCGGCGCGCGGCGAGGGGCGGGGTGGGGAGGGGCGGGGCCGCGCCATAGCAACGCGCCGGCCCTGGAGACGCGGCCTAGTGCCCGGGCGGCAGCGGCGGGACCGTGCCGGGGCCGTGACCCGCCTTCCCATCGCTTCCTTCCTGCCCCGGTGTCCCGCAGCTTTGGCGGCCGGAGAGGGAGGCGCGGTCCTTGTTTCCCTCTGAGGAGAGCGGGGGCCCCCGTCCAAAGAGGATGCACCTGTTGGCAGCCGCCTCCCTGCCAGCCACCGTGCCCTCAGCCCTGGCCCCGAGGTGCAGGGCGAGGGAGGCGGTACGGTCGCTCCCTCCTTCCCCCTTCCTTGGCCAAATGCGTTACCATACCCGGCTGACAGGGACACACCGCTGAGAAACCCTTTGCTACTGTGTTTAGAGCCCCTGTATCCCTCGGGGGGCTGCCTGAGAAAAAAGGTAGAAATAATGAGGGCAAAAAACTGAGGCGGCCTGGGGGCAAGGGATTTTGTGGGCCAGTCTTCTAGGAAAACAGAAGTTTCAATGTCAGGAAGCTTCTCGGTGAGCAGAGTTTAAAATAGCACGGCCCTTGAGAACTGATTCATCCCAAAGTACATCCATCGCTCTGCAGGCAAGAGCTGTTTCTCCTCAAAACTGCAGAGGGGATCAAAGGCTGCGCGTGGGATGCCGAGAGCTCTGCGGAGGCTGTTGGAAACTGTCCTCATCCAGTGCGGTTTGGATGTGTGCTAGTAAGTATTTTGGCACCTTTTACAGCTATAGCTACAGGATGAAAAGCTCCTTTAATTTGTAAATACGGCTCAAGATTTTTCATTACATTAACGGAGGCAGAAAACAGAGTAAAAGTCCCTGGAGGATGACTTCAGAGGGGTTTAAAACTGTTAATGAAAGACTGGGGTCCCCGAAAAGATAATTCAAGCTTCTGTTACTCAGAAAAGCTCCTTTAATCCTTTGACTACAAATAGGAAACAAATGGATTGAAATTTCTACTTCAGGCCCACCAGTGTAAGCTCAGAGATTAGAATCTAGTTTATAGGTGTTATGTACAGTAAAAATCCTCCCCTCCTAGAACCGAGTAACAGATTCTGCCACCTTGGCCTTTTCCTCATCAGCAGTAAAATTAGATGGTTACAATAGTGGAGTCCAACCATTTCAAAGAATTGAAAAATCTTGTGGAAGTTGCTAATTAGGATTTTAAAACCTGCAGTGCCTAAGATATTTTATGGTGCATTTTATCCAGAAGAATTGTTAAATATGTGAAGATGAGAGAGATGGATTACAGGAAAATTAAATGTGGGGTTTAACTGAGAAATAATCATTTTCTATGAAAGATAATGACTCCTCTTGAGGCTAGTATCAAGATTTATTGACCCAGGAGGTTAATATTGATCAAAACCAAGGCAAACAAAATATTAGACCTTGAAGGAGAGTAATCTTGATATTGAAGTCTTGCCACTGTCTGAACAGGTCAATATATCTGGGTGCCAGAAGCTAAGGTTTTCAACACAGAGTGGTGGGGGATATTAAAGATGTCTGACAAGTTCTACGTATACAGTTTTTATTCTCATCATCAGTAGTTACTTTATAGCTATGTCCTTCTGTATATAGCATCTTGCAAGGGTTCAGGCTTCACTCACAATCCTAATTGCAAATATAACAGTTATCTTCCCAAAGTGTAACATATAGCATAACATAAGGCATCAGTCTGAAATAAAATGAGTCCTTCATCTATTCATTCACACATATAAGTGGTATGTTCAACAGCTCTCATTCCAAACACAACAAAGATCCTCCTGCTGCTGCAAAACCATAGTGACAATAACCCAAAAAACTCTAGTGCTTCAATATATGGATTTGACATCGTATCCAGCAATGTGTCAGTAAGTGCAGGGGGGAAAAAAAGAGGGAAAAAACCTCTACTGTGAACCAATAATAAAAAAACATTAATCTTAGAACAAATAACTTCTTGAGATTAATTAATCAATGAGAATAAAAATTGAAGACTTAAGAAAATGTACCACTGGGGACATGAAACTAGTTTACAGGATAAGATCAACTCTTAATGCGCTTGGGGCAGAAGTTGCCTTTTTATTTCTGTTCATATGGCAACCACCAGGACGGGGCTTTTTAATGTCCCCAGGAGCTGTCTTAAGAACAACAGAACTACTCCCATTCACTAATGAGAATAGCAGTGTATACAATATAATCTGAAATCAATTAGAAAGCAGTAAAAATAAATTGAAGTGATACACCATTTATTTTGTTTATTCAGAAAACAAACAGCTCAGTAGAAAACCAGTTAAGCCATCAGTACTAAAATAGAAATATAAGGTATATTTCTAGACTGTAAATATTGTGATTTTAAAGAGAAGTTTACATGTAATTTTATATTTAATTGTCCTGATTTTCACTTTTTGCAAGACACCCTGAATGAATGGGATTTGAGTAAGCCTGACCTACTTACATTCAATAATGAACAGTTTCTGAATTCCAGTAAGGAATATTTGCATAGTATTTATTTTTTTAAAAAACTAGCAAACAAAATATTACCCTTGGTCTTCTCTTAATGCAGTATACATAGTGAACAATTTGCATACTGAGGGAATGTTTGTTTTCCTCTTGATTTTTCCAATAGACAAATAATAAGATTATTTATTTCCTCAGCACCTTATGTTTAGATGTTGTAGGAAGTCAAAGGGCTTATGTGAATCCCATGATAAATAACCTGATCACAGACACATATTCAATTTTCAGAAATTGGAGTTACTGATACAAAAGTATCTCATTTAAAGTGCATTACATCAGTATCTGTCTCATTTACATAAAGTTACAGACATTAAAGCTGACTGTCTGGCTCTAGCTCCTGCCAGGACAAGATCAGTCCATATGCCCTGTTTCTGAAGCCAGCTCTGGCTACTTTTAAACAGCTCCACAGTGCATCAAAAACAACAGTGCACAGGCACCTTTAACTCTGCCCTACCCATCAGGAAAAGCTTTAATTGGAACACATGTAGATGAGTTTATTCCAAACTGCAGAGGGAGATTTCATTCCATCTGCATGTATATGTTAAGACAGTCCTCCACAATTTTCTAGACACAATTCACCTGTCATAATTCACAGCCTGAACATGATAAAAAGAATAAAGTAATGTACACATACATTGGTTTTGAACCCTGTTTGTACAGGCATTTTAAATACAATTTTAAAACATGCAGAAGTGCTCTCTTGACCAAAAAAATCCAGATAAGAACAAAATTTCCACACTGTAGATTCTGTGTGAAATCAGCATAAGAACAACATTGATCTCCATGAGTATTCCAAAGCACAAAACAAGGAGAACATTTAGCATCACATTTTTCTACCTGCTTGAATCGCTGCTTGCATCCTTTATTGTAAACATGAACATATAAATTAGGCCAAGACCACACCAGTATTTGGTACAAGTTCAGAATTAAAATTCTTAAATCACATTTCTTGCCTAAAAAAAATAATCAGAAGTTAAAAAATCTCCCATTAGAGCCTTTTGGGGAAACTTCTAAACACAAGCTTTTCTCAGAGAAATCTTATTAAGGATTCTGATTGTATCTAGGATCAAGCTATCAAATATGTCTTCAGTCAGTTTCATCTTCACAGTTAATTCATCATCATCATAGTAAGTCCACTGAGATTCTTCTTCGTGGAGCTCCTGAATCTAAAATATAATATGGGTATGAACAGTTACTTCAAGGAACTAAAACACTGTAACCAGCACAACAACTTTATTTATTGCTCAAATTTGTTTAATTTGAACCACTCACAAGAACTGGAAATACTGGATGATCATTGGAGGTGTACTGATAAGGCAGCAACTTGAAGTTCTAAAGTTATTTTAAGTAAACCCTGTTCTCACAAAAACTTGAGAATTTCTAGTTGAAACCTAGAGAAGAAACAAATGTCCATTTGGAAGTCTGCTTACCAGAATAAGGTCCACTCTGTCTCTCTTACAGTTTCCATACTTGGTCATATTAAGGAATTTTCTTTTAATTTCTAAGTCATTCTGTTCCAGGTTCATTATTTTAATTATTTCACCCTGAACAAATGTCTACAAAATAAAAAAGACTGAAAAGAATTCTGCTTGTAGGAATTCTGTCACTGTGAAGGTTGCAAATGAGTGCCAGGTACCAGTGTGGCATCTAAAAATGTCTCAAAGTTTAGGGAACTGACCTAGAAGCAGCTGGATCAGTACAGACCAAAGACATTTAAAACAAGATTATTTTAGAGGTTACACCCAATGGAGTTGTAACCAGGGATACTGAGAAGCCCAGTTAGTTCCCATTTCTCTACAGAGCTCCATACTCTTGGAATATTTAGACTAACTAGCTCAGGGTACATATATTCAAGCATTTCACAGAAAGGCTGTTTTCTTCTCTAATCACCTCAGTTACACTGCCACAGTCTTGACAAATTTCACATTTTTGTCTTTTTCCCACTGCAATATCTGCTCTCTTCACTGTCTCTTGCATTTGTACACTTTCCATTTCCAGAATGTACCTTGACCTCACTGATATCTGTTCTCCTGCAAAGATCCTTGGAGCAGTCAGATCCCAGCGTTTCTTTCATCCATGGAAATGCATCTGGATTTGCAGTTACTTGATATTCTGCACGTAGCAACTCGTGGGTCAAATCAAATATAACCTATAACAACAAAACCAGAGTACCAATGTAAACTGAAGCTCTCACTGATGCCCTTTCAAAAGTTTTCTTACCCCTTCTGATGGATGTTAGGCTGGTGACAGTAAAGGATTGCATCTCAGGGCAACATTTCCTAACATCACCTGCATCCCTGATGTTCCTATAGCTGATATCATGATGACCATTACCTATGGAGCATGTCAACCTGTACAGCAGCAGATACTAGACAGTAAGGTGTGAACCCTCACTGAAGTATGGATGGCCTATACAAGAGGTCTGCAAAATTCAATAGTTTCAGGATGCTGAGCAATACAAAGGTCTGCCCAAACTCAGAGGACATACAAGGCAGGAGGACAGACTCTATAATAGACAGCAGCTTTCCACGAAGATTGGCTTTTCCTGAACAGGCTCCAAACAGACACTAGCCAGGGTGTGCAAGGTCTTATAACTGAAAAACTTCAACAAAAGGATTGTATCACAGCAGAGACATCTGTTCTAGGGGAAAGATTACCAGAAGCAGCATTGTGATACATCTTTCAGTGTTCCTTTAGCAGTATTTAGTGTTAGCAGCTGGAATAACAACAAGCACTAGGTAATATGGTCAGCCCAGAGAAAACTAGAGAGGTTTAATAACAGTTAGTGCTTTAAAAATACCTGATTATACATCCTCTTGCTTTCTGTTTCCAGATCATTCCTTGGGAGATCCTCATGTTCAAAGTGCTTTGGCACACTAATTCTCCTGAAATTTGAATGTATGTTTTCTGGGGTCCATAATTCTTCTACAGCACATGCTGTCAACTTTGTAACATAGGAACTGTAGTGTGGTATCACTAGAGGAACTTCCAGAGTTTTCTTCCTCCATGGAGCTGAGTGCCACTGATCTAATTTATACACATATTGCTTTTGTGTTTGTCTCACCAGCATATGTTGGTCAGAATTAGGCTGATCAAAGTCATCAGAGCTTCCAAACACACCAGCATCAAGGATTTTTGTAAGGAACTTCAGTAGAGAGAAAAAGGAAGAGCCAGGTAACATACTGCATATTTCTTCCACAGTTTTTAGAGTTATCACTATTATTGGCAACTCATTAGGTTTATACTTAAACCCATCTTCTTACTCATGGGCTCAAATAGTCTTATTGATGCATCATTAAAAAATACATTTTAACTTACAGAATTCTGAAATAGAAATAATCCCAAATTTGGAGTTCTATGAATATTTTTTACATTTTGAAGTGTTGTTCTGAATTGAGACTACTCTCCCCAACTCCCAAAGCAAAAAATATTTTAAAAATAAAATCAATAGAGCTTTCCATGGTAATACTTCCTGATGGACTATTTAAGAAAAAATTTCAGGTCCAGTTTAGACAAAAGTTCTCTCATTGTACTTACTGGCAAAGTCATCTGAGAAGTCTCTGAAGATATGTTAAATATCTTGTCTGCTTTTGATCCATGTTTTCTTTTAATCTTCTTATATTCTTTAACTGCATCAGCTACAAATTTACTTACAATTCTCTCTGCTACTGTGCGACAACCATGAATGCCAAGCCTATCAAAATCACACAGTAAAACATCAGAAACCTGTGCTGATTGTTCAGATAAGGCAGCAACTGAATTTCCTTTAAGAAGCCGTTTCTGATTGTCACCTTGTCTCGGGCCTTTGCCATAATTCATCATGTCTTTTTCAAAGACACTTTTATATTTGTGCTGAGCTGTTCCAGAAAATGCAATTAAAGTGTCAAACAGAAGGTTTTTACTGAGTTCACTTGCAACATTGGCAAGTTTATTTCTTTTCTTGTCCTCTACCAAGCAACAAATATTTTTGCTTGTGTTTAGCTCATCTGTGTTGCTGGTTTTACTTTTCATTGGAAGCACATCTGCAAGTAGCCTTTGTTTTATCTGTTTCAGTTCTGTGTTTTCTTTATCTGATCCCAAGCAGTTATTTTGGCAGAGGCACTTGTGCTCACAGTGGTCAGAATGTGGAAGCTTTTGAAAGGTACTGTGTAACCTAGACTGGTTTTCTTTCACTTCTGATCCTCCCACGCTTTTTGTGTCTTCTGTCTTCTCCTCCGTAGGACCCACTCTCTGCTCATCATCTCCAGGGTATTTGCAGTCTCCTTTGAAGGACTCGTCATCACAGGAGGAGTCAGAGTCTTTGTCTCTGGTGTAATTTGAACCGTTTTCATTAGACTCCAAGAGGTGTGAAATCTCATCAGGTCTGACAAAAATCCCACAGTGCTGAGCACATTCAAAATACTTCACCCCTTCATAAGTTCCAGCATTATCACCTTCAGCTTTGTCAAGTGCAACACCAGCCCAGTGACCGCTACCAAAATAAGTCCGTCCTTTGAACATTAGGGTTCCAGGGTGGGTCTGCTTTACTAACACTCTGTCCCCAATTTCAAATGATAATAATGGGTCATCACCATCCCCCTCAGCTTTGGGCAGCATTAGGTATGTTTTGCATTGTTTCACTGCAAAGTCAGAATTTTTACTGATGTGACCAGAAGAAAGAAGGTTTGACACAGGCAGAAACTCCAAATACTGCTGAGGCATCTCATGCTCTCCTTGTTGGTGTTTTAGTAAGCCCTCCTTTGCATTGGAAATATCTTTAACTAACAATTGTTCTGAGACACCACCACCCTGAGCTGAAAAAGCATCAGTTGTCTCTTGATCGAGCAGAAGAAATTCTTCAGGCACAGAGCTATCAAGTAATGGGGTTAATACATCCATTTTCAGTGATATATCTTCATCCATACACTGTCTGGTCTCTGAGGCTGTCATTTGTTCTGGTGGAGATGGGAAATCATCCATGCTGAAGGTAGAATCATCATTTTTCATTGCATCTGCACCTAAAGGGGGAGGAGGAAGATCTTCACTAGGAAATGACAAATCCTTTTTATTAGAGGATGGCAAGTCAGCACTTCCATAGGACAATACTTCATCAATAGGAGACAGTATTTCTGACAAGGTATCATCAGCTGGAGGGAGATCCTCATCACTAATAAAAATTGTATCATCTTCACCTTTGGAAGAAGAGTTCTCAGCTTGAAACAATTGCTTTCCTGAGGAGACAGAAGAACAGAGTCCCCTCCTTGCTTCTTTTATGACTTGCCTTTCAGTTGTTGAGTTGTGATTACTTGTGGCTGTTCTGTGGAAAGACTCAAATGAATTATTTTCTGTATGGACTTCCTCAGAAATTCCTGGCATGGATGTGGGTAGAGATACAATCTTATTGAGTTTGATGGATGGGAGCTGCTCATTCAAAAGCTGTGCATGATTTTCACCTCCTGAAACTGATATGTTTCTTGAAGACAGACATGCTAATGATTTGTTATTTCTAATATCTTTGTCAGGTGGGAAAGAGACCACGTTGCTAAGTTGGTCAGTAACCAAATCTAGATGTTTCGAAGAACCTGTCAGCAGAAACCCCATGAGATCTCTATTTTGAGTCAAAAGTAAACTGTGAATTCTATTATCCCTTTTCTCTCCACCAGTTGTAGAACTGGGTTTCTGCTGTGTATAAATCTTAGGTGAGTAAATATCATCACTGCATGATGAGCTGGCAACTACATCATTACCTTGTTCTGTGATGTCCTGAGAACTGGTTTGTTTTCTACTGTAGTTTTCTGACACATCCAGATGTGGCTCATCCTTTCCCTTGGTAGGGTTATTGGATTGAGAGGAATCTGCTGACTTTGTTTTGGAGGCATTTACTTTGTCTGATGGAATGAAAGAAAGCAAATTATCAGTGCAGCCATGATCTGAAACATCTCCAGGGTATTTCTGGAAGTGTGATGAAGTTCCAGTGCTGTCATCTTCAGCCCTTTCAAGTTCATCATGTTTGTCACTAGGTAATGTTTCCTTTCCATTACTTATTGCTATTAGAGTCATTTTAGAAACATTAGGAAATGCATCACCATCGTCACAGACAAACTCTTCTGGGATACTGACATCTGTGTCCTCTCCATTTTTCAGCTCTAATTCACAGTCTGAAATGGAACTTTCCAAGATTTCAATCCAGGCTGCAGACATTTTCTGAAACTCTGGGAGTGAAGAGTCTAATTTGCTACTTTCACATCTCAGAGAGAAGCTGTTTGACTTGGATGATGATTCAGTGGAATATAATCCTTGGGAAAATGCTTTTAAATTGAGTTCTTCATCAGAAACTTCATGAGAAATATGATCCAAATTCTTCAAACACTGACTACTATCCACTTGATGCATCTCATAAGGGACAGGCACTTTTATTTCTTTAACTGGAACGTTAAAAAGATTTTTTTTTAAATTAGTATTTCAGAAAAAATATGGAAGAAGTTGTTGATTAAGAGTCAAATCCTGTAATCCTCAGCTGTAAATTGCATTCAGAAGACAATAGCATTAGACACAGTGTCAATTAGGACTATTTTTAATATGATTGTACACATGCAAAAATGACCAGACTTATCAAATAAAGATGAGGAGCTCAGTAGTGTAGCAAACAAGCAAATACAATAGTTCCAGTGTAGCTGATTAGAAGAATTTGCAGGATTTTCATTAATATCTGTATTATTTTTGCCCAGTAAGTAGCTTGACTAGCTGGGACAAGGAGTAGGATATTATCCTCTAAGGACAAACTCTAGGAAGAGCTATTACTCAGGGTGTATATTAAATAACTACAGATAAAATGTGTTCCTTACCTTCTGACAAAGGGATTTCAGAAGGTGCTCTCTCATCTATGTGTGTGACTTCCAACCTTATCTCAGAGTCTGTGCTAAATCTGAAAATACAATATTATAGCTGGATTAAACTGAAATTGAGTGTATGGCATATACTATCTTTCAAGAATATTGATTAAATTTCTTTGGGTGTATTAGCTACCTACAGATTATGTTATGCTAAGTGTTTTAACTGTTACTGCTTTTGCTCTAGCCCAAAGTCTTATTAAGAGTATTCCCCACACACCAAACTGATGTCAACACACCTTCATTTGACTCCAAAGAATTAGGTCATCTAAGACATCCCAGCAGACAATGTTTGATGGATGTGAATAGTCCTACATCAAACTGTTTCATAAAAGGAATTTTGTTTTCATGGAGGTTTTTTGGGCTTTGGTTGTTTGGGGTTTTGGGGGTTGGTGGTTTTTGTGGTATTTGGGTTTTTTTTAAATTATTCAAGACAAGAAATTCCAGAATAATGTCATACAGGTTTGCCTTCTCTTTCCACAACAATTACAAACATGGGTATAAAATAAGCAAGGTGAGGTTTGACACATTGAAGGTAGGACTGAATGTTCTGGCCTTGACAGGTACAGTACCTTTGTTCTTCAGGTGACTTTTCTTTTCTTAACTGGGTTTTCATTAATGTAGCTTCATCTGAAGTCAGTGCTGATATTTTTTCCCCATCTTCAACAGAAGAAAGGTCTTTCTTCCTTTTTCCAGCCTGCAGAGAGTATGATCAAGAATCACTGAACAAACTGGAAGCCTAAAGAATACCATTGAATATCTACTGGACTTCTCCCAGACTTAAGGACAATATTTTTAACATGGTACAACAAATACTCAGCTTCTCTGCCCAAAAGCTGAGTTCCAAGTACAATATCTCCACGACAGCAAGTAAAGAGGATTTCTTCTGTCAAAAATGAGAAAAACCCAGTTAAAATAAGATTGCCACCTGCCTGAAATGGACTGCAGTGGTTCTGCTCTTCTCTTAGCTGTTTATGACTATTTTGTTCCTTGTGTGCTTTGTCCACTGTCACAGACTCTTTCTCTAGACCTTCCAAGGATGATGCAGCATCACCTGAAATACACAGGTTGTTCCACACAGAAGGGAAATACAGAGTCTGTCTTTATCTGTCACACAAAGTAGCCATGACTACAAGGATCTAAGGCTTGCTACTGGAGATTACAGTAGTGCTTATGCACTGACACTCCAGGTTATAGAACGGCACAAGAGTCCTTGTCAGATAAAAAAATAATGAGGTCAAAAGACTGATGGTTACACTGTGGTCCACTGAAGTCCATGGGAAAATTTCTCTTTGCCTCATGGACAGGATTTATGTCAGACAATTTGATACCCACATGCTCAGAGCTAGGCTTGAGAATCTAGTTAAGGTGCAGCCTATGCCGGTCTTCTATTAATAGAAGGCCATTGTTTTTAAGTCTTGATTACAAAAGTCTATATTCTCCTTCAGTATGGTGTTTAGGAGTAAATGCAAAAGCATAGGTCATTAGAAAACTAACACAAATACAAAATATTGCCACAAAATTTAAATATTTATAATACAGAGATTATGCATACCCAGAACTATATAAATGATATAACTGGCTCATATATAAACAGCCAGTTTTATTTTTTATGTGTCCTACTGAGAGTAGGAAATATGAACTGAGAATAAAACCTGGAAACAAAAATAACTCCAGCGTGTCCTGTCGAAGTCTATCTTCAACTGATCTATGGTCTTTTAAACAGAACACCCTTAAATTATTTTAAAAATGCCTCAAAAGAGTAAATTGTTAACGACACAATCAGAATAAGTTATGATTTTGTTCTGAGGAAGCTGTATAATCATATCTCATAATAAACCTTTGAGAGATCTCCACCATCTTGCCTCACAGTGATTTATACATTGGGTATAGTGAACAAGACACTTAGGTAATAAATGAGAAGATTGTCTCTCTTTCTGTCTGGATTAAAGTTTGATTGAAGTGGTTGAAACAGATTGGACATAATAGCATTAAATATGATTTACCAGTTCCTTGAAGAGTATTTTCTGCCTGAACCAGGCATAAGTTACACAGAGCAGAAAGCATCCCCAAGTCTTTCCCCATGAACTTACTGTCACATGGATTAATATCTTCATTGTCTTTAGGATCTATCTTTGGGTTTGAAATAAATGCCTTTTCCTTCACCACAGATTCCTAGAATGTAATTATTTACAAAACAGAGTTATTGTCTTAAAAGGACTTTGCTGGTAGCAGACTGGCACAGAGAATAGTTAAGAAATCAGAGATTACATTTATACATTCACACCAAGATATATTAGTGCACATGGGCTCCTGTACATACATCCATGCTGGGGCTGTGTTGCTGATGTAGGGCATTGGAGGGGGAGCAGTCTCTGCAGCTGCTACCTGCAAACATAGTTTACTGCTCCAGGAACAGGTTTCATTTTTCCTGGAGCAGCACACCACTAATCCACAAGAGATGGCTTAAACACACTGTCACTTGTAAACAACAGAGAATGGAAGGGGCAAGAAAGTTGCAGCAAGCCTGCCCATGGCAAAATTTAGTCTTTAGCTGAAGTGCACATAATCAATACACAAGACTGATTTCTACTTGATGTTCATAAGTGCCAGATGAGTCTTGTGCTGGTCCTGTCTTAAAGTGAATATAACTTGTGGCATGATTTCTGTAGGCAGAAATGGAATTGCAGAGGTGATGCTTACCAGAAATACACACTTTCTGCCTTCTGTTGTAGTGGCTGTGGATATAGGTTCATCCATGCTAGCTGAATTTGCATCTTCCAAAGGTAATAAAATATGATCCTGCACATTAAGCTCTGAAAGGTACAACGTCAGGTTACAGTGTTTCCAATGCTACATTTTCTCCCCCTTCAATAACTTGACTATAGTGTATTGTTTAGCTGAGTCAAAAAGGCTTAAAGACATTTATGGTTCGGGTGACTTAGTTCCACCCTACACATTCCTTGTCACATGAACAGAAGTTGAAAGGGCCAATAACCTTATTTATCCCATCACCACCTTATGTATCATCCAGTTATATGGTAGCAATTGTAATGTTCATTTCCAGAATTTTCTACTTTCTCTCTTTGCCTACACACAGCTGCTACCTCAACAGGAAGATTTTCACCTTGGTTATACCTGGCTAATCCTGAACAGACCCTGGTATCAAAGCCCACACTGGAGGTAACCAAGGCACCGATCAACATCACAAGCTCTCCCTTATGTGCTAATTACATCAACAGACATCTTCTGAAAGACTGAGCTGCTCCAGAGAGCTGAGGCTTCAACTTTTGCCTTCATTCAGTTTAACATGGCTTGCTACACAAGCCTTCTTCATTGGCTACCTGTGTTTGTGCAATCTTTAATCCTAAAGACTGAGCCTGTGGTTCGGCTGGTAGCACCACACACTTTCTCGATCACTGTTTCTGATGCATCAGGACCTTGCACAGCAAGGGGCTGCTCCAAACCTGGGGACTCCTCTGCCTGCTCCTGGTATTGTGCCGGTGTTTTCTTGTTCTCAATAGAAAAGCTGTAAACAGTTAGACAAAGAATTAGTGATTGGGAGTGGTTTTCATGCTCCCAAGTTAATCATGTCAAGTCTATAGGAAATCAATAAAAGTATGAATTAAATACTCCTGGTAGTGCCCCACAGTACCTGTAGAGTGCTCACACGTTTGTAAACCAGCAAATTAGTAAAGTCACAAGTACTCTGAATAGTGTATTTATCTACTCTCCTTACTTGATGCTGTATTATATACAGATAAGAACAGGAGGAGGCCAAAAGAACTCATGAGGTACTGAAAAGGCAAAACCAGAGTCAAACTCTGAACAGGCACACTTCCTCCATTTTCAATCAATGCTATTGCATCAGATTCCAACAGGTCTCATTGGCTTTTCCACTTTAAATATAGCTTTACAATGTTGTAGACATTTGGGACATCAGATCCTGATTGTGATGGTGACTTTGAAGTTCCTAAAGTCTCCTTATCACAAAAAGGCAAGGCAAGACAATTCATACTCACAGACATTCCCATTAGTGTTACAAGTTCTAGAATGAGCAGTTCAGTAAGTTATTCTGTCCAGGAAGTGATCTATGCGTAGGTGTTTTCATTTGGTTTTAGTGGGTTTTGGTTGTCGGGTTTTTTCCCCTCCAGTAACAGTTTTAAAAGTTAACTTTAATCTGTTCAAGAATATATTTAACAATATGACAGTGTCCAGGAGCAAAATCCCTATTCCTTTTTTGCAATATGGAAAAGCAAGCCTATAGAGTATTCAACATCATTAATGTTTAAGGACTTCAAAATAAGTATCCCAATTCAGAAGATATATTCTCTATTCTTAGCCAAAAGCTTGTCCATTTATAACAATTACAAGTTTCAGTATCCTTGTTTCTAATATTTAATATCCATTAACAAACCCCCAAACCAGCAGCCTTTTCTACATGTTGGTAATTTATTATTTTCATTTCCTTTCAATTTAAAAGGGTATTTCCCAACACTTTCCATCCCCCTTTAGCCTTGCTTGTTAACCATCTTCCTGGTCAGTATAAAATATGAACATACCTACACTGGTGGATCATTAGCATGACAACAACTCTACCCTCTTCCATAGGAAAGGGATCTTATACACAATCACACAGAATTTGAGTACATTGTGAGTTCCACCAGGCCCTGTCTGCTCTAGACTGACACTGATATTCACTGTTCTCCTATGAGCAGGCTTGTCAGTAATAAGAAGTGAAAGCACAGCCAAGAAACCTTTTAAAGATTTCTATGACTTGTAATCAATAGCACCATGAATTATAGATCAGTTCCATGCAGGGATTTATTTGAAAGCCTTTCCCCATGGGGACTTAAGTAAATGCACAAACCTGACTCAGTCTGCTAAGTGTCTGGGTAACACTGAACAGAAGGGGGGATTTTTTCATTCATACTGATAGATATTTGCCTTTAACTGCATTTGTGTGGGCTTTTTTTTCCCTGAAGCAAACTATGTTTTTGTTCATCTGAGCCTGCTTTGGAAATCTCCAATCCTGAGCACATTGGATATTGGGAAATTTTGCCTCACTGAAAGAGTGGTGAAGCATTGGAACAGGCTGCCCAGGGAGGTGGTAGAATCACCGTCCCTGGAGCTGTTCAAAAAATGGGTAGATGTGGCACTTTGGGAGATGGTTTAGAGGTTACAGTGGTGTAGCACTGACAGTTGGACTTGATGATCTTGAAAGTCTTTTTCAACCGTGATGATTCTATGAGCAGATTCTGCTGGATCCTCACCTGCACTGCTCAGCAGGATGCCAGCAGGTCAGTGCTTTCTCAGAACAGTCTAATTTAACCCCCAGAGTACCTCTGGCTGCAGGCATTTTACATGACACCTCTACACTTCAGTTTAAGCAGAAAATTAAGCCCCATCTAGTACAAAAGCCTTCTGTGGTTAAATCCTGAGTGAAACACAAGCCTGCTCTGAGGGGTTGAGTGTCACACAGGATTAGAGCCAGAGGATGACAAAGGAGTGAATTTCACCTATTAAATCAATACCATCTTACACATTCTGTATGGGTATTTTGAAGTTCAATATATATAGTTGCAAAGTGTTTTGACTTCATAGTTAAAAGCCATCATGAAAATGCAAGTTATCATTAGCATCATTTACAAATACCCTGGTTATTCATGCTATGAGTGTTCACTTGCCTAAATCTGATACCAAAGCTACATTTGCTCCTAACACTGCAGCAACAGGCCCCAGTCTAACTTAGATAATGCTGCTTAACATATTCTAGCACAGATAATCGTTGTGAAATGCATTTACCTGCTCACACAAAAACCACCCAAGCAGGATTTTAAGTATATAAAGCCTGCAAGGATTGGCTTGCTTAAAGCCCTGAAGACTGACACTGAATGCAAGAGCACAGAACTGTTCTAACCAGAAATCACAACTACTCTACCTTTTGCACACAGGATTAAGTAATTTATTACCCATTGCACAGGGAAGGGGATGCACTAAGCTTATGTTAGAAGCCCAACATGACTTTTTTTTGGCATAAAACTTCTCCAACTCCTAGTCATAAATCTAAACCACAGTACTACATGAAAACACAGAGAGACAGATACATACACAGACTCTGAATTTCAGCATTAAGGCTCAGATTTAGCTTGTTCTATTGAAGGAGTTAATATTTGTGATACACAGAAATACCAAGACTGTAACGTAAGTCCCTGTAAACACCAGTTTTGCTGGGTCTGTTAGTGTTTGGGTGGGTTTTTTGTGTCTTTAACACATCAGAAGCAGTCCCTGATAAAAGAGTTTGAGTCAGTATTTATACAAACTGTACAACTCTCTGGTAAAATTCAAGATATTACTTAAATGTGGAGAGGGTGGGACTGGATGGGCTCAGTGGTAAAACAGCTTTTATCCTCTCCATTGGATTGGTTCTTATCTTTACCTATCACCGTGGAAAGGGTTTTACTTACCTCTTGTATTCCTTGCTTTGCTTATTCTTGAGCTGGATGCAAGTCTGTTTGTTCCCTGACAGATCAGGCCTTTCTGGGTTGGCTGTAGACTCTGCTGAGGAGGCGTATAACTCTGAGCTAGAAATATGTCTCATTGTGTTCAGCTTTATTGCTGCTTCAGTTACTGGGCTCCCTGTAAGCTGAGAGGAAAAGGTAATATGTAAGGTTTCACCTGGGTTCCTTAACTGTAGCATCAGCTCTTACTCCAGTTATTATTCACTCAAACCCACCAACACATCTAGTGACTGTGACTTAATAACCTCTTGCTTTGCAGTCATATTCTGCAGCTTTTCCTGAAGTTGAGCTGTTGAACGCTGCATCATTAAAATTTCTCTTTGCTGCTTTAATATAAGCTTTCTTTCTTGATGGGCTGCCTTGTAGATGTTTTGCAGGTGCTGGATTTCTGCCTACGCAAAGCGGAAAAAGAGAGGAGCATAAGAGAGCTAAGATAACAGAGGAAAGACCTACTTAAAAGCATGTATAATATTTGCTAACATAAAGCAATACTACTAACAAAATATCCTGAAAATTTGATGTGCAGGTTTTGCTCTTTTTTTAAAAAGAAAAATTGCAATTTTATTTTTCATTAGTGCTGACTGAGGGTTACCTGTGGAAAGTGATGGCAATTAAGGGGATCTCACTGTCTGGGAAATGGGGTGTCTCTGAGGTGAGACTTTTGGAAATTAATTACCTTCAGGTTATTCAGAACTGCAGGATGCTCGTGGTTTGCACAAGAATGCTTTGAAGTAAATGAGAAGCTTGTACTACATAAGGAAAACCAGAATTTCTGATTACCAAATGTAATTATGAGCACAGCATTCTTCTCAGTAGTGGGGGAACCAAGCCTATAAAATTAGCTGTCAGATTAATGTATTTCAACATCAGAAGCATAAATCTGCATAAATCAGTGGAAACCTACATTATATGACCTGCTTGTTATAGCACCAATAGAAAAATCCACAGTAGCAGTGGAATAGCAGAGAAAAAATAGGTATTTTCTCAGAGATTTACAGACTGCTGACTTTGGCACAAAAAACCCTCATTGAATGTGGGAAGCAAAGCAGAATAATGCATGTGAAGTGACACCAGTGACTTTAAGAAAAACAAACCGCAGTAGCTCCAGGCACCTCCCCAAAGTGCATCCTCCCACTGTTTACAAGATGAAATGCAGCTCCTCTTGCTGCAGCGTTACCTGTTCCTGTTTCAGCTCCGATAGGACTTTGCGCTGCTTTGTGGCCATAGCAGAGGCTCCCTTACGATCATGTAGGTTTTCCAGACAGCTGGAGACCAGAGAAGGATGGGGATCACAATCAGATAATTAAATGCCCTGAATTTAATACTCGGCAGAAAACAATGCCAGGGTTCAGAGCAAAGCTCCTCTCAAAGCAGCAGGAGCTACATCAGCCTCTGTGCAGAGTTCTGCTAGACTTGAGATACCATCCCAGGGTGGTATTGCCTGTACCTCTCACAGGGCAGCCAGACCTCCCCAAGCACTCCACAACAACTGGGGAGGGATGCAATGCAGCAGAAGGGCCCAAGCTGTACCTCACAGCACCTCAGCCCAGCCAGTGCTGAGGGACACCTCACACCCAGATGGTCCCACTGCCCCAGCGCCTCAGCCAGGGCCAAGGAGAGGCTCACTCCACACCTATGGCAGGCTGCGGCAGGGAGCTCAGCTGTGCTCTGGAGAGAGTAAAACTAAATAGACTCCTCTCCTTTTACTTTAGTCACACTTAGTAAGTCTGCTCTTACAGAATATTAGCTCTCTTCCCCTGAGCTGCAGCAGTTTTTCTTCCTTTCAACAGAGTGGCACCTCAACCTCCTGCTGAGGGACCCATCCCAGTCAGGGCAGGCCTAGGCTGTGCCGATGTCTCCTCCTCACCGTTTCTGGTGGCTCAGCCAGGCCAACTCAGCCCTGGCTTTCTCCCGAAGAGCTTTTTGCGGAGCTTGAGAAGTGCGGCCTGGTGTCGAGCTCTCAGCTCTTCTCCCCTCAGACACTGCTTCGCCATGGCCAAGCTAAAATGGCAGAAGGTGCTGGAGGCTCCATAGTGCTGGCTGACTTCGCTCCACTGGGAACAGAGCAGAGATCACATTTGTTGAAGTGCTGTGCAGGTGAGTCATGTGGGGACTAAAAGGCAAAGAACACAAAACAACCCCAAAACCCACACACCCCACCCACTAGCAGGAGCCAGCTGGTGTTACCCGGCTGTCGGAGCTGGCCTGGTCACTGCTCTCTACAGACTTGTCCCCTGCACAGGTGTCTCCTTGGGGGGATTCATCAGAGGTGACAACAGATTCAAGGTTTGACTGTCATGCAACAGCTTCCTGTGCTCTGCTGGTAGGGATCCTAAGGAGAGGATTTAAGTCACTCTAAAATATTTCATTGTAACAGAAGGAAAAAAAACCAAAAACCAGTTCCCACAGCACATGAGTTAACAGCCATTCCTGAATTCAAGGCGCCTTTGCTCAGACATGGCGTCCAGGCCCAAGTGCTGCCCTTGGCGGGAGCCTGAGGGGAATCACCCCACGGCTATCCACTTACAGGAGTGAGTAAGGAATGCTAACCTCACCCCCAAATGAAGCCATGGCAAGCAGGTAAAAAGAAAGCAGGCCCTACAGAGTAATAACTCCCAAGATTGTTTTCTGTAGAAATGTCAGAAGTACAAAGGAAAACCGTCAAGGTTTAAATATGCCTACTGAATATAAGTATTTAGGTCAAAATTTTCTAAAATCAGTCAGAAAATTAGTGAAATTGTGATTCTGTGTGCTAGTCCCTGGATGCTGTTTCTCACACCATGCTAGAAAATGACGGCGTTTGCCCAAAACCACCAAATCCTTTTACTTAGTGTTCACCTCCTTGAAGCACTGAGCAATATGAATCCCTTTCTCCTGGAGGCTTTCTTTCTTCCACTATTTTGGGATCCATCAAACTGTGATGTCTTTCTGTCTTCAATGCAGATTGTTTCAGTGAATATGTCTCTTGATTACTGAAGATAAAGAGAAGTAGTATTTTCTAATTGCAGTCAGAAATACTATTTAAATTCCTAGCTTTCATAGT
This sequence comes from Hypotaenidia okinawae, assembly GCA_027925045.1. Taxonomy (NCBI): domain Eukaryota; kingdom Metazoa; phylum Chordata; class Aves; order Gruiformes; family Rallidae; genus Hypotaenidia; species Hypotaenidia okinawae. Next base: position 9,764,835 of record BSDF01000019.1, on the reverse strand, counting down.
CAAGTCCTCTGTGAAGGCTGAATCTTCTTTTTTCAAACTAGCACAGTGCTCATTTTTATGCAATATTACAAGTTTTACTTGTGCCAAATTCCTTTCTGGTAGTTTTATCCATGAGATTCTAGAAACGGTTCTCAAGTCTTTAATGTAATCATACTTTAAACAAACATAAAAACACATACATGAAATACCAAAGTATATGATGGTAAAGCAAAATGAGGAAAATTGTATTTTCCCCACAAGTTTCAAAGGAGCTTCTACTTTAGAATAAAAATGGCAAGATCACCCACAACATTCAAAAGCATTTATACTATGGTCTCTGCATAAATCAGAGTAGAAAGACTGTATTGCAGAGATGGATGCTTCCCACCAGATCTGAATGAGTAAGATTGTTAGGCCACAGTCAGACTGTGATGGCCACATAAATTAAACATCCATTTTAGAAACCATGCACAGTGCAAATGCTCTAGGGCCCCAAGCCATTCATATAGTCAAACCACAGGCTCAGCCATTGCAGTGCCTCATTGTACACTGTCTTCTGTACCTGCTAGCTGCATTATCACCTTCCAGTTGGTGCCCTCTCCGCATTTCCTCTGCGTGGTCTAATCTTGGCATAGAAGAAAAGTTGCCTTCAGAGCCCCTGCACTCCTGCAAACAGAGATTGTCTGTAGACCTGAATTATCTATTTGAAAAGCAAAACTTTTAAGACTTCTCCCCTCATCCTCTTGAAAAAGCCCCTCATCATGGCTAATGCTTTTCATATGCCAGTAATTCCTAAAGGGTTGGATTAGCTAATGAGCTGTGTACTACTCACAGTGAAATAACTGTGTGGGCATATGGAAGTGAGGTAGTATAACAGCTTACTAACTATTGCTTATTTGGAGCTGCTTTCATGGGGGTCAGGGCACTGTGTTCATCCTTAGGGGCTATAATAACAGGCACGCAGAGCTCACCCCTGTCTGAACAGTTCAAACATATTGAGGTGTTAATTGAGCTAAGACATTCTCCAAGGCAAATACTCTCAACAATGTAAGGAAAGCATGGTATTGCACATGAGGTCTGAACTTGTGTTTACTCACATAGGGCTAAATCCCTATTCTAGCAAACAGACACAGAAGTCCATCTGTTCCTAGCTAACTTCAGAATCCAAGGCTGCAGAGAAACAGCATGTTGATTTAAAAAAAGGAAGATAATTTTAATTCAATATTAGTATCTCACTAGGCTCTCATGCCTGGGCAAGGATCACAGTAATTATCTCTTGATGACTTAAAAACTCTCTGCTTGATTTTACAGCAAAACCAGCCACAGGCACCAAAACCTACAGTACCCAACTAATTTCAGATTAGCAGTCCAAATGAGAGCCTAAGGGACAATTTTACCTGAGCACTTCCAAAGAGTTACCCTGATCTACAGGTTTTATCAGCTAAAAAAGATCCCTTTTGATCAAGGGACTATAAGTGAGGGAAAAAACCACCAATCAAAGCACTTAGATTAGAGGAACATTTTGCCAAATCTAGAAGTAGCAGCACAGGATCTGAAACAATAACTTACCTCTGAATTGTGCTGAAGCAGGTCACTCAAAAACCTCCGGTTTTCTCGAACCTCAAGCTTTGCTTTCTCCCTCAGCACTGTAAGCTGCTCCTTCTGCCTGAGCTGATGGGTCTGCATTAGGAAATGACATGCTATAAATGATATTTTTAACTAAGTCATGTGATTCATCAAAGCTAGGGACCAAAGGGCAGCAAGCTCTGAGAAGGCAGCACAGGTATCATGCAGCCAACTCCCATCACATCCTGCTACCTTCAGAAAGCAGTGCAAGCACTTGTTTTGGCCAGCCAATACCTTTCTGCTCACCAGTGAGAGACCAAAGATTCCAAACAACAAATCAAGGCTGTCTCCCTACTCTGGCTTACATGAGGTTTATAAAGCTGGTGCAGAGTCGGCTCATGCAAATTAATTACACCTGAATCCAGGGATCATTAGCACCTTTTTTCCTGGGATAGCAGAACTGCAATTGCTCTTTGCTTGTTGCACAGGTTGCTTATTGTACCTTCAGTTTGTGAGCCAGGAGTAGGGAAGTTTGCCTCAAATCATCCAAATGGCTCCTGTGTTTCTCTTCCAGTGCTGTGTAGCTGGGCTCTCCCTCACCTGTGGAAGCTTAGGACATAGACAATGACAGTCACCATGTCTTAACTATTAAAAACTCAAGGAAATAATTGTGCTCCATTTAACAGATGTGGGCCAAAATAAGTATCAGAGCTTACCAGAGGGAGGCAGTGGAACCAGGCTCCTTCAGGTTCCGGTTGCTGCCCTGAAAATGTGTTTCTACACTGTCCAAGTCCCTTGGGGATTTAAGCATTTGCTAAGTGTTGGCTTGCTTGCTCACCGCTGAGGACAGCACACCTTGTAAATAATCTAAAAGCATCATGATATTTTCAGTGAGGTCCCAGAGCATCTGCTCCTCAGCATTCTCTGCTGCATTTCAGGTCTGGCTGCACTGCTCAACACATGCCTGAGTCCGAATGTGTAGGTAGGGGACTGCCAAAAGGGGAAGGGGGAGATGTGAGCATTGTTCCTAACTGTGTTTTGCTTTTGATTTTTCCTGGGACTGTTTTGGAAGCCTCCCAAATCTGACATCTGCCATTATTCCTGGAATAAGTTATCTGCATATATTTACTTCTATCATATATGAAGAAGGAAAATGAACCTACATCCTGTCAATAAAACTGTTAGCATAAAATCCTGCAGGTATTGGGGAGGGGGGAAGAGGTAGCACTCAAGAAGGTCTGTACCCAGGAAGGGGAGGGACTGGGGAGCAATTCTCTTTCCAAGCCTGAAGTCCAGAGCATGGGATATGGCTACTCATGTTCCCACTGCTCCTTCACTTCATCAACAGGATTGGACCCACTAGTTACAAAAGAAGAGAAGCTTCACAACCTCTTTGGGAACTCAGCATCACACACGCCTTCTCCAGCTTGCAGCTTCTCCCTGGGGGGGGGGGAAGACTTTATTTTTACTTTTTTTTTTTATGTGTCACAAGAGGAGGCAAACCCATGAAAAAAAGCTTTCATTTTTAATCAAAGAAAGCAACTTAGTTGTAGGTTCACCTTTTTCACTGCCACTTCCTTATTGTAACTCTCCTGCCTGTCTTTTACAGTAGAGGTGATGTAATGTTTACCAGTGATATGTTCTTGGCTGCTTGGAGCTTCTCAGATGAATTGCTAAGCTTATGCAAACAGGTTGTGTGTTTACTCTGTGCTGTGCCACTGTCACAGCAACCAGAGTCATAAATGAATTGAAATGTGGGTCATAAATAGAAAATAGGTTTGACTTGGAAACTTCAGATAAAATCTGTATCCCTATCCAGATTGTCTGAATCCAAATTACCCCGTGCCTCAGGATAAGCCCACAACCTGCAGGGTTTCTTTCTGCTTTAAATTCTGTAGGATCTTCAACACAGAAGGAGTCGAGGTGTGGGCTTCTTTGTATGCCAGGATGCTTTTTGTGTGGATGTGGATGTGAGTGAAATAAATTCTTAATGCTTCAAGCCTCATGCAGATTGAATGTTGCTGTGGTTTTATAAACAGCTCGATTGCAAATTTCACTTACTCCTTACAGTGTTACTATAGGAGGCTTTTCTTAACCCTCTACACTTCACAATCAAAAGACTGGATGAAAATCTCATCTTTTATTTCAATAATGTGTATCTCCTGGTTCTGGAGGGTGTTTGAAAAGGTGAAATCATACTGAATTACCTAGAAACCACATGCCAAATAAGGAATTCATCCTTTTAAAAGGATTTAAGACCAATATTGCTAAATTTGACGACCGATTCAGACTCTTTGATGCTTGTAGTTACCAGAGATAATTCTATTTAGGAAAATTCTGTGGGTGAGTTTCTACTGGTTTTATGCAATGTAATAGAAAAACGACAAGTGAACAATCCTTCAGCAGGCATGCAGACAGCTCATCACTTTCAAAAGCCAGATGAGGATGCCTCCTTCAATGCTAACAAATAAGGTCATTTTATTAAAAAAATGTACAGGTTTAAATTTATAGTTGCTAAGTTGTCTAATAGCTTTAAAAATATTATCTGGGCTATTCTGAAGTATGGGAGATTATTAGAACATGGTTTAAAACTGTGAAGGATTTTCAATTTGTGCCTCAATCTGAACGATGTTATAGCTGTTCTACCCAAGGGTTGACCAACGGTGTTGATATCAAAGTGAACACAAAGTTTGTCCTGATCTGTTTTCACTCCTTTTGAACACAATTTTCCTAATTGTGGCTATTTCCAGATACATTTCTTGTGTTGCAACATGCTGTGTTAAAGAAAATGCCATCTGGCCAAACTTCACGTCCTCTTACGTTATGATGAATGGCATTTTACTGCACAGCCAGATAGCTTCAATGTACATATGCTCAGTCTTTTTTAAAAAATGCTATTTATTAAATCACTTTCTGCTGCACCTGCAGAATCTCAGTAAAACCCCGTAGAATCTCTGTGACATATAATTAAAAGAGCCAGGCTAAAAGTCTCATTTTTCTAATCACTTGAAGCTAGGCAGAAGCACTTACCGCTGCTTTACTCAAGGACAGCTTTTTCTCTTTCTGCCCATGTCAGCAATCGGTTGAAACCAGTTAATACAAAAATACATACTTGCAACTTTGGAGGCAAGTACAACTTTGCCTACATTATAGCCTGGAGGTGTATGAAGAGCCCTGAAAGGCTGGGGTGGAATGGAGCAACAGATCTAGAAGGGACTGACCCGTTTGATGCTGAGGTCAGGGCAGTCCTTCCCTACCAAAACTCCTGTGCTAGCTCAATGGCTTCATTATTTCACATTCCTCTTGTGGGAAAGAAATACCACCCAGGCATTCCAGTTCTTTGTTAGCATGCAAGAAGTGAGCAGTAGATGACAGGTAAACAGAGATACAGAAAAGAGGTTTGCTAACTCCCGATCACAACTGAGATATGCAGCACAGGAGAACAGGATGGCTGTTTGGCCCTTCTTCAGCAAGAGCAATCCCCAGGCAAGAGGTTCTAAACTTGAAGGCTACACTTGTTTACACAGGAAAATCAATGCCTCATCTGCATGCTCGAGTACCTTGGAGAATCTGTATCTCCACGCCTGCTGAATCAGTTCCTTCTCTCCTCTATAAATATGTCTGCTATCCCACTTGTCATTGGAGAGTAGCTGCTTGCTAAACAAGGGGATTAATGTGGCCTGTGCTGCTCTTGTCCTCCCCATATTTTGTGTTTATATCTAAATCCTCTAGTGCGGAGGGTTGGCCAGAGTTCAGCTTCCAACCAGATGTTGCAGCACATGGCAATACCTCAGCCTGCTGCTGCCCCTTCCACGTGTGGCATGTCACACGCAGAGCAGCAGAGCCGCAGTTGCTGCAGGCCATCAAGAGAGAGCTGGACCTGAATCTGGACCTAATCAGCCCCCTGAATTTCCATGGAATGTTCCTTCTCTTGCTCATCAATTATACACAATTCCCTCAATGCACTACACCTGCCATATGGACAGGAAAGCAACAACCTGTACGGCAAAGCAGCACCAGACTGCACCAGAGCAAGAAATGCACATGTGTGTCCAGAGGCTTTGAGCATTTTTTGGGCAAGTAACAGCACACTATGGAGAGGGGCAAAGTCCTGACTTCTCGTGCACCCACAGGCTATAGGATGATAATCATAGAATCATAGACTGGTCTGGGTTGGGAAGGACCCCAAGGATCACAGAGCTCCAACCCCCTGCCACATGCAGGGACACCAACCTCCAGGCCTGGAGCTACACAAGGTTGCCCAGAGCCCCATCCAGCCTGGCCTTGAACACCCCCAGGGACAGGGCACCCACCCTCTCTCTGGGCAGCCTGTTCCAGCCCCTCACCACTCTCTCTGGAAAGAACTTCTCCCTAATATCTAACATAACCTTTCCCTCCTTCAGCTTCAATCCATCCCCCTTGTCCTGCTATTGTCTGCCCTTTTAAAAAGTTGATTCCCCTCCTGTTTGTATGCTCCAGCCAACTAATAAGCACTGCAATACAGACTCTGAGGGTATGGAAGGAAACTAGTTCAGAGAGAGAAAACTGGTATCAAAGCAAGTGAGAGCAATTCTCAAGAGCAGCTCTCGTGTTGCCTGTCACAGAGTCAAGAACCATGCTATGCTTCAATGCTGCCATCGCTGCAGACACCTTCCGAGATGTTTGGATGCTGATGATGGAGATCACTGATAAAGCTTCACCAGGCAGCAGCTTTGTAAAATACAAAAGGTAGTGCAGGATTTTGAAGCAAAACACCAAGATCTGCCTTATCTCAAAACTCTCAAGGGACAATTAGCTGAAACCATGCCGTTACACTTTTTTTGCTGATGCCACTAATTTCATCATTCCTCCGTCTGCTACAAGCAAGAAGGCAGCTCCCTCTAGTGATACAAGACAGTATGTGAATCAGCAGGTACGGGGAGAGATGTTAACGGGTGAATGTATGTTCTTTGTAATCCAGGGTAATATTCGGCATTTTAAGAATAATGGGGAGCATGCCATTTGCTTTTCTAATGCCAGTTACTTTAAACTCGTAGCTATGCTTAAGCATCAACATTTAGAAAATACCTCTTAAACAATGAATTTCAGCTTAAACTTTATCTCTTAAACCCAGAAAAGGCAAAACTTTCTGTCTCATTTAGTTCAATCTGGGTCATAGTCCTGTTGTGAGGCTGTAGCAAAGGCTACAAGTAGCAAAGTGGGGTTTTAAAATCACCTACTTATTAAATAGTGATACAGAAACCTGGGTACTGTGGGCTGTATTCAGAGGGTGTGCTGCAGTATCAAGGAAAGTATAGCTCAGCTCCTTGTGGAAGAAACCTGGTGCTCTGTCAGGAGTGATAGAAATGGTGTCTCTGGGATAAACAGAATGTGCAAACCCCTTCCTCATCAGCTCCCATGGTTATACCAAGTTTTGTGCCTCAACTGATTCGAGATGCATATGAGAGTGATGGGAAATACGCTCCAGTGATGCCTGTAGAGATGATTTGTGTTCACCACAGCATATGCTTACAGCACTGGCAGTTCTGGGGTTTACACTGGCTGTGTTTAAACAGAAAATTCAGCTGTTCAGAACAGGTTCACTGTCTTACTCCAGGCAATAGGTAAGTACAAGTATTTGGTGAATATCTGCTGCTTATACTGGTTTTATGATGTTTGAAAGTGCCATTTGTTATTTTGCCAAGTATGTATACTACAGAAAATGCTTCATTTATGTGGCACAGAAATTTGCAGTGAGGTGACACATGTACCTTTAAAAGGCAAATATTTCTGGTTTGCAGCAGTTGTATAATTACACATTGTGCTGCATGTGCACGGGCACTTCTGTGCACTGTGAAAGAACAGAATCGACTGCTGCTGTGATGCATTATAGCAGACAATACAGCCTTGTGTCTGAACGCCCTTTTCCTTCTAACAGTGGTCAACAGATCCACTTGTGACCCATATTTTAAACCCACATTGTCTTCAGAATGACAGTTCTGTGCCTCATCTGCAGCAACATGGCCTGTAGTGGAACTGCTGGCTTATGGTCAGACCTTGGCTTGAGCTCACTCAGACACTGTCTGCTCCTGCAGATGCTCAGAGAAGGTAAAAGTTTCTCCTGGCATAGACCTGAGGCAGTGGTTCCTACTGTTCCTGTGGTGAATAGCGGGTAGCAGGAACTTTTTTACCAGATAGCTTCCAGAATTGGTTATTAATAGTTATTAGTATTAAATAAATACAATGTATTTTGCTTATGGTAAACACTTCAGACAACAGACTTACTGTCCAGTCATGTCAGATGCCCTCCTAGTCCCTTGGGGGTAGGGAGAAGCATCATAAACAATGCTGGCTTCTCCACCACCTCAAAATCCAATATTACATATAAAATTTTGTGAGGAAAACAATGAAGAATCATTAATAAGAGCAAAGGCTTTTTGTAAGTACCCTCTTTGAGGAAAGGTTATCTGATCTTGTTCTTTTGTCTCAGAAAAGCCCTTAAAACAATGCACCATCTGCTACTGTTTGGTGGAAGCAAGCGGAGATCTCTTCAGACTGAGCCTGCATGCTACTGTTTGCCATTTAACCCTTTCAGCCACAAACTTTCCCTTGTTTCTATGCAAACGTTTGTCATGAGCAGAAGTGGCGATGCCTCGCACCCCCTTCCCTTGGCCAACGCTGCAGGATCTGTGAGCAGAACTCTCTGTTCAGCCTGCATCCTTTGTTAAGCCCTGTAAATGTTCCATGCCTTGATGTGTCTTGCTGTACAATTAGGACAATATCCCCCACTTATCTGATGTGGTAATTATGAAGAATCAATTGCAAAGATCCTTGAAACCTTCAGGTGAAGCTACAAAGGGCTGAAAAATGGGCTCTGGTCTGAAAAGGGATTGTTCCATCGGGGGTGTCTGTAGCTGTCATTGTGTCACTCAGCATAGGAACAACCAGTGAGGTTGAATTCTGGTGAATTCACCCCGTGCCACAGCACAGTGGGGAAAAATCAAAGCATTTGTCTTGTATATTTTAGTGGGGTGTATCTGTTAAATTGGCCATGAATGTTGAGGCAACAATTTTTCATACATTCATTTTTCACCTTTGAAATCTGGAGCATGAACCAGCTATTTGAAATTCCCCCTCACACCAGAAGTTTTCTCACTCCTTGCCAGAACCATTGGCAAGAATTCCCTTGCAATGAAGGGACTAGTAATTCTTTTGTAACTTGGGAGGGCACTGGGTAACCACCGCGCTCTGACACTTGGGAAATGCCACCTTACCCAAGTCCTGCTCCAAGCTGCCATGAGTCTCAGCTCCAGGGCTCAGAGCGACAGAGGGCTGTGAGCTGCGTCGGTCCGGTGTCCTCAGGGTCTGTCTGGGAGAGCAGTTGGCAATTTCCTCTTGATTCTGAACTTTGGAAATAGTCTCACACCAGTAGCGACTCCTCTGAGCTGTGAGTTCTCTCTGCGGACTGTGCCAAGGTAACAACAATTACTCAGAGTTATGGAGATTGTGCATGGGTATAAGCAATACTTCGAACTAAAGAAAATGGTTATTTCATTTTAAGAAATCTATCATTTATGAAATTTTGTTATTTTAAACAAAAGACTCACTGAAAAGTCATATTTGCCAACGTACAAAATCCCCTTGTACCTTGATGTTGTCAGGAGAGCTAACACTTGTCTTTACCTACTCTAAATACTGCTCTAGAAGAGCTGGGTGTTTTTCAACCTGGTGGAAAAAATAGAAACAACAGCCTTGCAGCCTGAAGCTTGATTTATGAGGGCTGCATTGTACAATCCGTGCTGTTGTTAGGATTTGGTTGCACAATCTAGCTCTGATCCTTGGCAAAGTTTTCTGAAACCTTTAAAACCACAGCAGTACTGATCTCTATTCCAGTGTTTTGGGGACGTGTGCTGAGCATGGCTATGGCCCAACTAAAATTTGCTATATATACTTTAATATTTCAAAATAACATCAGGGCCAGGTCGCACAGTCCTGGCAAAGATCTCAGCTAACTGCTTTTATTTTGATCTGTAACTATCTGTGCTTAACTGAAAAGATTAGGAAAGAAGGTGTGAAAATGGGCATTTATTGATCAAACCTCAGCTGAAACACAGGCAGGGACACAGAGACACATTGAAATGGTGACAGATGTTTTCCTTTTGATACAGAAAAATGAACGTGGAAATTTATTTTTTTTTTTATCAACAATCAGCTTAGGGAAATCTCATTTCATTTTTCTCATTAATAAGCTTTTCTTTGTTTTTCATGACCCAGAAACTGCTAAAACGATTAGAACGGCTTCCACTAGCGTGTCTTGGATGTAGTCTTCAGAAAGTGGGAGCAAAGGTACATGAGACAGAAAGAGAAGATAGCACAGGGATTTCTTAGAAAGCGGTTCTAGTATTTGTTGGGCAAATGCACCGAGTATTGCCTCTGCATTTGTGTTAGGTTAGTTTTAGTCATCGCCACCGTTCCCTTCAGATCTTGAGAAACACCTAGTTCTGTTTGGAAAGACTGATGCTGAGGTCCAAGTCCAACCCTGCCAGTTTCCTGGTGAGACGACTGCCAGCATCAGTGGGACTTGATGCAGGTTCTACAGAAAACACTGGTATTAACAGGAGGGACCAGCAACCCCTCTCCTCCAGACACAACCAGCTCTGCAGAAGGCATAAACCATCACAGTTCCAGATGAGGCTCTTTGGATTCGTGCTGGCTAAAGAGAAAGCTTTTTGGGTCTGCAGCAGGAGGCAGAGCAGTGATCTAACACCAAACTAACTGGGGCATCAGGCCCCTGCCTGGCAGCTGCTTCCTCTGCCCAGAGCGCTTCCCAACCCAAACGTATAGCAAAAGTGTTAGGAACTTTTTGTCTCTCAAAGAGGTAACAGCAAATCACTTCCATAGGTAGCTGAATCAAAATAAGGACAAAATTGCATACACATTTTCTGGCGGTTTGGAGAATTCCCATCAGTGAATCATTTGCATTAGCAACAAATGCCCCTCAGCCGCCCCTGCGGACTGCAGAGCAGCCGTGCATGAAATGGGAACATTTCTTATGGAAAGAGGCACCTGGGGGATTTCTTGCATGAACATGAGTCACTTCTCACAGCTATAATTAAACATGTAAACATAAAACCGTGCTGTCCAAACTGGCTGTGGATAAGATCATGTTCAAGAGCACTGATTTGTTAACACTGGATGGTTTGTATTTATGAATGAGGCTGGCAAATGGTTTTGAACAGGTGGCTTTATTTAGATGAACTCTTGAAGAGAACATTTATTGTAGCCAACTGTGGACTCATCACTCTATTGCTATTACCAAGTCAGAGCATAGACCTGATTTGGCTGGTTTTACTATCACATTTCCTAACTTACATGAGCCACACAGGCAGGGATTTACCAAGGCCTAAGCACACAGCACTATCCCTGCCTGTTAGCATAGACCTGCAAAGTTCTGTATGTTTGGGAAGAGACAGGTTTCCTTCACTGTGTGCTAAGGCTACCCCATAGGGACATGATGTGCTCACATCACATTTGTGTCTGGAGCAGGAGAAATTCTGACCCTGGAGAGTGGTTCCTCAGTCACCTCGCTAACAGATGGGTACTCCTTTGCCGTGATGCTTTTCTGTCTCCTCAGATCAGAGTGGTATGCCCTCAGCAGGTGTCAGAATTGGTTCATACTGGAGCAACTTCAGGAGCAGCTAGATCACAGGACCCTCCTGTTGGCCTTACTGTATGTGCTGCTCACCCATGTGCACAGAAGGACTGTTGGTTTGCAGGCTTCAGGACTAGGGGCAAAATTAGAATCTAGATCATATTCAAATAAAAGCTGATGACAATTCATAGGAAGGCTTTTACTCTGAGCCTTTGTATTATCTACTTTGCCAGTAGCCAAGAAAGGGTTAGACGTGGAGGAAGCCCTCAACCCTCAGGAGATGAGTCTTGAGTTGTTCACAACATAGCAACACTTTCCACTTCTAATCTCTAAACACAGTGATATTTTATCTCAAGTAGCTCTCCTCATCTTTTGAAACAGCACTTGCAACAGGGCTGTGATTTATCGTTTGCGAGGCTTTATTGGTGGGTTTTCTCCTGTGATGCTCTGAGGACTTTCTTTGACTCCGCCGCTCACGCACGCAGGAGCTTTGCTCTCTCAGTAATTGCATTGTCCAGGAGATCAGTGCAATCTGTCTTATTTCTACTCTGTCTGATGCTTGTCCATTACAGCTGAGGGGCTATTCCCTTCGGGGCACGTGGGGGTTCTGCACCTACCTTCCATTACTGTGAATTAGAGTTGCATATAAACACGCTCACATCGCGACAAGAGTAATGAAGCCCACCATTCTGGTCGGGCCGGTGGGCTGTGCTCTCTACAGCTCTGCACACAGCAGCTCTGCCTCCTGCCCGCACCCTCTGAGTCCTCATGTTTTATACATTTGCCATCTTCTGTGACAGAACAGCTCCATAATCCTTGCAGCTGATCTCTCGGAGCAGAAATCAGCCCAACCTTTGTGAATGTGGCAGTTGTGCACAAAGAACACGGTTTTAACTCAGTGACTCCAGTAATTACTGTGCAGAACTTGGCTAAACCGAGCTGTCTGGACTTCTCTCTCCAGTTTTCATTTTCTTCTGTTTCCTTGGCACTGTAAAGCTGTAAACAGTCTTCTTTAAAAGGCTGCTGTCCTTCATCCCCCGCCTGCAGTTACGCACCAGCTCCTCGTCCCACCAGAGCGTTCCGCAGGTGCGCTGCCAGCGGGTTGGCAGAGCCAGCTCGGCCCCAGGCACCAGCGAGCTCAGAGCCGTGCCGTCCCCGCTGCGCAGGGGAGCGCGGGCTACGGGCTACCTCCCACCGCGCAGCCACGACCCGAGGGGCGCCGGGGCTCCGGGGCCCTCTAGCTCGGGGGGCTGCGGGCGCGGCGAGCGGCCCCGGCGGCTCCGCGGGTGCGGAAGGGGGGGGGCGCTCAGCGCTGCGCCCCCGGGCGGCGGGCTTGTGGCGCCACCTGGCGGGCAGCCCCGGCACTGCGCGGTCTCCTCCCGGATGCGGGGCAGGGGTGCAAGGGGAGGGGGTGTTGCGGGGGGTGTTTATACCCCCCCCCCCCAGCTCCCAGTCTCCTCACGCTGCTGGGGGACAAAACTCCTGCAGGGGAGCCCCTGGCTCTCCACACCCCCAGCTGAACCCTTCCTACCGACCTTCCAGCGCCCTGCTCTGTGCGGGTCCCTCTCCCCGCGCATCTCCTGTCCAAAGCTGCATCCCCGGCAGTTCGCTGGGGAAGGAGTGAGAGCAGCCTGGCTGCGCGCTGATTTGGGGCTATTTATTTAATGTGTGTGGCGCATTTAGCAGAGAATAATATCTCCAAATTTGTTTACCTTCCAGCGAGGAATCCGTGAGGTGGGGAGGCTGGGCTGGTTATTGGCTTTTCATGCAATCGGCTTATGTCCACTTCAGAGCTCTTATTCACAGGAAAACCTTTTAAAAAGACAAATGAATGCATTTAATAAATATGCTCTTTGTAGAAATGAAATGGCCCAAGCTTTGACATCTATTCTCTGCTTTTTTATGTGTGAGCACTTAACTTCCATATAGCTCCTCTTACCCATGGTTTTCATGTACACAGGGTTAGGTTTGTCATTCCTTTCTTACTTCTGGGAAAACCCAGACACCAGAAGGTGAAGTGATGTGTCCAGAATCAGTGACAAAGTCACACATAAAATTAAGATATATAATTTCACAGGTGAAATAAGTAGAGAAGGAAGTAATTAGATCATTACCCCAGCTAGATCATTACTACTTAATGTGATAGACTGTACTTCAACCCCATCTTTCTTCTCACAGGGGGACTGACAGATTCTGTGGTAACCAGACATAATAGAAAAGTCGCTCACTGCTAATATTTTGGCCACTTTCTGATCTGAGGAGGTTTGCTGGAATTTCACGGTTCTGCCCTACTGATATAATGCTACTGAACAGTACGTGGCTTGGTGCTTGCACTTATTGCTGCCAGAGGGTCCCAAGGCTGCCTGTGCTGCTTGCTGAGGGCACCTGTGACTCTTTTTGGCATTAGATTTGTGAGCTGTGTGGTGAACAAGCCTGCAAACACTCAAGCCTCCAGCAACTGCTCCCTCTGAGCAGTACAGACACAGCCTAGAAGACCCACGACTCAGGGATTTTCCAAGACACAACACTTCCTATAGCCAAGGGGATATCAGGCTTAAATACTCCTTTGGTAGCTTTGGAAGGTTTGGGCTATGGCCCCTGAGTCTCACTGTTGCACTGCATCAGCGTGACCTACCTTTCACTGTGTCGCTAGGGTCTCTGAGATGCCTCTGTTCTGTGCTGTGAGGGATCCATAGTAATTTGCTTACAGGACTCCCACCAGGCAAAGGAGAGAGTATTTCCTTCTCTCTGTCCAGAGCTGTTGTTCTCTTAATGGTACCTACAAAACTGCCCAGTCCATGAAATTCCCTATCTGATGACACAGAGAACTCATCAGGATCTGGGGTGTCAGCAAACATTTGTATAGTCATTGGCCTGTCTTGCTCATCCTTGGATGTCTCAGGCTCTGGGACAGAGAAAGACTCATTGAAAAGGTCCAAAGTTTTATCAGCAGAGTCTTTAACCCTGCTTGCTTCATTCAGCCTCTTAGTTGCCATCTCAATCTTTTCTGCAAGTTCCTTGGATAGATTATGTATGGCTTTTACTCGATCCTGTTTACTTCTGTATGGAGAAACACCAGAAGTCAAATCCTTGGAGTAAGGCTTTGCATGTTTCTGAAGAAGGGAAAAGCTTAGAGGAGGTGTATGCAGAGCTGGGGGAGAGAAGTCCCTCAAGTCTTCACATTTCAGAGGACTGAGAAATGAGCATTCAGATTCCAGTGGTGCTGGAGAAGCCAATGCTTCTCTATTTTTTGGTGATTGAACCATTCCTAGAAGTTGATTCCTGTTTTTTAAAGAAAAGGGAAAATGTCAGGTTAAGGCAAAGCAACAGTGGTTTTCTGCACAGACCAGTATGCTCAGCTAAAGTGCTTCACAAAAGAGAAAGAAGCAGGTTTCCCTGTCTGTAGATACATTTGTCAGATGAGATTCAGGATGGAGCATGAACAGCTGACCAATGCAGAGAAGAATCAGGCTGAGGCTTCCAAGGAATTCTTTGAAAATACAAAGCAGAGAAGTAGGCTGAAAAATTTGCCTCAACCTGGGTAGCCAGAGCATGAGTCTCCTTCCATGCTCAAAAGTGCTCCCAGGTTCTGTAACTGCTCCGGACTAGGGCGCAGTGAGGCTGATTGAAAGGAGAGAGATGACAGTACATTGTCCATGACTATTTTGTATCACAACATGAAGAGTCTGCAGCCTGTGCTGAGAAAGAGACTTTCTAGGATGCATTGTATCTCTGAGTACCTGCCCCTGTGGTCTTTACTCAGTAGTGTACAGAATGTTTTATCCACCCAGGCTGTGACACTCCTCTCCAGGATCCCACCACTGGTTTGCTCCTGCAACAGAAGTGAGCGTTAGTGTAAGCACTGAATAGCTTGGCAGCATGAGGGTAGCATTTAGCTTCTGTTCCACTCAATAATTGGTTCATGTATCTAGAAAACCTCACGTACCAAGCAACAAACCTGTTCTTTAGGCTCAAGCAATGGAGCCTTCCAGGATTTTGACCCTGGAGTCAAGGGTTCAGCCTTACTAATGAGCCCAGCAGTTCTTGCCATAATTAGAAGTTAATTGCTCTATTTTTTTCCAGGTAAAACTTTCTCTCCCTAACGCTTCAAAGCACTTGTATGAAGCATTTCATCTCTAACATGGTGCTGTACTGATCAAGATTGGAGGGTTTTCAACCCGATGCTCCTTTGAACTTACTTGCTCAAGTTCACCCCGAGGACTTTCTTTTGCAGAAGCTGTTTCCCTGATGAGCTTGTGCATCTGGCCAGAACACCTTTTCTTTCCAATAGCTTCTTTCTGTTTCTTGTATACTTCTTGCAGCCGTTTATGTCTCATCTCTGTGGCCTGCACCAAAGACTTCTTCTCTTCTAGGCTCTTTTTCTTTCTTTCCTCATTCTTTCGATACATAAATTCCTGACCAATTTCAGGGCTGTAGGGATGAGGGTTTTTAATGTTTACCCTCCTCTTTGAAGGGTATTTAAGGTTTTCTTTCTCAAGCCCTTCCTGTGCAGGGCTGCTTGAGCCTCTCTGTCTCTGAGGAGATGTGTTTCTTCCTATGCTGCAGATTCCTAAGCTGCTGGGCTTGACTCCAGCTCTCCTTAATGAAGATTTTACCTTTTCTCCACTGAAGGCAGAGGGAGTGATGGCTTGAGGTCCAGGTGAAGGAGAATGGATCCCCAGGTATTGCTGCAGAACTTCTACCTTTCCTTTCACAGTATCTTTTGGGAGCCTGGTATGTCTGTGTTCATCACGATACCGACTTTGCAAATGCAAGTTCCTGAGTACTTGCTTTGTGTCCTTGGTTGGTGCATTGTTGCCCCTTTCAACAGGCTTGCTGGAGGCAACCACACAGGTTTTGGGTTCAGGGCTTTTCCCCACAGGTTCATTTCCCTTTTCTCTAGAGCTTCTTTCCATCGCTGGCATTGCTACAAATCCTCTACTGGGTTCTGTGGAAAGCATTTGGAAACAGCAGTGGTGTTATTACTTCAGAGATGTATCAATTTCTGTTTCTATCCTGTGCATCTTAAAACATGCTTCCTACTGAGGACTATTTGTATGCACAGCCCAGCCCAGCATTGCATGTCTGTTGTAAAATCTGCAGTGTTCTAGGGAGAAGATGAATCTGTAAGGGTGAAATTTGAAGTTGCAGTGGCCAGTTGTATAAATAATGTGGATTTTGTGGCCCTTCAGCATGAATATAATTTAATATACATGGGCAGTGACACCCTTTATCTCATAAACCTCTTGTGCTTTTCAGTGTAGCACAATGAGAACTCATTGACCAGCCTCAGCCCTTGGAGGATGCAGGGAAGCTCTACAGCTGTGTCTGGCAGAGCAACCCAGGTAAAAGACAGAGCATGTTAGGATATGCAGGACATGGAGCTGGTGCTGTGTCTCTGCCAGGGAGACCTAACCTGTGTCACGATCCCTTAATGTCTTACTTTAAGGACAGTGCGTTTGCATTGTGTCTTCAAAACTGTGCCAGCTGACCATGGACAGCAGCTTTAGTGGTGGTCATTAACTTCACAAATTACTTATTGCAAGAATTATTAAAAATAGATGCTCAGAAGGGCCTTGAAACTTTTTGTTTCAACTATTTTTAGTTAACCACTTTGTTTCTGTGCCAAAATAACTAGTGTAGTAAAGAGGCAACTGTACCAAAGGTATTTGCTGTGTTCTGCTCTTCAACTGTGCTCCTCAGTTTTGGAAATGCAGGTAGTGGGCCAAGCAACTTTCTAGCTAACTTCTGACCTTCTCTCCATGCAGAGGCATCAGGTAGCTTTGTACCTGAAACACAGGATTTATATTTAATTATTAAACCCTCCCATGTTCTTTGAAAGAAAACTGTAACTCTTACTGTGCATCTTTATAATGGTGATTTCCAAGAATCACACCCAAGGTGTGGGGAGATCTTGAAGGTTTCAGTGAGAGTAGGTCTTTTAATAAAAGTTGATGTCACTTTGATAACAAAAAGGTTTTTAAAGCACTCAGACTTTGGATGCTGTCACTCTGCTAGGGTCTATTGCCCGACTGACTATTCACTGATATTCCTTAACCAGATGAGGGTGACACATGAAGGTTCAGTGGTTTCCCCAGGCTTTACCATCAGCATTTATATCATCTAACCCTTGTAGCATGTTCATATAATTCTTAGAAGTTTTACTCAGAAATCGTTGACTCCCAGAGTCCTGAAGAACACCAAGAGGAGGTCAGGACACTGGCCTGAGAATCTCTGAGAGCATCCCTCTATGATGGCAGCTGCAGACAGCTGGTACTTACTGGGTACCAACAGATTCTAGATCTGGAGGGAGGGGAATAACAAAAATATTATTTTCCTTGTGATTGCTTCAAACTCACTAGAGTAAATTAATTCATTTTTAATCTGGAGAGAATCAGCAGGATGCAGCATGAATCAATGAACGATACAGGACGAAGGACAATGTATAATGCAAAAATAAATGATGTACACAGCACAAACAAATTATTCTTGTGTAATAGGAGGTGTCACATAATGGACAACATTTATCACCTGCTTACTTCATAATTTCAGATTGAATTCACAGCCTGCCAATACTTGCACTGGCATAATTATGTATTTATTGCAAGCACTTCTGCAGCAGAAGGTGACTAAACAGGTACTTATTTGGTTTTTTGCATGAAAATTCTGCCCACCAAATTCTCCCCTGATTAAAACATTCAAGTCTTTTTTTAAAGAAAAGATTTTACTCCTGAGCCAGTATCAGCCTCAGTTCAAAGATGTGGTTCAGTACTCAGTCAGCTGAGCCAGGCTTTTCTAGCTTCTCTTCAATAAACTTGTCTCTGTGCTGAGCTGACTGTGCAGCACCTCTGAGGATCATCTGTTGGACAGGAAGCACTTTGCAGAGACTGACTGGTTAATGGGATTGTCCTGAGATTCCCCTTCACTTCGGTAACATGAGCTGTGAGGCAACATCTACTCAGGTAACAGCCCTGGGCTCTGTACCAGGGCCAGGGATGGAGTCACAGCCGCTTTCACCAGAATCTGCAGCAGGCTCTGAGGTGCTCTGGAAGCTCATCTTAATTGTGCAATTTAGGTCGTGTCACAAGAGGAATGATGTTTTCCAGGCAAGGAAAACCTTCCCTATCTGTGGGACTGAAGTCACTTCCTATAATCACACGGCCTGCCTTGGGAAGCCTGCAGTGGAATTATTCACTAGATCTATTCAGTTCAGTGTTTGACAGCACAAACCACAGGTGGAATTGCCAAAGCCCGTTGGACTCGGTACAGCTGAGATCCACCAGAGTTTTTAATGAAACTCCTTGCTGTATTACTTTGTTTTCTAACATAGATGCATTTAAAATGCAGGATGCATTTATTTTTATGCTGTCTTAGTTTCTCTGAACACACTGACAAATTAATACATAGACCTAACATTCTCTGCTTCACTATGTTGGCCGACTTCAATTAATTTTTTTTTATCTACACAGCGTTTATTAACTACAGAAACTATTATGCTGGAGTTCAAGAGCACCCTGCATTTCTGATGAAAACACTTGCTAGAAGGAATTCTTTTGATTTAAATATTCTCCTGGGGTTTTTTTTCTACCTATGAAGAGATGAATATTTTATAGCTGTTGTGACTTAATTTTTTGTTAACTACAGCAAATTTATAATTCATCAAATTCCTGAGTACTCTGGCTCTGACCTCTGCCCCTCATTCATCTCTGCATAGCCCTGCCTTGGCTCTTTCACTGACAGAAACTAATAGCCAATAAAGACACCATGACACTGGCAGTTACAATGATGAATGCTTCATGTGGCATGGTCTTATTATGACCCACTCTCAGAGGAAGATCAAGCCATTTTTCAAACAATCCATTAAAACAAAAAAAAAAAAAAAAAAAAAAAGAGGAGGGAGAAGGAAATTATTAAATATTTCATGCATTTTAAATAGTACTTGGGTAGTGGGGCACATGATGCCACTGTGCTCATAATTTCTTCTGCATGGTATTAGAGAGCTTGGATTTTTTCTGTTTCACACAAGTTACTCCTGTAGTACCTTAGCTAGTGTAAAACACAACTGTGTTGTTGCACCCACAGCCGTGCTCCCTGCAAAGTCTGAAAGCGACTATTTCTAGGGCAAATTACTAGTATTAAAATGGGTAAAATCACTCCAGTAATTCAAACCTGCACTTAGATGTACTGCTCAAAGAAAACTGAGAACTAGTGTTTGGGGCTCCTGTTCCTGCTGATGACTTTGTAGCAGTGCTGGGGATAATTCCTCTGATTTTCCACTACTTTGATTTGGTCCCTATTTTGAGGCCAGGAAATTCATGCCTTCTGGCAGTGCTCTTAATTCATTAGGGAACACAGACCTGGATGAATAGGTGACAGACAGCTCTTCCCCCTAGACATATGGCTTATTTTTTATTTCTGATGATGTTTAATCCTGGCTGGTCTAGAATTCCACTGCTGTGAGCAATGGTGTGTCAAACTGTCAGAGTGGCAGCGGCTGGTTCCTGGGTAATGCCTCTGGGCAGGGGCATGAAGCACACAGCAACCCCTCTGCACATGGAGCACTGGCAGGAGGCCGTGTGGAAGTGAGCACGATTCACCCCCAAATTAAGCTGTGTGCCCCTGTTCTGCCTGTGGTCCTCTTCTGCCTCCTTGACCAAATGCTGATTTTCTGATGTTCCCTAGAGGTTTTCTTTGTCACCTTCTTGGCACAATTAGACCCCAGCCCTTGACTGTGCATCCTAGGATTTGGTATTATTCTAATAACCAGCTAAAGATTTGGTGAGCACCTGGGTGCCACTGACCTCTAGAAGTTTTGCCTATTAATCCACACTGTTTCTCATTGTTTTCATCCTTACCTTTACCTGTTGCTGCTCTTTTCAGAACAGAGGACCTGGGTGAAGGCTGCCTCTGGCTTTGTGTTTGAATTCTCTGTGCTGAGCTTTTCTCTCTTTGGTCTTCAATCAGTAGGGAAAAAAACTCAGAAAAGAATTAGTGTGCAACTAAAATCCAACTGCAGACACGACTGCTGTCACCACCATACAAAGCCCAGTCCCACTCACTTGAAACACAGAAGGAGTCACTCTAATGACACTGGTCACAGAACAAACAGGACTCCTTTTGTTGTGGTACTGGAGATGTCCCAGCACAGAAAGCACTGGCCTGGATCCCTGAGGTCCGTGACCCTGCCTATCCATACAGCAGTGTACTGGGAAACAGCCCTGACCTAACTGGCACATCCAGGAGGTGCAGTGGGACACCTTTCCCCTTGGCATCCTTCTGGAAATCCAGACAAACCCTCCTCTGCAGAGCACACAATCACTGCATACTTGGGCAAGTTGCCTCTAACAAGCTGCTACAATACATCATTGTTAACCTGGGATCTTGGGAAGGGGTTTGTAACCCCTCTCTCTTCCTGGGATGGTAAATTTGCTTCTGCCTGGTATTCTGTGCTCTTCATCAGACAAGTAGAGAGCAGACCTCAGGTTCACACCACTAAAATCTGGACAAACAGGTATTTGGAAGCTGTTCAGCTGCAAGGAGCAATGCAAATGCTGGTATCTGATAGCAGGGAGCTTCTGTAGGTGTGAAAAGCGGGAGGCTTCCCAAGCCAGACTGCAGGTATCTCACAGAGGTGATATCCACCAAAGCAGCTCTGACACATTTTTTTACAGTTCTACAGTCAGACAAACTGAAGAAGCTGCATCTGAACCAGCATCTGGAGCTGTTAATCTTCAGCCTCCAAGGCTGCCTCTGTTCTGCAAGGTGAATTTGTTTGTCTGGTAGTTCCCTCACTCAGTTATGTAAAATGATGTGGGTTAAAACCAAATTAAACTAGCCTCCCCCTGAGAGTACTCAAAAGAGGCTCAGTGGAGATTGTGGCTTTGGCTTCTGGGCATAAGGAGGGGTAACGCTGCCCAGTGATGACCAAGAGTGCTGCCTGATTCAGCTGAAAGGGGGAAAGAGCAGCATGGCTGTCTGCTCACACAGACCTGAGGTGAGCACCATAAAATACTTCCATACAACGTTGTAAAAGGTTATTTAGATTTAAGGGAAATATCAATGGAGGCTGGTGGTGTGTGACAGGGATCATGGTGCCCAATGAATTAACATTAATGCTATTAGAGCAATAAGATTTATTATGTACAGCTTTTCAGCTCGTCTCCTCTAGTCCAATACACCCTTAGTAATCCCCACTTGGCTGGAAAGCTTGCCAAGCAGGAGGCTAACCAGGCTAGCCATAGGCAGCCCTTGCTCCCCAGCCCATGCATTACTGGCAGCAACCTGAGATCTTAAATCACACTAAACTAAAGTGACAGCTGTAGATGAATGGTGCTTGAGCCCCAAAATTAGCAGCAAAGCAGGATAAGGAAGTCTAATAATATTTGCTTTCAGATCCACACTAGTTCCACTGAATGAACTGTTAAATCCCCTGTAATGCCTCTGAACTACAAAATTCCTGCTTTAAATACCTGTGATGCCTCTCCACATCTCTGTGCTGCAGTGTCCCGTATGTGGCAAAAGGCAGAATGTGGGAGGAAAGGGGAGAAAAGAATAGACTTGCAGCAAATTCTTAACTGTTTTATGGAAATAAACTTATAAATTTGTGCATGCTGGGGAGTAAATCCAGTGGAGAAGTGAACTTGGTGAGGAGTTGGATAGTTACAGCACAGGGAGGTTTATAGCTCCCCCAAGGGCTGCAGAAGTAAATGAATTTATCACACGAACATGGTTGGTGCTCAGTGTGAACCCAAGTGTGGGGTGGAAGCTGTGGGGTTAGTTATTCAGCCGTGCCAAAGCACTGCTAGGTAATCACCCTTTCTTCATAGACACAAAACTACTACTGACCTCTGTGAAGTGGAGCAGGAGGAGCAGACAGCACTTTGCACACCTTTCTCTTCAGGGCTCTTTTTTGCAATGGCTCTTTAGTATAGGCAGAAACCAGCATCTTCTGCTCCTGGGATGCCACTTGCTGCTTTTGCTTCTGCTCCTGGATTCTCTTCTTGAGTTGCTCTAGCTTCTTTTCGGGTGATTTTTTCCTCAGCTCTTTCAGCTTCAGATCACTGGTCTTGCTGGTTGATGAAAAGGGGCATGTGGGCAGCAGGACACCCTTGGGCACGGGAGTGTTGCCCTGGCTGCCACACAGGACAGCTGAGAACAGACTGCTCCCCGCAGGGCAGTGATGTGGGGGATGCAGAGAGCAGGGAGGTTTTTCCTTTCGTACTGTGTGACCTCTTGAATCTGCCCACTCTCCGAAATTGTCCCTTCTTGGTCTGTACAGGCTCTTTGCAGGACAGCAGGACCCAGCTGCACCTTCACCATCCGCAGCGCTGCGAGGTGCTGAGCGCGAGTCTGGCCGGGGGGACAGAGGGGTCATTCCAGATGGGCCAGAGCTCAGAGCAGGGCTCTCAAGGAAACACGTCTGTGCCCAAGCAGGGAAGAGAGCAGGGCCGTTTCCCTTTCTTAAGAAAAAGAAAAGGACGGAATATGCAGGATGTCTGACTGAATTGTGCAATAGCTCATATGAATGGCAGCTGAGTTGCCACAACACACTCTACTGGTGATCTCCGTGTCTCCACAGGACCAGCCTTTTGCCAGTTGCCAGCAGTTTGGCAACTTGAGATAATATTGGGAAAGTGCAAAGGGAACCATGATCTGGTAAGACTTCCTACAAGCAAGGGCAGATGAACTAACACAGAGAACTGATGTCAGGGCATTGGTTTGTTCCACAGGCTTGTTGGGCAGCATTTCCTACAGTTAAATTGTTTAGTCACTTTTTCTTTTTTTTTCCCTAATAAACAGTAAGGTGTTAAGCTTTTTCTAGAGTCCTGCATCCCAGAATTGTGAACACCTTTATGTGTGCCTTCACATAGCACACTGGTGCTGTGCATTAAGGTTATTATGTACCTGCAGGCTGGAGGAATCTCATTGCTCTGTTTCTCATCCAAAGCTGTTTCATCTCTGTTCCTCTCCCCACCTACAACGTGGCAAAATGATGTCAATGTCAACAAGTCAAGATGTCCCATAACCATTCAATTAACTGTTAAATTAAATCAGTTCATTTTACTGGGGGACTCTTCCCCAACCAAATCTGGCCCTTTGGACACTGGGGTATAATTTCCTTCATATTCAGTAATGAGCTTGACAGCGTTGTGATTCTGGGATGGAAAAGTGGGAGTTTGTTCTTTGGTGTAGAACAAAGAACACTGTCTCCATGCCACCCAGGTCTGCAGGGCAGCCAGAGGATTTGGTTACCAGCTTGCACAGAAACCCCTGCTACCTCTAGGACCTTGTGTCCCAGCTGCTCGAGCACCACAGTATCTGGTGTGCTCCACCTGATCACATCCTGCCCTTGTCCTTTAAAGCCAGCAACAAACATTCATCTCATTTTTCCTTGTTCAAGTGGCTTGGGAGCAAGAAATAAAGATTCATCAGCAAAACCACAAGCTCCAGCAAAGCTTGTATCAGATCAACTCAACACACCTCTCCTGCTATCCTTGTTACAGAGATCAGGGGCCAGGCAGCAAGCCATCTCCATGAGCATGGTGCAAAGCCCCAGTGCTTAGGGAGGAAATAGCATCCATAAATATTAAAGGTTGGCAGATAAACTGTTCCCAGCCAATAAATCATCTCAAAAACAAGTACCCAGCAGATGTAAAAATAATGACAAGCGAAACCTGTTCTTGGCATTAGTTTTTAAGAGTCTTCTGGAATTTGGTTGTGTCCTGCTTTTATCTTAGCCCACTTTGTCTTTTAAAGACAATTTTAAACTCATGTATTTCCTGCAAAAAATAAGCAAACAAGATGCTGTATTTACGTCACTTCAGTTAATTCTAGGAAAAAAACCAACCAAAAATTCAGAGGACAAGCATGAGTAGCTTTTACTTCTCTCTAGCTGGTGGGTAGGAAAGCTGTATCTTTTGCCTGAGCTCTCTCCTGCAAGGTGTGACTCCTTGTGCATTGTGATATTCTTCTGGGAACAGGAGCAGAAAGCTGATGAAAATAGACTCTTTCCTCAATAAAGAGGGCCTTTCACTCTCTCTTGCCGCCTTCCCATCCCTCCAGCACCAAAGCAACCCCCCCATCTCAGCAGTTTCCCCGTAAATCAGAACTCACCAAAGCTTTTTTCATGCCAAAGCTTTCTTCTGGCTGCCTGTGATTTGGCACAGCTCCATGTTTGATGATAAAATTTGTTTTCAATCCTTTGTAGCTGTGAAAAGGCAGATTTTTCTTTTGAAGGGAGACATATGTTTTTTCCCTGTGGTAGCCTTTTGCTGGCACACGCTGCTTCTCTGATTAATCTTGCAGCTCCTAGTTACTCTGTAAACACTGGCGTGTCTGAGCATGTTCCATGTGGTATTTCCTACAGTTGGAAAGAATGCAACTGACTGGGAAGGGGAGAGATGAAATCACCTCTCTCCATTATTTACACTTTACATGTATGTGGGCCTCAGATTCTCATCCCAGCTGCTCTGATGTTTACAACCAGCATAAGCTGGACGTAACCCTAGGCAACAGAGACTCCAACAGTGTGATGATAGCATCAGGCCTCGACTGCACAAGCTGCACTGCGTGTGTATGGTTAGTATGATGCTTACATCCAAGCAATCTCACTGTGAAGACAGCAGCTGCTGTGCCTGATATAAACATTATGATGTTTCCTACTAAGGGGAGAATAACACAGGGAGAATCCAGAAGACGTCCCAGCTCAGTGAGTGTCACCTGTGATTCTGTTTGGGGCTTCAACGAGAAGCAAGGCAAACCTTTACCTGTTCTTGCCATTCATTTTGGAGAGTGTTGTGGAATTTGGTGAGATTACTTCCTTTTCTCCTCATCCTCTTTTGGTCATTTAGCAAATGACTGCAGAGGTTATATGTTCATTGCAAAAGAACAAACAAAACAGCATGTTTACATCACTTCCAGTTGCATTATACATTATAACTCTGTGGAGGTGATCCCTAGGTGACAGAGAGTGAACAAAGTAGGTGACAGCAAGTATCCCCTGAACTGTACATACCACTGCTTTGGCTTTCTGAAGACTCTTCCAAGCCAAGGCCACATCTGCAGAAGCAAGAGATGAAAGACATGTCTTAGCATCTCTTCCCACCTCTCTTCACTATAGATCATTTCCCAAGACAGAATCATTGGTGGCTGAAACACAGGATTGCTCCTGAAATTGTGTCTGGGCTGGTTTTACACACAGCTTGTTTTTCTGTGTGCTTAGTTCTGTCAGAGCTAATGCTCTTTGAGCTATGCAGGTGCTTACTCAGCAAAATCCTTGCAGTTTGGCATGTATTTAAGACAGACTGTGCTGAACTTCCCAGCTCAGTCCTATTTGGTAGTAGCTACCAACAAAAAAACCACCATACAGGATTCCTTGGGAGAGTAAGAATGGCTCATGTCTTATTACAGAAAAAACAAAGCAGCACATCAGGTAGAGAGAAGCTCCTGGAGTGAGCTTAGTGCATATGTCCAACAGTAATTAGGTCTTGATGACCGAGGAAGATCCCTAGGGCAGGTTTCTGTGAGAAAGCAGCATGTGATGGGGAGTTTGGGTGCTGCTGGAAGAGCCCCAAGTGCAGTTAGAAACCTGTCCAACCCTCTCCCAACTTCACAGTATTTGCTGTGCTGTGTCTGAAGCCATGCAGCCCACATGAAACTAAGCACTAAAGTCTTTCAAGAAGTGATAAATGCTCAGTCTAAAGAAAAGCTATCCAAGCCTCTGCTAGGACTGTGCAGAGGAAAATGGAAGCTCATTACCTGTGTACCAGCTAGAGGATCTGATTCTCCAGCTGCAAAGCTGTCATCCATCTTCCAACTGCACTAGACCTCTGCTTACTGGATATCCAAGCCTGAAATAACCTCGTGAAAGTCACTGCTGCCCTTTAAGAACAGGCTCAGGCTGCTTCATTTTTAGGCCTGTATTTTTTTTTTTATCTATACTTTCTGACTCCCCATAAAGTCCCTCATCATGTACATTGCTGTGGTGCTTGCAAATGTTTCCTGCCATTGTTAATTTTCTTGACCTTGTGAGGGGGTCTCGGAGAGAGGCAGGGATGTGGCACAGTTAATAAATGTCCTGCTCTGGGTCATTGCACCCCGAAGAGCTGCCCTGGGAGCTCAGCAGTGCTCACCTGGGGCAATGACTGTATGATCAGAGACTCGAGAAAGTCAGCTCCCTCCCATGCCCCCTGTTCCTGCCTGGTTAACACTTACCTTTCGAAGCCTCATCCATGCATGGAATGGAGTCTCCACTTAGAAGCTGCACAAAAGCACCTGCAGAAGCACTTTAGAGATGATCTGTGGAAGGGCCATGGTCCCTCTGCAGTGATGAATCCCAGAAGCCACTTACAAAGAGAGGTGTGAGGAAGATCTCAGCACTGAACATACCATTTGCTCTCCTTCCCTGGGCTAAGCCATCCACCAGCACCAGCTCCCTGGCACTGACTGGAAACACAAACATTCCTCTGAGACAAGTGCCAGGTCAGTCCCTGCCATGCCCATGAACACTGGGAGGTGTGGGAGGACGTTCAGAGGAGTCCCACCAGCAAGAGCACCCATCAACCATTGCCACACCTTTGTTTGAGCCCCTCTGCGCAGGGCGACAGTAGCCACAGCACAAGGAGAGGCTGTTAGGAACAGAGGAGAAAACAAACAGCAACCAGAGGAGCCTGAATGCTGATCTCAGCTTGCAAACATGTGGCAAGATGCCAGCAGCTTTCTTGACAAGTCCTTGTGTCCTTTCCAGGGCGCCTGGCATCCTGGCGATGACTGCTCCCAGGCTGGGTGCCTGCAGAGGAGAGGGCAGGGCAGCAGAGGAGCAGGGGATGATCAACCTGGGGTTGAGGTGTAAGGATGAAGAGAGAATACAGTGCCAGAGCAGGAGGAGAAACCAGACCTATCAGAATCCTCATCCCAGGGCACCTTTCCTCATTGCAGGACACATCTTGTCATCCCAGGACACCTCACACCTTCCTCTCTGGGCTTGTGCAACCTTTCCAGCCTTTGTTCCTGCTCTTAGCAGCACTCTGTCACACCTGAATCCCTGGTTTTGTGACAGCAGGGAGCTTAATTCTGTATATTGGATTTTTTTTAGGAGGGAAAGAGGAAAAAGATGGGTTTCTGGTCTTTGGGATGATAAAGAAAAGCTTGAGAGTACAAAGTAAGCATATACTAAAGTCTCAGATAAGGCTTTTCCACATTTGTGTGTGTCACATTTTTAAGTGTCACAAGTTTTATAAGTATTTGAAATCTGGGGCTAACCATTCTGGTTCTTCAGGTCTTGCTGTTCTTACCGTCCCATTTTGGATGAACCAGAGGGAACAATTTGTTCAGCAAACAGCAGAGGGCAAACTCAGCTCGCAGACAGGAGATGAAGCACTCAGTGCTGGGAGGATCAGGCCCCAGTTTCTGCCAGGACAGCCCAGGAGAATGACAGTTGCCACCTTGGTTAAAGACAACCCAGAATGGGTAGCAGCAGGAAACCTCTTGCTATAAGAGTTATTCACCCATCTCTTTGTTTTCACACTTTTCACAGAGCATCTTTCTGATGGGTTTTGATGGGCAGTGATAGCCTGGCCTGAGGCCTTCCAGTGCATTTCTTAAACCCTCGTGAGATTATGGCTGAGCTGATGGCTGAGCATCCCTTACAGCATCCCTCAGCTGACAAACCTGCCTCCTGTTTGCACACTGCCCATGAGAGACTTGTTTTCTGCAGCTCTTTGCCCCGAATTTATTTGCAGCTAATTTCTGGACCTATGGTTACAACCAAACCTACTACAATCAGCATATAATGGCCAAGACTAGGCTGATCACTGAATGGTGCTTCTCTTCCTTGGTTGGATTGTCCTTAGACATTGGTTTCCTGTGAAATTTTTCCATTTCTGAATTGTAAATTTGCTTCACACAAATATCCTCTCATACATGCTGAAATTCTGCATGTCCCAAGGCATGCTGCTGTTGGCAGATATTCATGGAAGGCATGTGAATAGGACAAAGACAAACAAATAAGAATGTAACACATGTGTTGTTATCCCTGACTGCCATCACTGACTGCAGCCACGGGTTGAGTTTCAGTAAGAATCCTGAGAAGGAGCTTTCTATCCTCTTCTAGGTCCCATCTCACTGCAGAGCAGAGGACACTGAGGTACTGTTTGATCAGCATTTTGGTTTAAATTGAATCTGGCTCTTTTTTTCTGGTTTATGTCCTCAGTTATTTATTCATGCTTTATAATTCTACAGATTTGCTTTAAGCAGCAAAGTCAGTATTGTAAGTGTTCGTTATTACTGGAAAGTACTCAGATGGTAAGGCAAGATACCGCCACCACATCCTTTCATGTACATGGATCCCTGTGACCTCTAGAGAAGGTCTCTTGAAGAACCGGCCTCAGACTGCTAATCTAATAAATGTCACTGCAGCCTGTGCTCAGATATCCCCAGCATTTCAGCTTTTCCACCGTAACCAAAGAAGGAATTCCTCAGCTGCAGACTGGAGTCACAAAGTTCCCATTTCAAGCTGTTCCAAGCCAGTGTTTTAGCCTGATTAGAGGTCTCAGCACTAGGAATGCAGAGCTGGACCAAGAGGGGAACCACAGCTATTCAGGGTGTTCAAGTGATAAGACCCACAATTGCAGTCTCAGGGTTCATGGGCAACCACCATGCCAAGAGAACTGGTCCACAGAAAAGAGAGGAGAGAACAGTAATGTGAAACCTTGGCAGTGGGAGGGTATCGTTCTGGGAAGATTTGGGAAGATGGGAAGCTGCTGTAGGAACCAGGAGAGCCCAGGGCTGGTCCCAGCCTGCTGGGCTGATGGAGGAGCCAAGTGGAGCAGGAATGCACGTGCTGTGACAGGCAGAGCTTTGGGCTGTGCACAGGCGATGCTCCTCAAGCCCCTCAGGTCGGACTGGCATCTATTTTGGCACTGTTTATTCTCAGCAAGCTGTTGGAGCTGACGAGAGCCAGGAGAGTGACAGATTGCCAGCGTGTTATGCTGCACATCTTGGAGTGTTAGACCACAAATCTGCTGAGAGATGAAGGGAAACCTATCATTGGACCAAATCTCACTTCTGCAGTGTGTGAAGCTCCCAAGTCAGGGAGCCAAGGGTGAGCTGAGGCAGCGAGGAGCAAATCCATTTGGATTTGTATTTTAGATGTGGCAAAACGAGCCATTCTTGCATAGCTCTGGCTTGCTGACTCCCCAGCTCCTGTCACGTGGGGCTAAGACAGAATCAGGCCCCGTGTTTTCACTCACATGGCATTTGTGATGCACCAGCCCACAAACACTGCATTTCCCCTGCAGAGGTGCTCAGGCTACCACCTACTCGTTTTAGCAGATTAGGCTACAGGCTATCACGTACCCAGGGGAGGTTTTACAAAAGCCATTTTAGGCTTTGTTCAGGAAAGGATATTGCAAAGTTTCTTGTGGCTACGAATCTTCCAAGAGAGACGCTGCTAGCCCATTGGGTGGGATTCTCCCATGGAGAGCATATTATCCAGCTAGAGGCTCTGCTTTTTTGCCAACCAGCAGTTTCCACACTCAGATGCAGGGATGAAGTGGGAAGAGAAGTGCCCAGCTCTGCCACACTGCAGCATTCAGAGCTTCAGCTTGGGTTTCTGGTGTTTCTGCAAGGCCAACGCAAGCGGGCTTGGCAATTGCTCAACCCTGCAGCGAGCTGCCTGGAGGTTGGTTTGCCACGGTTCAGCTGCAGGCTCACCTCCTAGAAGCTTCATTTCCCGCTGCTGTGCACTGTCACTGTTTAGGAAATACTTAACCCAATAGTTC
Organism: Hypotaenidia okinawae; assembly: GCA_027925045.1. Lineage (NCBI taxonomy): Eukaryota > Metazoa > Chordata > Aves > Gruiformes > Rallidae > Hypotaenidia > Hypotaenidia okinawae. The sequence goes on along the minus strand of BSDF01000019.1, from coordinate 9,734,880 downwards.
ACAAGGCCTAGTAAAATTCAGGAAGTGCAAATGTGTGTGAACCAAACCCAGAAATCCCTCCCCAGTGTCTGTGTTTTGAACCAGCTGCCTATCCTGCAGTGACACCTTTGTGCCCACCAGATATACTCCAAGGATCTTACAAGGAATAACTTACAGCTCTGGCAGACACCCTCCTTTCTCTCTCTGGTTTGCTCTACGTGCCTAGCTTTGTGTGTTGGGAGTTCCCTCACTGTTGGTGAATATGTCCAGCTAAGAGGAAAGGATATCCTACTTGTTTGTTGGGTTCTTCACAGTGCCTGACTAAGCAATTTACATTGTAAGCCACTTTTCACAGCAGTTCTCAGTTAGCAAACAATCAAAGCACAAATCTAGTCTTCGATTGCAAGCTGGATGTGACATGAATTTTGTAGTAAGCATATGGTGGGAAGAGGCAGCTGATAAAAAAGTGTACTGCACCCAAGTCTGGCAGCCAAGGGCCCAATCCTACACCCACTGAAATCTCTGACAGAACACAAGCTGAAGTTAAAAGGGACAAAGATAAAGACACTTAATAAATTGGGGTTTGATTTGAACCTGCAAAGAGCTTAGGGTTGACCACTACATACTGAAGTGATTCTTAAGGGTACTTATCCTTTCTCAAATCAGCTGCATAATAAGACTGAGATAAATGGGCTGTCCCATTAATGATGCTTTGTCACAGTTCCTGAGATAAGACACATGCTTCTTCCTCCACCAGTAACACTGTAAGATCACAATATTCATATAAAACACTCAGAGATATGGAGGGAGGAGTCTGACCACCGCTTCAGAATTTTTGCTGGTACCACTGATTATTTTATTTTATTTTATTTTAAAATCCTAGCAGCTCATTCACTTTCCCATCTTGTCAGGAATAAGCAGATACTTTTCCCACGCTCTGTGTCCTACACCCAGTTACTGAGTTGGACTGAGTGCTATACAGAGAACAGCTCAAATGCAGGTGGGAGGCTACCATGAACCTGCCCCAAGCCTGGGAGGGATTTGCTGCAATAGAGAGATACCCTTCCTTTGCAGTGATTGCAGCCAGAAACATGAGGAAATATTAAGCTTGTGTTTTCCTACTGGTATCCTAAAATAACAAGAGCAATGTGTGTCAGAGAAGAACAAGACCTTCAGAATATCCGGGGTTTATGCTGCCTGGAAATGATGTCTGGAAAAGGGCAATTGTCCTCTTTATGGGCTAAAATACATTCATATCATTCAGTTATCAGGGGAAAGTGTGTTAAGATAGGAAATAGCTATGTATGGTCCTCCCCTGCCCATCATAGGAGATGATGTGAATGGAATCAGAAGTGATGGGGGGATGCCTGCACTGTGCAGCTGAATGTGGGAGAGTGCAGGATTGCCATGGAAACCCGCTATAGTAAACGGGGCTCTCCAGCTGCATGAGAGGATTTATAGCACCCAGTTAGGACTAGGCAATTGAAATCAACCATCTACAGGTAAAATGGCACTTTGCTTTGCACATTGTCTCCATCGGCTGTAGAATGAAGAAGGAAGGGTAGGTGGGTGGGCAGAGTGACAGCAGAATGAAGTTAGGAGGTGTCCTAAAGCCTGACCTAAAACCCACAGAGGCTGATGGATTCTCGTGGATTTTGGTGGGGGCTGGACCAGGCATGTAACAAGCAGGTGTACGTTCCCTGTGCACCAAAACAGAGCAGTAGGCACAAGGGTGCACCATACCTATGCCCAACAAACTCAAGAGAGGAGAAGCAGAATCTGTCCCCTGCTTGCAGAACCCTGCTGATGCAGCTCAGGAATTCTGCCCAGTTTGGGCTTTTGCTTTGGAGCTGGGCAAGAGTCCATCTGGTAAAGGGCCCCCAAACAGCCTGTTAAACCTGTAAGACAAATGTGCTCTAAGGCACAAAGACTGCTTCCATAGCAAGGGATGGGAGGTGGGGGGATGATATACTGTTTCCAGATTCTCCCATTTATTGACATGCAGGCACAGTGATCTATGGAGTCCTATGAGACAGCAGCAACATTATTTTTGCAGTCCTGCCTTCATCACCATATATTACCAAGATGTGAGTGACAATGCCACGTAATAATCTTCTGGATCAGACACTGCACACCTCTCTGGTCCTGCTCCCAGCTAAGGGCAGCTGTTAAACCTAACTCAGACAGAACCACCAAGGGTCCAGCATGGTCATTAGCTCCTGCAGAACTCCATGTGCTTCAGAAACCTGCCTTGGCATATCTAGTAACAAAATCTCCTGACTTCCCATGTGTCCTGGGCTTGCTGTGACTGGATTTAAATACACAGTTTAGTACACAGCTGGCCATATTTGTGACATTAACAATAAGAAGGAAAATTCCTTTTGAGCTGAAGAGCAGTCCTTGGCAGCAAAGACTCAAAGCTCTGTGTACTCTGTAAGTGGGTTTTGCTGTGCTCCACAGCTTTTTCTTCAGAAATTGCTTTGTTCTGCTTCAACCTTTCAACAAAGCATCAAACAGCTACCAAGAATGTCAAGACTTCAGCCTCTTCCTTCAAGATTTTTATGTTCAAAAGCCAAACAGTCCAATCAAAATCTGGGACTTGGGTCCTCCTGTCCTTCCTCTGCTGATGCCTGTTTCTTTGCCATGAAGTGCTACCCACACAGCAGATGCTGCCAGCTAGAGCTTCCACTTCCCTTTTGCATGTTTTCCTCTCTGTCCTGCTTTCCTTGGACCTTCAGTGCTTTCAAAATCCCTCCTGCCACCTTTCAGTTCTTTACATCTACTCAGCAATTTGCAGGCCATTAATCTCAGACCTGCATCATCTGCAAACATAGTGAGAAGCTTATCTAATTACCTAGGTAAAAACTCTTGGGCAGGCTAGTACATCAGGGTACTTACAGATGCACAGTGACTGCTCATCTCTGATGCACAACATCTGCCTTGCATCAGAGCTGATCTGCTCTGTCTCTGTCAGGACACCAGTACAGACAACTACAAGAGATTACAAGAGCCAAAGAGCTTTATATATCCCAGTTACTAAGAACAGTCCCTGGGGCCAATGACACTGCTCATAAATTCACCCAATTTCTCTTTGATTATATTTGTTTTACCACTAAATGCCAATCCAAAATATCATCAATGGAGAAGCAGCTGGGTGAGTTAACACTACAGGCTGTCTTCTGCCTTGTTACGCTCTGTCAAGTCAGGTTGCCCTCAGATTTGCCAGAGTTTCATTGCTGCTATCCCTGGGGAGGCTAGACAGCACAGTCATTTAACCCAAGATCATTTACGACTGGAATTTGTTTGTCTGGGCTTTTTTTTTCCCTGTCTCTTTGGATAATAATGTAAACCAGCAAAAACACTGCCTTACTATTGACAAAATTAATCCATATGGAGCTAAGTGCAAAGGAAAATAGATACTAGCTACATCCCCATCCCCAATGGAAAACAAGCACGGCATATGTTTGAAGGTTAAATTCTCTGCTGATGGAAAGTGGTGCAGCCCTGTGCCAGCAAATAGAGCTATCCCAGTTTATGTAAGTAGAGAAGCTGACCCTGAGGAATTTCTGATTGCTTGCAGCAAAGTTGGTGGGCGTGTTACTTCACTGAGAGGAAGAGCAGATCCTGGACACCTGGAAATGATAGTTATTTAGGGGCTGAGTCAGTCAGCAAGGAGTGCCATCACTGTGCAAGAATTTGATAGGAAAACTCGGTTAATTGAGCTGTCTAGGAGAAAGGTAGTAAGTTTGTAGAGACCTGGATACACGGGAGTGAAATGTGCTCTCCTGCAGCCCAGACTGCAAGGGTTCCCAGATGCCTCCTTTACGTTTCTATGACAACATCATTTAGCAGCTCTGGAATGAAAGTCAAAAGCCAGGAGGCAGACACACTGTGCTGGGGAGCAAAACAACTGCCTCCACTCGCTTCTCCTTCCTGAGAATAAGTGTGGGGATAGGGGTGTGAACACAGGCTGACACTGTGCTTTGCCTCTCCCAAACCCGTCACTCAACACCAGGTCTCTGTTCTTTTCCAAGAGGCCAATGCAGCCTTCGGGCTGCAATCAGCAAAGGACACAAATATTTGATCTCAACAGACAACTTGAGCAAACGTTAATATTCATTTGGTCCCTCAGGCAGACCAGGCTGTTAATCACACGGCGCGATCGATGCTGCAGTGCACGTTACACTAAAAACACGACTGTCATGTCAACAGGAGGGGTGAGGCTTGCCAACCCAGGAAAAATATCAAATATCAGTAGATAAAACTGATCAATAGGTAGAACAAGAAGAGTGGTTTTACAGATAACAGAGCAGATTGTCTAATTAGAGTTCTGACATAATGCAGAGTAAACGCTCTCAGTCAGCAAATGCTGCATCCGACCCAGAACTCTTGTTTGAGCTGAAGCATATTTGAATGCCATTCTTCAAGATACCAGCTGATGCAGAGTGCACTCCATTCCTAAGAAGTTGTTTGTTCCACTGTTTAATTGCTTAATTGCTCACATCTTATTTCCAGTCTGAATGTGCCTAGGCACAAGTTCTGCATGTGCCACTTTCTACCAAACTAAAAAGCTTGCAATTCCCAGAAAACTCATTCTCTATAAAGTTACCTGTCACCTAAGATGAAGCCACACCTTAAAATTCACTTAAGTAAGCTAAACCTACTGACATGCTAACTTTGCATCACTCCTTTAGCTGCTATTTTTGTTCTTTGCTATAGTGTTGCTTTGTGGTCTCACCCATAGTTTCTTAGCTCCAGGTGCCCTTGCTATCTCCTGGTAGCTGATAAGCCTTCTCACAGCCCCTTCATTTCAGCATGTGCATTCCCATCCTCTTCTTTGGCATCAGCACTGTAAGTGCAGTGATGTTTGGCTGGGCTGGGACTCATGCTCCGAAGCGTCCCACCCTCCCAAACCAACTGATCCCACCTCTCTCATCGATTGTTTTTGTTCTTCTAAAGTTCATTTTTCACACAAACTTGGCTAGTAATGGCAGAACACTGATAAAAATGCTGAATGACACTGTACCAAGAGTAAATCCTTTTGGACACGCTAGGAATTCCTCCATCGGATAATGACTTTTAGATGAACATTACCAAATTTTCCATTCATTTAATGTAAGCTACATTGATTTTGTTGAGTCCTATCTTTAACAGAATGTCACGCAAGATTAAGTCAACTGCTTTGCAGAAGTCTATTATGTCAGCAGAATTACCTTTATTAACTAAATTTATAATCTCCTTAAAAGAAAGATTGCTTGTTTGATGAGCAGTTTTCTGGAGCAATGGATTGACACTCCACGGCCCTTTTTGACTGTGACCCTTATTAGCATGACATCAGCACTGGGCTAATGAGGCTAGAGTTACTTGGCTCATCCAGTTACCTTCCTAAGATACTTCATTTCACTATAAATCTCTTTTCAGGCCTTTGAGACGTGGCTTGTGTTCTGCTATTTGCTCAAAAATCAGCATTAATGGTGCAGAGAGTGTGCTGTGTGCCGGTTACCAGTCCTAAAATGAGAATTATTACTTTTAGCAAATGCTACTTAATGCTGTTATAACATCATCCTAATATTCTGTTAGACTGATAAGAACAGGCTTATCTCTGGGTGGAAGAAAAGGAGAAAAAATTATATATCCTGCCATAAACATTCAGCAGAGTCGAGCTGTAAATGGTGATATTTTTGCGTTGGCTTTCATTGCTGATTAAGAAATTGATGGGTTTAAGACCTGAAACTCTGTGGTTAGACTGCAGCTTTGGTTATAACCAGAATGTGCTTCCTGTCACAAAGCTCTAGCTGGGGGACTGCGAGCAGTGACACAGTCCGGTCCTCCTGCAGGAGCCTCGGTGTCCTTACTGGGTGGTTGGTGACAGTGACTTCTGCTCCTCAGCTCCTCCTGTCTCTCCTTCTCAGAGTTGTTGGTTAGTTAAATAGGAGGAAACCCTGTCAGTTACAGGAGGAGTGTTTGGAAGCTCTCCACAAGCTTGACTAAACAAAGCGATTGAAGTGTAACTATTGTTAATCTGTTTTATAAACAAACCCAAACAGGTTTGCTTGTAGTTAATGCCATTACCAGCGCTTACAATTCACAAAGGAAATAAAGGCCCCTTCAAGGGTGATAATGTGTATTTTCCCCCTGGGCTTTCAAATATAACATGAGATCGTTTCTCATTTCAGTTAACCCCCAATAAGATATCTACCCAGACTTCCAGCAGGAGAATTGGGGGTTTGTCTGTTGACTATTGGAAATAGAAGTTGGTTAAACAGCACCATTGTGGTCCCTGTAACACAAACTGATCATGACTAGGAGCTCTGGGGTATTTGCCCAAGCAATAAAGCTTTGATAAAGTGTCTCCAAGAAAAACTCCTTCAACTCCTCCAGCCTACTTCCACAAGGGACTCCCATTGCCCTCTTGGGGTTTTGGTTGCAGTCCTAAGAAGGCCTCTTGAAGTAGGCACCTCCGGGCTGTTAAATTCTCAACGAGTCAGCAGGGACCGTGCTCTGCAAAGCACATGTCCCCAGGCAGGGAGAAGTGATGGGAATTTACCAAGAGATGAAAAGGAAGCAGAAATCCATGTGCTGCTCAAGGATGTCCAGCTTGCTGCAAATATTGCTGACATAGATGGCTCTGGGCATCGTGTGAGAGGCAATTAGCAATGCCAGGGCTGTTACACACACACAGAGCTCATTATTAAATATCCTCCATCCTGGATATTGCAGCCAGCTCCAGCTTGGCCCACTGGTCAGACTGGGTCTCAGGTAATTCATGCTCAAGCTGAAATGCAGATCCCAGCAGTAGCCAGTTGTGATTCCAGGTAAGAAGGAAGATGATTGTGTCTGCAGAGACCCTGAGCCCCTGCGCTGGGGTCAGAGCAGCACTGGGGCCACAGTGCCACAGCAGCTGGACCAGTCCCCCCTTAGCAAGCTGCATCCAGAGAGAGCATGGATAGAGGAGGAGGTTGGCACGAGGCAGAATGCTGTTACATGCACCAGTTGCCTGTGCTTGACACCTGCTGAGTTCAAAAGCCTGCCCAGGCACTCTGTACAAACAGCTCTGAGGTAAAGAGTAAGATTGCAGCTGAAGAGGAGTGCTGGCTTTCTGGCTCCAAGGCATACGTGACATTAACACAAAGAAATCAGGACAGTCCCCTCCAGCCCTGCCTAAAAAATCCCCATCTACCAGGCAGGAAAATGCCAGGCCATAGGTTTTCAGTTCATCCAAATCACTGTGAGGCTGAGGGGATGGGTATTTTAAGGGTCCCTTGCTATTTATTTAATGAAGCATTTTCAGTCAAGCTTGAAAGCCAACGGAAGCGGATGAGTTCTGCCTCTTTGTTTGCCTCTTCCGAGGCTGAGAGGAGCATTAATGAAAAGGAAATTCAGGGACATCAGAGACACAGGATGTAAAAATATGCACAAGGATGGAAAGGCCAAATCCTCAACCACTGCGTGCATGCAAACAGCAAGGGGTGTAACTCCCCACAACAGTTAAGGTCCTGGTGTGTGTTTTCATGCTGTGCGGGGAGAAGAGAGGGGTGGGCACGCAGCACTTACCCTGCCATAGGGAAAGAAAGATCAGAGCACACTTGCTGTGTCTCTTTCCAGGTTCTGGGAAGGGAGTTGTACCCGCCTTTACTGCCCAGCTGGCATCTCACCCACCCCACCACTGGGTAGCCTGGGCAGCACAGCTCCGGGAGTGAGTGTGAGCCCCAGGGAGGGTCTTTGCTCATCAGCTGTGGCTGCTTCAGGTGTACGTGCACACAACTCAATTACTCACAGAAGCTTGTTACTCAGAGCTCTTCCCAGGTCTCTGTGCTCCAAGAGGGTTTAAAAGCGGCAGCTACAGTCAGGAAAGCAAATCTTCAGTCTCAGATGATCCTCCTTGTTTCAGGTATGAATAATATCCCTGGCTGTGAGCTTATATTGCAGGTTATGTGGAGATTGTAATAACCTTTTGTGTTTCTACTTTGGAGAGGAAATAATGGCTCCTCATTGAGTCTCACCTTCTGAACAGGGGAGTTGTGTTGCCTTAGGGCCAGATTCAGTGGAATGAAGGATCACAAAAGCCCTTGAAACCTGTAATTCCTTTACATGGCCTGAAAAAAAGCTGTGCAGCACAGCAGTTTTATTTAGACCTGTTAAATCATCCCGATGCATGCAGGGCTCTGTTCCCTGAAGAAAGATATTGAACCTTGTTCTTAATATGCTGTTTAAAACAACAGGACTGGCTAAGTGCTCCTGCTGAAACCCATCCCCATCCCCTCACGAGTTCCCAGCATGGCTCTGGGCTGTTCTGAGGAGGCTGCTGTTGCAACTTGTGTAATTATGTTTTATGAAAATCCCAAAGCCAGAGCAAATGTTCATGGTTCAGACAGGCTGTGTGTGGCCCTGATTTGCACACCAGCCTTCACACCCTCCAGGGGTGTTCTATTAGTCCCTTTTTCTTTAACAAGGCAAACTCCTCTCTTGGCCATCTTCACACTGGTTTCAGGCTTATTCAAACCACTCTGCTCACAGCTCAGTAATGTATTTAAGATCTTCAGACATTAATTCTTATTCCTTCCCCAGGAGGGATAGAGAGAAGTTACTCTGTTATCTCCACTTCAGAAACAATCACATGGCAGCTCCAACAGTGATGTTTCAAAAGAAAGCAGTCCTGGCCAAGGCTATGTTGCCCATCATCCCCCCTCCCCACTTCCACTCCTGTGTTGGTGCCTGAATCTGTACAGACACTTGCCCAACAGACTGGTGTATAGATGCAGAGCATGTGCTTTTCACTTGGATTAATTCTCTGATTCAGTGTGTGGCCACCAGAAAGCTTGTGCTGGACCAAGGCTCAGTGACCACAGGGACGGGCTAGGGGAAACAGAGGAAGCTTTACTGGTTTAGCTCTTTACTCATCTAAACAAAGAGTGAAAGGTTAAATGCCCTGCCTGGTGGCACAGCCTTCCTCAGTAGCCAAGAAGAGCAGAGGTGATGTAGATATGGATCTGTTTGGGATAGGAAAACTCTCATTTGTTATGTCAAGGTCTCCTGACATCTATGGATTTTTTAATCTACACTTAAAGTAAAAACATAAACACCACCACAACACAGGCATGTTAGAGTTTGACTGGAAAGAAAGGGCACATCACATACCTGATTTATCCTATGTCTACAGGTTCTTGTCTCTTTGGTTTTTACCTTTACCATAGAACTGCTTTTGACAGCCATTGTTACTTGCTTGCTTCTTTACCTCTACTCACTGTAAACTACTGTTGCTCATTGTAAAGGAATCCTGATAACTACAGATCTATCCCCTCTCCACACTTCCTGCTCCTTACACTAGCATTCAGAAGCCTGCACACAGAAGGAAGTTACATCCCCTGAGGTGCTTTGACATTAAAAAGCTGCAAACTTCCTTCACAGATCTGTTTATTTCCAGAAATAAAAATCCATTTATATCCATAAATGTCCATGGCTGTAAAAAAATCTGATATAAGCCAAGGCAAAGTTTCCCCAGTTTCACTGTATGCTTCTTTTTAGGATGGTTTAAACCAGTCCTACTCCATCTCCAGTCTAAGATCATCAAACTGCTGAAAACGTGAAGGAGGTAGGGAAATGATGACCATCCCCACACTGTTCTTGTCTGCTTTGTCTGACTGATAGCAGATCTTTTATGGCCTCTGTGTCCTTCTCCAGCCTGTGGCCAACTTCCACCCTTGCTAATAGTTTCATGACTTTGCTGCTGCTGGAAGTCTCTTGTCATAGGACTCTTCAGCCACATAACACTTTGGAGTTATCATTGCCTCCTCCCCCTGGCAGGATTAGGTGTCTTCATCCTAATATTTTCAAGAACCTCACAGGGACCTTCTGCTTTCAAACCCCTTGCATTTCTGCCAAAATTCCTGAAAGAGGGTTAGGAAAACAACTGGCAGAAATTGGATGCTCCTATCCATAGGCAAGGATCAGCTGTGCCTTCTCTCACACCAAAAAGAGCACAAGAAAAAACTCACTCAGCTCTGCATTCACAGAAACGGAGAATGGAGCCTGCTTCTCCTTGCAGGCCACCTTTATAGGCATTTAGAAAATGGTGAAGTTTTTCCAGCATGCTGGACAATAGCAAGGTGCTTTCAGAGCCTGCCAGGCTGGAAAAAAACCGGTAGCAAGTGGTGGTGGTTAATTACAGCTGTCACCAGGAGAAGTTGACAATTACAGTGCCAGTTCAGCAGTGATTTCAGCTGGGGTCTGTCAGCTCTGGGAAGCTAAACTGCAGTGCTTTTTGCACATAAACCCCAGCAGAGGCCACCAGTAACCCATTTCAAGAGCTGCAGGAAAGCTTCCATGCTAATTAAGAGAGATCTTTGGGTTTTAAAGGGAGTGTCTGGCTCCTTAAGTGTGTCTGGCTGGTGAAGACACCAGGGCAGTGGAGAAATGTTCCTCTGTCTTGCCAGCCCTTAAATAATTGACAAAACGTGCTGGTTGACTGCAGTATGAGAGTTCTGTATTACCTTCCTGATGCCTTCCCTTCAGCTCTCCCTGCCTTTCATGGGTCTCTTCCAAGCATTGGGAAACATGGCAACAGTTAGAGCTCTTTCATATTGTGCTATGATAGCTTTGGGTATCAATTATTAAAAGAAATATTAAAAACTGCTCAAGAAGGTTTAAGATCCTGCAGTGCCATTGCTTAGTGGTGTGGTTCTGCCAGTGTTTGTCAGTGAAGCCATAGAGATGTTCAGTAACTAGGAGGAACAGGATGATGCAGGTAATTTAATAAACCTTGCTCTTTACTAGGAATCAGAGGTGTCTTTAAACTGCAAAACCAAAAAGCTGTTGGAGGTGAAGAGGTACATGGTGTCTGACCAATTAAAACAAACCCTGCACTGCCTTTGATGGGTTCCAGCCTGGATATTTCGTGTCCTACCATCGTTTCCATGATCCCATCCTCCTTTTTGTCGCATTTCACAGCAGCCCCTTTCCTGTTCACCACTTACCACTCCACTTCCTCTTGATCTTATCAGAACTGAACAAATCGATTTCTTTTACCTTCCTCTCACAGGTCATGCTTGTCACATTCCTCTGGAGCCTTTCTAATTGCTCCACATCCTCCCCAAGACATGACACAATGTGGACATAATTCACCAGAGGAATTAGTGGTGGGGTTTTTTTAACTATCAGGGTTTCTTTCTCTCTGTACTCTCGTAATTGACCTGTTTCATTGCTGCTGAGCAATGGATCTGAGTTGTGGCTTAGGTCCAAGGATTTGCAGGGAGCTTCTTGGCATGAATATGTAGGGTTAACCAAACACAACCCACAGCAAAGTAATTGAATTATTGTATCTAATGAATTCAAACCTATTGTGACCTGTTCGCCACTTCTACAAGAAGGAAAAGAAGCTGAGTTTGTCAGATGATAACTTATCCGTTGCAAATTCATGAATTTTAAGGCCAAAGGGGACCATTATGCTCATCTCAGTCTGACCTCCTGCATAACCCAGGCTGTGGAATTTAACCCAGTGATTCCTGTGTCATTAATGTGTGGGTGACCCGTTTGCCCAGAGCTCTGTGGAATACCATATGTCTGGCCAGAGCCCAGACTGGAAGCTGGCCTCCACCCTCCTTTCTCCTACTCCCCTTTCCAGCATTGTTTCTCTAAAGTGTAATTACTCTGCTTGCCCACACTCATGAAATGCCGGCCAGCGCCATGGGCCTCCTGCAGCAAAGCACCCTCTGTCTCCTGCGGTTGAGGAAGGGCTGCAGCCAGAGGCAGGAGCAGCTGGTTTTCATCTTTTGCACTAGTATTGCTGACCTGAAGAGGAGGAGACGTGGACAAAGACCCCCTGGAAATACCAAAATCTTAGGGCCAAACAGTTACTTGTTTCCATGCGCTTGTGAACAGCTGCTTGCACCAAGATGTTGGTTGCTCTCAGTGAAACCACAAACATGGGTAAAAACAGCCTGGTGTGAAGACACAGTGTCCCAGCCTGGCCCACGGGTTTGCCTGTGGTCCCTCCAGTGGTGCTTTTGCAGCTGGTTTGCTCAGGGGTGCAGTGGGGTTCCTTTTATTTGGGGGGTGGTATGGCACGTACCCAGGAGACTTGTGCCTCCCTGGGTGAGGAAGCAGCTCTTGGCAGGATGGTTTCAGCTTTCTCTGCTGTGGCTTATTAACAGAATTGAGACTTTTCCTATGCTAAGATACAGATACAGGTTTGTTTATGGGTTTTTGTTTGGGATTTAAATGCCCAATCAATTAGCTCTTGGGGAAAAGGCTTTTGTGGTTTGCTAGTGAGGTGTTATTGATGATGTTTTTTCCTGAGCAGGATCTCTGCCTGCTCTTCAGAGGGGCTTTTGTGCAGGTCCACTGGGAGAAACAGTCCAGTAAGTAGGGCACAGCTCTGGATTCCCTCTGACCACAGGGCTCTCATGTCTGCTGACCAGCCTGCCTGCACCTGCTGAAAGCCACAGTTCATACCTGCAGTTTTCTAGGGTATCTGTGGCAATAACGCTGTTTAAGTCGGTGTTGCTGGCTGAGGGGCACTAATTTACAGACAGGCCTCTGCTGAGTGATCAGCTCCCTAACTTTTACAGGAACACCTCAGGCTTTGGAAAACAGGGTTTGGAGGTGACCTGCATCCACCTTGAGATGTTCTGTTGACTAAAGACCCCAAGGTTCAACAGGGCACGGTTAGCACAAAGCGAGCTGCTGCGGGCCAGAGGAGAACACTGCTTTTCCTGGTGGATTCTTTGCTACCAACGACAGCTGTTGGACTTCGTGGCTACTTCTGCTTGTGCAGCCTTACTGAGAGGGCATGGGCTTCTGTGGCACCCCCTCCTGACTCGGGTAAGGCAGCCCCAGCTGTGCTGGGCACTGCTCCCCTGCTCGTCCTAACTGCCTCCAGGTGCTGGCACTTACTGTTGAGGAGAGCATGGCTTAAGCTAAGGGACTGCTGGGGGTGGGATTAAGTGGCTACATACGGTGTGGGTTGGAAATCAGCAATGCTCTGGCACCCCCGCTTTGTGCTAGCATACAGGGATGGTGCCCGCACCCCGCTCCGTGCGTGCGGCTCCGTCCTTCCCGGCTGTGGCAGCCCCGAAGGTGAGCGCGGAAGCACCGCAGTGCGATGGCAGATACAGGCACGAGCGTGACCCTCCCTGCTGCGCCGCCTCCCGCGCTGTGCCTCGGCTGGAAGGGGGATGGCGAGCGGGGCGGCGGGGTGCCCTGCCCGGGTGCTCAGCCCCGCTCTTTCCCCCGCCCCTCCCCGTTCCGCCGCGGGCCGCCCGAGCGCAGGCGGGCGGCAGCCGCGGTCCCGGGGCGAGCGGCAGCGCCGAGCACGGCGGCCCGGGCGGAGGAGGAAGGGCCGCTGCCCTCGGCGGGGCTGACATCAGCCGGAGGAGGGGCCTGCCCGCGAGTTTCTTCGCTCGGCGCATCACTTCCCGCCGCTGCCATACTCCGCTGCCCGGTACCGGGCAGCAGCCGCGCCTGCCTCCGCCGCGGCGGGCGGCTCGGCGGGGCCGGCGCCCATGGCGTGCCTGCCCAGCGGGGACAGCCCGGGCTCCAACCCCCGCCGGCAGTACTCGAGGTGAGCGGGGGCCGGGGCGGGCGTTCGGGCGCGGGGGAACCGGGCTCCGGACCCTCCCGGCTGGCCCCGAGCTGTTCCGGCAGCCGCGGGCGGATCCGCGCCCCGCGGAGCGCCGGGGTTGGGGGGGAAGCGGAGCCGGGGGCAGCTGACGGCCGCGAGTTTCCCGGGGCGGGGAGGCACCGCTCGTCCATGGGAAGTGAGACGCTGTTGCACGCCTGGGAATCCAGCGTGAGTAGAGTGAGAGGAGATGGAGGGAAGGACGTGGTGTTCCCTCCGTGGGGCAGCTCCCGCTTCGCGTCCGGGGTGGTGGGTGCTGAGGTTGCTGAGAGGGAAACTGTGGTTTTCCTTGGAGCTAGCCCGGAGCCATCAGCTCCTTCCTTTAAGGAGGCCGATGCCAAAACCTTCTCAGTGCTGGGCATTTGCATGGGAGGCTCTTGGTCGCACTGCAGAGACTTTAAAGTCTGAGCTTTAAAATCGAGTGCTACAGAAATTAACTGGGGAAAAAATAGCTTCAGGCTGTCTGGTGTTCACCACAATACTGTACCTTGTCCTTTTAATTTAGATTGTAAAAAAAAAAAAAGTCTAAACTGGAGTCAGTTTGAGGCCTTACAGCATGATTGGAATGTTGTCAATGCTGCCCATCCTCACTGTGGGTTATTTTTTGTCAGAAGTGGAGGTAATGCAGTATCTGGAGCAAAAGGGGGGGGAAAAGCTTGAAGTATATGCAGTACAGTAGCTTTTCCTCAGCTCTCTTTGCATGCTTTACAATAACTAGCATGGCAGCTAGTGGGTTGTCTGGTTTAATGGTTCATCAGAACAGCCGGTGTTTCTAGTTTCCATTGTATTGTGTGGAAAATGAAAAGAGAATGCAGTGTTAAAGCCATCGGTCTGCCTAACCTGGTGGAGCTACAGCGAAACACACCGGCTTTTAATCAGACTGGATCTTTTCCTTTCCTTTTTATGGTTCTTAAAGTCTTTGGGGAGTAGACTTTGGTCACTTCTGTGAAAGGGATCCCAGTGAGGGGCTGCATAACGCTCCCACGTGCCTGTTTGGCACAGTCAGTGCTGCTATCAGCTATGTAGTGAAGAGAGAATTGAAGACATGGGAATCACCTCTCCTGTGGTTTAGTCTGGGTGGCTCTTGCAAGGTTTGTGGCTTTAAAATTCCCTGCAGTGAAATTCAGGCTTCCTCTGCAAGCCTTGATTGTATGTACCGATGCAGCCTCTGCTTCTACTGCGCTGTTAACTGGAGTTGTAACTTAGAGTTTCTTCTTTCACTTTGCTTGTGTTGAAGTGTAGAAACTTCTAGCTTGAAGTTAAATGACTCTCAACTCCACCCAGTGGGCATAACCAGGGTGAGAGGTGGAACCTCAGGTGACTGTTCAGCTGGTAAAGCCATCACTGGTGTCCAAGTGTTTCTCAGTGTGGTCTCTTTTTTCCCCTGCAGTAACTCAGCTGTAGAAGGTGCACTGCAGAAGTGCACTCTCTGCCTGCACGGGCACAGACCCCTTATCTGGGGGTGCTGGGGAAGCTAAATTCCTTCTGGGAAGAAGGACAGGATGGAAGGAAGCATGCCCCAAAGAAATGAAAGTGCTCATTTATTTTACTACATCCCATGGTGTTTCCCTAAATTCAGCCCATCCTAAACAAAGGCATCTGTTCTCTTGGGCTCGCAGCAGACAATCTGTGTGCTGACTGGGCCAAACTCATCTATTTAGAGACACTGAAGGCAGGAGTGTCTGTGCTACAGCAGTAACACACCGTATGCAGTTTTGGAAGGGGTCCTGTGTGGCGTTTTACATCAGCTCTTGCTGACCTTTCTGATGTTTATTTGATTGCTGGTGCCACAGCAGAACTGTTGGGCTGGGGACTGGGGCAACTTGAAATTACAGAGCTTTGGACGCAATTGAGCAGTTGTGATTCTCTCCAAGCAGGTGTGCCTGTGGTGGCCAGCTCCTGCTTTTGAATATAGTATCTCTGGTGGGGCTTGTTGAAAATGTTGAGCTCTGAACTTGAGTTGAGAAAGTACTATGTGAGCCTGAGATAATGCTTTACTGCCCAGGAGGTTTTGATCTGGTGCTAATGTAAGTGCATCCACTTCAGCTGCATGTAACCTCTGAGGACTTCTGTTGGACAGAATCCAGGCTGTGGGAGCTGTGAAATACCTGCCTGAGGCAGGTGCCCAGCTCTCTTCTGCTGCTGCAGGTACAGTCTCCCTTTCCTCTTTATGCTAGCTGGCTGACCTTGAACATGTAGGAAGCACTGAGCCCATCAGATGATTCCCCTGGACGGTGGCGCCTGAGAGTGTGTGTTAGACTCAAGCTGGGGACAAGTGCACCAGTGTCCAGGGAGTTCTACTGGGTTCCTTTGGCCATTTGCTTTTAAAAGGCCTCTCTGGAGATTTCCAAGTCCGGGAGTGGAGCATGGGAATGTTCTGGGGAAACCATGGCTGCGCTGCATTGACATCACAGAGACATAATTGATCCTACACAGAAAGAGCATTAGATAATGCTGCGGTCAGACCAGGAACACATAAACCTGACGTGAAGACTTGGATAAAAGCATGTCTTGTCCCTTCCTCTCCCTGTGTTCTCCTGCAGTGCTACGGATTTTCAGCAGAGCTGTTGGGTTCTGTAATGTTTACTAACTTCTCTTGATTGTGTTGTAAACAGTCTCCATCTCACTCATTAATGTCACTACAGTGGGTACCTGACCTGAATGTGCATCAGGCGATTACAGCATCCTCTGAGCACCGCTGATCCTTCTGGAGAAGGCAACTTTCTCCTGTTCTGGTGGGAGGACTGAAATATTGGCCTTCTGACATGGAAGGCAGTGAGAGAGGGCATAACTCATCATGGAAGTTAAGGCACAATAAGGTGGTGTTTGCAAAGCAAGTCTGCTGCGGGGTGGGCCTCCCTCTGGAACAGTTCCTGTTCATTTTGCACATATCCAGGAGGTCACAGTGCCATGAAATATTCTGATTGCTTTCCAGCTGCTAGAACATACAAAGTTTTGGAAGCTTACTGTACAAGTCTGGACTTCTTATAAATGCTAAAAGCAGTGTTGTCATGTTTTCCTTTTCTTTTTGAATGAAAAAAGTAGGTATTGCTTTCTTAGATACGCTTCAATGGCACCTCTCAGAATCAGTAAATATTTCGGATCGGCCTCAGGAGGTGAAGATTAGTGCTGTGGGAGCAGTGCTGGTTTTGGTGTTCCTTAGGACTTGTCCTGGATACTCAAGTGAGGAGACCTTTCCGTGACAACTGTTGGCTCTGTTCACTGGGGCTGGATGTGAGCAGCGGTGCGGTGACAGAGCTTTGTGCCCTGCCACGAATCCTCTGAGCTTGAGGGTTGGAGAGTGGCTGGCTCACAGGAGGATGGTGGAGGAATCCCTTTGATCTTGCTAAAGATATCTCTGAACCCTTGCCATGGCAGCTACTGCAGCCCCTGGGAATGGCCGAGGTGGTTCAGGAGAGGGAGCACACCTCACTGAGCAGCCAGCTGAGTGCCGATGCTCAGGGCAGCTCTGGGTGGATGGATGGGAAGTAGCTACCTGTATGTCTTTGCCTTATAAAAGTACTTGGAGCTGGAGCAGATGACGTCTTTTAAGTAAGCAGAAAATAAAACACTTAGGTGATTTTAACCTGCTTGACCTTGTAGGTTACTTTACCTGCTGTTTGTATCTTTGACTTCCCAGCAGATTTCCCTTGTCTCCCTATTCTGATGTTGCAAATTGTCACAGCAGTCTTCCTCCTGCCTCCAGGTAAGGATTTTCCTGCTGAAAACAACTGTGCTGTGAGTGCTGTGACTGAAGGTGGTCATTCCTGGCTGGGCAGGCTTGGCCACTGAGGGCTTGTTGGCATTGCAATGAAAACGTGGTTTTCTCTACCACCTGACAGCTGGGAATGACCCTTTTTTTTGTCTCTTTATTCTGCAGATCAGAGTAAAGAAATGCTTCGTTATTACACTTAGGAATGCTCTTTTAGAAGGTCCTCAAAAGTTCCAGTTTCTCCTCTGTAGGCTTGTGCAGTCAGCCTCCATCAGGCAGAAGAATGTGAAAAATGGGACTAACACTTCTAAAATAGCTGTGCTGGTAACCAGTGGCCTGAGCAAAAATTATATGATAGCTCAGTGTGCAGCACTGGCTTTGACATCTGGTTTGGGACATTTTGAACAACTCGTTATGTGGTCATCCTCATGTGGAGCCAAGCAGAACATTCAGGCTCCACCACAGGAGGGAGAATGGCCGTTGCTGGTCAGGCCTTGGACTGGGAATCAGCATCTGGTTTTGTTGCTGTTTTCCCCAGGACCTTGGGCATCCTCTGTGATTCTTCTGTGTTTCAACTCGTGGGATGTGGGTAGAGAAGGCTGCTTTTCCTTCTCCTTTGGTCTCCATGTTAAAAGGGTAGGGGATGTGCCCTGTACCTGCACAGTGCCCACCACACTGTGATTATCATCTTACTTCTGACCTCTAGGTGCTGCTGCAATACAAACAGTTGTTGCCTTCAGGGTGTTAATTTGACTCCTACCTGTACGTGTAAATCGAGTTGAAGATACACTGCTGCTTCCCCTGTGCTGACCTGCAGCTCACTGACTCGAGTTATGCCAGGCCTCGTGGGCCTGAGGTCCAAGCTAGCCCTCTGGGTTCTTTATCCCAAAACACCTCATGCTGTCTGAGGCACTTGTGTCAAGCAGACTGCAAGGAGAACTTTGTGCATCAGCCACATACGACTTTTGCTACTGTGTCAACTCAGCTTGAATGACGCGAAGCCAGTTCCCTGTGAGATGAGCACTAAGACCTGGGTCACCCCAGGGCTCCACCGAATGCAGAGCTGTGTCTGCAAGCAAGGCAGCCTGTGCCCCTTCCTGCCTGGGATGTCTGTGAAGCTACCCAGTTCTCCATGAGTAGCTGCTGAGGTGCCTTTTGCTAATTGTGGCATTAGTCATCAGCTGCATCCCTCCTGGGCAAGTATCTGAAAGAGCTCATGGCTAGCAAGAGAGACAGGACGCTGGCTGGAAGGGGTTCCTCTAACCAGGAGGTTGGTGGGGACCAGGCTGGGGCAGGCTTAAGGAGAGAGAAAGTCCTTGGGGTTTGTGTTGGTAGCAGCATCCTCTTACCAGTGATTTGCAGTTGGACCACGGTGATCAGGTACCACAATTTAGTTGCCTTCATGCCTGGTGGGTCCCGTTCTAGCTCTTGCTTGATCCAGGTTATGTCAGAGCTTTGGCTGGTGGTTGCAGCAAGATTGGCTTAAGCCACGTGATAATCTCGTGTGTAATTAATTTCTGTTTTCCTGGTGGATGTAACTAATGAGGGATCTGCTGCCTTTTACTTTCAGAGTAAGTTAGAGGAGCAGTGCCTATTACACTGGAGGATAGAAACTCTCTATGAAGGCTGGGAAATTGATTTGTTATAGAAGAGTGATTTTAAAACTCCTTTGTGGCCATTCCTCTCCTCAGCTGAATGCAGAGACTTGAGAGGTCATGGGAGACTAGAAATACCTGAGTGAAGGAGACAGGAGCAGGCTGCCTAGCTCTGTTGGCAATCCACTTTCAGTGATGAGAGCATTCCAGAGATTGGATTTATTCCTGAGACCTGACATAAACCACAGAGGGAAGCCTTGTCTTGACATGTGCCTTGAGGGTGAGCAACATCACGGCCAGCAGCAGGCTGGCTTAAAATTGAGTATGTTAGTAAAAGGCTGGAGAAACAGTTTCTCTCCCCACTGATTGAGGCCTGCAGGCTTGGAGGGGAACATCTGCAGTATGCTGTGCAACTAGGAAGGGATTTTTTTTTTGGTGAACGGGAGCTAATAAATGACTTTGAGGTTTTTAAATGAAGCTCATCAGGATGGAAGATCATCCTGCCTGGATTCAAGCTGGTGGTGTGTGTGTTCCCATTAGGGCAAGGGATCTCCAGCCCTGAAGGCTCGACTGTCCTGAGGCTTCTGGTTCCCTGCACTGAGCTGGCTGCTGCGCTTGGGACGTGTCTGGTGCTTTCAGCTGGAGATGTACTTAGAGCTTGAGCAAGGGCAGAGGAGAGGCAGTGGGAGGATGGCAGTCCTGGGGCAGAGCAGACCTCCCCTTCCCTCACCGCTCTGCAGGACCACCCTGCTGCCATCTTCCCAGCCCTCCTCATCCTTCCCCAAGGTGGATCTGGGGTGACCCTGGCTCGTGTTCCCTGCACAACCCGTGACTGCCTAGCTTGTCCTTTGGCGTCCTGCATCCGTGCTGTTCAGCGTGTCCCCAGGGCACAGCTTACTGCACCACAACCACGTGCGGTTCGTGCTCTCCCTGGAGCACATACTGGTGTGTCTCAAGCCTCATCACCCCACACTCTTGTGTTCCAGCCCTGCTTCCTGCTCTGTGCTCTCTTGTCTCCCCTCCAGCAGATCAGACCTTTTGTCACCAGCCAACACAAGCTGCAGGTGTTGTGCTGCTGTGGTTGCTTTGGTGCTGCCCTGTGTTTTTTGCACTGTAGGTGATGTCCAAACTTGCAGTCAGCCTTGCTTGAAGAACAGGTTTGAACTCTGCTGGGTCTTACACTATGAGAAGCCACCAGCAGCAAGTTCTGGGAAGGGAGGGATCTGTCTGATTTCACTCTCGATGCTTTTCTGCTTTAAGAGCAATTTTTATCTCCAAATTGCTACTGGAGTATACCCAGTTTCCCCCACTTTCTAGTCCTGCTTTGTGTCTTGCTTTGATCAGCCAGCCCAGCTTCCAGAACTCAAAGCCATTTCCCTGTTATAAAAAACCAGGCCAACCAAGGCCATGAAACAAAAATTCCTCCTGTGCCTGGGCATTGCAGGCTGCATAGCCCAACCACAAAGTGAGGCTGCTGAATTCTGGGCATGGGCTATTTATACTGTCAGTGGGAAAGCTTTCCATCGACTGAGCTGCTCCCTCTCCAAGGAAACTTTTAATTAAATGTTATTTGACAGCTCTGATTTTTTAACTGGCTTAGATGTAGCTGGTATAAATGGGGTATCTTTTTCCCCACTGGAAGCTGAACAAAGTAGGAATAATCTTGTTGGAAGGCCACTTGCTTTCAGAGTCCTGTCAATCTGGCTCTTGATGTAGTAAGTTGATAAGAGTAAAAAACCAAAACTCCAACCAAAGCACTCCCCCCACCCAGAAAGTTGACAGTTGTGCCAGTGCTGGGTGAGAAGGGCAAAGGAAAGGGACAGTGGCTGCCCTGGCTTGGGGCACAGCAGCTCTCTGAACAATGCCCAGTGATGTTGTGTAACTACCATGGGAAGGAAGTGAGAATTTACCGTTGTGGTGCAGTTTCAAGGGTGATGTTAAATGAGCAACTTGCAGCACAGTGCTGTGCTTAGCTGACTTCACTAACTTCTCCTGGGATAAAATGACCCTGTTGGTAAGAGCAATAGCAGTGGCCTCTACTCTTACCAGGAGTAAAGCAAATACAGGCTCTTTTTAACCCTGAACCTGAGGCACTGGGGTGTGAGCCCTCCAAGCCAGTAGCCAAAACCCAAAGGGGTGCAATGGCTGATCCTGCAAGTGCCTGACTGATCCCAGGCCTGGGAAAGGAGGAGCAAGCATGTGCTGAAGTACCTCACTGATAACCTGATTGTTCTTCCTTATTTCAGTAGGAGCAATTAAAGACCCTTCTGCAAGGCCCTAGATGTTGGAGCAGCAACACAAACCCTGAGTTAATTACTTGGAAGGGCAGTTTTCTCACCTGATCACTGCCTTCAGGGTAGAATAAATAGCTTAAATGTTTTCTGCTATTCCTAGTTTTCTTTTCATGGGAGTTCTTTTTTGCCTGAGGATGGCAGGCACTGGAACTGCAGACCTTTCCTTTCTGACTCTGAGATTAGACATAATATATCTAAAGAAGCTTCATCTTCTACTATGAGTCAGTAGATCTGTGCAGCTGCTAAACCTAAAGGAATTTTGAATGAAGGAGGCTGGATTGTCTTGAGTCCCAAAGTCCTTTCTGTTACCCTTCATGCTTCTGCCCTCTGGAGCAGCCAGAGTCTGGAGCCAATGCACCTTTCCTCCATGTGTTATCAGGAGAAAGAGTAAGAAAATGGATTTAAAATGGGGAAAAAATACTTGTGCTGATTGTAAAAGATAACTCAGCATAGAAGCCATTTCATGTTGAGCCATGGCTCTACCTGAGAGCAGATGTTTTGTCTTGGAAGCTGCTTTTAAAAAATGGATGGATAAAACTTAGTGCTTTCAGTTGACAGATGCAGTTTGTTCTCTGAGCTGCAGAAAACAACAGCTGTGTGATGTGCCTGGGAAGCAGTTTGGACCGTGTGACAGGGCATCTCCCCTGCTCTGGGGATCCAGCTCCCTCCTGTGCTCTGGCTGCCTGAGGTGAACTGAGATGGCTCGTGCAGAAGTGAAGCGCTGCCCCTTGGAGCCTCTTGTCTGGATGCTGTGTGGAGTTTGCTGCAAACATGGGTCTGGCTGCTGATCCTTGCTGATCCTGGGACAAGTTAATTGATTTACAGCCTTGCTCATGCTTGCCTGCTCCACCTAGCCTGTGGAGGAATGACTTCTGCTATAGGGCTGCAGCAGACTGGCCACAGGGAGATCAGCTTTGCCACGGGGCTTCTGAGTGTTGTGGCAACACCAATAACTAATAGTTGAGTTCCCAAGGGAAGCTCCAGCATGCTGCTGGGACAAGCAAGTGGTCCTTGTGTGTGCAGTGAAGCTTCTCTGTGCCTCGATTGAAACCTGTGTACGTTTGGACGTGGGATGGAGCGTTTGCTGTACCAGATGGCTTTGCTGGAGTGTGTGTTCTCATGACTTTCTTGATGCTCCTGTGATTTTGCAGGCCCCCAGGCTATGTTTGCTCTCTGCTGGGTGTCCCAGCAGGTGCCTCTTGCCCCATGCAGCACCTGGGTTTGGTTGGTGGCACCTCCCTGGGCATGTTGGTGTCAATTGCTGTGTCTTCCTGTGCTCTGGCTTGGAGCAGCCTCGGTGCACATCAGCTGAGGGGGAGTTTCTCCTGTGATCCACACCACAGAGTTGAGATTGGTCTTTGTGCACTCCATCTGTGGAGTATCCATCCATTCATGCCCAAGGGGAGCTAGAAAGTACTGATTAACGGTCATTTCTCTGGGGCTATGTGTTAATTACTGCTATTCATAGTTTGTATTACAGCACTACCTATTGTCCCATGCTGCTGTGGATCCTGGAAGGCTTAGATCCCTGCCAGGGTTTCACAGTGCTCGTAAACATCAGTATTTTATTGCAGCCTTTCTGGGAAATACTGTTCCTGTCTTCAAGGGTGGGAAATTGTATCGTCCTCAGGGTGAAAGAATATAGGTGGTAAAGCCTGAAGCTGAATGTCCTGACTCCCACTGCTTCCCTTGAGTGCTTCCTTACCCGCATCATGGTGAGGTTAATTGTGAATCAGAGAGGAGACCTTGGCTTCATCTTTCACTGCACTGTGCAGGGCATTGCACACTGTCACAATGGCTTTGCTGTTCTCCTTAGTATGGGAGGGAGCAAAAGGTTGCTTGGAAGTTACCAGCTGGTGATTTAAATACCAGGCTCTACCCTTTCCCAAGGTGTGCTTTGCAAATGTGGTGGGAGCACAGCAAGCTGCAGGTCCTGGAGCAGCCTTGGTGGCCATGGGTCTGCTCATTGGGAAGAGCCCAGCTCCAGGTATTGGCTTGAAGAAAACAGAATTAGAGTGCTCAGGGACATGGGACTCTCTGTAGGTAGCTGTCTCTTGGGCTTTGGGAAGAGAGCAGTTAATTTAAAAATGGGAGAGAGGAACGCAGAGGAAGATGTTCCCTGTAAGAAATTTGCCTGCAAGTTAAATCATGCAAGAGCTGAGTGGAGCTCCTGGGCGCCCTGCCTTGAGGGGTGGTTGTTTTGGGGGAATGGGGAAAGATGGGGGGAGGAAAATCACATGTCTCGATTCTTACAGATGGGTGGCAGGAAGCTTTTGGGATGGGCAGTGGCTGCCAGTGCTTCCAGGAGAGTCTTGCTGTCACTGTGCTCCAGCTCTGCTCTTGTGAAGTTACCGTGTTGCAGCTGAGACTGAGTCAGAATACAGCCCCTTTCCTACAGCTGCCTGCAGAGCTTTCTGCATTGAGGAAATGGCACTGGGGCTTGTATCATACTGCAAATCAGGGGCCATCAGACCTGACTTGCTTACTGGCCAAGTTTTCTGCAGCACGAAGGCTGGAATATAAACCACCAGTGACTAAACAAGTGGAAAATATCAGTGTGAGCAATGTGTGTTTCTCTTTCCTTTCTGACAAATAAGCCCTTCTCGTTTCAGTGAGGAGTTGCTTGGGAAACCCATGGGCCAGCATCTCATAGTGAGTGAACAGGGACACATGAAGGCAGATAAATGTCCTGGAATTGTGAGACTCCACGTGTGTCTCAAGGCATTTCCTGGCCTCTGAATTCAGCCAAGTGTCTGAGCTCCTCCATGGGTCTAAATAATAAAACACAGTTCACTGTGAGGGGCCCAAACTTGAAGGCTGCAGCCCCTGGCCGACTCGTATCAATTGCTTCCATCAGGGCTGCAGCCCAGGGACTGCAGGCATGGGCTGGATGGTTGGTTGAAGTCTGTGGTTGGGTGCTTTCCCAGGTAAAGCCACAGAGAAAGGGATGCTGTTGTGTTACCTGCATTCATCCCTTTCCTGTGTGCTGTTGTGCAGATGGTGGTAGTACGTTAGCAGACACCACAGGCTAAGCGAGAGCATCGTGTCCCAGGGGGAGCTTGGCCGGCGTGTTTGGGTGTTGAAGGAGTTAAGGATGAGATGGCTGAAAGGGCTCACTTCTTCCTCCACTGTTCTGGAAGAATCCCTCGGGGAAATGTGAGTTCCCTTCAGTAAAGCCATTCGCTGGCATGGGTGCTTCTGGCAGAAAGCTATCAGCCCTGCCACGGAGGGAGTGCTTTGCAGAGAGTTGTGTGAGGCCAGCAGCGGAAGAAGGAAGCTTGTGAAAGCTGCACGGGGGCCTGTGGCGCTGGCCTCCCACAGCGGTGTCCTGCCACGCCGTGTGTCCTCAGGAAGGAGCGCCGGGGCTGTGTGCTGGGGCTCTGTCCTGCTGCGCGGTCTGTGCTCTCTGTGACCGGACCGGTCCTGGCCCCAGCATCCAGGACTCCCTCCCTGACCCTGTTTTAAAGCCAAACGCGCAGTGACGTGAGGATGAGGGGTGAGCAGACTGTCAGGAGCCCTGCCTGGGACTTCTCTCTGAACACAGTGTTGTCCTGTGGTGGAAATCTCTCTGAAGGCCCCTGGGTGAGTGTGGGCAGCGTGATTTCGGGCTGGCTGAAGCAGGGTCAGACTCCAGCGGTGCTGAGCAAAGCTCCCAGCCCACGTGTGGAGGGCAGAGCTCACCTGCCCAGGGGTGGCTGTGCTGACAGCAGCCTTAGGAAGGAGATGCTTTCCAGCCCTGGCTCTGAAGGAGAACTGAGTCATTTGTCAAGGCTGACGCTGGCGGAGCTTGTTGCCTGAGGCTAGGATGGCACACAGACAGGAGACTGAAAATATAGCTGTGTACACAGAGGAGAGAAAAGTAACAGCTCGAAGCATGTGACTAGAATGAAAATTAAAAAAAGAATTCCCAATTAAAGCCATGTGTGTTGGAGGATGTAACTGCTCCTGAAAGGCTCATGGAGGCTGTTTGTACAGCGCAAATGCAGCCACTCCATAATGCCCTGGATTAAAACACTCAGGCTTCTCCAGCACACTAAATCCATATGGAAGCAGTGTTGTTCCTGTGTGTCAGCAGCTTCCACAGCCTGCAGCTCTTACGGGTTAAGGTAAGGAGCTGTCACCTGCCTCATCTTCCCTGTCACTGCTGCCTGCGCTCCTGGAGCGTGTCTGTGTGCAGCCTGCTGCTGTGCCATGGCTCTGGCTCACTGCTAGATGATGATGATGTCTCTGTGCAGGAACAGGATTTTTTTTCCTTCTGAAGGCATGCATTATTCAGTAGTCAGGATAAATGAACTCCTTCACTTTGGGCATGTGTATAACCCTGATGCTGTATCCTCCCTTCTTTCACAAGTCAAGGGGAGGAGGGGAGCAGTGAATTCTTTCAGTGCTACAGAGCAGCCTGTGTTCTGTATAAAGTCATTGCAGTGCCTCTGAGGTTGCAACAGGGAGCTAACCTAGGTCTGTGGAGAGATCTCCAGTGTCTGTTGCTGCTTGTTTTGTCTCTTTAACTGTGTTTCCATCAGGCTATATGTGCTATAGCATTAACCTCTCCCTTTGACATGCACAGTAACGAATGCTTGCCAGGGCAATGAGGGCTGTGCTGGGCAGTAGGGAAGCTGAGGGTGAGAGAGAAATCTAGGTAATGGGAAGGAGGGGGAAAAAAGAGCCAGAAGAGGAAGAATCCTAAGTTGAAGCCCTGAAGGACATGGTGTTAGGAAGCTTGATTTGGGAAGGGTGTCTTGTCCCCTTTCCGAAAGATACTGGGTTCTGTAACCCAGCAGACACAGCTACAAGTGGGGTACAACTGTGGGGCTGGATGCTGGAACCTGCTGGTGAGCTGAGGATGGATCTGCTCCTGCTGTCAGCCAGACTAGAAGCCTCACCTGGTGCCCTAGGGATGAGAGAGCATCTGCTGTGGGGTAACAGTAGCTGGTTTTTCAGATTGGAGAGGGAAGTGCCGAGGTTTGGAGGTAGTCTAGGTTCTTTTGCTGGAGTTGGATGTGCTGTGGGCCTTTACCCTGTTGTTGAGGAAAACAGGAGACTTTTTGGCATAGAAAAGGTTAAAAATCTGATGCTTCATCCTTTTATTCCCCTTACCAAAACCTCAGTTCCAAGAAACCTATAAGGGAACATAATTTTGTTGCTTTTGTTCATAGTAAGTTTTGTGAATCACTTCAAAAGCAAATCATTATATGGACTAACTCATGATTTTGCAATAGCAATACAAAAATTATGAGGGAGAGTATTAGTGTTCTGTAGCCAGGCAGACTTTCCAAGAAACATCATGTTTCTACAAATTCCTCCCATGGAAGAACAGGACCAGAGTCCCATTTCACAGATGCAGAGATGTGCCCTGCTTTGATCTGTATGGCACTTTCACATAACAGTATATCCTTGCTTGTTATATACATGATTGATTTGCACTAATACCACAGTGTTGGAGCAAAACCTGGTGGGATGCTGTGTCAGGGAGGAGCAGGGACTTGCCTCCATGCACACAATTCATACAGACACCCAGTGCCAAGTGTTTCCAGGATAGATGTTATCCATGGAGCTACACTAGGCCAGAAGTGCTAAAAATCTGGGAAAAGGGGGTGGAGGACTAAGCCACGAGATCCTGTGGAAGAAGTGAAACCAGCTTGCAGGATGCTGGAGCTCCAGGGTTCCCCGCAGAGGCAGCAGACACCAGCCCCGGGCTGTGCTGCACAGTGCTAGACGGTGGGTCTGTTCTCCTGGCGTTAGCAGAGCTGCATTGCTGGGAGGTGATGGCCCAGCCTCCTGGGAATCCTGCCACATGCTGATTTATAAGCTGATGGCACACACAGATTTTTCCATAACGCCATGAGGAACTCTCACAAGCGCTTTAGCTGCTGTTCTGCTGAGTCTGGGTTGCATGGAGGAGCTGCAAAAACTGTCTAGAGATGCTGAGGACCCCTGGCTGATACCTGAGTTCTTGGGGAGCTTCTGTGTCTTGGGGTTTTTTGTTTTTTGTTTTTAAAAACAGATGTGGAATATTAACTTTACAAAATCCAGAGGGGGCTCTGTGGCTGTGCAACAGCCCTGGAGAACAGCAGTGTCCTGCACCTGAGCTCTCACACTGTTTGCCAAAGTAGCCTCTAAAATCTGTGTGTGTCTGGGCTGATTTCCAATGTTTAGCACCCCTGAAATTCCCTCAGAGCATGAGACAGCTGCAGAAAAACAACGTAGTATTGGTGTAATCCACTCTGCTGCAGCTTTGTCAATGGAAATCTGTCCTAATGTCTGGTGTGGCTTCCAGCCTGGATGTGAGCTCTGCCCACCTGCTCTTTGTGACCTTGGGGAACCACCGTGGCTGTTTCCCTCTGTGACTTTCTCTGGGTTGGGTGTGCAGGACAGAAATCCCCAAGGGAGGATCTGTCATGGGCTCTCACTGGTGTGCCCTGGCTGATGCCACCGTCTTTACTGGCCTTACCAAGTAGAAGTTAGCAAAAGGACTTGCTGCTTGTTTGCACTTGACTGCTTGGTTCTTGCTAATTGCTTTTCAATGAGTTCTGCAGAAGGTAAAGGAGAACTAGGTCCATGCTGTTTCCACCACTAAGATCACATCCAGATCCCTTTCAAGGTTTGGTGCAGAGCATCCTGAGTGGTCTCTTGGCGAGTTGTGATTGCTCAGCAGCTCTGGCTGGAAGCCTGCATGGCCCAGCAGCTTGAGATGTGGGGGGTGTGTTTCCAGATAAATCCCAAAGGCTCCTCTCACTCTTGGACTGAAACACTTGGCTTGGGGCTGAAGGGAAGCAGAAGAGACAGGAAGGGATCAGAACCAAATTGGCTGTAGGTTGCTGAGGAGCCAGTGGAAAAACTGTGGGAAGGACTTTGTCAGTGTTGCCTTTTGCCCTGCATCATGAGGACAGTCCCTTTGCCCTGCCCTGAGCACGGGGCAGTGGTTTGGGTGGCTGTGTGGGTAGGAAACAGGCAGCGTGCAGGGGATGCTGGTGCTGGGCAGGAGCAGGGCAGGTTTGGGATGAGGTGGAGAGAGAGTGCAAGGGGCTGGGTGGCTGGGCAGGCAGACCTGGCTTTGTAAAGTCAGGCTTAGCTGTCACACGGTCTCCCTAGTGTTACCTGGACTTGGCAGCAGCTTTTCAACATGCAGTTGTTTTCCTGCTGCAAGTCTAAGCTCCAAGGCAGGAGCAATTGGCAGGTTGAGAGAGGAGGAAGGGAGGGCTGCAGCTGGAGAGCTTTCCAGGCAGCTTGAACTGAGAAGAGCCTTGGGCCCACAGCCCCTGAGCTTCTGGGAAAACAAGCCCTGCTTTTGCTGGCCATCAGCACAGTAGGCTGGGTGTGCAGGGTTTCAGTGGCATAAGGCCCCTCAGTGTGTGCAGTAGCAGGGCACAACTGGAGTGATTGTGCTGGGGGGTGGTTGGGGCGCTGGGCTTGACCCTGCGGGTGCTGGGGGGTGGTGATGCTGTGCAGGCAGAGCTCTCTCACAGCTCCAGTCCTGGGCTGTGTGCTCGCTTCCTCTGAGCTGGCACTGCTGTGTGTTAGCTCCTGTGGTGGGTGAGGACTCGTCCCCATCTCTCATGGACCTGGGGGGCTGGGCAGTGCCCTCATTCTGCGCTGGGGTTCAGGCTGCACCCATGGGAGCTGGCTGCTGAGCCCCACCATGTGTCTGTGGGAGGCAGGCATGGGGCAGGTCTAGAGAAGGGGTGTCTGAACCTGGACATCTCATCTGCAGTGTTGCTGAGCTGGAAAGGTAATCTCCCAAACCCAAATCCAGACATTTTCAGTAATGAATCCAACATGAATGAACCTCTGTGGTCAAGAGAAATTGAATGGCATAAATAAAATGGGTAATAAATAAATCTGCTGTTTTCATTGTGGGGCTGGAGATAAGCTATTTGTTTTTCTAATGTATGTTGTAATTGTAACCCAGTGTATTTTGCAGCAGAAGCAGTATAGTGATTTAAATCATAGCATATATTTTAGTGAGAGGATGTGTTGACCTAGTTGCCAAAGTAATGTTATAATGAAAAGCCATTCAGGCTGCCTGTCCTCTCTTGCCCTCTGGTTTCTGGAAGTGACTGAAGGAAATAGCACTTCACTTCTGGTGAAATCATCCCCAGAGTGTCATTTTATTGCAGTGTGATGGATTAATTTCAGTGGAGGCACTGTGGCATTGTACAGGAAAGCAAAATGCTCTTGGAAAACTCAGGAAGTTTCCCTTGTTTTGCTGAAATCACCAAGTATTCAAGTATTCTCAGTAACAAAATCTGAATGCCTAAAAAATCATCCCAGTGATGCAGGGACTAGCTTGTTTGCTGCTTTGCATGGCAGGTTTCAGATGGTAAAGCTGCTGCCTTTGTGGTCCCAGTTATGGGGGTGAGACAATCTACTGACAGCAGGTATTGAGCATCCTCCTTTGTGCCTCCTGGGAAGGAAAGAGCATCCTCAGATGAGCATCACTAGTCTGTAAGTGTTTGGCAAGCTGGTGCTGCTGGTCTGTATGCTTGTTGTCCTTTAGCTCAAGTGGCAGGAGGTGGTGGTTGGGTTTATACCCTGCTGATGGGCCATGCAAAAGAGCATTATGCTCCAGGCTTCTCAGAAGGTTTTCTTCTCATTCATCTTGAAAATTGAGATCTCCTGCACAATCTCTTTTCTGAGGCATCTTGATCAGTTCATAGGTGTGGTGGGTTGGTTTTTTTTTTTGAGTCAGACCATGTTTTTATGAGTTAATTTGTAAACTGGTACCTCCTTAATCATAATTTCCTTAGACTTGGAAAGTATTTGCATCTTAAAATAAGTGCTTTGAAACTGGGCATCAGGTGAAACTGCTAACCAGGATGAAATGAAATTCACATCTGCATCTCAATCCTGCCTGAGTTTGTCTAGTTTGAGCGGTTTGCCTGGCACTTGCAAGGGAGGACGTGGCAGAGGTGCTGGGAGCCAGAGCTCCTGCTCCCTTTCCCTCTGCAGCTGTCTCACTGGGAGCAAGCTACATCTCGCTGTGCCTTAGCTTCCTTTTTACAAACAGGGGTAACAGCTACCCCCCTACATTTGCAAAGTATTTTTGTGGTCCTTAGGCTGAAAAGTTCCTGCATGTACCGGTTCAGCAGCATAAACTGCTCCACAAAATGCTACTGAAGCAGCAAATAACTCCCACTGGCTTCAGTTCTCACAGTCCCCATCGCTCGAAGCCACAGAGGTGGCTGTTTGTCCTAGGGACAAACAGGGGTTGGACCTGATGATCTCCTGAGGTCCCTTCCAACCCCTGTGATTCTGTGGCCCTTGGTCAGATGGGGAGCTGTGTAAGCAGGGGAGTGCTGGGTGACTCTTGCATTTGCCAATGGGGAGTTTGCATTTGAATTTCTGACAGTGACGCAGCTTGTTGGAGCCATTTATGGATTGAAATGGGGCCTTATTCAGCTCTGCTAATAAGAGGGTAAATGCAGCTAAATACAGCTGTCTTCCTCACTGTCATTTGGTATTTATTAGCAAATATGCAGTGGAATTGAATCCCTTGTAAGTAGTCTGCAGCTAATGGCAGATAGCAATTAACTGAAATGACTGCTATTGAGCACTGGCGCTGCCATCAGCGAGTGGAAGAGGAAATCTGGAGCCAGCGCTCAGACCCGCCGCCTCCCACAACTCCCTGTAGTTTTTCCCCTCCGGATTCTCTGTTTCATGCCCTTATCAAAAGCCTGCAGTGCAAACCTCTTCATCTTGGTACTCCCTGGAGCTCCAGCCTGAATCAGTGCTTCTGAAGCAGCAGGCAGTGTGTGTGTATTATTATTTTCAGTTTGGGGGTCGCTGAAAGGACTCGCTGCAACGCTTCCTCTAGTGAAAGTGTGGAGAGTGGAAACCTTTTCCTCTCCTGGTGACACAGTGCTGCCTCTGGAACACCTCACATGCTTCAGGAGATGTGAAGGAAACTGGCCTGGATGCTTGGAACAAACTCAGAAGCTGGGAAGGACTGGATGCAGCGTTAATTGTTCCATCTTTGGCTTTTTCCAAACAAAAGAGGAGGTTTTGTTTTCTTCCCCTCGCTAATAAGGTGATGTGTAGGTCAGAGTGTCCCAGAAGCTCTGCCCTCCATTGACTGGAAGGAAACCAGCTTCTGTGCGCTGGTTTCAACTACCCCAAGTAGTTTGAGTCAGGCTAATTTCACGTTAGACCTTGATTGGTTTGTCACCTTTCCCTGCCAGCCTGTTTGAGAGCCCAAAGAAGGGCTACGAAGATGCTGAAGGGCCTGGAGCATCTCCCCTGTGAGGAAGGGCTGAGAGCTGGGGCTGTTCAGCCTGGAGAAGAGAAGACTAAGGGGGGACCTAATTAATGTTTATAATTATCTTAAGCATGGGATGCAGGGGGAATCAGCCAGCCCCTTTTCAGCGTCTGTGGGGACAGGACAAGGGGCAATAGGGCAAGTTAGAGCATAGGAAGTTCCACAGCAACATGGGGAAGAACTTCTCCCCAGTGAGGGTGAGGGAGCCCTGGGACAGGCTGCCCAGGGGGGTGTGGAGTCTCCTTCTCTGGAGAGATTCCAGCCCCGTCTGGACAGCGCCCTGTGCAATATGAGCTGGGAGCTGTTTTGGCAGGGGGTTGGACCCCATGAGCTCTTCCAGCCCCTGGGATTCTATGATATGGTTCTGCTCCAGGAGACAGTTTACAGGAGGGGATTAGTGCTTGGGTTGTGAGATGGGTGGGAAGCAAGGGGCTGCGCTGCAAGGAGAGCTGGAGAGGGTGGAGAGGCATTGCTGGTTGTGTTGCACAAGAACTGGTTCTGGGAGTGAGCTAATTGAGTATTTTCATTAGTGCCCTCCCTGCAAAACAGAGCAGCTTGCTAATGGGTGTGTTGGTGATGGAGATACAGCAGTGCAGGGGAGGATGAGTGCTGAGCAGGAGGAACTGAGTGATTGATAGGTCTGGTGTCATGGCAATGTGATGGTACTCAACGGTATGAAGTTACAAGCACGTGTGTTTAAGAGCTAGTAATAAGATTTGGGAGCAAGTGAGAGGGAGAGAGGTGGCTGTGAGGAAAGGGTTGTGGTGAGGAGAGAGCACCCTGCCTGGGGCAGAGCGAAGAGAGACAAACTGCCCAAATGGAATCTCCTTGTGAGAGCGCCCCAGGTAGAGAGGAGCAGTCCAGCCTGGCTTGCAGAGCTGGCCCAAGGCTGAACAGGTGTAAATTCACCGTGAATCCATTCCAGCAGTGCAGCAGGAGGGTCTGGGATAGCTTTTCTCCCGTAGGGAAGCCCATGAAGACAGTCAGACTCTGTCAGGCAGCAGCGTGAGCTGGTTTGTGTGGGATGTGATCCCTCTCCAACCTGTCCCCAGGCAGCGATGGGGAGATGGAGCGTTTCCTGCCTGGCTGTGCTACCTGCAGCTTCAGCCATCAGCTGCTGCTCAGGTGTGGGAGCTGTGTGAAGCCTGGGGAAGGAAATTACCCAAGGGGAGTAACTCCCAGCCTGGTTACTTTCTTTAAGGATGTGCTGCCAGTTAATTATTTAAATGCATATTTAGTTAAGCCAGTGAGCATACTTTTACACTGAGCAGTTGACAAACTTGATCCCTTTTTGATTGAGGAAAAAATGTTTAATTGCCCCTGTCACCAGTGCTCTGAAATGACATTTATTTTTGTATAAAATTCAGTCAGATTTGGACTAAGATGCTAAAATCTGTTGCTTCATTAAGTCATACCAATAGACACAGAAATGGTGTTTTTTACTACTATTAGTGTTTTGGGTGTTTTTCCTGCCTTATCCCCTATCTAAAAGCTTAGGGTTTATTCCTGACTCTAGAACTACAGCAGCTCTGATTGGGAATGAGTTTTACCATCACCCCCACTAATATGAATCAAATACCTATAAAAAGCTTTTCTTTCTTGTTTTTTAAAGGCAGTCTCACCTTGCAGGCAGGAAGGGGCTCTCTCACCCTTGAGGTTTACAATATTTAAGGCAGTGGACAACTGTCTCCTGGCTCTGTCTTGTGACGTGATTATTTTCTGTGGAGCTTGGTAAGTGCTGGGAGTGAGACAGTTCAAACAAGGCAGCCTGGAACGTGGAGGACAAGTTTAATAGCTGGTTGCTGTATGGTCTCCTTTTTTCCACCTGCCTGGTGGAGATCTGAGAGGTGGGATGTCTCTGTGTCCTACTCAGGCTTCTGTGGGTGTTATCTCCTGGGCTGCAGGACCTGCAGCAGTCCTGAGCCCCAGGTCAGCACGTGGCCTGGGATCCAGCAGAACAGCTCGTGGCTGAAGGCAGTCTGTGCTGTGGCTTTCCAGCCTAGCAGGGGGAGGACAAGTGTGGTGATGTCTATGCAGTGTTATCTTCTTGGAATATTTGGCAAGGGAGGTGCAAAGATCTGGGGGGAGTGGGGTGTTGGGAGGTCTGACTGTAGCTCCAAGCTTCCAAACACACGTAGGAAGTTGTGTTCCCCCTCCAGGGACCTATGTCATCACCCAAAACCTAATTATAGTGCTGTTTTGACAGCAGTCATGGTGCTCATTGTTAATGGCTCTGATAACACCTTGTGCTGTTTGCTTTGTTTCCTACTTGGCAGTGTTCTTGGCATCCCCAGTGCTCCTGGGACCCTCGCTGCCTTCTCCTTATTGCTTTGTTGCTTGAAAACATTTGGTGTGTGAGAGTCCTTGTATTTTGCCAGTGCAGCTTCTGTAAGGAATGTCTTTGCTCTTCAGGCAGCCAAAAGGCAAGCTGTGGTGCAGATCATCCTTAGCTGCTGTCTGACAGTGATAAGTGACCCTGGGAGATCTTGTGAAGGGCGGTATCTGTTCTTCCTATTCTTCTTGGCTCCTTCTGCCTTCAGATCAGTTATCCTGTAAGGAAGAAGTTGAGGAGGAGGGATGGTGGCCCTGCCCTGTGTTGGATTCAGAAGAGGCTTCGTCACTGCTGTCACTGTATGTTGGAAGATGGCCCTTCTCCGCCCTATGAGTGTCACAAACAACCTCCATTCCTGGGTTTGGAAGTGGCAGCTGTCACACTGACGGAGGCAGTGTGATGTGCCAGCGCTGTGCCACCCGCTCCTTCCCCTGGCAGAATGCTCTGCAGATTGCTGAACTCATTTGTGGCCAAACACTGGGCTTCTATTTGGCCTCTTACTGCTTTTAAAAATGTGTGTGTTCTTTTGTTCTTCCTGCAACACAGATACTGTCCTTCCTGAAGTACCTTTTGCAGAAGGATTTAAAAATGTCGTGGGAGCCACGTTCACAGGCTCACAGAATCATAGGGACCTCCAGAGCTCATCAGGTCCAACCCCCTGCCAAATCAGGCTCCCTAGGACAGGTCACACAGGTTGGTGTGGGCTATTCTGTGCTGTTAGCTAAAAGGTTGAGTGGTGAGGAAGTTGCATTAACAATTAGCATCAGCATCTTAGCTGGGGATGTAAGAAAAGCAGCTCATGTTCTGCAGTGTCTCTCCTGAACCACACCATATGGCCAAGCCCAGCACCTTCAGCTTGTCAGCAGTAATTTGCTGGCTCAAGAGGGACTGAATCTTCTTTTCTTCTATTAAGACACGAATAGTAGGTGCTTGCTGGGGTGGTACAGGCCCAGGCGTGCTGTCTGTGTGTCAGCAGAGGGGAAGCTTAATACCTGGGGCATAGAGAGCCGTGTCTTCTTCCATGGGGATATTTTGGAGCCTGTTTAAATGGCATGGGATGTGCTCTGTGGGATCTGTAGTCTGAGAACTGCTCAGGTCATTTCCAGAACTCACCTGACAAGGAGAGGCTTGTAGGAGCAGAAGTCCTTCTGCTCTTGAAGCAAAGAAGCAACAACAGGAATAGCTGGTGTGACCACAGAGGCAAAGCGCTTTGGGAAAAGACCAATTCAGGAAGGAGGAGGCTGTTTGCCTCTGACACCGACCACCTCATGGACTCATGCAGGGCCCTTTTCCTTTGGGCAGCACTGAAAAGAAGTGAAGGAACCAAGATGCTCTCTCATTGCTGGATTTCAGCTGTGAGCTCACCTGGCTTGTACCTGAAACCAACAGTGGATGAAGGAAACTGTATTTCTTGAAGAAAATAGGACATTACTTTCTCTAGGCTTCTGGAAACAAAAGCAGAGCTCCTTTCTCCTTCCCTTTCAAAGGCAGCATATGGATAGAAAAAATACCTTGGATAAAGGAGTTAGATTCCAGCAACTTACTGGTAATGTTGCAGAAGGAGAAGGGGTGAAAACTGGAGAGCAGTGCATGTTGTATGGACAAGAAGATGCCATCAGTGTCTTCAGAACCCCAGATCCTACCTGTCAACTTGAGAGACCTGTCTGCAAAATTATTCCAAGTAGTCCTCAGCTTTGCTGCTTCTTTCTGCCAGTGGGCTTGGAGCTCTGGGTTTATGTTCAGAAAATGTGTAACCTACAGAACAAGAGGTAGGGGAGGGCTTGGGCATGTGGGAGGAACTGGGACTGGAACTTGAGCCTGTCTTTACTCACTGTTTTCCCTTTGCTGGTGTGTCTGGGTGGTTCAGGTT
Source organism: Hypotaenidia okinawae (assembly GCA_027925045.1). Classification (NCBI taxonomy): domain Eukaryota; kingdom Metazoa; phylum Chordata; class Aves; order Gruiformes; family Rallidae; genus Hypotaenidia; species Hypotaenidia okinawae. The sequence goes on along the minus strand of BSDF01000019.1, from coordinate 9,699,228 downwards.
GGCTCATGTGAACAGCAGGTTTCTCTCTTCTGCCTAAATTGTCTTTCTGGCCTTGTCTTAGGGACAGTTGAGCTGTGGCCTTTGGAAGTTGTTGTACACATAGGGTTTCAGCGTGCTTGAGTTTGTTCATTGACCTTTAGTTGGTTCCTCTGCCCTTGGTGTTGTGTTTGAGTGCTGTTAAACCTGTGGGAGCTGAGCTGCCTGCAGAGTTCCTTCCCAGAACTGGCTGTGGGGACACTGAGGACGTGGGCAGGGCAGGTGGGTTTTTAAAGTGGGTTGTGTTTCTATTAATAATTGCCATCCTTGACTCTTGTCCCTTCCTGGGGCAGCAGAGGCTTGGCAGAGTGTGATGCAGGGAAAGAGCTGCTGCTTCCTTCCCCGTGTTTGCTTTGGTCCCAAACTGAGCAGTGATGTTAATTAGATAAGTCAGATACTCTGCAAAGCAGCCTGGTCAAGGACAAACAGATTTTAATTAAAGGCTGTTTGTGCTGGAAGGTCATGTCACTGCATTGTGCCTGGATAGTTACTATGGGAACACCAGGAAAGCACCCAGAGAATGTGAGTGTGTGCAAGTGTGTGTGTGAGTGTCAGGATGCAGCCACCAGCCACAAGCTTCACTTCTGGTTGTGTTTCCACTGGGAAATATGGCCTGAATGAGATGGCACCCATGGGGTGTGGAGTGGGGTTTTGTTGCTGTAGGGTTTTCTGTGGTGCAGGGATGGGAACCCTTGCTTCAGGATGCTCACATCACCCAGCGGGTTTGATTGGAGCTGGACTGCAATGCCATGAGTTGGGGAAACTGGTCTGCAGCTCAGTTTCTAAACTGTTTGCAGTTGGTGACCTCAGTTCCTTAGAGAACCCAGATACTGGGAAGAGTTTTGTGTTGAAATTTGAACTGAAATGATTTTGAAGGTTGTATGTCTACCATCTTCTGCCTGGAATCCAACATTAATTCCTGTGATAGCAGCTCATCCTGCATTTCAGGTCCTCTCAAGATTCATCTCTGCTACGCTGCTTGAATGTAACCCCCCTGATTTGAGGATAGGGTGCTCCTTGTCTTCAGCCCCATACCTTCTTTCCACTCTTTGGGATGTATTGGCAGAGACTTGTCAATACCTGATGATGACATGAGATAACCACTCTGATCTGCAAACCACGAATGTGCCCTAGGACTAATGGAAGTTTGGTATGATCCCCAAACAGGCTCCTCTAATTCAACACGCTGGAGCAGAAGCTCATTCTCACTAATTTTCTATCAAGGGGAAGTTGAGGCAGGGGCTGGTGCTGCTCTGCACCACGAGCAGCCTTCCTGCTCCAGTACAATAGCCACTCAAATGTGGGCTCTGCAGTGAGCCTGAGATCAAATATTTGTGTGGGAGTTTGAGGTGGGAGCTCAGATGAGCTGCTTCACAGTCCCGTTCTCCATCGTTACTCGGTGGTTTGGGGGGTAAATGAACAGTGAGACATGGAAGGTCACAAGTATGTTTGGAGGGACAGTCTGAAACCAGCTCTCTTACTCCTTTTTGTTGTTGTTGTTTTGTTTGGACAGCCCTTATGGGTTGCCTGCCTTTGGAGGATGCCGTTGGGCTGCCAAGTGTTGGGTGTGTGGAGGCACACGGAGCTGACTCAGCAGAGAGATTGCCAGACAAATAGGGTTGGATTTGAAACAGTTTATGCACTGCTCAGAGGAACTGGCTTTGTTTCCTGGCAGCTGAGAAAATGCCATCCTGCCTGTTTGTAGGAAAAACCCATCAGGATGGGTGTTCTGTACAGCCATCTCCACGGGCCCCTTCACAGCGGGGGGGAAGAGCTGGGTGCAGACTTGGGCAGAAGATACAGCAGAAGCAAGAGCAGCTCTGCCCTGAAGTTGGTGTTTGGGGGATGTGTGGGTGCACGGTGGCAGGTGGTGCCCTTGGGGAGAGAAGCCAGAGAAGGGCAGAGTGCCCCAGCTCGCCTCAGCCACGGTCTGCAGCTTCTCCAGGTGCAGGGGCTGAGCCTTGGCTTGTCCTAAAGGTACCTTTGGGGCAGCGTCTTCCTTCTGGGGCTCAGCAGGATGTTGCTGTGGGAGGCATCAGCTGGGCTGCTGATGCAGCAAGTTGTTCTCTTGGTGTGGGTACCAACCAAAGTTCCTGCATGTGCTCTTCAGCTGAGCTCAGAGCAGAAACCACCTTTGGGCATTTATTATCTCTTGTCTGACCCTCACTTCTCTGACTGGGCAAACAGGCTGTGTCTTTTCCAAGCAGATGTCCACCTTTGACCTAGATAGTTTTGACTTTTAAAAATACATTGAGCAAAAATACAACAGAGCAAAGAGGGAGTGTCTGAACAGAGGAACAGGAGTGTGCTGTGTCTGCCTGCCTCCAAGGGGCTGGCTTCCCACAGGCAGGACCCCTCCGAACGCAAGCCCTCAAACACATGCTGTGTCCCTGCTGGGAGCTGGAGGATGCTCATGGTCCAAGAGGGACAGCTGTAACTTGGTGAGGATGTGGAGCACGCAAAGGAGCACGTTTCCCTCTCCTGAAGCAGTACTGCTTTCCTCCAGCTTGCAGAACGCTGGCTGACAGCACAGCATGCACCCTGGCCAAAGGTGTGGAGAAAGGCTGGGGAGGAACACCAGCCTGGAGCCTGTGGTGCAGGGCGCCCCTGGAAGAGGTGACATCAGGGGGAGTTAATGAAAAGCAGACGCTGAGCTCTGTGGAAGCTGCTCAGCCAAGAAATTCTGCACAGTCCAGGGTTTTCTCTAGTAGCCAATAGAAGTGTGTTAGAGTTTGGCTACCCTCTCTGTTACCCTGAGGAACGTGGTGTGAGCAGGAACAGCCTGGGCGTGTGGCTTCTGCGCTGTGCACCACCTGGAAGGAAAGCAGATGCTGTGTGACTCCTGTGATGTGAATGTCTTGAGAACCAGGAGTTCTGAGCTTCTTGTCCAAATTCCTACCAGGACCCAAGGGGCAGCCTTTGGCTGCTTGCAGATGCAGTCTCTAGAGATGCTCACTTAGGAGGCTGGTTTCTGAGGAGCTGAGTGCCCACCATGCCCACTGAAAGCTGGTGTCCACACCACTGAGGTGTGCCAGCTGTGTGTCCCCAAGCTGTTATCACCCAGTGTTTGACCTGGGGCTGGTACCTCGGTGCTTGAGGCTGAATGCAGAGAGCCAGCTGCTGCCTGGAGCTGGTGGCTCCTTCCAAGGTTTGGGGCTGTTTTGTAGGGCTTTTTCAGAGAGTAAAGATGTGCAATTAAGGAACGTTTCTAACCAGTGTGTAGCAGTGTGGGTGCAGCACAGATTAATTCCTCTTGCTTTTAACAGAATGGAGGCATCCTGCCTGGAACTGGCCCTGGAAGGAGAGCGCTTGTGCAAGGCTGGGGACTTCAAAGCTGGGGCAGCCTTCTTCGAAACAGCGGTGCAGGTGGGGACAGAGGACCTGAAGACCCTCAGTGCCATCTACAGTCAGCTGGGCAATGCCTATTTCTACCTAAAGGAGTACTCCAAGGCCCTGGAGTACCATAAACATGACCTTACCCTGGCCAGGTAAGCATGGCAGCAGTGCTTTGTCCTAACCTTACACAACCTGTCAGGGCTTGAGTGGTGGCAAGTTCTGTGGGGTCCAAACCCAGCAGCTTGAGGGGATCTGTCCTAGAAACAAGCATCCAAAGCTAGCCATGAGCCATGGGGTGACTGTTTTGTGGAGAACAGGGGAGGCAACGAGATGGGCCAGCCACCTTCAGAGTAGGGAAGTGGAGAAAAGGGATGTGGATGTGAGGATGGGGAATGAGGCAAAAGCAAGGCAGTGTCCAGTTCCCCAGCTACTCAGGGTAAATACTCCTCAAGCTATTAGAAAAGTTCATCTGAGACAGCAATAAAATCCAAGAAACTGTCTTAAATTGAGAGCTCTTCCATGAAGCACTCCAGTCAGGCATGTGTGCTGGGAGCTGCTGGATGTGGTTATGTGCACCATGTGGTGTTGCAGCTGGGATTCTGCCTCTTACAGTTGGGGAATAAAAGCCTGACAGCTCGTTAACACCTCTTTGTTCCTCCTATCATCTTGTAGGACCATTGGTGACCGCATTGGAGAAGCCAAGGCAAGTGGCAACCTTGGGAATACACTGAAAATACTTGGGCAGTTTGATGAAGCTGTTGTTTGTTGCCAGAGACACTTGGACATTTCTCAGGAGCAGGGAGACAAGGTAATTGGGTCATAGCATCCAACAGGAGATATTTCCTAACCTTAAAAATAAGCTGTCTGCAAGTCAGTAACTGGGATGTGGTGCTGGTGGGCTTTGGAAGGAGATGGAGTGTGAAGTTTTCCCTTCTGCCTGCATCACAGGTCTCGTGCTGCTGACAGTAACTGCCATGGCAGTGAAGATGGGTAAGGGAAACGTGGGCCTCCTGGCTTTGGCCACCTCTGCCCAGCAATGGAAAGGTCCATGCTGGGCTGTGAAGTGTAATACCTTGCTGTTATCTGTCCTTCCTCTTAGGTAGGTGAAGCCAGAGCACTCTATAACATAGGCAACGTTTACCATGCAAAGGGAAAGCACTTATCTTGGAACATGGCCCAAGACCCAGGCTGCCTTTCTCCAGAAGTCAAGGAGACGCTACAGAAAGCTTCAGAATATTATGAGTAAGTGTCCAGGCTTGGCCAGTGCTTTCCCCTGGGGGGAATGGGGCTGGTCAGGCAGTGGTGATTGCTAGAGTGCATGCAGGTACACTTTGAGCTTATCCTGCCCAGATCATAATCTGTCTGTGGTGTTCCTGTTCTGCTCACAGCTTTCAGAGGCTGCAGGCTAGCTGAGCTCTGCTCACCCTAAAGCTATCAGCAGTTGCACAAGGTGTAAGACAATGATTTTTACCAAGTCCTGTTGGAAGCATTTCTCATGGGGGTGGGTTTGTTTCCTGGGCTGCTGAGGATGTGGGGATTCTGGAAGATATTTGTTGCAAAGAATGAGTCTGTGGGCTCAGCATTCTTGGAAATCAGGCTACTGAAGGGGATTTTTGCATGTTTTAATGAATTAGGGAAGTTCCCCTGAGATGCCAAGGGTCACTAGTTGTAAGGAAGGTGAGGAAGGCACTGCAAGCTTTTATAATAGAGCTAAAACTCATCCTGGCCCTAGTAAAACTCAGCAGAGTTTGAAATACCATACAATCAAATTCAGTAGCCTGCTCCTCACACTGTTAGCTCCTGTAGGCCCTGCTGCTCTCTGCTGGCCTTGATGAGAAGGATGCCTGCATCTCCTTCACTAGGGCAGAGAACGCTCTCCTTCACCCGAGGAAAGAGGCTTTTGCTTGAAGTCCTGGTTGTCCTTTATCTCCCTTGTAACATCCTTCCCTTTCCTAAAGAATTTCAAAGGACACTGATGTCCCACACAGGAAGGTTGTGACCAGACTTCTGGGCTGGTGTTTTTCTTCTTGTATTTGAGAGTTTTACTTCAATATGCAGGCTTAAGCAGCCTGTTTAAGTGAAGAGAGCAACAAGATCTTCTGTCTGTCTCCTTGTGTGCCTATACATAGCTCACCATCCTTTTTCTAAAGGATGATGTGTGTAGCACAGCCAGTGGGTAGATTGTGCCAGCTGGGAGCTCTGTGCTTCCCTATGTGTGCTGGAGGTGAAAGGGGGATTGAAGCCAGTGAAGAGATGCTGGGAAGCTCCACGAGTCCCTTGGGGTGGGACTGTGGATCTTTTCCCCCTCCCCAGGTGTGTCCCTGTCCTGCTGTAGGTAATCTCCTTTCTCCCATGCTCCTGGTTCTCCTCCTTATAACGAGGTGGCTTTTATTAACATTGGTGTGTGAGCACTAGTGTGGTTCCTGCATGGAGCTGCAGGTCACCTGAGCTTGAGAGAGCCCCAGGGACTCAGACCACTGGATCTGCACCAGCTTCCAGAGCTGCACCAAGCATAGATGACCAGGCTCTCACCTGCCAGGGGATGCCCTGGACAGGTGGCTGGGGGTGTGGGGGGAAATGCACCCTGAAGAAAGGATAACTAACTCTGGAGAAGTTTCTTCTCACCAGACATGCTTCTCTGACTTGTTTCAGGAGGAACCTGTCCCTGGTGAAGGAGCTGGGGGACAGAGCTGCGCAGGGCCGTGCTTATGGCAACCTTGGCAACACCCAGTACTTACTTGGCAACTTCAGCGAAGCTATAGCCTTCCACAAGGAGGTAGGAAACCACTGTGCCTTCTTCCTGGGGTCAGGGGCTGAGCCTGGCTGCTGGGGACCAGCCTCTCTTCTCACCACAGCCCGGGCTGTACAGGGAGGTGTTTGTTCCCAGCTGTTTGTCTCCTTCCTGTGTGTATCACAGGGTCTGGCCCTGCTGCACTGACTCACGCTGAGCAGCATCTTGCTCCAATCCCCACCAGCACCTAATGAGCAGCTTGAGAGAAGGGTGCTGTTGGCTTGGAAACCAAAGGAGATATCTAAGGGCAAACTGCAGCTGGGCCTAGCGAGGCTCTTCTGCTCTTAATTTGTGTCAGTCTGATTTTAATAAATGCAAGCAGTGTGGTTAATTAAGCTGCTGAAAGAGCTGTTGATCAGGAATAAAAGTTGCTTGTAGAACATAATGACTTTCTGTAAAGCTTTACAGAGAGGTGAGTGACACAGTCTCTGCCCCAATTCTAATGCAATTCAGCTTCTGGTTTAGAGTGTGGATGGGATTCTGTGCAGTGAAAGGGGTTTAGCATCTTGGAACGTCAGCCCTATCACAGCTCTCTGGGTTTTTAAATGCTGGAGGACAGCAGCCAGCACTGCTCTGGGAGAAGGGACTGGAAAAGGGGCAGGAAAACTATGCAGTATTGGGGAGGGAAGCAGGGTGAGAGCTGGGGAAGCATAGGGAGCAGGGGGATGTGAAGGGAGAGACGGGACTGAGGTGTGGGCAAGGGCCTGGGGAGCAGTTGCAATGCAGGTGGTGAGATGGAACGGGTGCACTGGCGTGTTGGTTCTGTGCCACAGCATTGCCTGAGGTGACAGCCTTGTTCTTCCTGCGTCTTAGTCTGCTGATCAGCCACATCCCTTCACAGCCTCACCTACAGCTCTCCATTTGCCCTGCAGCTCAGGTGAGGTGTGTGCATAACTCCTGCTTGCTCTTCAGCTGGAGATGTGTGCTGACCAGGCAGGACTAGGAGGCAGAGCAGGACACAACACTGCTGCTGCTTTCCCAAAGGCCCTTCCTGATCCTGAGTTGCAAACGAGGGAGACATCTCCTGCTGCATCCAGCCCTGAGAGGCACCTGCACTGCTACCTTGCTGGGTGGGAGCTTTGCAAACCAAGAAGTTAATCTCCCAGGAAAGCTGCTGTGTCTCAGACCTGGGGATGGCCAGCCAGCCTGTACTCACTGCTCTGTGTCTGCTGCAGCGCCTTGCTATTGCTAAGGAGTTTGGGGACAAGGCAGCTGAGAGGAGAGCGTACAGCAACCTGGGCAACGCACACATCTTCCTTGGGAGGTTTGACATCTCTGCAGAGTACTACAAGTAAGTCCTGGGGCTAGGGCAGACTCAGGGCAGATGTTCCCTGGGATTCCTGACCTGTTGTGGTCACATCCCTGCCACTCCCCCTCCCCAGGCTATGAGTTCACAAGCGCCCTGGGGGTCCGTGGTGCTCAGCAGTGGCAAGCAGTACAGCTGTCTGCCAGTCAGCCTGTGGGTGTAAGAGGCATCCACCTCAATGCAGCACGTGTCAAAGTGGTGACTCCCCTGTCACCTTGCAGAGGTTCCCTGCAGTGACCAGGTCTCCTCACTTTCACTTGTTCCATGTAGGAAAACACTCCAGCTCTCCAGACAACTCAAAGATCAAGCAGTAGAAGCCCAGGCTTGCTACAGTCTTGGAAACACATACACGCTGCTTCAAGACTATGAAAGAGCAATTGAGTACCATCTAAAGCACCTGGTGATAGCACAGGAGCTGGGAGACAGGTAAGGTGCTGCCTCTGAAGGTGGGGCTTCTGCTCTGGCAGGTTCTGAGCACTGACCCTTCCCAGATGTTTTACTGCTCTACTGCTGGGGCTGATCTGTGACATGTATTCTTGAAAGTCTTTAGAAATGTCTCAGAACCCAAGCCTTAGTCCTCTGTCAAAAAACATGTGATTGACACCTGTATCATGTGATTCAAACCTGGATTCTGTGCCCTTAGAGCTGCCTGTGTGGGCTGGGTGCGAGTCCCACCAGAGCCGCTTCAAGAACATGCGCTGTGTTCAGCGCCTTGCAGCGTGGCTGCTGCAGCTGTGCCCCAGAAGGGCCCCTCTAAAGCTCCCTCAAATTCCCCAAAATTGTCTCTTCCTTTGAAACTGTGAGGGTTGGACATAGGTACAGACACGCTGCTCTGTCCCTTTGCTCTGAGATGATGCTGGAAACTTCTATGTAGAAGCAAACGAGCACGTGGAGCTGATGTATTTAACTTCTTGGCTTTATTCCTCCTCCTTTAGGAGGCTTGGCCTCACACTTATGTTTTTGGAGAGGTTCTTCCTTCCTCTTGGGTACTGTGTGTGATGCTGGAGCTGCTTTGCAGCCCCTGTGTGCAGTGTGAGGCTGGTGTGTCTGGGTGCTCCCCACTAGATGGAGCAGAGACATTAAAATGGGAGTTCTGTGCCACGCTCCGGGCAGGATCTACTCAGAGAAGGTATAATCCCACCCAAGGGTGAATCATGCTGTGGGGGTGCAGGCCTGTGGGCTCCTGCATTTCTGGGAACACACCCTATGAGCAGAAGGTATTGAACAGGGTGACAAGAAAAACGTTTAAATGCTGATCAACCCGCCCAAACCTCTGAAAAGGGAGTTGCAGTCATGCTGAACCTCCCCCTGCGCCCCCAGGTGCTTTTTTAGCCCATCACCCCCCACATCTGCTCCCTTGCAGAGCTGAGCAGCCTCTGATGAGCAGTAGGCTTCTGCCTGCTTCTGCAAACAGGTGCTGAAACCTCCAGAGACACTTGGGTGTCTGGTGGGGCTGGGGGTGAGGGCTGCCCGAGGCACGTTTGGTGTTCACTTGCTTTCTCCAGCTCCTGAAAACAAGCAGCATCCCAGAGACCTTGTGGAAATAGGTCAATATTTGTGTGGCTGTTGCATGTGACTTCAGGTGGTGTGTGTGTCCCTGGAGACACAGTGCTGGTGTCTAGCAGGGGAACGTTGTGTGTCTGCGAGGCTCCCTCCCTGCCACGTTCTTACTCATTTAGTTCTGGGCTGTTGAAGCAAAGGGCTGGATGTTACATGTCAGAATCACTAGGTTGGAAAAGACCTTCAAGATCATCGATTGATAGAATTCCAGACTGGTCTGGGTTGGGAGGGACCCCAAGGATCACAGAGCTCCAACCCCCTGTCACAGGCAGGGCCACCAACCTCCAGGCCTGGAGCTACACAAGGTTGCCCAGGGCCCCAGCCAACCTGGCCTTGAACACCCCCAGGGATGGGGCACCCACCCCCTCTCTGGGCAGCCTGTTCCAGCCCCTCACCACTCTCTCTGTAAAGAACTTCCCCCTAAGATCTCCTCTCCCCCTTCCCTCCTCCAGCTTCACTCCATCCCCCTTGTCCTGCCAGGCTCTGCCCTTTAACAAGCTGATTCCCCTCCTGTTCCTCTGCTCCCTTCAGGTACTGGAAGGCTGCAGTGAGGTCCCCTCACAGCCTTCTCTTCTCTAGGCTGAGTCCATATGTTGTCCATCTCTGGAGAGGAATCCTTGCTGTGCAAGGTGGAAGCTGGACAGGAGCTTCAGCATCTGCTCTCAGGCTGATGTTTGCAAACAAAGCAGAACCTCTCTGGGCCCTTGCTGCCCTGCTTAGCTCTCTGCCACCCTGGGTGCAGGCCCACTGAGACCCTCGCTCCTTCCCTGACCTTACTGACCTCAGCATAAGAGGAGTTTAAGATGTGTGGGACACTTAGCTTTCCCTCTCAGGACGCTTCTGTAGATGGAAACAGCTGGGGAGCCTGGCTGTCAGGCCAAGGGCTGCTGTGCCGTGCCACCAGGCTTCACCCAGCAGCTCTGTGGCTGACTGTTCCCTGGTTTGCAGGGTGGGAGAAGGAAGAGCCTGCTGGAGTCTCGGAAATGCCTATGTGTCCCTGGGGAGCCATGAACAAGCCCTGCACTTTGCAAGGAAACATCTTGAAATCTCCCAAGAGGTAAGAGGAGCTGGCTCACATCAGAGGGAATTAGCCATCCCTGTTGAGAGGAAGACTTTTATTTTATGCCAGTAACTTATATTAACATGTTCTTCTCTTGCTGTGACTGCTCTGGAAAGCCCTTGTCTGTGCTCTTCAGTGGTCTCTAGAAATTGCAGAGCTTGGCTGGAAAACATTCTTTTTATGGGAGGATCCCAGCCTTTCCCTTAATTACAGCTCATATGTTGGCTGTACGTGGCTCTTAACCAGCGTTCCTGGGAGAGAGAGGACCTAGGGACTGGTTGTCTGACCCGCTGGCCAAGGTGGTGTGCACACAACTGGTGTGAAGGAACTCGGGCATTTCTTGGTTGGTAAGACCCCCCTTTCCTGAGCATGAGAGAGATGGAGGCTGTGATTCTAGCTGTGGACTGGCTCCATTTGCTGGTGAATTAAGTACCTGGAGAAAACAAGGCTGGCTCCTTCCTTGGTGTCTGGCTGCTCTGAACCTGCTCTAGTCTGTACTGCGACGTGGTGTGCATGTGGCAGGTTATTTCCTCTCTGGGGAGCTGGCAGCGGGTTAAACTCCAGCATCATCCCAGTCCCGTGGGATGCTGATGCTGGACACGCACAGCCTGCAGCCAGCCCCGTGCCGCTGCTGCAGCGTGCAGCTCCTCTGGCTTTCCCAGATGTGCTCACCCAGCAGTTTTCCTCCTGCAAAAACATTCTGGGTGGCTCAGAAGCAGAGAAAGCAAGGATGCCATTGTGTGGTCTTTCTAGGGTGTTAGGAAGAAATTGGCCATGGCCTCTTTAGTCTTCCCCAGATGCAGAACTTGCCCTGCTGAAGTACTAATTGAAATCACTGCATGCAAGTGCTCTGTTATTCTCCTCCCTGTCTATTAGGTTGGCTAAATCTTGGGTTAGGGCTGATGTACCAGCCTAATTATGTAGTTAATTATACTTAGCAGACACGCAGAAGAAAGACTGTTCTTAGCCCTGAAGGATTTAGGACAAAGTAACTTTTCCAGCTTTAGGCTGGTTACTGGGAGCCAGGTGGCAGCTCAGATGAGGAGTGATGGGAGGACAGGAGCAGTAGTGGTCCTGGTGGCTTCTGGGGGTGGAGGGGAAACCCGACAGGGCTTGGGGGGTTCACAGTGGGGTTCTCATTGTGTGGTGATGGCTGTGATTACAAACCCTGTCAGGAGTAGGTTACTCATGGCAGGTGGCTACTAAACTCCCCCACATCATTAATTATTGAGCAGCGCAGAGCCTGTCTGTTGTGAGGAGAGCTGGAATTAGCTCCTAGCAGCTAGTGATTCTGTTCTAAAGTGATGTTTTATTTTGGCTTTGGGATCCAAGTGAGCTGCTTGTGCTGCTGTGGCAAGGAAAAACCTAGTGAAGTTAAACTTTTGTACACTACTACATTTAGCTCACTCCTCATCACCCTCTTCCCCTTCTACCCCATTATAAATCTGATAGCAACACTTGAATCCTCAAGTGAGATCATCTCAGGGTAAGCACATTGGAAGCTGCTACAGGGTGATCAGAGGTTACAGAAAAACTTCTCCTCAAACAGCTGGAGTGAAGGAGATGTACCTAAAAACCTGGGCAGCTGTCCCAGCTCTCTCACTGCTCTGGAGTCCCTCTCCCATCCCTGTGTGTGGCTGGGGGGTGCTGGGAAACAGTGACCTCCAAGCTGAGGGCAGAAGGCAGGGCACTGCTATGATGTGTGTGGTAGGTCCTGCTGAGGGTCCTTGTCCTGCCAGCATGTTCCTCTGTTACTGGGGACGTGAACTGGAATAAGTGGAAGTCAGGGAAGCATTTAACAGAGCATCAAGGACTGAGAGACCTAACTGGGACAGTAATTTATCTGGAGATGATGTCAACAGCAATCTCTTGTAATTGGCAGGGGACTTGTGCCCATGATAAGCTGTTTGATCTGCCCACTTCTACCAGTGCTTGGAGCTTTGTCATAAATAATGTGGGGATTTATGATTTTGTTGGGGGATGGTTCACATTACAGCCTATCTTGAAGCACCACAAAAGAGCAAGTTGCAAGGCATTTAGCAGGGAGTCAGGCCTCTCCAAGGGAACAGTCAAGGTCTTCCTCTGCAACAGAGGCGGCCCTTCCTCTGAAGATTAGAGGCTGTTTGTTTCCAGTGACCTCTTTGTTCGCTGGTGATATGCAGCACAGTCATTTTCTTGTTTCATTAAGCTTAGTGGAGTCCCAGCAGGATGGCTGATGACTCCCCATTTTAAGGAGGAGCTGTGGGAAAGGTCTATTCCTGGATGTGTGGCATCTGCTCCCCCAGCCTCAAACCAGAGAGAGATGGGAATTTGGAAAAAAATGGACTCTGAAAGGTGTTGGGGTCTTTACGTGGGTAGATCACTGGACCTGAGACAGGAGAGATGGGCTTTCAGAGCATCCAGTCCCTGAGTGTGACCCTGCCCGTGCAGCTGTCTGGTGCTCAGTGACTATGGACATGTGGCTATGGGACGGATGAGATGTGCATGTCTGCCTCTGTCCTGGTTCTGTAGCCATGGGGGAGCTGTTCCCCCCTCAATTCCTCACACTGAACTCTGCAGAAATGCATCCTGATGTGCAGGTGGTGCACAGCACACAAGGCCCCTCTCCCATCACTGAGGAGTAGCTCTGGAGACCTGCCTCGGCGTGGAAAGCCAGGCTGTGCAGTCTCTCAGGGTGTTGCCAAGCTTTCTTCCAGCTACCTGTGTTTGCTTTGTTATGGGACTGCCAAACCCTTTGCTGGGGGCTGTTTGCTTAGAGCCTGTTGCCTTTTAACCAGTTTCCCTCTTGGTTTTCACCCTGTAGATCGGGGACCGGAGCGGTGAGCTGACAGCACGGCTGAGCATGGCCCAGCTCAAGTCAGCCCTTGGCTTGGGCCCTGGGGAGGAGGACACTGCTCACCACTGCTCTGGCTATGAGGCACAAGGTGAGTTTCTGGGCTCTCAAGGGCCTGGGCAAAGCTGTGGTGTGGTGCCTGGGGAGGTGTTTGCAAGTGCCTTTACCAGCAAGGAGGCGGCGCTGCGTTTGCTCTTTGCTTTCCATAGCCTGCAAGGGCAGGGAAGGATCTGCCCCAAAAAGGGCTCAGAATAGTTCATGGGATTAATCCATGTTGGGCATGCAATCCCTTGGGCCAAGCAGCAAGCCAGCTTTTGTCTCTCTTGATGCTCTGCAGGGCCCCTTTAACTGATTTGACTGAGAGAGCAAGCATTCAGAAGGTGACTGGCAGGGATTTTTGGCTGCTCTTATTCTCATTAGCACCCAAGGAATGAGCGTACAGCACAGGCTGTGAAGGCTGAAGGCATGCCAGGTGCTGTCTCACCCCTGGAACACCTGCAGCGATGCCCATTTTGGAAACAAAGCTGTGGCAAGGCTCACTCACAGCAAACACAACTTTACTCACCACACTGTGCCCAGGGCTGTTCTGTCTCTGCTCTGCAGGCAGCAGGAGAGCACAGCTGAGTCCTGGCCGCAGCCTGCTGCCAGCCTGACGTGTGTACCCATCTCAGGGACTGCCTGCCTGTCCTGGAACTGCCCAGTGCAGACACTGGTGGGTGCCTGGCATGGGGTGCTTCCAGCTGGCTGCTCTGTCGTTATGGATAGACTTATTAATTCACCCAGCTGAGGCTGCATCCCGGGAGGTGCTGGCTGATTAAATATGACCTTGTTAGTGCAGACACCTTTTCTCAAGTGGTGTGTTCTCTTTCCTGTCTGTAGAACTGGTATGGAGAAGATGGTGCTCGGGTTGAGGGCTGGGATCCTGGGAGGGGGAGAGAAAAACTGGCTGTATGTGGCTGCTCATTGGATTGATCCTGAGGATGTGTCGTGGTCAGTGCTGGAGCTCTGCCTGAAGCTGAGCTGTAGCTGAGGAGCCTTTGTGCCCTGCTGTGCCCATCAGGAGCTGAGCTGTGTTCTCAAGGGCCATGTGTGCCACGATGGCTGCACCAGTTCTGTGTCTATAGCTGCTGGGAACCTTCTCAGCTAGGGCTGGCTCTTCATTCCTGCACCTCCAGAGGGGCTGGGGTTTGGCAAATCGTCCCCCTCTGAATGGGGAACAGTAAATTACCCTTTATGGTGGTGCTGCTCCTGGGACAGTGTGAAGTGTGGGGGAAACGAGCTGATGGGGGCTGTGGAATGGAGGGGTGCAGGGGGAGGGCAGTGTGTGGGCATGAGGGCACTGGGTGCTGAGACACCCTTTGCTGGATGCATGAGTGTAATGTGTGGAAGGGCTGCAGCAGTTGGGCCAGGGTATCTGGGAGAGGGGCTCTGCCCCTGCTGTGTAGCCAGGGGTGTACAGCCTTTTATTAGCTGCAAGTAATTAAAGAAATGAAGCAAGAAGATCTCTGCTCTCACAACACATTCCCCATTGAATGCAACCTGCTGAGGCCTGGTCTGGTGTCCACTGCACAGCGGAACTGTGGGGGTCAGGGAGGGTCCTGGTCTGAGCAGCATCCTCCTTGGGGAGAGCTGGGCCTGGTGTGTGGCAGTGTCCCTGCTGTCTGTCTGTCTCAGCACAGGAATCGCTCACAGCACTGAAGGGAGAGGAGCTGTGCCTAAGGCCAGTCTGCTCAGTCACCTGGCTGAGCTCCCAAGGTGAGGCAGAGCCGATGTGTGGCCCAAGGGCTGCCCTCCAGTGACCCAGATGTGACTGTGCTGTGTTAACATCTGGGGCCAGCACCTGTTTTTGTCTCATTTGATGGAGGTAGAGCCTCTCTGCTCTGTGTGATCGCTGGAGGGTGGGAATGGGGGTTGAGCAGCTGTAGTCGGGGTGGTGTTCACTGGAGGTTGTGGTGACCCCGTTAATCTGTGGTGCCACTGCTCACGTCCCCAGGGCTGGAGTTGTTGTCAACAGGAAGGACAAAGTCTTCTCTGGAAGAAAAACAAATGACTGGGGCTTGGAGGCTGGGAGAGGGCCAGGTGAGATGTTGGGGATGGTGCTCCTCACCAGGTCCTGGGAACCTGCTGGGGAGGTAAAAATCAGCTGCTGTTTCATGGGCTGGGGTGTGCAGCAGCATCTTGCTGAAGGAAGGGAGTGTGGGTGTTGCAGTGTGTGCAGTGCCACGTGCTTGGATGCTTTTACAGGGGCATCTCAGGTGGGAAAGGTGCTGTGTCCCTATTGCATGACTTGAGAGATGTGTGTGCAGGACAGCCTGTGGAGAGGAGCCTGGCTCCCTTGACTCCTCCTTAGTTTTTGTTCTGGCTTCAGCTCTCTTATTCTGAACTTTGGAGGATGAGAGAGGCCACCAACATGTCTCTGAGCCCTTGAGAAGAAGGGAGGTTTATTTGATGGCTGCCAGGAACTTTGGTGCCCTCCTGTGCTGCCTATTAAATGATTAGAAAAGTGTAATTATTTATATTATTAATAGCAGCAATTTACAGCAAGAGGCACGTCTGTTTCTGTAATAGGAAGCAGGTGAGAGAGTCGAGGTTGGAGCTGACTTCTGAACCAGTCATGCCTCTTGATGTCAACATCTCACACCAGGGAGAGCTCCCAAAAGTTTTTCCCTTCAGATTATTTTCACTGCTTAAGGTTATAAAAAGCCTGCATATTCATAAGGATGCTAAACTCATCTGATGAGAGCAGGCATGTTATAAAATACATTAATTTCAAGCAGGTAGGGTAAAGTTTCAGAGCAAACTTGAGTTCTGGGGAAATCTGTACTGTTGGCTGAGAAACCCAGAGCCAGACCATCAGACTGGGATGTCCTTCACAGGTCACTTCTGGCTTCTATGTCTTGGGCATTGCCCTCTGCCAGGGGAGGAAGGAGTGTCTGATGTTTTCCTCTGCTGTTTTGGCTCCCTTTCCTGAGCTCTTTGTGATTTTAATTAATATTCTGAGAGGAATTGGATGTCAGAAGACAAAGCTGGAGGCCAAGGAAGTGGGGCAGTGCTGCAGAAGTCTTGTGAAAGCAATGACCTTGTCAAGAAAGGCAAACAGGGAGAGCTTAAAGCAACAAACCCACAGGAGCTGGAGAGCAGCTGAAGCATGGAATGGATAAACAGAGATTGTGTCTGCTTCTCCAAACACCCAAAAACGTGGCCCTGAAAGCTAGTCCTGTCCCCTTTCACACACCACCAGTGAAGAATAGGGCACTGGTAGGCTTTTGCCCATGGGCAGAAGTAAGGGAGCTTGCTGTGCCTCTTAGGGAGTTGTTTTGTAGGGGTGAAGGCAACTGTGGGCATGAAGTGATGCTGGGAGAGGTCCCACAGTGCAAACCCACAGCTCTGCCCTTGACACCGCTGCTGGCTGCCCCTTTCCTGGATGGGTTGGTTTGGGCTGAGGTTTTGGCACCTGCTTGGCGAGGAGTTGGCTGTGGGAGCACGGAGCTGAGCCCTCCTCAGACCCAGCCTGGTGGCAGCGCCTGCCTGAGCTGTCCCTGGGTGGGTGACTCCGGTCTATGGTGTACACTGGAGCATCCCCTCTTCCATTGCTCCTTGCAGGTGCTCTCCTCTGGATGCTGGCACTGGCCCTGGCAGCCAGAGGAGGGCTGGAGGTGTCAGAAGGCAGAGAGCAGCCCTGGCCAGCCTCGGTGCCTTTCCAAAGTGAATGCTGCCTCTGGGCTGCTTTTCTTTTGCTCTCAGCAGCATGTCAGCCTCAGCTGTCATCTCTGATGGCAGCAGTAGTGTTAGGAGACACTGAGCAGCACCTCTCCTGGCAGCTGGGTGCTAGTGGGGAGGGATGCAGGTGTTCCAGGAGGCATTGGCTTGCAGATGCTCTCACAGCATTGTGAGCTGGTTCCCGTTGAGGTTTCTGTGCCAGTTTGTGTGGTGCAGGCCCCACTGGCTGCCCAGCTGTGCTCAGCGAGCCCTGAGGGCAGGAATGTGCCTGACTTCCCTGGCTCTCTGCACATCACCCTCTGGAAAAGGGTGAAGGCACAAGGTGAGTGTGTCTGGGGTTCAGGGGTGCTGCTCGTGCCCATGTGAGAGGCAGCCGTGCTGCAGGCTGTATTCTCAGGTGAAGTGGGCAGGAAACCCCTCTCCTTCCTGAGCAGGAGTCAGCTCTGTCTGGCTTTGAACGTGGGTCTGTGTGTGCATCCTCAGCCAGTGTGGGGCTCGCTGCCTTCACAGGAATCCTTGAACCCTTGGATCAATTAACAGGGACAGAAGAAATCTGCTTTTATGTTTCCCAGCCCGTTTGGTTTTGTTTCCTTGCTCTAAATACCTTTGAAGTATCTGAGAAGTGGTTAGGGCTGCTGAAATGTGCTACATTGACCAGCCCTCTGCTGATGCCAAGCAGGGGGCTGGTGGTGCTGCTAACCCATGCCAGCCTGTGCCTCAGGCTGGGATGCTGCCCAGACACAAGGATGTCCCTCCTGTGAAGGACTGTGCTGGGTGACAGCTGGGAGATGTGGCCCTCTGAGCACTGTGTGTTCCTGACAGTGGGCCAGCCCTGCTTGCTGTGACTGCAGTTTGTCTGTCTGGGCAGTGTTTGCCTTCTGCTTGGGGTCACACTGCTAATGGCTTCAGCCTGGAACCTGCCCTGTTCTTGCTCAGGCCGAGCAGTGAGCAGAGAAATTGCTTAAGTATCCTCCACTATACTTAACACCTCCCAAGAGCTGATGGGCTGCAGCTCAGCCTGGTTTCATTCTGGAAAGCAGAGCCCGAGGCTGTGCTGGTTAACTGTGCCTGCTTTTGCAGGGTTTGATGGATGAGGCTGTTGATGAAGCAGGGTAGCCGTTGGCCAAGCAGAAGGCAGAATGCAAGGTGGTCTAGGTGCTTTGCTGTGCTCTAACAGATGCTCGGTGGAGCCTTAGCTTCTGAGCTCAGAGGGGTGCTAGCGCAGGTGTTCCCATGTCCCACCCAGTGAGGGGCCCACGGGAAGGTGTCCAAAAAGTCCAGGGTCTCTGGTGGTCCTTGGTGTGGTGCTTATGTATGGCAGGAAGGACAGGAGAGCTGCTTGCATTGTGGGGCTTCTTGGGTGAAGATTTAAGACTTCTAAAGAGTGCCTCTTCATTATCTTAGTAATGAGTCTTTTCTAAATCTGAGTAACCCCTGCTGTTACAGCTGTTAAATCCTTCCAGCAGCACTGATGGGGGGATGAACCTCTGAGTCATTTGGATTTAAACCAAGCAATTTAGCTCTCAGTTCAGACTGCCCCAGTATTGGCTTTGTGAAGCTTTAAGATATTCTTCTGAACACTTTGAGGAGCAGTTAATGTTCTTCTCTCATGATGCTCTGCCTGTGAGTCTCCTTCCCAGTGCCATGTACAGTACAGCGAGACTTCTCAGCTGGCTGCTGAGGAAATACTCCAAGGCTGGTGGAGAAGAAACTGTGCTAATGAAATTCAGGTGCTTGTTTTATCTTGATGCCAGAGGCCACTGCAAGTGCTGGGAAGGAGGGTGAGGAAGAGCCAGTTCTTGAAGCCTGTGGCAGAGAAGGTACAACGTGGCTTTTGGCAAAGCCATCTGTTAAATCAAGGGAACTCTTGTTGTGGGGAGAGCTAATGCTCTCTGAAGTTGTTGGTTCCTTACACAAACTCTTCAGGTGGGAAGCCTGAAGTCCACTTTGGCTGCTGTTGCAGGCTCCTGCAGCCATCCCAGCCCTGGTGTGTGCTTTTTGGTTCCCAAATGTGCGTTCCAGTTTCCTTTGGTAGCCAATGGGTAGGAAATGCCTCTGGTTACAGTGATCTAACAGTGCAGTGTTATGGTGAGGAACACCATGCCTCTGCTCTCCTGCTCTTCTTGCAGCACAGGAAGGGACTGGCAAGAAGACAGTTCTCTCTCACCCAGAAAAAAGTAATTCTTGCTCTTCAAGGGTTTTCTTTATGGATAACCATGGTCTGCTGGGGTGTGTCCCTGAGGCCAGACCCTCAGCACACATCACCATTGTCCTGGCTGGCCTCAGGAGCTGTACTCCTGCGCTCAGCAGCAGCACTGGTCCCAACCCTGGCAGGGCCAAGCGCTCCCCCACAACAGACCTTTGCTTAGCAAAGAGCTCTGGCAGCTTGTAGGGATGGAGCTCATGAGTTCCAAGTCCAGCATGGCCAGTTGCCTTCCAGTAGCTGGCAAGTGCCTAGCTGCTGCAAGCTGGTGGCTGATTGATAGCAGCATCCAAGAGTAGGGGTCAAGGATGTTACCCCTCTTTTTTAGAGGGTTTTACTGAGGGTGTTTGATCACCACAAGGTTCTGACACGTGTTGCTCTTTCCTTGCCCTCCCCAAGTCAGTCTGGAGGATACAGCTGCTGTAACTGGGCTTGTCTAGCTGCTGGAGATGTTGCCTCTGTTAATTACCACGTGTCACTTTCTAGCTGAAACTAGATTTCTTTTTGATCTCTGCTGTTCAACACAAGCTGATAAGGGAAGACTGGAGGTCACGAGGCTCTGCTGTATACTGGCAGGGAAAACCTTGCTCCTAGGAGAAAGCTAGGTGTTCCTGCCAAGCCTTTCAGCCTTAACCTCAGGGCTACTGTGAGAACATGTGCCTGCTCCACCCAGTTCAGTTGATCTTCCAGAAAATCCTCCTGTCCCCACAACTGTTAATCTGTTAAACAGACCATTGTCTGGGGAGATCATGGTTATGGGAGGCTGCCTCTAACATGGCTCCAAGCTTCCCACAGAGCTCCAAGGCCTGGCTTTGGCTTTCTGTTAGGTGTTACACGATTGGGTGCTTTGCATTTTCCAGATCTTGCAAATACAAACCAAACCCCTTCATTCTTTGGCCTGAATTGCCACCACTTTATTTGCAAATAAGCTGTGTTCCAGGCTAGAATACAACAGATGCCTTCAGTTGGAAGGGACCTGCAGTGGTCGTGTTAGTCCAACTGCCTGACCAATACAGGGCAGGCCAAGTTAAAATAGGTATTAAGGATGTTGTCCAAATGTCTCTTGAGCACTGACATGGTTGGAACATCAACCACCTTTCTAGCAAGCCTGTTCTGGTGTGTGGCTGCCCTCTTGGGAAAGCAGCACTTCCTTGCTCTGAGGGAAAAGCTAGTGCCCATTGTGGTTGGGATGGAAAATGGAGTCAAAGATGTACCACACATCACAGCAAGCAATAGCAGTTTGAAAGGCTATGGGATGTAAGATCACCTTCTACCCAAAGACTGCAGCTTTCCTGAGCTGCTTTGGTTTTGGCCTCACTGGGGGAAGGTACCTCACTCATGCCACCTCCATCTCCAAGGAGGACTTTTGCTCCAAGTCTCATCTCTTCCACCATGTGAAGGTGGTTCTGGCCTGCTGTCCTGAGTGTCTCCTTCCTCCCTCTCCCCACCTGAGAAGCCTCTGTGCTGGCTGCTCATCAGCCAGATGTTGGGGGGCTCTGGGGTACTGTGTAGATGTGCAGCTCTGTTATTCTCAGCCAGTTGTTCAGCTGTCAGACTAGATTCTGGGGGATGCAAAGCTCAGCTGACACATACACAAGGCATCTTCTGCCAAACCAGGCAGACAAGAATTTTGATTCAAAAGTAACTTATTTTTATGACTGCATATTTTATATATATATTTTAAAGGCACAGTTTTGCTATGGAAGGGAAAAAATAAAACCTGCAAGCTTGTTATTGTGGAGAAGGTTTTTTGTAGTGCTCAGGATGTGTCTGGAACACTGATATTTGCTCAGCTGTGTGCTGTCTGTGTGCCAATGAATACAGCCTGTCAGAGCAAACATGCTGGAGCTGGATCTTCCCAGCAGAAGAGGTTTCATTCCTGTCCTTTTGGCTCCCACATCTGACAATGGAGAGCTGAGGATGGAGAGCCTTGCCTGGGACTGAAGCATTCCCAAGGAAGTCTGGTGTGACAGTGTGCTGCAACCAACCTCCCCAGGCTTTCCCTGGCCCCTACCCATGGGGTGACTTTATTTCCATGTGTACCATCCCTTCCTTGTGAGCCATACCAGCTCTGTGCAGCCAGAAAAGCCCTCAAATAATGGACAGGGAGGAAAGTGTGCTTTTTGCCCATCTAGCTGTAGCTGCAGAAGTGGCCAGAGCTGTCAGGATTCCCCTGGTCCTTTCCTGACTAAAGGATGGGGAGTGGGATGAGCAGATGGTCCTTCCCATGGATCGACACACAACAGCTTGGTACTGGGAACTTCTGGGGCAGTTGTCATAAATAACTGATACTGTTTACTTTAGAGGAAAGTATTGTTCTATCCTAGTAACAACTGGGAAAACAACTGCCAGCATTTATCATGCAAGGGCTGGCAATAATAGAGGTCAAGTGGATTTATAGTGCCAGAACCCATTATGTGTTTGAAGACTAATTAAAGCCTTAAATGAGATGCTTGTCCTACCAGAAGCAGCTTATTTTTTTCCCTTTTCTTTCTGCTGTGCATTCCCCCCACCCCCTTTCCTCTTTGAGGAGGATGCTGTACTAATGCAGCACTGGCTTGACAGAGCTTCCCTGCTCTGATGGCAGCAGCGTATGATCTGAGATGCTTTGTGTGTGTTTGGATTGCTGGACTGTATCTCTACTGTCACTTCTGAGCTTGGTGTAGCATTTCCAGACTGGTCTTCTACTCAAAACAACCACCTGACTGGTCTAATTTAGTCACATCAGTGATATTTAGAGTTGCCTGCCAGAATTGAGGTTCAGAAATGCTGGGGTCTGGACCAGTGTGGAGAGGCACCATCCTGGTCTGAGCACTCACCCAAAAGACAAGTCAGTGTCTTGGAAATGACCTTTTCTTGAAGATACACCTAGGGCTTGTGCCAAGATTTGTTGTGTCCTTTGTGGTGCAGAGCTTTGTGTGCTCTGGGGTAACCACGGAGATGTGTGTGCTGCTCAGCCAGGAGGGCTGGGGGCAGAGGGGGAGGGATGGACTTCTTTGGAGTCCACTGTCAGGTTTAATTCTGCTTCCTCTGGGAGAGGCACAGCAGAGGAACTTGATGTGTTCCCTGCCTGCAAATAGCTCTGTTTCTGCATTGAGGGGGGTTTGCTTCATCTTAAATAGATGAGTTAAGCTGCTTTCTGAGCTGCTGGAGATAGGGAAGAGCCTAGGAGTTATCAAAGCACATGTCAGCTTGATGAGATCTCCTGGCAGGGCTCCCCGAGTCGCTGCTACGTCTGTTCTGCTCAATCTTGTCAGCTCAGAGATCTCCAGTGCCAGCTGGAGTCTGTCCATCCAGGAATAAAGCTGCCCACGCTGTCTACCTTGCTGTGCCCTAGTGCAGCTTTGCATGGGCTGATCCCATCACCATCCTCCAAAAAGAACTCCCTTGTGTCTTCTATGGGTGCATCTCACTTCATAGCAAGGTACTGCTGGAGCATTTTTGCTCCATGCATACTTCTCCTTATTTCCCCTCTCCTTGCACCCTGGAACCCAAGGCTGTGTGTGGTGGGGTGCCTGCCTGTGGCTCAGGACCAGAGTCCGTCCTTCTGGAGCCCACACTGATCCTGCCCCTTCAGACACAATGGAGCTGGTGACAAGGGCACAGGACCAGAAAAGGGTGGAAGATGCTGCGCTTGCTGTGTGCACCACATCTCCTCTCTGGTTTAGCCTCTCCAGCAGATGTGTGGGGCCCAGGGTAGCTCTACAATGACCAGCTTAAAAAGCCCCAGGCAGGCAGGGAGCCTGCACCCCCAAACTCCTGGCTGTGAAGAAGAGATCATGGATCAAGGTTCCCGTATCTGTGTCCTCACAGGCAGCAGGGGCTGTCCTCACCTCTACAGGGTGGGGGTGTGAGACACAAGGGGGAAAAAAGCAGGTCTTGGTGCATGTCTGATGTGGATGTGTGGGGTTGGTGTCCCAAAGGTGACTAGGCAGCGTTTTGGAAAGGAGAAATAAAGGAGCTGGAGGAAGCAAAGATGTCTCCTGCATGTGTGTGAGCATCCCCTCAGCTCTGTGGCAGTAAAGCTTCCCCTCACTGGAGTTTGTTGCTCCCTTCCCAGGAGGGAGGTGACCACTTCATCAGCTTTTCAAACACAAGAACGTGGAAACCGTTAAGCTCTCCTCAGGAGCTGAGTTGCAACAGCAATGTGTAAAAAAAATAAACAACCAAATAACTCGTGCTGGTGGAGGTGGGATCCCAGGGAGGGGGCTGGGCAGGGAGCTTGAAAAAAAATAAAAAAATTTAAAAAAAGCAACACCAACCCCAAGTCTGAGCACCCAAAAGAACAACATCTGAGGAGCTCTGGGAAAACAAGGCATGAATACAGCCAGTCAGTAGCGTGGCTCAGCTGATGTTCACAAGAAGGTTTCAACTCTCTCTGGTAGAGACCTTAGCAAACCTTGAAGACAGAGAGAGCATTTAGAAATGCCCCTGAGGTTTTCCGTTACTCGGCAGTAGGCTTGGTAAACACGCCAATAAATACTGGAGAGAGAGAGAAGGGGGGAACCTTCCAGAGGAACAGACCCAGGTTTTCAGCTGCTCCGTTTTTTGCATCTGCTGGTGCTGTGGCTCGGTGCTGGGGAGCAAGAGGCAGGGCTCAACTTCTGCTGAGTGAATATTAGGTGGTGCTGCAGGTATTTCTGGGGAAAAAATAACTTGAAGGAGGCTGAGTGTTACATCTGGAGCCATCTGAGGGAATGTCCTGGTCAGAGGCAGCACGTTAATGGAGTCGTCCTGCCGTGGGCTGTGTGTGAGTATGGAAATCTCTCTGCTCTCCTGGAAGATGGGGGTTGGACTCAATCTCTTGAGGTCCCTTCCAACCCCATCAATTCTGTGATGAGTATGTGAGGCTACAGAGCCTGGCTGCTGCTGAGTAAAGGGGAGAAGGTCCTGGTGGGAATTGCTGCCCTGACTATAGACAGCCTGTTAATGCTTCTAGCTCCTTGTTTTAATGGTGCTGCTTGCTCTGCTCCTGGGAAATAGGGATGGTGGGACCGTGGGCTTTTGGGAGGCTGGTGTTTGGCCCCGGCACTGATCCCCCAGCTGTGTGGGATCACTCCAGAGTTGAGTTTGCAACTCCCAACTTCTTCCTCTTGTAGCTCAACCCAATGCAAAAGCCCCATGGTAACAGAGGAACACCAGCATCAAAACAACTGAAGAAGACAGATTGTTCTGTGGGCCCTAATTGCTGGGGCAGTCTCAGCTGACTCTGTATATTAAATTAACAAAGGGGAAGGCAGGTTTTCTCAGATCAGAGATTAATGGTTCCTGGCCGGCGGTTTAATGCTATTGCAAATGTAAAAAAGCACCTGAGGATGGAGGTGTATAATTAACGACTCTTTGGGCTGTTGGAAGTGATGTGTGTTTATCTAATCAGACACACTTGGCTGCTTTCTTGCTTTCCTGGAAGTGGCCGTTAAAAGCCGCTGTGACGCACGCTCACTTCCAGATGCTGGCCTCCCCTCTTGGGCACTGCTCTGAAACCCGACTGTGCCACCTCACTGAGCCTCTCTAGGTGCCTTTGATTGCAGACCCACCTCACTGCCCTGCACAGAAAGCTGTAGGTTACTCTGAGGGAAGCTGAGCACCTCGAGCAGCTATGGCAGCACCCAGAATGTCATGGTGTGTAACTGGGAGCCACTGGGCACAGCCCGCTGCTGCCTTCCCCTCGCTGAGCCCCTGCAGCCAAGAGCCTCATTTGGCCGTGTGTGAGGGTTGGTGACTTGGGGCCGGTGCACAGCCACCTCCTCGGTGCTGGTGGAGCAATGGGAGCTGGGTGGGGGGCATCTCGTGCCTCCTGTTGGTTTGGTACAGGACCTCAGCTTTGTGTGAGAGCTCCAGGTCCTCTCAACTGCAGATTGCTATGGCTGATGCCCCTGAGGAGCCTAAGCTGGGGTGGCATTCCACACACGGAAGGGAGGGGGTTGCTGGGGGCATGGTGGGCTGTGTGCACCTCAGAGTGGGGCAGCTCTCTTGGTTTTACGGTGGGAGGGGGCTCAGGCTGAATCATTTCAGGGGTCACCTGGCCTGTGGTGTTCAGTCACTACATAACCTGATTGTTTTGTTGGTAGCCGACAGCATGAACCTTTCCCAGCCTGCTCGCAGGAGGTGCTACAGATGTGTTAGCAAACACAGCTACCTTAGATAAGGTATCTTCCTAAACCAAAATGATAAAATCAGCAGGAGGTGCTACAGATGTGTTAGCAAACACAGCTACCTTAGATAAGGTATCTTCCTAAACCAAAATGATAAAATCAGGAGTCGTGTCTGCTTTGGCCAAGCCTGTTCCTCCTGCCCGTGTCAAAGGCAGGACAGCCCCTGCCTCTGGTCTGGGCCTTTGCCTCTGGTCTGAGCCCCTGCCTCTGGTCTGGGCCTTTGCCTCTGGTCTGAGCCCCTGCCTCTGGTCTGGGCCTTTGCCCCTGGTCTGAGCCCCTGCCTCTGGTCTGGGCCTTTGCCTCTGGTCTGAGCCCCTGCCTCTGCTCTGAGCCCTTGCCAGCATCAGCAGCGATTGCCGACCTTCTGGGATGAAATCCTGTTGTTACTGAGCTGCTGCCAAGCCAGCAACTGGCTCTGCAGGGCGGAAGGGCGGCTTGGTAGCGCTGCCGCCTGCTCGTCACCTCGTGTCTGCCATCCCTGCTGGACTCAAAGCCTAGTGATGAAGTCACCTTAACATCAGGCTGGTCCAAGCATGCTTTTTGGGGTAGAGAGATGGAAAAGCACAGAATTAGTTTGCTTTAGTAAGTCGCTTTAGGGCAGTGCAATTAACGTCAGGTCATTGATAAGGAAGATGTGATGTGTGTGCGTGACCCTGAGCGAAGTCCCAGCTGATCTGACCTCGTCTTGTATCTCACAAAGCTGAGTGAGGTTGAACTTCTGAAAGCAGCGGTGTCTTTGGAGCTGTTGCAGTTAGGGACAACTGTGGTGGCATCCAGAGCCCTGGCAGAGCTGGGTGTGTGGTACTGCAGGAGTCCCTGCTCCCTCTTCCCATTTAATCACCGTTCTCTGCTCACAGTCTTGAACTGGGTTATGAACCTGGTGCTTCCTCTCATGCTGGGTTTGCCCAGTGAGCAGCTCGGTGGCACCCTGGGTTTGAACAGGGTCCATGGAGGGGGCTGTGATACAAGTGACGGTGCCGTTAGGTGGTGGTGGTAAACTGGAGAATCTGTAAGGTCTGGAGAGTTGGCTGTTGCGGGAACCACACAACGCTCAGTGGTTTCCGTTCTCAGGGCTCAGCATGGGGATGGGTTTCAATTCACGTGCATTCATTCTCACTGAGGATCTCCCCTGAAGCTCAGAAGTTGTCATGGGACCTTGTGCCCAAAGCTTTTGTTCCTGCCCGGTTTGGTGTTGCTGGTGTGGGATGGTGTGTGGTGCCCAGCTAAAGGGAGCCTTCAGGAGGGACCTGGGAACAGAAGCAGATGAATGAAAGGACAGAAGTTTTTCCAGGGGTGGTGAAGACATCCCTGGGCCCTTTGGTAAATCCCAGCTGGGTTAGTGAGAGGGGCAGTAGGAGCTGGAGGCAGTTTGGAGGGAGATGGGGAGTTTGGAGAACAGGAGTCAGAGCTGAACTGTGTTTCACTGTAACTGCTGGAATACTGCATTAAAATGGCATCTCAAATAAGTATCAGGAATGCCACCAAAACATCTGATTTCTCTGTCAGCTTCAGGGCAAGGTTTTGTGCCCTTAAGGCTGGGTCTATGATAGTTAGAGAATACTTGCTCCTTCCCTTAGTTTTCCAGCCCTTCTGACTGCAGGGAAAAGCTCAGAGCTTCATCCCAGATACATTCTTTCAGGTAAAAACATGAAGATAAAGCAACAAATCCATTTATTTATTAAACTATACTTTTGTTATCATTTTTCCCAATGTCAGTCCCTTGACTTGTGGTGTTTAGAGTGGGGCTTGTGACTCCTGAATTCCAGAGACCTCGGTTGAGATCAGGGTCATGGCTGACCTGGCCACTGGGCTGATAGCAAAAGCTTCCCATAGCCCTAAGCTGTTGCTGGCTGTGGTGAGTGTTTTGAAAAAGACCCAAAGCAAGAGAGGAAAACCCCATGTTTTCAAGGGCATCACAGCTGCAGCATCCCATCCTTTTGACTTTTTAGCTAAGAGGAGCGGAGGGTCTGCCCCAGTTTGGATTTTATCTGTGTGACATTAGAGCTGGCAGTGAGTGACACCTTCCTGACATGAGAGTGCCTTGTTTTGCAGGAGCCAGGCCAAAGAGACTCCAAAGGAACAGCATGGACAGCTTAGACCTCCTGAAGTTCCCTTCTGAAAAGGTAAGCAAAGATGTTTGGCTTCAAAGATTGAATATCAGTAGGAATCTGTGATGGCTTGTTGACTGGCTTCATTAGCAGGGAAAGTATGTAATTAGCAGGTATCATTGGAGTCGGTGGGATTAACCAAAGAGGGTTTTCAGAGGGTTTGGAGGAGAGGAACAGCTGGTCTGACTAAAGAAGCACTTAACTGAAAGCTGAAACAGCCACTTCTGGGTGGTTTTGACAAACCAGCTCATTATTGAGAGGCTCATCGTTAGTGCTTCAGCCCCTGCAGTGACCAGTGGGGCATCTCGGTGCTCTGTTAGCCCAGCACAGGTAGTGAAGGAGAGGTCAGAAGCAACGCCCCGCTCTCCCTGGGGTGATCCTGTGGGGTGTGTGTGAGTTCACCTCTCCCTGCAAGAGCGTTTTGGGTGCAGTTCCCCTTCCTCTCTCCTGCTGCAGCTCCTAGGGACAAACAGTTCCAGTCATGGGAGCGGGTTGTTTGCTTCAAAGCTGCTATGCTGAGGGTGATAAGATTGTAAAGAACAAATCAGTGGAGTGGACTGTAATCTCTCCAGCACCCTCTTGTTGTCTCACCCTCTCTGCCCATCATCTCTGCCAGACACAGCCTCCAAAGTCAGCAGGGGCCCTGACTGCACAGGCCAGGAGCTCTTGTCCGATGCCCCTGCATGGAGTTGTGTGTCTGGGCAGAGCGTATCTGCCAGGAAGGGCCCACACCAGCTCTGAACACCCCAGCAGATAGTGAGAACGCCGCCTCCCTGATCCCCCTGCTCTCTCCAACCTGTGCCTTATTCCTCGTTTTGAGCTCCTCTGGTTGTAGCTCCGAGTCATTGCTGCTTGTTTATTCCTCTCTCCTCTTTATCACATGCTGGTTTTTACCCTGAAGGTGCTTACGTGCCATAATTGAGTCATCTATTCTTTTTGTCATGAACTGAACAGTTTGAGAGCTCCAGCTAAGGCAGTTAGACATCACAAGGCAGTTTCTTTCCAGTTCTGAAACCCTCTTTTGTGGCTGCTTTTCAAACCGTGGGGACTGACCTGGGGGCAGTTGGTCCCCCCAATACCGTGGAGAGAGATGGATCTCCCCTGCCTTGTTCTCCCTATTCCTCTTTGTGTTGCAAGGATCAGAAAAGTCATTTTGGCCATAGCATCCCACTGTGCTCTTAGCACCTGGTCAGTATCTGGGGCTTGTCAGTCTGTGTGCCCCTAAATCCCAGCTTTGAGGGTCTTGGGGTCATCTGAGCTGTGCACGAGGTTCTTTCACCTGCATGTAGCTGAGGCAGGGAGGACAGCCTGGGGAGTCCCCCTGTGTCTGTTCTGTGTGACAGAGGTGGTTTGCAGCCCAGAAATACTGAAGCCCAAAGCAAGGAGCCGGTTTAGGCGCCTAGTTCCTCTGGTTGTGGGTAACGTGCCTGGTGCCTTTAATAAGTGTCCATAGAGCTGAACGCTGCTGGTGCCTCTGTCCGAGGCCTGGTCTGCGTGGCAGCAGTAAGGAGGCTGTTGTGGTAACACACAGGCAGGGCCATCAACTCCAGTCTTTCCACAGAGGAGGAACAGAGTTGTGTGGGAATGGGGGAGAATGGAGAAGCCAGGCACGGTGCAGAGCTGGGAAGAGCAAAGTGAGGAGGAGCAGGAAGGAGCACTCAAGAGATGTGTCACCTCTGCTGTCTCAGTTTCCCTGTGCACTACACGGGGTGACAGTCCAATATTGTATATCAAGAGAGCAGAGGGGGACAGCAGTGTGAGGACTGGGGCTGCTTGTAACCATCTGCGGTCCCCAAGTGCCTCCAGAAGCACGACAGTTGGCAGAGGAGCTGAAGGGCACTCCAGCCATTCATGTTAATTTGCCTTTTAGGAAGCCGTTGGGTAAGGGCGCTTCTTGCTGAAGCCAGTGGAAGACAATGAGGCAGGCCATGCTCCACGTAGGCTGGGAGCCAAGCCCTAGAGATGGGAAGTGCTGTGGAGCATCTAGCATAGCCAGCGTTTCCTGGGGCACGGTCAGGTTGTTCATGACAGCACAGCTGGGCACTGGGAAGAAGTGAAGATGCAGCAAGTGGGGGTAGTTGTGCCACAGCTTTGGTATCCTGGGCAAGATGAAGCTGCCACTCTGTTTGGAAGAGGTTTTTATGCAGTTGCCAGAAATGAGGAGCAGCAGTGACTGCTTCTGGACCTTTCATTCATCTTTCCCTATGATTCCCTGTCCTTGTAAATAAACCAGCCGTGCCTCTACCTCCATAATAGGATTTGTTCAGAGGATGCTACTTCTCCCTAGGGAGAAGTTGACTACTGTGTATTGTTTGGGTGATGCTTCCTCTGTACTTCTTAACATCACTCACTGCAGAGATGTCCTCATTCAACCCTGCACATCATGCATAGCAAGTCACACCATCTAAACGCCACGTTACCTTCCTGCTTCTGCATGTCTCCTGCTTCTTCATGCCTCTTGTTCTGTCCCTGCTTGCCAACAGATCTCCATATAAACCTGGGACAAGCAATTTGTGCAATGACTTATTTCTTGCTTTCCCAAGGACCAGAATGGGGACAGCCATCACATGGGAGACCTGAAGATCTCTGGGAAAGAGTTCTTGTCGTTACCTGCAAGGTCCAAGAAATACCGGGAGCAACAATCCAGGTCAGAGAGAAAGCCCCAGGGGTCAAGTTCATCCCCACTGGATGCCAGTGAAGTCCGAGTCCAGATGTCACAGCCGGTAGGAAGATGGTTTTTTTCCTCCAGTACTGATCTTGGTCGTTCCTTACAGCATGTTCATTCTTAGCTCGTTTCTGGCCTGGTGTGGGGTTGACAGTGTGGTCTGTTGGCTGGAAAACAGCCTGCATCTAGCTGTGCTGTTGGCTGTTTGGTCAACTGTAGGCAAGTCATTGTGACTTGAGACTCAGCTCAATTGTGACTCGAGACTCAGCTCAATTGAGCAGTTTGTTAGGCTGTTATCTTCTGGCTACGTTCATGTTTGTTGTGACATGTGACTTTGAGCCTCAGCTTCACTGTATTAAGTAGAACAATGGTACCTACCTCCACCATGAGAGAGGTCTGGTATTTAATGATGGTATTGGTAATGTCTTGAAGGATGAGAGTTTCAACCTGAAGTTTGGGACTGTCAGGATGTGATGCCTTCAGTTCCAGAAAAACAGTACCTTGGAGCCCTTGCTCTGTGGAGTCTGACTCAGTCAGCCTCCTGGGGTTCATGAGGCTTGTTGCCTTCAGGGAACAGAGCCCTTTCCAGGTTTTTGATGAGCAACTCAAAATGTTGGTTGCCTTTGCCAAATCTGGGACCTCGGGTACTGTTCCCTTTCATCTCCTGGTCACACTGATGGTCTGCAGAGTGGTCTCATTGAATTTGTTGATCATTAGGAAGAGATGATAGAAAAACATTGCACAGGAGCTTATCTTTGGAAGCAAGTTAGGTGGAGCATGCTTCCTAAGGAGCAGAAGCTGGCCCTGCTGACAGTGATTTATGGGTTACCAGTGTGCAGGACACCCTGTGCAAGGTGGTGAAGAGCTCTGACTCAGTCTATGCTTGGCTCCCCGGATGGTGATGGGCATCCATGCCCTGGAAAGCTCTCTGTATGCCTTTTTCATGTCTTTAGCCTGAACAATTGAGCTGTTTATTAGGCTGTTATCTTCTGGTCATGTTCATGTTTGTTGTGACATGTGGCAAATAGAATGTACTGGGGAGGCTTCCTGCAGCTGTGTTGGATTTGTTCTCAGTCCTGGTGACAGGGGGTCACACCCACAAACCATGGCATGTTTCTGCATCATGGGAGGGCACTTGCAGGTATTTGAACCCAACGATTTCCAGTCAGAAGCCCCAAGTCCTCAGCTTGTTGTTGGCAGGAGGTGGAGTGTAACAGCAAGGACATGGTGATCACACCGGTGTTTGAAGGTATTTGGGCTCTTGCTTTACGCTGAGGCTGTCACACACTATCCCAGTCCTGTGATCACACAGTGATTCCAGATGGGATAAATCCAAGCTAGGGAAGATAGGCTTATTTTTTTCTTGGCATTTAAGAGAAAAGTTCAAATAAAATATTTTCGTGCTGGGTAAAAAAGAGTCTGAGCTGCAGAGCTTGGGATGAGGAGCGGGGATGCTTGGATGTGTTTCTAGCACTGAGTTGTGTGTTCCTGGGCTGTGGATCACAGGCAGAACACATCCCACTGTACCTGTGTGCCTGTGTGCACATACACATCCCTGTTTGACCACAGACATTCCTGCTTTTCAGTTCTCTGACCACTGGAGACAGGATCTTTACACCAACTGGGTGGGTTTTTTTTTTAGTCTTCTCTGAGCTCATCCTTCATTCCCAGCAGTGCCCGTGGAAATGTTCTAATAGGAAAAGCATTTCCTACTGCTCACCGGTGCAAACATGATCATTGGGAAGGAAAACAAAGCTCATCTGAGCCAGAAAGGAGACAGCAGCACGGGGGCACCCAAGGCAGTACAAAGGCAGAATAACCCCCCTGCTTTCTGCCAGGAATAGCCCTGTATTTTTAACTCAGACGTTCAGCCAGAAACCAAACAAAAGTCATGCTCCATCAGGAGCAAAGCAAAAAGCATTCCTCAGGAGCGGGGCCCTGAGTGCAGAGTCTGTCTAAGGAAAGGCCCCAGGGGATGTGACCAACCACCAGCGACCTCGTGATGGGTACACGTGGGGTTTTGGTGAAAGAGCAAGTGTTGATGGGCACGCTGCAGTCACAGGAGGTGTCTTTCAGGCACCTGGGGTCACGCTGGTTCCTGGCTCTGATTGAAGTGTGCGAGTGGGCGAGGGACACCCTGCTCCCTGCCTGTGTGCCCAAAAAGGGAAGGCAGGGGTATTCATATCCCCTTTTCCCCAGGAGCCCCCCAGGAGCCAGAGCTGGAGAGGCTCAGGAGGTAGGTGACATGCTGCCCTGATCCCTGCGGGGCCAGGCGGTGCTGTGTTCATCCAGGCACAGCTAGAAACGGTCACCCCCTGGGGCAGCAGAGCCTCCCCAGCACAGGGCTGACGCCAGTGGGTTGTCTTCAGACCAGGCCCCGCCACACATGAAGCACCCTCCCAAAAGGGCTCTCATGCCAGGAGAATGGCTCTGCAGTATGTTCTGGTGGACAAGGCTGGGTCACTTGAGGTGAATTGTGTTCTGTGCCCCCAGCTGACAGTTCTGCCAGCCTGGCTTTGTACCACAGGCCAGACCTCAGAACATTTAAAGGCAAAGTCAGCTTGCAGGTACTTGCCACAAGCGATGTGACCCGTTGCCTTGTGTCCTACGTCTGTCCCTGTCTGGCAGAGGGCTGCCAGGGCCATGTCCATCTGCTGTATGGGTGGGCTGGGTCTGTGTGGGTGGGCTTCTTTGAAAAGCTGTACTTCCCATCCCTGTGAGACTTGGTAAATGAAACACAGCAAACCCCACCCGAGGTGGGGGAGAAGCTTTCCCTGGTCAGGCTATTCAGACACCAATTCCCCCCAGTTCCTCATTTTGTGACTGCTCAAAGCAAAAATCCTCTTTAATCCATCGGCTAACAGTATTCATTAATCAGGGGTGAGCTCGAATGGTTGACTTAAGGTGCTTTTTTGGGCTGCCACAATACACACAGTCACAGCAGAAGGGTGAACGGAGGCTGCACACGCAGCCCTGCATGTCGGTCTGTGGAGGGGAACCCAGGCTGTGCACAGGGATGCCTGGGAAGAAGACTTGTCCCAGGACACCCAGCCCCCAAGTTGAGTGATGTCATTTCTGGATAAATCCTGATGTCAGCACAACCCCTGACCTCCTTCCAAGGGTCCGTATCACAGCAGGCAGGTCTCTGAGACAGGGAGGTCCTGCGGGTGCAGTGCCTGAGTCAGAGTGCCCGGGGTTTTGCTGCCCATCTCTGCCTCTTGTTTACCTCCCTCTTCCCCATCTGCGTGCTGGGGTAAGGCTGCTTCCCTGCCTACCCTGGGGAGGTTACAGAGGCATGATGATGGTTGTAAAGTTGTTTGAGCTTTGGATGGCAGGAGCTCTGGTGGTGTTATTAGCATTGGTGATGATGATGCTAATTACTGAGCTGCTGGGAAACTCCCCATGGGAGGAGGCGGGAGAGGGGAGGGAAAGCAGGGAAAAGTGAAGGGAGGCGAAGTGAGCTCGGGGATGAAGAGGAGCCTGTCCCTGCTGGCAGTTCTGTCCGACACTGGCCGAAGGGCTCAGCCTCTTGGCAAAGCTGTGGGGATGCTGGGATGGATAGGAGAAGCCATGGCCCAGGTGCTGCGTAAGGTAGGAGAGCATGGCAGGGCCCGTGGCAGGGCCCTCCACGCAGCTTTGACCTTCCTGCCGCTCCTGCGCAAGGTGCTGGTGTCACACACGATGGGAAGGTCGTGCAGAAGGCTTGTGGTGCTGGTGGGGTTGAGAGATGGGGTTCCACACCCCTCCTCTGCCCCCGTGAAGTTGAGGAATTCCCCAGCCACGGCTGGTGGTGGCTGGGAGGAGAGGGACTGGCATGGTCTAGGGGATGGCAAGGGCAGAGTCCTCTTCACCTGTGAGGTCTGGAGCTCCCTGGGAAGACTCAGGGAGCTAGTTCCTGGTTCTCCACAGGCAGAGCAAAGGTGGGTTTGGTCTGGGAGAAGCTGGTGATGATGAGACAGGTTTGGTTACAACTCAGTCCCTGTGCCTGCAGGCACAGGCAGCCAGATCTGAGTGCTCCCTGGGATTTGGGTCCCACACACCTTCTGAGCTTCCTTTCTTTTGAAAGGAACATCAAGGCAGAAGGTTTTGTACCACGTGAAGCTTGCAGACATCAAAGGCTTGTTCACAGATTTAACCCCTCCACTCCTCTCTGGAGAAGGACAGGAATGCTCCAGCTCGGGGTGACTTGGCAACAGCTGTGTTTTAGAGGGTGCCTGGGATTTCTCTTGCACCAGAAATATCAGAGGTTGTGGGTCTTTTCCCCCTACTGAGGGAAAGGAGAGGGCCTGTGTGTGAAAGGGGCTGTGTATTCCTGAAAAGACCGTCTGGGGGAGGGGCTGGGGACCTGCCCAAATTCTGGGCTGAGCGTTTGAGGTCAGCAGTAGCTGAAGTCTCTGAGGTCAGTGGGACTGTGCATAGGCCAGAGTTCAAGGGCTAAAGCACTTTACTGGGTCAAGATCCAACAGCAGGAGCAAAAACCATGGGGAGAGGTAAAGATCAAACCCCAGCCTCTCCCCTCCTTGGGGATCTGTGGTCCAGAAACAGTCCTGTTCTCCTGGACTCTCCTCTGCCCAGGGGAGTGCATCAGCTGGAGGGAGTGCTTCCTCCCTCTGCAAACCTGTCCTCCACCCTGTCCTCAGCAAAGACCATTTATAGTCAAGAGAAAGAGGAGCCGTGTTTGATGGCGGTGATGACTTGCAGAGAGGGGTTGCTGATGTATTTAGACACTGAACAATCTGGAAGCACGCTGCATCACCAAACATTCCCTGGGACAAATGTTTTTATAAGACCTTTTTTATGATTACAGGGAGAAGCAACCATAAAAGAAGGGAAAATTTTGTAGATCATAACACCCCCCGCCCCCCGCCCACCCCAAAGGCAGGTTGCCAGAGCTCCTCTGATGGGTTTTCTCTCTCAGGGTTTACTAGTGGATTATCAGGTTTGAGGAACGATGCTCGTGGTTCACCCTCTGCCTGGCGTCTGAGTGAGAGGAGGTGGGACTGGACAGGGAGCAGAGCTGGAGGGCACTATTGGGGTCCCTGGCAGAGCTGGGCAAGGAGGTCTTTGCCTGTCCCTGCTGCATCACGTGTTGTCCAGGCAGCGCTGGGATGTCAGGTGCTCCCATCTGTCCCCTGCGACTTCACTGGATTCCAGGCTTGGCCAGATGGATACTTGGTGTGAGGACAAACACGGCCTCGGGGGCTTTCTCCCAGACACTTGCACTCTGGCCCAAAGCCTCCTTCCCTGGTTGTCTTGTGTCCTTGGAGAGATGAAACCAATGCTTCCTTGCAGTCCCTCAGCAGCCTGACCATGAGGGGCTGCACCAGGCAGCCTTTGCTGCTTGGTGCATCTCACCTCTCTTTTAGGATGAGGTGCTGGTGTGTGAACTGTGTGTAAGGGCAGTGCAAATACACACCCTCCTTCACCCCACAGCTGGAATGCTGTGGGTAACTGCAGGGGTATTGGTCAGCCCTTATGACTCGTCAGACTTTCTGGTGTAAATGTGACTCTGGGAGAGGGGGTGGAGAGGAAGGGTGAAGCCAGAGCCAGGGAGAGGGAAGGCAGCTGCTGCTAAATTTAAGCTTGTTCCTATGACACCTGGAGGCTGCTGTGTTGGTGTGGGTCCTGTTGGAACCGAGCAGGTAAACACTGAGCTGTGGCTCAGCTTGTTCTTGCAGTGCTTTATCTTCCTGTTGGCCCTGTGGGACCATGTGTAGCACTGTGTGCAGGCCTGGGTGAGGGGCTGTGCTGAGGCATTCCCTCGCTGGAGGCAGGATGTGCCAGAAGACTTTCACGAGGGCTGGAGTCTGACAGGAGCCTCTTCAGGGGGTTGGGCTGCTCAGAGAAGCCGCTGGTGAGCTGGTTGCCTCCCAGTGTCATCTTAAACCATCTGACTTTTTTTTTTTCCATACATCCATGAGAGTCTTTTTGTGAAGCTCTAAGGCCCTTTTCTTTAGCTCCTCATCCCTGACTCAGGTGGGCTGGTTACACAGATGCTACTTGAGGGATTTAAAAGCCGCCTTCCCAAATCTCAGGGGTG
This sequence comes from Hypotaenidia okinawae, assembly GCA_027925045.1. NCBI lineage: Eukaryota > Metazoa > Chordata > Aves > Gruiformes > Rallidae > Hypotaenidia > Hypotaenidia okinawae. The sequence continues at coordinate 9,663,415 of BSDF01000019.1, read as the reverse complement.
CAGCAGAGCCTGAGCTCTCCTGAGTTTTGCAATGCAGAGCCCCAGCACGCTCTGTTCCTCACTGGGACTTTGGTGCTAGCATGGGAGGCAGGGGAACAAACGGAGAGAGAGAAAATCTCTGCGAAGTAACTGCAGAGCTGGTGGGGGGAGGCACCAGCCCTCCCTGGCTCGCGCTGCCTCTGCTGCGTTCGCTGCCTCGGAGGCAAATTGTCAGCTTCTTCCTTAAATATTAACAGCTGCCAGGTAATGAATTCCCCCTCTCTGTTTTATAATGGCACTAAAATTGGGATTTGCCTCGGTTTTCACTGTAATTATCCAGGGTGAGTGTGTGCAGCAGAGGGAAGCACGGCAGGCTCTGCAGCAGGCAAATGTCGTGCCCTGGGGACCGAACTGGGGTGGGGGGCTGGGGCTGCACAAGCAGTTATGTGGGGCTTGTGGCTTTACCAGCCTTCAGAGGGGTGGGTTTGGGGGTAGGCTAGCATTGGTGGTTGGAGTGAAAGCCAGAATTACCTACCAGGCTCCTTGGCATCTCAGGGAGGAGATGCTGGTCCTGGGGAAGTGTGGTTGGGAGAGCGTGGTTGGAAAAGCAGTGTCCCTGGCAGGGAGTGGGACTTACCTCCATCCTCCTGAGCATGGGGCTGAACACTGCTGCTCTCTGAGCAACCCCCTTCTCACTGGGGGTGGCACCTGCCTGTCAGATGGCGCTGTGACCCGAGGTTGGGTTTTGTGAGAGCCCATCTGCCTTCGAGGAGCAGTGCACCGCTGTCCATGCTGTGCCAGTCAGAGGCTTTTCCTTTGCATCCTCCACCTTGCTTATCTGGGAGACTCCTGTACAATCAGCCCTCCAGAGATCAAAAACAGGAGCCCAGAGACTTGCTCTGCTTTGGATGCCTTGAGCTCCATGTAGATGGCTGCCTGGCTTGATTTGAGAAGCAGTGATTATCTCTTCTGCCCACAGCTTTTGCTTTTGAGAAGGACACGGGCGCTGGCTGCTTTGACCAGCCTTGGCAGCCCAGTCCCAGGAGTGGCCCTGCTCAGAGCTGTGGGCTTCTCAGCACTGAGGAGACTGTCAGTGGATGCTGGTTTTGGTTTGGAAGAATGACTGCTCTGCTCTGGAGCCCCTGAAGGTGCCATGAATGCTTCTGACCTTTTCTTAATTTAAGCCAGAAAAAGGCTCTGAGTCATCTGGGAATGTTTGACCCTTTTGGGTGCTGAAGCCAGAGAAAGGACCCTTATGAGGTGCAGAATGACCCTTAAGAAGCAGCTGCACAGCACAGGACAAGCATTAGTCTGTTCTTTCCCCTTTGTCCTGCAGAAGATCTGCAGGACAAAACCCCAGTAGAAAAGAGAGCCTCTTGCCACTGAAGAGGCAGGCAACTCCCAGGTGCTCTGTGGGGCAGGGCTGATGTTGGCAGGGCAGGTGGCATCTGTCTGGGCTGCAGCTTGATCAGTATCCTTCGTCTGGGGCGGTGATGGGTTGAGGATTGCTTGGTCAGGGCCAGTCCCAGAGCTGCCCTTGCAGTGTCCTGCCTGAACAGAAGCAAGGCAGAGGTATTGCTGCCTCTGTGTCTGGGTGTCATCCCCTAGGCCTTGTCCTTGGTGAGATAATTCAATGTTTAAGGTCCCAGAGATAAAGCTGAATCCCTCATCTTCCTGTCTTTGAGATACTCCTGTACTGGTACACCCTCTTTCTGCTTCTTCCCACTATGCCTGTCCCTTGTTTCTCCTCCTCCCAGACTTGAGGTCAGGTTGTGGATCAAAGCTGTGCTGCAGGAAGGAGATAGGAGGCAGGATTTAACACAAGCCTGTGCTTGTGCATCAACCACACACAGAAACAAAGCAACATAATGTGCAGGGTGGCTGTCCCAGCCCTTGGATGGATCAGGGGAATGTGTGAAAGCACATCTGAGAACCCTGAATTCCATCCATAACTGGATGGGCCCATCCATAACAGTCTGGGGGCCTGTTTTGGAGCTAGAAAACTGTAAGAAAGACCCTCTTACCAGAGGAACCCGCTCTAGGAAGGAGCTAGGAACCCAACTGGTTGTCCAAGGTCCCTCAGCAGGCTTTTGTTGGAGGTTACGACAGGTCTACAGACCGGCTAGTCCAGTGGTCCAGGCTGGAGCTGACTATCCAAGCTACTGAAACACATTCTTCTTCCCCTGAGTCACTGTAACTGAGTTTTCTGTTGTTGGCACTTTGAAGCCATAATTGAGGTCTGCTTTCCTCCTTGCACAGCCTGTCTCCCGGCAAGTTGTCAGCTGTCAAGTGGTAGGAGACAGTAAGAGAGATGTTGCCCTCACCATTTCCTAGAAACTGTCACTGTAAAGAGAACAACACTAAAAAGAGGGATGAATCAAAGCCAGACCCGGAGCAATAAAACTCCAAATGTTTGACTTCTCTCAAAAATCTGGAACTCTTCATTCATTTCCAGGGTCTCTGCCGTGCTTGGGGCACTTTGTACACTCCCAGTTCCGGCCTCTCACATTTAATACACTGCACATGCCAGAGTCATAGTCTCTTGGGCTGTAAATCAGTGTAACTCTGCTTGAATCACTGGAGCTACGATGCTACAGGAGCCTCCAGCAGCTGGGGGTTGTGTTTGGCTTGTGTGAATCTCTCTCTCTCAGGCAGACGTGGGTGCCGGCGGTAGCGTGGCTGTGTCTGCCTTTCCCTGGGGTGCCAGCAGTGACCTGTGCCTGTGCCATCACTGGGGTTGAGCTCCCAGCCAGGGCTGGTGGCATCTGGCATGTGGTGGAGCATCCGATGGGCCCCGCTGGTCTCTCTGCAGGGCTGAGAAGGGAGCGTGGGCTGTGCTTCCCCATTGCTTGGTGGGTCGATGTGGGTCATCTTTGCTGTGCCAGGAACTTGTGTTTCTCTGTGTGTGAACTTTAAAACAGGGAAATGCACCCTGATAATATGCTTGGGGGTTACATTGGGCCTGTAGCAGTGCAGGAACCTGTATAATCAGTTCTGTCTGTACTTTATCCTTGGTCATGGCTGTTCCCAGCTGCTGGACAGGGCCACAGTGCTGGCAGCTCTCCCAGAAGACACAAACTTAATGCAACCTTGGTGCAAGTTTGGCTTTTGTCTGTTATTGCCCAGCATGGGGAGGCTGGATCACAGCCTGTGAGTGCCTTGTCCGTGCAGTCACTCAGGGGGCAGCCTGCCTGCCACTTGGGCCACCCCCTGCTTTGGTCATCACCAGCACAGCTCCATCCCCAGCACTCGTTTGCTGGCAGGATGGAGAGTTCCCCCACCCTGTAACCTCCTCCAGTAGCAGGCTGCTCTCTAACCCACTGCGTATGGATAGACACGGTCCTATCCAATACCAGCCCTCTCTTCTGGATTTAGGGTAACTTTGGGGTGAGCAGAGGGTTCAGTCTCTCTGGGCTGGCCTTGTGCCTGTGCTTGGACTGGGTGCAGGAACCTGAGGCTCCCTGGGAGCTGGCTGAGGGTCCTCCATGGTTGTGGGAGTAAGGAGAAGGATGCAGATCTGTAAACTGAAGGAGCCTTAAACGAGGAATGTTCAAGTGCTGTTTCCTGGAGCTCTCCTGATATAACACTGTTGTGCTCCCACTGCCCCTGTATGAATGTGGCTCTTGGGGTTAGAGGTGCAGGCAAAGCCCTGGAGAGGAGAAGGTCTGAAGGTCTCCCAGCTTTCAGCAGTCGCTGCCCGCTGGGCAGGGCACAACCTGTGGCCAGGGTTAATGTGGCAATTACAAGCCTCTGCTCACACCTCCCCTCCAGCCTGCGTCCACGTTTCCCATTAGCAGTGCTATTTTTTGAGCCTCCCAAGGCAATTAACACCAATTAATCTAAAAAAACCTAAATAATGGTTTTTCAGAGCCCCCGGCTCCTTCCTGTTCCCCATGCTGCCCCAGAAGACTGCAGCCTGAACCTGGCAGAGAGCTGAGCCCAGTTAAGTGCCTCCTGTGCAGGGAAAGCTTCCAGGGGAGATGTGCAACTTGAGAAGGGCTCCAAACCATCCCATGGATCCAACTTTCCCACCCTGGATCGTGATGTCTGTGCCACAGAGGGAGGTGCAGGTCCCTGCAGTGCTGGCGATGAGGGGGAACCAGGTTGGGGCAGCATCCCTCTCCTGAGAGCCAGTGAGGAGCCAGACCTCTGGATGTGCTTGGCTGCAGGGTGTACGAGTCCCTGGGATGTGTGGAAAAGTCCCCAGCGGATTTTTTTCTTGGCTTGTATCTAAAGCCATTTGCATCAGAGAGCTCTGAGCACTGCCACGTGGGGTAAACCAGCCCCCCACCCCCTTTGCCTTCCTCAGACAGGGTGTAGCTTCACCTTGCCCTTTTAAACAGCATTTCCCAGAGCAAGACCTGCTCTTTGCTGACAGGAGAAGCTGTTCCTGCGTTTCCATGTGATTTTCATCTTACCAGTTGAAGCTCTTCTGAGAAGGGCTGTGTCTGACCATGGCTGAGGTGGTAAACCCACGGGTACCAGCCTGGGGATCCTCCCTGCGCCCAGCACGGATGGGATCTCATGTTGTGTGGGGTGCCTTGCATAACAAGGCCTTGATCTTGAGCACAGCCATCAGGCATTACTGGAAGATGAGTAAATAATAATTAAGATCTGGGCGTTTGCTGGGTGTTTACATGCAGGTTACGGGTGCTTAATGTCAATGGGTGTGTGCAGCCCCACCAACTAACTTCACCCCATCGGCACCACCCCGGTGAAGGGTGCTGCATCTCTTCGGCTGCTCTTTAAAAGGGAGCTCTGCTGAGAGCAAGTAGGTGTCTAAATAAAAGTGTGTTTCAAGAAAGCAGCACAATTCTGGCAATCCAGAGACAAGGAGGCTTTGTCACAGAGCGTTTTTCAAAGCAAATTGTCAGCAGGTTCCAATTTCAGATGCACCGAGCGCGGTATATTGTGGGGAGGAGGGCAGAGCTGCTGCTGGGGGAGCGTTGGAGCGTTTCCATCGCTGAAGAGGAGCGTGTCCTTCGCTGGCAAGCCAGCTGATAGGCACCTGTCTCCTCCATCACCTCCTACTCCTTGGCAGGGCTGGGAGAGGGGAGGTGGTGCGGGCTAGTGGATGGAGTTAGGTGCCTGGGAGTCAGGCACTGTGTATTAACCTTGGCTTCTGTGCTAATTAATCAAGAATATGGGTTATATCATTTAAAGCAACAAAGTTATTTTGGTTTAGCAAATTACTGCTGCTCAGCTGAGACTCAGCAGCGGAGCGTGGTCCTAGTTCCCTCCCTGCTCCAACTGCAGAGTAAATCGCTGCAACTCATTTCAGCTAAAATCTCATTACGCTGAGCACGGCTGGGTGCTGCAGCTCGAGGGGGGGGGTGAGCATCGGTCACACACTAAACTCTTACTTCTTGCCAGCATCTGCCTTGTAACCTGAATGGTTTTGAGCAAGTGGTTCAGGTTCGCTCCCAGTTCTGGTATTTAAGGGCATTTCTGTGAGTTTTTTGATGGGCCAAACTGGCCTCTGGAGCTTCATGTCGTCTTCCACGGACTGGAGAGTCTATTATCTGGCATGATGCTGCTCCTAGTGGTTAGTAATTTAAGCTTTAGGTGCTGAATCCAGGCTTGTGCTGGGCACCCCAGCCTGGCATTTTAAACACTGTCAAAACCTGCGTGAAAAAGTCGCTACGTTACCCACAGAGTCTGGCTGGAGCTCTGGCAGGGCTGTTTGAGGGATGTGCTGACTGGCAGGTTGCCTCTCAAAGACAAACCCAAATTCATGCCCACACCATGGGTGCAGCAGTCTCAGCAGTGAGGATCTGACGCCCTGACCTGTGATTGCAGGGCAGAGTGCTGGGAAGCCGGAATCATTGTACAACAGGGCTGAGCCTGAGCACAGGCAGCACCAACACTCGGCACCGTGAGTAGCAGAGGTGTCAGTGAGGCTTCAGCCAGGCTCCTCTGCGGGCACACCACGCTCCCTCCCAAAATACAGGGGGAAAAACAGTATCATCACCTGCTGCTGATCTGAAGAAAGGGGGTGGGTGAGCCACACATGGCAGCAGGCTGTGCTCCCAACAGGTCAGCAGTTACCGTATTAAGGAAGGAGGGAGCGTGGGTGAGTTATTTGGATTTTGTTTGAAACAATAAACCCCAAGTTATTTGAAATCTTAACAACAGAACCAGCTTTTAGCACCGGCGTTTATAGGGATGAGTGGGCGAGTTGTTTAAAGGGGGAAAAAAAAAGAGTCTCTTTGAAAACGGTCCAAGGGAGGGTGATAATTCCATGCTACGAGGGAAGCACGGTGAGCAGGTCTGGGTTTGAGCTCTGTGTGTGTGTATGGCCTGTACCAGGGGCTGTGCAGGCTGTGAAACACGGTGAAGGGCACACGTGTGCTGTGGCATGCTTGGGCGCACGCTCACAGCTCCCAGGATGAGAGCTGGAGCCTCAAGTTGCAGGGTGGTGGCTCTGCAGATGATGCATGTCTCTCTAGATCTCCTTCCCTGCATCCTAAACCCAGGTGTAAGAAGTTGTTTCCTCTTGCTGTTCTGAGCACCGAACCCTCATGTGTGGGTTCCACACTGTATTGTACCTGTGCCAGCTTCAGACATCCCCTTTTGTAGCTGGCCCAAATCAGCTCTCTAGACAAGGAGCAGAGCCTCAGTTTGGGTTCATTCTCCTCCCACTGCTCTCCACCACCCCTTACCCACAGCACGGCCACGGCCACAGCAGATGCTCAGCCTGTGTGAGCTGCAGCAGTGTCTGTGCCCATGCTGAGCGTGCCAGCAGGCAGGTTGGCTGTGCCCAACCCCTTGCCCACCTTTGCCCCTTCTTTCCCTCCTTGGCTGCTGCAGCATTTAAAAAAATTAATTCACTGAATTGAAGTTGAGTCCGTGAGCTCCTGGGCAGCAGCTTGGTTTGAGGCCGATTCCCAGCTCTCTCCTGCCTTCCATAGCCTGTGGCACCAGAACAAAATAGTGGAGTAATTGCCTTTAGCCCAGTCTGTCCTGATGCTGGGATTGTGCCAGCTCCTGGGTGATGGAGACTCAGCCTCTTCTCCTGGCACGCACCTGGTGGGGCTGCCCCACTGGACACGTCCTGCCCGACATCGCTGGTGTCTGCAGCATCCCCACTGCTGCAGTTCAGCACAGGGTGTTGTCTCTCTTGTTGCTTCAGAGCTTGTGCTTGCCCCAAGCACAGCCCTGACCTCCTCCTGTCAGCCGGATCGGCCGCCTGGCACCGATGGAGTCGCAGTACCGGATGGATCACAGCTGCCCCAGCCCTGCTGCTCTCCTCCTGGAGATGATCTGTGCATCTCTGCTGCCTTGCCCTGGAGTCCAGGACTGTGGCATAGAATCACAGGGGTTGAAAGGGACCTCAAGAGATCATCAGGTCCAACCCACCTGCCAAACCATCTTTCCATGTTTAAAACCTCATTGCAATTAGAAATTCCCCTCTGTTAAAAGGTGGTAGGTCTAAATGAAGGGATAGTTACAGCTGAGCATCTTCAGCTCTTGCAGTAAGACCCCAAAAAATCATGTGTTTAGGAATACGAGGAGCAGGAGGACTGTGGGGGTCCTTCAGTATTTGGGTACTTTAAATCTGAGCAATGGTATTGTGTCTGTGTGTGCGCCCGTGGAGCTGTGTGTGCGCCCGTGGAGCTGTGTGTGTGCGCCCATGGAGCTGTGTGTGTGCGCCCATGGAGCTGTGTGTGTGCCCATGGAGCTCTCTGTGTGTGTGCCCATGGAGCTGTGTGTGCGCCCATGGAGCTGTGTGTGTGCGCCCATGGAGCTGTGTGTGCACCCATGGAGCTGTGTGTGTGCGCCCATGGAGCTGTGTGTGCACCCGTGGAGCTGTGTGTGTGCGCCCATGGAGCTGTGTGTGTGCGCCCATGGAGCTGTGTGTGTGCGCCCATGGAGCTGTGTGTGTGCGCCCATGGAGCTCTCTGTGTGTGCGCCCGTGGAGCTCTCTGTGTGTGCGCCCGTGGAGCTCTCTGTGTGTGTGCCCGTGGAGCTCTCTGTGTGTGTGCCCGTGGAGCTCTCTGTGTGTGTGCCCGTGGAGCTCTCTGTGTGTGCGCCCGTGGAGCTCTCTGTGTGTACCCGTGGCGCCGTGTGTGCGCTCATGGGCTGTGTGTGCGCCCGTGGAGCTGTGTGTGTGTGCGCCCGTGGAGCTGTGTGTGTGCACCCGTGGAGCTGTCTGTGTGCGCCCATGGAGCTCGCTGTGTGCGCCCATGGAGCTCTCTGTGTGTGCGCCCATGGAGCTCTCTGTGTGTGTGCCCATGGAGCTCTCTGTGTGTGCGCCCATGGAGCTCTCTGTGTGTGCGCCCATGGAGCTCTCTGTGTGTGCGCCCATGGAGCTCTCTGTGTGTGCGCCCATGGAGCTCTCTGTGTGTGCGCCCATGGAGCTCTCTGTGTGTGCGCCCATGGAGCTCTCTGTGTGTGTGTGCGCCCATGGAGCTCTCTGTGTGTGCGCCCGTGGAGCTCTCTGTGTGTGCGCCCATGGAGCTCTCTGTGTGTGCGCCCATGGAGCTCTCTGTGTGTGCGCCCATGGAGCTCCCTGTGTGTGCGCCCATGGAGCTCGCTGTGTGTGTGTGTGCCCATGGAGCTCGCTGTGTGTGTGTGCGCCCGTGGAGCTCGCTGCGTGTGTGTGCGCCCGTGGAGCTCTCTGTGTGTGCGCCCGTGGAGCTCTCTGTGTGTGCGCCCGTGGAGCTCTCTGTGTGTGCGCCCGTGGAGCTGTGTGTGCACCCGTGGAGCTGAGTGCACCCATGGAGCTGTGTGTGTGCGCCCATGGAGCTGTGTGTGTGCCCGTGGAGCTGAGTGTGTTTGCAGATGTAGTTTAGGAAAACCAATCCCGATCTATTTTTGAGGTGAAGTGTGTGTGGTGGGTAGGAGGTGAGGAGGTGGAAGCAAAGCTAAATATTCACATAGCTCCGCTGCGTGTTGAAGAGCATCATCTAATAACGCTGGGATCGCGGCGGAGAGGTGAGGGAGAAGCCGAGCGCTGCGCTGGAGTCCACCCCCTCCTGCCAAGGGCACACGAGTGGCTCCGGGAGGAGCTCAGAGAGCTGGGCTGTCGCTTTAAGCTGCATCTCGCACCCAGCGGGTCACTCACTCCGTGCTGGCTCCTGCACATGGCTGTGAGCTCCGCATAAATCTCTGCTCCGGCAGCCGAGCGGAGCTGGGGAAGAGCTGGGGAAGAAGAGCTTTCTCTGGCTGCCTGCGGGAGCTGAAGAGCATCGAAGCAGCAGCCCCTCCGTCAGCAGCCTCTGCCCTGCGAGCTGGGGTGGTTCTTGCCCGTGAGCATGTAAAAGCCGGAGCCTGGGGAAGAGCTGGCTGCTGGGGTCAGTGAGTACAACTCGGCTTGTGTGTGTTTCCCCTCTGAAAGGAGAGGCTGGGTGGGGGGTGAGGGGGAGGTGGATGCAGAAGTGGGGTTTGCCCAGGCGGGGCTGGGGTGTTGCCTGGGTGTGCTCAGGGTTTTGGAAGTTGGCTGTTGGCTTCAGCTGGAACTTTGTATTATTGATATTTTGGCAACTTCCTGGGAAATAGATGCCAGCGATGTGCAGGCTGCTCCAGGTGTGTGCAGAGCCTTAGAGCAGAGTGTGGACAGTGCAGTTGGTGGCTCTCCATGCCTGGCTGAGCTTCCTGGGGTGGGGGGGACACAGGGTGTCTGCCAGCCCTGCCTGGCAGGGGGAGCGTGGCAGCAGCGCTTCAGGGTTGGTATTGGAAGGGAAGTGCTGTCCTCAGCAAAGGCAGGGCAAGTTCAACAGCTCTCCTCACTCTGAAGATGCCAGTGTCTGGTCTCCTCCAAGAGCAGAGGCTCCAGCCAGTGCTGAGCTGCTGGTGGCTGGGGACCCGGGGAGTCCCACGCCTGAGCACAGAGACAGAGCTATGGACAGTTCCCCTCCCAGTAAAACAGGCTGTGGATTTTGGCCAGGGGTTTGCTTCTGCTCCTCTCCTCCAGCACCCCCACCCCCCCCAGCAGGTTCCACACCTCCCCTCTGGGTCCTTCCAGCGGGTGAAGTGGGGGAGTTACTTCAGTACCTGATGCAGCGGTGAAGTGATGCGGTTTGGGGGTGCGTGCTGGTCCCCGCAGTGGTTTGCTCTGGCTCCAGGTGCTGGGGTGGTGCAGGGACAGACTGAGGGCTGGCAGGCAGCAGGATGGCCCATGGTAAAGTGCTCCCAGCACCCCACTGGAGGCTGTGGGATTGACTACCTCAAAAGAGAGGAGGTAAGGAGCCCTGATGTGCCTGGTTTGTGGAGGGAGAGGCAGATAAGGCATAGATGTGTTGGGACGAGTGCCTGCCAGGCCCTGGGCAGATAGCCACCTGCTAGGACAACGGGGTGATTTTTCCAAGAACTGTCTGCAGTCAGGAGCTTGGCCTTAGGGACAGATCGTTGGGCCCTGTCCCAGCTCTGCCACTGCATCACCACAGGACGTGGTCAAGTCACTTCACCCCCACATTCTCTCTTTGCTGGGAAAAAGGTAAGGAGGAGGAATCTTTGGGGAAGGCTTCAGAATGCCAAGGCAGTGCTCTTGGGAGGGCTGCTCTGGGGGTAGTGGTGAGAACTACTGTGCTGTCACTGATCGGTCCTCACCTTGTCCCTGACCTGGCCTCCACACCAGAGCCAGACTGCCTTTGAGCAGCAGCTCCTGTGCCAAACCCGCCGAGGCTCACACGCTCCTGGGCAGGGGGTCCTGCCCGCAGGTAGGGCAGCACCAGCCCCCTGGGAGGGCTGGGGGAATCTGGAGCGAGCCGTCCTTGAGCCTGAGCCCTTGAGTCCTTGCTGCCTTGTGCAGGTCTGCAAGAGGTTGAGTCTAGAGGAGAGGAGGGGGACCCCCATCAGCTGCCTGCCAGGGAGAGTGTCCTGTTCAACAGGACCCTTGGGCACGGAAGTGCCATGTGAAAGTAGCACAGGAACAATGAACACATCCTCTGCTGATCCCAGGATGGGGCTCAGAGCACAGCAGAGCAAGGCTTTGCTCTGCTGGGACCCTGGGGCAGAAGCCCCACAGGCGTCTGTGGGCTGTGGGTTCAGGTGTGAGAGGTGCAAAATGTTTTAGCTCTTGCAATGAGGCTTTCTACATTTGATTAACGGCTTTCCTGAACCAGTGTGGAAATGGCCAAGGGGGTGTAGGTACCAGAGTCTGTTCTTCATTTTGCTCTGTCTGGGATCACTTCAGCCAAGGCTTGGGAAGCCCCAGCACCAGGTTCTGACCCCTCCTGAAGAGCTGAGGGTCCCAGCCAAGCAGACTTGCTCCCTGGGGCAGCATCACGCTGGGAGAGGGGCAGCAGCAGGCTCTCCATCACTCCCTGCAGCTGCTGTCTGCTGCCTTTCCAACACCTCAGCTGTGTTTTCCATGTCCTGGATCCAACCTGGCAGGTTAAGCCGTGTGCTCATCCACCAGCAAATGAATGTATGCAAAAGCTTGGATGCCTTCCAGCCAGGGAGGCCTGTTCCAGGTGAGCCAGTCCTGCTCCTGGGCTGTCCTTAGCCCGGCTGCTCGGTTCCCCGATGAGCCAGCAGCATCCAGGTGGAAATACCACTCACAGGAAGTGGGAACAAAGCTCTGACCCCCAGCACGAGGCTCTCTGCCTGTGATGGTGGCTGTCCCTGACCTGCCCAGGGCTGGGGAGCAGGAGCAGAGGCTCCACGCTTATTCTGGTCCCTGTCAAGGAGGCTGGCTGGAGGAAGACATCAGTTGGCAGAATTTTGGGAGTTGTGGTGCAAGAGAGGGACAGTGGGTGATGAGGCCAGCCAGGGACACCAGCTAAGGGGTGAGAAGTGATCTCAGGGCTGGAAACCAAAGGTGCTGCCCAGGAGCCATTTCGGGCTCCGGGTCTTGGGCCTGTGGCGACAGGTTGGTGTGACTCTGCTATGGCAGGACGCTTGCTCAGCCCCATTAGGGGATGCCCCAGCTCTTGGGAAGCCTCCTGCCCATTCTGGATGTGCCAAGCCCTGGGCAAGCTGAACTCAGCAGCAGACGGTGGGCCCCAGGGTGTGATTGTGCATCCATCTGCCCTCGCAGCTCGTTCCTCGGGGCCAGGAGCAGGCTGTGTGTGGAGGGAGCCAAGCGCTCTGTGACTGGTTGTACTTGGGCAATTTAATTAGAGAGGTGCAGGCCTGGGGTGTGGGCTGGCCAGGGCAGCGCTGGAGGGAGCCTGGCAGGACAGGGGGATGAATTAAGGCTAAAGGAGGGAACAGTTAGATTGGATATTCAGGGGAAGTTCTTTCCAGAGAGAGTGGTGAGGGGCTGGAACAGGCTGCCCAGAGAGGGGGTGGGTGCCCCATCCCTGGGGGTGTTCAGGGCCAGGTTGGATGGGGCCCTGGGCAACCTTGTGTAGCTCCAGGCCTGGAGGTTGGTGTCCCTGCCTGTGACAGGGGGTTGGAGCTCTGTGACCCTTGGGGTCCCTTCCAACCCAGACCAGTCTGGGATTCTACAATCAGTGGGTGCTACTGAGGGCCCTGCTGCACCCCACATCCTGGGCTGGCACAGCACATGTAAACCCCAATGCTGGACCGTGGGCACTGGCCCCCTGCCCCTTCGGGTGCCATCATACCAGGAGGTACCAGGGCAAGCAGCCAGCCCTGTCCCCCACTTCCCATGTACCAGCTGCGTTTCCTACTGATTCAGAGCATCCTTTCCTCTCTGGGACACATTGTGAGCAGTGTCCCAGCAGGATGTGTCCCAGGGGAAGCCTGAGCTGGGGGCTGTGCCCGACGCGCTGCTCCCTGCAAGGCAAAACTTCCCCTGTGCCACTGCTCTGGATTACTGTGTGTGTTTGCAGGGATGCTGGAGGGAGCTTTGGTGTGAATGAGCCGGCTGCCTCCTCTAGCCTGAAATTTGGGTCACACAAGCCAGCACGGCAGAGCTGAGGGAGATGTGGTTTGTCCCTGGTCCAAGCCCAAGCAAGATTTGATTTCCAAGGTGCAACTGTTGCTGGTTCAGATGGTCCGTCTGAGATGCTGTTTCATTAGAGATGGGCACGTGGAAGGAGATGAGAGGGGCTTTTCCCCTCCCCATCAGCTCCCACACTGCTAATGTTCCTCTCTGGCCCGCTGCTAATTTTGACGCTGCCCTAAATAGAAGCTGAGAGCATCTCATCTGCTCGCTTAGCATACGGGAAAATTGTTTCCCTTCATTTACTGAATCCAACTTGCAGCTTTAACCCTGTCAGCACAAGGCTCTCCCCAGCCCAGCCCTCCCTTGAAGGGCTTCCCGTGCCTCTGTCCTGCTGAAGAGCTCTCTGCTGGGAGCAGCACCAGGCACGGTAGGAGAAGGAGGGATGCCTGGGACAGCTGCTGTGAGATGGGCTCTGCTTCCTGGATGGCCAAGGAGGTGCCCTTCTCTGGTGAAAGACCTGGCCAGCTCTCTCTGGTGGGGTGTGTGGCTCCCTGGGAGGGACCCAGTGCCCCTGCCCCGACTGGCCTTCCCCAAACCCCATGCTGGGAAGAGGCTCAGCACACGCAGATCCAGTTGTAGGAGTTTTTGGTTGTGGTATTCTTTTTCCCAGTATCTGGTGGGATGAGGTGCCCTTCCTGAGCCTGGCAGGTGCCCCTCTAATTCTATATCCCAGTCCGAGGGGCTTCTCAGAAAGATTCCTACTGCACCAGCCACTCCAGAGCAGGACTCTGGGTCTGCTCCCCCAGCAAGGAGCACACAGCCCCCTCCACACTGAATTGGACCCAACTGGGCGCTTCTGAAAGGGTTCATGCCTTGAACATGAACCCTTCTGCAGCGAGATGGAACCACATCCCTGTGCAGCACAAGGTGCCTATTTGGGGCTCTTGTGCAAGAAAAAACTATAATTTTGTGTCATTTGGAGCTGGGTGACAGTTCTGAGCAGCGTGCTGAGGGCACAGGGTGCTGAGCTGACACGTCAGGGGAACGGGGTGCAGAGGCTGGCAAAGGTTAAATTTAGCTGGATGGAAAGCTGGGCACTGGGCACCCCTTTGGACAGGGCACCTCGGTTCCTGACCGCAGCCCCCTTTGAGCCATCCCTCCATCAGCCCAGAGGCTTCTCTTCCCCACAGAGCTGTGCTGGGGTGAATTCTGTCCCCTTTTCCTCCCCTCTTTCCCCTTCAGCCTCCAGTTTGTTCAAGACACTGCACAGCAATGGATGCTGCTCTGCACGAGGCTCCTCTGCTTGCTGATGGGAAACTGGCTCCGAGCTGGGCTCCAGAAGTGCCTGGGGTCTTGGGTCAGTGAGGTGCTGGAGGGGCTGCAGATCTCCACGGGTGCCCCCTCTCACAGAGCACAAGTTGCAGGGCAGCTCTTCACCCTGCCCCTCTCAGGGTTTGCTGGGCTACAGGTGACCTGCACAGTGCTCTGGCTTCCTCGAGGGGAGTGGTGTTGAGTTGTCCATGCTGAAGGGTGGCCAGAGGAAAAGGGAGAGGTCATTTCAGAGCCTGGAGGACAGAGGGACTGGCTAGCCATGGACCCCTGCCTGGCTCTAGGCCTTGGCAAGCTGCGGGTACAGCCAGGATCTGGCCCCTGAACAGCCCAGGGACGGGCTGCCACACCAGACACGAGATGAGGGTGGGGGTATTTGGGACCTTCTGACTCTCTCCTGGGTTTTATTATCTTTCTAGAAAATCAACCGGACCCCTTCGGATGAGGAATGCTTCTTTGACCTGCTGAGCAAGTTCCAGAGCAACCGGATGGATGATCAGCGCTGCCCGCTGGAGGAATGCCCACCAGAGGCTGCGCAGGCAGCTGCCACGCCGGTCCCTGCCCTGGAGGAACGGATATGTGAGCACCGATGCGTTTACAAGTCACTGTCACCATGGGAGCGATGCTGCTCCTGTGGCTGGCCAGCTGCTGTCGTGGCTTTACTGGGAACCTCGTGATGTTTTCCCCAAGCCTCAGCTCTCTGAGCTTTGCAGGTCTTTGGCAGTCTCCCTGTTACTTAAGGGAGAAGGAACCACTCTGATGTTAATGGTTGCTGAGGGAAAGGCTGGAGAATGGGAACTAAGGCTTGGAGAGCAAACTAGAGAGGGAAATGCAAAGTATACTTGGGCTTTTCTCAGTACGGATCTTTTGAAGGCCTGGCCTCTGAATAGGGAGGCTGGCACGAGGATTTCTGCCTCTGCCAGCAGCTCCAGGAGGGAAGATGCTGATGCTCGTTCATGATGAGCCTTGTAAGGGCCTGGAGGGCTGGGGGGTGCAAAGGGCTGGGGCAGGTTTTCACAGCCAAGTCAGAGTGTTGCCAGTTTCTCTCACTGTGTTGCCATGGAGGAAAAACTTCTGGATTTTGTACGGTTCTTGGATGCTGGGATAGGTGCTGTGCAGGAACAGGGGAGCCAGAAGGGCGGATAAACAATTGGAAGGTCCTGCTGGCAGCCAGCTAGCTCCCCTCTAGGAAGAACAGGGATAAATGGAGGAAGCTGTCTGACAAATAGATGGGACAGGAAAGGCCGGTTGGGTCTGTGTTTGTGCTTCGGTTTCGTGTGTCTCTCCACGACACAGAGCTGAGGGCCTTTGTTTAAACCAAGCTAAAAAGCACAGGTCACCCTTGGATGTTTAATCACCTTCACAAAGGGCTCAAAACACTTTGTCTGAGACATGGGATTTCTGTATCGGTTTCCCACTGAATGCAAAGGAGAGAGAGGAGAGAAAGAGACCCCTGAGATCCCTCCGAGCACGGGAAGAGCCGCCGCAGGGGTCAGGCTGTGGCAGGAGGGCAGGTTGGCTGCGAGGTGAGCAGGTTTTTCTCTTCTAAAAATAGGGTGGAAATGAGCAGCACTCTTTTGAATACACGTTTGTGATGGAGAAGTGCGCTCACTGTACCAGCTGTGTAATTTGGGAGGCTGAGTTTAAAATATGAAGCTTTATAAAGAAAGTACAAGTAGGCACGTGTTCTGCTCAGGTCTCGTTTCGTCTCTGAGCCTTTCAGACGTGTTATTTTCAAGGTTTCTTTGTGAGCCAGAGGGGAAGAAACTCATCTTTGAATCAGCGCTGAGATTGTTATGCATTTCTGCAACCCCACAACTGGGACTTTGCAGAGACCCCCACGGGGCTGGGAGCCTCGGGGCACCCTCTCCTCTGGTGCTTTGTGCTCAGCAGCACCAAGCCAGCCCCCTTCAAACTGGTTTCTTTTGCTTGTCCCTGTCCTGAGCACAGTGTCCATTGTTTGGGAGTGTTTCGCTGCCCGGCGCCATCAGGCTCTCCCCATTGAGCGCTGTCCCCGAGGCGTTGCCAGGGCTGGGGGGACTCGCTGCCTTTGCTGAGGTCCCAACATCGCTCGTGTGCTGGTGGAAAATCCTCCCTTTGTTGCTCTGCCCTGTGCAAGCCCCGTGATGATGCCAACGCGTTGCTGCGCCGAGCAGGCGTGCCAAGGCTGGGGTCACTGCTGGTGCTCGGCTGCGCTCCAGCCGTGAGGAGCCTGGTGGCTCCTCTGGTGCTGCACCCCCACCGCTGGAAGGCACCAGGCGTGTGAGGGTCTGGGTGGGACACTTCCCAAATTGTACATACCAGGTCCAGACTGGGACCCCCACTCCAGTCTGTGAAGATGGAGCCCAGACTGGCTCCACTTCGCTCTGTGTGCTGGGAAGAACTGGACCCCACAAGTGTGTTCCTCCCACATGCTGGTCCTGCAGCTCGTGACAGCCAGAGCATCTGCAAGGCTCATCTTGGCAGCACCTCTCCTTGAGCTGCTGGGTGCCCTGGGAAGGACGCTGCCCAGTGAGCAGTGCAGTTCTGCCCGTTACCTGCCTGGAATTGTACCTGGCCCTCGGCACCATGCAGGGTGCCCACTACACGAGTGCTCAGGGACACTGAGCTCACCTGCCGGTGTCTGCCTGGCCCCGTGCCCCAAGCAAGGAGCAGGTTGGTCCCTCTGCAGCCCTGCCGCTCGCTTGAGGTGCAAACGGGGTGGAAGCAGTTGTGGAAGCCGCTGGAGTTGTGCTGCAAATGGCAGCGATGGCTCACAGACAGCAGCGAACATCGGGGCACTGGATCTTCTGGGCTGAGGTGGCATTTGGTGACCTCATGTGCTGCCTGATGGGTTGCATGTGCTCGGCAGGCTCATGGGAGACGTGTTCTAGAGCACCCTGGACTGTTTTCACTGCCCCCACCCCGGCTGGATGTGTTGGATGTGTAAGAAGTTTGGGGAGGGCAGTGTGCACAGCGCCCCAGGGAGCTGCATCCCAGCTCACAGGGAAACTGCAGTTCTGCTGAAGCAAAGCTTTTCTGCTCCCCACAGGGAAGGCAGGGTGGAGGGGCCGGGCCCGGGGCTGTGTGCAGGCAGGGTCCTTCATGCAGGGCACCTGCGGGGATCCAGCCCGAGGGCTTTTTGGGCAGTGGGTGCCAAGGGCTGTGCTGTAGCTCTGGCCTTCAGCAATGGTTTATGAGAGGTAGCTGGGTTTTGCTCCCCATAGCACTTGTTGCTTTGAGGTTGGGGTTTCGCTCACTTTGTGTTGCCAGTACCGGGGTTGTTCCATCTCCCACAGAAGGAGCTGCCAACCCTCATCCCTCCTGGCTCAGCCTGGGGCCTGGCTGTACAGCCCACCCGTCCCAAGGGCAGGGGGATGAGGTGTGTGAGGCTCAGCAGCAGCTGGGTTGGCTGAACAGCGGTTTGGGAGTGAGGGTTTGGGCTTTGAGCAGCCACAGCCCAGGTGTGAGCAGAGCTGTGACCCTGCTGCGTGCTCCTCTCCCCACTCACAGCCCAGTCCTCCTTAATGGCATCTCCGCAGACGGAGGAGTTCTTCGATCTCATCGCCAGCTCCCAGAGCAGACGGCTGGATGACCAGCGTGCCAACGTGGGCAACCTGCCAGGCCTCCGGATAACACACAACAACCTGGGGCACCTGCGGGTGGAGGGGGACGCCCAGGAGCCTGGGGACGAGTTCTTCAACATGCTCATGAAGTGTCAGGTACTGGCAGGGCCGAGCGGGCTGCCGAACTGGAGGAGGGACACAAGTTTCTCCCACCCAAACTCCATCCCTGATCCCACCTGCCCTGCTGGGAGGGGCTGAGGCCCACCCACAGTGCTGGGCACCTGGGCACGGACCCGTCTCTGCCTCCAGATCCCTCTTTTGACCCTGCTCTGTATTTTGCTGCCACTCTACAAGTGAGAGAGCAGCTGACAACCCCACCTCCCAGGCAGTGTCAACAGCCCCGGGCCGGGTCACTGCTCTGCCCTTCCCCCGGAGCTGCAGCAGGGTGCAGCACAGCCATGCCCCACAACCCGCAGCCCAGGCAGAAGCACATGTTCTGGGCACCTCTTGGGTACTGCTCCCAGCTCTCTACTTCCAGGGCAGGACTGTCTTAGCAGAACCCAATCCTAACGCCTGTTCTCCTGCCCCTGCAGTCCTCCAGGATAGATGACCAGCGCTGTGCACCACCGGACTCCATTCCCCGCGGCCCCACGATGCCGGATGAAGATTTCTTCAGCCTCATCCAGCGTGTCCAGGCCAAACGCATGGACGAGCAGCGGGTAGATTTGGCCTCGGCCCAGGAGGAGGGAGCAGAGGAGCAGCAGAGGCCTGGTTCCAGCTAAGAACTGGGGTTTGGTTTGGGGGGGTTGTTTTGGTTTTGTTTTGGGTTTTAAAAAGGAAAAAAAAAAAAAAAAGGGCTTAAGTGGTTCCAAACCCAAGTGCTCCTGAGCTGCCACAGACTTCTCCCAGGAGCCCCCCTGGCTGCTCTGTGGAGGCAGTGTTACAGGAGGTTCCAGCAGATGGGGGCTGGGTTTTAAACAAGGGGGGTTTTAGAACATGCAGCTGCTGTAACACTGGGCACAGCACGAGGGACAGTGACTCTGGCAACCCCTTTGGTTATCACCTAAAAACCCAGGAACTTGTGCTGTCGGCCAAAGGAGGAGCCCAGAGCAGGCACTTGGCCCCAACCTTGATGTCTTTTATTTCCACAACACTTCTGATTTCGTTGGGAAGGGAAGAGCACCTTTTCTGCTTTGAAGTCCTTCTGTCTTGCCCGCATCACAAGGTGACACAAACTGCTCTGGATCCATCCCTGGAACGTCCTGCTCACCTTTGTTCTTCCTACAGGAGGGATTGAGCCCAAGTCAGAGGCTGCAGCGGCCCGTTTGACCCTCACCCCACACCAGCTGCAGTCATGGTCCTTGGCTGTGGGTTTGCTGAGGACTCTGCAGTGAGCCCTGCGACACCCCTCAGCTGTACCTGGGGCTCCTGAGCAGGAGCAAAGCCTTGTCTGCCCTGAGCTTTAGTGGAGTTGGTTACCTGAGAGAACAGCCATGCAGCAAAGCCTGGCTTTAGGCTGGGACAAAGCCTGGAAGGTAACCTTCAGATGTGCTGCCCAAACTGCACACCCAGCCAGGGAAGGGGCAGGAGGTCTCTCTGCCTTTCTGTTCAGCATGAGGTGAACTGGGGCAGTCCCCCAGTTCTGGTGCCTGGTGCAGGACGGTGCTGTGGGCAGGTGTGTGTGCCCAAGGCAGCAGCACAGACCTGCTTCCAGAGCCAGCAAAGGCTCCTGGCCACAGCTTGTCAGGGCAGCAGCAGGACCATCCCCTCCTCCCATGTCCGACAGCAGTTGGGGAGCGTAGCCCTTCCTTCCCCTTGTTTCTCCCCAAACCAGTGCTGAGCTACTCCCTGGCCCTGCAGAGCTGCTCTGGGCAGGCACTAGGCACTCCTACTCTGCCCCATCTGTGCCCAGTAAGCAGAGGCTGACCAGAGCTCCAGCCGGGGCTGCCAGCTGGGAAGTTGGTTCCACCCCACACCCATCCCCAAGACTCTACACGTACTTTGATTCCTTCCCCCTTTGGAACAGCTGGAAAAGCAGACCCAGAGAGGAGACAGCGCAGATCTAACTTCAGGAGCTGGAGTATTTTGTACTTTGCTGGCCCAGATAGGCCATCTTGGACTTCAGTCACTCCAGTGATGAGTTCTGCCAAAGCAGAGATGTTCCTACAGAGAACAAATCAGCACTTTCTATTTGAAATGCATTTGATGGAAACATTTCCAACCAGCAGTAAGATGATTTTTTAGACCAGTGATGCTGCTCATTGGGCATTTACCCTGCCTGCACTGACCACGTGGAGGGGTAGCTGCATTTTACCTGCTACCACGGAGCACTCACCTGCAACACTGCTGCATGGACTGCTTGGCCAAGGCTCGGCCTCCTTCCTGGGCTGGTCAGAGTGCTGGGGATGGGAGAAGAGGACCTACCCAACCCACCTACCTACCAACCCAGCTCGTGTTTGTAAAGAGGAGGAAAACATTGAGGATGATGACTTAATGGGCTGCAGGCTCGGGCCTGTGCAGCTCTCAGCCAGGTGGTGAACTGGAATCTGACCGTTAAGCTTTCAGAGGTGTTAATTATTTGCCATATACTTGAATGTATGAGCTTATTTATTTTTTACATGTGCATTTGCTAATGTCATTTTAATGGGGAATTTCCAACCCACAGGTACTTTTTTTTCTAAAAAATAATCTGCCAAATGAATTAATATATTAGAAAGGAATTCAGCTCCAAGAGAGAGGGGTGTGGGGGGGTTGTGCTTAATAAATATTTGTGTCTAAGCTTCAGTCACAACCATTTCTTTCTGTTCTTCCTTGGCCAGCCTGCCAGCTTCTACTATACAGCAGAGCTAATGCTGGCCCTTCAGCGTGGGGTGGGCTCCTGTGGCATGACACCCTTAAGAGGAGGGTGTATGTGCCCACCTCCACCTCCCTTGACATTAAGAGCACAGCATCTCCCCAGCTGCCTGGCTCTGGAGGGAGACACAAAGCCCTGGGCATTCCCTGACCACAAGTCCCAGGATGGGGGGACAAGGAGCCCTGCAGCAGGGAGAAGGGATGGGGCTTTTCTCAGTCAGGTTCAGCCCTCCTCCTCTGGGAACGGCACTGAGTCCTCTCAGGCCCAGCCTGGGGGCTCTGGCTCAGCCCTGTCTTGCTGCCCAGCCCAAAATTGCATCTTGTTTCCCCCACAGCAGCTACCAGAGGAAAAGGGCTGTGCAAAGCCCTGGCACCAGCCCTTGGTGAAGATCCAGCACAGCAGCAGCAGCTCATTCCAATGCAGCAGGTGTGAGCAGGCTATTAGACTTCACTAGCAAGTGGGTCTGAGAGCAGCAGATTTTGGATCCTGAGCCCTGTGAGGATGAAGCCAAGTCACAGCTGGGCTTCCCATGCCTGGCTAACTTGTGCTGGCTGCTGCCAGTCCTGATCAAAGATGAATGAGGAGCCACCAGCTCGTTCTCATCAGGCATTCTCACACCTCTGGGTGTCAGGACACAAGCAGCTCTGTGCTAGAAGTTTCTGTGTGTGACCCACAGACAGAACCGTGGCCCCAGGCATGCAAAGGGTGTGGTGCAGAGTCCTGGGAACAGGTGAAATCCCTGTGAGTCAGTGATGGGGTCTCACCTGCAGTTGCTCTCTGTCCTGCACAGCCAGGGAAGGGGGCACACGCTCTCCAGTAAAAGTTCTTTCAGCACCTATGAGCAGAAAGAGCCAACAACTACAACTGACTCACCAGAGCAGCTCACAGCCCGCAGTGGTTGTTATTACAGGGACACTGATCATGTCCTACACCAGCCCTTCCCTCTCCTGCTCTGCCCAAGCCACCCAGGCCAGCAGAGATGTGTCCCTTGTCGGCCCAGAGCTCACCTACACCAGACCCTACACAAGCAGCATGAGCAGAAATTAATTACACAGCCCCCAGTTCCCCCCTAGCAGTGAGGGTGCAGGGGAAGAAACACACCTGCCCAGCCACTGCTGCAGTGAGCCAGGCAAAGCCCTGGAGAGAGGGTCCCAACTGGCTCCTCTCACCACACACCCAAACATGCCAGGGCCAGAACTGCCCTCTCTGCCCAGGGCAGCAGGAGCCACAGTCCCACACAGCCAGCAACATTCCCACTGGCTGGCAGCAAAGAGCAGCAGGGGGTTATGGCTGGTAGCCCCAGAAAAACGAGGCTCTGCACCCCCCAAGATGCCCTTGTGTTGGGGCTCTTCCCTCAGCCAGCCAGGCCCATCACTGCTACATCCCCACCCCAACCAGCTTTACCCAGCACCATTGCCTTCCTGCTGGGCAAGGGACACACCAGTAACCCCTGCAGCTGTCAGTCCCAGGCTGCTGGATTAACTCTGGAATGTGGCTGCACTGCAACAGGGTTCAAAGAACAGTAAACAAGAGGTGGAGTATTTGCTGAAAAGCTCCCATGGGACAGGATTCAGGAAGAGAATTCCTCCCTGAACAGCCACAGGGGACTGCTTGAAAGAATGTGCAAACAGCTTTATGTTTGCTGCCCACCCTGTGAATGGCACCTGAAATCACCAGCTCCATTGCTGCCAAGACTTACCCTGGTTGGCTGTGCCATCACTTGTCACTCGCCCTCCTTGGATGTGCCAGGTCTTCCTGTCACTTTTCTCTCATCCCAGCAGACCTCAGTGGAAGAGAAAGGCTGCTCCTCTTCTCCATGCTCCTCTTCTCCATGCTCCCTCCTCTTTGGCCACAGCAAGGTGTGCTGGGCCTCTCCTAGACGTAGCGAGCTCCCTGCATCCTTTCAGGAACACCCTTCCCTGTGACACACCATCTGCTGGAAAAGCCTGCTTCAAGAGGCAGCACAGAATCCCTTTTATACCTGTAACTGTTAGCAGCAGAACCTTCAGTGCTGCATACAGATGGATTCAGATAGCCACAACCCTCTCCCAGCTGAAAGCCCTGGCATATTTTGCCAGAAGCACACATTTCCTGCAGTGCTGGGTGCTGATGAGTGCTGCTGGAAGTGCAGCAGGCTCCCTATGGCATGCAGCACCCCCCACACATTGCTCCCTGCACTCCACACCAGTACCACACACTTAGGCTTTGCCCACTCCACATCACCTGCTGCCTCCTGTTTTCACAGGATCACTAAGGCTGGACCCCAGCACGTCCCTGGCAGCCCCTCCAGTGCCTCACAACCCTTTCAGCAAAGAAATGTTTTCCTGATCCCCACCAAAACCTCCCCTGATGCAACCTGAGGCCATTTCCATGATGTTGGCCTGAACCTTCAGAGCATCAGCAACACCCACACCACCATCCATCCTCTCAGGTCTGGGTGCTGCAGAAGGCAGCAGCAGGCCAGCAGCCAGCCCAGGGCCACAGGGACAGCACTCTGTCCCACCTCCAGAGAGCACCTAGTGCCAGAGGAAGCCCTCACCTCTAGGAACATCCATGGTCAGACTTTGCTACAGTTTCTGTTGGAAGCAGCAAAAATCCCCAGCACCTTTCTGCAGCTGCAGCACTTTAGCAGGTAAGGAAATTAAGGAAAACAGTGTAAAAAAAGTCAAATTAACTGTTTCCAAGGCAACACAGATCCTGCAACAGCTGCTCAGTTCCACCCCACCAAAGGCATGAGCACAAGGGAAGCAAAGTGCTGATTTTTTTTTTCCCAAGTAAAAGGTAATAAAATAATCACTCTCTCAGCAGTGTGCTAATCTGCATCAGTGCCTCACAACAGGCTTAGCATGCTGTGATGTGCCAAGACACAAACCTTGTTTCTCCATGAATTCATGGATCATGCTCACCTGGAGTTGTTGCAGTGAGCACCATCTTTCCCTCAGATCTGGACACACACAAGCCAGCTGCTGGGTGAAGTTCCTGCCCCTTGATGCTGTTTCATCACTCTGAACTTACATACCAACAGGAAAACATGACTGCTTTCCTGTCACTGTCATCCACCCTTATAATGCAACACGCATAGATTTACTAGGAGCACTTCAGATGAAGTAAACTCATTACTGCTTATTAATACATGCAGTGCCCTCGCTGAATACTTGGCTGATTAAGGACCAGGAGCACTCAGAGATGCTTGGATGAAAGCACTAGGTCTGTTCAGCCTGGATACACAAAGTGCAAGAGGGGTTTTGCTGCTTTCTAAAGCTGGTTGATGAGTGGGTGTGGAGAAGAGAGCACCAGGCTCTGCTCAGGGTTTGGAGGGGAGGCCATGGGTGCAACACTGGGAATCTCAGACCTGTGTTGGGTTTTTTCCCCATGGGACTGGTGAAATACCAAAACAGGTCCAAAGAGGTTGTGGGACCTCTATTCTCAGAGATATTCAAGACAAGACCCTGACCATCCTCCTCAAAGTGACAGGGTTGGACTAGTCTCTTCCAGCCTGAACTATTCTTTGATTGCAAGTTTAAACCCACTAGGAAAGCAGATAATCCCCTGCCCATCAGGCTAAAGGAGCTGAGAGAGGTTAAATTTTGATGCAGGCAGGGGAAGGAAGCCCTAACAAAGTGCAACACAATCACCTCACTGCCTGATTCACCACTACCTGAGTGTTACCTGCAGTAAACACCGATGTTTTTCATCTATTATGATTTTTTTCTCTTCTAACTGAACTTAGCATGCTGCAGCAGCCTTAATAAGCACTTCAATATCTGTCAAGTAACTCTTAAGACAGCTTTCTAGGTGCTTTACTAATCCCTACCAAGCTTCATAAACATTAATTCTGCCTTCACGCCCATCCTCCCCCTCCCCATCACGTTGCATAACCCCAGCCGGGGAGCTGCTTGTCGACTCGCTGCCAGGCATGGGGGCTGATGCTCCCCCAGGACCTCACACCATAACCCACAAGTACAGCAGAGTTTCAGCCCTGATGCCAGGGGCACAGAAGTGAACCTCTGAAAGATGGGGGGAAAGGCAAAGAAGAAAAAGCAGCATGTGACTGCAGGAAGAGGCAAGGATCTGACCCTTCCACGGAGTCAGAGCATCACAGAGTTGTCTTGGTTGGAAGGGACCCTTTAGATCATCATGTCCAACCATCACCCTGACCTGCCAACCACCACTAAGCCAAGTCTCTTAGTATCACATCTAACCTTCTTTTAAATCCCTCCAGGGATGGAGACTCCACCACTTCCCTGGGCAGCCCTCTCTGGGAAGCTTTTCCTAATATCCAACCTAAACCTTCCCTGGCCTAACTTGAGGCCATTTCTTCTTGTCCTGTCACTTGTCACTAGGGAGAAGAGGTCAGCCCCCAGGTCTCCACACCCTCCTTTCAGGTGTAGAGAGCAATTAGATCTCTCCTCAACCTCCTGTTCCCCAGACTAAACAAGCCCAGGTCCCTCAGCTGCTCCTCATCACATTTATTCTCCAGTCCCCTCACCAGCCTCATCACCCTTCTCTGGACACACTCCAGCACCTCAAGGTCTTGCCTGCAGCAAGGGGTCCAAAACCTGAATGCAGCGCTCAAGGTGGGGCCTCACCAGCCCCCAGTGACCTCCCTGGTCTTGCTCACCACACTGGTTAACACAGGCCAGGATGCCTCTGGCCTTCTTGGCCTCGGGGCACCCTGTCTGCTCATGTTCAGCCAGGTCCCCCCTGCCAGGCAGCTTTCCAGCCTCCCTCCCCAAGCCTGTAGTGCTGCCTGGGGTTATTATGACCCCAATGCAAGACCAGGCACTCACTCTGGTGAATCTCAGTCCTTTGGCTGTGTGAACTCCCAGGGGGTCAGAGCCTGTCTCCGCAAGTGTCAACTGCCTCTTCTGCTCAGCTCCCAGCTGCTGGTGAGGACACCTGGGCTGGGCCAGGCCAGGTGACACCACTAAAGCCTCCAGCCACAGCTGCACCTCGCTAGGCAAAGCACACAGACCAAGCAGTACCACAAAGCAGGGTTTCTACACAGCTGGAGCACCGAGACCTGCCCAATTATCAGCAAACAAGTGCCAGGAAAAATACCCATGTGCTACCTGTAAACCATTAGCTTGACCAAGGGCAAAGCTCCACAACACAGAGACACTCAACAGAGAAAGACCAATGCCCGAGTTTATTTTAGACGCAGAAATTTCCCACTGAAATCAGGGAATAAAGGTTAAGAGTCTCTCTTGGCATCAGCAGAACGATGCAAGTCCCATTGGTCAGGTCTGTCCCTTGCCGTCAGTCTCTGGGGAGGCTTCCCCGCTGTCTCCCTCCGTGAGCTGACCTTGAGGCCCCGTATCTGCTGAACTTTCCAGAAGCAGTTCCAAGGCTTCCTCACCAGCCACACGTCTCACCTTCTCCCCTTTGGCTGCCAGGATTTCCTCGATATTCCTTAACAGCGATTTGAAAACCAACAGTGACACCACAGCAAGGGCTGGCCATAAGTCAATGGCAGGCTCACCCTCTCCTGCTTTGCGCTCAGGATTAACGCTATGCACTGAATCACACATCAGCATTACAACTGTATTCCTCTACAGAGAGTTTGGGAAGCAGATAACCCCCTCCCCAAAACCTCCTGAGACCATTTTCATCTATTAGGATCAGTAATTTAACAATGAGAGTGAAAAAAGAAAAGTTTAAAGGGAGTTAGAAAGCATCTAAAGGCGGCAGCACACGGGGGTAGTGCCAGAGAACCCGAGCAGCGCTCTGACAAAGCCCGGGGGGGGACGGGGACAGATTGACCCCTCAGGCAGCAATTCACCTGCTGGCACCAACAAGGGCACCTGCCGCGGCCTTACACCGCTGAGCTGGACCCTGAGGAGCAGCGGCCAAACCACGGGCGCTTCTAACGCTCGGTTTGCGTGTCACAACCGCCACAAACTCCCGTTTTACAAACACGACCTGAGCGACGCGCGGGCCGGGCCCGGCAGCCCTCCCCCGGGCCCCCCTTCACTCCCGCGCCGGGCCCGGCAGCCCTCCCCGGGCCCCCTTCACTCCCGGGCCGGGCCCGGCAGCCCTCCCCCGGGCCCCCCTTCACTCCCGGCCCCCGCTTCATTCCCTCCGCTTACCTCTTGCCTTGCAGATCCGAGAACCACCCCAGGTTATCGGCCACGACGTGATGATTCCCGCAGCCGGGGCACTTCACGATCACCACGCCGTTATGGTAGGCCACCTTGGAAATCGTTTTTGCCGATCGGGTCCGGCAGACCTACGAAGCCAACGCAACCGGGCTGTAACGGCGGCGGTAACGGCGGGGCCCGCGGCCCGCCCGAGCGCACGGCTCCCGTCCCGCTCCCTCGTCCCCAGACGCAGCACGGCGGCTCCATCGCTCGCGGTGCCGCGCAGCTGGGCCCTGACGCGCCCCACGGGCCCGGTCCCGCAGTGGGCCCGGCGCCGCCCCCAGGCAGGGCCCGGTCTCCGGGCGGGGCCGTTCACCTCAGCCCACAGCGCTCCCCCGGCCGGTCCCTGGCGCACCTTGCAGGTGTAGACCAGGTGATAGTGCGTGGCCCGCGGCAGCCCCGGGGCGGCGGCGCTGCAGGCCGGGCGGAGCGGCGGCCGCAGGAGCGGCGGGAGGCGGCGGGGCCGGCGCGGCGGAGCGGCGCGGAGCAGGGCCCCGACCAGCCTCCGCGCCGCGCGCTGCATGGCGCTGGCGCAGGCGCGCGGAGGGGGCGGGAGCCGAGGCGGCGGCGGCCATGTCGGGTGTGGGCAGAGGCCGGGCGCGCCGCGGGATGCCCGGAGCCGGGCGGCGCTCCCGGGACTGCACCGGCGGCCCCACCGTTCATTGAAGAGCAGCTCAACCCAGGGCTATTTCATCTGGTTCTTTATTTACCCGCTGCGGTCCCGGGCCAGCTCCAAACCCCGCCGAGTCCCTGGGCAGGGAAGCGCCCCGGAGGGCACGGGCCCGGCCCCCGGCCCGGCCGGCTCAGGAGCCCTCGGTGTCAGTGTTGTCGCTGCCCGTGGTGTTCTCCCAGTCGGCCTCGTGGTGCCGGTCCCGCGGGGCCCGGCGCAGCGCTCTCTTCCTGGAAGCAAGAAGGGGGATCTTCCAAACCTGACACCTGCGCGGGCCGGGGGCTTCACTGCCCAGGGTCAGGATCTGTCCCTGCACTTAGTGTTCAATGAGCTTATCCTGAGCTAAAACTGTATGGGGAGCAAGCAGAGGGTGAAACCCCATCTGAAGCGATGGTGACATTCTCACCTGTCCCACCTGATGCCAAGAAATCCTACCCTAAGTCCTTCAGTAAAACCAGGACTGGCAGCAGGCAGGGAGCTGGTTACAGCACTCCTATCTAGTGCTAGAACTAAGATCCCTCTGGTACAAGGCAGTGATCAGCAAAGACAGCAGGCATTTGAAGAGGGCAGAGGGGGAAATCTGTCCCCTTCAAGTGGTGGGAGCTTAGTCTTGAATATCAGTAGTGTATCAGATACTGATACAGTGAGTGTCAGACAGATTTCACTCCCCTGGGAGAAATCTATCAAATTTCATAAACTAGACCCCCTTTAGCACACTCCTCCCTGCCAGCCGTGGAACATCTTCATGGTCCAGAGCAGATGTGGTTATTGCTGTCTTGGCTACCTCTGGTACCAAGGCAGGAGTCTCAACCCATTCAGCTAGAAGCATGAGCCTCTGAAGATGTGCAGTTAACTTATGCCTTCCATGAGTCAAGCTTGGGGACAGGGGCTGGACAGGAATGAGGAAATACAACAAGCTAATCAGTGTATGTCTCACAGGTTTGTCTAAATCAGCCCTGCTTCCTAAAGGCCAGACCTTCGGTAACGCTCAAAGCAGTCCTTCATCCTCTTCCGCTCCTTCTCTGCCAGTTCCTCATTGGCCAAGTTACACTCATTGAACTGGAAGACAAAAAAAAATCCCAAACAAATAATAACCAGATTCCTCTGAAAATATCTGATCAATGTTAGAACTGGGTAGGGGAAACCAGCTCTGCAAAGGTGGCTGGTTTTAGGGCTGCCGTAGGGCATCCAGCCTCGGCAGGGAATAAGCTTAGTCATTTCTCCCCTCTGACTTGTTTCTGCAATGAATCGGTTTACATTTAAAAGAAGTAGGGGGAAAAAAAATGGGAAGCTATGCCTTCAGATGACCAAGAACATCTGTTCACTCCAAACCCCTCCTCTGGGAAAGCATCCGCAGCACACAGCCAGCTTCCTGCATCCACTACAGCATGTTCACTCCTGGGCTGTCAGCTGTGGTGTGCACAGGATGATCATCCATCTGTTCCACATAGTTTTACTCATCTTACTTTCTCCTTTTTGTAAAGTTGGGATTGTTTCTTGTACCAACAGTATTACTGCAGACAATTACATGAGAAGGCATCCATACCCAGAGATGAAGGCCAGAGAGTAGCTGGAAGAAGCTTCTAGGCACAGATGGAGAAATAACCACCTCAGTTGTTCCACAGTTCAGAGCCCTTTTGGGCGGGTGAATTTGGCACAAAGCACTCAGGTTTTGGAAAAGCAGTAACTCTTACTACCAGGTTTGAGAAGCATGAAAATCCATCACTAACAAAAACATTACTAACAAGTGGGGTTCAGAATCTGTAAAAAAAGAGCCCACAAAGGTTCTCTTACACTTGGTGACTTTGGAGGCAGACTGCTCTCTCGAGTGCTAAATTCCTGGGTTTGTCCTTCAGGGCAATCTTCTAAGAGAAGGGGAAAAAAAAAAAATCACAGCTTTAGTCATATTTGCCATTGTGAAGTAACTTCTCCCTCCCCAGTTTGTCAGCAATAGCTGCAGCGTAACAACTACCCCAGCACTAGAGTCAAGAGCAGAACTGAAACCACGTCTCAGAGCGTTCAGGATTCAGCCCTGTTTTCCATGCATGAGTCACTTCTCATTTTACTTGAGCCCTGAATCTTTCTGAGGGTGACTGGAGTTCCCCACAGGGTTCAGGAGACACCAGCAGCCTTCTAGTTTCTGCTTGTACAGGAGCAAAGCAAACCTTGGCAAAGTAGCACCTCTGCTTAGCATCATTTAAAAAACATGTTAGAAATCACCAGGAGGAATCTTGCCAATCATTAACACCACCATAATTTGTCCTTGGTGCCCTCCAACTAAGTTGGGCATATCAAGGGTCCTTGTTGCCCACCAAAGTTGGGCACATCAAGGCATTTCACATCAGATCATATGCTCCTTATGTAGTGATGGGATGATACATGGCTTCAAACTGAGAGAGAGAGAAGAATAAAAGGCTTTTTGGATCAGTGTTGTTTGGCTTTTGTGAAAAATCTCCCATCTCAATGAATGAAAAGATCATTTAGATCTTTCAGGATATCAAAACAGAAAATATCTTCTACTGTGCTAGGTTCCTTCCTTTCTCAGCATGTTTTGAAAGAGAATTTCAAGCTCTTAGAGGAGTCTATTAATGCCTTTCCACACTGCTGAGTCATTTCCACTGGGGATGCCACAGAAACAGAACTAGTGACAGCGTTAACTACACAGTTCTGCTTTTGGGAAAAAAAACTTGCAACATAAAAGGGAAGAGGGGAGGAAAAACTCCCTGGAGAAAGCCACATGGTCCAGCTGAAATGGAAAGGTATTGGTTCTCTCCCAGCTCTGCCACAAACACAACAGGAATGGGAGGAGAAGGGTGCCCATGAGCAAAGGCACTGTGTGCCAGGTGATTTTTCCTGGATAAATTCAGTACACAGGTTACCTCAATAAAAGAAAAGAAAAAAGACTTGGGGTCCTAGGATGGGCTGATGATACCATTCAGCTATCTGAGAGACCCTTTCAGAGACCACATAATGAAAGAGACAGCCTGTGGAGTTCTTTTTCTCTCGGAAAAAAACTTCACAAGCATTCAGTGTTCCCAGCACCCTAGGATGCATTCTCCTGTTTATAGGTGAAGAACATGGCAGAACACCATGATTTAGGGGTACCTATTCCCAGTCATCTCAAGAAGTTTTAGAGTGCCAAGCACGCCCCACCAAGAAGCCTCTCTCAAAGAGAGTCCCCAGTCAGAACACCTGTTCTTCACTAAAAATAAACCCCAGGAGTGTCTTTTCCTGTCCCTTTGACCACCCTCTCAAGAATTCTACTCCACATTTTCCCAAAAAAGGCCTTACTTTTAGTTGGTTGTGTATCTTCATCTAGATGACCATGCAGAGTAAGCTATAGGACAGAAGCAAAGCAAGAACATGAGAACTGTCCCTAAATCTCTTGCACAGTAGCTAGGGACAGAGGACTATAAGAAACAGGACCTGCATAGAACCAGTCTTTCCCTAGAGCATCCTGCTGTCAGCTAAACAGGAGACTTTATGAGATGGGAGTTGTGGATCTGCTCATGGATTTATCCTCCATGAAAACAGCCAGTTCCTTTGGCCTCATTTATACTTGTGGCCTACAATGTGACAATTGCTTCCATGCTGATGTTATAAACTAAGTGAACACTCTTTACTACAGATGCCCCTGAGGTAAGACAGTTTTGCCTGTTTTCCCACAAGAGAAACAATTAGAAGTAACTCAGAATAATCCAATTCCCCTCCTTTGCTTAGGCTGAGGAAATGTTGCTGGCTTACACCATAACTGTGTCCTACACTTGGAAATCTCAGGGGACAGGGAGATTCTGTCACTGGTCTGTTGTGCTGCCTCTGCACTTTGTGTTATCACTGCCATGAGCCTGAGCCATGGATTGAAAACTGCTGTTACTTTGGGAACTCAGCACAAGTGAGGAATTTTAAGCCAGCCCAAAAAAAAAATAAGGTAAATGAGGCACACTACTCACTTCCTGGGAATCTCTGGAGGAGGTATCATCCAGGTCAGAGGTCTGAAATAAAACAGATATAAATTAACTGTTCCTCATAAGCAAGGAAGCAGCAGTAGGGGAACACGCAGGAGACTGACAAGTGAGTGAGGACTTCCTCCCTCCTACACTCCTGTCTGACCACTTGGAGAAAGTACACACCCAGGAATTAAAAGTCATTGTATGTCTTAATTTAGTCCCAGAAACTTTAGCACACTTCCACCCTGCTCCAAATTTCACCCAATGGCTCATAGAGAGTCTCTAAATAGAGTTCACTCTCTGGTGGGGGAAGATCCCCTCATGATCTCCAGACACACTCCAAAGGCAAACACAGAAGGCCTCACGTCAGCTCAGATTATCAATGCCTGGAACCAGGTTGGGATAATAGGAACCATCATGTCTTTAATTTTGCCAGACTCAGCATTTCCATGGACATGGTTACCCAGGCTGCTGCCTGCTGAACTCATACTGGTTAGGCACAAAGGCCTCGAGGGTGTCACACTCCAGCCCTATACTCAGCTTCCCAGGTGACAACCCCGCAGACGTACCGGTGTGGGTAGCTCCAGCTGCAGCCTTTTCAGCTTGGCTTCAGTAGCCAGTAACTGACTCTCCTTTTGGAAGAGCTGGAGCTGCATCTCATCACAGCGCTCACCCAGCTCCCGGATCTGCTTGCGGTAAGCGTCCCTCTCAACCAGGTTCTTGGAGTACTGTATGTAGAACTGCTCTCGGGTCAGCAGTGCCTGGTGTAAGGGAGAACTTGTCACTGCATGTCACACAGCAGTATGTTCGGGGGTGCAGTACCTGCAAGCCTCAGGCAGGGAAGCTGGAATTAGCTGCAGCTCCATGAGGAATGTTTTTATCACCTGGTCTCTTTCTGAAGCCACTTCCTCCATCTGCTGCAAGACAGCTTCGATGCGTTTTTTATACATCTGGGAGTCCTTCCTCAGAGACGTGCACTGTAGTTCAAGCATCTCTTTCTCCTCTGCATACTGCTGAGACAAGGTCAGAAGCACCCTGCTTGCAGGCAGAGCCTGAGCCAGACCCTCACCACTTCTGCTCTGTGCCGCAGAGTGCTACAGCCAGACCTCTGTGCAATGTCAGAGTTCAGCCAGGCTGTCCAGCTGGGGCAAGGCCAGCCAGAAGGTTGGTCAACATGACTAAGAGGACTACTAACATGGATTTACATGCACCCAAGCTGTCAGTTGTGATAAAATCTCCTGTTACCCTCCAGACTGAGGCAGGGAATGTTAATTACCACAGGCATTAACAGGTAACAGCTAATGCTACAGAGAATGCTAAAATATTAACGTGCCTTTCTTCAGCAAACAACAAACAAGGTAGACACTAGAGCAGTGAGTTCCTCTGCTCCACAGGCAGAGGTGCTTCATTGTGAGTGCTTCACCTGCCTCTTACCCATGGACCCTCAGCAGGAGTTTTCACTGCATCACATACTTTGTCCTGGAGCACCTCGGCTTGCCGCAGGTCCTTGCGAAGGCTGTAAACAGTGTTCATCAGCTCCTGGCGTTCTTCTAGCATGTGGCTACAGTCATTCTCCAGGGTCTCCTTGGAGAGGCTCTTCTCCAAATTCTGTTCCCTGGCAACCTGCTGGACAAAGAAAAAAGTGAGATACAGCAAGCATCTGACTCTGTATTAACTTTCTCCCCACAGCCCTAAGAGCGCAGCTTAACTTGGGAGAACACAGCCACAGTGGCTGACACAACCTCCAGTGCAGCCCCATCACTGCCCAAACTGCTGCAGTCGCTTCTCAAGAGTCCACACTCAACCACTCCCACCAACCTGAAGAGTGTTCTCCAGCTCCTGATTCTTAGCCAGGAGCAGCTCCTTCTCCTGCTGGATCTCCCACATCACCTCATGGCTTGGCCGCTGCTCTATGGCATGCTTCAGTTTCATGGTGTGCTTACGCTCCAGTTTGCAGTCATCCTCAGCCTTCATGAGGCTGTGCTTCAAGTGATCGATCTGCAAGAAGGTTGAGAGCTCATCAGTAACAAGAAGAAAACTACCCTGCAAAAGGAGTTCTCTCTCCCTCAGACAACAGGGGGAAAATCCCTCCCCAGCTTTGTTTTCCTCAGGATGTCTGGTGCTCTGGGTACCACAGTCCTGGCTGTGAGCTAGGTGGATACAACATGTTGCTCCTGTGCTGCCCTTGTGAGATAGCCCAGTTTTAAGTGAGGGGAAGGCTGTGAATTCATCATAGCCCAACTTGTGACACATGGACTGCCAAGACAGGCCACCTTCTAGAAGAGATCCACAGAACCTCATGCTGGACTGATCCAGGCCATCCCAGGCAAAGACAAGTCTGGCACACAGCACAGCCTTCTAGGGCTCAGAGGGAAGCTTGAGAAAAGGGTGACTGACCTCTAGCATTAGATCCCGGTTCTTCATGAGGGCAGCGCTCTTCTCCTCACTCTGCTTGGCATAGTTCATCGCCAGGCTGTAGTTCTCATCCTTGCACTTCCTCAGCTCCTTGCTCAGGCTGTCCCTCTCCTCCTTCATCTTCTGCGCCCGCTCTTCGTGCTTGCGGAGCAGGCTGTCCCTCACCCACATCTCTCTGATCGTGTCTTCTTTGGTGTGCAGCCACATGGTGAGCTCCTGAGCCTTCCTCCGCTCCTCCTGCACCGTGTTCTGCAGCTTCATGATCTCGTTCATCAGGAGCTGGCTCAGGCCGGATTCCCCAGCGGTGTCTGTTGGGTGGGAAGGTGTCAGCCACCACTGTCCTGTCTGCTCCCCAGACACAGCACAGGGTCCCACCCCCTTGCCCCTTGTCAAGTGCCACGCACAAGTATGCAAACCCCAAAGACAAGCGTGATCTAATTATCCCCACTGTTTCCCCCTGCTCCATGCTCCTGAGCTCCACACCAGTGTCACTGATGGAACTCATCCTCCTGCTCCTCCCCCTTAATCTGCACAGCAACAACAAACAAAGGTGTTTTTTCCCAGCACAAACTTTACCTATAATCATAGAGAAAACCCTGCTGGGCTCCTTGCCAGTTATTTTCTTATACAGTTGTGGATAATAAAGCTCAAGACTCTCCAGAAATGCCTCAAATCCCTTCTGTCCTGTTCGTTGAAGAATGTCCAGAAGAACACCTGAAATCAAAGCAACAGACTATTCATTTATTTATCTCTCTACCTATTTCTAACAAAAAAAAATAAATATTGCTCCACTTTCTCCACATGCAGATTTGGGTCCCCAGGATCAAATTCCTCCTCCCTAGGCTGAAGGAACAGTTAAAACTTAGCCCCCATGCCTAGTTCCTGCTGCAGTGGGTGCAAAAAGCAGATCTCAAAAGACTGCTTTGTTTTCCTGGTGATCATTACAGAAAGGATATAGTTAAAGCACCACAAGAGTTGCTGCAGATTGAGGCTCCACTTCCAAATACCTAGAAAAAAGGGCACTGGTATAGGAACACTGCGCAGACAAGCTTGAGACAGCCTGAACTAGAAATACTTTGAGCTCAGTTCCCTACTTTGTCTAGAAATACCCTGTACAAAGCCAAGCCTAGAGGGCTTCTTTTCCAGGTTCTGCAATTTCCCAATCTGGAAAACAGAGAAAGTAACTTTTTTTTCCAATGATCATCAGTAATTTATCAGTAGAGTTAATCCATTCCAACCCAAAAGATGTACTAACAGCATAATGAATTCTGCTGTTCTCTGTGAAATAAATCCAAGGCTGTGCTGAACAATCATGAAGAATTTCCTTAATGCATTGCCAGTGTTCTCTCAAACACCAGGAGAGAGGAATGAAGGGCAATAACTGCTAAATTAATCTTTTAAGTCTCCCCCTGCAAAATTATTACACAGGAAAAGCCTTGCAGATGAAACTGAAGGGACTCTCTTCCTTAGGCTAAGCTAGAGATCCAGAACACCAGAGCGCTGCACACCCTCTGTGCCCATCACACCCTTACACAGCTCAGGAATGCAGCTGTAGAGCCATCTCCTCCCCTCCTCTCCCTGCAGCGCTGTGCTGAGGAAAGGGGCTGCCTGGCAGTGCCTACAACGCCTGTGTCTAACCACAGGGAGATGGTAACCCAGAAGCACCGTGCTCCTTCAGGCCAGCCCGTCAGCACTCCTCTGTTCCAGTCTGCCCCCTGACAGAGCATGGGAGCATCCACACTTCACCCACCTGCCTTCCGTTTGCGCATGACCAGGCTGGGGTCGTTAAGAACCTGCTCCTCATCATCGTGGTTGATGACTTTGCACTGGCGAAGATAGGGTGTGATTCGGGAAGGGTCTATCACCGAGATCAGCTTCACCCTGAAGCTCTCCAGGCTGTTCCAGCAGGCTTCATCACTGTCCTCTTCCAACATGTTGGTGAGCGAGAAGGATGAGTGAGCAGTGTTGTCCTGTCTTGAAAAAACAAGAACAGAAGACAAGCAAGCAGAGTCCAAGCCTCCTGGAGCAGCAGGGCAGGGGAAACCAAGTATCTTAACAGACTTGAGAGCGGAGGAGTGTCTGGTAGATACTCAGGAACATCTCTCCCATGTGGGCTTTAACTCTGCAGAGCACCTGCAGAACACTGTGATACACTAAGGCATACCTGAAAGAGCAGCGTGGTACCAGACTGGAGACACCCACGCCAATGCTCACTAGCACCAGTGCTGCTGACACGTTTGTGAAGGAGAGCTAGCTTGGAACTCCCAGAAAACAAAAGTCACCGAAGCTTGATGATGGCCCTCCAACCAGCCAAACATCTCCCAGATCTCACTGCAAGAGGACAGTGAAACTATTTAGCAACAAGTCAGAGACCCTTGAGTAGAGGAAAATCCAGCTCTAGATTCCCAACAGTGTACCCCAAAAAAGTCCTGTCAAATCTCACTGACTTCCCCATGGGTTCTCCAGATGCTCAGCTATAGCTATGCTCAGAATTAAATCTTCAGTCCCCATAAATAATACAAAAAGGGTGGAACACAACACAAGATAAGCTGATGACAAACCTCAACCTTCCACTTTGAAACTAACCATCCTCTGAAGAGGTAAAAACATCTTCAAAGCTCTCCAAAATAGCTGTTGCCTTTGCC
Organism: Hypotaenidia okinawae; assembly: GCA_027925045.1. Classification (NCBI taxonomy): domain Eukaryota; kingdom Metazoa; phylum Chordata; class Aves; order Gruiformes; family Rallidae; genus Hypotaenidia; species Hypotaenidia okinawae. The sequence continues at coordinate 9,627,092 of BSDF01000019.1, read as the reverse complement.
TCTGGTTTACAAGCAGTTCATATGCTTTCTTCTCCATCTCCCAGCATTTGAGATCCCTGTATTACGTCTGACCAGAGTCACTAAATCTAACACCACAAAAGGCACCCTGAAAACCCCCAGCAGCAATAGCCTTAACTGCATTAATCATCCAAGAGCTGTTTTTCTGCATGCTGTACTTGATCCATGTGCAAGGAAGGGGAGCACATGGCTGTATGCCATTTCCACTTTAAACACAGAGGTGCAAATCATGCCCCAGGAAGCCACGAGGTCAGCAGCCCCTCACATCCACCTCACAGATTCCACCTGAGCATCTTTAGCAGTTTATGCTCACACATGACACACAGATATGCTGAGAGGCTGCAGAACCATCCCCATCAATGGAGAGTCTTTCTGTGCCCATATTCAGTGGCTTGTTGCAGTGTCCCCACCAGCAGCTGCACTCTGTGGTTACAAGAGCCTCCTACTAACAACAGGGGTAGAAATACTACTACTACTCAACCTGGAAGTGTGCAGGTAAAGAGATGCAGGAAACCCAACACTTCTGTAGCCAGGCTTATTGGCCTTTCCAAGAGGCAGCTGGCATTTTCATCTCTTTGCCCCTTTGTGATCAGAATGTTCCATAATGAGTACATTCTGCAATTGCAGTCATTAATGACTATGCTTATATCACATGCACAAGTTGACTGCATTAGCCACTGTCATTCCCAGGGACTCAGGAAGGCTGCCAGAAACCTCAGTATTCATGGTTTTAGTCACCTGGGTTGGAGGCAGGAGGGTGGCACAGAGTTCTGACCATCAGCAGCAATAGGGGATTTCACACACACCTTACTGCATCTCCCTACAAGGTCATCTCAAACCTTCATTGTTCTGCTCCAGCACAGAGAAAAGACTCCCAACATCTTCAGTACACAGTTATTACACTTAACATTGTCAGTTAAGTTCACTGAGCTGGACTGACATGGAATTAGTCATCACTTAATATGGAGAAAATACTCTGCTCCATCTACATCCAAGCAACACCAACAGATTACAAGAAATGCATTCCCCCATTGATGAACACCACAACCTTACCTCACAGCTGCAAAATAAAGTTTTCCCTTTTAATATAAACCATCCTACATCACATGGACCAACCTGAGCCTGTGCAGTCAAAAGCCTCCTCGTTTCCTGGTCTAGCAACACTTGGCTGTGTCCTGTCTCTGGGAAAACTTGTCTTGGATGCAGTCTCTGGCTAGAGCAAAGATCATTCCAGGAGCAAAGCTGGTTTGAGAGAAAAGGGGAAACTACTCAGCTTACTCTGAGACAGGAAAGGAAAGGAGGGGCAGGGAGAAGAGGTTAAAAGAAAGGGGAAGCCAGAAATGGGTGATGGGGGAGGAGAAAACTGCTAGTCACACCACGAGTCAGCAGCGTTACATATGCAGTGATCTTAGACACAGTCTGACTTTCTTTTCCAAACTGTAACACTGAAGTATCAGCTGGGGCCCAGAGAGTTTCTTTGTGTGGTGGTCAGAAAGGCAAAGAAGAGTGAAGGTCACAGGCATAGGTCTTTCCATCTCATTTCAGGGGACAAAATAAGCCAGAGCCAGAAGAAAGAGGCTCTTCAAATGGCCTTTCAGCTGTTAACATCTTTCTGCAGGGTAGCAGCAAGAACTCTCTTCATTTAGAGTTCAGCTGAAAAGGATGATTTCTATAACGATTCCTCTAATTTTGGATGCCCTTAAGCATCAGGCATAATTATGACAACTCAGTATTTTGAAGGAAAGGGAGTCAAGTCTTGGCAAAGCAAGGAACATAACCCACGATTCCCAAATTACAGGCTGTGGCTCTAGCAGTCATTAAAGGAGCAGCACACCAAGCAGCACAGGGATGATGTTAAGCATCATCATACCTTTGACTGCCTCCCTGCCTTCCCACAGTCCTAGAACTGTAGCTGCAACAAGAAGTCACTAACAGTCTGTTTTTAAAAAAAGTCTGGAGAACATACACACTCTGATACCATGGCAGCATGACACATTTTCCCATTAGCTTCCCACTCCACCTTTTGTTCTGCTTTCTAAGTTTCTGGAGAGTTTCTCCATGTTATCATTAGGAGCTGAGCAGAGATTCTTTAAGCCTGTGCTGCTTCTTAGGTATTAAATTAGCTTTACACTAAAGAAAAAAACAAAATACAGTACCTCTGTTAGCTGTGCCCTTATGAAGGTAATCAGAGTGTCTGCTAATTGACCAATCTAGCCTCAGGAGTTTCTGTTCTACAGCAACAGATCAATTTAATCCTGAAAAAGAACAAAGACAGAAGTTTTTCCACAAGCAGTAAGATCACAAGGGCATCTCCTCAGCAGTGTTTGCAAAGGATAGCAGTTGTTTAGAGCACAGATTACATTTGCTACCAGTGCCTCATGGTAACAGCCTGGTGGTGAGCAGCACACAGAGTTGTACAGCAGAGCTGCTGCCACATCTGGATTTCTTGGGGAAAAACACCCCATTATGTGCACTGACTTACAGAAAATAGAGTACACTGCAAGAGGAAAGCATTTTGAAACCCTTCCTTTTGCTGCATAATATTTTGACACCCAATTACAATAGTGGTACCCACTGTCATAGAATCCCAGCCTGGTCTGGGTTGGGAGGGACCCCAAGGGTCACAGAGCTCCAACTCCCTGCCACAGGCAGGGACACCAACCTCCAGGCCTGGAGATACACAAGGTTGCCCAGGGCCCCAGCCAACCTGGCCTTCAACACCCCCAGACACGGGGCACCCACCCCCTCTCTGGGCAGCCCCTTCCAGCCCCTCACCACTCTCTCTGTAAAGAACTTCCCCCTAAGATCTCCTCTCCCCCTTCCCTCCTCCAGCTTCACTCCATCCCCCTTGTCCTGCCAGTGTCTGCCCTTGAACAAGCTGATTCCCCTGACCCCAGCTCTGCCTCAAGGACCCTCATGGAAGAGCTGCACCTCACAGAAGTGTAGCCAGCACAGTGGGATGGAGCTTCCTGCAGCACTTCCACAGCAGCTTTGCCTCAGCCAGCCCTGCACCTCTCCAAGGGAGAGACTGCCTCTTCAGGAACGAGGAAACAAGTTTTTAAGCGATTTGCAAACAGCTCTGTGGGGCAGGCTGTGAAAGAAGCCAGCAAGAATCCAAGCCTAATTAAATCCTGCAATTTTAGCCACATGCATATTCATGTTCTTCTTTCTCCCCAGTTCTCACACAGCTTGCAAACTTCACTTTTCTCATTAGCAATCACACTCACACACATTATTAAAAGCACTGTTTACCAGGAAAAAAAGTGATGTGAAAAGACCAACACAGAAGACATCAGTAATTTTTAAGTGAGAAAAATAAAAACATCTGTATTTCAACAAATACTCAAGACTCATTTTGATACAAAATTGATCTGCTGATTATTCAGCAGTATTCAGTCAGCTGTCAAGCAAAGCCACTGTCACAGCACTGAAAAGGCAGCCCACCCAATGAACAACATATTCTGAACATGGATAAACATTCACATAAATAGGAGCTAACACAGAAAGGAAATAAATAACCCTCACTGCTGGCTTCCCTAGGTCTCCAGCAGCTTTCCCCTGTGACATATACAGCATGTGCTAGCTTGAGAGAGAAGAGAATCTCTCTAGGCCTGAAAGACTTCCTTCCAGTCACTTTGCTTCATTATCTGCAACTAAAGCTGCAGAGTTCATTAGGTGATGGCAAAACCAGTCCAGCCATTTTCTTCTCTGTTCCTGGTCCCTCTAGTCAGTATGCTCAAAGTGTTCAAAGTCAGTAGTGCAAAGAGTATCTGCTGCTGCCATGTGGGAAGGCAGACCACATTCAGGAGGCTCCTGTAATGAAGAACAAACAGCTCCCATTAGTCAGAGCACTTTCACAGGGAGTCCTGGAGTTTCCAAACCCAACTGGAAAGAAAACATGAGTCTCATCTGGCAAACACCTAAATCAAACACCGTTCAGGTTCCTTTGGCCTCTTTCAAAAACATCAACAGATATGAAGAGATCACATGCTTGTAGCCAACAGAAGTTGTCCTGTTAGAGAGAGAAATGAAGCTATATTGGGGGGTGGGGCCAACAAAGCTGTTTGAAGGCAAAATCATAGACTGGTCTGGGTTGGAAGGGACCCCAAGGGTCACAGAGCTCCAACCCCCTGTCACAGGCAGGGACACCAACCTCCAGGCCTGGAGCTACACAAGGTTGCCCAGGGCCCCATCCAACCTGGCCCTGAACACCCCCAGGGATGGGGCACCCACCCCCTCTCTGGGCAGCCTGTTCCAGCCCCTCACCACTCTCTCTGGAAAGAACTTCCCCCTAAGATCTAAAATGTTAAACTCCAGTGAATTCCCAGCAGTCTGAAGCCCCAACTTCTCACCAGCCTTGAATACCAGTCCTCAAGACTCACAAGCCAGGCTACAGAAGACAAACTCCACAAAGAGCTGCCACCACCCTGAGATCTAGAGGATTTCCTGACAGTCCAGAGAGAAGATGTTACCACCAGCCTGCTGGAACCTGCTGCAAGGATTTACTGTGGCTTCTGCACACACAAACCCTCTCTGCAGCTGTAGGTGCCCAAACTTCCCTGTTCCACAAATTACGACCCTTCCAAGCCTGGAGAGTGCTACCAACGAGGTATAATACCAGTAGGCAGCAGTATGGACTGAAAGGCTGCCAAGTGTTTGAACTTTGTGACTCTTAGATATAATTTTAGCACACAGACATCACTTACATCACTTTCCCTCCCCCTGCAAGTCAAAGTTTTAGCCTCAGGCTATGATTAAGGGGTGAATATAGAACTCTGTGTCCTGAGGGAACAAAAGTCAAGATCATTCCAGCCCTCTCCTCAGGTCACGATTCACTGTTTAAGCTGCACCACAGACAAAGGAGATTCAGGTTCTCTTCTCAGGCAAGAAATACAAGATTCACAGAGTAGTTACTAACAGGCTTCCTTCTCAAATCTTCCTCCTTTTCCTGAAGCGGGCACTTCTCCTGATTTGAGGAGCACTGGCATCAGCCACGTCAGCACAGGAGTCCAGGGCATATTGTGCAGCAATCTCTTCATCTCCCATGCCCTGCAGCATGAGCAGAAGAGACCATCATCAACACCATGTGAGCCAGAACAGCTGCAAAAGAGCTCCCTTTATTCTAGGGAGCTCAGATTTCCAAAACAATCCTCCTTCAAAATAAACCATGGGACAACAATATTCTATTACCAACATCACAGCAAAGACAAAACATCCCAAAGTTTTCAGGGTGAAACCTTCAGCCAACATTTCTTACTTCTGCCATCAAACCAGAGCAATTCCTGCTGCAGTTTCTGTCTGGGCACAACCATTTGTTAGTGAAGTTGAACTCCAGCCATAAGTGATGCTTTAAGCTTTCACTGCTGGAGTCAGACAACGCCCCAGACAAGCCAAACTTTTGATTTCTCATGAAACATACTCCCTACTGCAAAGTTCTCACTGAGCAGCACCAGGAAAACAATGTGGCTGTAGCATTAAGAAAAGGAATGGAGGGAGCCTGGTGGAAGATGACACAGGACAGAGGTTGGCAGTAGAGGTGCCAGGCAGTGAGGAACTGCTCTTGAGTTTTGCACCAACTGCTCACAGTTCCAACTACACTGAACTTGCCCCTGACCTAAAAAAGTCAGAGCCAGAATAGAAAGGTAACTCCTGGCTTTTACTGTGGGAAAGCTCAGATTTTCAGGCCTTTTTGCCACCTTTCTGCACAAACAGAAGTTTACCTTGTTTATTCATCTTCATTAGTCTTGTTTTGGTGCCACAATGAACTGAAATGCAAGTTTGAGCTACACAACTTCCCAGCATGTTCTGTAAGAAACAGTGCTGGGCAATAATGGACTCTGCTTAAAAAAAAGAAATCAGAGACCAATTTTAGGCAAATATACACAATTCCCATGATATTATTTGGATTTAAAGGCCATACACAACAAAAGCCAAGGGCCTGATTTAAAAAAATACAGGGGTCAGATTATGAACTGTAAGAGGAAGGGAGCTTTGATAGGCATTGTCAAGTTTAACATGCTACATAAAACACAGGTTTGACCCTCACAAGGCCAAAGGGCTCCCAGCTGAGCTGGAGAACTCTTGTCAGCTGCAAAACTGTACTTCTTCAAAAGGACCAAATTTCTGCCACACTTAAGAGGAGATTTCACCTTGGATCCCAGTGGGAGCAATATTCAGCTGCCACTAACTGTCTGCTTTTAGTCCCTGACACCTGTTTTACCTGATTTAGTAAATCAGCATCTTTGTCTCCAGGCTCATCACCAACAGTCCCATCCAACCGTACTCCTGTTAATTCATTCCCACTCTGCTCTTTCTCAGACACTTCCTTCTCGCTCTGCCACTCCTCTTCATCACTCTCTTCATATTGCTTCCTGCTGGCTGACAGAGTTGTTGTCACTTTTGGAGGAGGAAGAGTTGCTAGTACAGCTGGGAGTGTAAAGGCTGCTAGGAATCTGGCTTTCAGTAGGAGGTAAGCAGGGTTATTGCCGAGTTTCTGCTGAACCAGTTCTTTGATAGCATCCAAACCAACCCCACTGCCTTCATCCTGACTGGCAGCAGAAGGCAGAAGACATGCTGCTCGCTCTTCTAGAGCTGCCTTCTGCAGAAGCAGCTTTGAGAGGGTTTTTAAGTTGCACAGAAAAGGTGGCAAATAAGGCAATCTGGTTTGGAGTGATGGTACCTGGACCCCTTGTTTCCCACTCAGCCACTCCTTCACTAGCCCTTCATCTTCAAGGGAAATCAGGCTTAAGTCCAGTAGATTCTTTTCTGCACTGGAAGTGGTTGGCCTGGGTGAACTATCAGCAGGCTGTGTGGCTGGAGGTTTGCAGGCAATAGGCCTGTTTCTCATTGCTTGTGCAGCAAAGCAATTGGAGTTCCTTGGGACACCGTTTTGAGGAACTGGATCTCCTGGTTGGAGCACAACCCCTTTTGTGGTGGAGCCTGGATTGGAAGAGGATCCACTAGTTGTAACAGAATCCTGGTTCTTTCCCAAACCAGAGAGACTGGACACACATTGGGAACTGGCCCCTTGAGTGCTCGCAGGTAGCTGTGTCTGGGGCAGCAGCGCAGCACGTGGGGCTGCTGAACCTGCTGGGAGAGCTGTCTGAGCTGCAGAGCAGTCAGAAGCCTTGGAGAAGCCACCTGAACACACGGGTGTTGCAGGAGGCGTGCTGGATGTGGCGCATCCCAGACTCGCCGAGGTCACAGGTAGGAGAGCTGTGGCACGGTTAGCTGTCTTTCCCAAAGGCTGTACTCCTGCTGCCTGGGCACCTGGGGCTTTTGTCTCTGCAGCACTCAGGGGAGGTGTACTTGCTCCAGCTGGTACAGGAGACACTCCTGAGGCATTGCCACTGGAAGTCACTGGTGTTGGACAGTGACTGCTCAGAGCAGCAGCTGGCATTCCCAGGGGCACACCCACCTGTACAGCAGTGGGGAGCAAAGCCTGGGGTGTTACCACCCAGGTGAAAGGCAGAATGCTGTTGGGAATCAGAGGGGAACCAGTTTGGGAAGTTACAAGAGCTGGCAATAGACTGACTGGCCCCTGTTGTGGCCCATTACTATTCGGTTCACAGGTAACTGGTGTGGAAAGAGACAGTTTGTTGGGGGCAGACTCAATGCCAACAGGCACCACTGTAATTTGATGTGGCACAAAAGCTTGGTTTTGCAACACTACTGAAGCTGAGCTACCAGCCAGGACCTGACCATTACACCCTCCCTGTTCTGGGGTCTTCTCTGCTGCAGCTGGATTTGTGCCTGGAAGACCCCCTCCTTCAAGGCTCCCTTCCAAAGCTTGCTCTTTGAGTTCCTTATTGGATTGTGGTTCTGCTCCTTGTGAGGAACTGGGGCTTTCCCCAGTCTCTGACACTGCTGAGGAATGCTTTTCAAGCACAATCTGGGTAGAGGTTGAACCTGCAACAGAAGTAAATGCTGGCAATGGAGTTGGCACACACTGTGCTTGGCCATTTGCACAACCAGCTGCTGCTGCAGGTTTGCTCCCTGCTTGAGCAGAAGGGAGGATCTGCTGTGGTGGATGCTGGATTATCAGAGGCCCTGAAACCAGCATCTGTGGGGCAACCAGTATTGTCCTCTGCATAGCCTTCTCAGCCCGGGATTCTCTCAGCCGCTTCTCTCTCAGTAATTCTGAGACAGTTTTAGGCTTCTGCCTTTGCACTTGGGCTGAAGGAGCTCCCTGCACAGCAGGGGTGTCACACTCAGAGACAGTGGCAGAAGTCTCCCTTGCTTTTAAGGCAACAGGTCTCCTGACAGAATTCCTTGGTATGCCCCTCTGGGACTTCCTCTGAGCACAAGGTTGTGCGGAATTGCCTAGAGAAGAGGGGAAATAAAGTTAAAAATAAAAGTAAAGAGAGAGAACAGTATTTTCAACAGTATTTGGCTGTTACACATTAAATACCCTGCACAAGAAGTAGCAAAACTCCTGTTTGTGAGAGTGCCTAAAACAAGTCTTGATTTAAACAAGCCCCATGCTGACACCCTTCAGATAACTGACACAGCAGCATCACTGCTCATTCAGCAATGATGTATCAAAGACAGGCTAGGAACGCTCCTTAACACCACACACAAGGAACTGTACTGGTCAGCACTACACCAGCACTTCACACCAGTCAGGGTAACAACAAATTGGGATTTTGTTCAGTGCCAGCACGTTCACTACAGCCTTGCTGGAGAGAACTGTACCAACAACAATCTACACAACAGGTGGAACAGAGCCACTGGTCCCCCAGCCCTTCAGTATTTTTTCCAGCCCTTACCAAGAAATAACATATTTAGCCAATAACTGAAGGATCCAAGGGGTAGCAAAACCAAGCATGACAAGATAGTTTTGTTCCCAAAGTTCTCCTTCAGTTTAATTGGTCATTAACATAATGTGATGACTTCAGCAAAAGGTTTCTTGCACATCACAAAAATAAACATTCTGGTAGGTACCTGAAGAAGTCTCCATATTTTGGGAAGCCTGCCAAAAAAAGAATATTAAATTATACTTCTGAGATATCTAAAGATCACTGAAACAGCACAGATGTCAACCAAAGCCACACCTGCCAACATCCTGTACGTTTTATCCTTCCAAACCAAACAAGACATGCACACAAACAGCACCACTGGACACACACACAACAAACAACTCTACTCAGTCAAGACTTCAGTGGGAAGAGCTTAGAACCAGACCACATGCAATACCTGCTGAGGCCTGAGAAGCTCGGTCTGCCTTAGCCTTCTCTCACGAATGATCTTCATGCAGCCTTTGGTATCGATCTGAAAGAGCTGCAAGATGAGGTTGTCATGAAAATTGGAGAATAAAAATGTTCTGGTAGAGCCAGTGACAATACAAGATGGACAGGAATGCAAAATTCTGGAGACATTTTTAAACTTACAGGAAAAAGTCCTCAGAGTATTAGATTTTGGGTGTAGGATTTAGTGAGGAAACATCATACACAAGCCATAAGATCAAATTTTATTTAAGCATCAAATACAGAAATAAAGATTACTATTGATTGAAAGCAGATAATGCCACTAAGACAGTAAAACCTACCTGAATGAAAAGTGTGAAGAGAGGAGTGCTCATGAGACTGACTGACTTAATCTTCTCTTGAATAGAATCAGCTAGAAAAAAGAAAGTTTGATATCAAAAATCAGCAAAGATTCACTTAAAAGGTGTCAGAAAGTAGGGACAAAAAGTAGGAGAGTGCTATTCCTGATGGGTCAGTACCACCTTTTGTCTGATGAAAAGCCATCTTCCCAGTCTGCAGGGTGCAAGGCAGGAGTACATTGCCCACCCAAGGTGTCACAGCCATCAGCAGCTTTCTGTCCAGGTTCATTCTTCTCAGGCGCTCTCTCTCTTGACGATAGTTTTTCTCTGTCATGTTTGGCATCAGCTGAAGATTCTGGCCAACAGGAGCACCAGGTATTTTTGTTAAACCAGTGGCAGGAGGTTTTAGCACCCTTGATTGCTGCACACAAACAAATACAGAGTTCCAGTTAGGAAGGTTGTACCATAATTCATCCCAGGACAAACTACTGACAGGGCAGTCATGAAAGAAGAAAATGAGGAGTTTTTCCTCTTGTTTCTACGGAGCAAGGTTTGTGGTTCCATCAAAAAGCATTTCACACTAAACAGAGCCTGTCAGCACTCACATCACAAGAGCAGACAAGACAGAAGAGGCACTTACAAGTCTCCTCTGAAAGCACGTGTTATTTCTTAAAACTCTTCTCACGTTCTCCAGGGTAACCTGTAGCACTTGCTTTCCACATCTGGAAGCCTTAGAACAGCAAAAACACACAAGAAAAGATAAAAGGGAAAGTATCTCACAGAAAATTACCTGCACTGACTACACAGAGAAGGTACAAACCCCTTCAACATTCCTGCTGCTGGAAGTAGCTGATTAAATGAAGCCAGCCCTGAAGCACAGGTGCTTACTTCACCTCTTAGTCCCTGTGCACTGTCACAACACCAAATCTACTTGTAAAAGCCTCTGAGTACAGTCTCTCCAGAAACTCCCACCGAGGGTCAAAACTTACTGCATGGCTCTCCTTGCATTTTTCAGCTTCGTGACACAAGGGAAGGAACAAGAGGTTTAGAAAAGCCACTGGCTCTTCCCTAAACTTCTGTTAGTAAAATAATGCTGTATCTGTCACCAAATTGAAGCACCTACAGCCCTTGCATACCATAACAAGTTTGTGTTCTGGGGGTTATCAGTGCAATTAGCTGCATAGTCTGGGGCACAAATGTGATTCTTAACACAGAAGTCAGAACAATTTTGCTTCCATGAACTTAAGTAGTGACTTTGACATTCAATACTTTGCTAAGGAGGAGTCTAGTTCCACAAAAACATGCTAGGAAGGTTTGTACTGTTTCAGTGGCTGATCAGGGAGGAAAACCCAACTCAGAAACAGATATGGATGTGTAAGTAACTTAAATGCTTCCAAGCTTCAAGCCTATATGCCCTGGTCACCAGGGTAGGGAGACATTGGACAATTCTGCTTTATGAAGATATAAGAGAAGTTTATGAGTAGGAAAGAGCACAGCTATTTTCTAGGTAACACATGGGGAGGCAGTGCTAGAGATCCCTGCATAACCCAGCAGCTCAGGTCCCAACAGCACCCCCCGATGGCACAGTGAGGCAGCAGCCAGAGGCTGAAAGAGGTTCTGCCAGCTTTTCATCACTGATGTCTTCACTGCAGCAACTGCAGAAGTGACCAGGCAGTGATCCACGCTCCAGTCCCATCAAGAACAGACTGAGAACCCCAGGATTCACCTCGCTCAGTACTTCTGCTGGGTTCTTCACAGTGATGTCTGCTGAGTGTGCCCGTGCCATGCCGCTCAGGAGGGTGTTCAGCTCCGATGATGTACTGGCAGCTCTGCCCTTGTCTCCATCCCTTTGAACTTCACCACTGCCGGTCTTTACACTCACAGGAGAGAAAAGGGATGGAGCTTGGTATCTTCCTTTGTTTGATTCCTGTGGACTTGTCTGTGTTGGTATCCACAGATCAATGCTGGGAATTGCACACTCCTCCTTGCTTGTTGTCTCCTCCTCTTCCTCAGTGTCTGCTAAGTCCAGTTCAACGTCTTCACTGCTGCTCTCTGAAGAGCTGGAACTGTCTTGCACGTGTCGGCGTTTCGTTGGCCTAGATCTTTTCTTCTCAGTCACAAAAATAAAAGCAAAGATGAGTGTTTAGCCAGTGTTCACCCTTGACTTGCAAACCTTTCAAACAGGCAAGTTAAAAAAGTTTTATGGAGTGTCCTGTCAGTAAGGTCTGACTTTGAAATGGATAGTTCTGCTTTCGTTCTGGTTAGCTAAATCCATTATATCTGACAGTCGCCTTTGGACTCAGGTTTGTACTGGTTTAGATTCTTGTATGCAAATAAAAAGCTACAGATAAAGACAAATTTGTGTTAAGAATGGAAGTACAAGCTAAGTACAGTGCCCCATCTCAACACATGAACCCTTCCCTAGGCATGTGTGGTGCCAATGGGAATGTGACCATCTTTAACAGGGCCTTCAGCAGCCAGAACTTCTGGAGCAACTGGTACCAACACTGGTAACTCAGATAAATACATGGAAATATAGGTATATGCCATCTTTACTGGGAGTAAAAAATTCTGGATAATATACAAATATTCTGTATTTGTAACTACAAATAGCAAAGGAACTTCAGACCCTCAGAACAAAGGCTCCTTTAGCACATCAAAAAATCAGCCCATGAACATCCATGACAAGTCTCAAGTGTGTGAAATCAACATTAATTTTTGTATTGATTTCACAGAGTTTCACTTTTAGTTTAGAGAATCATTCAAGAGATGGTTCTGTGACCCAGCAGGATTTTGTACAATACCTTAGACCCAATCATGAGCTTCCATTTGCTCAGACACTGGGAGCCAGTCCGATGTGGCAGTTCTGAAGCTATTTTACTCCAGTGACCTAAAAACAGGCAGAGCAGAGCAATCTGAGACAGGCCTTTTCAGTGCAGAACATTATACACATATTGTACATTTCCTTCTATGAGACAGGTATTATAAGAATGGATTTTAAAACCTTAACACCCATTTGTGCTCTCTGATCAGACTTTGCAGATACTACACTCAGCTGAAGTTAGAAACCACTAGAGAATGAAGCACTAAGGCAAACCCTGGCAGAACTGCATGCTCCCTAGCAGCAGTAAGAGAACACTTAGCAGAAAGCTTAAACTGAAAAGCTTCCATTTGTTAAGGAAAGTTATCTTTGAGAAAATAAGAGAGCCTTTCACAGGCTGTGTAGAGAACTGGCCCCTCTAAACTGTCCTAGCTCTGACACCTTGCTAACACAGCTACCAAGCCCTTCACTACATTCTCTCTCAATAACTGACTATCCATGACCAGACTACACAATGGAAGGAAGGCTGCAGCCATGAGCATGAGGCAGAGCCTGCTAGTATCAGCTGGAGTGCTTAAAATAAAAGAGGAGAAAACTTAAATGATAAATCCTTAATAATTCTCTAAACCTCTGATGATAAAACCACAGGAACACTTACCCAGGCCATGCTTTTGAACCAGTTCAACCAGCTGTTCCTCTTCCTCTAAACTCCACTTGCCTTTCTTTACATCACAGTGCAATGCTTTTAAGTACCTTCAAAACAAAAACATTAAAGTATGGAACATTCAATCCTGCTTGGACAGTTCTAATCAACACCACACACTTTGAGGCTGAACAAACCCAGCATTCCTTACCAGATCTTTCCTTTTTCTAAGGGGTCCCATCCCTTTTCCCTTGATACAGCACAGATACAATCTCTTTGCTCTTAAAAATATCACGTCACCCACAAAACGGGTCACTGAAATTAGGGCATGCTGTACTCCCAGTCTCCCAAACCAGGGTCCAAGGCTGAAAATTGCTCAGCACCTCATTATTGGTGTTCAGTTACAGGGAGTCACTGCCTAGATATTTTCAGAGGTGCACAGATGACAACCTTCCCTCACTACACACACTCATGCATGTTTAATGATCCCTTTGGCTTGATTTTGAGCAACATCCTTCCCAACCTCTGCTAAGCCACAGGCAGCAATGCTGAGGGAGCCACACACCAGAGAGCAGTGCACAGTTCTCCATTAAACTCAATTTCAACTTTTTTTTCCCCAACTTCCGTAACTACAAATGCAGTGTTATGTGGAGACAATGTTAGAGACCATATTTATATCAGACACTTTTACAAAGCAGCTCTTAAGGTGACATTGGTTTAAGCAAATCAAAGCTATTTGTGAAACAGATTGCATCTTGGCTCTGGGTAATACACTTGAAAGCAGAGCTGCTCCACCCAGCGTCCTTACCGATCTCTGCACTGAGCATCGCTCCTCCCTGGCACTTCCATCCGAATTTTATACCAGTCCCTCTCTCCATACTTCCTAACTGCAGCCAACAGCATCTGTGGAAATCAGACAAAGAGCTGAAATTCTCAGCAGCAATAACCTTGATGGGCCAGAGAAACAAGCAGTTGTATTTCATAGAATCACAGACTGGTCTGGGTTGGGAGGGACCCCAAGGATCACAGAGCTCCAACCCCCTGCCACAGGCAGGGACACCAACCTCCAGGCCTGGAGCTACACAAGGTTGCCCAGGGCCCCATCCAACCTGGCCTTGAACACCCCCAGGGACAGGGCATCCACCCCCTCTCTGGGCAGCCTGTTCCAGCCCCTCACCACTCTCTCTGGAAAGAACTTCCCCCTAATATCCAGTTTAAACCTTCCTTCCTTTAGCTTTAATCCATTCCCCCTTGTCTTGCCATTTTCTACCCTTTTAAAAAGTTGATTCCCCTCCAGTTTGTATGCTCCACTGTGCTGTAAACAAAAACAGTTAGGGGCTTCTAAGCTCTCTTGACTTGTAAACTGCCACCATGGTCCACTTTACATTCCTCTGTGCCACCTTTAAAGCCCAATGTATGCAGCATCTCAACAGCCCAACCTTCCCATCTTTCACACCCTGCAAATGCAGGCATCAGAGAACAGAGCTTACAGCATCTTCCTCTGGTGTCCAGGGTCCTTTCTTCAAACTGGGGTCCACACTCTTTGTCCATCGGTATATCAGCTGGGCGGAATCTCTTCCTTCCATGTAATAAGCAACTAGAAACACAAAGGTGCATTTTAAAGGCTGTTGCAAACAACAATTGTTCCTTTACTTACATTGCAACTGCAGTATTTTCAAACAAGGGCTGTCACAAGCAGCATTTTAATCTCAGCTTCATTACTTCACAGTGGTAGAGAACAAGAATTGACAGAGTGGCATACACAATGTGTTACTATTTGTAAAGGCATTATCCATACCAGAGACAACAATGACCCAACCACCCATCTTACAAGAACAGAGGACTAGGGACAGTTTCAGCTCCAATACATAGCTAACAGGTTCAAGACACCAGGTGTTACACTCACAGGTTGAGGTATACGACCTCAGCTACTCAGCTACTACTCTCAACTCTGCTCCTCACTCATCACCCTGCCTCCCACACTTGGGAGGAGCAGAAGCAGCAGTACTGACCCTGTAGAAAAGGCTTCTGGGCACAGCACTGAAAACCACCAAAACAGCTGGCCATGAATGAACACTGGCTTCCTACAAAAGAACTCTGGTGATTTTGCTACAAACACCAAAGCTCACACAACCATCAGTGCTTGTCAATAATTCTCAGCCAATGTCAACCAAGTTTCAAAGGCAGATAAAGGTTCCAAAGATACTAAATTCTTGCTGATCTAAGGAAACTTCCAGGCAGGTACAGGAAAGACACTGCTCCCACCAATGATGAAGAGAGAAAACTCAACCATCCTCATTCATTCATCTCACCAATGGGGGAAGGCTAGAAACACCTGTAGTTTCAGACACACCACAGGAATGTTGTGCCTCACCCAGGCCACAGGCTAGAGCAGTAAGGAGAAAACACAGACCTGTGACTATCATGGAAATTGAAACTTTCCTAGGAAATAAAACTCCACAGAACTCCTCAATCAGAGCAGGCTGGGTGCTCTATTATGAAGAAACATTAACAGGCATAAGGCTGGGAGAATGAAAAACACCCTTTCACCCTACAGGTGAAAGAAAGGCATCTACACTTACTTTTCTTGTATGGGATATGACTTCCTAATCTCATCTCTTGAACAAGCTCTAGAAGCATTTGGTCTTCAGCTTTGGTCCATTCTTTCCTTTTCAGGTCTTTGTTATAGACTTGATACTTCTGCAAGCACTGGAAAGGTGTCCTGTTTGTCTTAATACAATCAAAACAGACACACAGATAACTGGTTATTTACGAATACAAAAAGCAAGAGGAAAAGGTGAAGGTACTTTTTTGGTACTGTTCTTCAATACTTCCCAGAAAAGCATTAATTAACAACGATTTAGAAGCAGTGTTGTTTTCTGAAGCCTGATAGGAGGCACAGTTAAGCCAGAATTAACTGACTTGTCACCCCTTGGTTCTGAGCTCCTAAGACCTTACCCCCAGCTCCTGGGCTATAGTCTGCCAGTCCAAATAACCATGTTTGGCAGCTATCTTCTTCAGCCTCTCGATTTCCTCCTCACTCCATTCCTTTTTGTTGATGCTTGGATGCTCCCAATTTTGCCAGAACTTCCTCAGTTCTTCTGAGCTACGCTGGCCATCAAACTAAAAGAAACACAAAGATCTGTTTTGGCTTTTAGCTGGGACTGAAACACCTGGACAGGCAGGAATACCAATACAAGGAATGTATTCTGCATCCCAGATGATGTTTTATTGCTAAATTTTCCAGTATTCAATCATCACATTTAACAAGTTGAGCTCACATAATAGTCAACTTCAACAAACACATGATGGGAAGAGCAGATGCAAACTAGGCCAGGTCAGGTAGTTCTCATCAGAAGTAATAAAACAGCTGACTTCCCAACTTACTTGGATGTTTGAAATTTTCTCCCAGTCATGCTCATCAAATCTGTTTCCTATCAAGTCACTTTCTGGAAGTTGGCTAAAGCAGAAGGTATAAGGAGAAAAAAAAAAGAGCAACATTAAATAGTCATTTTGTTGTCTTGACCTTGTCTCATCTTACTCCCCCCACCTCCTGCTGGTTTCCCCAGGGACCAATCACTTAGTATCTCACAGCAAAGGGCTATCTAACATAGTAACTGTGCCCAAAATGATGTTTCTTCTTGATAAACAGCCTGCTACAAGATGAAGTTGGTTTAGCCAGGGCAACGATTAACACAGTAACAAAATGCATTGCTCCAGATTTGTTAATGAGCAGAGGCTCAGAACTCCTGAGATCTCTGCTTCCTTGTTACTAAATCAAGAGCAATTTAAAGCAGCCCCTGAGGCTGGGGCTGCGTTTGCATACAGAGACCTGAAACTCAATTCTTAGTAGAGAACTGTGGAGATGAGCACTCTCCAAGCCAACACAAATAAAGCTTTCTCCAAAGGTATCTAGAAACACTGGAGGAAGGAGGGAACCCTAAGAGGTAAATTCCAAGAACTGACTTTCATTTTCACCAATAACACAAAAAGATTTCTCACTTAATTGCATCTATTTCTTTCTCCACATCTTTGATTTGCTTTTCCAAGATCTGTTTGTCCATTTCAGTCTTGACTTTTTCCAGTTTCTGATTCCAATAATTCAACCTGTTCAGAGACATTGTTGTTATTACTCAATATGATGAGATGGGAACGAGGTCAATGATATCAGATGATGACTGGCAAAGGGTCTACTCATCAGTACCATTATCTTCAAGTTTATTTCCACACTACACAAATACTAGGTTTTCCCACATGGCACATTTATTGTCCTATTTTTGACACTTCAATGCAAATCACTGACACAGAACAGGTCTCAGATTAATAATTTTGGTACTTACAGAGAGAACCAATGGTTGCTACAACAGCAGCAAAGACTAAGCCAGCTCTGGGCACAGAAATCTCTCACTGGACACACCATTGTGACTGGCTACATACCATAATTTCAGCTTCAAGCCCCATAGGCTATTTGAAGTTATACCACTGCATCAATGGGAAGCAACAGATGGCCATAGAATGCCACAACACCTCCAAAGCAAAACCTCTCCCCCTGCCAGACACCCACAAAACAATGTTCACATGGTTACAACCCAACCAAATGCTGTAACCTTTCGCTTACTGCCAGGGCACTGCAGACACTTCAATACTATGTGTACACACAGGTAATAGAGGTGTCAACGAAGACTGAAAGATGCTGCTACCTACAACAGTGCCATCCTCTTTACTGGTGCCCACGAGACAGGGGAGTCTGAGGACCACTGCTGTAGTTCTGAGCAGCTCTCCCAATCTCAATGGGAACTGTCAAAGTATCTCTGCTGTGCTTTGTAACCATACCAAGTCGCAGCTATCACAAGAACTTGCTGAAGAAAGGTAGAGACTCCACAGATAGACTCTCCTTCCTTCACATAGGATGCTCTCAGCAGGAGAGCAGAGATTTTGGCACAGTACTTACTTCAGTAACTTGGGCTGAAGCAGGCGCTGCAAGCGGTCGCTTATTACTGACTTCTGCAGTAACGTCTTCTCTCTGCTTTTCCCTAGACAGAACAAGGGAGTGGAGCAGCCAGCCATTAGTGCAAAACCACCAAGAAAATGAAAGATCCACTGCTTCCAATACCCTTGTTTAAGGTACCCCCTGGGTGATCAATAACAGTTCATCTTCATTAGCTACACAATTTTGTCAGGCAAAGTGGCTACCAGAGGCTGGGTAAATTCATTCTACTCCCCACCAGAATGACTCATGTCATGTCTGACTTGGGCAAGTCACAGCTCTCATTCAGGTTTAGTTGTGAAGCAATGTCAACAGTAAAGATCATCACCCAGATGTTTGTAACAATCTGGAGCTGTAAACTCCACTCCTGAACTTCTCTCCCTGAATGTCATTTGGCTTTGGAGCGCTCACAGGAGTTGTTACACGATGCATCAAAACAAATTCAAATGAAAGAAGCCATTAATCACTCAATGAAACAATTTATATAGCATCCCACTGATATTTAACTCATTTGAGAGTCAAGTATGAAGTATCAGAAGTGATGTTTAACTGCAAAGGGGAGGGGAACTGCGAGTATGATACAAACATTTGTTATAGCTCTTGTAAACAGCACACTGCTACTCACATTTTGTGGAGATCAGTTGTTCAAAGGATTTTATGCCCTGAGCAGCTTTTTCCTTGGCATCTTCATTGGAAGGAGGACCCTAATGAAGTGCAGAAGGGTTAGATACATTGGAAAGAGGACCCTAATGAAGTGCAGAAGGGTTAGATACATTGGAAGGAGGGCCCTAATGAAATGCAGAAGGGTTAGATACATTGGAAGAGCCAGATACTCAGGAAAATTGTCCTTTCTTCTTAGACCTCTAGCATGAACTGCTACAAAAAACCTCAAACTTGTGCAACTGTCACATTCAAACTGCTAAGTTAGCTTTACCAGCACTAGCTCCCAGATACATCAGAAATCACGAAAACCCAAAGATACTTCAAGCAACTAAGTTTGCCTGCAGTTTTCCAGCACATTCTCTGCTCAGAGCCAGCCCTGCTCACAGCCAGCACTGCTCGCATTAGCTGGCAGTTGGTTGAAGAAGCATTTTGAACGTGGGGACATGTATTACATGTTTGTACCTACTTAAGATGCACTATTGAGTAGGAGTTCACAGAAAGATTACCAGTCATTGCTTTAACACAATGCTGACCCATGTATGGTGACAGGTGACACCCTAGCTACAACAAAGAGCCAGGATCTCCTTTTGTTAGTGACCCTTTAAAAACACATGAAAAAAGTGTCACATGCCTCAGAAAACTCAGCTTCAAACACAGTAAGATTTCAACAAGTACTTTAAACACAAGCATGGAACTGAATTGTGGAGATGAAGACTAAGTTCAGCTCAGCACAAGAAAGTTCAAGTGCCCCACAGGTAGAATGCCACTCCTCACAACTCTCCTCCGGCTCTCAGGGCCAGACACAGGTAGAACAGTCTCTAAGCAGGGAAATTAAGAAACAAGTGGAAAAAAAAAAAGAAGAGATTTCAAACTCAGGAGTGACACTCAGTTACTCAGTAGGAAAGCACCATGGGTACAATTTAAATCTATCATTGAAAGACTTATCAGTGTGCAAACTCATATTTACTTACAATTCCTGTTGCTTTATCCTTAAAGTATGGCTTCATAAAATGACCCAAAAATATATTTGCTGGTAGACTCCTACCATCTCCTGCCTTTGCTGTTTTTGGACCACCAAGCTCAGACATGATTTCCTTCTGCAATACAAGAATCAATTAAACAGTTATCAGTGTCTCCTTCAACTTCCTAATTTCAGAGAGCAGCAGCTGAGCCCAAACAGGGTTGAAGTCTGCAGCTCCAGACTGTAAACCATTGTATACATTAAAAACAGTATTTCCTGTTTGTACAGCACACTGCAGATGATTAAAAAGCCCACTAACTTGCTTCAACAAGCTAAAATATAAGATTTGCTGGTGGTAGCATTTTCAGGGAGAAGAAAGCAGGGAGACATCAGCCAAGTAAGGCCCCTCAAGTGACACTGGTTTGAACTGCCATGCAGAAAATGAACCAGGTCCTGGTCAAGCTGAGCACTGCACCAGCATGTGAATTAAGTAACTACGACTCCTACAGCTGATTGCCCCGGTCCCTGTGATGGGTTAGGGTCTGGGAAAGTTTTACTGGGCTTGATGGGCAGAAGAAGATGACAAACAGCAGCCCATAAAAGCACGGGAAGATTTTACTCCTGTTTCACTCACCTGCTCTTCTCTGTTTTGTGCAATGAGAAGCTCAACTTCCTCTATCTTTTCCTGGATAACTTCCTGGTACACACGGTTCATCTGCAGACACGTTTCTGGATCCTGGGGCAAACTACCTTCAATATCATCATCGCTACTGTCATCTTCTCTTTCCATTTCCTTGAAGCAAGTAAGGCATTTAAGGGAGGGGAAAAGGTAGTAAAATGCTTGCTTTAAAAGCAGTTATGTAGCATAATTATTTTTGTAACTTAATATTTATAAATAGTTACCATTTCAGCATGAGAATCTTCATCATCATCTTCATCATCTATTAGACAACAAAAATACAAAAAGGCTGACTGCAGTGGGGTTAAAAAGGAAAGCTTCAAACCCAAAGACTTTTCAATTAAAACATATAGAATAAAGCATCACATTGCCTCTCAGATGCATCCACTGGAGTTTCTGGATATCACCAACACCATCAAGTAAAACTATTTGGTTTTATTTGGCATTGGAACAGGCTGCCCAGGGAGGGGGTTGAGTCACCCACCCCAGATCTATTTAACAGATGGGTAGATGAGGTGCTCAGGGATATGGGTTAGTACAGGACAGTTACTGTTGGACTCAAGGATCTCAAAGGTCTTTTCCAACCTGGTGATTCTGTGCCTGTATTGCACATATGCATGTGGAAAATGAGCCGCTCCAGGTAACTACAGCCACAATCAAACTACATCTCAGTCCTACACGCGATGGTAAAGACTGCAGAGCATGCATCCACGCAAGCATTCCAAAGCCATACAAGCCAGCCAAGCAATCATTCCAACCCAAGGAAGCCCATCAGCTTTCAAAGCACCTAACGGGACTGTTTGGGTTTGCGTTCAGCGCGGCCACAGGCTTCAGCCCTTCACGATCAGGCCACGGGCGGGTGAGGTAACTGTGACAGCCGCCAGAAGTGCAGGCGCCCCGGCTATTACCGCTTCTTTGCTTTGGGAAATTCGCTTCAGGAGGCACAGGGCAGGCTGCAAGCAGGCCCCGGGTCACGCTGCGGAGCTGGTGGGGTCCGCTCGGAAACGCCTGGGCTTCAGCTAAGGGAATATCCGATGGGCTGCGGCATCTCCCGGGCCAGCTCGTTACCTCCGGCCCCGTTCCCTCGCTACGGGTTTCGCCACGAACACACGCCAAGCGCCGGCGCCAGGGGCCTCTCCCGCACGGAGCCCCCAGGAGCCGCCTCGCCTCGGGACCCCCGAACCCCGCTCCCAGCGCCCGGCACAAGCCGCGGGGTTAACGCGAAGCCGACGCGAGCCTCTCTCGCCCCTCACGCAAAGGTCGGGTCTCAAGAGCCAGCGCCGCAACTTAAGGCGGCAGCGGCGGCGCCGGGGGCGGCCGGAGCGCAGCGCCGCGCCCGCCGTACCCGTGTCAGAGCCGAGGCTGGAGTCGGACACGGCCACCTCGACGTTCGCCCCGCCGGGCTCCAGGCTCCGCTCCAGCTCCTCGATCTCCCGTCGGATTTTCTCCCTCTCCGCGTTCAGGTCGAGGGCCGCGGGTCGGTGCGGGGCCCCGGGAGGGCCCGGCCGGTGGGACATGGCGGTACCGTGGTCTCCCGGCGCTGGGCCGCGCTGCTGGGCCGCGCTGCTGGGCCGCGCTGCGGGGCCCGCCCCCTCTCCCTCCGCCCGATCGCCGCTGGGCCCCTCGGTCGGCTGAGCCGCTCCTCACGTGACGCCGCCCAACCAATCGAGAGCGCCGCTGATACCGCGGCGGGGCTGGCGCACGCGGCGAGGCCGCTGGGTCCTGAGGCCCCGCTCGCCCGGCGTGGCGCAGCCACCGGCGGTGCCGCCGAAACCCCGTGACACAGCGGCGGGACGAGGACTACAAACCGCCTCCGGTGGCCGCGGAGACTCGCCACGCTGCGCGAACCCTCCCAACCCCTTCTCCCTCCGCGTTAAGGGCCACCCTGAAGGGGCGGGCAAGGGACGGGAAGGGAAGGGAAGGGGGGTCCCGGCCAAACCCGGGGCTCTGCGGGGTGCGAGGGAAGGGGGGCCGTGGAAAGGGACGTACTCATGTCGATTCGGTGTGTAGAGATGGCGAAGCCCGTTCTGCATCAGCGCCCACGGGTTTGCACATCGTTTGGAGGCCGAGTATAGGAAACTAACGTTTAAGTAAGGATTGCTGCGGGAAAGCAAAGGTCCCCGTTTGAGTCCAGTTCGTAGCATCACTGTCCGTCCTCTGACGCCTCAGAAATTCTGTCTATTGATTTGAGGAGATCAGCAACGAGCTGCAGTGATTCAGCTCCAGAGACCAGCTGCCTGGAAGGTGGGAGAGGGACAGCGTTAGGTTAGGTGAGGCTGGGGTAGAGGGCAGAGCAGCCGGGCGGTGGGGGAGCAGCTTTGTAAGTGGTTACCAAACCATGCGCTGCTTCAAGCAGCGGAGCATCAAAAGCTTCACTTCTTGAAGCATAACAGCCTTAGAGAGTCTAAGTATAATGGTTTTACATTAAGTTAGGAAAATAAGACTCCCATTCTAGTTATTTTTCTTACCTAAACTCAGAGGAAAACACAGGGTAGGTAAGTGAGAGCACAGAGGGGCTGATCTTGCACACAGAATCTAAGAACCTGAGTTTCAACCCTGAAAACACCCCACTGTGGCCATGGAGCTGTGCCCTCAGCGTTTAGACAGTGTCAGAGCCCCCTTAAAGCCACTCACTTTACTGAAGCCCGGGAGTTCGTTATCACCGTGCGCAGGTTCTGCAAGGCGACGTCTGCGTTCTGTTTCACCGCGGCCAGGCTCGCCGACTGGCCCAGCCTCAGGGCTTCGTTCTCTGTCTTGTAATTCTGCAGCTGCACCTAGGGAGGAAGCAGACAAGAAACTTCACATGAAAATAACCACAGAACTCCTGGAGGCACTTTGCTAACAAGTGTAGTTGTACAGTTAAAGGCACAGCAACGAATAGTGGCAAGAGAGCGACGATGTGGCAGCCTCTGTTAAAACTGAATTCACACACAGCACTGTCAGGCACCTTCTGACAGCCAAACACCCATCTGACCTGCTGCATTACAGCTTTCAGAAGCCCCAGATATCAAACAGCATTCAAACATCACATGAAACTTCAGGAAAATTCTAAGTACCACACATCCTACAGATGAAGTTAACAGTCTGTGCAGAGCTGAAGCATTCCAGTCTGGTTTCTACAGCCTTCACTAAGAAAAGTGAGGTGTACTTAGAATTTTTCAACATCCTTTTCACAGACTTGATTTCACCCCCAGAACATTCAGCATGGCTTTAAGAACGCTGCTTCATACCTGAAGTAATGCGTTTTCCTGTTTCAATTTTGCAGCACTGTTTTCTGCTTTAACCGCCCGTTTCTGAAATAGAATAAAGGTCATGTATACCACAGCAGAGCTCAGGACACAGCAGGCAGCTTGAGCTACACAGGAACACACCATTCCAGCACAGAACTTGAAGTGATATGGTTTGTGTTACACCAGCTTGTGTTCTGAATGCTTTATGAGTCAGGGATTGTGCCCTCAGACACACCTGATCAGCTGCTTCCCCTCCCCTCTGTCTTTCCTTTCTGCTGTTTTCCAGTGCTGCCCATCACCTCCAGCCATTAAATTTTGTTTGTGGACAAGAGGAAAACATACTTGGTGTAAGCAACAAGCATGGAAAACAGCCTTTAGATCATTGAGGTGTTTTCAAGAGCTGCAAAAAGTGCTTGAAGGTGCTGATGAATCCAAAACTGGTATTTCTGCAAAGCCCTCCCCTATGCTAGGCAAGGAAAGGAGTTCTAGACTGCGACACAGTCTTGTGACACAGGAAGAAATCAAACCCACGTCAGAGTTGTTTAGTGCTCACATAGGTGATCACCTCAGCTTCCTTTACCCTCCCAAGGATGATGGAAAAGGAACAGAACTAAACAAACTGCAAACAAGGTTCTGCTGCTACAGCAAACACAGACACTTACAGTCATCAGCTGGAGATTCTGTTCCACGTGCTGCACCATCGCTTCTAAGTCTTGTGCTTCTTTTTCTTCTTTAAGTTTGTTTTCCTCAAGCTTTTTTTCAAGCTTTCTCATCCTTAAAACACAGGAGACGATGTTCAGCAAGCACTCAGAACATTGCACACACATTTTCCCACAGAGTACACTTCCAGGCTGTGGCTCAGGGGATTTCTTTGTTCAACATCCATTAGCACTAAAGGCTGCACAGAAAACATTGCTGTCTGCTACCAGACAAGAGAAGGGCAATTCTGAAACAGTTTCCCCATCACTTTGGAAGTATTGGCTGCCTCACTGCACAGAGCAGCAGAGCACAGAGGATTCAGAAGGGAGCTTAAGACCTTCAATCAGTGACCAGGTTGTTTAACCTCAGGAAATTCAACTCTCCCAATAGCGAGTCACTCACCAGAAAAAAAAATAACAATGCTTTTCTTGCTTCAAAGAAGGGAGTTCTGTTAGTTTGTTAATCTGAATCTTTATGAAATGGATCGTGTCAAGCCCAGCCCTTGTTTCCATAACCACCTAAACCGCATGAAGCGCAAGCCACACAAGCACACCCATCAGATGTCAGCTTGCTACTTACTTTCCAAGCCTTTTTCAATATGAAAACCAGGTTTGTTAAAGCTTTTTAATTAATAGCATAGATTTCAACTACATTTTTCTTCTTTAAAGATGTTGACTGTTTCCAGTGAGCACTCCTTGCTTATGTGGTTACTTTCCCCCATACTGTGGCTTACGCACTTGTCTGCTTGAGTTTCAGAGAAAATCTGAAGCTTATTGATCTTGCTTCTCAAACTGGCATTCTCTTCTTTGAGCTAAAAAATAAAAATTCTCATTAGAAATGAGGGTGTGGTTTCACAACACTACCAGCACTCCAAGAGCAGTACCAGAAGTATTCAGCTTTAACTCTGATGCTGGAATGCCTCGTGCTTTCCTCTTGTGTTCAAGCTTGCTTTTGCACCTAGCTTTTTCCCCTCTTAAAACCATTTCACTTCGCTAACCCTGTGGGGTGCAGAAACGTGGCACCAAGCAGCCAGTACAGATGTGACGAATCACAGAGTGTCCTGAGCTGGGAGGGACCCGTAAGGCCCATCAAGGCCAACTCCTGGCTCCACACAGGCCCAGCCAAGTCAGAGATGGCACCGAGGTCATCGTCCAGATGCTTATTGCCCTCAGCCCAGCTCAGGGCTGTAACCCCTTCCCTGGGGAGCCTGTGCCAGTGCCCAATCCCCTCTCAGTACAGAACCTCTTCCTAACATCCAGCCTAAACCTCCCCTGTTGCAGCTTCACACCGTTCCCTCAAAACGCTATCAGATGCTGCTATTTCTAAATTAACGTGCCCTCAATGGGAAAGGCATGAGAAAGTCACCCCGGGACACACAAAAAGCCACAGGGCAGACGAGGTACCACATCTGTGGAGCAGTTTCTCACTGCTCCGTCCCGCAGGCACCTCTAACAACGCGGGGCAGCCCCAGCCGACAGCTCCTTCAGCAGCCCGGTGCCAAGCTCCCTAAGGACCCGATCGATGGGCGGCTCAGAGATCACTGACACAACCCGCAGCTCTCAGGCGGGGCGCTCACCTCCTCGTAGCTGGGCTGCCGCAGAGGGTGAAAGTCCGGCCCCGGGGGGCTCCGAGGGAGGCTACGCTCAGGTCCCCGTTGCCTACCAGCCCCGCGCCCCCGTAAAAGAAGGAGCCGGAGGAGGGCGAACCCGCGGCGGCGAGATGGGCCTGCTCCACGGCCGAGGGCTGGTAGCTGCCGCTCCATTCCTCCTCATCCTCCGCGGGAGGCAGCGGTTCCGGGAATAAAAGAGGGCCGAGGCTCGGGCCGGGCGGCGCCGCCTGCGCGGGAGAGAGCAGCAGAGGAGCTGAGGCGGGACGGGAACCCCGGCGGGACGGGAACCCCGGCGGGACGGGGCCCGGCCGCGACTCCGCCCCGGCCCTACCTGACGGGTGCCGCCCACCTCCTCACCGCTCCGGGCCTTGCTGCGAACGAACTCGTGGAAAGAGAAGGGGTTGGGCTCGGCCGGGCCCGCGGCCGGCAACTCCCCCGCCGCCATCGCCGCGACCCTCACCGTAACCCGGGCAGCCGCGGGCCGCGGGAGCTCGCCTCGGAGCGGTCCCGCCTCTCCCGCAGAACGGACCAATTAGCGAGAGCCCGCTACACCCTCACCCAATCGCGGCCTCGCTCGAGCCCCGCCCCTCCGGGAGCTCAGCCCCGCCCCTTTCCCGGGGTCACCGCGGCTGCGCGGCGCCTTCTGCTCCCGCACCGCGCACGGGGGGACGGCAAGATGGCGGCCGCCATGGCGTGGCTGAGGCGGGGTGCGGCGGTCTCGGCCCGGCGGTGAGCGCTCCCCCGCCACCCGCGGGGGAACGGGAACGGAGGGGGGATGGAGGGAACGCGGCGCCCGGCACCGGCCGCGGGGGAGGTGCAGCGGGGGCGCCTGGCCTCGCTGACAGCGGCTCCCGCCTCCCCGCAGGTGCGGGCTGGCGGCCGGGCGGCACTACAGCGGCGGCGGCGCCTACCCCAGCGTGTCGCTGACCTGCCCGCTGCCCGGCGTGCCCAAGGCGGTCTTCGCGGCGGCCGAGGGCCGGGAACGCTTCGAGACGCGGGTGACGACGCTGGAGAACGGGCTGCGCGTCGCCTCCCAGAACAAATTCGGGCAGTTCTGCACCGTGGGCCGTGAGTACCGCGCCCGGGGAGGACCGGGGGGGGGCACCAGGCCGTGGCCCGGCACCGCATGGGCCTTGGCGGGCGCTTCGCCTTCCCCAGGTGCCCAGCGGAGCGGGTGGGTCAGAGCCAGGCCTGTCTCCGCTTCTCTCTAGTTCTTGTCAACTCGGGATCAAGGCATGAAGCGAAACACCTCAGTGGCATCTCGCACTTCCTGGAAAAGCTGGCCTTCTCCGTGAGTACCCAGCTTCCAGCAAGGCCACAGAGCCTCAGAGGGACGTGGTGAATCCACAGAGCTTGGAGCAAGCAGGGGGAGCACAGCCCAGGGTGGGACAAGCTGCTCACAGGAGCACCGTGGGTTTGATCCCTGTACACAGACAGTGATGGAGTTCCTGTGCTTGTCAGTATTTTTTAGCAGTGTGCTGTGCTTTCCTCTCCAACATTAGTATGGAGCAAACTGAGCTAACGCAGGAGGTGGCACCTGTTGTGGGCTATTCTGAAGGGTTATAAACAGTTACTACGTTAATAATTAATGATACCATTATCTTCTTAGTCCACAGCTCAGTTTGGCAGCAAAGATGAAATTCTCCTCACCTTAGAAAAGCACGGGGGCATTTGCGACTGCCAGGCATCAAGGTACAATGACCCTCTTCCTCTGTGCTCTGCACCCCTGTGGCTGTAGCACTGACAGCAGTTTGAGGTGCATTTTTTGGAGGGGTGACAGTAAAAGCCACTTTTTGCTTCTAAGCAGCAGAAATCCATTTGTGGCAAGTGCTGAGAAGCTACAAAAGTGAACCCAAAAGGGTTATAAAAGCCAGTTCTGTTTCCTTTTGTAAGCTTTAACGACTGAAAGTTTAATGATAATATTTAAGCAGATTTAGCTGAACAACCATCGATGTAACTTCTCAGTGCAGAACTCCTCTGTGTTGCAGGGACACCATCATGTATGCTGTTTCTGCTGACACCAAAGGCCTGGACACGGTGGTCAACTTGCTGGCTGATGTAGTGCTACAGCCCAGGTTATCAGGTCTGGGAACACGAGTTTCTGTCTCAGAGAAGATTCCAGATGCATGACTTGCCATGAGATTTGAGAATTCTTCATTAGATCGTGCTCATCGAGAAGTTACCGTGTACCAGCTGGGTATTTTGGGTGGGGGTGATCTCTTGCTTTTCCCCTTATTACAGGCGAAGAAATCGAGATGACCCGCACAGCTATACGATTTGAGCTTGAAGACTTGAACATGAGACCTGATCCAGAGCCTCTGCTCACAGAAATGATCCACGCGGTAAAGCGCCCACCTTGCTGCAGCCCCCCTGTATAAGCCACGCTGCGTTGGCTTCCTCAGTGTTTTCCACAATCTCAGGGTTGATTTTAGACTGTTCTGAACCCAGATTTTTCTGTTATTCAATTAGATTTCAGCAGCAAAGGGAGAATTCTCCTGTCTGTCTGCTCTGAAATCCTGTATTCTGCACAGAGGAAGATTTTAACCTAAACTAAAAGCATCTATAGCTTATTTTTAGACGTGGGTGACACTTTAAGTTATGCTGACATAACTCAATGCTCAATGATGCTCAGCCTTTCCTCTCTCAAATAGGTCGTCCCCTTTCTAAACCAGAGAAGGTTTAGATGGAGGGGGATGAAGTCATCTTTGTTCCTTTAACACACCTCTGTCCTTTTAGGCAGCATACAAAGAAAACACAGTGGGATTGAACAGGTTCTGCCCAGTGGAAAACACTGACAAAATTGACCGAGAAGTCCTGCACTCCTACCTGTCCAACTACTACACCCCAGACAGGATGGTGCTGGCTGGGGTGGGGATCGAGCACGAGCAGTTAGTGGAGTGTGCCAAGAGATACCTGCTTGGAGTGGAGCCAGTGTGGGGCAGGGGGCAGACCAAGGACGTGGACAGATCTGTGGCTCAGTACACAGGAGGCATTGTCAAGGTAAAATAAAGGTTAGAGGTGGCATCGTGCCTCCTCTCTGAGGTGCAGATTTGGACTTGAACTGATTTCTCTATAGGCTTTGTTTTAAGTTACATACTATTTGAGACTGTGAGCCAAAAGTGGCCGTGACAGCTGTTATTTGGGTGACAGATTGCAAATGTGTGGACACAACAGAGGTGAAGATTGGCCCTGATAGTTCGTCTGCCCTTCCCACAGGTTGAAAAAGATATGTCAGACGTGAGTCTAGGCCCTACACCCATCCCAGAGCTTACCCACATCATGATTGGCTTAGAAAGCTGCTCATTTTTAGTAAGTATAAACCTAAAATCCTTTGTTTTGGGTGCCCTGCTCTTGACAAATCGAATACTGTCTCCTTACAGAAACACTGGCACTCTTGCTGATGCCACACATAGAGCTTTTTCACTGACAGTTTGATGAAGGCACTGACCTTTATGCTCTCCTTGTGTCATACTTGTGACTCACCTCCTTCCTTACTCATCCCAGACCCTTGAGAGCTCTGTTATTAGCTGACTGACCTTCTTGTTGGAATTCAGGAGGAAGACTTCATTCCCTTTGCCGTATTAAACATGATGATGGGAGGTGGTGGCTCCTTCTCAGCTGGAGGGCCCGGCAAGGGCATGTTCACCCGGCTGTATCTCAATGTGCTCAACAGGTTCGTTGGCTGTTCTCTTTAAGGGATAGCAGACACTTCTTCTCTAGCAGGTTCACTTGGAAGACTTCACCTTTTGAAAGCAAACACCTCCAGGTTTTACAGCAGCTTATTTCACTTGAAACACGTGGAACTGATTTGTCAGTGGGGATTTGGGGAGGGTGAAAGTAAAGGGCAGGAGTGACCAGGTATCCTGTCTTCCTTCTCCCTCCTAATCCATCCTTTGATGGGGGAATATTAACAGAATGGGCAGGAGGTGCCAGTGGTGCTGCTCAGTATTGCTCTGGGAGTGAAGGGAAGGAAGTAGGAATTGGCAGAGGTGGGGACTGAGGAATCTCACTGACACTGCTCAGAAGCCTGATGAAGCCTTAGGAGGGGACCCACTGTCCGTGCATGTTTAGTTTTTCCATTTCAAGTCTTGTTCATTAAATTTATAAATGCTGTTTGGATACTCACAGGCACCACTGGATGTACAACGCAACCTCCTACCACCACAGTTACGAGGATACCGGTCTCCTCTGTATACACGCCAGCGCGGATCCAAAGCAGGTAACTGGTCCTGTACACAGCCAGCTGCCCTTAAAAACCAATCACATCACTTGTTACCATTCATGTTACCCAGAAGCAGCTTTGTTCTAACCCCCTTTCAAATTCTCTGCCTTTCCCAGGTTCGAGAGATGGTGGAAATCATCACAAGAGAATTCATTCTAATGGCAGGAGCAGTAGGCGAGGTCGGCAGCCCCTCTTTGAGCTGAAATAATGCACCGTCCTGGCCTTGCTAGGATGAGTTTGTTACCTGTTTCTGTAAGAGAATAGAGTAACTCCAGCAACACATTCACAAAGAGGAAGGTGTTTGCAGAACGCTGATGTGGTACCTTGTAGAGAGCAGTGGCCAGGCTTTGGTGGGGTTTTTTTAACGTGCTTCTGTTTGCTGCTCATGTGCAGGTGGAACTTGAGCGAGCGAAGACGCAGCTCAAGTCCATGCTCATGATGAACCTGGAGTCTCGGCCAGTTATCTTCGAAGATGTGGGAAGGCAAGTGCTGGCAACAAACACCAGGAAGCTGCCTCACGAGCTCTGCGACCTCATCAGTGAGTAGATGATGCTCTTCCTTGCCATGACTGGACTGTGGGCACAACATGCTTTTGTAGCACAGATGAATTGCCTTAGAAAACCCGGGGGCATAAATAACACAGATATCTCCTTCAAACCCATCTCAGTTGCTTGCAAGGTAGTGCAGTGCTGCTTTTTGGCAGAAGGAAGGAAAATAGAAGCCAGGTAGAGAAGGCCTTGAGTTAGTGATTGGGTTTCTGAGCATGGGGTTTGATATCATTATAAAGCTGCGTCGTGCTAGTTGGAGTGTAGACATCACAACTCTGGGTTGGGGTTTTTTCTTTCCTTTCTGCAGGTCAGGTGAAATCCACTGACATCAAGAGAGTGGTCACTAAGATGCTTCATAAGAAACCAGCTGTGGCTGCGCTGGGTGACTTAACAGATCTGCCCACATATGAACACATCCAGGCAGCGCTTTCCAGTAAGGATGGGCGACTCCCTCGCATGTACCGGCTCTTCCGATAAAGCAGAGCAGCCCACACCCAACAGACTCGCTTATTTTTTCTTTTGTAATAAATTTTTGAGGTTAAAATACTGCTGCAAGCCCTCCCCTCCCATCTTCCCAGGCAAATTGTGCACACATGGAGCTGTGCTACAGCTGAACAAAACTGCTTCAGAACACTGGACTGTGAAGAGCTCATTATGTTGGGCTTAAAGACCCACTCTGGAGGAGTACTTTCACCTCTGGGAAGGTTACAAGCTGGGTGTATGCAGCCTTCTCTTGGTGCTGGGGAGAACCAGCAAGCCAGAAGATTGCTTGCTACACCTCAAGTAAGTCAGTGCTGTGAGTTACCACTTAATCATAGCAGGAGCAGAGCGCTGCTGGAGGCCCTGGTGTGTGCCCTTCTTGAGGAATGTGGTGGCACCATAAAGAGCACACTTGTATCTGAATTCAGAGAATGTTTATGGCTGTTACCAAGGTGAACAAAGGCTTTGCCAAAGGTAATTAGGGAAATACTGGTTACTACCCCTGTGAAGCCAGGCAACAAGTTTCCCACAGTCTAGGCTTTGTTAGAAGCATCATGGATCCATTTCGTCAGTGTAACTTACCATCTGGAGTACTACTAGAAGGCATGTGTCTGGAAATCACTTCATAATCTTGCTGGAGCTCAGAGCAGAGTAGACCTATTATGGCATAACTGTCTGTGGACTTCATCTTGAGCGATGCTGTACGTACGTGGACACCTGCTCTGGAACCAAAGTGATCCTGTTCTTCAGGTTTTTCACTTCCAAGTGAATTATGCTAAAGAACAGAAGTTGTGTTACACCAGAGTTGGTATATAAACAAAATTACTAAAGGAGTTGCTGCTGGTGCACCTTAAACTTGGACCTACTCTTCACTGTCACTCAGATGAACTCAGGGCTGTGCAAAAAGAGGACACAATTGTCTCAGCTGATACATCGCTCAGCTGAGTCAAGATTAACAAAACAGCAACATTTAGAAAGCTCAGAGACCCTGAGAGTGACAGACACTACATTACAGGGAGACATGAAGCCAAGTGCAGTGCACTTGACCTGCTGTAGGAATGGAGACCCAAAAGAGAGGAATAAAACACTTGATTTACACAATCCCCTAACAAAGGGGCTGGGAAATGTAGACAGCTGCAGCGCAGCCCTCCACTGGTAGCTGTGTGTCCTAAGGAGCAGTCAGACTGTGAGCAGAACACTGAGAGGCAGCTTTTACCTGCTTTATCCCCACACCTTTCTCCTGCAACTCCAAGAAAAACGTGGCATTGCTTCTCGTGGAACCCACAGTAGGGAAATTCTGTTCAGTTGTTGTGTATGTTTGTAAGAAATTAAAGAGACCTCTAAATGACTGGTGCTAGTAGTTCTGAAATTCATCAGCTGGGTTTTGAAAGGTGCTCTGTTCAATGCAAGTAAGTCCAAAGAAATCTCTTTTTCCAGCTAAAAAAAAATGGCTCAGGTCACCCAAGCAGTTAGCACACATCACACAAAGAACTCTAGTTCTGACACCCCTGCAATAAAAGCTGGCTCTCATGTAAGGTATTGCATTTATTTACTTTTATTCCTTTGAAAAGAAAGGAAATCCAAATACCTGATGGCTACAGACAGATCAGTGCCATAAACTTTTGTACCACAGAAGAGAAGCTCTGTCTTGGACAGGTTGCATAGTTAGCAGCACTTCCTCCAAGTTGTTTGCACGGTGTTTTATGTCCTAAGGTGATGAATGATCCAGCTCATCTATGCCCATGAAGAGTTTTTAAATATTAGCTGTACTTCACATTTTACCAGTGCCATACTGGTCCCTGTTTAGCCTTAAGCCAACACTAGTTCAAAAACCATGTTACTCACCGTTGGCTGAATTGGAAAAATAAACCCAAAAGGAATGAAGGGTCATCAGAGGTAATCGAACTCGTTTCCCTCATGGCTTTGGTGAAGCATCACACAGTCACTGCACTGGGACCGTTACTCACAGCCCGAGTGTCTGGCTGCTGAAGGCAGGTCATGGATGTTTCATTGCTCCCCAGGAGAGCAAGGGAGTTCAGGGGTTGCTTCAAGCAGTCTGAGCAGCCAAATATGTGGTGTGAGAGATTGGTACGTACCCCCTTAGTAACAGAAGGCCTATGGAATGGCAATTGAAAGGCAATGTTTTTGTACTTGTAATGTACAGTAGTACATTCACACAGATCGTGCTGTAGAGGACCAGAGAAGCCCCACGTGGGAGCACCACGCTCACACCAAACCTCCCAAGTCCCCTAACTGGTCCCTGTTAACACATCTGACAGAAAACTGTACGTTTGGCTACACATGAGAAGAAAACCCAATCCCACAACATACATAAGCTAACCAGATCAAATAAAAACAACATTCACCTTCCTGCAGGCTTTGCTTAGGTCCCTGCCTCCAGTCATACCAGTTCCAGCCACTGCGTCCCCTGCATGGAGTTGGGGTGGAACCCAAAGGCTGTACTGGGCTGCTTCCAGACACAGCATGTTAAAACCAAATCGATTACATCTGTTGTGATGGATGTCCTAAATAACTGACTCCATTCTCTTCAGCAAAAGCACTTGAGCTACATGGATTAGCTCATGCAGATGAATCCAGGATGAGGTTTAAGACATTCTTCACAAGCCCCAGCGACTGCCAGAGGTGCTTAAGCAGACAATTCCCCCGCGGAGTTTGTCGTGGCCTGAAATCCTCTTTCCTGGCCCCTTTCACGCAGGCATTGGGGAGTTCTCAGCTCAGGAAATGCTACATATGCTGCTGGATTTTTGGTCCTTTTGCTCTCGCCGTTTCTGAAGCTCCCTTGTAATCCTCCTCTTTATTCCAATTAAATAGAGTTCTCTGTCAAACTGCCCTGCAGCCAGTGGAATGCTACGATACAAACAGAAGCAATTCCATCAGGGCACAGGTACATCCTGCTGCTTCACCCAACATTTCCCAACTAGTTCATATAACGAAGGCCAGAAATCTGAGTTACTTTCTTGGGCCATTTGGGTGCTGCTGTGGGAGAAAACGGGCACAGCAAAATTGTTCTTCCACAGCAACAACTTAAGGGTTTTCACAATACTAACTAAATTTCAGGGACTTAACCAGATTTTCTAAGGAGTGACTAGCACAACAGCCCATGGTGGGACATGAAGAGCTTGGAGCATCTCAAGATACTCCACTGACATAAGGCTATGTAGAAATGCAGCCACCACTGGGGAGGGAAAACAAAACTGTTCCCAAAGAGGGGAAGGGGAATGGAAGGGGAAAGCTGTCCATGCTGATAGGAAAAATGGGAGAGACCCATCTCGGATAAAAGAGATTTACAGTCAATTGCAACAGACTTTCTTTATCTCCCTCAGGAGGATTAAGGGACCTGGCAGAGGGATTTCAGATGTCAGTGCAAGGTTTAAGCACTCTTACTGCTCTGCCCGCTGACAGCATGTGTTGGGTAAAACCAAACGGGCTGCAGAGCACCACATGGGATAAACTATTTCAGGAACTCTCTCAGGATGGCTGGAGCCACGTGCAGTCACACAGCAAGGCACAAGGAGGTACTAACTTGTCTCTGCCAGGCCTCACTTTGACACGGAACAAGGCAAACACGGGCCGATGGTCTGACGTCCTGATCACGGGACAGGAGGAGTACTTGACAGCATGGATGTCATCTCTGTACCGGCTGCGGTACACAACTCGGTCCTGGGAGGCAGGAAGAGAGGACAGACTGATGGTAACCCCCCTTGCACATCCACCCTGGAAAGCAGCACTGGCTCACCAGAGACAAACCTGCTCGTTCATCAATGAAATTAAGTGTCCCAGACAGGGACATGTCCATGAAGAACGTGTGTGTGATCTCAACAGCAGGGCTGTGCCCAGCCCTGAGCACAGGGCAGAAGGCACTGGAACAGGAGGTAAGGCAGAGAAAGATAAGGTAAGATGAGCAGCCTGTGCCAAACTCTCCTGGCACTCAAAGCTTCATCCTTTCTTCCAAACCTGTCCCAAGTGCCCTGTTGCCCTTAAGAGACAGATCTCAGCTCGACCGTATCTCTCACAAACCAACTGCAGAAGGCAGCTTGTTCCCACCAGTGAGAATCAATCCCCCTTGGAGGCAGCCATGAGGATGAGCAGCCCTTTGAGCACCCTGCTCCAAATTCATCCCTTACCGTGTAGGAAGGAGTCCTTTGTTTGGAAGTGGTGTCGTAGCTGTCCTTTCCTATGTCAAACTTGTAGGAAGGACGGAAATGAATATCAGCCTCTTGGAATCCTTTGAAAATAGACCCTGGAAGGGAAGGGGAGAACAGCATGAACAACTTCCTCCTTTCTAAGAACCCAGCACACTTTCTGCATTTATTCAGTGGTCCTTCACTAATGCTGGTGAGACACAACAGCCACCTACATACATGACTAGAAAAACCTGGTTTTCAGCTCCAAACAGGGAGCAAGCTCAAGTTCTCACACAGGATAGGAATAGCCGTGGCTATTTAAGCAAAGAACCCTTGGTTCATGCACTTTCCCTTCCTCATGATGCCTTGCAAATGGTAGCTATTCAATTTTAAATGCCCTAGACACTGTGACAGCATGATGGCCAGTTTATGGGAGTCAGATGAAACAGAGCAGTAGAGGGCTTGGGAGATTATAGGTAGCAGAACCCTCTACAGAAAGTCCCATGTACACACTGCCACCATATTTGACAGCTGCTGACTTCCTTTTTTATGGGGGAACTTAATGAGAGAAAGCAGGAAAGGTCTCTAGGAAACAGGACTTTGGCTGTAATTATTTCTGTGTGAATGTATCTTTGTTCCTGGAGATGAAAGGGAAAAGCAGCTGTCCCTCACCCCTGCTCATTTCACTTGTGAGCTGGTCATAAGCCAGTAGCTTGGACACATCTGTCTGTGGGTTCTGGTTCAAGATGGAATCCACAGTCTCACGATCCTTATTTAATCGGAAGTTGAAGTCACCAAACCAGAACACTTCATCAAACCGAGTTGTGACATCACCTGCAGATTCAAGCCAGAAGTGTCAGTGTAAACATCCTGAAAAGTTCTGAAATTTAAAAAAAAACAACCCAAGCTTTTATTCCTTGACTCTCCTTTTGAGGAAGATTAAATTATATGATGTAGCTACGCATTCATTAAAATTAAATTAACTTAATTCTTTTGAAGTGAGAGCTTACTGAGAGTGTTCAGGGAACAGGAATAAATTCTTTCTTTTCACTACCAGGAGATATAATACTTGAGCCTGTTTTCTGCCTCCAACCAACACAGAATGTGGTAACAAAAACCCAGTGGAAAACAGAAGAGAAATTTTTAAAAATCCTAAAAAGAACTGAAAAGAGACCAAACTTACAGGACCTAAAACCAGCATGAACACAAAAACCTAATGCTGCACCACAGATGAAGAGTAACTGCAGCTTTATGGAAAAAGGGCTTAGCTGTACATCTAGCTGTCCTGCTAACAGCACAGGATTAAGAAACAATAATGGTCAATACGCTGACCTGTGTATGTGCAAAGAGAAATGCTGTTCCTTAAGTTCTGAAATAAAGTAATTTCTACTTGTTCTAGAAAACACTTGGAAAGTAAACCACATCCATAACATTAATAAAAGTTATAGCAAAAAATTCTTATTGCTGTTCTGAGAAAAAGCACATCCTATGAAATTCCTTTAAAATTTTCTCCTTCCTTTCAATTTTTTCACTCAAATTCCCCCCTCAAAAAAATTATGTCCCACCTAAAACCAAATAACCACGTGAATAGTAACCATCCCCAGACAGAAAGACCCGTGGTCTCTTTTTACACCATCTCAAATTAGCACACTCATTCTCTCTTCCTTAGTGGAGGCTGAAAGACAATGCACAGAGTCTGTTCATCTGGGCTCCCACACAAGCACAGCTTCACACTTACTGGAACTGGATCGATAGGGGTTTGTATCCGGAACGTTCTTGGGAAGTGTAAGGGTTTGAATGGTTTTGTTGTAGTCCAGTTTCCTCTCATTGACCTTACTGTCCCCAGCTGAAAGGCAGAAATCCCATTACCACCAGCAATGCACCATTTTCATACAATTACCATTTTGGGCTGCAACAGGAGCTTCCAAAGGACATCAGATGTTTTCCACATGTAAAATGTAACACCCTGACCCAGGGAGCACACAGACTGAAAAATGACGACAGGAAATGTGGGAAAAGGGATAAAATGGTGCAAAGTTCATTTTGGGTTTTCTAAACACAATTATTTTGTAAGTTTGTTACCCAAAAATCCCCCTCTCCCTTATTGTTCTTAGCTTAGCAATCCTGAGCTTTGGCTTCAGTCTGTCCTGCTCCTCTACCCCCTGTATCTTGTTTACCCTGGTAAAGCAACCTCCCTCCTCCCTCAATCTGGGCACTTCTAACAAGATTATAAAGTGTCTCACATGTGAAGTGGGAGGTGATGAAGAGAAAGGAGGTCCCAAAAAATGTGAAGGAGATTCCTAGAGCTCCCTTGGTTTTGATCTGGGATACGATTCGAGTTGTCACTGTGGCATACTCCACCTCTGGAAGGAGAAAAAGCAGCTGCTCTTACTGCAGAGCCTCGAGAGACAGCGAGGAGAAAGTCAGGGAAGGGACCACCCTGAAGAAAGGACAGGACACATGATGGCAGTGGTCCTTTCACCTTCCTGGGCCACCCACCTGAGCAGAACCAGATGAGGTCCCTTCGGATGAAGACCGACATGTACAGCACCCCATGGGCAGCGGAGTAGAGCATGACATAGTGGGGGCCCAGCGTCTCTTGCAGGCGGATCTCCCACTCTCTTCTGCAGGAAAGAACAACAGCTGGATCACAAGGACAGCACAAGAGACAACAACCAGGAAAGGAGATCAGCATCATGACAACAGAGCGATCCCTCTGATAAAGAACATCACACAAGTGTCAGCAAAACCTCCACCGCCAAAGCGATGGTGCAGTGAAGGCTGGTGCTGCTAACGCCACACGCACCATGCTGCTGGCTCTGCGTGTGGAGAGTATTCCTGCCACTGCCCTGAGCACCTGGAAGAGCTGAGGAAAAGCAAGTCTCACTGGAAAGATACCCTCAAACAAAGCAAAGTCTGACTTCAACCTGCTCTTCTAAGGTTGCTCAGTCTCAGGCAGACTGGAAATTTGCACTGATGTACTATCAGTGAGGTCGTCATTGCCAATGCTAACAGCCAGCCCCTGAGCTGGATCAGAGCTATGGGAACAAGCTCACTGAAATCAAGCAGGGGTCTTGCCATCAGCTGCCCTGACAACTGGGCCCCATCCTGTATTTACTGATTTTTGAGACATTTTCCTCCACAAACCATTTTCCCAGTGCTCATGCAACGGAATTCACAGACATATTAAATGGGTGGTTTATTGAGAATAGGATGGAGATTATTTCCAGACTCGTTAAAAACAAAACAATTAGTTAACAAGAAAAGAGGATGGTTCATTACATTGTTTTTGCTACCTGTCTGGACAGCCTTCTTGAACCCCAATGACATACATGTCCTGGGCATAGTCAGGATCTGTTGGTAATAAGAAGTCATCAAGATTCACTGGAAGTTCCTATAATTAAAAAAAAAAAAGCAAAAAAAAAGCACAATATTAATGATACAAAGATTTACTGTAAGGGTGCAGGGCAAGTCCAGGCAAAGCTACAAGTTCCACAGCATACACAAACAATTCAGGCTTCAAAAATCAAGTAAAGTGTTAACAGTACAAATTCTCCTTCCCAAAGACAAACTTCAACTGCTGTCACCGCAGTGGTAACTGAGACTCCACCACTCAGCCACATGAGCCAGTAACGGGTCGCTTCTCTTTCCCTGTGATGCCTACTTGTACTGAGCTCAGAGGGTATTTACTGAACTCCACAGGGGATACCTGTGCTCTTCCAAGTGTAGTTTCTCAGACACCTGGTAGAATTGGTCTTAAATTCCTAAGCTACGGAAGGATGCAGGCACGAGGCTGTGCTCTTTATCAGAGATGCTGTCCTAAGAATCCATCATCAGTCCTCCTCATCTGACCCTGGCTGCCAGGGAGAGTTGCCATGAAACACCAGGGTGGCAGTAGCAAGCTCACTGTTTTCATACTTCCTATCTGAGGAGCCCCGTTGTGGAGATTGGAGATGGGCAACATGCAATTCAATCTGAATTAAGGTGAAGCCATTTATTGAGTGAAATCACACAGATTATATACACTTGTCACTGCAAACATGGCAAGCTAAAAACTGCTAATTGGTTACACACACTGTTCACACCAAACTGATTAATTAGTAATTATAACAAGTTTTGATAAGCATATCTTATAGCTAAACATTGCTAGTTTACCTTTGATGTCTAAAAGTATCTGCACACCTGCTGTGTTGACCATTTATTATGGCTGGTTCTTGACATGTTCACTTACTCCCAAATCCCTTCCCACAACTCCTTCTTGGTTTAGGGCAGTCTGTACCCCTGTCTTCAAGGCCACTGTGTTTTGAGAATGTGATTACCAAAAACCTCTCAGCATGAGTAACTTTCCTGTCTCACAGGAATACAAGGATATTGTAAGGGCCTATGCCTGCTGTGAGGAGAGTCAGGCTGCTGGCAGGGCTTTGTGCCACCTTCCCCAACACCCTGTTACAATGACTCTCTCACTAACCTGAACGTGCAAGAGAGGGCCCTGGAATTTGATAAAGGACATATAATGTCATGAGCAGAAGAAAACCCCATCGCACCAGTCCTTGCAATAAAGATGGGGTAACTTTATCCCCGCCAAAGGACCCGTGGAGACAGACACGCACGTACCTTCTGACCCTGCATGTTCCAGGTGGCCACAAAAATTCCAATATTCCGATCAGGGAAATACCTGCTAAGTTCTTCTGCTCCCAGTAAGGCACCACTTGCCAGAAGACTGCCTTCCAAATAGCTTCTGTGAACAGAAGTCCCACATAAGAGATCTAAGGAAACGGCATGACAGCTGGATACTGACTTGTAATGCTCAAGTCTTACCAAGAACATACTTTCAGTACAAGAAAATGGCATTTAGTATTTATGTATTATTTTGCTTGCCTAAACTTCCAACCCTTATAGAGACTTCACGGATCATGTGCATGAAGGGAAAACTACTGTGATAAACCACCCTTTTCAAAGCCAGGACATGAGTACGATGGCAAGACTGAGGCCACACAGGTTCTGTGACGAGAGGACTGAAGCCATCCAAAGTCTTTAATCCCCCTAGTACTTACTACAGACACAAACTGAAGAGATTGGTTTGATATTTGAGTATCTTGAAGCAGTTCGGTTTACTTAAAACACAAAAATAGCTTCACCATTCCCAGTGTTCTGGTACCAATTTGCTCCTAACCAAGGATTCAAATTCATATTTCCTTCAATTCAGCTCATCAAATTAATTTACAAATTATTTATTGAGCCTGTGGTCAAAAAGAGTATTACATCTGAAGGAGACAGACCTGCCTGCCTCTCCAAAGAACATGCTGCTTACAAAAGCAAGGGGCATTGGCAAGAGGACTGCAAGTTGAATAAGCATTTTTAATCTTTCCTAAGCCCCACGAATAATGATGACAGCATGATGTCAGGGAATGCTGTGCAACACACTGGCCTAACCCAGCAGCCCACCTGACTCCAACAGTTTTGCAGAGGGAAGTGGAAGAAAACCTCTCATGGGAAACACATAACAATCTATATTTGGGGCTTTCTGACCATCTCCTAACACTTATTCGCCTCAGAATTATTCTCCCCTGTACCACAGGCTCCCACAGACCTGTAATGTGCAGCCTTTAGCCAAGTACTTGGTATCCTTTACCTCTCCACACGGTTCCTGACCTGCAGTATCACCACTAATACTCGCTGCAGCATTTGTACTGTGTGCTGGTAGGTCTTCACAGGTAGAGGGTCTGCAGCCAATGCAAGGAGAGGATCAACGCACCAGCAAGCACAGTAATATGCCCACCTCAGGCCCCTCCAATGGATAAACTGAATTTAACTAAGACCGAAGACAAATGAGCAACCAGAGCAACAGGTTGGGGACACACTAGGAGAAAGTGCTAAGATCCAAGTGGAATAACACTTCCTTAAGAGATTCCTGGAAGATCTGGGGCAGGGGAGCTCCTGTGGGACACTGAAGCGGTTCAGTACGTGACTTGGTCCTGCCAGAAGCCAATCAACCTCAACATCTGCAGAGGACCCTCAGCACCTTACCAGGACTGTGACAGCACTACATGTACTGCATAAGAGTTTCAAGTTAAAATATTTGGGTTTTTTTTTTCCTGCCACACAGGGTATTCATACTAATCTCTTCACCTTCTAATTGTTTCCCATCTCTGCAGCAGGTTCAACACCACAGAACAACTTCTGGGGTTTTACCAGTCAGATGAAGTCCCCTGCCTGTGCCCAGCAGGGTTCTGCAGGGAGGCTGGCTCTCCCCAACACACCCCAAACTTTGCCACAAGAAGCCAAGGGACGTACCTGCTTCGAACATCCTTGGAGCGAATGGGAGTGAGCAGGCTGAACGTGGATTTCATGGAGTCGGTGGAGCAGTTATCACAGACCATCCCGTTGCCATGTAGCCTGGTATCGCTCAAGCTGCTGCTGACCCTCCCAAACTTGTGCTGAGAATAATGTCGATAATCCATGCAATCTGAGTCAATCCTATTAGCTGTCCTCAGCGTGTGAGAGGCCACATTGAGCTCCATGGGTGGCAGAGGTCGAGCCGGCATTATTTGGGACAGACGGGGTCTGCCGCCTGCGAACGCTTTCCCCCGCAGAAGCCCACCAAAGGCACTGGAGATCTCAGAGGCTCGTTTCCCCAGGTCGGAGGGGCTTCCCCTGCTCTTCCCCACAGGACTGGCTTCCGAGGCATCAGGTGAACTCTGCAAGGAATTCTGATGGCAGCACTGATGGCAGGGGCTTGCCCTACTCCTGACTGGAGGGCTGAGGGAGGCTTCCTGCAGAGAACCGTTGGAGGAACTTGTCTCATTGGGATCAGTCAGACTTTCCTGACTCGTTTTAAACCTCCTCCATCTCCTCCAGCTTTTCTCATCCAGAGATGCAGCACGCTCCAGGCGGGGCTTCTGAGGTGGCCTTGGAGTGATCGATTTAATCTTCACATTAGCTTTGAGTTCATCTGGCAGAAGCTTTAAGGTTTGACTTAAAGTGGTGCCTGTCTTTGGAGGATCTTGAAAGGTAAGCACCCCATTGCCATCAGACTCCTTCTTTGCTGCTTTGCCAGCTTTCTTAGCATGCAGGTCCTGTACCGCTCCACCCTCCGTGCCCTGTGTAACACACGTCCCCAAGTGCTGTGAAAATCCATTTGGAGTACTCATCCTTCCCCAGGCACCAGCTATGGGCACTGCTCCACAGAACAGGTTCCTCACAGCATAGCTTCCTTCCCCGGCTTATCCCACAGGTTCACAGAGCTTTGACCAAGCCAGAAAGCCAAGGAAACTGACGACAGCTCATCATTTAGTTGGGAACGAAGGGCAGGTGTACGTGTAGGCAGCTGCATCGTCTGCAAAACTTCAAGAGCTGAGATACCTGGAATTCCCCAAGAGAAACATGTAAGAATGAAAGGTGCTCCTTAATCAGAAAGCAAGCCCTCAGAGGACACCCCTCAGGAAGAATTCAACCCTTAATGTGACCTTGTTAGGAAACCAATGGCATTTTACATTTTCCAAGAGCAGAGCGGCAGAGTGACTGCCCTGCTGCGGTAACCACCAGCCATCGCTGCCGGAACCACCACGGCTGTATCCAGCCTTCCTTAGGAACAGGGCGTGCACGCTGTTAGCACGGAAGGGATTAACGGGGCACACAAACCACAGCGTGTGCCCCTGGCCGCGCTGTGAGGCACCGGCACAAGCCGCCTCCGGGCTGCCCGCAGCACTCGGTGCCAGAGGCCGGGAAATTTCCAGCGG
The DNA here is from genome assembly GCA_027925045.1 of Hypotaenidia okinawae. Classification (NCBI taxonomy): domain Eukaryota; kingdom Metazoa; phylum Chordata; class Aves; order Gruiformes; family Rallidae; genus Hypotaenidia; species Hypotaenidia okinawae. Next base: position 9,584,104 of record BSDF01000019.1, on the reverse strand, counting down.
TCTCGGCCTCCACCGCGCTCCCGGGGCGGGGAGGCGGCGGCCACCTCTGCGGCTCCGCGCCCGCCCCCGGCCGCTGCCAGGAGGGAGGAAATGCCCGAGGGACACGGGGTCGGGGCGGGCCGTAAGCTCCTGCTTGGGGAGGGGGAAGCCCCTCGCTGCCCTCTGGAAGCGCCGAGGACGCCGGCTGACCGGGCGGGGGGCTCTGCCCGCTCCTCACACCTCCCTTTCCCACTCACCCGCCTCGCCACGCCGAGCGCTGCCACCGGTGCCGCCATCCCACGGGGAGGACGGATAAGACCACCCCCCGCTTCCCCCCGCCCCGAGCCCGCGGTCGCGGCAGACGCCACCCACGGGCCGCGCTCACAGCTGAGGCACCCACCGACCTCCTTCCCCGCGGGGCCCGCTGCCGCCCTTCGGCGGTACTTCACCCAGCGCCGCGGGCGGGACGCTGCCCGGGTCCCGCTGGCCGCCCTTCCTTCCCCCCGCCGGGGGGTCTCAGAGGCAGGGCGGACGGCTGCCCCGGCCCGGCGGGCGGGCAAGGCCGAGCGGGCGGTAGGGGGGGGCTCAGGCCGCCCCAAACCCCGCTGCGCGCGCGCGGCTCCCACCCGTAGCAACGGCGGCGACGCCGGACCGTGGCGGCGCCCCCTGGCGGCCGGAGGAGCGCCCCGCCCCGGGGCCGAGCCAGGCCCGCCCGCCGCGCCGCACCCCGCCTCAGGCAAGGGGAAGCGAAGCCCGCGGCTTCCATTACCCCCATGACCCGCAGCTCACGTCCTACCCCACACTGAACGGGAGGTCCCGACCGGAGCAGCCGCCCCGGCTCCGTGTCCCAGAGGTGCCGGTGAGGCTCCCTGCCCCACAAAAGGCAGCCGCAGGGAGGTGTGAAAGTGCTCCAGAGCGCAAAATATTTTATTTAAGAATTTACAGTGTCAAATCTCACACTGAGGAAAGAAGAGCCGCTCCCAGCTCGAAGGAAGCCCTCTTGAATCGGGCTGTCTGGCAGGAGAGGAGCAGCAGCCCCCTGGGGCCGCGGGATAACCACGGGTGGGACCAGGGCTGAGTGACAGATCAGTAAATGGCGCTGTCCACTGTGACCAAGCACAGATCGAGATGCAAAGGTTTCTGCTCCCCTCCCACCCACCAGCATCTTAACTTCAGCTACATCTAGACATTTTAGGAGAGGGGTAAGGCGATGGAGAGCTCAGGAAGGGAAGGGTACACAGGAAAAGGGAAACAACCCAAGAAACCCACGCTGGGGCCCAACACCAGCAATGTCACATTGGCATTATTTCTACTCCAGGGCAGAAATTCAAGTAAAATCAAAGAGTTTGGTGGCAAGCTCTAAATAAAATAGGGCCTACTGATTTAATAAATATTCAAAGTTTATTTCTCTCTTTGCAGATAATTCAGATTCTTCAGTGAATACGAATGTTGCATATAATGGTTTTCAAGATTTCCTATCTAAAACCTAAAGATTTTAAAGTCCATTGGTAGAGGTCTAAAACTCTTAGTATGTTTGTAATTCAGCCGTTAGCTATTTAAGACCTTGGTTATTTTAGTAATGGAAATTCAAGAAGAGAGTATTATGCTGATTCCAGCACTCAACAGGATAAAACTGAAACAACTCTCAAGCTGTTACCAACTCAACTGAACAGTGCCAGCAGTTTGAGAGAAAGCAAGTAACCGTATTGCACTTAAAAGAACACTCACTCATCGAATAGTACAGCATTGGCTATGATACAGAGAGCTTCTTTCAGACTATACAATTTGCTTTACAAGTAGTCTAAACCACAAACTACATACATACTAGGTAAGAGCCAAATCAAATTAGTATTTAGATTACAGTCACAGTTTTCATTCAATATAGGTCAATTTATTTGGATGAGCTGTGGCCCCCTCCCCCTTTCCAGAGAACAAACCAGCGTGAAGCATTTCCCAGGTGAACATCTCTGATTTCACACACTGACAAACCCAGTTACAATTGTGCCTGGTCCTCTTAAGGCCACAGAGTGTTAAGTTACAATGTGGACATGGTTTCCCCCCTCCTGCTGGGAAAGGAGCATCCTTCAGAAATTAAGTAATCTCTGAAACTATTCATTTGAAGGTCAAACTAGTAGGTTCAAAATAAACTTAAGGAATAAATTGCCTAAGCAATTTACAAATAGGTTTTGTAACAGACAGCAACTATTTCCTCCCTTGTGTCTATTCTTTATCACAGCAAAGCTATTTCTAGCCAGGTTCTTTTTAAAAGGAAAAGTTACATAACTTTGATGTTTGGTAATGATTTGTGTAGATGAGGTGCAAGTAGGGAGATCCATGAGAAAAAAAAAATCACCCATCATTAAATTTCTCTCCTGTCAACTGCAGCTAGTACTGAGACCAAGATCAAAGAGTTCTTTGTATACTCAGAACACGAGTGAGAATTCCAAATACGAAGCCACTGTATTCTACTTCAACGTTGGGTACTTTCTCTGTCCCATTCTTCCCAATCTTGAACTTCCAGTGACTGCTGGAGACTGAAAAAAAAAAAAAAAGAGAATGGGAATAAAAAACATTCTGTGAAAGCATCATATTGGGGGCAAAACCACAGAAAGTTGGCAATAAAGTTTTGAAGGCAAACACGTTAACTTAAAGAGGTGCTAGACTGGCCTGTGTGCACATTTAACACTCTGCAACAATCCAGGTGTCCTGGTTTCAGTCAGGATAGAGTTAACTTCATTTGTAGCAGCTGATGGGATGCTGTGTTTGGGAGTTACAATGAAAGCAGTGCTGAGAACACCCTGATGTTCTTAGTTGCAGTCAGACAGTCAAGGACTTTCTCAGCTTCTTCGTATTTCTCTATTCAGGAGAAAGGAGGGGCGAAGCCAGGACAGGTGACCCAGATGGGCCAAAGAGAGTATTCCATGGCAATGACGTCCTGCCCAGGAGAACGGGGGGCTGAAGGGAGGAAGAAGAGGGGCGGTGGCGGGACGCGTGCTGCTTGGGGGGACGGTCGGGTTCCGGGACAGCTCTGGGTGGTACCTGAGTTGTGTGGGTCGGGGAGAAACTGCATTGGGGATCAAGAGTTTCATCTTCTTTTGCTCTAAAGTCCTGTTAGCATTGGGATATTTGATCTTTCTGTTCTCTTAGGAAACTCTCCTTATCCCAACCCACGGGCCTCTTAGTTTCTTGGGTTTGGAGTTATTTGCCCCTTCCTTTTCCCTTCCCTTGTTTCCCCCTTTTTCCCTCTTCCCCTGCTCTTTTACTTTAAGGAGCAGGCAGCTGCGTGGATCTCGGCCCACAGCCGGGGGAAACCACGACACCAGGTTAAGCCAGTAACATGTAAAACTGTGGGTTTATACCTGTTGATGCCTTTACTCACTTGTGCAAACTGCGAAGGATTGTAGAACGGTACTGCTCCTGCTGAAGGTCCCCCCGAAGGCGGAACAGCCGCGGGCTGGAAAGTAGGAAATCCTCAAGTCACAGGAGTACAGAGCTTCCCTGCCTCTCCAGCGTGGTTTGCTTAGTCACACAGAGCCAATATTCACAGTAATAGTGCCAACAATATGGACAGCACAGCGTATCGAAACAACTGCCAACAGTGCTGGTACAGTTTGCATCTGGATCTTTACTCGTACTCGGCTTAACGTAGGAAGAGGCAAAACAATGTCACATGCAGAAACTGTAAGTAGCTCTGAGAATCCAAAGCATGCAAAACCAAAACAAGGCACCAGTGCAGCTTCACTGAATTAGTACCTCTGGCTTTTGTTAGTAGACCTTAGGACTTGCCCCAAAAGAAACATTCTACGTGAAGTTTTGCTTTCCTAGGAAGAGTGCGTGTCACCCCTTTATGGTGACCCCCACGTTACTGGAACTTAGAGCAGAGATGAAGCATTCCTTTAATTCCTACAGGGGCTTTTGCTGATGAAACAGGCATCGGTATTACCACCAGTTTGAGACCAACAGCAGCAGAATGACAAGGTTTTACTCATGTGAATCTTTAGGAGGGTTTGTTTTTTTTGGCTTAGGGGATTTTTGTTTGTTTGTTTAAAAACAACTGACTTCTTTGGTATCCCAGGAAAGAGCTGATCAGAATTATTTAGTGACTCTCTTAGGAACATGAACATAAACAAAAGGCATGCTTGGATTACATGCATTCCCAAATACAAATAACTCTGAATACCCTGTTTGAGTGTTAAAAGGAACACTACATCATTAATGTTATTTCTGTGAAATGAGAAAAGGGGGGGGGAATGACTAAAGGTAGCATTAGTATTAGAGCAAATGCAAAATAAAGAGGGGGGGGGGAGGGAAGTAAATAAGCTAACATAAATGAGAATGGCCAGCCACATGTACCTGATTAAAATGCTGGCTTACTTCACGTGATAATGAACTCATTGAACTAGAGCGCGAAAGCTACAAAACAGCAAGAACACACAAATACAAAAAAACACAAATAAAAAAAGTCGTCATGCAGGTCACTGCCCCAAGCTTTCAGTCCTTTTATTTCATTTTCAAAGTCTCACTGCCAAAGGTTAAACCAACTTCAAGTTAAAAACAAAACAAACCAAACCGTAAAAGCCAGAAGTTAGTTTAAATCAAAAGGATTTCTTAAAGCACAAAATTATGTAGATATAGAAAACATTTAGTAGGAACAAAGGTAATGTTACTCTGCCTGGCACATAGCAATCCACTCTTCTCATTGTGTCTTGCACTTAGTATTAGTGAAATTATATGCATGCATGGAGGCAAGAAGAGACCCTCAAACTACTACTGACATTTTACTCTGAAAATAAAAGTCTACTTATATAGAAAAAGGAGATCAGATCCCAGAATGGAGGACACAGAGGCTGAACTCATATGGGCTTAGAGGTCTTTCCTGTGCAATTTTGGAGGCACTCACATGATTCCATCGTGGCTAGTTATCAGCCACTGAATCAGTTACTTCTTGTTTTAGATGGCCCATCTTAAGTCTACTACCAATTAACAGTTAAAATGGGTTGGAAAAGTCATTAGCTAGTTATGAATCAAGCCTTACCTCGCCTGATTGGGAGCCATCAGGGTTAGAAACAGGGAGTCCAGATGCAGGGTTTAAATACTAAAGAAAAACAATGCACTTGTGTTTATCTTCGTTACTATGATGCTGTTTCACATTTCTTCTATACTGACCCCACGCACCGAAGCAAAACATTTTCAAGCATTAAGCCAGGTGGAACATGCAGTGTACAGCTCTTCCTATGTTCTTGGTCCCTTTCCTGACACATAAGGCACCCACAGAACCTGCAGCCCCACCAAACTAACAAATGCAACTTTTCATGGGCTTCTCACTTCCTTTTCCACTTCCATTTCCCTTCTCCAGTTCTTCAACTACCACGTTCTACACAAAGGTAATCCCTACAACAAGCTTTGTACCTACTATGGCTGTGAAACTACTAGTCAGAGCCATGAGGGCTTTTTAATCAGAGGTTTGAATTATGGATACAAGGTGTTCTTTCTAACCCACCTCTGGTTCAACAGCAGCAGCGGGATCTGTGTTGGTTTGATTCACAGCTGGTGTGTGCTCCGCTGCACCAGTCCCTTCCATGGGCTGGGGTTCCCCTGGAACTAGAAAAGAACTAGGATTTAGTCAAACACACCATAGGAGGGTGTTTGATTCCACAGGATGAGAAGCAGGGACAACAGCAGAACTGAATTTCTACAATGATGGTCTTCTCCCAGGGCAAAGAGGGAGGGCAGCATCAACATCTTGAAATGCCCCCAGTTTTGTTACAAGTCTGCAGGCTGGAGATACACAGAGTTCTAAAACAAACTGGAGTTAATGAGATCAAACATTCTTAAATGTTTATGAAAGGCCACAATATACACCCAACTAGAGAAAGCTATTTAGATGCCCACATAGACAATCACACAGTGTCCTTACAGTTTTACCCACCTGAGTTTGGAACAAATACGTTGGCAGGAATTGGCATTGGTGCCAGGGGAGCGAATAGGTCTGATGGTGCAGGAACAGCACCACTGGACTTGGTTCCACCTGGGTTCAGGACATCAACGTAACGGGCTCTGCTTCCTGCTAAAACAGACACATCCAGAAATAAGAGAAGTGAGCCTTGTGTTAGGTCTCCCTGTTGTAGTTCCTGCTGTGCATGTCATCTTTCACAATCAGAGAATAACATACCAGGGACACAGACAGTAATAGCCAAGGCCCAGTACAGCTGTGATGGCAATCAGAGTGCAGGAGCTTGGCAACAGCCACAGCTCCATGAGATCACTGAGTAGCCAACTGTTCACAAACAATTCCAGAGAAGGCGAAACTTCTGCCTTCACATTTTAGGGAAGAGAAAAATCTGAAGTCTTCCATAATTCAAGCATTAATGTTGCCTGCTACCTGCTCGCCTGGAGAACATGTTGACAGGGGCACCAGTTGGGCCTCCAGGTCCAGGTGGAGCAGTCTGAGGAACTTTAGGAAATCCAGTTGGAGGTGGTGGTGGAGGTTTACTCTGCAGATAGAACAAAAAAAATATTCAGTCTCATTACTGAGAGTTTTAAACCATGCATCCACCTGACTTCTCCTTTTCCTTACCTATTCTAGAGGACAGAAAATTTGGCACACAGACACACATCCTGTAGTGCAGACCAACATTCCTCATTTTCCCTCCCATACTAATGTGAAGGCATTTCTACAACCCATCTACACTCACTCTAAAAGGGAACATTCACAACAGTGGTTCTTATCATTCATCTGTATTTTGAGACAGATCCTTGAATGACAAGGATGGACAGGATGCGTGATTCTTTGCTGTATGACATGTCACCTTTTCAAAACCATAGATTCTTCCTATTTTTTTCACTATATTCTGTTTGCAGCAAATCAATTAACAAGCAATTGTGTGGGTGATGCCAACCTCTATGAAGAGCTACACCAGACTAAGTTTAGAGGAAATTCCCTTGTAAATTCAATCACAGTTGCTGGATCCACAGCAGCAACTAAAGATACAGATGGTTCCCTAAGAATGTGGGCTGTAAAAACATGCAACCTGTTTATTACTTTCAAGGTTTTACACACTTTGATCCAAAACCAGTAAAAAGCAGGTCTTAAGAGCCAGCAACAGATTAAAGAAACTGGAAAAAGTAAGAAAAGTAGAGATTTCAGGTTTGCACTTGGAGAAATAGTGAGTACTCTGATTCTTACCTCCTCTTCTGGTTCATCCAGATTAACCCAGCGCTGTTTCTGTTCATCCCAAACAATCTACAAGGAAACCAGTATCAAAGATTAGGAGTCTTGGAATAAGCATCATCTGGAAAGTTTTATGCATATTTATTTACTTGTCAAAACAACCTTCATCTGTCATCCAGGAAAGCATTTTGAATAAATTAAAATGTACAAGGGTTCTTGTAATTTAGGGGCCTTACTGATTTGTTCTTGTCATCTGGAAGATGAGCTTCATTCTTTCCTTTTCCCATCAGCCAGCGAAACCAGTTTGCACCAGTCTAAAAATAAATTCATCTACTCAGTTAATTCTCCCAACAATGTCTTTACAGGCAGAATAAAAGAAAAATGCATGCACCAATTAATTTTCTGTTAGAGACTTCAACTCTGAGCCCAGAGTTTAGCCAGGACCTCTTCAATCAGTCCCTGGACCAGGGGTTACCACATACACCAACAAATCCCCTTGAGCTATAGCTCCCTTTCTAGAACTTTTACCTTTCTAGGTGCTGACTCCTTTTTTATTTCTTTTTTAGTCTCAGGAACAGAGGGGGAGGAGAGGGTTGTTTTGTTGAGGAGTTGGATCTCTCTCGTCCCACAGAGTGAGCAGAGGACTCTGAAGTTGTTCGGGATCTTCGCCCGTAGCCCTGTATTACAAAGAGGGGAAAGGTCAAAGTTAGCACTGCTGGAGTGATGGACTACATTTCATTTGCTAAACAAATTCCTTCTTTGTAAAGTTAGAGATAGAAAAAGATAGAAAAACACATAAACAGAAATAAGAATGAAGATTCAGTGAAAGAAACAGCCTGCTCGTGGCATACCATGTGTGCTGAAGACTGAGATGCAGATCTGGATCTTCGTCCTGGTGCCTGGTTAGATACAAAGCCAGGACATGCTCAATAAGCAAGCAGCTAAAGATCTGACAGAACAAGTACTGTTTATCAAGAATCCCCACACAGTTCAAGGTATTCATGCTGGCTGTTTGGGTACTTCTGTCTCCTCTGACATGTAGCAGGTGCAGACAGAAGAGATGAAGTCTGGCCAAGCAACTGCACTGTCATGTAACTGGTCTCTTAAAAAGAGTTAACTCAGGGCACTGCTGTGCAGGCTAACCAGACCACAAGAGGAAAGATTAAAAAAATGCTGCACCAGGGAGTAGTTATTACACTTTTACTCACCCCCCAACATCAAATCATTCTAACAGAGTTAGTATAGCAACTCAAGCATTAAAAAAGTAAATAAAATTCACATTACTTCTATAAGTATCATTAACTTCTAGTTTCAGAATGTGCCCATCCTTTATCAACTGCCCAACATATCCCTATTAAAAACATTTATATTAATCCTTTAGAACAACTGTCACTTCAGGAGACTAACTTCCAAGGAGGTACCAACTTCATGAATATTTCAACAGTGAAAATTTTATAGATTTAAAAAAACTCTTTGGGATTTTGATAAACACTTTCCACACTTCCAGTTGTGACCAAGCAAGTCAATATTGTGCTTTTAAAACTCAGCCAGAGAGCTGTTCTTTAGGGGCTGCTTGCCTCACTTGCTGATGTATGCTCTAAGTTCTGGCTATAAGTTCTGGGAGGTGGGAGCGGAAGGCAGGGCAGAGGAAGACATACTGAATTCTTCAGACAACATCCTGATATTCCCCCTCCCCTCTAAAAAAAATAAAATTCTTTTTAGCTGAAAAGCTTTACCCATAATTTTCTACTCTTAGTCTCCATTATTTATTCCACTGAAGGGGAAGGACAGTGGGAAAGAAAAACTGAGCTTCAGGTCTCACTGCAGATCAAGACAGAGCCCAAATACACTCCTGTGTTTGAAAAGAGCTGCACCACAGCTCACACTTGCTGAAAAGATGTATGAATTAAAGATACCATGCTAGCCATTCTGCCATAGAAATCCTCCTCTCTCTGTTCAGGGAAAGAGTTTTGGGGAGACTCCGGGGCAATTCTCTGTGTTCCTTAAAAACACAAATTAGATTATGTTAGTCAGGGGGAACACAACAGGAAAGCTACAAACCCAAAATAGCCCCAATTCTCACAACACCACTTTCAAGGCAAAAGCTTCCACTATTTATGAATTTTGTGCTAGAAAGAACCTGGTGTTTTAAAGAATGTGAACTGCAGGTGCTGTGATCTTTTCCTCTGGCACAGGTACTGTGTTTTTCTAAAGGTCAGAGCAAGCCAAGGGGTGCAATCGTCAGTATGGGGCAGTTTAAGGTTCTTCACATCTCTAACATAGCTCTGCCAAACCTAAAACTTTCAGGGTTTTAGAAGCTCATGTCCAGAGGCAGAAATCCCCGAGACTCCAATCACAGACCCTGCAAACAGAACCACCAATCCCAGTGCACTCAGGGATTCTGTGATCCTCTTAGGGTCTAAATCGTGGTCTGTTGAGTCTGACCTCCCTTTTCAACTAAGCAAAACAAGCAGAGTGGGTACTGTAACTTTCAGAGATGTTCCTGTACCATTACATGGTATTTATAAATTTCATTGCCAAAAGCTTTACTTGTATTTTCTAATCAAGATATTTTGCACTATTGCCCAAAATACATAATTTCCCTTGCAAGAAAGGAAACCTTTTTACTAAGATCCCAGACCTGTTTCCAGGTTTGTCTGCTCTTCAGACCGTGGTTCCATTTCTGGTGGTAGTGCTGACCCCAAATACACCGGTGATGGTTCAGTTCCATATGGATTTGAAAATCCTGGAGGTGCAAAGCCAGGTCCTGGAACAACAGGCTGAGAAGCCACTGGATAGAAAGGGAGACTTCGGGCAGCTTCCTGGTCACCAGGAGGAACCATAGCAGCTGAGCCATCAAGGACAGCCTGAGGTACTGCAGCACAAAGATAAATCAAAATGAAGAGTTATAATTAAATAGAAATCTAGTGTGTGAACCTTTTACCCTAAGAATAAAACAATCACAGAAGTGAAATGCCACTGTTAGTACCACCTCCTTAAGTGGTTTCTTATACCAGAAACTGGAAATGTTTATTCTCCCTCTGTCACAAAGAAGGATAGGAAACACTAACCTGAAGGCATCAGCTGCACACTTTGCATCTGTTGGGCCATATTGGGTAACAAAGATGCCAACAATGCATTTTCAGCACCCGGACCCATGTCGTGGCCAACTCCTGCTCCATCACATTGACTAGCGTGGTCTAATTCAGAGCTTGGTGTACTACATGGATATGGTGGTGGGGTGGATCTGTCTGTGTTATAAGCTATTGCACCCTCCTGCACAAAAAAGCAAGATCTTATTAACTACCAAACTTTTTGCTTGGTTTTAGGTTGCTTGTTTTTAAATGCAAGCTCAGTTAATTACAGTTCTAACAGAATTCTTTAAATAAATGGCAATTATTTCTCCTCTGATACAATCTAGCTATACTAATTCACACACAACATCTTTTTTTCTGGCAAGCAGATCCTTTTGCTTAGAGGAGGAGTTATTTGCAAGGCTCATTAGGCTGCATTCTCCTTGCATTACAGTATGAGAAAATCTTAGGGCACTAAGGTGTGGCAAATCCATCTGCTTTAAAACCCTAAACTTGCAATTTACAACTTGAATATATCATAAGGCCACTTCATATGTTTCTGTAGTTAGCAGTATAAACAAAACCATCTGAAAACAGATTTACACTAATCCATAAAAAAGAATACTTCAAGTTGAAAAGTACATCATGTACCTTGATCTGTCCATCCACATGTCGAAGCCTTACTAACCAAGTGGGTTCAATGAAAGATTCCTGTTCTGGTTTTTCTTTTATCTGGGGGTCAAACAGCCTTAGTTGTGATGACATCTAGAGAAAGGAACCATTAGAAAGTTTAAGTTAACCAGCTGACAAAAGACAACTTTGGCCACAGCTTGTGACATACACTATGAAGCCATAAATTCCTCCTTGTGTTACCTGGATTAGCTGGCCAATGAGCACAGGTGAATAGTAATGTGGATCTTTAAGGACAGTCCTGGAAATCACTTCACAATAATGGAAAGCCTGAGCAGCAAGTCCCATTTCAGCCAGTCGGCAGGCGTAGATGAATTTGAAAACCTATGGAAGCAGGTGAAATAAACCAAGTGATCAGGACATTCTTAGAAATACAAGTGAAAGGCAGTTTCTCATTTCACTTGAAAGCTCAGATATCCCATTATCACATCTATACAGGCAGGGGAAAAAGCACTTAATTCTCCTCTTCTGTTCAAAGCATCCAGTGGAAGTTATATATTTGACTACAGCTAGTGCCAACATATTCTGACAGATTTTTCTTCTGAAACATAATTACAATAGCAAGAAAATTTAAAATTCAGAAGTTCAGAATGCACAAATGAAAAATGCAAGGAGGACATTTAAAAGACAACAGGAAAACAGCTATCTTTGCTACATTATTCATTAATGTTTCATGTCAGAACAGATAAAATATTTGCTGTCCTGAATACAGCACATGAGAGATCAAAACCTCACATAAAACCTGACAAAAGTAGATTAATAAAAAAGGAAATAGCTTTTCACCTGGAAATTGGGCAAGCAGCCAGGCTGAGTTCCTAGTGACTGTGCATATTCATAGGCTTCTGTTCTCTGAATGGCTTCATTGGTGGCAAACTTTAAAAATGGCAAGCTATTCAGAAATGGGAGAGGAAAAATACCATTTAATACTGAGATTATACATGCTGATAATAAAGACAGACAATCAGCAATAAAGTCAGAAACACAGCTCTATCAGACACATAGCACCAATAACTTCTACTCCTCAAACAAGGACAGGGCATCAAACAGTTATCACAAAACCTGCTGTGGTTAGTGATGGTAAGGGGAGCAGTGCCACCTGGGCTCTCATGCCATTAAGCTTTCAGTTTTCTACTAAAGAGTCATTAAAAAAAGAAAAAAAGGAGAGCCAAACCTATGATTTGATCCAATTAGAACAAGCTTTGTTGTCTTCCTTGTGTAAACTCCAAAGCCAACCTGGGCCATAAGGTAACAGAAGTGTGCAGCATCTAGCAGGCCTTTAGAAGCTGTAGAAAAATAAGCAACAGAACTCAGGATATTTCCTCTCAGTGACACACTGTAATCCAGTGTCCTGTACTGCTTTGCATTCAAATACTGTCACAAGAGACACACACCCATATAAAACTGTTCCATTTTACGTTTTACACAGCAATCATTTGCTTGGCTTTTAAATAAGCTGAGTAATTAAAGCTTTCAGAGAGCTTTTCCTTCAGTCATCAACCCTGTTCATTCCCCAAAAGTTACCAAGAGTGTCTCCCATGGTAGCAATGGTCCTGGATTCCAAGTCCACATTATTGGTCAAGTTGGATAACACCATTGCTAGATGAGGCCTCCAGTCTCCCCATTTCTCATCTCCACAGCACTAAAATTAGAAGAATTACTTAGTCAAATCAGCAACTGGAGCTCTGCATGGGTAAGTGTTTCAACCTAAAAAGGACTAAAATAACTTATGGTAAAAGCACACAAAGATTACTGTTGTGAGCTGCACTGCTCAGTGCAGTACCTCTTTCATCTCAACTGGAGCTTGCACTTGAATCTTACCGTGGATGCAGCTGGCATCCTTCCAGACATGAGTTGGTAAACAGTCTGCAGAGGGTCATTAATTGGGAGACTGTTGGCAAATCTACAGAGACATCATACAGAAAAACACAACACAAACATGGGGTAAGCAGTTAAAATGTACTTGAACACTCAGCAGCAGTTAATCTTGCTTAGTTCAAGAGAAGGAAACGTTGTTTGAAGATACTACAGTGACTAAGCAATTGCCTGGTGACTAATATTCAAAACCAAAATATTACCAGTTAACTGGAACTGACATAGCCAGGAAAATCCTCAGGATTCTCCCCATGCTGGCTGACTACTTTTAGTACCTCATGTCATGTCACAAGCTCAGGAAGCTGAAGGAGTTTTTCCTTCTATAGAGCACGCAAAAACATCTGCTTCTTTCAGGAGAGGAGAATGAAGGGCACAACAGAGTTACTTGTCTCTAACAAAGTTGACAGCTGGTGTTTTGCAGAGGTTTTTGAAAGCCTGCCTAAGAGGACCTGTCAGGCAAGCCCACAAACAATGCTGTTCACATACCCCTTAAACAGAGTGAGGGGCATTACTCAGCAGTGAGTAACTTCTCAGGCTTAAGTTTACAGGCAGAGGGCCCCAGAATAAAACATAAGAGATGACAACTGAAGATACAGGTAGAAGTAAAGCATAATTCTTGCCTGAGCTACCTCATCATTTTGACATGAAGGTTTCTAGACACCAATTCTCTCTCTCATTAGCAGAAGAGGTAATCATACTGTGCAAATCAACAAGCAACACAGTACCTGGTCATAACTCTTGCATGTGTCCTGCTGTCCATTTTGCTGGCCAGTAGCAGAGCATGACCCCACAAACCACGCTTCATGGCAGACTCCAGAGCATCCTAATGAACAGAGATCAGTTCTCAGGGAACAGCTCAACATACTCCTCAGACCAACACTGAGTGTGTTATGGTTGTATTCTGTGACTGACTGAAAAAACTCTTTGCTTACACCAAATACTAACACACAAACACAATTCTGGTTTATACTATAAACTGTAGGGTGTCACATTTTTCTATTTCAGTGTGGTGCCAGTGCCAGGAAACACTATATGCAGCTCAAGTTGCAAAAATTATTTTAATTGATGCCTAGAGCTTTAAGATTGGCAAAAAACAAGTAAACAAAATAAGACATATACAGTATTTGGACAACAGTATAAGCATTCACCTTCTTGCGGCCATAAAGCAACAACTCTCTGAATCTCTCTGTCCCCTTCTCAAGGCTGTCAGTTGTGGTTACCAGACTGTCAGTGAGAAATGAGAGCTGGGCTTCACCAGATTCCTCTTCCACTTGTTCCAAAGCTTCATTAGTGAAATCAATCAGATTTGCCTCATTAGGGGACTTCCCAGGAAGCCACACGGTTTTATGATCTCGGAGCAAAAGTTCTGCCAGGTCTGTTCCTACAACAGTCTGTAGGTGTATAGAAAGAACCAAATTTATTGTTATTTCTCTGTTATTTGTTTATCTGTTATTTCAGCATTACCTTCACTTCATTTGTCACTTCAACATCTACATATCAGCACCTCTGAGCACAAGTGACCAGCTTACCATCAATCTATGAACTATTCCAAAATAAATTATACACATTATTTTTATCTAAATGTTATTTTGTGTATAAAATATTTTCAGATAGATAAAATTTCAAGCAGTGAGACATACCCCGTTCTGCCTGCACAACAGTACAATGAAGTCCCAAAGCAGACTTGCAGATTCTTTGTCAATTAAATTTTCGTTCTTAAAACACTGTGTAGATTTATTTTGTGCAAAATTAATAACATCCACTTTATGGGTGTCATCCCTGAAAAAAAAAAAAAAAGGCAAAAATAAGAGAAGAGTTTTAATGAGACAAATGTAACCATTCAAGCCATTGCTGGGATTAGGATGAGGAGAAAATTTCAAGTGTGGATATTATTTAAGCAAGTGAAAAGCCACATATATTTTAAGTCAGTTTAAATCCTGTAATTTGCAGACAATTAACACTTCAATGAAGAAATTAATTCTGAATGCATGAAAATTATTTCTGGAATCTGTACAAACATACTTAGCAAGAGGACCAGGAAACGCTCTCATCTCTTCTTGCTCTGGAGAATGCTGTAACATAGTCTAAAACACAAATATAAATCATCAGAAATTCTTAGAACTGTGAATTTGGTTTTGTAACAATAAAACTCCAGACCTGCACATCGCCCACAGGGTAATCAAGCATATTGTTCTTAAACAAAATACATATGGTGATTTGCAATGTGCACAAGGATAGTAAGTTATGAAATGTACTTTACATGGAAGCTATTCTGTTGCAAAATACTAAATTCTTCCACACATCTCCTTAATCATAGGATAGGATCAGAGAATCAGGTCGGAAAAGACCTTTAAGATCATCAAGTCCAACCCTACATGTAACACTGCAAAGTCAAACAATGTTCCTGATGCTGCTCCAGTACTTGTTACAATTCTCCTCCCTTGCAGGGATACTTTCCCAGTGAATTCTGACCTCAGCACATAAGCTTGCCCTTCCATATATTTTACATGACTTGAGCATTGCATTTGTTTGTAGCAGCACAAGAAAGAAAATATACCCATGATAGTTAATTCCCAGTACATCTGATCACAAACAGCCCTTTACCCCTGGAGAGGCTGCACAAGAACATCTCTGAACAGCAACAATACATTAGAAACAAGTCTTCAGCCCTTCCAGGATGTAAGGATTTTATCTGAATAAAATAAGGAGCTGGATGATCTAATCATGACCACATCATCTCTCAGAGGAAAAGAATTTTTGATGCTACTGTTTTACTTCTGTTACATCCCAAACAGATACATGCATTGACATATGTATAAAAAAAGCCATCGGGAAGCTACAGATCCAAGTTCCCTACTCCCCTTCCAAGAGGCAGACCTTATTCCACCACCTCCCTTTTCTTTTTTGTCCACTTTACCTCCATACTGTGTATTTCAACCAGAGCTGGCTGTCCTTCTGATGGCAGGTTTGGCAGCACTTTTATTAAGAAGCCCCCAGGACCAAACCTAGCACAAATATGAGGCACTGAAAATTTCTCAGGCGTTGAGGGCCTTAAAGGTGCTGAAATGGGAAGAAGAGATAAGTAAGAACAAGTAACCTGCCCTGCAACTAGGTAAATTTACTGATGTATTTATCCAACTCAATAATCCTGCAGTACTAACAGATAGAGCCCCACCGTTCAATTTGGCTGAGCTTTAAAAGCAACGATTCATCAGTTCCATTATCCAAAGATCTTCGGAAGATTTGCAACAAGAACAACAAAACTAGGACTACAGAACTTAAAAATCCTCTTATTTTTTCAATGCAGGGGTTTGATTGCATCATCAGACACATTGTTGTGATCTCTGCACAAATGTATGACACAGCATCAAAGTGCTAATGATGTACTTCAACATGTTCTGGAAAAGCTTTTCCAGAGAAACATGCTGAAAGGGTAAGAAAAAATCATGGAAAAATCTGAACTTTAACCTAAACTTTAATCCTTCCCCACAAACTGCCAGCAGTGTAGTTAAAAACCTACCTAATAACACATTTACAAATATAAGTATGAAGTATTTAATAGCAAGTGCTGTCTACCCACTGCTGGTCTGAAATTTACCCATGTTTTAGCAGGTTATCCTTACATGGTAAAGGAAACAAACTTTGTTCATGCACACATACACTGTAAACAGCTTTTTTTCCCCCATTAACAGGCTCAATGAACACATGAAAGGCATTTCATGCACTACAAACACTAACAGAAGTGTGAACTATTTCAGCAGACAACCTCACGAGCACGGTGCCTTCCCTCCTCCTCCTTCCCCAGTGGTGCCAATACCTGGTTCTACAGCTGACCATCCAGTTTCAGTCGGGTAGCCATACTCTGTAAAAGGCTGTTGTCCATCAAAGTTAGCAGCGTATCCGCCGTATGGATAATCTGTGTGGAGCGACACTGCCTGCGCAGCAGTTTCATACGCATTAGCCGTTAGATCATGATTACTTCTATACAGCTGGCTCTAAATAGATCATATTAGTAATTGTTAGCAGAGAGCGTGAAGTTATACAAAGCAAGCAGTACTGCAAGCCAGACTCAAGACAGTAAGTATTCCCCCTCCCCAGCTTCCATTCCTTAGGCTGGCCATAAACCAGGCTTACTGCATCTCAGGTGCCCTGCAAGTCACCTGCAGCGACAGGCTAAAGAAGATAATTAATACATCTTTGTGCTTAATATATCTTTCCTCAGTGTTGTGACTACCATTTGATCTGTTCCCATCCAAGTACCTTCAGTTCTTATGACAGAATAAATTCTTCTTCACACAAGCACAGAGAACAAGTTACAGGTTCGAGTGTTGCTGTATCAGCCACTGTGGGTCAAAACCAAAGTTCACCTCTGCTGCAACACTAACAGAAAATCTCAACAGATTAAACCTAAGGAATGCCTGAGGTGCCTCAAGAGTAAGGCCTGAATCATCTCCAATACTACTTCAGACATTACTAAATGAATTGCAGTTCAGACTGGAAAACCACCTGAAACTTCAAGAAACATGATGAACCAACACATGAGAATACACCTAAAATGACACATTCCACTAGCAAAGACCGTAATTCAAAAATGACCCAAATATTCCCATGCTTTTCAGGTATTTGTACTTATGGTATAAGTAGATGAGTAATCAGTCAGAAGTGGGTTTTGTTTTTAAACAAAAAGTCATCAGTTAGATGTGGTGGTTGTTTTTAAAGTCAAAATTAGCATCATACACATATGGAATTAGTCTTTTAACAGATCTCAAGCTCAGTAATAGCATTCATGCTTGTGATGAGAAAAAAGACGTAACACAAAGCCAGGCACATTCTCAACTACAGCCAAGCACAGTAAGGGCAAAGTTCTCACAAACAGCAAATGGATTCAGTAGAGGAAATTTTCCATTTCTCTGTGTGTGGCAACTTGCAAAGCTGAGTGCTGATTTTTGGTTAAAGTTCTCTTGACAACTGTGATAAATATTAAGTTCAACACTGTATTACAAAACAGCCTTAACTTACAGAACAAAAGTTTCCAAAATACATATTCCCCAAGCTAACCCCAGAAGTATTTCTAGATTTCTAATGCTACACCCACCCCTAACATAGAGAAAGACCCAACTCAGCTGAAAGAATACTCATCCTGACCGTTTGAAACTCACTTGTTGGGAGCGAGAGCTGAAACTGCTCTGGCGACTGTGAACACTGCGGGAGCTACGCAGACTGTGACCCGAGTGCTCGCTGTGGACACTGCGCCTATCGAATTCATCACCATAAGGATCTCTGTGGGGTTCAGATTCATCATCAAAGCTCCCAGTAAAACGAGGATCGTATCTCCAGTTATCTTCATATCGCTCGTGTCTGGAAAAGAAACAAGCATACAAAGTGAAGATGAACACGGCCACCCACATCACTGGGGGAAGGGACTTCACTGCACCCCTGTCAAGAAGAAAACTGTACCTAGCTTCAGAAGAGCATTTAAATTACTGGCTAGATTGAGGTTTTTATTACAGTAAAGAAACTGACATTTCTTCAAGAAATTCACCCAAAATATTCAAAGTCAAGACCAATATAATACTCAGAGTCTGTTAGAAAAACCCACAGAATGTTCACTTGATCCTACTGCCTTAAATCCTTTCCTTAAGAGTTCTTTCTGTAGCTATGTTAAAGCTACAGAAAGAACTAGCAACACTGATCTGTGAAATGTATGTAGTCTGGTACAGGATGCATCTGCATTCCTAGAGAATATTGACAGAGTTTTAGTTTCAAAGCTGCCCAATAGCCTGAAATTCTGATGCCTGATACAACTACCACAACAGTTCATAAATTTGAAGGCTTTGGGGCAGACCTTTGGGGGAAAAAAAAAAGTAGTACTTCTGTTAGTGCACAAGCAAAGCCTCAGCCTTTGTCCTACCACTTACTGCTGTAACTTCATTTTCTGGTAACACAAAATTTTGGTGCACTCAGTCCCAAAGAAACCAGTGCTAGATTCTCCACCTTCACACACACACACACTAGTGTACTGTCATCAGCACCAAGGCCCCGTGCTACTCAAGATTTGGAAAGAACGCTGAGAGAAGGTGGACTGGATGGACAAACCTGTTGCTGTATGGATATGCTTCTCTCTTCTGGTAAGCGTTGTGCTCAGCATCATACCAATACCTCTGATCATAACTTCTAGGATCTCTGTATCTGGGGTCGTATGCTGAGTAACGCTCCCAGCGACTTGGATCTTTGGAAAACACAAAGAAACGGTTAAGGCATTGGAAACAGTGGACTAGAACCTTTTTCTACTCCTTTCTCTTTAACTACATATTGATTTGGTCCTGAAGTCATAACAAAAACAAAGCATACAGCAAAACAAAACAATGTATTCAAAGCTACACTTAAAGATGTCTACATGCTTTTAGTTAAAAACCAACCAAACAAAACCAACTCAAAAAACACAACTTCACACCTTTAAGAGAGACATGGTTATCATAGTTAGCTAAATACTTCTGAACAGTGTTTGCCATCAGAAAGGTCGATCTTATCTAACAACTTTAAAACTCAATCATAACCTGATAATAACTCAACAAACATTAACAGAACCTTTGTGGTCAGTCTTCAGAGCGTCACACTAAATGTCTCAGGATGTGGGCAGATGTTGCTTAAAATCCTCCCAGGCACTACACAAGCAATTGCCTTCAGAGTACCAACACCAGCCTGTCTCTGTGAGCATTCAGGTAATTATGGACAAAACCAAAATCTTGTCATGACTCAATTTCTGTTTACACCCATCCAAAATTTACTTTTCAAGTCTGCCTGCAGGTAACACACCAAGGATACAGCCCAGCACACTGAAGAAAACTATTCTGCAGAGTTAGAATGGTGTGCTTCCACAACAAAAAGGCAAACTGAAGGCTGGTAGTAAGTTTTCTGTTTACTACTTCTACTGAATAAAAAAAGACAAGAAGGATGGCACAGAATAAGGAACTGAAGTAAGCCCACAGATGAATTTTCAGCAAGTAGAACTTTCTTCTTGCTGGCCGTGGAAAGGTTATCAGTTTTATTAATATGGAAAAATATAATAATTCTCTGATCTTAAAGCTCCTCTTCCCTGGATTTTTTTTTGTTTAACCTTGCAATTTTATATAGAAAAAAAATGCAGAGTTCATTTTGACACCTTACCTCCATAATCATACGTGTTTGGGTAATAGTCTGGATAATAGTCGCTCCATCCACTTTTTGTATAGTAATCTTCACTGTACCCTTGCCTGAAAGACAGTGCACAGGTACAAAGAGTTATTATTCCTCCTTCTATCTTTTCTGAAGTGTCCCTGCTCACTGCACAGGGGGGTTGGACTAGGTGACCTCCAGAGGTCCCTTCCAACCTTACACATTCTCTGATTCTAACTATATGCCAGAAGTGATTAGGGAGAGTTTTAAACAATGCACTTACAGGAAATCAAGAAATCCTAACACAAAGACTTCAAACCAGCATACTGCTGAATTGTTCTGTGACATAAAAAGCTGACAGCCCTTACTACACAGATGTGGCTTCATAAACCACTTTAGTGATAAACTTACAGTCAGTTAATCACAAAAACTGCTGCTGAAATTACCACCTTTGAACTGTCTCATCACAGAAGTCAGTGGCTTAGCAAGTAATGAAATAATTGCTCCCTCAACTTTAACAGCATCTTGTTATACATCTTATGGTGATGAAGAGAGGAGGATGGTCTGGAGAAGAGGTCATGAACACAGGTCAGGACATGAACTAGCACTCTTAGAGATAACTCTGAACAGTGTGCTTCAGCCTCCAGAGCATCTGCCACCAGTGTTAAGTACAGTCAGAGAAGAAACAAGACCAGAACACACTACACCTTTATTTGAGTACTTGGCCAAAAACCTCAATGTTGTATCACCTTGTTCGACTTGGAGCTGATGGCAGCCTGTGGCTGGCCAGGGCTAGCACTGCTGTAATCCCAAAGCCTTCCTTTCATTCTGCACTCAGCCTGTTTCTCAGTCTCAGCTTTTCTGTAGGTACAGCAATGTTTTGAGTCCTAACATTTAATTACATTTCATACTGTAAATAAATGAGATAGTATTGAGATGCCCTTGGAACACAGTATATCACCACACAACTAGTTCCAGGCATCTTCCAGGTTATTTCCCTTCTCAGTGGGCTTGGATGGGCAGCAGTGTGTAGGAAAGGCTTGGGTTTTATTTGAGCAAATGGAGGGAAATATCTATTTACAGAGCCCATGTTAGAATACTGATTGTCCACATGAACAGAGCAGCACAAGTACCCAACTAAAACCAATCTTTCAAACTAAGAGTCAGTGTACATATAAAAAATAATTAGGATACTTTTGATGGAAAAAACAAAGATGGGGACATTACTAGAAAAATCATGAGCCTTTATTAAATGCCATTTTTAGGACACCATCCCACAATTACTGAAAAAAGATGAATATTAGGTGAAAAATTTTGTGTGTCCTATATGTGTATGCTTATATTTAGATGTGTGTATATCCACATATGTATATACTCAACAAACACACCTATCTATACAGACACACAGGAGGGATAGATAGTTAATGCCAGTGTGGAATGATGGGAACATTCATGCTCCTCTACAACCGATAGCACAAGCTTCAAAGTGGCCAAGCAAGTCAAGTGATGCTCCTCCTACAACGTGTAGGAAGTTTGCTAACACAGCACCTACCTCTGCAGAGGAGGAGATTAGATCTTAGACCAGGTTTATCCACCCAACCAAAGTTCCCAGTCTCCTTCAGAAGGATGTTATTCCCCTCCCTTCCCCAAGCAGAGTTTACAAACCTGCATCATCAGAACTGGCACTAAGGGCAAGTTTCAGACACGTTATCACACTGACTTTGTCACTCTCAGGCTCTGGTGCCCTGCTGTTCCTCACCACAGCCCAGATCCCACTGCACCCTCACATCACACATCGACACCAATAGAGCTGCTTGTAACAGGCTTTGATCTGCCTGTGCCACACATGGGAATTTCAACTTCTTGTAAAAATAGTACCTAAGAAGAGTACACACCAGGAAGTTAACTAGAGGTTATTATCTCATTACGAGAGCTCACAGTGCACTTAGATTCACTTAAGACGACAGTAAGTTATCACATGCAGCTACAGCTGTTGTTTTGTACTCCTCAAGCCCAACACACAACTCCTATGGTCTTCTGGAGGTGGCAAGAATAGGATTTTGTCATTAATTTGACATTCATACAAATGACTTATGCAAAAATCATCAGAAAACAGCAATTCCTAGAAGGTAATTTGGTGTTTCCTGCTTGGGAATGGCTAAGGTTTTAATTTCTGCTTACTGTCTGGTATTTGGGTTTTATTTAATATTCCCAAGTAGCATCTGAACATACAGTTTCTCTCATTTTTTTTAACTTCCCATAATCAGACAGACCAAAGCTTTTAAATTTTCCTAATCCATGTGCTACCTGCATCAAAATGTGTACTGACATCAGTGAGTGAAACGTGCCACATGAACCAGAGCTTGGGAGTTTTGTGAGAAAGCTTATCCTCCCAGATAAATAATGATCAGACAAATTAACCTGTCACAGGAGGTCACACGTATCGCTCTGCTTGCAAGGCAAACCCCAGACTAACGTGAAAAAGTGTCATTTATTAACAGAACTGGGAGCCACTGCTTAAGTTCTACCCAGAAACTAAATTAGCACTGGTTAATAAACCCATGGCCTCCACTGCTCTTCACAGCACACGTGAAAAAGAGCCAAGCTCAGCACCGAGTCCATCACAGTGACTTCTTTCCTGGCAGAAACACCAACGCCCCAGAGAACTGAATGGAAGGAGCAATAAGGCTTTAGCAGCAGAAAAGACTGTGGAATCACATGCTTTTCAGGCTGGTATTTGATCCCATCCACCCCTATGGCAGCACACAATGAGTTTTTGAACTTCCTCACTGCAGCTGATGCTAGAAAACTTCACCAGGCATCATTACCCTCACTGCTTCAGGGTACACCAGATCTCTGCTCAATTTAGGAATCACATACCTAGAAGAAGGCCTGTCAGAGCAGTGACTAGCTCTGGAACTAGGACGTTCAGGCTCAGGATACCGGTAACTCCCAGGATCCACATAAGCACTGCTGGTGCTATCATAGTGTCTGTACCGTGGGTCGTACTGTCCATAGCTATCCTCCTAGAAAAGAGATTGACATGAGGTAAGAGGCCTCCCTCCTCCAAGATTAAACCTTTAAAACCAAATCACCATGTACCCCATACTACCTGAAGAGATGCAGATCAACAGACAACAGAATAGCTTTCAGTACCTCTTATAGTCAAGCACTTTTTATGCTGAATTTCAGAAATAAAAGAGTTACATCTGGACTAAAGGCAGTTCAGCCACCACGCTGGCCACTCTGCTGAACTCAGTAATTCAGGCAGCAGATGGAAACCAAACCCCAACACCTGGGCAGCTCACACAGCACTGGCTGCCAACTTTTTCCAAAGAATCAAATAAAATGCTGTCAGCTGACATCTGTGCCAACTGGAATTGGTATCTGCAACTACTTTAAGTTTTTATAACCTTTGTTATCATTACTGCTATCTGGATTTTCCCTACAATTAAACACTTAAACTCTCTATTGAATGTCCATCGTGACAAAACTGTTTAAACTCATAATTCAAAGATGAAAATCACTAATATATGCTGGGACAGGGGGAGGGATAAAAGCAAAATTTACCATGTAATAAAGATGAGCTGTTCTGGGGTCTGCAGGAGGATAAGGAGGTGGATACGGAGGCTGGTAAGCATCGTAAGGATGTCTGTAGTAGTAGTAAGGGTTCTGGGCTGGACCAAGGGCATCCTGAGGAGTCTGAGGCAGGGATGGACGCTGCAGGTCTTGTTGCACATTTGGCATGGCTGTCTGGCTGCTGGTGGTAGAAGGGGCTGAGGAAGTTGGAGCACCTGGCTGTCCAGAGGCTGGCTGCTTATCAGGACTTGTCTGATCGTACCTTGCTGCCAGCTGGGCTGAACCTGCCTCTTGGGCACCCACAGGCTGAGGATGGTTGCTCAGCTCCTGGTTCTCACGCTGCTGCGATGCCGGCATGACTTTAGTCCCCGCAGCACCCTGGTAGTTTGAAGGAACTGAGGACTGCCCAGAAGAGGCTGGTTGCTGCATGTGAGCTGCTTGCATTTGTGGTTGAGATGGCAACGCTCCCTGTACAGCTCTGTCTGATACAGCCTCATGCTGTACATCTTTTGTCACCTGTTGATAGAAATGCTGTTTGTCATGCATCTCAGGACCCACCTGACCAGCACCACCAGCCGACTGCTGAGGATATACTGGACCATGAGAATGTGACTGGTGATGCACCTGTACAGAATTATTTGCACTGCTTTTCTCCAACGTCCGTGACACTGTGAAGTCGAGCGCTCCAGCAGATTCTTCTTTGCTATTTGAAAGGTTTGCAGAATTACTAGCCTGTGCTACAGAATTAACAGGGGGGACTAGTGCATTTGCACTTCCACTGGGGAGATTCAGCCCAGGAGAGACAGATGAGTTAGACCCTGGCTTGCTAGCAAACTCAGGAACAAAACCTTCCATATTGACATTTTTTTGCCCTTCTGGAGCCAAATTAAGCGGAGTTTTCACAAGCAAGTTTGCAGGCTGATTCGAAGCTGTATCAGATGAATTGACAGGGGTTTGTAATAAATTATGCTTTAACAAATTAGTATTTGGAATTGCATTAACTAATAGAGATCCAACTTGCATCACAGATAATGGCATATTTTCCCCAGAAATGATTCCACCAGCATGTGAAGTCTGGGGACCCATTGCAGGCTTGTCCCCAACCCCAGAGTCCTTCATTGGTTGATTGTTTTCATTGCTGCTTAGCTGATTAGATAAAGAAATAGAAAAATTAATTGGCTGAGGCAAGTTATAGCTTTGATTAGGCTGAGCAATCAGGATAGGCTGATGTTGCAAAGACTCTGTAGGTGGAGAAGACAGCAAACTTGCATAACCAGAACTTGCCTGAGACTGAAGTGCCTCCTCTTCTCCCATTTTGGGAGGATTCTCAAGATTTTCAGAAGTTATATTTCCATCTTGGGAAAGCTGCACAGCAATAGTCCCTGGTTTACTTGGCTGCTGATTAGTTAGGCCTTCTTCTGGTGGCTGAATGACTTCTACGGTTTGCTTGGCAGGTACATACACTGTAGGAGCAGCAGGAGCCAGAAGAACATTTCCCCCAAAATTAGGTAACTCATTGTGAGCCCACAAAGTTGTTGCTGGGCTATCACACTTCTTAACTGCCCCCTGAGCTCTTGTTGAGGACCTTCTCTCAGATACTGATTGTATGGTTTCCGTAACGGGTCCAGAGTGCAACATATTTCCAGCTTCACCAGTGACTGCAAGAGGCAGTGGGTGACCCTGAGGCATGAAAATAGTTTCCAGGTTATCTGGTGGCTGTTCAAGATTGCCTGGGGACGCAGCCAGCACAGCTGTATTCTTCTTGATATTCTTTTGGTTTGAGTGGTTCTCTCTTAACTCAACCACCATCTTTGCTTGGTCAATCTCTGCAGGTTTTATACCAACCCCATGGGACCTTACAGGCTCAAAAGAACTATTTGCACTCGTTTGAAATACTCCTGTAGGCTTAGGAGGACTTGGAGTTGGCGGCTGGGATAGATTACCATGGTAGTTCTTGCTAAGGTGTGGCTCACTTGAATCACCTTCCAAAGGAGAGGAGTCAATCTGTTTAAAGAAACTAGCAGAAGATTCTTCATCAGGCTTCCCACTTTCCTGCTGAATAAACGTACCGACTTGCTCTTGAGGTCTTGCTGAGCTAGAAGTGCTCCTATGGCTAATGTTGCTATAGTTTGAAGATACGCTATCTGGTCGGACGGGGTGAGGTAATGAATCAGGTGCCTCCAAATTTGGTCCTCCTTCAGCATGGCTCACAACAGCATTCTTTGGAAGTATCTGACCTGGAAAGGATCCGTATCTGTACAGATCAGGGCCAGCAGCAGGGGATGAAGCGCTGATGTTCTGTGGTTCACTTGGCAGCACTTCTTGATTCTGAATGCACTCCAGGTTCTCAACATTTTCATACTGTGATCCACCATTCCCAGGTGCATCACCTACACGTGCCCTGTCATCACCAACAAACACAGGGTGCTTAGCAGCCTGTGCTTCCTGCTGACTTAAAATTTTAGGAAAGTACTGGACATCCAATCCTTTTTGTACCACTTCACTGCCTGAACCTGTACCCATCTGTGCCTGAGAGAGAACGTTAGTTGCAAGCCGCTGAGGATGCACTGGCTGGTGATACAAGGACGTCAAATTTGGTTGACAAGCATCAAACTCTGTTTTCTCAGCTAAGTAATTCTTTTCAGATGACAGTATTTCTTCATTTTCTGCCTCATCCCCTTTGAAAAACATGGAGAGAGTTCCTGAATCTCGATCTGTGGGAGCAGGCCTATTTGATGTTACAGATGTATCTGGAGACTGGTTTTTGGGGTTATTTTCCTGAGCTGCAGGAATGACAAAACTGGAGTCTGGCAATGGTGGCTGTGGGTAGAACTGTTCCTGGTATGGCTGACTTAACCACGTGTTAGTCATTTCTGTGTTCTGCCTAAAGACATTTCCAGGCTGGATGCTGTTCATGTGATGACTGCTATTTGCAGAGCTGCTTTTCCCATTCTTTTCACAGCCAACGGCTAAAGGCGCTTGCATGATATTCTGTGGAATACCCTGGTGTACAGGGCCCTGCTGTAAATTCATTTGTGCAGGAGGATGAGAAGTGCTAACAGGAGACTGTGAAATGTTATGAACATCCATCTGAGAAGACGGCTCAGGATAGGGCACAAAATTCCGGACTGGAGACTGCATGTTACCTTGAACAGGCCTCCACTGAGACACGGGCTGCTGAGGAGGTGGACGGAAAAGGGGCGTGGCATTGGGTCCTGATGGAACACCATTCGGATCTCTACTAACATCTGGTCTACCTCCGGGTTGGTTTGACGCAGACACCACTCCAGGATGCACACCGAAAGAATTTTCAACTGCAGCTCCTGTATTATAATGCAACGGTACTGGAGGCCCATGGAGTCCAAGATCTGGGTTTGGATGCATTTCTGTACTACTGTTGATAGGATATGCTGGGGATGATGAAGGGACATTAGAAAACATACTGGTATTTATTCCTGGTTGAGATAGAGGAGCGGATAAAGACATGTGCGGTCCATGAGGATTGTCCCCTGCATGTGACAGTGAAGGATGCATAACGGCTGGCTGGGGAAACACCGCTGGGGAAGAACTTTGCATAACCAACGCATTGCCCTTGGATGGATTATCTAAAGGGGAACCCTGGGGAGTTTGTCTGCCAAATGCAAAAGGGTCTGTCACAGGCTGCACAGGGGCAGCTGTTGCATTGGCTCGTTTACTGAGCGAGCTGTTTCTCCAGTACACGTTCCGAGCGATGCCCGCGGGAGGTGGAGCTGCCGCTCCTGCTGGGACAGTCTGTGGAGGCTGCTGCATGACGGCACCCGGCAGGCTCAGATGCTGCACGACAAACTAGTAGTGGATGCTGTAGAAAGACTCCTTCTTCTGCCCTGTTAAGGCAAAAAGAGATGACAAGTCAGTTTCCTTTCTCACAATGCATACAGCACCTAAGCAATGTTAACTTTAGAAACAACATTACTCAAAGAACTCCAAGTAGAAAATCTCTCTCTCTTCTCCAGGATGTGTAAGAAATTTACACCTAACATGGTGTTCCTAAATCCAAGTCCAGCATCAATGAAGCTTAATGCTGTGTGGTAACAATGCACATTATTTAACAACCATACTAAGAAATAACTTCAAGAATAATTAACCACCCACAGTTCAGTCCCATACAAAGGTTACATCTCAGACTGTTAGAACACCAGTAGTATTACACTGTTACGTTTCCCCAAACCCATCTTAAGTAGAAGTACACATCACAGACAAGATGCAGTCAGCCTAGAGTAGAACCCAGAAGCACTTCAATTTAATTATAAAGAGTTGAGAAATTATCTAATTCCATTAAAGACTACTGGTGCTCAACGTGAATGGACCTTTTTACAGGTAAGATGAGAGGCAAACATCTCAAGAAAGAAGTCATCAGACATTATTCTCCTTCACAGAACTCGGTCTGTTTCTGTTTTAACACAGGAAACATTGTGTAGGACAGGGGAGTTATTTATTTTGAGAAAGGCAACTGGGTTTTCATCATAAATATTCTCTCTTTTAAATGAATGCTGCATAATAGCAAAACTGTGTTTATAAAAGAAAATCAATCCCCCCTTAACACTTATTAATTAATCAATGTTCTCACTTTGACACCAGTGGGACTTTGGCACAGTATCAGGGTCAGAGCTGTATGTCAGAGTGGAAAGGACAGGCACAGAAGTGTTCCAACTCTGACAGCAAGAATGCCAAACACGACCAGTTAGGAATTTGGTACACAGGATGCTCAGTAGATTAATCAGGCACGTGTATTTTTCAATTCTATCATCCCTTATTCTGGAGAGGAGGGAAACTCACAAAACCAGGTTTCTTCTTCAATATTTTTCCAGTTCAGCTCAGTGAAGCTTTAAGAACATGGGACAGTCTTGTTTTCATTGAAACCTAGAATGCTTCGGGTTGGAAGGCACCTTCATGCAGTTCCTCCCCTGCCATGGGCAGGGACACCCTCCCATCAGCCCAGGGTGCCCAAAGCCCCATCCTACCTGGCCTTGAACACTGCCAGGGAGCAAAAGCTCCTCCCTCCCTCCAAATAAACAAGTGCTTTAATCCAACACACTGCAAAGTGGAGAAGGAAAAAAACCCAAACCCCTAATTAAAACATCTGCCAAAAGAGTTACCTCCTGGAAAACACCACCTTAACTGGATAAAATGTTGCTATCTAGCTAACAGTTCTGTTCTGAATGGAAAAGTTGTTTCTGAAATACAGTTGAGCACAAAAGCCAACTGTTTTTACAGCTTAAATACCCACTCCCAAATTTCTGAAGTAGACTTCACTCCTTGCAGTGTCTTATCAGATGTACACAATGAAAAAGCATCCCACCACTTTACACCGTGTCTCTGCAACAAGCAGTACCAGTGGTTAGCAAAATAAAATCAGCGTAGCGTTCTCCTTTGAAGCGCTGGCTTGCCATTCCTACCACAACATCTCCAACACTGCATTACAGAAGTTCAATATGAGGGTATCAGATTCCTTACAGAAGGGAAGTTAATATTAACAGACTGCACACAGCAGTGAAAGCATGCAAGATTTGAAGAATTAAGTCCAAATAAAACCAACCTGCCCATGTCAGGTAATTTAAACAGAAGATATCAACTCAGTGATACTGACCCTCCCTGGCCCCAGTCCAGAATTAACAGCAGTGCTGATCTGAAGAAATTTATAGATGAGAAATAACTCTGCAAGTTAAGATCCATCCGTCTCTGCTTTATCTAGTTTTGGAAATTCTTAACTTGCAGCAGGTTTATTAATAGATAATGCTGAGCAGCTTGCTAAACATTAGTCACCAGAAATAACAATTGCAGAAGGTGTTTCCAGACATGCCAAGAAAATGCTACCAAAGAGGAAAAGCAAAAAAAAAGATTAAAACTACCCTCTTGCCAAGCCCATCAATAAATTTCACCTGATGAGCTCTATGGCCATGATTGGTTTTAAATTCCTCTGAGAAAATTTATCTGCTAGAAGGAATAATTTATTTGGGGGAATTAATTTAATCCTATCTCCAAGGGACATAAGCTAAATAAATTACTCTTAAACAAGAATAAGTATGCCCACAAAGGAGGTTACAGAGTACTAATAGCAATTCTCATGTGTACCTATATACACACACACACGTTTGCACACACGTGTGCACATACCAAGCAGTGAATAACATGTTCCCAGATTCCTAGGAATGAGAACTGAGATAATTCAAAATCCCGCTGCAATCCCAAAGACAAGAATAGCTGGGAAATGAGATTGGCAGCTCTAAAGTCAGTATCTGGGACACAAGTTTTTCAGAGATTATTTTTTTCCTACACAGACAGCTGCACAGATGTGGACGACCCTCAGACAGAACACACTCTGCACCTTTAGCACCACCAACAGTTTCTTACCGGCTTTCTCACAGAAAATAACCGCAGTTACAAAGGTTATTCGGGGAAAAGAGCTCTCTGGGAACCAGAAGCACAGAGCTCGATGTGACCCATGACAGCAGCAGCTCAAGACATTCCCCTTTGGCATGTAAGGGAGCCTGCCCGCCAGCCCATCGCACCAGCGGGTCCCGAACCCTTTGAGGCCACTGTACTACTGAGTCAGCACCAGTTGCTGCTCCACTAAAGATCTATGGCACTTGGCAACTCGGAAAACAACCACCCTGAGTTGTTGTGAGAAGTATCGCGGCTTGCCAAACGAAATAGCGAGCGTCAGGAGGTGCTTCTGACCGCCGAATCTCTCCTCCTCTCCCCCGCCGCCCGAAGTCTCGCTCGGAACGCCCGCAGTGAGCGCCGGTCCCACCGCGGCACTCACTCGAGGCGACCCAGAGCAGCCCAAATCCCTCAGCAAAGACGTGTCGGCAGCGCGGCAGCACGGCCCCGCTGACTGCGGCTGCGTTTCACCCCTTCGCCTCTCCTTGCGGCATCACAAACCGCCCCGACCGGGACTAGGGCCCCCCAAAGTCCCGGGACTGCCGGGGACCCGCCGCCTCCCCCGCGCTGCGACAGGCAGCCCTTGGGTCCCACCGCCCCGAGGCCCACCCGCGCTAAAGCACGGCGGAGCCGGGCAGCTCCAGCCGCACAGAGAGGACACACCGGCCGCCGCCAGCCCCGGGGCCCGCACCTCAGGCCCTGCGCTCCTCAGGGAGCCTGCCCGGGATCCTCGGCCCTCCGGTTGCCCCCCCCGCCCCCCTTCCCCGTCCGCCTCAGGGCCCAGCCCGGCCTTCCCCTTCCCTCAGCCGCCCCTCGCGCTGCGCCAGCGCCCGGCCCCGCCTCACCGTACCTGGCAGCCCCCCACCGACAGAGGCCTCTCAGCGGCGGGCGCCGCCCCCCTCACGGCCGCAGCACCGGCCCCCTCCACCGCCGCCATCTTGGAACATCCGGCTCGGAGTTCCGCTGCCGCCGACGTGTCACGCCGCGTCGCGCGGTGACGCCACGGCGCGTGCGGGGCCCGGCGCCGCGCGCGCTTGTTTGTGTTTCTCTGCGGCCGGGCGGCCTTCCTTCCGCGTTCCCTGCCAGGGGAAGGGGGGCGGCGGAAGCGTCGGAGGGCAAAAAACAACCACCTCGCACAGTTAAGGGCGGAAGCGGCCTCGGTGACGCCGCGAGTTGGCGCAGGCGTGTTGCGGGCTCGGCTGTCACCGGTTCGAGTCCCGGCTGGGGCGGCTCCGGGCGCGGCCGGTCTTTGCGCCTCCCCGGCTCGGCCTCGGGCTGCGGGCGCGCTGAGGGAGCCCGGGAGGGGAGCGGCGCTGCCGAGTCCTTGCCCTTCACGGGGCTTGGAGTGGGATCCCCGTGGGGTTGCCGATCTTCTCGGGAGCAGCACAGCGAGCCGCGTCCCGCCGGGCTCCCGCGGGGACTTCCGAGCCCTCGGGTTTTCCGGGCCGGGTGCAGTGGCGGAGGCGGCCGCCAGGGCGGGACAGAGGACCGCCGGCCCGGCCTAGGCCCGAACCCGCCGTGCCGGGGCGGGAGCCGGGGGAGCGGGATGGCTCCGAGCCCGCCCGGGGTGGCTGAGGACGAGGAAGAGCTGGGGCGTGTTTTTTGGGGGGAAGGGGCGAACGCCCGGCAGCGTCGCTTGCCGCAGGGGCCCGGGCGGGGCAGGGCCGGTAGTGACAGGGCGCTCGGAACGCTAACTTAGCCCAAAAGCTTCGGCAGGGGCTTGGGCTCAGCCCGGGGGTACGCAGCTCTCCCGGGGGTGGCAACTCGGGGGCTCGTAGCGCCGCGAAGCCGTTTGTACAGGGAGGTGGGCGTTGGGGGGGTCGTAGGAGCCATCCCAGCATGAGACGGAGTGTCGAGGCCCAAGTCAGAGCATCCCTCTCCGCTCTGGGCTCCAGCTCTGCCTCAGGGCCTGTGCCCTGTGCTCGTGAAGGTTTATTTTGGGGTGAAAACTCTGTTCAAGCACCAGAAGGATGGGTCTCATTTATGGCTACAGCTGCTGTTCTGATACATCCCACTCTGTGCCCAACAACCAGCCCCGGAGAGAAAACACCAAATGCCCTAAACAAACATCTTAACCAAGGGTCATTACCAGCCCAAGAGCAGTTTCTGGTGGGTTGGGCATTACGGCAGGGTGATACCCCGGCAGCCCGGTCTGGGCGCTTTGATGCTGGTGTGGGAACCACAGGCAGCGCTGGGGTTTTCAGGTGCCTTTCATCTCCCTCCTTTGTAGGAGCAGTCTTCTAAACCAGCTTGTCAAACACAACTTCCCTAGGAGAGCATGAATTGCAGATAAAACCTTGGTCCTCGATATTTCCCCTGACAGGTGTAATCTGAGGAAACATGATTTTAATTAGCCTGACTGGCTTTTTACAGATATTCCATTGCCATTACCAGCATAACATCTATCCATAGCTATGTGTTTACACTGCATATCCAACCCCCTTACCGACCTCTGTGCATACATGTACAATGCAGACACTGGTGATGGGATCTCACCTTTGCTTTTCTCTTGATCCATGTGTGATCATCATGAATTGCCACGTGAAGACATTCAGTCCTGTCTTCCCCCAAAGCTTTCTAACTGGCTGTACTCAGCCAACACGGCCAGTCCTGGACTCAGGAGTGACCCCACTGAGAATGAAATAACAGTGTTTGATGGAGGAAGAGGGCAGCGTGTGTCTTCCTCTCCTGCCTCACCAGCTTGCTTGGGGTGCAGCACAAATGATACTCACCTTTTCCCATTGAGTTCAGATGATTTGTTCAGTCTCCAGGTTGCAGACACCCATAAGTACAGCCCTGTCCCAGGGAGCTTGCTAGTAAGAGAATCATAGAATCCCAGACTGGTCTGGGTTGGAAGGGACCCCAAGGATCACAGAGCTCCAACTCCCTGCCACAGGCAGGGACACCAACCTCCAGGCCTGGAGCTACACAAGGTTGCCCAGGGCCCCATCCAACCTGGCCTTGAACACCCCTAGGGATGGGGCACCCACCTCCTCTCTGGGCAGCCTGTTCCAGCCCCTCACCACTCTCTCTGTAAAGAACTTCCCCCTAAGATCTCACCTAACCCTTCCCTCCTCCAGCTTCACTCCATCCCCCTTGTCCTGCTGTTATCTACCCTTTTAACAAGCTGATTCCCCTCCTGTTTGTATGCTTAAGAGGATTGTTATGAGGTTAGAAACAGGGGAAATGGCAAAAGGAGAGTTTCTGAGTGTCAGTGCCCATATCGGGTTAGTCAGCTTGGACAAGCTGAGCTGTGTTTATTTACTCCTTTGGTTGCTGTGATTATTCCAACTACCCCAATCACATTAACTAGTGTGCAAGTCCAGAGGCTGCACCTGAAATGAATTTGGCTCCTTTTGAACATTCTTAAGGGGGTGATGGGAGCTGCAGTAACAATCCGGCAACCAGGGTTGGAGCAGCTGTTGGCAACTTTCAGAGCAAACACCAGTAGCCTGGAGGTAAAAGCAATACAGAGTAGCAAATTCTAAGTCCCATCTAATTGAGCAGGAATAATGAAAACAAAGAATGAAGAAAAAAAAAAACCCAACCAAGCCCTCCAGCATGTAAATAGTTCCGGATTCCTCACAGCATCCACATACTTGCCATCAGAGAGGCTGGGCGCTAATCTTGTTTTACACAAACACTTCTGAACCATCCCTTGGCAGAGGATAGAATTTTAGGGCTCTTCAGCCCTTTTCACCTGTAATACTAAAACACCTCTGCTTGCCCTGACCCATTCATTCCTCCCTCTGCATCTTCTGTTGATGTGAGAGGTTGAAATTCAGCTCCCAGCATCCTTACCAACACAATGAGCTTGCAGTTGGGCAACAGGGGTTGGTTGGAGGGGACCAGGGAAAGGCAGATCCTTCTGGATGGTTGGTGGGAAAGCCCAAAGCGTGGAGGGAGGGGAGTTGAAATTGGGGCTGTTTCTCCTGTTTCTCACTTAACTTTGCCTCAATCCCAGCTGGGGATCTGTGTGACCCACGAGCATCTCGTGTACCCCTCAGGGAAGCAGGGATGTGGGACTGGCAGGAGTTGGTGGGTCACCATCCACCTTCATACATGTCAGAGCTGTTAAAAACGAAGAACTAACCACTCAAAACTAAACTCTGTGTCCTTCCTCCTCTGCTGCTTAGAAAGCTCTTTCTGACCTCTAGTTTAGACTAGCTCATGGCCAATTTACCAGGATCTATTCACGTGCCAAGGCAGACCTCTTTGTCTTCCCTTTGCAGCCCCTTGCTTCTTAAATGAGCCCCATGTGTCTCGTTGCCTCTTGCAGAGTCACATTGTTTTGCACATCCTCAGAACCCCTCTTTTTTTGTTAATCCATCCAAATTCCCACCTCATCCATGAGCGTTGCCCACTCTCTCCTATCTGGTGTAGTCTTACTAATGCCCCACATTGGCATGAGCGTCTCCTGGGCAGCACGGAGGCATGCCCTGCCTGCAGCCAGCCACGGGACGTGTACGTGCAGGAGAAGCCTGGAAGGATGGGGCTGCGTGGGAACACGGCTGGATGTTCCCTGATGTGATTCATGGCCAGCACATGTGTGAATCGCAGCGAAGGCAGACACACTTCATCCAGCTTACCCCAGATGGGATGCAGCGAGGCACAACCGGGGAGGGGGAAGAGCACGTCTCAGGAAGCCCATCTCCAGGGTGTCCCTGGTGGGTAATGAGATCCTCACTGGTGTGCAGGGGGAAAAAAGGGTTTGGTCTTCAAGTTAAAACACTCCTTTGCATGGAGTTTGCTGGCACATCGCCTCCTTGACCTCTGAAGGTGCCGTGTTTTGCTGCTGCTGGGTGGCATGTAAAAAGACACCAGCTTCTCACCGGTCCGACAGCAAATGTCTGCGGCCCCAAATCGGTCTGGGGATGGATACCAGGTACAAGCACACACATGCCCTCTCCCTCCCTGGCCGAGGAGTGGAAAATACCAGCATTCCAGGAGTTACCAGGCTTATCTGATTTGGGAGGAGGTCCACAGCTCGACTATTTATATCCAGTTATTTGGGGACTTTGCAGCTGCATTTGGACTAGTGAGTCCCTGTGGGGAAGAGAAAGAATTAAATTACCTTAAACATCTTGAGCACAACAAGGATGGTGACCATTTCTGTGTGGGGCAGCATCGGTGAGACTTCCCCTCCAGTGCTGCTGCCCCTCAGCAGTGCCATCAGGTGGATTCCCAGTTTCTCCCCGTGCAAGACACCACATCTGAGAGCCCAGCCATACGCTCAGTGCTGTGTGAGAAGTAGGAAGCACTAAACATAACCCTAAGCCCCGCTCAGTGAGGGCTCTGTTTCCATAGGCACTGTGGAATTAAAAGCACATGGCCACTTTTCACCCTTGGCTGTCTCACCAGGCAGAGAACTCTCCTAAAAAACTGGTCAGGAAGCAAAGTTTTAAAGCATCAGGTGATAGGGCTTTGAACATGCATGAGACTTGCTCTTTAAAACAGCATTTCCATGTTCCCCTTTTTAGATCCCAACCTAATGGGCAGAGACCTGGCAGGACATCAGAGCATCCACAGCGCAGGTAAAAGGCTACCTGGGCAGAGCCCATCCTGGCCCAGAGCCTTGCAAACCCCAGTGTCTCAATTCTGGGAGAATTTTCCTTAAGTTAAGGAGAAAGTTTCACTGTCCAAAGCCCTGCTCAGAGCTTCAACCCAGAGAAGGAGACGTTAGGAAAGCAGTGGTGCTTTGAGCTGTGAGGGGCAGCCCCGCAGCACTGACAGGCACAGCAAGAATCAAGCCCAGACCCATTAACAAGCCCAATCCGGTAACGAAAACACCAAGTTCCAGTTTTAGTAAAATCTAGATGCCCAGAAGCATCATTTATTGCAAATCAGTTAACCAAAAAAAATACATCATTTTTGCAAACTACAACTTTGCATGTAGATAGCTTTATTACAGAAGATATCTTTTTCTTAAACTACGCTCTAGTTTATAAAACATAGGAAGATCCAACACCATGGGATGTTCTTCTCACTCATATTAGTCATGTCACAACAACAATGGTCTGAAATGTTAACTATGAGCACTCAGCAAGGTGCTGGGCCTTGAGAAATAGCTGCTTTTATTTGGTGTTCTCATGGAAAGGATCGAGGAAAAGGAATCCTCCTCTCAGGCTTTCTTGATGAACTGCTCTCTGTCTGTCTGTCCCACACACATATCTAGCCTTAGGGTGTCTGCTCCCCTCTGCACCCGAGTGAGTGATATTCCAACACCTCTCTAAGGTGATATATTTAAGACTTGTCCATTTAGATTTTTGAAACAAAATCCACCTTTTCTTTAAAAAGAACCCAAGGTATTTACAAACAATTAAATCTGCCACAGGCTTATACTCTATTTTACATGATACACAGGAAGAGTGCACATCAATATAGAAAAAAGATGCAGCACTCCTGACTAAAACAAGAACAACAAATGTCAACGGTTTCACGGCACAGACTGGCCTGTGCTGTCCTTCACCCTCCTGTTCGGCCAGTCCAGCATCCCACTGAAACCAGCAGCACCTTCCACTGAGCTGCCAGAGGAGCTGGATCTGGGTGAGCAGCACTGGGCTGGTGGCAGCGTTCTAAAATGCTTCGGAATCTCACTCAGGTTTTGTCTGCAGTAAGAGACACGCCTCCTTTACAACAGGCAGGCCATCCTTAAAATAAGGATGCTGTTTACAAGTTTATATTGGCATTTCTTTTCTTCAACAGTTAACTCAAATGCAAAGACAAAAAAAAAACAAAACAAAACAAACCAGTAAAGATATTCAAAGTAAAATTAAGTCTCCTTTGGAGTAGAAACTCCACAGTTCCGGGTTTGGATGTACTCCAGAGTTCTGGGCTTGCTCTCTTAACAGTTTGGCAAATACACAGCTTTTTGGTGGGGGACAATATTCATGTTACATCAGGGGTTTTTAGCTTAGAACTTGTTCTTACAGGTCTAGAATCCCAATTTTATTTTAACTTTTTTTTTTTTTAAGATCATAAAAATCATTTAAATATATATATTTTTTTGTATATATATATATAAAAAAGGAGAGAGAACAAAAATTCCTATTATCAAGGCAAATGTACAACTATATAATACTGAAATTTAAACAAAGATTCGTGACTGGTACCAAAAAATGTCCTCTCAGATATTATGGCAAAGGAAACATTTTAAAGTACATTTCTAAAAATCTGTCCACACTTCTTTTTTTTCTTTTTTCTTTTTTCTTTCTCCTAAGGAATGGCATTTTTAGTCAATTTTTCATTCCTTTTCTTTCTTAGATCTCTTTCAGAGTTGAAAGAGAAAAAAAAATAAATTAATGACATTTCAGCATCACAAATCATTGCTTATAGCTTTACATAAACATTTCCTCTCAAATCAAACACAGTGAAACCCCCCAAACAAAAGAGAATGTCCTATAAAAACCTAATTTTTTTGATCTCTTGGAACACAACTGGTGTTCCACTTTGAGTTCTTAACAATAGAACATATAAATAAAAAGGCAGTGTTTCCATGTAAAATAAAAAGTACATAAATAAATACTAAAAAAAAAAGGAATTAATTTGTCTTTTTAATTTTTTTTTTATAAAAACATATTTTAAATGGATCCTTTAATAAAAGCATCCAAGGTCCTTTTAAAAAACAGATCTCCCTCCAGCTTCTGCCTCCCGCTGAGCACCAGCGTCTCTGAAACACCATCGTTTACTTGAAGGCTTCAGGGATGTGTCCCATCTGTGACTGCATACTCGTGGGAGGGCTGGAGATGCCCTCGGACCAGTCGGACACGTTGGAGTGAGGAGATGAGCTGGACCACTGGTCCGGTGACTCCGGAGATGGTGTTAGGAAAGGGTGGTCGGGCACCTGGAGCTGGTGGCTGGGGGTGTTGTCCAAGGGGGAGGAATAACTGTGCTGGGAAGGTGGAGTTAGAAACTGAGTGGTGGTCATGGGCTGGGCGAGGGAGGATGGCAGAGATGTGGGCAGCATCTGGGAATCTTGAGGCAGGATGGTGTGGACTGCCATGGTACTGCTGCTCACCGGCTGCATGTCAGGCTGGCTCAGCTCGGTACCAAGGAAATTCTGGCCGATGTGGCCGCTGGCGTTGGAGCCGGGGTTGTGATGCTGCTGCGGCTGCTGCTGCTGCGGCTGCTGCTGGGGCTGCTGCGGCGGCTGCTGCTGCGGCTGCATGTTTTGCTGCTGGAGCTGTTGCTGCTGCATCTGCTGGAGCTGCTGGCTCTGCATCAGGTGAGGCTGTGAAGCCAGCCGGGTGGTGGGCATGGCTTGGTAGCTCATCATCTGCGACAAGCTGGTGGTGGGCAAGCCATTGTGCAGGGAGGTCATCATGCCGTGCTGGAGGTTTTGCGCCTGCTGATGGGTGGCTGGTTGCAGGTTGCCTCTCATGGGGTTGTACTGACTCTGGACCATGCCATTCTGCAGCCTGCTGAGCCAGTCACACTGCCCGTTCAGACTGGCCGCTCCGCCGACGGAGAAATTCATCGGGGCGTTGGTCATCACCGTGCTGGGGCTGGAGACGGGGAGGTGAGAGAGACGTGGCGGCACCGAATCGAAGGCCATCCTGCTGGAGTTGCCCAGGGCCATATCCTGCTTCCCCGCCATGTTGAGGTGATTGATGCTCATGTGGGCATCAGGCATGCCTGGCAGATGGTTCAGAGGCATGGAAGGGGACTGCTGAAACGGAGAGGTCATCAGCGGAGGGGAGGCAACATCCGACAGGTACCCATGGGGCGACTCCAAGGAATCCACTGGAGACAGCACACTGGAGTTGTCAAGCAGACATCCTTTTCCATCTTGCGACTTTTTCCTCCGGGCTTTGAGGTCTTTGGCATCCTTGCCATTGCAGCTCAGGCCCTTGGTGCTCGGCTTCCTGGCCTTCTTGCCCTGGACGGCAGGTTTCAGGTTGCCGATGTAGCTGTTGGGAGAGCAGAGCGGTGGGGACAGCGTGGGTGCCCCCAGCGGGCCGTTGTGCAGCGGTGGGCTCCGCACCAGGTTGTACTCGTCCAGCAGCCTCACGATGTCGTGGTGCATGCGCTCCTGGGCGATGTCCCGTGGGAGACGGTCCATGTGGTCCGTGATGTCACGGTTGGCAAAATGGTCCAGCAGCACCTTGGCGGTTTCGTAGCTCCCTTCTCTGGCTGCGAGGAACAGTGGGGTCTCCTCCTAGAAAGCCAGCAAAGGTGGTTAGGTGTAAGTTCACAGGTTCTCTTGGCTAACACAGTCCTGAGCTACATGCCCAGCACCATGTACTTGGGTGGCAGAGACGCTCATTGTCTCTCCTCTGGTGAGAGACCAGACTCTCCTGCTGAGCCACATCCTTACAATGCTATCAGACCCTACAAGTGACCCAGAACGCACAAGGAGATAGCCAAGTAAGCACTGACTCACAAGCACTGCACGGCCTCTCAGCATCACCTGTAGGACCAAATCCCACAATGCATCCTTGAGCTAAATCCAGCAGCTTCATTCACAGCAGAACAATCAAATCAGAGTCTCGGTGCCAGACAGTGTTGTGTTTTAGGCCAAAATTACCCTTTAACAGACTCCCCAAATGGTTCTTTCCAGCCCAGGAGATCCCTACCTTATTGTTCTGCATATCCTTATTGGCACCATTCTTCAGGAGGACTAATGCAGCTTCAACATTATTCACAGCAGCTGCCCAGTGCAGTGCCGACTTGCCTGCAGAGGAAGACCACAAAATACAACATGCATTAGTAAGGGATGAGAGTAACAGTGAGCAGCCCTTTCCTTCCACCTCTGAGGGAGCGTTTCAGCAACCCACAGTACCTAGATCATCCACGGCATTGACGTCTGCATGGCAGTTGATGAGATCGTCCAGCATGCCCTCCACAGCCAAGCGAGCAGCCAAGATCAGAGGAGTGGTCCCGTCGTGCATTCGGGCATCGAGATCGGTTGCCCTGTTCCTAATCAGGATCTGTCACAACAAGGGCCAAAGCAGGGGAAACACAAACGTTAGGAGGGACAGACAGCAGACACAGCAGGTACCTGGGTCTCAGGACCTGCAACCCCCTTTCCCGAGGCTGATCCCTCCAGTCCCCACTCCCAGTCTGGGGGCACACATCTGAGGGGTTGCTGCTTCACCGTGCCATTCCCTGAGACAACAAGGGCTTCAGGTCTCAAGCCTTTCACCCTGCACCTCGCCAGGACAACCCAGCAACCTGGCAATAAGCTCAGTCGTGTGGCACCAGCACTTCCCCCTAGAAACCCCCAAAATCGGTGGCGAAAACGATCACTTACCTGGAAGACTCCTTGGGCATCTGCAGAGACGGCAGCATGGAGAGGCGTCCTGCCCATGTTATCCTGGATGTTTGCATCAGCACTGGCTTCCAGGAGGCGCTTGGCAGCGTCGGAGCGCGAGTACCGGGCAGCCAGGTGAAGGGCGGTCTCGCCGGTGCGGTCAGTCTGGTTGTGTAAGCTGGCGCCTTGGTAAATGAAGTCCGAGATGACAGCAGGAGCATCATCTTCCTCTTCGCTATTCCCGGTCTCCAGGCCTCCTCCGCTGCACGAGGCGATCATGAGGGGGGTGAAACCATCTGAAAAGCACAAGGGAACTCAGTGGAGAAAAGGCTTTTTGCCCTTCCGTAATGCGGGCGGCTCAGCGAGATGCTCTGCCTGCGATAGATGTCTATTCTCATGGGTGCATCGAGACTGAGTTCCTGGCTGGATCTAAACATCAAACATGAATATCCTTCCTCTGATATGGATCTGAAATTCCGTTGTGGTATCTCACCACTCGCTGCTTTTCCTATTTCATCTGCTAGCTCGCAGGCTGACGCGCATGCTGCAATTTATAAGGAAGGCTGCTCAAAGCAAACCTAAGTATGGTACAGCACAGCCTTAAATATTCTTACTATCCCAGGGAAAAATGTCACAGATGTTGGGAAGACCAAATACTTGTAATAATTTAAAAGCCTATTAGCTATTAATGACGCGAAAAACCTGAAGACTGCGGAATGTGCAGTTTGGTGGGAGGAGAGGAATCTTGGAGGGGCAGAGAAGCAAGCTGGATGATTTAATAGGTAATTCTTCTGTATTCTCTGATTTCCATCTTAGTTACCAAACAAAAGAGACCTCAGGGAAAGCAAGATATGATAGGGTCTATCTCTAAATCAGGCACAACAGCAACCGTGTGATGCAGAACAGCCAGCAGCAACCCTGTACTGGCAATAGAGACAGGTAGGGCTGCCTGCCACTGCTCACTGCGAGGGCTAAGGCAAGGCTTTAGATTAACTGGCAAGCTGCACAGAAGGGAAAGGAGTCCAGCTTACCGGGACCTCTGACGTTGACATCCATGCAGTCTGCATCGATCTCTCCCTGTGGTGGAGTAGGCGCCATGGAGGAGATGCGCAGGTCGGCGGCATCCAAGTGCTGCTGGGTCCACTGCCTGTGATCCGTCTGGTCGTCCGTGTCAGGCAGCATCGCCTGCTCCTCGAACTGAGAACGAGAGTGGGAAGTGAGCACAGAGCAAAGTGCACAAGTCAGGGTGGGAGGAGGAGGCTGAGCTCCAGTGTGGGAAGTTTGGAGTCTCCAAGGTGCATCTGTCACACGGGGGTTTGCGAAGGAGCCGGCACCAGCGATGCTCAGCACAGACAGGGCCCCAAGGGTCCCCCCAAGCTCTGCTGCTTCCCGCAGCGCTCTGCTCCCCCTGTGACAAAACCCTACTGGCAGCCCAGAAAGGGAACGCGGCAGCGAGCTTACCCTGAACTTCTTGGTGTCCAAGGTCTCCTCATCACCCCACTCATTTTGGTTGTCATCCATCAGCGTGCCGTCTGAAGCATTTTTGAGGGGTCTTTAAAAATAAAACCACACAAAGCATGAGCTCCTCTGCAGGAACTAGTCCGTGACGGACTGTGTTCATCTACACACACAAACTGACAGACAAACGAACAAGGCAATTTCCAGAACCTTCCCCTCAGGTCGCCCTTCATCTCTCACCAAGTGCAGACAGGTCACGAAGCATTTAAAAACCTCCTCCAGATGGGAACACTGTTTTCCCCATGCAGAACTTTTAAGAAACCCCGATTTTTCTCCTCCCCACTACACCAATATGTTGCAGTAGAGACCAAAACTCCGAGGGGTTCTCTCAGAAGAGCCCCAACCAGCCCTGCTGTGCTCTGTTTAAGGGGTTAGCAAGCAAACTACTCACTTCAGTCCAACCGAGTCCTCCCCGAGTGGTTCCCGTCGCTTCTTCTTGCTCGACTCGGTCACTTTGAAACCTTCTGGGAACCAAAGCTGCCCATGCTCCCTGCGCCGCTTACGAGACACCAGTACTCCCACTCCAATGCACGCAAACAAGACCAGCGCAGCCACCACCACGTACATAGGATACAGCTGGGAGTTCTTCGTGGGCTCAGCTGTTTCACCTACAAAACAGTGGGGCACAAAGAGACGCTGAGACATTAAGCTGCATAGCAAACCAGTGAGAGAGTGGAAATGAAGGAAAATTAGTTAATAGAGGTACCTAAGTCTGATCTAAATCAGCTTCCCCCCCCCCCCAAAATAAGGTCATTTTATACGCTATTAATCAGAATTGCAAACTATTGGCAAATTCTCGGCTGCACAAGCCAGCCTGCATCAGGAGACAGCTTCACTTTTTTCTCCTTTAAGGAAAAGGATTAGCAAACTTCAAATCATTGCGCTTGCATTGAGCTGTTAAGACAAAAGGATTTAGGGGGGATTTTCAAGATACAAACTTCAACTCCTTGCATGTCACTGATTGATTGGAGCTGGTTGGGTTTTCTTTTTCTTTTCTTCCTTTTTTTCTTTTCCCTCCCCTAACTTTTATAGTGATAATGATTTTGAAATAAACCTGGACTAAGCAAAAAATAATAAACTGGTTTTTCAATTTCTTTCTTTAAAAAAGAAGAAAAGATGGGGGGGTTATTAAAACCAGACTGTGCTCAAATGCAGCCAGCTCACAGATAACCTAAACATGGATGAGGATGGAAAGTTCTGGCTGTCTCTCCTCCCCAGCCAACCAGCCATACTTACTTTTAACAGCTTCTATTTTGTAGGGTATATTCAGGTTGCCAAGGGAGGCCAAGGCACCCAGGAACGCTGCCACATCAGTTGCACTCTGGAAGCACTGGGAAGATGACTGGATGCACTGGCGGTTATCAATTTCTAAGTAGACGATGGATCTGTGTGAGAGAGGACTCAGTGAGAACCACAGAGCAATGGCCATGCTAGAGGACAGGTGAGGCCTGCATCCCCCTCTCCCTTATGCCCCCCATCAGTGGGAATTCGACGGTGAGAACCCGTCTCCTTGCTCCTCTGTGGTCCAAGCTCACACTCACAGTCTGCCTCCATGGATTTGCCTCAATGGATACTGTGAGATCTAACTCCCTTCCCCCAGGAATGGCAGGGAATCTCTGCTTCACAACGTTTTAAAATTACCCAGACACTATGGTGTCTTAAACAACACTGTTTGGGAGCCTTCAGATCTTTTCACATCGGTTTCACTGCTCTTAACTCCTTTGCTTTCAGTGGCTTTTGATTGAGCCCACAGAGAGGGAGGAGGTTAGATCTATATGTTCATATCTCCAAACATGGTTTGCAGTAATTGAGTTTTACAACAAAGCTCTAGAAAGGATTTCCCAGGGAGAAACTGAGGCTTAACTCGATGACTTCCTGAAGTCAGACAGTCGGTGAGGCCAACCACTGCTTCCAGGTCCCACCCAGCCCAGCCCCGGCTCCCAACAATACACAGGACTCCTTCAATCGTGAGAGTCGGCGCAGCATTGTATCAGGGATTCCTGAGCAATCGCTTGCTTTTCCCACATGAGAGCAAAATCCGGTTTCTATTCACACAGAAGGCAGCATCTAAATACAATTATCTGACCTACATCCTTCCCTTTATAGCGTGTTACTATTATCAACACAGAAAACAAATGCTGCTCAGTGAGAAAGGAACCCATTGGTCCCCCTTACCCTCTGATGTCCATCTGATCAAGCTCCCTCTTCTGCCTTCTGCCAGCCCTGGAGTAAAGGCTGCTCTTTACTTTGTTGATGACAGCACTAGGCATATCTGACCAGTCCTCCGTTGACCTCTTGATGTAATGCTTTTTCAGCTCCTCCTCGTTGCCATAGTATGGGAAGATCATATATTCTCCCTTGGGGTTCTTCTTGAAGACCACGTTGGTGTGCAGCACGCGGCTCAGCTCCCGCAAGAAGTTGACAGAATTGTTCTTCAGGTTCTCAGGAGTGATGAGGACCACCACCACCAGTGTGCCATCTGCAAGCTTCTCTGGCATGTTGTTTGCACAGTCCAGGCCGTCCCATTCGCACTCAAAATTATTGCAGCCCTGGTCACAGTGGCCATCTGAGAAGTGATCTTTGCAGTACTGATCGTACAGAGGGCTGGGCAGGAGGAAAAGAAAGACAGAAGAATGCATTAGACCGAGTGCTGCGTGTATTTACCCATCTGCTGAGAAAACAAGCAGTGATCCACAAGCACCGCTCTTGTGTATAAATGTTCTTCATCCCAACAGGTGCTAAACCAGTTTACATGGAAGCACTGGGAAGCATTCGCCTTGGGGGGCCAATGATAGCAGCCACTGAAATTTAGATGCCAGAAAAAAAGGGTCAAATTATCATGACTTGGAAAAGACACAGGGACACAGAGGAGTTACTCAGACTAGAGTTTGGCCAGGAATCTGGGATTAAGTTCCTGCTGTTGCCAAATTCAGTG
The DNA here is from genome assembly GCA_027925045.1 of Hypotaenidia okinawae. Classification (NCBI taxonomy): domain Eukaryota; kingdom Metazoa; phylum Chordata; class Aves; order Gruiformes; family Rallidae; genus Hypotaenidia; species Hypotaenidia okinawae. The sequence goes on along the minus strand of BSDF01000019.1, from coordinate 9,539,459 downwards.
TTTGGTAAATGCTGTGTTTTCTGGGGTATAACTACACTGGAACTCAGTGCTACTACCAAATTCACTTCTGTGGCATGATACAGGCAAGGACTGGGAAGCCAGCTGGAGTGAGCCAAACCCAGGGAGCTTTGAACTGTGTGTAAACTCGGTAAGACCGCAGGGAAGTGAGGACACTTGGGTTCCAGCCCCGCAGGCAGCAGAACAGAACGTAGAGGGTGAACAACAGGTCTGCGCAGAGAAGCTTTAGTAGATGCAACCAGAAAACACCCCCTAGATGACCAGCACGAGAGAGAGTCAATGAGCAAGCCACTTACTTGCACTGTCCTTCATATTTCTGGCAGTCAAATCCATCGTACAGGCAGCCAGCGTTATTGCACTGAGAGTCGCACTTGCCGTCGTTGAAGTACTTCCAGCACTGCAGAGACTGGGAGCAGTTCTTCCAGGGGTCATTGAAATTGAGGGAGCAGTCACCCCCGTCCCAGCCACAGGCGTGGTTGTTGCACTTCCCATCACAGATCTTGTTGCCGGCGTACCCCGCGCAAACAGCGATCTCACACTTCTCCTCGATTTTGGGTGGGATGATGTCCTGCCCGATCCCACCTTGGAAGTCGAAGTCGAGGATGTGGCAGTTGAGGCCGTTGAAGTTGGCAGGACAGTTGCACCGGTAGTAGGGGGAGGCATCGCTGAAGAACTCGCAGGTGCCCCCGTTGTAGCAGGGGTTGGATGTGCAGGGGCTGCTGGCCGGGTATTGGCACTCGGGACCCGTGAAGGCCGGCGTGCACATGCACTTGGAGCTCTTGTGGATGGAGATGCAGGTGCCACCATTCAGGCAGTGCAGGTTCCCGCAGGTACGGGAGTCGTTCTCACAGGTGGCACCCACGAATCCCTGGGGAGGTGACAGCAAGGAGGGAATCAGCATCACCGACTCTGCCGTGTGAGCGGCCTAACACACGTGTGTGCTCTGGGGAAACTTGGCACGAACAGTGAATCAGATCCATGTACCTAGAGCATGGCTCACGGCTCTCATAGTCCTCAAACTAGTGATTGGCAAGAAAAATCTGGGATCTAAATCTTGTTAGAGATCCCCCTTGAAATGCAGGGAGCTCTTATCCATAGCTGCCTGCTCCACCTTTACATGGAGCAAATGGTAACCAAGTAAGAGTCTGCCCTAGAGCCATGCGCTGTACTTGTAGGGCTGAGCCACCTCCTTCTCCCTGGCCCTGACCCAGTCTCCTTGCATGTGTGCAGGATAGGATACAGGAATACACCTCCCTCCAGTGAGCACCCACAGCAAAGCATCTTCCCCTACACGCTTACCCCTGGCAATCCCAGGGAAGCCTCGAGAGCTAAACTGACCCCTTGCATCACCCCATGCTCAGAGCTGGAGAGGAGCAGGTACATACCGGGGGGCATTTGCAGATGAAGCCACGGCCAGTGTTGCTGGCAACCGCACAGGTTCCACCATTGCGGCAGGGTTTGCCTTTACAGCCATCCACCACAGTGTCACAGCGACGGCCTGCCAAGGGAGAGGAGCGTGTGAGGACGACGTGCGAGATGCACAGGGTGGCTAGGGGCTGGGAGCTGGGGGGACACACACATGGTGCTCACCTGCATAGCCAGGTCGGCACTCGCATTTGTAGTCATTGACCCGCTGCACGCAGTTCTGAGTGCCGCGGGCATCGCAGGGGTTGGACAGGCACTCGTTGACGTCTCCCTCGCAGCGCTCCCCTACAAAGCCAGGGGGGCAGATGCAGCTGTAGCCACCTACCCGATCCGTGCACTTGCCATTGTTAAAGCACTTGGGCCCCAGGGTGACAGGATCAAAGAAAGGGCTGCAGTCATCCACATTGATCTCACAGTGCACCCCTAGAGAAATGGGGGAACAACCCACACAGCTCATCAAACAGTATCGGGGTGCCTAGTGGTCCCTCCTGTGAACCTTCCCTGCGAAAGGGGCTGAGCCTGACCAACTCAATGGCAGTCTGAGCCGCCGCTCTGGCAGGAGGCACGCAGCACCGCGCCGGCTCGCGGCCAAGGTTGCGCGGCCTTGATGGCTAAGCTCGCGAGCAAACACCAACCTCCACCGTTGCGTTTGCTTCTGCTAGCCCGAGCAGCTAATGAGCAGATCCCGAGGATATCTGTGCTCAGCCCACTAATGCCCCAGTCTGGGGAATTCATTTACCTTGAGTTCCTCTGGGGCAGGAGCATTTGTAGGTATTGATGAGATCGATGCAGGTTCCTCCGTTCTGGCATGGGTGGGACAAGCACTCATTGATCTCCTCTGAGCAGTTAACTCCATGATAACCAGCCACACACTACAAGGAGGGAAGCAGGAAGCTATCAGAGAGGTTCACTCAATCCCCACGTGGCTGCAGGAGCACGGCCAGCGCCCTGGCCTTCAACCTGAGCCAGCCTGAAGCTGGGGCAGCTCCTTCTGCAGCAGAAAGGCAGTTAACTGGTGCTCTCTCCCTGTGAATCTCTGCCCTAATGTCACCCACCTCGCAGGAGTAGCCTCCCAGGTAGTCTGTGCAGGTGGCTCCATTCTGGCAGGGGTTGGGGGAACACTCATCCACCTGCTCCTCACAGTAGCTGCCGGTGTAGCCGGCCTGGCAGCGACAGAAGTGAGTGTTGCCAGTGTCCACGCAGAGCCCTGAATTCCTACAGAGATGGGCTACATCGATACCTGCCAGGGAGAGCAGAGTGAGACATGGGGACCTCAGCAACACCCATGCACCACAGGGACATGTCCTGGATACCACATGTCCCAGCGGGGATCGCAGCCAGGACTGCTGCCTCAGGCAACCCTGGAGATGGCTCTGGTTCTACCAGAGGTCCCCACCAAGGGAAATGCGCATGTCCCTGCTCACAGCCCAGCACAGGGGGCACTGGGGGACCCCACCCTGGCCCTGTGAAGCCGTACACGTGGCAGGGACTTACCTTGCTGCTTGGCAGCCACCTCACAGGACACACTGGGGACATCGCAGTAGAGCCCTGTCCATCCGCTGTTGCACTCGCAGCGGTACAGGTTGTTGGTCTGCCAACACTTGCCTCCGTTTTTGCAGGGAGAGGAGTCGCACCAACGCACCAGGTTCTGGGGGGAGCAGAGCAAGAGACAGGGGTGAGGACCCAGCAGGGCTTCTGCAGGATGCTGGGGGTGAAGGCAGCAGTGCCACCAAATCCCCACATGTCCAGGAGCACAGACAAGCACCAGGGTCAGCATCCAACAGCCCAACACCCCTCTACCTGGCAGTTGAGCCCGGTGTACCCCTGGGGACACGTGCACTTGTACGTCCCGTAGCTGTCCTGACACGTGCCCCCGTTGAGGCACGGCTTGGAGTCACACTCGTTAATGTTGTGCTCGCAGTAGCTGCCCGTGAAGCCGGGTGGACAGACACAGGTGAAGGTGTTGATGCCATCCACACAGGTCCCACCGTTGAAGCAGGAGCTGGGAACACAAACATCAGATCCCAGTGAGTCACCGCCGCTTGTGCTCCACATCAAAGCCCACCCCACTCCCCAAAACCAGCACAGGGAACCTCGGCCCTTTGCTGCAGCCCCGACAGATGCTGTGCCTGCGGCAGGAGCTGCGCTGAGCGGTACCTCTCCGTGCAGTCAGGGGTGTTGTTCTCGCAGTGGATGCCGCTGAAGCCGGAGGGGCAGGTGCACGTGTAGCTGTTGACACAGTCGGTGCAGTTGGCACCGTTCTTGCAGGGGTTGCTGGCACACTCGTTGATGTCCTCCTCACACTTGGGCCCACGGAAACCAGCCAGGCACTCGCAGAAGAACGTGCCGACGCCATCAGAACAGGAGCCACCATTGTGGCACGGATCTGGAGAGGAGGAACAGGCATGTGAAGATGCAACAGGTCCAGCCCTGGTGCAGCAGCCCCTGTGCAGGTGCTGCCCCACAGCACTGTCCCCATAAATGGCCCCTGGGGATAGGACAGAGCCCACAGACCAGGCGGAGGCCAGGCCAGCTCCACTGGGAGACTGGGAACAAGGACATGGGACATGCTTGCTCACTGCCTGCACGTCACTCTCCCTCCCGCCAGCTCCTTCCTGCCAGCTCCCATCTGGACTCAGACTGACGCAGCTCAACTGGGAACATGCTCAAGGTGGCCCAAAAGCCCGAGCAGAGCTTGCAGCACAGCCCAGAGTGAAGCAGCGGCTGGGGCTTGCCCGTGCACTGGAAGGCAGACCCCAGCTCAGCCCTGGGACCAGCAGAGAAGACAACATCTCGGGGCCAGGCCGAGCGTGTCCCCAGAGCAGCCCCTGCTCTTACTGGGCTTGCAGTCGTCGATGTCGGTGTTGCAGTTGCGGCCAGTGAAGCCGTTCCTGCAGGCGCAGCGGTAGCTCCCGTTGGTGTTCTGGCACGTGGCCCCGTTGCGGCAGGGGCTCTTCACGCACTCATTGATGTCAATCTCACATGTCTGACCTACAGGACAGAGGGGGACAGGGACCGTGTGGGCTGGAGGCACTGGCAAAAGTCCCAAGGACAATGATGGCATCTTGGGTACAGCTCACAGCAAGCCACTCTCGCCAAGGGATGTGCTGTCCAGCCTGCTGAGCCGCAGGTGGGTCAGGACCCTGCCCAAAGCCAGGCACCATACAGGGCTGCTCCCATTTGGCAGGGCACACAGGCTGCCACCTGCCTGCTGCTCCTCAGCTACACTCCCTCCCCTCCATCTTTCACTCCCTGAGCAGCCAAGGAAAGCGGGGTGCTGGGGGAGCTGGTGTGCTGAGCCCCAGGCCATGCCATGCCCTTACCTTGCCAACCAGAGGGGCAACTGCAGGAGAAGCTCTTGTAGTCCTCTGACTCCTGGCACTCCCCGCCATTCTTGCAGGGACTGCCAGCACAGGGGGCCAGCACATCCTCACAGGTGGCTCCTGCACAAGGAAAAGCACCTGTTGACACCTGCTCCGAAACAACGGGCGGCCCAACACCCTGCTGCTCCTGTCCCCTACCTTGGGCTGCTGCCAAACCCGGGGCAAGCTCTGGGCTTCCCCACCCTCCATCTCCTCTATCCCTGGTCCCCCGTGACCCCAGAACCCCCACGAATCCTTTAAGCCCTAGAAATCTGGGCTGCACTAAAGCACTGCACACTTCCTTTGGCAGGGAAGCATCACTCAGGGTGTCTCTCCCCCCTTGCACCCCCCTCCCCATCCCTCTCAGCTGCTTTTCCTGTTTACGTCCAGCCGAGGGACACATTCCCTCCAAACCCTTATCTTCCTTGTCAGCCAGTATCTCCCAAACTGGCCTTTGCTATTTTCCAGAGCCTTCCCTGCCCTGTCGCCCCCCCAGGAGTTTCTATGGCCACTGCCAAGGGCAGGAAACTGCTCATGGCTTCCTGCAATTGTGTGCTGGCTGCCGCTCTGCGCGAGCGGAAGCAGGAGGCCGGCAAACAGGAATCAGCTCAGCAGAATCCCCCCGGCCCCTCAGCCTCAGCTTGCTTTTTCCAGCATGAGCCCCATGGCAGGAGAACAGGGCTGCTGGCAGCACTGACCCCCCAGGGCAGTGGGGTGTGAGTGGGGCGGCTGCTCGGTGCTGCTGCTGCTGCCCAGGGTGCAGGCTGCAGCTGAGCCACCGCCTCGGTGCCTTCGAGGAGGAGGAGGAGGAAAAGGAGGAGGAGGAAGCTCTGGCTCGCCACTTCCTAAGGCTCCTCCAAATTTCCTCCAGCTGCACTGTGGTGTGGGGAGGTGGAGCCACAGCCACGGGCAGGCTGGCGGCATACGCAGAGGGACCAATTTTGCAGCAGCCCCACAGAGTCCTGGAGAGGCCCTGGGGGTGCAGGGTGTTCCCCCTCACCTGTGTAGGGCAGGAGGCAGTTGCAGGTATAGCCAGCGACGTCGTCGATGCACGTGCCCTGGTTCAGGCAGGGGTTGGAAGCACATTCGTTGATATTGGTCTGGCAGTTGGGTCCTGCGTCAGGAAGAGCAGTTGTAAGTGTTTGGAGGGAGGTGTGCTGGTGGGAGAGGGCTATGGGCACCATGGGGGTGTGCTGACAATGGCAACAGCCCACCCATCACCTCCTGCTCTCAGCTCCAGCCATGGGTGCTTAAACTCTGCTTCAGGTATCCCACCCAGACCTGGGGTCACCTTCACCCCCAGTGAAGCCTCCAGCTTATCCAGCTTCACCAGGACCCTCACCCAAAACTCCTACCCAGGCCCTGGGACGGGGGGATGGGGTTGTGTCCCTGGTTGCACCCTTACCGCTGAAGCCCTCTCTGCAGGTGCAGATGTAGCCGCTGGTCATGTCCTTGCAGGTGCCACCGTTCATGCAGGGATTGGACTCACACTCATTGTTATTAATGTCACAGTTTGTCCCACTCCAGCCTGGGTCACAGTCACACCTGTAGCTTTAGGGGAAAATTGGGGCATAAACCACAGGATCTGGTCGGACCCAGCATTCCCAGCTCTACCAGTCATCATTTCCCCAGCAAAGCCCAGGATCCTAACTGTGTCCCTGAAGGGAAACATCCCTTGGGACTAGCACAGAGCATGGGCACCCATCGGCACAGAGGACAGTGCTCATCCTGCCTCTAACCCCAACTTTGCTGGGCGGCCCTTTGGTCCCAGCAGTCCCCACACCCTCCAGCCTACCCGTTCAGCCCATCGTGGCATTTCCCATGGATGCAGGGGTTGCTGTTGCACTCGTTCACTTCAGACAGGCACTTGGGGTCGTGGAAACCCTCGGGGCAGAGGCAGGTGAAGCCGTTGATGCCATCCTTGCACGTGCCCCCATTGTGGCAGGGGTTGCTGGAGCACTCATCGATGTTGATATTGCACATGCGCCCTGGGAAAAGGGGGGATGATGAAACGTTATCCCATGGGATGCACGACATGGTGGGCACACGACACCTCCTGGGAGGCACCCAGTGGGTAGATCCCTCTCCAGCCACCCAGGGAATGGCTGCCGGAGGCTCGAATCTCCAGGCACGCGTGTGCCGGCCGCATAGGAGTAGGGCTGCCCTCCAGGTAAGGTGACTTCACACCCCTGCATCACCCGCCTGGCTTAAATAAACGTAACTGGGAAGAAGCCGTGCCCTGGGCTTGTTTGGTCCAGGAGAGAATAGAGAAGGGAGCCGGTTTCAGCCTGTAACCCTACCTGCCTCAACCAACAAAGCCAGGCTTTATTGTGGCTCCCGGCAGGCAGGAGGACAAGGGGCCGCGTGAGCAGGGAGAGGCGGGGGCCGCTCCCATCAAAGCCCTCCACCATTTCCAGCAGCGATCAAACAAACCAGCTGGACAAGGCAGCAACCCGATACCCATGGGAGTGGGCGCAGCGGGAGTCAAATTCGCGGCACCAGACACCCCTTTGATTTCAGCCTGAGCCAGGGTCACCCTCCTAAACAAGCCAGGAGCGATGGAGGCTGCAAAACCTCCACCAAGTGGTACAGCAGCACCTCCCCTCCCGAGGCACCACCAGCCGCAGGCATCCCTGGACTGCTGTGGGCACAGAGGATCTCCCAGAGCTCCCTGGCGCGAGGCCGGATCCAGACCACATCCCCACTGTGCTGCGGTGGCTGTCGTGCCCTGCTCTCACCTGTGTACCCTGGCTCGCAGGTGCACTCGTAGCCATTGATCTTGTCGATGCACTTGCCATAGTCGCAGGGGTTGCTGGCGCAATCGTCTAGGTTGATCTCACAGTTGGGTCCTGGGGAGGAGAGAGGTGATGTTAGGGTGTCCCTAGCCCTGCTGAGGAGAGCTGTGCCATCAGGATGTCCCCAGCCCCACTGAAGAGTCCAAACAAAGCCCACCGGCAGCAACTGCTGCTGCTCTGCAGCGGCTTTCCTAGCTGCCGGCTGGGGCACGGTTCCTGCAGGAGCCGGGCACCAAACTGGGAGGACTCACCCTCACCAAGGATGCCCCAGGATGGCCCCGGCACCAGGGCAGATGCTGGCAGCAGCCCAGCACCAACTTGCCCGTGGACAGGGATGGGACAGGGATGGTGCCACGCTGGCATGGCTGACCCATGTGGAGCCCCCGGGGGGGTCCCTCCCACTCACCCGTGGTCCCTTTGAGGCAGAGGCAGTTGTAGGCGTTGTTCCTGTCCTGGCAGGTCCCGCCGTTTTTGCAGGGTTGGCTCTGGCACTCATTGATGTTGATGTCGCAGCGGTGGCCTGTGTAGCCAGGCTGGCAGAGGCAGGTGAAAGCAGCGATGCTGTCCTTGCAGGTCCCGTAGTGGCACGGGTCAGGGTTGCACTCATCGATGTCGATCTCGCAGTGAGTGCCTGAGAAACCTGCCAGGAGCGGAGCAGGGTCAGGATGGAGGATGTGGGGTGATGGTGGGGGATGCTGGCTTGGGACGGGTGAAACTCCTCCCCACCTTACCCAGGGTGCTTCCCAGAGCACTGGGGTGGTGTGACCTGCCCACCCGCCCCACCAGGAGCCCCAAGACCCCCAGGAGCGGAGCACAGGCAGGGGAGCACCCCAGCAGGGCTGGTCAGACCCCCGCTCACAGGCTTTGTCCTGGGGTGCACAATGACCTGCATTAAACCAGCTCGGCTCAGGAGCGGGGGCCCGCGCTCACCCGCGGCTCGTCCCGGAGGGCAGGCACCCCTGAATAATAACCCCCCTGGCAGATCCTATTCTCCTGGCCGGCTCCCTCCCCGCCAGGCTGGGGGTGGAGAGCTGAGGACAAAGTACAGCTTTGACTAGACCCCGCCAAGCCCACATAGCAGCTTTTCATCGGGGCTTGGCATTAGCAAGACACTAATTAGAGGCCATTCAGCTGGAAGATTTCTGGCGGGAGCTGCTCCACAAAAGAGCCACTGTTTGCCACCAGGGCTCAAGTCATCATTTTGTGCAACCGCTCCTTGGGTTTCGGTCGGCGAGCCCCCGCAGCCCTGCACCTTGCGTCCCTATAGAGGCAGCTTTATTCCTTCCTTCCTGCCGTCCCCCTCGCTGCCGCCCGCCGCCAAGGCGGGGAGCACGGCGGGACGGCTGCTGCAGGGCCACACCTAATGAGCGCTGGGCTCCTTACCCCCGGCTCCGGGTCCAGCGGGCAGCAGGGGCTTGGCTTGCTGTGACACTACCCAAGAAAGGGACAGTCCTGCCCCATGGGAATCACGTCAGCAGGGAGAGAACCCCACTGCCAGGGAGATCGGGGACACCCCCACAGCAGGTGCATGGGGAGGTGGGCACTGAGTAACTCATCCACGTGGATTTACGGCACATCAAGGATCCCCAAAGCCCCCCAAGGGATGCGGGGTCCCCTCACCTTCGGTGCACTCGCAGCTGTAGGTGTTGGGGCCGTCCACACACTTGGCACCATTTTTGCAGGGGGTGCTGGCACACTCATCAATGTCGAATTGGCACAGGTGCCCATTGAAACCTGGAACAGAGGGAGAAGTCACGTCCCTGCATATCGACCGGACCCACCAGCCTCCCCCGCCGCCGGGCAGATCCTACCGGGCCCCCCGCATCCCGGCCGGGGCGCCGGGTTTCCATGGGGATGGCTACTGGGGGCCCTGAATGCAGGGCTGCGACCCGCCATTGAGAGCATCTTATTTACATCTCTAGAGGAGCAAAGTCTCTGAACTTCAAAACCTCCTTTCACAGATTAACCGTCTCCCCATTCTCCGCTCCACCCCGTGACTTTGACACCACATTCAAAGCCGATGGTGCAGCCCCCCCCACCCCAGCCCCCAGCCCTTCTTCCCAAAGAGGGGCCTTTTCAAGTGCAAAGCCGTGGGGTTTAATCCTCCTTCCCCTCTCCCATGGGCTAGCATCACTCGTGTGGGGCGCAGCCTCCCCACCAACACAGGGGAGCCCCTGTTCCAAACGTACCAGAAGGTGCTCAGCCCCATCTACCCATTTTGAGGGGGCTCTAAACTGAAAGGAGCCCGCTTTTGGCACCAAGGCTTGCTTTCCATTGTGAAGATGGTGGGATGGACACCACGTACCAGTGGGGCACTCGCAATGGAACTCGTTGATCTTGTCGAGGCAGTTGCCGTTGTGCAGGCAGGGGCTGCTGGCACACTCGTCCGTGTTGATCTCACAGTAAACCCCCTCGTAACCTGCAGAGAGACCCAGCGCACCATCAGCACCACAGCACAGGGCCAGCATGACAAGCAGGTTACACCAAGGTGTATTTGGTCTCCCCTGTCTTTACAAAGGCAGCTGAGATGTTCTACAGGTGGTAGGAGCCAATGCATAAGCTGCTCCATGGTAATCCACACTGGATTTCCCTGCCCTTGGCTTGATCCAAGCCAGCATGGCGAGGAAGAGGAGGAGCACAGACAGGGCTGATGGCGCCCAACTCTCTGCTCCCATTCCCTCATGGCTGTGGGAGGCCGCACAACCTCTACCAAGCTCTTTCTTTACAGTACTGTCCCCAGGCACAGGTACCTCCCACAGCTCCTTGCCCAAACCAACACAGAGCTGAAGCTCGGGAGCACCCAGAGCCCTCCTGCTGCCTGTACCCAGCACCAAGGCAGGGCTCCATGGGGCTGACCACCCACCAGGCATGCAGATGCACTGGAACTCCCCAATCTGGTCCAGACAAGTGGCATCATTCTGGCAAGGATTGGAGAGACACTCATTGACATCAATCTCACAGCGAGGGCCCGAGTAGCCCTGCAGACACTGGCACTGGAAGGACCCCTGGGTGTTGATGCACTTCCCTGCATGCTCACAAGGATTGGCTCCTGCAAAACACAAGCACAGTTTAAGGGACATGCTCCCAGCTGCACTGGTGCTATCCCCAGCTGCTCCTTGTCCACCTGAACAAGCTCAGCCCCAGCACTCACCCAGCGAGCACTCATCCACATCCTGGTTGCAGGCTGGCCCCATGTACCCTGAAGGACACGTGCAGATGGCTTTGCCATTGACAGGATTGGTGTCGCAGTTGGAGCCCTCGTTGCAGGGGTTGCTGATGCAGGCATCATCAAGGTGGCACAGCAAACCTGGGCAGCAAGACACAGGTGCACGTCAGGGGTGATGGGCACACACATCACTGTACACTGAGACCTCAGACAGAAGCTAAGGGACGTGCAGGGAGATGCCACACTGCACCGCGAGCAGGCGGCAAGATGGGATGGGGCCTCACCTGTGCGGCCGTGGGGACACTCGCAGTAGAAGGAGGCCACCCGGTCATGGCAGGTGGCCCCGTGGAAGCAGGCAGCCATGGCACAGTCATCTATGTTCTCGCTGCAATCCTCACCCGTCCAGCCATTGACACAGACGCAGTTGTAGCCACCATGGTTGTTGTGGCAGGTGCCCCCGTTCTGGCAGGCGTTGGGCATCAGCTGGCACTCATCCACATCCTCGGTGCAGTACTGACCTGCCAGGGGACAGGTCACCTGCATGAGGCCGGTGCTGCCCAGCTCCCCCAGGCTCCTCACGCAGCACTGTGAAGCAGGATAGCTCTCCCCACCCAGTCCCTGGCATCCCCTGGGACAGGATCTGTCCATCCTCCAGCCCCACACCACCCTCCCTGCCAACAGCAGCATTACCTGTCCACTCAGGTGGGCACTGGCAGTTGTAGGTGTTGACACCATCCACACAGGTCCCCCCATTCTTGCAGTTGTTCCCTGGACAGTCATTGATGTTCTCCTCACAGTTCTGGCCCGTGAACCCTACACAGAAGAGACATCTGCATGATGCCACCTGACCATCCATCAGTGCCACAGCACCAAGCCCCTCACCACCCCCCAGCTGACAGCAGGTTGCTCCATACCGGGTGCTGAGCATGCACTGGGTGCTCCCAGCCCACCTTTGAAGCCAGCTGCTCGGTTTCATCCTCAGCCCCATCCTGCCTCTGCTGGGGCTCAGTTCTGCCGTGCAGGCTTCCCTGCCAGGGCGCCACTGCTAGAACCCAGCAAAACGGCGGCAGCTTCCTCCATGCAGGGCAGACGGGGAGTCCCCAGCTCAGGCCTCGCCTGCCAAAGCCTCTGGCTCTGGAGACGCTTGCCTGAAGCAGTGGAGGATCCGGCTCTGTGGCAAGCCAGGCTGAACCGGTGCTGCTCCCACCAAGGCTTGCAGCACCCGGTGCTGAATCACCGGCTTTTAATTTCACATGCAAAGAGCCTCATCAGCAGCGCGTCTCCCGGAGCGGGGATCCAAGTCCCTGGCAAGGGCGAGCTGCCGCCCCACACGGCGCTGTGCTAATCCCAGCCCTCTTCTTGCGTGGCGAGCCCCGGCTGCTCGCGGTTATGGTATTGCCTCCGCTTGATAGCATGGCTCACATGCAAACCGTGCTGCCCTTGGCCTCTGCCAGCAGCATCTGCAGCAGGAATGAATGGCCTGGCCCTTCTTGGGGCATCTGCCAAGTCATCCCGTTCCCCTCCAACTGCCCCTTGGGTCAAGAGCTGCGTTTTCTGTAAGACCTCTGATGCCCCTAACCTGGCTGACGTTGGGTATCAGCCTTCCCCGCCTGCCCAGGCACCGCCCGGGATCAGGACGGCAATGCCAGCCTGTGGCAGCTCTGCGCGGTGCGGACACGCACCTGCAGCTCCCCCCAAACTCCCCAAGGCATTCTGCAGGTCCCAGCCCAGCTGCTCCCCCACTCAGGCAGCTCACTACATCATCTCCACAAGGAAGGGACCGGGTGCCCAGGCTCATCCCTCTGTGGGACCCCAGCTGGGGTTTCATCCCGCCCCCCAGCCTCAGCCCCATCACACAAGGAGCAGCAACAGCTCTTTACTGCTGGTAGGAATCCAAAGCAGATAACGTTGATTTGTGCCTCGTTTTTAAGCAGCTGGGCTGAGACTGAACAGCAATAACTGACAATGTCCTAGATACCAGGATTAACTCATTGTGAACCCTCCCGATGAGTAATTAGTACTGCAATTAGTTTAAACTCAGGGTTACACTCTACAGCGATGGCATGATAAAACGGCCCAGATTAGTTTAACTTGGAGAAACTCAGTAAGGCTGGGCCTCTCCAGGCATGAAAAGGGGACATTGTTCCACGTCTGCTGTGCTGCATACCAGCGTATCAATCACCCTCTTATCAGGAGAAACAGCCCCTTCGTCCCTCCTGCCTCCCCCCGAAGCTGATGCTGCTCCCGCAGCGAGCCATGCCGGATGGCAGAGGTGCCAAGGGATCCCCTCCCCGTCCCCCCCAGAGCCAGAGCCACACCGTACCACCCTGAAGGAGGAGAACCAGCTCCTGCAGCATGCAAATCTCCTGGAAACAGCCCACAAAGCCATGGCTGGGTGTGGAAGAGGCACTCTCCCCGCAGCAGGGATGCTCCCCCAGGGCCACACCTCACCGGGACGTGCCTGATGCTTGGGCTGGTCCAGGGAAAGTGCCTCGTCAGCAAAACAGCAGGGCAGGGCCAACACCGCTCAGCTCATCCTGCCTGTCCCCGTGGCAATGCGGCTCTGCCGGGACAGGGCGGGGAGGTGCTCCCGCAGAGCATCGCCCCTGGGAGCTCCTGGCTGCACCAGCTCATCCCAGAAGGAAAGGCTTCCTTCCCCCAGCACCATCCACCGGGTCAGGGCATCCCAAGGGATGGGAGCTTTGCTCCAGCCTGGCTGAGCAGGTGCAGAGGGGAGCCAGGGGATCCTGCAGTGTATATTATTTGGGATGGTTAATGAATCTCCTGAGTTACTGCAGCAACAAGCTTTGGGAAGGGGACTAGACCTCTGAGTCTATGCCAGAGAGCAAGATGAACGCCACCATACCGCCCTGCAGGGATCACACATCCTTCCCTAGCACTGGGTCAGGCTGCCAGCAGGATGCAGGTCCATCTGTGTCAGCTGGAAGACCCCATCCCCACCCCAGTCCCACGTCCCCAACAGTGGCAGGGCAGGAGCTAGAGGAGAGGAAGCCCAGAGCTGCCTCCAGTAATGCCAAGCAGCACCCGGGGTGCAAAGCAGAGAAGCCGCCTACCCATCACCCTGCCCCAGCTCGCGTGGGGCTACAGGCAACCAGAGAAGATCAAAGCAACCCCACGAAAGACTTGTCAGGCAGCTCAGCACTGCTCACAGCTTCCTTCCACGGGAGAGGGCAGATGCATCCCCTCTGCATCTGCTGCAGCCGGCAGGAAACCCAGCGATTTCATTTCTCCAGCCAGCGCGGGGCCAAGCGGAGCGCAGGGCTGTGCTCAGCTCCTTCCGCTCCCTGCCCTGACCACACTGCAGACCGCTGCCCAAGGGCAGAAGTGAGAAGGGCTCATAGGGCTCAGGGGGCCCCTTCACAGTTGTTTGTCTTTCCTCCAATTTGTATGGGGTGCTGAGCTCCTGTACCAGGCGCTGGGCTCCTGTGCAGGGTGCTGAGCTCCCAGGATAGGTCCCCCTCCTGCAAGAGCCCTTCTTTTCAGAGGCTGCAACTCAGCCGGTCTGCAGCAGTGAGCAGGAGAGGGTCTCATTTCCCCAGCTCCACTCAGACTCAGAAACTTTCTGAAATAGCTATTCCGGGCTAATTATTCCATTCTGGAAGTGGATTAAGCTAAAGCGGAAAAAGGCACTCTTATTCTGGAATATGAGCATCCGCACAGGGGCCTCTGCTGCAACAGTTGTTTTGGAAGAGCTATTTTGGTGAATCACCAAGTATAAAAAGCCCCCAGATGACCTCTCCTCTTCAGGCAGCGCTCCTCAACATCTTCCCAAGCACACACAGCACAGTGAGCCCACAGCCCCTCATTTTTGCCCCTCCCTAACTCATAACTCAGGGGAAAATCAGGCACTAGTTGTTTAGGAAGGACAAAGGGGCTGCAAGCGGGTCCCCAGTCCCCATCCTCACCCCCTCAGAGGCAGCCCCTACCTGGCAGACACGTGCAGTCGTAGGTGGTGTCTCCGATCTGGCGGCATGTTCCCCCATTCTGGCAGGGTGAGGGGTTGCAGGGCACGTAAAGGTGCTCACAGTTCTGCCCGGTGTAGGCCGGCTTGCAGGAGCACTGGTAGGTGCCCACCTCGTTGGTGCAGCTCCCACCGTTCTTGCAGATGGGTGGTGAGATGTTGCACTCGTTCACGTCCTGCTTGCAGTTGGCCCCGTGGAAGCCGGAGGTGCACCGGCAGATGTAGTGGGCTTCGAAGGGGACGCACTGGCCCCCGTTGGCACAGGGGTTGGAGGCACAGGGGTCAGCCTGCTGGCAGGTTTTGCCTGGGGATGGGAGGATGAGGATGTAAACCACAGCTCGGGCACATGGCTGGAATGGTCTTTGTGCTGGGGCAAGGATTTTGCCGCGGGATTGTGCGCTCAAGGGGTGCAACTAATTCCCCCCACCTCTGCCCTTGTAAAGCCCTCACCTGTGCAGGCGGCTTGCAGCTCACCCAGCCAGGGAATCCCCCCCACCTCCCCCAAACCCCTGCTCCGATGTGCAGACCCCCTCCTTTCTCCCAACGCTGGAATGAGCTGGAGTCAAAGGCAGCATCCTTCCCCACCCATGGGGGAGCAATGCCCCCGGCTCCAATCCAAGCCACCCCTCTACCCCCATAGAATCATAGTCTGGTCTGGGTTGGAAGGGACCCCAAGGACCACAGGCAGGGCCACCAACCTCCACACCTGGAGCTACACAAGGTTGCCCAGGGCCCCATCCAACCTGGCCTTCAAGACTTCCAGGGACCTCCCCATCCGGGTCACCACATCCACGGTGGCACCTCCTCACCTGACCACCCTGGCGGGCAGCGGCACTTGTACTCGCTGAGTGTCAGCAGGTCGCAGGTGCCCCCATTGCGACAGGGGTTGCTGAGACAGACGTTGTCACGGGGCGTCAGGCAGAGCTCATCAGTGAAGCCCAGGCGGCAGGCGCAGGTGTAATCCACAGTGCTGCCGCGCACCACCGGGCTGCAGGTGCCGGCGTTCTTGCAGGGGGAGCTCAGGCAGGGGTTGGGCAGCTGGCACCGCTCGCCCACGTAGGCGCCGCTACACCTGGCAAGGGCGAGAAACACTGTCAGCGGGATCAGCCCTGAGGGGATGGGGGCACCTGGATACCCCAGGGACCGGCTTTGGGAACGCCTCCCCCAACCCGACCCTGTGCCGCATCCCAGCACATCAGGTTCGGCAATTGCACAGCTCTGCCCTGGCTGTGCTGGGCTGAGAAGAGGAAGATGAAAGAGGCGCCGGTAACAAAGGCGTCCCCCCC
This sequence comes from Hypotaenidia okinawae, assembly GCA_027925045.1. Taxonomy (NCBI): domain Eukaryota; kingdom Metazoa; phylum Chordata; class Aves; order Gruiformes; family Rallidae; genus Hypotaenidia; species Hypotaenidia okinawae. The sequence continues at coordinate 9,523,425 of BSDF01000019.1, read as the reverse complement.
ATCAAGAGGCCTGCACCGACTTGCAAAACCGCAGCCTCCAGTGCTGACGTCCTGCTTCTCATCACAACATGGGGGTTCTGCCCCCCCGCCTCGCTGAAGAGGAAACTGAGGCACAAGGAGGGACGTGGTAAAGCCAGGAGGGGCACTCCCATAGCAGTACTCAACCTAGGGTACCTATAGCCCCCTGAGCAGCCTGTGAGGCCAAGCAACATAGGGACAGCCGCATGCCCCTGCCAGGACTGGAGTCCCTGCCCTACCAGCACCATTCTTGTTCTTCTGTCCCCAGAAATCCCTCAAATGGGATCAAACACAAGCACAAAATCGACTGGTAACAGGTGGGACACGTTTCTGCTCCTCAGAGCCAAGACAAACCCTGTGCAAGGAGGGACAAGCGGCCCCAATTGCCACATCCCTCTGCGTGGGGACCCTGAGAAAAAGCCCCCCTGACGCGGCCACCGGCTCAGCCATCTGTCACTGTTGGCCAACAAGGCTGAAGCAACTGCCTGCTGCAGGACCGGGGCAGATGTCAGGGACGTGAAGCAAGGGCAAATCCTGCCAGCCATCCTGATGAAGCTGGGCAGGATGTGGGGCTGGCAAAGGACCCCTTGGACAGGGGAGCTGCACCCCCAGGAAAGGGAAGAGGGAGCAAAGATGTGCACAGAGCGACAGAGAACACCCAGCATCAAAAGATCCTGGGGACGAGGCCCTTTGGGACATCTCCCCTGCACAAATCTCCTGCACAACATCTCTTTTATCACGCCTGCAACATGAGATGCCACACATTTTATCCCCAACCAGCTCTGCTTACGTTACACTGCTTCCGAAGGGGGATCTTCTGCCTTGGCTGGGCTGTGCAGAGAAGCTGCTGTGAGTATGGCATGTGAGGAGCAAGGCAATGCCAGCACGCTGCTGTCCCACACCATGATGGCAATGCCACCGCAGCAGAGCGGGACACGCCACACTCTGCTCATGCCGGCCACCAGCTGCTATCGGAGCACCCACCCGTGAACCCCACCAGCCTGCACACCCCAAAACCAGGACATGGGGTGAAGCACAGCCAGCAAACCCCCACCCTCCACTGGCCCTAACCCGGAGCTGTGCTGCTTTGCCGCGCCATGCCGGCAGCAGGACCACGTCTCAGCCCCGCTCCCCCTCTCCTCTTCCCCTCCTTTAACCCAATTCTGATTTCATTGTTGGGGATTGTGTGAGAATTTGTCAGGATTCGGAGACATTTTGAGTTAATGAGACGGCATTATCCCGGCCAAATGAAAAAGAAAATGTGTATAATAATAAATCAGGGCATCTGCTCGGCACACAAAGGGCGGCGGGGAGCAGGTGTGCATCCTAATGAGGCAGAGCAGCTGCCGGCGCCCGCGGACGATGCCCGGCTCGCCGGCGGCTCCAAGCCCAGGGCGCCGGAGCTGAGGGGACACGATGGAGCTTCTGGGTGGCTGCGCTGCGGCCTTGCGCGGGGGAATGCGAGGGCTGAGGCCGAGGCCGCCTGAGAGGGGCCATTGTGCGGGGCCGGGCGGGCGGCGAAGGCACGCCGCTGGCAAACCGCTCAAGTGTGCAGTCGTCTGTTAAAAGCACCGCTCGCTCTCCCCCCGCCTCCCCGCACCACACAGGCTTTTGGTTTTTTTCCCTTAAAACAATCCTCCGGGCTCTACGCTGGCGGCTGGCGAACAGGGACTCTCCAATGGGAGAAGGTGGTGGAAAAGAGAAGGAGGGAAATAAATAAATAATAAGGAAAAGAAAAAAGAAAGCTCTGCCGGACAAAGAGCCCCGGGTGCAGCGCGGGAACTGCTGAGCGCGCAGGGACTGCCACAGCACGCGGGATTTGGCTCACAGCGCTGCCACCGCGGAGAGCCAGGACTGGGATGTGATGCTCTGCATCCCTGGGCTGGCTGAGGAATGGCTGGGATCGGCTTAAATGAGGCCGGGGGTGGGGGGGTGTGAGAGGCGCGGAGCCGAAAGCCCTCCCACCCAGTTAGTTTTCGGACCGTTTCCAATTTCAGCGCAAGTGAGTGGTGGTTTGAGCTCAGGGATGGCAAGCCAGAGCAGAGCCCAACCCAAGCCTGGGTACGGTTATTAGCCAGGAGATTAATTAGCAATCAGAGGAACCCCTCGGGGGTGGGGCAGGGGAGCCCCTGCCTGAAGGCATGGGGGTCTGGGCACATTGGGAGGGGGTGCTGGGGGCTGCCCTGAGCTCTTCTGGGCTGCCCGGTGCTTTCCAGGCTTTTGCTTCAGGAAATCGCTCAAGTTTCATGGAGGTTGCAGAGGGTTGGGGTTTTTTTTAACATGGCTTTCTATTTGTTTGTTTTACGAGCTGGTTTATGGAGGCAACCAGCTCTATAGTGAGGAGGGTGTGGCAGGCGCTGGGCAAGGGCTCGGCACAGGCCTGAGGGGCTGAGCTGAGCAATGGCCATTCCTCCTTCCTGCGAGGGGGGTTATTCACCAGCCCCTGAGCCGTGCTGGTGAATCATAGACTGGTCTAGGTTGGAAGGGACCCCAAGGGTCACAGACCTCCAATCCCCCTGCCACAGGCAGGGCCACCAACCTCCAGGCCTGGAGCTACACAAGGTTGCCCAGGGCCCCAGCCAACCTGGCCTTGAACACCCCCAGGGATGGGGCACCCACTCCCTCTCTGGGCAGCCTGTTCCAGCCCCTCACCACTCTCTCTCCAAAGAACTTCCCCCTAATATCTCATCTAAACCTTCCCTTCAACCCTTTTAAACAAGCTGATTCCCCTCCTGTTCCTCTGCTCCCTTCAGGGACTGGCAGGCTGCAATGAGGTCCCCCCACAGCCTTCTCTTCTCCAGGCTGAACCAGCCCAGCTCCCTCAGCCTCTCTCTGTAGGGGAGGTATATCTGTATGTGTATCTGTAGAGATGAAGCAACTCTACAGATAAAAAGCAACACAGCAGAGGCATGCTTAAAATCCAGGAGTCGCTACTCCAACCCAGGGAGGAGTTTGCATCAGGCAGAGCAGGGCTGTGCAGCACGGACCCTCTGTGGATGCCCGGCGGCTCCTGAATCACAGCCACAACGTGGCAGGGATGGGGACGCCCTGACATACCCGCTGCACACACACTGCACCAGCTCCCAGCTCAGGAAGCCCTCTCAAACTCCTTCCATGGTTTCTAAGTCATCTTGGTTTCTTTTCAAAAGGTCTCTGATGGCTGGGGTACCGCTGCAGTGACAGTGACATGACAAGGACACCAGACCCTTCTCTGCTCACACGTGGCAGAGGCCAGGATGTGCCCACAGGCACCCTCACACCTCAAAGCTTCAGCACCACTCCAGCATCATCTGTAGGCACTCCTGCACAGAAACAACGCTACCCCTGCACACATTTGCAACAGCAAGTCTGGGACGAGGCAGGGAAGAGCGTGGCTGCGGAGCAAAGCTGTGGGATGAATGTCACTGTTTCATCCCACGCAGGTCCCAGAGCTCGCTCACAGCCAGAGACTCTGGAGCTGCACTTAAAAGCCCAACAACCACAATGACTTTAGAGTCCCAGCTGCAGAGGAAAGCCTGGAGACAAGTCTCGTATGCAAAGGCTTCAATCAAAGAGATCAAAAACCCAAGTGAAATACAAGGCCAGCCCAAGATGTAGGTACTTTTCAGCTCTCCCAGGTCTGGAAAGGCTGGATTTGGCAGAGCCAGGTTCAGCTCCCAGCCATGCTCCAAGCTCATCATGCGTCCACCTACTTCTCCAAGGGAGCAAAAACCTCTCCTAACATTCAGCCCGTGGAGCTAAGCTTTATTTTCTGTAAAAAAAAGACCACAGGTGGTGGCATTGGGGATCCTGGGGAGCAGCTGTGGAAGACACGATGTCCCCTTGGGCTCAGCCAGGTGAGGATCACCCTGTGGTTTTTCCTTTGGCATTTCCCAAGCCAGGGCTACCCAAGCCAAACCTCAAGCAGCTTATGGCAATTAGCATAAGAGACATTAAAGCTACGTTTTAATTAGAGATATGTGTGTCGGCAGAGAACAGGGTGGTTGCTCAGATCAAAACAGCTCAGAAGGGCCATTAGAAACCAGTGTCGAGGCAGGGAAAGGTGGCTGAGCTCCCTGGAGAGGCCCAGTGTGGCTCCCAGCCCCACGCTGACGCACGGCCCAGTCCCGACCCAGGCAGGAATGACAAATGACTTAAAATACCTAAAACCACCGATGTCTCTGCCTCCCCTGAGCACGCAGCTGAGAAGCGTTTCCGTTGAGTCATTAACCTGCTGAAGAGGCACCAAACACTCCAGCCACAACCCACCCCACCGATACAGACGGTGATGAGAGTGAGAACATCCCCAGCCCGGTGATGGCCAGGCCTTTCTCCAATGCACAATGCTCCCTCTCCCAGCGTCGCGCTGGCACAAAGAGCAAATCAGGGCAGTTAAGACTCACAACTCTTCACTTCCAGGATATTTTCTGTGCCACCTAACCAAGGGACTGGGGCCATCACCAAAGGACCAGGCAGGAAAAGGAACAGCAGTGCAGCAGCTGGTCCCCACCCCTGCGGATGGGGATGCTGCATGTGCTCCTTGCAGGTGTGAACACATTGATTGATCTCCCTCCCCAATCATATGGGTTTCTCGTTCATCCCGGTGGCTTTTTGTTTTGGGGGAGCAGGCAGAGGCTGGGGGCTGGATTCCCACGGTACTGGGCTGTGACACATCTTCCCCCTCCACATAGGCCCCGAGCAAGCACCTGGAACGCGAACTGCTGCGAGGGGCAGGGGGAGGCGCAATTAATAATGCCTCACGCTCCCGACCCATAAATCTCCAGCACGATTCACGGGTGATGTGAGGGGTGATGGAGAAGGCCTTGTCCAAGGTCAGACAGCGAGTCTCAGGGGATGGCCTGGGAACAGGAACAGCGGCCCCGAATTCCCACCGCGCTCCCAGCACAGAGCCCGGGCCAAATCTGGATCTGCTCAGCAGTGGCACGTGCAGTTGTTGTGTCTGCTGCGCATCCCTAACAAGTTACAAACAACGGCCCAGCGCTGCAGTTATTCCAGCAGGGCTCCTCCAAAGCTTGGCAGATCATATAATCGAAAGCATGAATGAGCTGCAGGAAGATCAGAGCACCAACGAGCTCTGCTGCCTGCTGCCATGCCGCTGCCCCGGCTTTGCATTACATGCTCACCAGGGCACCACGGCTTCCAGCACCCCCTCACCCTGCAAGCAGCCCCAGCAGACTTGGGGTGCTTCTCCCAGCCCCTGCATTGGGTGCTCAACGTGTGCTGCAGGCCCTTTGTTGGCTCCCTCCCTACTTGCAGCATGCAAGGCTTTCCCTCCCCACCCCACCAGCAACAGGTTCCGTCCCTCCGCAGCAATGCAGGCACTGAAAGCATCCCGAGGCAGATGTTTCCCTGACCTCTGACCCAAGACTAATTCAAGAGGTTTGCTGTTTTCCTTTCTGTGCTAAGCTGCCATCTGCCACGGCCAGCACAGATGACACCCAGGTGCTCCTGCAGCCCACCCCACCCTGGCTCCTGCATGGCAGCACAGGGGCTTTGTTCAAATTTGGGATGCATCAGCCCTGCACAAACACAGGCAGGGGGTGCTGCAGAGCTGCTGGATGCCCTGGATGCGGGGGGATGTCCTGGATGTGGGGGGATGCCCTGGATGGGGGGAGGGGGTGGTCTCTGCTGAGGCTCAGCTTGCACCACCCTGCAGCTGAGAATGGCCACACTCACACCACCCACCACTCTCCTGCCCGGCCCCAGGGTGTCCCCCAGGGGCTGAGGCCAGAGGTAAAACCCACCTCAGGCTTAAAACACACAAACTAAACCAACAAGCAAGATGAAAACCAGGTGTAAGCAGGAGCACGGCCACTGGACATGTGGGGGCTGCCCCCATCCCTATCCTATGGGGGGGTATGTCAGGGGGAGACAGGTCCAGGGGGCAGCCCCACACTGTGGGAGGGGATGGGGGTTGGGGGGAGCCTCATCCCGGCCGCTGGCCCCATGTCCAGGCGGCCTCTTATCTGCACTGTTATCACATAACCTCTTCCTCACCCTCATCTGCTGGAAGCATAAACGGCCGCGGTTGTTTTCCCCAAGGTACGAGCACCGTGGGAAAGCTGCGGAGGGGAGGCCCAGGTCTTTGCTCAAGCCCCGTTTGGGGAGGGGTACTTGAGACTAATGAGAACGGGAGAGTCCCCTGCTGCCTCTGGGGCAGCAGCAAACCCAGGCACTGGGTGTGGGATCTTCCCAGCCAGGGGGGAACAGCCCCCACCCCAACACCCATCTGCAGGGAACGCCACTCTGATCTGTAGTACCCATGGCCTCAAGTAGCCACCCCAAACAAGCCACCCTCCCTGCACCCCAGAGACCCCAGCAGAGCCATCCCAGCACACAAGTCATTGGGAAACTATGACCGTGACCTTGTGTGTGGCCCAAAACATCCCCACTGAGGGACTGTCACACCCACAGATCCTTCTGCACCCACAATCGTGCTACGTGACCGAGCAGACACCGGTACCAGCACAGCCCAGACCCTGTGGAGCAAAATGAGTGGTAAAACATGAGCAGGACACTCAGACTTCACGTGTTTGCTGGCAGCAACTGAGGGAAGGAGAAATAACCAGCAAGAAGAGTCTCCCTTAGCTGCACACAGGACCAGGGCACAGCGCTCCCAGCCACAGAGCGGTGACAGGACCCTACCCCATCGTCCCCACACCTCTGGGGTTAAGCGTCACCCTTGGGCTTATGAAGGGGAACCCCAACTGCCTGCTCTCACACCTTCCCTGTGCAACACCCTGGGCATGCAGCTTGCTTTCCACCAGACATCCACGCACCAGAGTCACTTTTCCAGTTGTGCCAGTGGCTTCCTGCCTGGCACAGCCTGGAAGCAGCACCCCAGCCTTCTCCTTGAAGTCACACCCTTCCCTTGAAGACACATGTGCTCAGTGCCAGCCCAGGGGACCCTCAGTTCCACTCCAACCAGAGAAAGGACCAGTATACACCTCCGCACCATTGAGAGACAAGATCTGCTTCTTACTCCATCCTCCCATCCCATCTTACTCCACTCATTGTCATGCCACTGCTTCCCCACGAGCCCCTCCTGCATTCCTGCACAGAGCATCATCAGGGAGCACAAGTGTGTACGAGTGCGTTCCCAGGGGCATCACACCTCCGAGCGCAGGAGAACACTGCAGAGCCAGGGAAAGGCAGCCAAGCCTGGGAAATGGTCCTGCTGGGAAGCAGAGCTCAGCACCCTGCTTTGGTCCCATCTCTGCTCCAGCACCACCACCCTGCTTGGGGTGACACAGCACCACTGTGCCAACAGAAGAAAAGAAGATAGGAGCAGGGAGAGAGGAGGAACGCTGCCTTGACCTCCCTGGGGCACGCTGGGCTGTGGATGTTCCCTCCTGCTCAGGCAGCCAGGCGCTTGGTAGGGGCTGCTTGAGCCCCCCACCCTGGCAGCAGGCACAGCCGGGCTCACCACGCCACACCTGCAGCTTCGCTCTGTGGCTTCTGGTGCACGCATCCGTTAAAACACCAAAGGCTTCACCACAACTCCAGGGAGAGCCAAGGGCGAGCTGCCCACCTCCTCTCACCCCCATGGGGCACCCCAACTGGGCAATGCACCCCAAAACTCTTGCCAGCCCTTCCGCGCTCCTCCGGCGCCGGCACAGCCCCACCAACATCTCCAGCAGCCACAACGCGGCTCCCAGCACCAAAAAACCCAGCGCTAGACCAAACTGGTGGTTTTTATGACGTCCCATCCAGGCCCTGCTTTATTAAACACTCTGGGACACCAGCCTGGGAAAAAAGGAGAGTTTCACACAGGGAGGGTGGTTAGCAAAGCAGCAGGTTACTCCGAGTGACATCAGGTTAATGAAGAAAGAGCAGATCTCCGGTCTTGTTTAATTAAAAAAAAGCAAACTGCAATCTGAAGCCTTTGATGTGTTTTTTTTTGGGTTCCATTTCATTTTTGACCTAGCCCAAGCCATCTAATTGAGATTTTTTTAAAAGACTCAGACTTTCATCTGGAGAGAAACTAAAGGAATTCCCAAAGCTGGATATATACTCACGGTTGGGAGTGGGGAAAAGCGTGCTAGAGCCCTGCTCCTCCTACCAGCCCAGAGTAGGGAAAGCAAAAATAATAAATGGCTTTGTTTCTTGAGCAGACATTAGTCAGGACAGTTTGGGAATCAAAGTTCCCATTGTAATGAAAAACAATATAACGCCATTCCTAAGCAGAGTGGCCAGGCTATTCACCGGGCGGTAACCAGCTACCTGGGAAGGAGCTGCCTTTCAATGGAGCTTCATTCACAATAAACATGAAAGATGTCGAAGGAAGAGACCAAGACAAAACTCACTTCATTCCCACCCTCAACAATGGCTGCTACAAGGCCGTGGGGGTGTTTTTCCTCTCTCCCCTTGTTGATGGTTTTTATATCCTTCAGCTGGTGTGAATCCGCCCAGCCCCACCATGGTGGAGGCTGGCTGCCCTGTGCTGGGCTCTGCTCCCCCCTGTTCATCCCAATCCCTGCTCCTTCTTTCAGAGAAGCCCACCGATGGGGTGACCGGGAAGGATGTGCTTCCGGCTGAGGATCCCCAGGGAACACAGCGTGGGCAAAGGCTGGCACAGAACCCCACCATCCATCCGTGGGGACGGTCCCCAAGTGAGTGCTGGGGACCCATGTGCCATTATACACCAGTAAGGTAACCTGGTTCTTCTTCTCCTCCCTGGTGCTGCCCAGCAGAGCACACACAACTGCTTCCTGGTTTGATTTTTCATTTGTTAACAGTTTACTCTTTAAAAACCTCTTAATTCTTTAAGCCAGAAGAAGGTGAAGTCAGAATTTGGGAGGAGATAAGGAATTCCCACCCCCCAAGCCACCTGCCAGCCCAGCACTGCTGGGGTCAACCCAGCACCTGAGGTCACCCTCCCTTCCCCATCCTTTTTGGGTAAACATCCATTTCCATCCTCTCTGGACACACATGCTGCCTGCACAGGGCAGTTTCAGGCTGCCTTGCTCCTGGGAATTCAGGCACGGACGCGGTGCCGATGTCACCATCTCACTAAGTGATGATAAACTTGGGTTGGTGGGTTGGGTTTTTTTTAACTTTTCCCCCTCAAGTCAAGTTTCGGCTAAACACTGAGCTGCCTAAGAGCCACATATGGACAAGTCCCACCCGGGACACGTGTGACCCCCACCATCCCACTCTTCTAATCCTGAACATAAAACCTGAGATTAGGATCTGAACAGCCACCAAGAGTTTAAACAAGCTATATTTAGCTCCTGTATTTATAAACAGAAGGGGGGGGTGTGTTGCAGAACACACGGGTGCCCCTGTGGCACAACCCCCCCCAAAAGCCAAAGCAGTCAGTGCCAGAGTTGTTTGGGCAGAGGGGAATGGTTGGAGCCATGAAGCCTCTGGCTTCTCCTTGTAAGCAAAGCTCCCCAAAATAGTTATTAGCAACAAAACCTCACACCCCCCTTGGAAATCATGGCTTGAGGGATGTAAAGTACCTCCAAGTAGATGGGTATCTGCTCCTGGGATGTGCATCCCAGGATTTCTGCTGCTGCCGAGTTTAACCAAGGAAACGGAGACAGAGGGAGGGAAGACTCTTCCCTCCGACACCTTTTGCCGGCAGAAATCCCTGTGTCAACATGACGCCCTCGCCGAGGGAGCGGGACAATGGCAGCGGCTCTGCCCTCCGGCCGCAGCTCACATTCCTGCCCCCTCCCCTGGAAACCCCCCTTTTGTGGGGAGCAGCAGGCCCTGTGAAAGGGCCGTCTGTCATCCTGCCTTTTGACTTGGAGGTCTGTGTCTAACATTTTAATAGGGGCTGGGGGCTGGGACAAGGCCCCCCCCCCGCCCCCTCCTCCTGGGATGCTCCCCCACGGGGTCGCTCTCCCAACCCGCCCCAAAGCCAGCGCACAGGCTGGGACCAGCAGTGGGTGCGAAGGCAGGAGATGGTGGCACTGCCACCACGCATCCCACTGTCAACAGAAACACTCCTCCACCTGCCCAAGGAGCTGTTGGAGAGGTTGACTGGCTAGGGCTTTTAGGAAGGTCATTGTCTGATCCCCCGGCACAAGGATGCACCAGTGGGTCAGGAGCACTGGGGACACAGTCTCCTCCAGGGCTGCTCGTTAACAGCAGATAATTTCCATCCTAAAATAAACCACTGCACATTCAGGAACCCTTAACGCCCCCAGAGAGTGATGCTGGTGGGCAGCGCAGGGTCCCTGGGGGTCCCATTGCCCTGCTGATGCCAGTACCTCTATCAGCACAGGTAGATGGGACAGAGCCACCGACAAAGCTCCATTGCTCCTCTCACTGAGAGTTGAGGTGGACATGTGGTGTCACACCACACCAGGAGCTCAGGAGGAGGATGAGGAGGAATAGGCAGCAGAAGGCACGGCTCAGTCTTGCAGTGCCCCAGCCCCTGTAACAGCCCAGGACTAATCCTGAGCAGACCTGGAAGTCCAAGCAAAGCCTGGCACTGCTGGTCTTATCCACACTGACTTCAGAACAAGCCCAAAGCAACAGCCTGCCAAGCCCCTCAGTGCTCCTCCTGCCCTCCCAGCACACCACTGTGCAGCTGCTTGCCTGCAGCCTGCCCCTTCGATTAAATAAGGGTGACGTTATGGCACCATTAAAACTTAATAAATCCATTTCCCATATAAATACCCTTAAATTCAGATTTTGGGGAAGGGAATTAGGGCAAAAACTTGTTAAAAGAAAGCCACTTCTTGCACAAATACATTTTTGCAACTTGACTGAGCGTGAAAGTTCCCCATTAAAATGCAGCAGCGTTCCCGTGGCTGGAAAGGCGCGAGGTTCCCAATAACTGGAGCCTAAACATTAACTGTTTAACTGACTTTTCCAATATTAACTCCAGGCTGCTGTGGGGGAAGGGAAGGACGTGATGGGTGCAAGCCTGAAGAGGACATTAATCACCGCTGTGCGAGGGAAGCGCACCCAGTGCACCCACTGCTCCCAATGGCCCGTCGCAGGCTCATACATGGGACATCACTGGCCATGAGTGGGGTGCAAACCCAGCTGCATGTGGGGAGGTGGGCAGGATGTTGCTCCATCTGGGGCAGGGCTTCACCCCAGCACTCAGCCCAATGGCTCCATCCTTATCCTCATGCATTTTCCAGCAGGCGCCTCCATCACTAATTCACCTCCATGAGCCAGGATGTGCCTGGAAGGTTGTGCTGCTCCATCTCGCACCAAGAGAGGTTTTGGTGTTCAGCTGAGCAACACCACACAGAGAGAAACTGAGGCACCACGCAGACCTCTGCTAGACACATGCTAGAGCTGTACATGGGGGCACTGCAATGTGCCCAGGCACTGCCATGCACCAAGGAAGGCAGAGGCCAGGCGAGGGCTCACAAGTCTGCACAGGCACCATCGCACCTTGGCCAGACAGCCAACTGGAAGCTACACCAAGCTGCTCTACCAGCAAGATTCAGATGTCAAAGTGAAGACCGTGTGTCCCTTGGGTGGGCATCTCTAACTGTCCTGGTCTGACCTAGCAGAGCCCTGCAAAGACCTCCCAACATCACACGCAACCCCGGTCAGACCCTGCTTATGCCGTCGGTGCCAAAGCCCTGACCCTCATGTCTGCTTTTGCTCCTGGATGTCTCTAAGCTCAGATACCCAGGAAGCAAAACCGCCGTGCCCACCTCAACGCCACAGTAACATTTCTACTGCTCATTCCACATCTTTGGCCAACATGAGCAGCTGCGGTTTTACCCCAGGCCAAAGCATGACCACGGCCCCAGGCTGGTGAGCACCCAACCCAACACCCTTGGCCAGCAGTCCCTGCATGCTGGAAACACCGACCAACCGCTGCTGATACCCATATCAGCCAACCCCACGGAGTCCGGCACGGCAGGATGGAGCCCTTCCAAAGAGAGATGGACTGGGGAAGGTGGGATGCCTCTTCCCACAGCAAATCCAGGCTCACGAGGGCACCACACAGCAGGGCAACGTCAGGGACCTGCAGGATTTGGGCACAGCCACTTCCTTCCAGGAGCCAGGGCTCAACGCTGGGTGCCAAAGGCATGCAACAAGATGAAAAAAACATTCAGAAAGAATACGCAAGCACCTCAGACCTTCACCCCTCCAGCCTGATGGTCTTTCTAACCCTGGCCCCCCAAGCAAAGGGCCAGATCAGTTCCAGACCAGCCTGGGGAGCAGTGAGCAAGAAGCACAAGCAGCCTATGGTGCTGCTCCATCCCAGGTGGCAGCAGGAGCAGTGAAGCCACATGCCTGCAGTGAAGCAGACAGATCCCCCACCACAGTTTTAGACCCTGGATGGTGGTGAGACCCTACTAAACCAAGACCCCACTGCAGGTCTGCTTTCCTGGAGGGGAGTGGTTAACTTGTGTCTCTGGGGCTCATCTACTCTGCAACCCTAAAACACATTCTAGGACTTCACCTGGAGTTTGGCAACACGTGAACCACAGAGAAGTCTCCATCCAGATCCAGAGCTTACCAGCTCTTGGTAACTGCACCCTGAGGCTACTCCCTCGTTAAACACACTGATGCTCTATAAATTTCACATTCCACTCGTGTACACACGTCTTTACCATTTGGGACACCAACCAACATGAGCAAAAATGAGGGTCACCACACCTCCAGGCCTGGAAAGAGCAGGTTAATTTCCAAACAATGTTATTTTAAAACTTGCTAACTGCCTCCTGATTATGTTATCCAAGCCCTTAATTGGTGAATAGCTTGGTCTTGCAAGGACTTAGACGTGTTTCCTTCAACGCTATGTACAATAAACTGTAACAGCTTCAGAGGTGAGACCAGGGCACGTAGCATCAGCTGGAACAAATGAATGTATCGTGGCTTCCAGCAGGTAAGATGATAGCAAGTCAGGTGGTTGAGATGGAAGAGTGTTAGGTGGAATAAAACACACCCTGTGTGACAAAGTGAGTGACGTACAGAAGCCATCTGTGGAGCAGAGCCCCATGCGTGGCACCACACGGTTAACAGCTACAAGTACCCGGTGGGGAACAGCCCCTTGTACCTCAAGTGATGAAGACCACTGCAAATGCTTGAGCCCCTCTGCATCCTGGGGAGCCTCTGATCAAATTCACCTCAGCTGGCATCATCCCCCCTGCTCCTGCTCATGTCTGTGCCACCAGTACTGCCAGAGGACCTCAGAAGTGTCTCTTCCTGAGCATGACACATGTTGGCCCCTGCACAGATGCAGTACAACCCTCTGGACATCACAGGTACCAGACCAGGAGAAAAATCAACCAAGAAAAAACCCCTCTCAACCCAACCAATAAAATCCCAAGGCAAGTCAGGAGGAGTCAGTGAGACCACTTGAGACAAGTGATGACCACCAAGCTGCCTTGCAGAGAGATATAAACAGATTTTCTAGAAAAGAGCTAAAAAATCCTGCTGCTGTCCCAGTGACCTCACCAACTGGGCTTCCCAGCAAAGCTCCTCTTCACTGGAGTCTGCAACAGGTGATGCTTTTGTATTTTTAACCTACCCTCTTACCCATTTCCACCTTGTTCTTTCCGAGAATGAGATCAGACTCGAGCGAGCTATCGAGTTCTCAACATGGCTGAATCACCGCTCGTCTACTTCTTTAAGAGCTTCCTCTGGTTGATTGTTCAATACTCCACCCTCTTCCTCTCCAGCACAGAGACTGCATTTTTTTCTTTGTTGTTATTTCATGGAAATAACGTTAGGTTAAAGCACATGAGAAAAACCAAACCAGAAGGAAACTTCCGCCCTTTACAGTCAGATAATGACTGAGCAGTTGAATAACTTGAAGGGCGCAGAACTACGGGGCTCAGATCTCTCCTCTCGTCTTCCTGGTTGTCTCATGAAAGTTTCGAGCTAAAATAATCATCTCTTGCCACTACGGTCCCCACTCTGAATGTTTCTTCCAAGGTTTCTGGCTCTCTGCCCGTGGAAGTCGGTGGTGGCAACGGGCACCAGCTCAGGAGGCATCGCCCCGGCTGAACTACAACGCCACGCTGATTCATAAACAGAGGAAGTACTTTAGCAAACCGACTTTTCCCCCTTTTCAGCGTGAGCCTGGTGATAAATTTAACTTACTCTTTTCCTCTGCCGTCTTGTTTGGTTTCTCTGGGTAAGAGTATGACAACCCAGCCCCAGCTCCTCTGACTTAACTGGTGTGAAAGGCTGGTGGAGCGGGTTTGAAGCTCAGCCCCCTTCCATGCCATCTGCTTTTAACTAGAGGAGCAAGGGAGGTCCTGGGAATAAATGTCACATGGCACAGCGATCTAAAATCGGCCCTGCTCGTTTGCTGGGATGCCAGTCAAAACTACAGTTATCCAGCAGTCTAATTAGGAGCTACCACTAGAAATCAAAGTGACCTTTTGGAAAAGCTTTTCATTTTCTCTGGGAAAATGCCTTAGTGAAAGGCAAGTGCCTTTTCTGGAAGAAAGGCCACGGCTCCCCAGTGCCGTGAAACCCCACCACAAGGCCACAGCAGCCACCGTTTGCAGACCGGGCCTTTGAAAGCTCCAGATCTGGCTCAAGTGCCAGGCATGGGACATAAAACACCTCCCACCTACAGCCGGGCTCAGCTCAAGACACACAAAACTCTGCTGCTGCCGCTCTGGATGAGTGCTGAAAGACCCGGCTACCCCTGCCAAGATGGAAAACAGCTCCAAAGGCGGCTTAATTAGGCCGCTTCTGTCATGAGCCCTCGATCAAATGCTCGGGCCTTTCCATTCAATTAAAGCCCTGCGTGCCCCGCACCGCCTGGCATAGGTACAGGCAAGATAAGGCACCTGGAGTTTTACAAACTACCACTGTAAAATAATAAAAGGCAGAGAAAGCTCCTCGTCTCGCACCAGCGATTCCCTTTCCGTAACAGGGCCCGATAACTCGGGGTTTGGTGTTATCAGCCGCCTCCACGTAACCCAACTAGCTCTCTCCCGCCACAAACGCCGGGACGCTCGTCCTCTGGAGTAGCGTCTCCTCCGTACGCTATTTATTTCACTCCACTTTCTAATTGGATTTGTGGGGGCAGCACAATGGGGCTTTATGGCTAAACTTTGTTAAGTGCCAGGCCGAGCGGAGATGTGGCCCGCAGCCAAAATGGTGCATTTCACGCAGGCGCCAAAGGGCAGTGCCAAGCTTTTCCGCGTCTGGTATCTGTGTTCTTGGCTCTGCTTTGTTTAAGAAGCTTGGAAGCAAAACTCCTCAGCAAGAGATATTCAAACAAGTGGAAAACTGGGAATTTTTTTGCGAGCCGCTATTGGATACCTTGGGAAGATGCACCTCCTCCAGTCTAATATCCAGCCCCCATCGTGTACCCTGCATGGGACAAGCGTGGAGACACGCTGAGAGCGCACACCTTGGTTTCCTGCAAAAATAACCCACGCACACTTGTGAAGCCATCCCAGTGTCTGCAGCCAAGAGAGACGGTTATTCACAGCTATCAATGAAAAAGTCCTTTAAAGTAAACTTTTGCTCTTAAGAAAAACCCCACCCCTAGGCTTCTCCTCCAAATAGAGCTTGCACACATCAGATCTAATTAGATTCCATCACCATCTGCACATGAAATGTAAATCAGGAGTTGCAGAGACTTAAGAAAAAAAAAAAAAAAAAAAGGGGGAAGAATGACCACAAGGAAAAGGAGGGGTGTAAGGTTGGGGAGGGGGCGGAGGGTTGGGCATTCTGGGAAGCCATACATGATTAGTCACACAGCATTAATCTGCCTCCCTTAACAATAGCTGCCGAATTTCGACCGAATCCCAGCTGTCGCTCTTTGAATGAAAGAAAACAAGATTTAGAGCGTCAAGCGTTGGTAAGGGCTTCTGTGCAAAAAAAAAGTGGCGTGCATTCATTAGTGGCTCACAAAGGGACCCAGCCTTTGTCCATTAAATTGCTCATGTGCCTGATTGATTTGCTGATTTATTTGCACCAAAGGGTTGGGGGGCTCAGCTTGGAGAAGGGGGCGGGAGGTGCCTGGCTACTGGGCAGAGTAACAGCACCCAGGCGGATTTGCAAAAAGCAACACGCATTGTCAAGGGAAACTGCCATTCAACAGGTTGGGATTGGAAATGCCTTCAAGGTTCCTCCACCGAGGACTTCCTATTTGGAAATTTGGGGTGGGTGGGAACGTCTCCCCGCCTGTTCTCAGCTCAGGCCACGTTCAACAGGCAGAGGGGAAATCTGGCCGGAAAACAGAGCCTTGCCCATTCACATTTCTTTTATGGAATAGTTTTAAAAAGGGAGCTGGAGTCTTATTCACTTCTCTTGGTTATTGTTCCCTGGGAGCCTGGAGTGAATCGGCCATCGCTGTGGTGGGTCAGTTGGTCCTTCAAAGAGTACCAGTGCTTTACACATCCGTTTCCCCACAATCGGCTTGGAGAAAGCTCCTGCCCGGGTGCCAGGTCCCACCAGGAACACTGGGCTGGACCAGGGCTTGGCACTGGCAGGGCTGCGGGAGGAGGTGGACCAGCTCCCCCAGACGATGCCCCGCAGACCCACAGACATCAACGGGGCAGCTCCAGGAGCTGGAGCTGCACTACCAAAACCTCTCTTGAACGTTTATTGGAGATGTGCTTGACACTGCACCACAAACTGCCAGGGTGCAAGGGACGGAAAGGAGACGCTTCAGGGGCAGGAGGGAGTAGCTGGAAGACGGACAGACAGACAGCTTCCCTCCCTGCCCAACGGTCATAGGAGCGCCGTGGGCTGGCCCTACCTCCAGCTCCATCAGCAGGGCAGTCTGCATCGGTTAATACCAGCAAAACATGGCCTTTTGCCCATGTTTTTCCACCCCACTAGGAACAAAGCCCGATCCTGCCAAACTCGCGGCGACTCCTACACAAGCAGGTTATTCTTGCCGCTCAAGGAAAGAAAACGCATCTTGCCCTATTAAATCCAGAGCCTTCAAAGCAAAGTCAACATGCATGTCAATACTCTGGTCGGGGGAGATGAAAATCCTCTGGCTTCTCCATACTTACTGGCACACTTCCGTCCCGTTGGGAAAAGTTTCACACTTGCCCCCGTTGAGGCAGGATTCAGCAAGCTGTGTACACCGTAAACCTGGAAAATGGAAGGAGAGCGTTAGCCATGGCACAGGTCCTGGGTGGCAGCAGGGGGAGGCTGTAGCCCCAGTGTCACCCGGACCAGGGACAGGCTTGCCAAGACCCCCAGGAGCACCCTGCCCCTGCGCAGCCTGGTGATATAGGGGCTGCAGCACCCGGCGGCCCCCACCCGCTGGGTGATGGAGGTGGGGGCAAGGACCGCCTGGCCCCAGTATGGAGAGGGTCACCTAAAAATAAACTCGGGGAGGGCTTGACGGTAGGCTCTGCCTTCTCCTCCCTGCAGGAGGAGTGACAGAGAGAAACCCCAGACGAGGCCCTTGAGTGACAAATGCCATTTGGGAAAAACCATCTGCTGGAGGGCCCATTAGTTACCATTAACTCAGTAACGAAATGAGTCGCCCGTCCCAACTTGCTATGAGTAAAGGTTTCATTGTCTGGCCCTCAGAGCCAAATTCTGCGCAGTTACCACAGCAACTCACTGAAAGTACCAGAATCGCTTCCGATTTCCACCCCAACTCGCTCTTCCCCCTTCTCTGCCCCACTCGCGCTTCGGGGTAACCGGTTGTGCGACACGCGTGTGCAGCCAGAGCAGTTTCACACTGAGCTCCCCACCGCCACCACCAAACTTCTCCCCCAGACGGCTGCCGAGCCCCTTTACAGCTCGGGGGACACCCCTTTGAGCTCGGGGCTCCCTCCTCAGCCCCGCGTGTCTCACGGGGGATGGAGCGGGATGCTGGGGATCGCTCCAGCCGGGCACAACTTGCTGCAAACTTTGTCTTCAAGGAGTTGGGCATCAGGAACGGCTCTCAGCCCCGGTGCGGAGCGGGGTGAAGGGGGCCCGGCTGCCTTCCCTTCCCTCCCTTCCCTCGCCCAAATCCTCCCAGGACACTGCTGAGGAAGAGGAGGAGGCTGCTCGCTCGGCCCCGGGGCAGAGGGGGCACCGCAGGGCCCCGGTACCCCCCAACGGGCCGTTTCCCCGCTCCGCCCCGCACCTCCGGCCACTTTTAGGGCTCTTTCCCCCGGCCCCGACAGTCGCCCAGCCCAGCGCTTTGCAGCGAAGGACCCGGACCCGCCCCGGGGCCGACGCCGGGAGGGGGGGTCGGGAGCGGGGAAGGGGGAAGGGGGCGGGGGGGGATGGTGGGGGAGACAGACCCGGCTGACTTTCAAGAAACAGGAAACCGAGAAAAATTTGCAAAACGGTCAAAAAGCTCTCGCGGAACAGGCGGCAGGAGCGCGGCCGCCCCGCACACTCCTCCGCCACACCGAGCCCGTCCCGAGCCCCGGCTCCCCCGGCTCCCCGCCGCGCCCTGCTCCGGCCGCCCGCGGTACCGAGCTCCGGTCCCCCCACGACGGCAGCGAGTGTAGCTCCCCGCGGCACCCGCCGGTACCGAGCTCCCTGTTCCCGGGCGGCCCCCAGCGCCGCTCCCCCGCCATCTCCTCCGGGGCACCGAGTCCCGGCCACCACTCTCCACTCCAAACCCCCTCCCACATTCCCCCGCGGCTCCGGCCCCCCGACCCCCCCGCGGTGCCGAACCCCACGCTCCCCTCACGGTTCCGACCTCGGTTCCCCCGGCGGCGCCGAGCTCCCGTCCCCCCGCGTGACCCGAGCCCGGTTCGCAGGCTTCCCGCGGCACCGAGTCCCGGTTCCCACGAGGACCCCTCATCCCAGACCCCCCCTCCACCCCGGGCAGCGCCGCGCTCCGGTGCCCGTGATGCCCGGCCGGCACCGGGACACACGCCGCGCCCGGCCCCACTCTCAGCAAACTTCCTGCCGGCTGCTGGGGCGGCCGGTCCGGGGCCCGTCGCAGCGGCCCTCACCTCGCGTCAGGGCGGGCAGCAGGAGCACCAGGAGGCCGGGCGCCAGGAGCCGCTCCATCCCGCTCAGCTCCCGCCGCTCACAGCCGCATAGATCCGCGGGGCCTCGGCCGAGCCGAGCCGGTACCGGTACGCGCTTTTCCCTCCGGGAGCCCCAGACACACCGCGCCCCAACGCCGAGCGCAGCGACTCCGAGCGCCGGCGCCTCCCGCGGCTGCTCAGCCCCGGCGGGCCGGGCCGGGCCGGGCGGGAGGGCGGGGGGGCGGGACGGCGCGGGGCGGGACGCCGCGGCACGGCGCGGCGCGGCACTGCACGAGTTGGGACGGGACGGGATGAGACAGGACGGGATGGGACGCTCCTCCCTACCCAGCCCGAGGGGCCGCTGCTGGGAACCCCCTTCTTGCCACGGAGGGTCCCTGCGTGGGACGGGAGTGGGGTTGCGGGGTCCGGGCGAGCCCCCATGGGTGGCCCCGGTGCAGCTATTCCTCCGCCTCTGCAACCACTGGACAGTGCTGGTGAAGCCCACCCAGGCAACCCTGGACACCCACGGTGCAGCCCCCCAGAACGCAGTGCCCACAGCCCCACAGTGCAGCTCCCCATCCCCAGTGCCGCTCCAGCACAGGCACCCCCGGACACCTGCATGCAGCCCCCTGCATGCAGCACCTAATGCAGCCCCTGGGCACCCCAGTTCAGCCCCACACACCTCCAGTTCAACCCCACACACCTCCAGTTCAGCCTACACCCCAACCTTTGCACAGCCCCCCACGCACACCCTGCACAACCCCAGTGCAGTGCCCCCCATACACAGTCCCAGTACAGCCCCCTTCATCAACTTTAACTTCAGCACAGCCCCCACACAGGCCCCCCAGTGCAGCCCCCCAGCCCCTGCACAGCCTGGGGGACACAGGCCCTGCATGCTGCAGCATGGGCTCAGGGACTCCAGGAGGACCCAGGGCCCAGCCTGACCCACAGCATGTCTGGGCAGGGACTCTGAGCCCACAAACCATGGGGACACACTGGGATGGGACAATTATACATGCCCAGTTGTACTGGGGGGACCAGGGGCTTGGGCTGAGCATCCCCTGGGAGCACAGGAGACCTGGGCTGGGGGACCAAGGTGGGATTCACCCTCTGCCCTGCAGCGTGGTGCAGGTGCACACAGGTATGCCAAGCCATTTCCTACCCGCCTTCACCAGCCATGCAGGCTGGGGAGCTGGAGCTGGGCTCGGATGTTATTTGTTTTGCTCTGTGAACTGATGAACTCGCAGGCAGAGCGCTGGCCAGCCCCACGCGTCCCATCAACAAATAAACAAATAAATTAGGAGAAGCGGGGGAAGCCAAACCCAGGAGGCAGCCCTACAAACCTCAGACATGCGCAGGCTTCCCGTGCGTGCGGCGCTGCCTGTGGGTCTCTGTGCCCTCACCCCCTGTGTCCCCAAAGCCGCCGCTCCAGCCCCCAGCTGTCACGGTGCCGAGGTTGAGCCCGGCACACCGAGCTGCCCAGAGCCTGTGGGATGGGAGCGTGGGGATGTCCCACCTGAAACCCAGCCAGGCCCTGAGCTCAGCGATGGGCGTAAGGGCTTAAACTCCTGTTTGCTGGTGTCACCCCAGGGCTGTGCCTGCGGGGGTTTGCTCAGTGGCTATACCCACAGAACACAGGAAACAATGTGAGTGTGCTCAGGAGGGAGGGTGCTTCCTCACGGGGCAGGGGGGACCGGCTCTGCTCAGCAAGAGTCCCTGCAGCATGGGTGCCCTGTGTCTGCCATCACAGCGCTGTGCCACGGTGCCTGCAAAGGGGGTGGCAAAAGCTTGGAGCTCTGAGAATTCAGGGTACTGACCGCCCCAGGGATGAGTGCACCCATACCTTGTCAGGCTCCTGGGTGTCTCCCCAAACCCCTCCGAGCTGTGGCCGTTGCAGCTGGCTCTTGTACAGCTCTCGACTGTGGGGATGTGCAGGGCTGGCTGCCGGCCTGTGGCTGAAAGCCTGGGAAAGAGGAAGAGGAGAAGGGTCAGCAAGGGGTTAATAGGAAGGAGGTGACACCATCATCATCTAGTCATCTGTGTCTCTCTTCACAGGGCACCTCTCCACCAGCCCCCCAGGCTCATCTCGCCCCATGCCAGGCCCGGTGCTATCCCACTGCTTCCTGTTGTAAATTATTTCCAGAGCAAGTGTGAAACAATTAAACAAACCGAAGGGCAGAGTCTGCTCCTCAGATCAAAGGAGCAAGCCCTGCAGCGGTACCTCACTCCGGCACTCTCCTCTCCTGCTCTGCTCCTCCTGCATTCATCGCTTTGGGCTCTAAAACAGTGCCCCGATCCGGGCTGGGGAGTCAGGGCTCTGAGCAGAGCACGGTGCTGCTAGGGGCTCCAGAGCTACTGGGATCTTGACCCCTCTCTGAAACCTTAAAGCATCCCAAGGAGATGCCACCTGCCTCGCTCCACTGCAGCGGCGCAGGGGCAAGGCTGGGCCATCTTCACATTTCGTGAGCACACAGCAGATGCCAAGGGACGTGAGGCTGCAATGCCTCTTCATCCTCATTTTCTACCCTTGGCAGGGAAGTGGGCGCTCCCCCTGTTTTATCCTCCCTGCAGACAGGAGCAGGATGGCAGCAGGATGCAGCCCCTGTCTCCACCCCAGCTGAGTGATGTCTCTACAACCACCATGACCTTGTCACCATCTTCAGCCTCAGCCAGAGGCAAAGCAGCTGCAAGGACAGCCTGAGGTTTCCACCTCTCGGGCTTCTTTGGAGATGGAAACTTCTGTTCTCTTCCTCTCCATCTTCTCCCTCTTCCCTTCCCCCTGGATCCCAGCGAGCAGGGAGCATCTCAGCTTTACCTGTCTGGAAATACCGGCTGTAGCTTTGCCCGGGCTTGTTCTCCACGTGCAGAAAGCACCATGAGTTCAGCTGAGCTGCGCTCCAGGACTTGCTCCCCAAAACTGGAGAGTGCCCTTCCAGCCTCACCAAACCATCGTGGGTACACGGGGCTGTTGGGGTCCCTGACATGCCCACGCTGTCTGGGGACGGAGGGGTCGTGATGCTGCACTGGGTGGTGGGATGCTGGGTGGTGGGATGCATTGGCAGGACAAGGTGGTGGAGACAGCCAGCCCTGCCTGGTGCCTGACACTGCCGGGTCACCAGGTGTCCCTGGCACTGGCTGCTCTCGGGGTGCTGGACACCCATGAGTCTGGGGACGAAAGAGCATGTGGGAAGCCATGCATGAGCCCTGGCCCTGGCTTTCCGTTGCTGGGGAGGGTCTGCCCGCAGTGGCCAGGGGCAACATTGCAGATAAACCTGTGCATGCAGCCGTGCAGCCGTGCCACCTCACCCCCAGAGCCTCAAAAGCTCAAATACATCTATTTATCCCCATTGCCCAGGGGCTGCCGTGGCCCCCTGGCAGTGGGGTGGCTCTGCCCTGGGGAAGGCTTTGCCATGGGGGAAGTAAAAATCTCCTCTGTGGTTTCCCCACGGGCAGGATGGGGTCACGAGCATCTTGGGATGAGGATGACTCCTCCAGCTGCTGTGAGATACCCTGCTTCAACTCAGTGCCATCCTTCCCCCCAGTACAAGGCATCTGGTGCAAGAGCCTCAGAGGGAACCTCCTCGAGTTTCATCTCCCAAACGCCTCCTACCAGTTAAATAAAGGGGGAGGAAGGGAAAAAATCAGCATTCAGCATAAATCTTTTTGCAGGAAGAGGTGAATATGACATAAATCCAAAGAAACTTTTTATTTTGAGTGGTCTTTGGGGGTTAAAAGTAATGGGATTTTAGGTACTTTTAAAAATAGCCTTCATAAAAGCCTTTAATAGAAACCTTGGCAACCGTCCATGTGATTAGTGATTTGAAAACACAAAACCTCCCCACATGTTTAAAAGTTTTAATAAGTTAAAATTAAATGAGTGAAACTCTGGGAATATTTTTTTTTTTTTTGTTACTGCAAGCTAAGAAAATTATGTCCGTTAAGCAAAACTTAATACAAATATAAACAGGTAATGCACATCTGTAAATTATTTTCATGTCTCCAGGGGCTGGAAAAAAACCTAAGTGAGACCAGCATTCTTATATATATTTTGCCTTGACAGCTCAGGAAAAAATTTGCCAAAAACCAGAGTTAGAGCACTGGGCTGGCGTGGGAAAGTTGGTTTAGTGAGAAATTTGCCCTAGGCTATTTAAATAAAAACAGGCGCTTTTTTTTTTTAATGGCAAATGCCTGTTAAATACAACCAACGCTGCTTCCAATCGCCTGAGCAACTGGTGTGCCTATTCCTTCTTGACACTTTCATCTCTTTATCATCACAATCGATATTTTCTTCTTATATATTCAGGGCAATAAAACCCAGGGCTGATAAGGCAGGCATCAAACTGGATCTCTCCTGCTTCGCTTGGCTTGGCGTTCCTCTGCCGGTTGGTTTTCGGAGGGGTGCTCAGGGTTCCCCTCCTCGTGCTGGTATAGGCACCCAAAATAAATAAGAAAAAGCGGTTTTTAGTAATTAAGAGTGAATTGAAGAGTGTGGAGCATCCTGGAAAAGTCTGAGCAGATAAAAATACAGCCGGTCACGGAGTCTGCAATGTAAAACTATCCCAGCCAAAGCTGCCCCATAATGGGATTAAGCTGGGATTCCCTGGGGTACTGGAGAAATGAGGCTGGATTTGCAAGAGTGGTCTAAAACCTGATTTTTTTCTCTTTTTTTTTTTTTTTTCTTTTTTCTTGGTTGGTTTTTTTTTTCCCCTCTTAAATAGCTGAGTGGAGGCTTGTGAGTAGACTGCTGCAGGATAAATCACAGCGCTCTCGCCATCCCTCCAGCACGGGCAGTGCTGGCATCACCTCCAGCACCACATGCCCATGGAGGATGACTTTCCCCCTGGAAACGCTCTGGGGATCAGTCCCACCAAGATGTCCAGCGTCAGGATGGGACAGAGGACAGCCAGCCCTTTCTGGGAGGAGATGGGTGCCACGTGTGTCCCCGCCCTGGCACGGTTGCTGCACCTGGGATTGGCACCCACGGGGTTTTCCTCCTCATGGGCTGCTGAAACTGGTTTTAATTGCAGGGTTGCTTCTGGCCATCATTTCTCAGAGTGCAAAGTCAGCTTAGTAACTCGCACCCACGGGATTAGTGACAGGCAGGGAGATGTCCCGGAGGAGCAGATCTCCCCTGGCTGTTTATGCCTGGGTGAAAGGTGCTGCTGCGCTATCACGCTGTAAAATCTGTGCCACCTTTAAAATCAAATGCCTTTACAGGCTGCAAAGGGAGGGCAGGTGTCGGGCAGGTGTCTCTGCCCAGCCTTGGCCTCCCTGTCCCCTGCCCTGCTCTTATCCTCCTCCATAAACCAACTGAAACATTCTCTGCTGTGTACACAGAGCCTGATGGAGTTTGTGGAGCTGTGGGTGACGATGTGTCCCGACCCCATCCCGCCCCTGCGCTGCTCCCTCAAGGATGCTGGGGTGCACCCAACCCACGCGGGCTGGCTTGAGATGCAGGTCCCCCTGCATCCCTCAGTGCATGTCCCTGCCCCTTCCACACTTAGTCTTGCCCTCACCTGTGCCTGGGTGCTCAGACCCTGCATGTCCCCATCCCCTCTCTCACTGGGGTGATTCCTTGGGCTGTCACAGGCACCCAGCTCAGGGCAGGGGGCTGCTCCGCACCCACTGGCTCTCTCCCATAGGGAAGCACCAGCAGCGATCCTGGCTGTCTGGAAGCACAGCTCCCAGCCCAGCCTTGCCCCCAGCCCTGGAGATGTTTTTGTACCCTGGGTTTCACATGTTCCTTCTTTCAAAACCATCTGTTTCTTGGATTTTTTTTGTCCATTCCTCTTTTTCTGCTGAGACAAACAGGACTTTCCATCATCCCAGGAAAGAAATTGCTCTCCGGAGGGCGTGGAGGGGCAAGGATCAGGCCTTTCCTGATATTTACATTAAAGAATTGAAAATCATTGCTTGCAGCAGCGAAAACCCAGGCACAATTCTCTGCACCAAGCCTGGGCATGAACCTGATACTGGATTTCTGGACCACCACATGATGCCAAGCCCATCTGAGTTCTGCTGGCATCCCCACAGTTCCACCCGGCTCCGCGCCGCTGGGATTTGCCTCTCCCAGGGCAAGCACTCAAGGAAGACGTCATGTCACACAGACACTCGCTCCGTGAAGGTTTCGGGGCAGGTTTTTGGGGTGATGTCACTGCTGGATATCTGGGCATGCCTCTTCTTGCTGTGCTGGCTTTGGAGGATGGGGCAGGGCAGGCTGGAGGGTCTGGGATGCCACTGACACCTCAGTGCCTCATCTGTTCTCACAGCAATGGGATTCAGGATTTGGGAGCTCCTGCTCCAGGCTGAAGCCCCCTGAAATTCTTAAGTGATTACAAAAAGAAGGTGAAGAAGTGCTTTCTGCACCCCCAGCTTGCTCCATTCGTGGGTGCTCCCACCTCCCCCTTTCCTTCCACATGGAAATGGGTAGATTTGGAGGTGTTTCATTTTGCAGCGCGGCTGCAAAGCGGCTCTTTCCCAAAACCAAACCTCACACAAGGGGGACCTCACCTCTTCTGTACTGGTGTGAGGCATTTTGGTCTACGGGCATCCAGGATGGCAGCCCTCCCACTGCTGGGATGGTGTGGGGGTGTCCTGCGTGTGTCCCCCACCACCACCACGGCTGGGTGCATGTGTGAGGGCTGCTGTCGGGGAATGCTTCCCACCCTGCTCCGACCTTGGTGCCTCCCAGCAAAAAAAAAAACCACCTCCTGGAGAGGGGCCAAGCATAATAGCCAGTTCCTTCTACTCCCTTCCTTCCCAGGCAGCCACATTATCAGAGGGCTCGGCCGCGAATCAAAGCCAGGCACACGAAGACGGGAACCAGGAGGAATCAGCCAAAAAGATGACGTTTCCTCTCGGAGAGGAGAGGCTGCAGGGCACCAGCTGCCTTCCCAGAGCCGCCTGCTTTATCACAGGGTGCCCCATCGCAGCAGGCTCCGTGCTTGGGAGGGAAGGAGGGAGGGAAGACACCCTTCCCCCACCCAAACCCTGCTTATGTGCACTCCCAGGAGTCCCAGGAAAAGCCCTGTCATGCCCAGCACATCTCTCATGTTGGGGCACCAGGGTTCCCCTGCCCTGCACCGCAGTGGTTCCCATGGGGCTGGCTGTGCTCAGGGGGCTTCGTGGTGCCACAGCCTGTGTCAAATGGTGTGGAGATGTCCCAGAGCCCATTCCCCACCCTCTGCCTGCCGGCAGCTGTAGGGGAGTGATTTATTTCCTGGAAATGTGGGTTTTCTTTAGATTTAGACTGGAAAATAAATGACCAAAAAAGCCCCTGGGATGCCATGACCCCTCCATGAGGGGGTCTTCTCTGCGGGGAAGGACCACTCCTGCTTGCGAGGGCTGCTGCCCACTGCCTCCCTCATAGAGGACGGGGCTCTAGCTCTGGCTGTTTCCCCCCAGCTGCCCCATGGGACATTGCCCCATCTCCACGCAGAGGGACAGTGCTGCTGCTCCCACGCTGCGTGCAGGCACCGGCTGGTGGCACGGGCCAAGCCGTGTGCCGTACCACCCACCCGCAGCACTGCTCCCAGCGGCACGGGCCGGGAACCGGGAACCGGCCAGCAAGGAGGGATCAGCAAGGTGTGAACCCTCCCCTGACACCGACTTCAAAGCCCAGTGACCTTTCAAATGCAGCGGCTCTGGCACAGGGCCATGAGACTCACAGCAGGGGAGGATGCGGGCAGCATGACAGGGGGATCTGTGCACCCCTGGATGTGCTGGAGAGATGGGGTCAACCACTCCTGCTCTAGGACATGGGGATGAAGTGATGTTTCCTGGAGAGACTCCCTGTGCCACCACCCTCTGCCCACTCCCCCATCAGATGCCTGCATCCCACCAGAGCGGTGTCTGCCCTGGGCACGGCTGGGAAGGACACTCGCTGCTGTGTGGACTTTGGAGCATAGAAGTCATGCAGCAGCCCAGGCACTGCCGAGGGTAGAGGCGTGCTCGCTCCCTCCTGCTCCAGCAGCTTGCCTAGCCGTGCCCCTGCAGCACACAGGCTCTGCCCAGGGGCCTTGGCACAGTTGGAGCTGCTGCGTTGAGAACCGCCCGTGTTGAGAGCCACCCGTCGCCGCTACCCTGTGAGACGATGCTCCCACGAAGCTCCAGCAGCACAAACACATCAAAGCCCATTCCTGGTGGCAGCGGGTAAACAGGAAGGGAGAGAAAGACAAACACAGCTCCTTGCAACTTTCGGGAGAGATAAACAACTCTCTCTCCAGGCGGGAGGTTTGTTGCCCTTTCAGTGGCAACCCCACAGAGAGATGTGGCAAATGAGCCAAATGAGCCAAATGAGCCAAAAGGGCCCGGGACCACCTGCTCCAAATGCTGGTGGGAGAGGGGCTGAAGGAGGGGGTGAGCCCCTGAAGTGGGGGCTGCACGGGTCGAGGGTGCCTGTGTGTCTCCTGCTGCCCACTCAGGACTGCTGGGCAAACGCGGAGGGAAGTGTTTTTTGCCAAAACCAGTGGAAATGGTGCTGGGTGGGATTGGTGCAGGGCATCACGGGCCATTCCCTCACCCGCTGCCCCGGTGCCTTGCAGCAAGGCCGGTTCCCAGAGCTGCCCCACGACGGGGCTCCGCGAGGGTCTGTAATAGGATTAGGGGCCTCCTTGTCTGGTCATCCCATCCTAATCCCGCCGGGAGGGGAAAAGTCAGGCTGGGACAAAAGGCATTAGCCGTCCGCGCCTGGTCGTGGCCTGCTGACCCCAGGGACGGGGGGCACCAGCCGCAGGCCCCTGGTTGCTGCCGTGCGGGTGGTCGCAGCCGCCGGCCTGGTCCCCACGCCGCAGGGGTTGCCCGCCAGGCCGGTGGCACGTGCTGTTGTGTCGGGGCTCCAGGAACATGGGGCATTGGGCATGGGAGTGTTGGCGTGGCTGTGCTGGGCGTCAGCGGGACGAGCTGATTCACCACCGCTCGGAGCAGCTGCTGTCCGGAGGAGTTCCTGTTTTTCAGTGAAATCCCCAACTCCCGTGCCTGGGAAAAACAAAGGGGAGAGGAGCAGGTGCCTGGCCCTGTGCAGGGTGGCTGTGAGGGCTCAGCCCTGGCTGGCTGCTGGAAACACAAACTCTGGAGCTGGACCAGTCCGTGCTCACAAACTCGAATGACTTCCACTGCCCTCCCCCCAAAAAAAACCAACCCCAAGGGTTTGAGAGGGACAGAAATCCTCCTGTGCCAGAGCATGAGCCAAACTGAAAAGGGGAAAATGCAGCTGCAGCCCTGGGAGCTGACCCAAAGGCTCAGACCTGGGCTGTCCCTGCTGCAGGGCTTCAAGTGCTTTGGGGTTTCTGTGTCCCTCATGGTGCTGTGGGGAGTGCAGCCCCCTCCAGTGCTTTCAGGGTGGGCTGGCAGCAGCCCTAGGAAGAGCCCAGAGGTGCCTCCAGCAAAGGGCTTTTAGGCAGCACAAAGGTGCTGTTTTCGCACCCCAAACCGCAGCCACCCCGAGGTGTCACCCAGCGCAGCGTGGGGACAGGCACAGAGGGGAGGAACAGGCACCCACGAGCCAGCAGGTTGGCTTCAGCCCGTGCGGCTTTGGTTTGCTGAGCGGGATGTTTTGAAACCTGCACTTCAGGGAGGAGGTTTGCCAACGGAAATATGCAACTGACTGTAAATAATAGCTTTTATCTGCAGCGGGACCCGTGCAATGAATAAGCTCCCCAGCAGCGTCAGGGCACAGCCCACAGCCCTGCACAGGTGACAGTGGAGGGTGTTGGGCTCCCCGTCACCACCCGAGCCCCCCGATGACTTGTGACAGGTTCACGAGCTGAGAAATGTGATGCTTTGCAAGGTTCAGTAAATATTAGGACTACTCCTCCCTCTTTCTGGTGCAGGTTTAATTGCTGGGATAATTCATGAGAGCACAAGGAGGGGGGAGGTGTAAAACCCATCTGGGAAAATAGGACCTGTTAAACAGAATCCATTAATAACGAAATAATTGTTCCTCTGCATGTGATTCAGACAGCTGCCTAATTGTTAATTACCTCGATACGAGAGTAACAGGTAATTATGAGGGCACATCACGAGGAGCTGACTTTTTCTGGGTTTTTTTCTTCCTGCTTCTTTTCTTTTCGTGGATGCCGGAGCCAGAGCGTGTCCTGGCAGGTCACACCAGGGGTTGGAGAGAGTTCCCCAGGCAGGGCTCCTTCTGCAGGGCTGAGGTGAGAGCTCTGGGTCCCAGACATGTCCTGAAGCTATTGCTGCTCTTGGCTGCAGATTCCGAACCACACAGTGTGGGGACTGGCCACCTTCCTCTTCATGAATCCCAGACTGGTCTGGGTTGGAAGGGACCCCAAGGGTCCCACAGCTCCAACCCCCTGCCACAGGCAGGGACACCAACCTCCAGGCCTGGAGCTACACAAGGTTGCCCAGGGCCCCAGCCAACTTGGCCTTGAACACCCCCAGGGATGGGGCACCCACCCCCTCTCTGGGCAGCCTGTTCCAGCCCCTCACCACTCTCTCTGTAAAGAACTTCCCCCTAATATCTCCTCTCCCCCTTCCCTCCTCCAGCTTCACTCCATCCCCCTTGTCCTGCCAGTGTCTGCCCTTTGAACGTTGACCCTGCCCATGTGAAGCCCAGACCCAGCTCTGCACTGGGCAGACAAGAAGCCCAAGTTATTGGTGACCTTGGCTGTCAAATTCCCCAAGATGACTTTATTCCACAGGCATCCTTGGAATATTTTATTCCCTTTTGTCTGCAGAAAAATGCAGTTTCTCTACAAGTGCCACCATACACAACTCCACAAGCACCCAAACCCAGAGGTACACCCGTGGAACACATGCACACAAACACATAGGCACTAAGGAAGTATCCAGCAGAGACAGGACTCTCCCTTAAGTATTTTTTGGACTGAGAAGCATTGCTGGATTCCATTTTCTTCAGGTGAGAGGATGCAGAGAGAGACAGGCAGTGCTGAAGGAGGTGATAACATCTGTGCAATTAGTGACACTGCTGCTGGTGATTTGCCATCACTGGGTTTCATGCAATCATTGCCTTTGGCTCCTTCTGAAGAAGAGCTGCCAGCCAAGAGATAGCTGAGCAATGAGGAAATCAGGGCAGATGAGGATGGATGATGAGAGCAGTGCGAGACCTGACCAGAGGAAGAGGCTGCCCAGTGCATGGTCCCCATTCTTGGCCTCTCCTCTTTAGGCCAAGTGCCTTTAATCCCCTCCATGCCATCTGTGAGACATGGGAGGGTTGGTGACCCCGTGGTGATGCAGCCCATCTGCCTGCCAGAGAGATGGAAGTGGGGGTAAGAAACTAGAGCAGGGCTGGAGCTGCTGCTCAGGGGCCGTGTCCAGCGCAGCGGTGAGGGATGCTGAGCAGCCCTTTGCTGCTCCCACGCTGCCTGTGCACGCTTCATGGGCCTCATCCAGCTCCAGCAAAGCCAATGCTGTTTCCTGAGTGCAAGGGGAGCAGGTCAGCAGTCAGCAGAGCTCTCTGCAGGACGTGGAGCTGGTATCAGTCCCAGAGAAAGCATTGTGTCTTTTCCTTTAGATGTCTGGACAGCTGGCACTGGGAAGCAGAAGCCATTGCGGGGTGCCGGGGTTCTGGGGTTACCCAGATGCTGGCTCCAACCCTGGCCATCTCCATCGCCCTGAGAAGAAGATGCTTGTGGCAGAAGGACCGTGCCCCCCTCTTTCAGAGCCCTGGCCAAGGGACAGCAGTTCTCTGGCAACTGATCTTTGCCCTGTGAGGGTGAAGGTGATGGAGCAGTGTTGGTGCAGCGCTGGCACAGCACCTCCTTGCCTTTGCTGGTGGTGGGGTGTGAGCAAAGTGCTCAGAGCTGGCACAGGGCAGGACATGCCCAGCCCGGCAGCGCTGGCCCTGGGCACGTCCCACTGCCAGCAACGTGCTGGGGAGGGAGAGATGCTCTCCTTCTCATCCCAGCTTCCTGCAGGCAAAAATAGCTGCAGGCCTCTGGTTCCTGTGTGTCTCGTGTATTTATAGTGCGAAGGGCTCTCTAACGCTCTCCCCTTCTGGCTCTCACCTGCGTTTCAGGGAGGAAATACCACCTCCCCGTGCGTTCGTGCGTGTCTTTCACACCAGAGAGGCCTCAGCACTTCCCACAGGCTCTAAATAAGTGAGGTCCCTACGTGACTGCATCCCTCTGCGGTGGTTACTGGGATGGGGCAGGGCATGGGGATAAGGCCAGGCACAGGGATGGGGCCAGGCACGGGTGGGATCCCCCATGGGTGCAGCGGTGGGAGGCACGGGAAGCCCCCGCTGCTGCCTTCCAACACCTCCCTTTGCACAGCAAGGGCAAAGTCTGTGGCACCAGCAAGACCCTTTTGAGAAACAAAAGAGACTGAAGCCAGGAAGGGGGAAGGCAGCTCCCAGCTGAGCACTGCCCAGGCGAGCCAGGACCACAGCCACCAGCCATGCAGCAGGGCGATGCCTGCCGGCCTGGCTCGGGGGCCCGGTGGTGCTGGTGAGGGCAGGGCTGGCACAAATCACCACCCACACTGGTGACAGGAGCTTATTTTTCTAAGCAAATCGCCAAAGATGCTAAATATACATTTTCCATTCAGTTCCCCAAAGCAGCGATAGCCCCAGAGCCTAAAAATAAATCCCTTTTGATTGTGCCTGGGCCAGAATTAGACTGTGTTAGGACCAAGCCCCATTCAGCTTCATCCCACCCTGAGCCTTCTCTCTTCCCCTGGGCTCCTGGCCATGCAGGACAGGCTGGCCCCGTGCCCCCCCCAACCTTCCCCAGCTCCAGCCCCAGCCACGCCGTGGTGGCACACGCAGAAAAGCACAAGACTGTCTGCAGGCAGCACCCATTGTAAGACCTATCTGCTGGAAGAGCTGGTGTTGTGCAAGGCTTCCCCCAGTCCAGGGGATGCCAGATGCTGGCTCAAACCCCAGCACATCCCCAGCGCTGCCTTCCCTGCCACTCCACCAGCCTCCATCCCCAGCTGCCCAAGCCGCTCACAGCCCTGCTCTCCACCCCCATCCAACCCCATGGGTTTTGCCTGCACCCCAGCATGCAAGCTTTGTCCAACTGCTGCTCCTCCATCTGATGGGTGCCCACCTCAGAGGGCTTTGGGAGCTCAAGGATCCAGGCTGAGCCATGTGTGCCCAGGAGCAGTGAACCCCTGCTCACCCCATCCAGCCCCAACTCATCCTTCCCTAAGCTGTGTAAGTGGTAACCGCTGTTACATCTCAGTGAAATAACACATTTGAAAGAAAAGGGGAGGGAAAAAAATACCCTAAACCCTGTAAAACTGAAATTGTAGTTCTCCTGGGATGCAGTGTCTGAAATATTCCCACAACCTTTGCATAATGCATTGCTCATGTCAGACCTCGGGAGACAGAAATTAATAGCTAACAGCAAGCAGGCATGGCACACACGTGGGCTTCCCTTCACTCCACACTCCCAGGGGCTCCGTGCTCTGGGGATACTTTTCCTTTACATTCAGCTCAAATAATTCTTGTTTAAAAGCACGAGAAGAAAAAGACCACAGAGGAGTCAAAGAGTATTTTGTGCCAAACAGGAAATATTCAATAAATGTTTATCCTCTAACACAATAGTGGGGTTTTGAAAGTTTTCTATGGATGCAATTTAGGGTTGAGGGGGTGGAGGGGCTTTTCCTCTCTCTCCAGACTCTGGACAAGCAAGAGCTGAGTTTGGGCTTTGCCCCCAGCACCAAACTTCCTGCCCTGGCAGCAGCTCCCTGCTGATGGAAATGCAATCTGGAACATGCCATCCCCCTGATGGCACCCACACAGGGATGGGGCAGGAGTTAAAGACTTCACCATCAGCCAGGACGCTGCCCTGGGTGGGATGCTCCACGCTTCCGTTTCCCTGCACAGCCCCCTCCCTGTGCCCAGGAGCACCCCACAGAAATGGGGCCCTGCTAACCTGTTGTCCCCCCCACCCCTCTTGCAAATCTGCTTCCATCCTTCAGCTTTCCTGGTCCTGGAGGCTTTTTCCCAAACCTTCCTCCCCTCCCCCCAAAAAAATGTGAAAAAATAGCTCCATCTGGATGCTGTTTCCACCCAGGCACAGGGCCCGGAGCCAAGAGAGCAGCGCCTGTGAACAGCAGCCGTGGGAGCTGGGGAGGATGTGACGGGGAAGCTGTGAGAAAAGCCTGAGGTCGGCAAACCTTCGGCCTCGCCGTGGGAGCCGCTCTCCCTCTCAGGACAGAGCTGGGCAGCCAGAGACACTCGGCAGCCTGAGGAGACGCAGGGTGATGCCAGCCCCAACCTGAGGGATGGCGGCTGGGGGATGGCATGGAGAGATGCAGAGGGATGGAGAGAGGAGGGACGAATCCTGCCCAGCAGCTCTGCGCTGCATCAGGGTGCTGTTTCCCTCCTGCTGTGGAGCATTGTGTCCCATGGGACCTCAGTGGTGGCTGCTTTGGGCTGTTGGTGTGGAGCATCCCTGGGGATGCTGCACCATTCCCCCAGCCTCAGCCATGGGAGGGGTCGGCCGGCATCCAGCTTCCCAGACTTCCCACACCAGCACGTGTTATTTATGACCCCCAGGTTTTCAAATTAGACGTAAATTAGTGGAAATGGGAGGTGAGGGGGTGGGAAGGGAGAAGCTGGGGGTCCCACTGCGCGGTGACCCCGCACGCGGCGCATCCTCGCTGTGAGAAGGGGACAGGCAGAGCCGGCACAGGAGGAGTTAAGCTGCCCGGCGTGGGGAAGCCATCTCCATCCTCCAAAATACAATCGACCAGGAAATAAACAGGAGCTTGTGTTTGTTTCAGTTCACAAGTGAAAAATAAAAGGATTTCCTGCAAGCCAGGGAGCCCGGGGTCCCTCAGCCCGGCCGCCGAGCCGCCCGCCGCCCCGCGCCCATTGTTCGCCCCAGCTCTGCCGTGGGGGACATTGTTCCCTCAAAATGTCCCATCAGATAAAGGACCTGAAAACGGCTCCTGGGCTGGGCTGGCGAGGAGCATTGCATGGCCATCAGCGCTGGCAGGAGCAAGCCCATGGGCTCTATGCCGATTTTGGAGGTCCCGGGTTCAATCCCCAGCCCAAGGTCCTGTAGGCACCCTGCAGCGGGCAGGCAGGCAACAAGGGGGGTTGCGTGTCCTGCCTTCCACCCCAGGACCAGGATAACAGGCAGGGAACGTGTTTCTGGGGGGACTCCTAGCACGTAGCAAGACCCACCACCCGCCCCAAGGGGGGCTGTAGCTGTAAACCAGACCCAGACCTGGGGGTCCACGCAGTCGAGGTGTGTAGGGAGGTGGGGGGCAGCGCACGAGGGCTTCACACCCACTCTAAGAGGTTTTCTGCCTTCCTCTTTTTATCAGCCGAATCTCACCGAGGCAGTCAAACCTCACGTTTCCGACTGTTTAATGATATTTGCTGACTGTAGTGTCACAACAACCGTACCGGATGAGTGGCAAGAAAAGAAATGCTTAGAAAAATAACCCTGCGTGGAGGCACGTGGGGCTGCTGAGCCCTGACAGCCATGGGGCTCCCAGGAACCCCTCGCTGACACGGATGCTCCTGGAAAGCAGAAGAGACTCAAAGGGAAACAGTTCTGTGGCCTCTGGCCGGCCCCACTGCCTGGCCCAGGTCTGGGGGGTTTGAGGGGGGGCTGTGGGGTTTTGCAGGGCTGCTGGTGGTGGGAGAGGGGGTGGAGGTGGTATAGCGGAGGGCTGCACACCTCGGTGTGAAGGGCTGGGCAGGGCTGCAGCATGCTTTCACTGCCGGCCTGATTGATGTGTTAAAAGCATCTGAAAAGAGAGGGAGATTTTGCATTTCAAGCCATTCCCCACCTGCCAGCCCCAAAACCGGGTGAGAGCAGGGCCAGGGACCTGCCCGGGCTCCCTCAGAGACCCCCGTGCCTGGGCAAGGGGCATTTCAGCAGAAAGAGGTAAAAATAATAAGAAAAAGAGTATAATCATGAAAACAAACACACATCTTTAACATATCTGTTACCACACTGGTGAATCATGGCGTGGACAAGCAACCGGCTCCTCCGCTGGGTGTTCTTGACCCTCCAGCTCCCTCAGGACCATGGGTCCTGACCCCATCCCCTGTCCCAGCCACTGGGTACAACATGTTGTGCTGGGCTCTGGTGGGAGCTGAGGGGTGTTTTGGGTGCCCAGACAGCCTCTTCCCAGCTCCCTCAGCTGTGGCCATGAAATTTGGGCTCCTGGTACCACTGGAGAGCAGCTCCCCCTTCACTGAAACCCAGTCTGCTCGGCCAAAATGCCGCTGGTGGTGGCACCTTGTGATGCTCGTGCTGGTTTCATGCTGGGGGTGTTGATAAGCATTGGGAAAAGCTGGAAACCATCACCTGGAGATAAGGCAGCAGCTCCCCTGGGTGGGACACACACACAGCCATAGGGACCTGCTCACATGGGACTTGCCAGTCGGCAGTCACCAGGGAACATCACGCCATGGCTGTTGGGCCTGCGGGAAGAAGGTCCCTGGGGAGGCACAGCAGCATCCCCAGGGCAGGGGTAGGGGCTGAGGGGGCTGGATTGCCTCAGCATCTGCAGCACCTCCAGTAACTTGCTGGGAGCTGCAAGGCTGAGCTCAGTCCCTGCGATCTGGCCCTTGGTGGCTAAATAACCTCACACACAGCAGCGAAGCCAGCAGAGGATCCCAGGCAGAGTAAAGACAGTTCATCACTTGGGCTTGTCTTATTTTTTCCTCCTTCAGTCTGATCCCAAGCCCTGTCTGTTTGTACTGTGGCCTTTTGTTTTGTTTTGGGTTGGGTTTGTTGAGGGTTTTTGGTTTTTTTCTGCTGTGTTTTTTTTTTTTAACCAGTGTTTGATGGCAACCTCCCAACGACACGTTCAGCCTGCTGAAAGCACCTCATTTTGCTGTGGCCAGGGCAGCAGCTTTCATTGATGCTTTGAATCACTAGGCAGCCTCTGGGTTGGAAAAAGACAACAATACTACGACACTCAGAGGTTTTTCAGAGCAAAACCTGCCAAAAAAGCAGATAAAAAAAAAAATAAAAGGTTTGGAGGGTTTTTTTTTTGGTGGTTTGTTGGGATTTTTTGCCTCTGGCAACTGCAGACTGGAACGTCTCTGGGTCAGTGTTGCATTGCAGCTGATGGGAGCATGGATCCATGGCTGAATCCACAGCTGGCTGAGCCAGGAATCGTGGGCAGACCTCTGCTGCCACAGCCCCCACCAGTTTCCAACTCCCTAAATCAAGTGGGTGGTTAACCAGCACTCAGCTGGCGTTTGAGGGGTGGGGGGTGGTTTAGAGATGCAGCTAATTGCCACACTGGGGTTCATGGCACAACACTATGGCACTGTGGGCTGCAGTGTCCTGGGCCGATTCCCCTCCCCACAGCTCCTCTGGGGATGCCTGTTGGGTTTCCTCATCAGCAAAGCTAACCAAGGAAAGGCAGAGCATCTCCTAGGTGGTAGCCAAGCGATGGGACATCCCTGACCCTTCCTGGTACTCCTGCCCAGATCATAGAATCATAGAACTGTAGGGGTTGGAAGGGATCTGGAGAGCTCATGGGGTCCAACCCCCTGCCAAAGCAGCTCCCAGCTCATATTGCACAGGGCGGTGTCCAGATGGGGCTGGAATCTCTCCAGAGAAGGAGACTCCACACCCCCTGGGCAGCCTGTCCCAGGGCTCCCTCACCCTCACCGGGAAGAAGTTCTTCCCCATGTTGGTGTGGAACTTCCTATACTCTAACTTGCCCTATTGCCCCTTGTCCTGTCCCCACAGACACTGAAAAGGGGCTGCCCATTTCCCCCTGCATCCCATCCTTCAGATACTGATCAACATTCATAAGGTCCCCCCTTAGTCTTCTTCTCTCCAGGCTGAACAGCCCCAGCTCACTCAGCCTTTCCTCACAGGGGAGATGCTCCAGGCCCTTCATCATCTCTGTGTCCCTCCTCTAGACTCTCTCCAGGAGATCCCTGTCTGTTTGATCCCAGGGAGCCCAGCACTGGACACAACACTCCAGCTGGGGCCTGAGCAGGGCAGAGCAGAGGGGGAGGATCCCCTCCTGTGACCTGCTGCCCACACTCCTCCTGATGCTCCCCAGGATCCCATTGTCTCTCTCAGCCCCAGGGCACACTGCTGGCTCATGGTCACCCTGTCACCCACCAGCACCCCCAGGTCCTTCTCCACAGAGCTCCTCTCCAGCAGGTCACCCACAGCCTGTGCTGAAACGAACAGTTGTTCCCTCCCAGATATCCTCCTGCCACTCGCTGCTCCTCGTTGGTGGCTTGTCCTGGGGACACCACAAGCTTTTGGGGGTGACAGGGTGTCCCAGCTGGGAGCACGGTCCCTCTGCAGGGCCACGGCCTCCTCTCACTCACGGTTCAGTACGAACAGGGTGTCCCTGGGCTGGAGCTGTTGAGCACAAGGGCCGTGCTGGGGAATTGGGGCGGGGGGACAGGGAGGGGGAACGGCTGTCCCAGCTGCTCTTCGCAGGCAGGCGAGAGATTTCGCACCCCTTGGCAAAGTGAGGCCCCTCTGTGGGGGGGTCAAAATACCCAGAGGGGTCTCACCTCTGGGAATGCTCATCCCAGGAGCTGCAGCAGCCCCACTGCTCTCTTCCTGCCGATCCCTGCGCCCCACAGGACCCCAGCTTGGGGGTGGGAATGTGCCACCCCCCTGGGCTGCCAGTGAAGACAGGCAGGGAGCTGCCTCACTCATCTGGGAGCAGCCATGCCCAGGGAGGAGCTGGAACTGGCCCATAATGGGAGAGAAACAGTGCCTGTCAGGCCCACAGAGCTGCCACCAGCCTGCCTGTCCCTTGCCCTTCCCAAGGGGTTCCTAGAAAGCCAGCTCCCAGAGGCCTTGGGAACTGGATTTTGCCCACTTGCAGCTTTGCAAATAAACCCAGGAATCACAGAACCCCAGACTGGTTTGGGTGGGAAGGGCCCTCAGACCCCCCAATGCCACCCCCTGCATGGGCAAGGACACCTCCACCAGCCCAGGGTGTCCCAAGCCCCATCCAACCTGGCCTTGAACCCTGCTGGGGATCCAGGGGCAGCCCCAGCTTCTCTGGGCACCCTGTGCCAGCCCCTCCCCCTCCCCAGGAAGGATTTCTTCCTAATCTAATCTAATCTAATCTAATCTCCCCTCCTTTAGTTTAAATCTATTCCCCGTTGCCCTGTCCCTCCCTGCCCTTCCTACCAGCCCCTCTCCAGTTTTCCTTGAGCCCCTCAAGGGAGTGGAAGGTGTTCTGAGGTCTCCCTAGTGCCTTCTCTTCATCTCCAGATTTAATTCTATCAGGGCTTTACCTTTCCTAACCTCATCCCTGACTGCTCAGACAGTATCTCTGCATCCCTCCCCCCGCTACCTGCCCCTGCTTCCACCCTCCCTAGGTTTCCTTTTTGCCTTTGAGTTTGTCCAGGATGATAAGGTGAAGCAGCCAGCCCCACTTTGGTGTCCTTTTAATTTCTTTTTCCTGCACATTGCAGCTTTCCACCACAGCCCAGCAGCAGCTGGAGGGGCTGCATCACCCCCAGCTCCTCTGCTCACTGAGCAGGAGCAAAGAGAAGGCTCTCCATCCATATTAGGGCTCCCTGCTGCAGAGGACCACCAAAGAGATCCTTCAGGTGTGGCTGAACCTCTGCTCCTGCCCTCCTGGAGATGCCACCTCCTCCCTGGCTCTGTCCCACAGGACTGAGGTAGGTCAGAAACTGATTTTGGGCTAGCCCAGAAACCCAGCAGCCCATCACCTGGGCCTTGAGCTTGCTGACCCCATCCCACCAGGGCCATGCTGCACCAGATAAGGCAAAACATCTCCCAGAACAAACCTGAGGGGAGCTGAGGGAGAGGAAGAGAGGGGCATCTCCATGGGAAAGCACATACATGTTTGGGCAGGAAGAACAGAAGTGCTCATTACTTGTGGAAAAAAAAAAACCCACCCCACAGAAGTTCTTTTCAGGCATCAGCTTCCAGTAACAAAGCCAGATTGATGGAAAAAAAAGTGCTTTTATTTTTCATTGGCCAATGGAGAAGCTAAAAAAAAGGATGCAAAGAATAACTGGGGGAATGTAAAGAGTCAGCTGAGGGAGCTGGGTCCCAGGGGTGTTCAGACAATGCCTCCTGCCCCCAGGGCTTTTAATTATTGTGCTCAGGAAATCAAACAAGCGTGCTATTATTTATTGGGAGAAGGCATCAGTTTCCCTGTGTTTTCCAGGGGTTTGCCCAGGCAGCCCACGGGCACAGAGGGATGATTCCTGCTGGGGTTGCTGAGGAGGGACTGGCCAAACAGTTCTTGGGTTGGCATCAGGCAGAGGGTGCGTGGGACAGGAGCCTTGTCCCCATTGGGATGCCTGGGGAGGGTGGCACTGCCTGTTTCAGGGTGCCAGGGGGTGAGCGGAGCCACACACATCCCCATTTCTCAGCAGCTCGGTCACTGGTCCACGGTGGTTGGTCATGGGCTGCTGAGTCCAAGCTGGGACTGACTGGGAGGATGCTCCCCAACCCAGTGCCGCATCCCAGTGCCCGTTGGATGGGCATACACCAGAGTGTCCTCCCCTCACCATCCCCTCCTGCTCCCCGTCCTCCCTTCCTCCTCTCTCTCCCTCCTCCCACCCCTCCGAGCCCCCAGAAAGGAGCCCTTGGTATGTTGTGTGAGTTGCAGCTCAAGTGA
This sequence comes from Hypotaenidia okinawae, assembly GCA_027925045.1. Classification (NCBI taxonomy): domain Eukaryota; kingdom Metazoa; phylum Chordata; class Aves; order Gruiformes; family Rallidae; genus Hypotaenidia; species Hypotaenidia okinawae. Next base: position 9,484,012 of record BSDF01000019.1, on the reverse strand, counting down.
GTTTTATTCAGCTCCACTAACCTTGGCAGACAGACCCCAGGGAAAGGGACAAAAGGACAATTGTTTGCAGCAATTTTGCCCTCAATTGGTTTCCCCATCAGCTTGCAGAGCGGCACAGCCAGCCAGGCACTGCCTGACTAACAGCATTAAATTCAACTCGCGCTGCTGTGAGCAGGGAAAAGGGGGGTGGTGGCTGGAGGAAATTAAACTTTTGGGGGGCATTTCTTTTCCTTCTCACGCTTAAAATCCAAAGTTGCCATTGAGAAAAGAAGGGGAGCAGAGGTGTCCCCACAGCCCTGCTCCGTGGGCAGCCTGGGGGGCAGCAGCTGGAGCGCTGGTGCCTCCATCCTCGGTGACTATGCTGCGCCCAACCGTGCTGCATGAACCCCCCTTGGCTGGAGCACGCTGCCCTTGGCGGGGGTGTGGGGGGTGGCTGCCTGCATGGAGCCACTCGTGCTCCAGCTGGAGCTTGCCCAGCACCGGAGCAATGAGCTGGGCACTGCTCGTGCCGGTGCCGCCGCCACCGGTGCCGCTGCTGGGCCCCATCTCCGTGTCCTCACCCTGCAGCCGTGTCTCTGTGGGAAGCCCAGGCTGGTGTGAGGTCAGCCCTCCCCGGGCTCCCCAGAGGCTTTCCAAAGTCTTGGCTACGGAGAGGCCGTGGGGTAATTTAAGCCACCTTCCTGTACACCCACAGCTTGCCGCCGGCCCCCTTTTCTCCCCCCCAAAAAAAGCCTCTTCATGGCTGGAGAGTCGTTTGAGCAACCAACACTTCTGTGCCAAAGATGGTCAGTTTTAACCATCGTGTTCCCAGCAGAAGTGGGGGGAAATGTCTTTCCCTGCTTACTGCTCAGCACCCCCAGTTCCAGCCTGGACCTTTTCTGGTCTCTCCCTGCCTCTACCATGCCTGGCTGGGATCTGGCTCCTTGGGGTGCCTGCCCATGGGAGCAGGAATTCCTGCTGTGCCACCACCACGAAGCTTCCCTGGGAGCAGGGAATCGGCTGTAAGGGAACTGGCTGTAAGGAGCAAGGAATCGTCTCACATTGCCAAACCAATGCAACCCCAGCCAGCCACACCAGCACGGCACAGACCAGTTAAACCATTCACCACCATGCCCAAGACCATGCCAACAAAGTCACCTCAGGGTCAGGAGCACAGGTGCCCCACTGGCATGCTCCCCTGGGAACAGTGGGTCCCATGGAGCAAGGAAGGGGTGGCTGCCTGGGAAGTGGGGACTTCACTACCCCAAAAGCCCTGGTGCTGGTGCTTTGCTGAGCAGGATCCTGCTGGCCCCGTGCCCTCCGGGTTCCTCTACCAGAGCTGTGGCACCACAACTCCAGAGCTGACCAGCATCAGAGGGACACGGGTGGCCGGGGAGGGCTGAAGCCACAGGTCAGCCAGGCTCAGGCATGTCTCCTTCTGCTCTGGGACTGTGGTTGCCATAAAGCCCAGGCTGAGATCGGGACTGTAACGAATGGGTTGGTTTTGGCTGGGCCCCAGCTGGAAAGCTGCCCACCCCGTGAAACCAGCCCGTCTGCGGAAACGTGGTGGTCAGCCCGGCTCAGGGACCTCCGGCACCAAACCACCCCCTCGCCCGCTCATCTCCGGGGTGGTTTTGGCAGGATGGGGAGTCCCAACCGTGCTGGGGGGTTGGCTGGGATTAGCCCAGCCGGGTCAAGAGGGTTTCTGGTGCTCCTGAGGTAGGTGCAGGCACCCCAGGCGTGGGGCGACGTGTCCGTACAGGCGGCACAGTCCCCTCTCCATGTGCCCCAGGACATCTCTGCACATTTGAACTCCGGGAGAGCAAGTGCAGTGTGGCGGCACTTTAGCGATGGGGAATATGCCTGGGCACATCCTCCCAGGGGCAGGCTGTGGGGAAGGAGCACGGTTCCCAAACCGCCCGTTGCTGTGCCGTGTCTCGGTGGCGTGGGACGGCGGCAGGTGGATACAGGGGCACCTGTGTCACTGGGATGGTGTGTCCTGGACCCCACAGCCCCCCACGCTGCGGAGCTGGGTGTTTGCAAAGCTCACAGCCGCTGCTCCTGAAGGGAATTCCTCAAGGGAATCTCATCCCCTGGCTGGCGCAGCAGCAAGGCGTGATCGTAATTAACATGGTTCCAGAGGCCAAATTCCTCTCCTGGCTCTGGTGGGTGGGAGCTGGGTGGGAGTCGAGCCAGGGGGGCTGCCCAGATCAGTGGCAGTGCCTGGAGCAGGAGGGAGCCCCTGCATGAAGCACCCCAATATCAATCTGCTGTGGCGTGGCTGTGCTCGAAGTCTGGAGGTTATCTGACATCCAGCAGGCTGAAAGGGCCTGGGAGACGCTCTCGGTTGTTTATCTCCCAAGTAATTAGGTAATTAACAAAGCAAATGAATTTTGGTTTCTATCTCCAGGGTTGGATTAGGCATCGTGTTTGCCCTCGTTTCGGGGCTCTGTGAGCAGCACGGGGTGAAGCAGGGTGTGCAAACACTCCCTGCCATCCCTCCAACCCCTCCCTGCACTGCAGCAGGCAGTGCCCGCGGCTGGAGGTGAGCCCTGGGCGGGCTGTGCAGGGCTGCAGGGTGGCTCAGCATCCCCTGAACACACCCCGTTTCCCTTGAGGTCTTTGCTCCCAGCACACTGACGGCAGGAGGGACAGCCCCTTGGGATGGGGCAGCATCTCTGACGAGCCCTGACCGGGGACTCAGGGATCCCTCGAGTCATGCATGCTTCCAGCAGAGCCTTTGAACCACTTGCTCCTGTGCCTTGGGAGGCAGAAGCTCCTCCAGCTCTGCCACAGTGGAGTCTGCAAAAGTGCACGGCTGGGATCACGTGCAAACTTTGCTCTGAATTCCTACAGAACAGACTTTGTGCTTCCCTGCTCAGCCCTTCTTCCCTTGGCTTAGCCTAGAGAGGAAAAGGTGGGAAATGGAGCCTTGTGCTGTCCCGAGCCCATCACTGACTGGTGAAGATTTTGGGGAGAGACAGGACCCTTCTTGCCAAACCGCTTTGCAACAAGAGCCAGCCCAGACTGCTTTTGCTGCAGGGACTGGCAGTGGGAGAGGCTGTGGAACAAAGGAGGAACTTCTCCACACATACCACACACAAATATTTGCCGTGGCAGCAGGAACAAAATAGCAAATTAGCAGCAAAAAAGAGGTGATCCCGTGCTCAGCCCGAGTTACCTGGGTAGGAAAGTCCCAGTTTAACATTACACTGGGCAGGTGAAACCCATCCTTGGAGCAGCTCCAGCCGTGCCAGCGCAGCTGACACCAGGTCAATGTATTCCTCCTTGCTGCTTCCTTCCCCAACGGCTGCTCATCCACCAGCTCTGAAGAAAGGCAGGAGGGGAGGGAGGGAGGGAGGGAGGGAAGCAGCCCCCAGCACGGGCAGGAGCTTGGCTGTGCTGAGTGATGCTCAGGCAGCAGCAGGCATGGAGGGAGCGGGCAGCTGGGCAGCCGCTGGCTGGTGTTGGCAGGGAAATGCCATGGTAACCTGCCGGCGTGATGCTGAGCACCGCGCGTCCTCCCCGCGCTGGGGCTGGGGGGGAGAGAAGGGGACAATGGGGACGGAGAGGCAGAGCTGCCTCCCCAAGCTGTCCTACTTTGCTGTGGCGGCCCATCTGTGAGCTGTCAGGCACTCGCCCGGCTTCATCCTCCGGCTGCTCCTTTGGAAACACACCCTCCCCCCTCACCCAGGCATCATGTCGTGGGGGGGGCTGCCCCGGGGGAGCCCCGTGCAGTAAAAGGCAGCCGGTCTGCAGGGATGCTCGGGGAAGGCGTCTCCAGTAAGCGTGGATGGCCTTTCAGCTGCCGACAGGCTGTGCAAACACCCTGCAACGAGCCAAGGCGTCTTCTTGGGACTGATACTTCTTGTTTTGGGGTGTTTTTTTTTCCTTTCCAAGCAGAGGCACAGACATGCAGCCAAGTGCACGGCCGGCTGGGAGGATGCCGACCCAGGGTGGAAAACCCCAGAAGGAAAAGGCACCTCCAAGCAGCCTCCCAGCTCTCAAGAGCTGAGAAGACAAAGATTTTCCCACCATGGGTCCCCACTTTGCCATGCATGAGCAGGCGTGGCTCTGTGCATCCTGCCACGTCGCGGGGTTCTGCGTGGGCACCGGGGAACCCACCGTCTCAGTGGGGTTTCTCCTACCATCACCACCGCCCCCTCCCCCGCCCCCCCAGGTCTGTGGGTGTGGGGTGCTCTCCCGAGCAGGAGGAGAGAGCCAGGTGCTCGGGGAGGCTTGCACGCCCTGGCAGGAGCCGTGTGGGGTGCAGGAGCATGCCCAAATCAAAGGGAGAATTTAATTAAGATTTCCGACAGAGCAAGATAGTGAACTGAGCCGATCTGGGCCCTGACTGACAGAGACAGGGCGACTCCCTCTGTCTGCATCGGCATGCCAGGGGATCATTTGCATCTTTTAACAGAGCGGTTTTTAATTGATATTGTGCTCGCCTAGCACAAGGAAGAAAATCTGTGGAGGCCTTTTCATGTCTGGGCTCCAGCTCTCGTGCAGGTCCCTGGGGGAAGCCTGGATCTCGGGTGCTGCAGGGTCGGGATGCTGGGGCAGGCAGGATGCCATCCCGCTGCCTGCTGGGATGGAGCTGGGCTTTGCTGCTCTTCTCCCGCTGCACGCCCAGAGCCTGGCGCTGCACAAGGTGGGGAGATGTGGGGGTGAATCCATGCTGCTTTTCTGCAGCATTTAGGGTTAATGTGAGCCTCCGGAACCGGTCCCAGCAGCAGCTCACTCCTTGCACCCAGCATCTTCCCTGGGCGCTGGCAAACATTTGCCCTTGCACTTGGCCTCTCCCCAAAAATGCTCAGGCATCCCCTTCTCCAGGCATCTGTGGGGTGTCCCACAGAGCTGGGTACACCATCTGCACTGGAGGGACCCTCACCCGCTGCCTCTCCACTAAGACCCAGGCAGCGGGAGGGGAGGGGGAGAGGCGGCTGGGCCGCGCTCGCAGGGAAAGCCATTTGAGGAAGCGACGCCAAATAAATCAGGCGGATTCATTCAGATCCGATTCTGCCCCGGAGAAAGGGGACCCTTTGTGGGGAGCGAGGCGGCCGAGCCAGCCCTCCACCTGCCCCGCAGCCCCTGCCGCCGGCTCTGGCGCCAGCGGCAGCAGCTGGCCCAGCCGCCCGCCCTTGGTGCCTGCCAAGGGTGCCAGCACGGCCCTAAATGCTCCCTTTGACAGCGACTGCCAAGGGGCAGGACGCTGTGCGGGGCTCGGGGACGCTGTGGCCGCACGGTGTGCAGTGAGGTTTGCGGGGTGCTGGGTGTGGGGTGTTGCGCCCCAACCGGGCTCTGCTGCTTGCTGCTGGCCGACTCTGAGCCAGGCACGGGGCAGATGCTCCTGCCCCCTCCAGAGCTCTTTCCCCCCACCCCCCCACCCCGTTACTATCTTTAACCACCCCACCAAGGGCAAGGGGACGCAGCCCCCCACCATTTGCTCTGATTCTTGGGATGCTCCACGTGCCACGGAGCCTGGACCCTGGTGGGTGCTCCAGGGGGGAGATGGGAGAGGGGCTCATGGGCCTTTGATCCAATTTGCATCCCCCCCACCCCAGGGGTTGCCAGCCTGGATTATAGCCCTAGCTTGCCTGCCCCCTCCCCTGCACAGCTGAGCCCACAGGCGCCAGCATGGCCCCGGCACAACTGCGGCCGCATCCTTCCCAGACAGCAATTGGATGGGGTGGAGAGAGAGAGCGGAGAGGAGCCACTGCTCCTTTTCCTTCTCCCTCCAGCCGCTCCTGTTGTTCTCCTCAGGGTTGGGAGACCTGGAAAGGTCAGGGGAACTGGGACGTGCTGGGGAAGGAGCCTCCCCCTCCACCCCACCAGCTGTGACACCCGGGAGCATGCGCCGTTTCCGGAGAGGAAAATGACATAATTCATACCCAGAATAATTCCCTCCTCAGAGCAAACCCAGCCGTATCTCCTGACTGACAGCGAGGCCCCAAACCCGGCTCTTGCTCCCTAATCTCCAGCTCAAGCCCTGAGAGATGTCTGGAGGCGGAGGAGATGTCCAGGGCGGTGGTATTTAAGATGTGGATATTGCAAATCAGGGCTAGGGAGGGGGGTAAAGGCTCCAAAGAGCCCCTAATTACATATGCTTAGGCAAGATTTTTTGGCAACAGCATCAGAAAGGGAGCTAAAGCTGCCTAATTCCTGCCTACCCCCAAAGTAGCCTCATGCAGACACAGTTAAAGTGCCATAGGGGCAGCAGCCACGGGGGTGGCATTTCTGGGGGACCCCACAGCCCCCTCCCTAAGTCACACCAGCTCCAGGGTGGTGGGTTTCAATGCTGCTCCCCTCCCTCCCCGCAGCTGCCCAGCTGCAGTGGGACATTTCCCATCGGGGCCGGGCTGAGGCTGGCTGCTGCAGAGGGGCTGCGCCGGGTTATCTCCCCAACGAGGGGCCTGGAGCCATCAAGATCTGCTCCAAACAATCGCTTCCTTTCCCAGGCACCTTCCAAAAGAAAAAAAAAAAAAAAGAAAAAAAAAGAACGAACAAAAACCCCCAACAATAATAAAAGAGAGAAAAAAAAAAAAGGAGCAGACTTTTCCCAGTGCTGCAGCATTTCCCTGCCTTGTGTTTTCCTGCCCCCACACATCTTCCTCACCCAGGGATTGTCCCTGGCTGGCTCCAGAGGTGCTCACCAATGCTCGGGGTTGATTCATGGGGCTGGAGTATGGATTGATCCTGCTGTAGGCTGGCACGGAGCATCCATGCTCTGACCTGCAGGATTAGGCAAGCAAAAGCCTGATAAGCCACCCTGATGCTGTGCAAGGGATGGATCCTGCACCTTGGGGATGAACCCTGCGTGGGGCTGGGGCTGGGGCTGAGTCTTTCCGCTCTCGGTGTTTCGGGAGCCCTCGTGCACAGTCCTCATCTCGCCTCCCCCGAGCCGAGCCTGGCGCTTGAGTGACTTTAATAACAACACCCCCTTTCCAGACGTTCTGCTGGTAAAAAAAAAGGGAAAGGCTGATGGATTTATGGGGTGGATTGGCCTTTCCCAGCTGCAGGATTCCTGCTGGCTCTGGTGGGAGTGTGAAACGGCTCTGGGATGGCTCTGCAGTGCTGCATGGCCGCCGCGCTTCACCGCGGAGCTCCAAAGTGGGGCTGCCAGGGCGGAGCAGAGGATGCGGGTCCCAGCCCGGGACGGCTGTGCTGCCTTCCTGGGAAGTGCCAGTTCCCAGGGCTGCCCATCCCTGGGGAATCCCAGGGAGGCAGATGTGGGGGCTGAACCCAAGCAATGCCTTCTGCTGCGGGGATCGTGTCTGTAATTCCCGGCAGCCCAACTGGAGCTACTGGTGATTGTTCCCAGGGCCGGACCTGTCACTGGGGATGACGCCAGCATCCAGCCCCACGCGGCCCCTCGCCTTCCCAACCTGCACAAGGCAGGGCTCGACCTGGGTGCTGACCTCCAGCCTGCCTTGAGCCGTGTCCCAAGGTGCACACACACACCTGCTCTTCCTCGCGCGCCCGTTCCACGCTCATGCACCCACATCACTGCTCCCATCTCCTCCTGGCTTGGAGAGCAGCTGGGGTGGGAGGATTCAGGCATCTCTCTGCTCAGCCTGGTGAGATTTTCTGTGACTTTGGGGACAAGCTCTCTTCCCCATGGGACACAAAGCACCCACACCAGGCGTTATGGTGTTCGCTGGCTCCCAGATCACTCAGCTTTCCAGCACACACGAGGAGGATGATTATGGGCACATCTCAATGTGGTTTTGAGGGAAGCCCTGAGGCTGTCCTGACTCCTCACTGTGACAGGGCACTGGCTGATGGGCAGCCCCTCTCCGGGGTCACGCTGAAGGGGTTGTCTACAACCGAAATGAGACAGGGCCACCAGCACTCCTCCTTTTTTCAGGGCTAATGCCAGTCAAGGAAAAGCATCTCCTCATCTTCTCCATGCACAGACCAGGCTTGGCTCCAGCGGGCTGGGACTCTCCTAATCCATCCCTATACAAAATCCTGGTGCTAATCAAGCTAATTGATGCCAGGCAAGGAGATGAGCTGTGAGCTGGGGGGCTCTGGGGCTGTGATCTGCAGCATGCTGCCCGCCGGAAGAGCGGCCGGTATCTCCCCTCCCCGCTATCTCTCTCTCTCTCTCTTGCACTCACAGTTTCCCCTGCGCAGAGCAGCTGGCTCTGTGTGATAGCCAGGGCGAGCAGGAGGGGGAAATACCCCATTTCCCAGCCCAGGTGCTTTGCGGGCGCATGGCCCCCCCACAGCCAGGTGCTGAACCGGACCCTGCCCCCTGTCCCTGAGCTCAGAGGGACGCGGGGGCTGCACAGCCCCTGTGCTCCTTTCGGGGTGTCCCTCGGTGCTTACTGATGAGTTCTCAGGCTGGAAAAGCCCATCTGCCTCCCACGTTGGCTTCTGCTCCCACCTTCCCCACCATGAGCCCGCCGGGGTGCAGCGGTGCCCCGTGGGAAGGCTCTGCCCGGCCCTGGGGTGTCCCACCAGAGCAGATTCATCTCCTAATGATTCATCTTCCCTCGTGTGGGAGCTGGGCCCTGTTTTGGTAGCGTGTGTTCCTCTTTGCTTGTGGCTTTGGGTCAGTTCATGTGTTTTTCTCTGCAGTGGCTGAAGCTCCCTTCCCCTCCCAGGCTCTGGGAGGATGTTTATTTCGGAGGATGGGCCGGGTGAGCGGCCGAGGGACTCGGCACTGGGGCCAAACCTCCAATTATTTTACTCTCCCCTCAGTTAGGAGTCCTTGGTGGGACCCTGGGTCCATTTCTGGCGCTCGCTCCGACTGTCACGGGGAGGTGACCGAGCGGGGACAGATGTTGCTCCCACCGTGGTGCCCGCACACCCCATCCCAGCTGAGCTGGGACAGCTTCCCCTGCGTGGGACAGCGGCCGCCGAGCCGCCTCCACCAGGCAGCGTGGGCAAGGCTTTGCGGAGGAGCTTTGTTTTCCCCTGGCTGCTGCGCACGGCATCGCACAAACCATCGCGGTTCCCCTCCGGCTCTCCTGGCCCACCCCCGCCCCGGGGCTGCAGCGTGGGGTAGGGGGGATACCGGCTCTCCCCAGACTGGGCAGCCCCTTGTTGGGCTCACTGGGATCACCCTGAGGCTTTCCCTGTATTTTTGGGGCTCCTCAGGGAGCGGGACTGTGGGAAAGGGGAAGGGGTGTTCGTCTGCCTGCAGCAGGCTGGGAGGGACCCCCGAGCTGAGCCGGGGTGATGGTCTCCTGTGCATCCCTAGGGATGCTCCCAGCTGCCCACAGCGACTGCTGGTGCTTTCCAGGGACGCGGGGTCAGGATCAGCCACCTCCAACCTCATTTGTCAGTAATAAAAATCAGCGTTTTGAACCTGCAGCACCAGGCAGGGAGGGAGGGTTTTTCCAAGCCCCCAGACCAGGGCTGGATGCCAACACAGGGGCAGGAGCATGGCCAGCAGCCTGCTGGGGGGAGCCCCATGGTGCTGGCTGCTCCCCCAGCGCCTGCCCCACTCCTCAGCGGGGGAAACTGAGGCACGGGCTGCTCTTACTGCTGCCTTGGTGGCGAAATCAGAGGCAGGTGCTCACCCCCATTGCAATACTGATACCTTAAGTGGGGTTTTTTTTCCTTTACAAATTAGGTTGTTTGCATGTCCTAAACCCTCCACTGTTTTGCAAGCTGGGGGTCTTTCGTAATAGGATGGAGAGGGAAGTTTTGCAAGCACAGAAAACCTGCACGTGCCTTTTGAAACCAAGCCTGACCTCAGGGCCCGGTGACAGAGCTTCTCACCACTGCCTTCCTCTTTCTGCCTGGAAAGTCGAGATGGAGCATCACTTGGGCTGGGCTGGTGGCAGCAAGGGCCACCTCTGCCATGAGTTTGCTTGGGCTCAGCTGAACTCAAGCCGGAAGGGGAAACACACCCAGCTCTCAGCACCGTGCCAGGGAGCTGGGATGTCATACAGGGGTGAATGCAAAACCCTTTGTACCATCTACCTTTGCTCAGCAGGAGCCTCTCTGTGCTGCTGACCCATCCAAGCCTCCCTGACTTGCAGCTGGAGTCAGGAATCTCCCCATCCCCTATGGCCATGGTTCCTGTAGAACCACCAAACTCCCTTGGGATGTCTCTGGAACTGTGCACAGATCTGATTGGAATCCTACAGCAGCAGGATCTGGCCACCTCTGCTGACCTGCAGCAGTGGGGAGGCAGCAAACCTGCACCCTTATGGGTCCTGATGTGCACCTCACTGGCATGAGGCTGGCCCCTGCATGGACCTCCCTGTCCTATGTCCTACATCCCATCCTCCTCCCACCGGAGCTGAGCTGTCTGGAAGGACTCAGTTACCTAATCGGAAGGGGTGGGGGTGTGATAAATACGTGCAGATAATTTTACTCCAGGGTAAGTCAATAAATTACTAAAGAGCCTTTGATTGTGCTCTCAGGGGTGCATGTTGATTCAAAAACCTAAGACATTTACCCTCAATTATGTCTATTTGTGTGTCTTTCCTGCCTCGCTTCGCCGCAGCGCAGGGGAAATAACCCTGCCTTGTCTGTGTTCCCACACCTCTCCCACCTCGGCCCCGCTCCAGGATTTCACTCCTGTCCTGATAACCCTTCCAGCCGCAAGTGGGAGAGGATCAGCTCTTGGCAGGACTCCTCTCTGGCTCTGGCCAGCTTGCTGGGCTTGCTTTGACCAAAAAGACAAGGAGCAAGGCACAGGAGGCTGGCAGTGGCCAGCCCAACAGGCAACAGTGGGGGGGTGGGGAGGGTAATGATGTTTTGGGGCTGGCCAGGTTTTTGTGGCTTCCCACATTCCCTCTCTGGCATGGTGCAGGTGGCCCAGCCTTGCTCTGCAAAAACAGCTCCCCAAACACATTTCCCCACACCAGGAGACCCTGGCCAGGGAAAAGACCCTAAAGCTGGGTCCCCTCTGCATCTCCAGTCCTGCTCCCCATATGGGCTCTGGCACGGCACCGCTCGCCCCGTGCCGATGCTCAGTTCTGCATGCTGGGAGCGAACCCCCGCAGGGTGGATTGAAGAGATGCTCAGACCACACAGGTCCCTTAAGCCGTGGAGGATTCAGCTTCAAATCCAAGTTGGCACCAGTGCTGCTGCTCCTGCATGTGCTCAGTGGCTCGGCTGGGGACGTGTCGCCACGCGAGGGAACAGCTTGCCATGCGGGAGGGCCGGCGTTATCAAAGGAGAGAAGGACCGAGCCAGGGATCAGCTCTGCTCTGCTCTGGAGCAATGTGTGCTGAGCTGCTCCCCTTTCTGGAGCAGCCCCTGGTCCCTCGCTCCTCTGCCTGCCCCGGGGCAGGGCTAACAGCTGGAGGGGCTGGCTGGCAGGGGCATCGCTGCTTTTCCCAAATTGGGAATGCAGAGTCAGCCGATGGGGTGGGAGTTCATGGTCAAAGCACCTTTTGCAGTAGACAGCATGAGCTGTCAGGGCCATGTCATTAGAAACCAGCTCCTTCCATTGGAAAGACGCTTGCTTCTTTCTGGGAAATCTCAGCAGAGGGTCATTAATCACCAGGCAGGGCTGAGGTGTCGGCTCTGTGATGGGGTTGGGGTTCAGCACACGATGGTGGAGAAGCTCTGGGCCACTTTGGGAGTGGGTGTGCAAGCCAGGTATGCAGTAGGAAGTGGGGATTGCTCTGGAAACCAGAGGGCATCATTTCTGTTTCTGGACTGACTGCGTGCATGTTCATGCATGCAAATTTGACAGCAGCTTTTCAAGTGCAAATCTCCAGTGAAAACAAAGAGGAGCCCCGAAACTGGAGCCCGTTGCACTGAATGAAGCTGTTCTTGCAACATCTATCCAGAAGCTGCATCAAGATCCTCCTTCCCCCCTGCCCCGTGCCTGCAGAGGTGCACCCAGCACCTTGTCTCTGTGTGCTCTGCCATCTATTTTTAGCTTGCACAGAGGAAGCACGCGTTGCCCTGCGGTCACCACCCAACCCCAGCAGACGCCTGTGCTCAGTGGAGTTGACACACAGCTTAGCTGAGCGTGGCCGACGGCTCAGGGCTCCGCAGCAGCGAAGGTGGTTACATGATGGGATCAGAGAGAGAAAGGGAACAGCTCGGGGATGCAGCAGGGACGTGTTGTGGTGCTGTACTGGCACAAAGGGTCTGGCCCCCTCCAGACCCAGCCAGCGGGCAGGGCTGCTGCCGTGCAAGCTTTTACACGGGGAGGCAAGATGTAATCCCTAACCATTCCCAAACCCCACCTGGCTGCTGCTCCCAGGTGCTTGGAGCTGCGGTGCCTTCCCCTGGTAGGGTGCGAGGCTCCTTGGAAAACAGCCCCCATCCCATGGGTGTCCCTGGACAGAGCTTCTGGCTGCTGGGAGCTGTCAAAAGCCAAATGCAGCAAGGGCAGTGCTGAGTTTCTAAGGGCAAGCAAAGATTTTCCGTGGGGTGCCAGCTCAAAAGAGCTGGGGGATGGTTGGAGCACCCCACCGTGCGAACTGCCCTGGCTCAGCATGGCTTGATGCCTCCCATGCCTTCCCATGTGGCTAGTCTTTGGGAGGAGCATGTTCCTGACACGTCTCCAGGACAGGCCGTGCAGCAGGGTGACACGGGGATGTGGCAGCACCACCAGCCTGGAACTTGTCCACAGCCTCAGGGTTCCGTAACACCACAAGCTGGCTGAGTCACTACCCGAGGCTATTTTTACCCCCCACCCCTCCCCAGGGCAGGCTCGTGGGGTCATTCCTGGTTCCTAATTGCCACGATCAGACCTTCATAAATCTCACCCAAAAGAGGAACTCTGGCAAATAGAAGTCTCCTGCCCTGAGCAAGGCAGGCAGGGCTGGGGCTGGGTACCGGCAGCACCACGTGCAGGAGCTGCTTTTGCCATGGGAAGAGGAGAGGGGTGGAAAGCTCCCAGCCCTGACTCTTTGCTCTTCAGACTTGACATTTCTGAGCTCCCCACAGGGATGTTTTGGCTGACATTTTACTAAGGCTGCAGCCTTCTTCCACCTCCTCCACTTCGATTCCCAGCCCCTGCCTGCTTGCCATGGTGCTCCCAAGCCAAGCTCAGCCATGCCAAACCAAGCCAGTGCTGGGGAGCAGTGCTGGATGGAAACAGGCAACCCCTGATCTCTTGCCCAAAAGTCACACCACACCCAAGCGTCTGGAAAAGCTTAATTGAACAGTTTGTTGGCTATTTTTGTCATTGCCCTGGCCAATCCCTTCCTGGCCAAGGCTGAGACCAGAAACAGTAACACCAGAACAGAGAGGATGAGATACTGTGTCCTGGGAATGGGAGGAGGAGAAGAAAAGCTGGGAGATCTTCCTGGCAGGGTGCTGGAGAAGTTTAGGTGTGTTTTAGCATCAGATGCTCTGGACCTTCTGGAGTGGGTCTTGGTTGGAGCCCACCGGGTGGATCATGGTGATGCTGCCAGGGTTTGGTAGCGGGGTGTGGGCTGTGAGGAAGAGATCTGCAGAGATATGCAGTGCACAGAAACATTGCCATCTGCTGACACGTCCGGGCACGCGGCGCTGGACGCTGCCATGCTCCTGGTCACCATTTGCTGGTCACAGCTGGGCTGTGGGCTGCAGACTTCTCTGGGCTGGCATCTCCTCCACCCACAGCCGGCCGGAGAGCGGTGGGGCAGAGTCACAGCCACAGCGGTGGAAGCCAAGCTCTGGTCATGGTGCTTGAGGGTGTCCTCGCTGGTCATAACCCAGGAGACAATGGAGGTCACCTTGCTCATCCCAAAAGAGTTAACTAACACTCTCACCCCACTGCAAAGAGTGATTTCAAAGCGCCAGGGCAGCACCCAGCCTGGCAGCCTTGTGCAGACCAAGAGAGCAAGTCAGGGTAATTACAGCCTGCGATGCAAAAGCTGCAAAGGATTTGGGAAAATGCACACTTGGCTGCAAGAAAAGGGTTTGATTTCCCTCATCTTTTCTCCCCCCTAAGCTCCCCCCAGTGCCCTCCAGCTACAGAGCCTGGAGATGCGTGTCTTGGACTGGATTCGCTTTGTTTCAGGTTCCCTGGGAATCTGGCACTGGTGTTACCCAGAGAAGGGTGCTCACAGCTCCCCAAGCACTGGGTTTTGCCACAGTGGGCAGAGAGCTGGCAGCTGCCCAATGCTCTGTCCTGGGTCTGCTGCACCTTCTGGGAGCATCCATCAGTCCCCAAGAGCCAAGATGTAAGCCCCCAGCCTAACTGGTGGTCAGACAGCAGCCCTGCAGACCCCAGACTGTAAATTTATCCTTGCACAGGTCAGGTGCCCCTGGCACAGCACCAGCAGGAGCAGGCAGCAGGATGTGTCCTTCACCCATCCCTGGGCACTGCAAGCACCCAGCGCTGGCAGCAGCGGGCTGGAGATGGGGAGGCTGGTGTGGCTCCCAGCTGAGCCATGCTGAGGTGGCCCACAGCCTCCCACCAGCACCTGTCTGGCAGCAGGATGCAGCCAGGGATAGTGTCAGATGGGTGTCTGGTGGCCTGTCCTCCCTGTGCCCCGGGGCCCTGGCCCAAGGACCAAGAGATGGGTTCACCTCATCCCTTCCCAGGGCTTGTCCTTGCTCCAGCCTCTTCCCTCCCAGCTGGAGGATGCTGCTCCCCCAGCCTGCTCCTTCCTTCCCCCCATCATCCCCCGTGCAGCCGCTCACCTCCCTGGGGCCACGGGCAGGTGCACACACCTCTGCTTTCCCAGCACTTCACGGCACAGAGCTGGGCTGCTGCCAGCAAGGGACAGGCTCATGTTCTTGGGGGGAGAAAGGATGGGTGTGGGACAGTGTGTCTGGGCCACGAGTGGTCTCAAAAGCTCCCTGCAAAGAGGCTCCTGCAGACCTGGAGGAGTGAACAGAAGCTGGGAGAAAAACTGGGGTTCCTTGCCTAAAGTGGGTGCATTAAACCCCAGAGTTGAGCCTTTCACTCATGGGTGTTGCTGAGGATATCTGCAGGTTGGCACCTTGCTCTAGGGCAGAAATGGGTCAGAGCATGGCTCAGTGCTCGGGGTCCTCAAATCTCAGGGGTCCTGGGCCGTGCCTTCCTCATCCCCTGTCCCACAGGTGAACCCCCTTTGCAGAGGGACCTGTGCCCTGTGCCAGGCACTGGTGGCACCTCCAGACATGGGGACTGAGACTCCAGGGGTCTCTGCAAAGCCATGACCACTTTGGGGGTCCCTCCAAATCTATGACCATCACAGGGAGTCCCTGTAAAGCCATTCCCAGCCACAACTCCCTGCTCTGGACTCCTTGCTCATGACAGCAGCGAGACAGGGCACGGCTGTGCTGTTCCTCCTGGGTTCTGCCCATCCCCATGATGGTGCCCAGGCTGCTGACACCCCTGGGACCATGTGGGACGTGGTGCTGGTGCAGCAGCCGCTCCAAGCTCGGAGCAATCCCAGCTGGGTGGAGCATCCCAGGGGCACAGGCAAACCCAGGCATGTCCCAGCCTCTCCTCCAGCTAAGCAGCACATTCCCCTTCCTGAGCTTGGCCGGCGACCTGGCAGCGAAGGCAGAGTTCCACTCCTGTGTCAACATTTGGAAGAAAAGGGGGGAAAATAGTCATTTCTGTCAACCCCTGGGAATGTGGATGCCCTAAAAACAAACAGAAGCTCTGTTTCTTCAGTGAAAGGCTGTTGTAAATCTGGGTGGCTGCCAAAAAGTGATAAAAATGATTGCTGTTCCGGCACTAGAGGAGAGTTTTGTTGGAAATGTCACCCCCCCACGCACCCTTCCCCCAAATCTCAGCTTTATGAAAACACCATTTTTTATCAGTAGGCTGGCAGGCAGATGTTTGGCCCAGGCCCCCATCAGAAGCCAGATGCACCCAAACTGCCATTCCCAGCCCCCTTTGTGTCATCCATTGATTGACAGCTGTCAGTCACCACTCAAAGGGACTAAGTGTGCTCTGAAGACTGGATTTTCTTCCTGCCCTGAGCTTTCCTGAAAGCTTTTGCATTCCCCAGGCAAGGGTCACCCCAAACCATTCCTGGGTACCACTCCCCACCTTGCGGCCACATGCCCAGCACGGGGCGGGGGATGCAGGATGGGCAAAGTGACCTTGCCAGGGCATCAGGCCACAAGTGTCACAGCTTTGCTGGGATGAGCCATGGCCAGTCCCCACGAAAGAGAACCTGTTCTTGCCAGGTGCAATCCCTGGCCCTGGAGAGCACTGGAGGGAGGATGCTCTCCAGCCACACTTACAGGCCTTTTTAAAGGGTGAGAGAGCAGTTGTGTCACCGGAGCTCTGAGCCAGGCTTGTAAGGGCTTGTCCTCTATTTATTTATGAACAGTGGCAGGTTTCCAGTGAGTTGTTTTCCTGGTACAATATTAAACTCCCAACCTCTAGTTCCAAGGCATCGCCCCAGCTTGGGTACATCAGCCCCGGCTTCACCCTGTTCCTCATTATAGCTGGGGGGCATCAAGCCCCTTTCAGTGGGGCAAGGCAGGGACAGGAGACAGGTTAGTGGGATGAGAATGTGTGAGGGCAGCTCTCAGTGTCCCCTCTGCTTCTGGCATGGCTACCTGGGGCTTTCCAGGTGAAATCACACATCAGGTGCCACCCTAGCCCCAGGCCAGCACAGCAGTGATGGGTGGGGGAAGGATGGAGGGGGATCAGCCAAGTCCTCCAGCCACAGGACTGGGGGCTGTGGCATCATTCACTCGCAAGGAGGATGTGGACAGGCTGTTGTAGATCAGTTCTCTGAAAATCAGGTGGTTTAAAGGTTGGATATAAATACTTCCTCTGCTCCAGCCCTGCTGCAGGTCTTTGTAGGGTCATAGCTCTCATAGACAGCTTTTGGACCTGCAAGAAAATATCCTGAGGGCTGGAGAGAGACCAGAGCAAGGTTAAACCATGGTCCTGCAGATGTCTGAGGGCAGTGTCAGGGACTGTCCTGCCCTGCTCAGGCTCTGTGGCCCATCCAGGCAGAACCTCCCTATTCATAGAATCATAGAATCCCAGGCTGGTCTGGGTTGGAAGAGACCCCAAGGGTCACAGAGCTCCAACCCCCTGCCACAGGCAGGGACACCAACCTCCAGGCCTGGAGCTACACAAGGTTGCCCAGGGCCCCATCCAACCTGGCCTTGAACACCCCCAGGGATGGGGCACCCACCCCCTCTCTGGGCAGCCCCTTCCAGCCCCTCACCACTCTCTCTCCAAAGAACTTCCCTGTAATATCTCATCTCACCCTTCCCTCCTCCAGCTTCACTCCATCCCCCTTGTCCTACCAGTGTCTGCCCTTGAACAAGCTGATTCCTCTCCTGTTCCTCTGCTCCCTTCAGGGACTGGAAGGCTGCAATGAGGTCCCCCCGCAGCCTTCTCTTCTCCAGTCTGAACCAGCCCAGCTCCCTCAGCCTCTCTCCGTAGCGGAGGTTCCCCTCCACCACCCCCATGCAGAATGCCCCCCTCCCTCAAGGTCCCATCTTGAGGAAGACAAGAAGAAAGGCCTGAGCTGGGCTCAGTGGTTGGGGTGAGCTGACGGCCATGGAGGTGGCGCATCCCCAGTGCCTGGGGGAGCCGAGCGCTGCCTGCTCGGGGGACATGCCCAGGCACAGCCGCTTCCCCGCGCCGCTGCTCTGGCTGATGAGAAATCCCACGGTGTGAAACCTCCTCCTCTGCAGGGAGCAGCAGAGGTTGGGCTGGCAGGTGGAGCGCCCGGGGACACAATTCCCCATCGAAAAGAAACCACACGCGTCCCGGCACAGATAAGGAGATGAGAGCAAACCTCAGGACCCGAGCGGAAACACGCGTTGACTGGGAGCACTGGAGGCAAAAAGTGTGTGCCTTGCCTGCTACCAGGATGCGTGGTCGTTGCCTTTGCATGCTCAGACATAAATAGCGATAGGAGCCACATGCAGGTTCCCAATGAATTGATAGAGCAGCCAATTACCCAGGGAAATCTGCTTTCCTGTTTCCTGGAGCATCCTCGGGGCTGCTGGAGGTGCTGCTTGGGTTCAGGGCTGCTTGTCTCAGGGTTCTCCTTGTCCTGAGTGGCTGCTCTGCCAGGACATCGATTTTGGAGCAGGCTGTGCCTTTTTAGTTCAGTTCCTGCTGCCTGTGGCTCCTGACCCCTGTCCCAGTGGAAGCAGTGACGAGATGCTCCAGGATGTTTTAGGCTTTGGATGGAGCACGTGCCTTGTAACGTGCGTCCCTTCCTGAATTTTGGGTGGGGATGGTCAGGCAGGCTGAGAACAGAGAGCAGGAGAGCGTCTGGTTTCAGAGGGCCTGGGACCTGATAAAATGTGTGTTCACTGGGGAGGGCCAACAGGTGATTGCTGGACACGTGGCCCTTCTCCCACAGGCAGGACGGGCCATTTCACACCGTCCAAGAACATCTTGGTGCAGCCCTGCCAGCCCCACAGTGTCCTCCTGTGCCAGGCAGAGCTCCAGGACACAACCCAGAGCAGGGCACAGCAGTGGGGACCTCACCAGACCCGGTGGGTGACCCTGGCAGAAGCTGAGAGCAGGCAAGAGCCCATGGAGAGACCTGGGCTCTTTGGGCCTTTATTCTGATGAACATCAGGCCGAATTCCTCTAGACAACCCTAAAGGATGCAGCACTGAATAGCGGGCAGGGAGCTTTCCCAGAGAGCTGAGCTTGCTCTGTATGGTTTTCCCTCTCTGGAGGGAGCACGGAGGGACACAGGATCCTGCTTGGGGACCTGCCCCAGAGCTCCTGCCCGCACGGAATGCCCTGCATGGAGGCAGCATCTCTGGAGCACGCTGTGGATCATCGTCTACAGCAGGAGCTGGCTTATGCCCGGACATGTCCCACAACCTGCTGGGAGGTGAGGGCTGAGCTCCCCGGCTGGTTTCTGTCTTCTTAGTGGCATGAAGGGAGCGCTGGTGAACGGAGCCAAATGTGATGTCCTAGAGCATCTCACGAAGGGTCTGGTCCTCCCCAGCTGGCGTCCCCCAGGATTCAGTCTTCCAGCTGTTTCTAGAGCTGCTGTAAATGCAGACAGCCAAAACAAGAACGGGAGGGGGTGGGGGTGTGGCCATCCTGGGACCCTCTGATCCCCACAGCATCATTACCAGAGCTGAGTGGAACGGTTATTCCACCGCCTGTTTCAGAAGCATCAAGTTGTCTCTGCTGTTTCATTAAAGAGACCTTTCCCATGGCTGGTGCCCTGAGCTGGCTGCACCGTGGGCAGGGAGGTAGCACCCCCATTTGTGTTTTTGGAGCTTTGCTTGCTTGCCTTTCAGGGCTCGCTACTTTTGAGAGTCTGAAAGGCTCGCCCAGGGATGCTGGTGGGCTGTGAGTGTAGCTGTGCACAGCCTCAGCGGGCACCTGCACCCACCTGTGGGTGCACAGGCAAGAAGCTGGGGTGCAGCCCAGCCCTTGGCATGTCACTGGGTGCCCGTGGGCAGCACTGTGCTGAACACGTGCATGCAAGCCCGAGCCTAGGAACCTGCCACGTAGAGGGATGGAGGAACCCAAAAATCCCAACTTCACCATAAAAATATCAATCATCTCTAAACATCCGTGCGATGATGATCCTTCCCTCCCTGCCTGGTATTTTCTCACGCTCTGAAGCTGGCAGCAGGCACTGGGAAGCAGTGTTGGAACTTGTCCTGCCGTCCCATCAAGGCCGTTTATCTCCACCATCGAGCCCTAGAGCTGGAAGAGCTGCAAGTAGGGGCAAGGCACGCTCCTGCTTGCCGCTTTCCATTGCGTCACTTTGAGAGGGGCTGAGCAAATGCCCGAGGGCCAGATCCCACACACACCACCTTGCCCAGTCCTGCAAAGCACAGCAGCATCCTGGCATCCTGGTGCTACCCTGCTGATTGACAGGACTCAGGGACCCCGATGATATGGCTGAGCATCACTGGGAATCCTCCATCTCCCTCCCTTCCCAAGATCCTGCTCAAAAGTCATTGTGTCCAAGGGCTGCACGCCTAGGGAGACCCCAAAATGTGACCCTTGATGTGTGCTGGGGGTGGGAACGCTGCTTGGGAGGCGTCTTCAGAGCAGTGTGCCCAGGCCTGGCTGGATGTCCCCCTCTGGGATGATGGGGACGGGGGGGGCGTGGTGACACTGCCAAGACACAGCTGCAGGGGTGACAAAGCACCTGCCTTTGGCATGGAGGGTACAGCCCCAAATGTAGCACGCTCAGTGTGGGATCCTGCTCAGCATGAGCACAGTTAATTAACACAATTACGAGGCAGGCTGGTCCCTTGCTCCTCCCTTGCCAGTTCCTCCATGAACCAATGGGTTTTCCAACCCAGCCAGCCTGCTCCTCACCCTCCTGCTGCTGAAACTCTCCCAGCCCCAGCCTATGGCTTTGGACACAAACAGCTGAGATTCCTGCCCCGAACTCCAGCAAGCACTGGCCTGCAGAGACCCGGCCCTTCGCCTCCTCACAGCTCCTTGTCTGCACCAGGGCTTGGCCACCATGGCATGACATGGCATGGCCAGCTGCACAGCACAGCATGGCACAGCACTGCTTCATGTGACAAGGCTCAGTGTGGCATGGCATGGGACATCGTGGGATGGCACATCATGGCATGGCACGTTGTGGGATGGCATGGCACATCATGGCATGGTGTGGCATGGCACCACCCAGCCTCTGGGCTGAGAAGGGGCAGTGGAGAGGGGGATTCTTGAGCCTCACCTTCCCCATTACAGTCCTGATGAAAGTGTTTAGTGCCCAGAGCTGGGTTTCTGCCCAGCCCATGATGCCACCAGAGGTTTGTGGAAATCACAGGAAGATGGTTGGTGCCACCACAACCACAAGTACTCTGAATCTGATCCTTCTCAACTCTCACTATGCCCAAGCCAAGATGTCCCAAGCCTCAGTTCCCAGGAAAGCTTGTTCCTCCATCCTGGAGCCCAGTAGCTTTGTGGCAGGGGGTGCCTGCCACATGGATCCCCCTTTCCATGGAGAACCTGGCCCAGGGCACTGGCCAAGAGCATGGAAAACTCATCAACAGGCGAAACAAGAGCTAGCAGAGCCTTATGTGATACTGTGGCGATTCCTGACAGAGCTGCACAGCCACGGGCACCACGGTGGGGACAACTTCCAGTGCCCCTGGCAGGGCGGAGGTGCAGTGAGGCCCATGGGGCTGCTGTGCCACGCTGCACGGGAGCTGGTATGGGCAGAGCTGAGCTTGGCTGGAGCTCACGGCGTGAAGCAGAGCCAGGAGCAGACAGGAAACCAGCTTGGTTTCCTACGCTCTTACCGCTCTGAGGGTTTCTCCCGTGAGGGTGCTCTGCTGTCTAATAAGAAGGCTGAGCTCCACGTGCAGTCTCTTTCTCCAAGGTGACACCAGCAGCAACTCCAATAGGGCCCCTCTGACCTCTTATTCCTCTGCCTACGCACGTGGAACATGCTGGTAGCAAACAGCTTTGAGATTGTCACCCCTGGGTCAGAAGAGGCTGGATTTGGCCACACAGGCTGATGTGCAGAGGGACCTGCACTGGGCATGAGCTGGGGGCAGCTCGAGGGCTGGTGGGGTGGCCAAGGGGGCTGCGTCAGCAAGCCAGGAGGGGGTTTGTTTGCCTTGTGCAAAACCAGCACAGCCAGAGAAAGCTTCTCTTTGCAAAGTCAGGCATTAAACTGTGTTCTTCTGGGTCTGAAGAAACCATTTTTGGTCTGATTTGAAGTTAATGCAAAGACCCAGCAATGCCAGACTCAAGCAGCGTTGCAAGGTGAGGAGCTCTTGTTAAATGGGACAGCTCAGATGGCTGGTGCTGAAAGTGTTAAAAGGAAACACTCCAAATATTTGGGTTTGGCCAGCCAACTGCTTGTTTTTCCAACAGAAAAAAAAATAGTTTTATTTCAAAACCACCAAAATCCTCTTGTTCCCCTGGGCCTGGAGGTCCCAGCGGGTTGGGGGAGGCTTTCCCACCCGTGGAAGTGACTGAGCCCTTTCAAAAGAACTTTCTAAGTAGTGAAAAAAAAAAAATAGGCAAAGCTGCAAATGTTTGTTGACTACATTATTTTCCCGTTTTGGTCATTTCCCGACTCGCCTGGGTGGAAGGTTTGTGTGAGCAGCATCCCATCTGCGCAGGGCAGATCGCTGGGCTCTGCTGTGAAGCTCGTGGGGCTGGTTTGGGGCTGCCCTGACCCAGCATCCAGACATCACGTTGACCACCTCACCTCGGGGCTGCTGGATACGGGGAGCTGGGATTTGATGGGCAGGAAGAAGGAAAAGAAAAACACAACCCAAAACCTGGCTGATTTGATGGCAAGAAACCAAATGTCCCTCTGCACCCTGACCTTCATTGTGTGGGGAAGGAGGGAGCTCTGCAGCTGAGAAAATGTGATAAGGATGGCCAGCAGCACCTGGGGGTTGACACCGACATCGGGCTTGAGCCACGTGTGCCAGCATGTGCAGTGAGTTTTGCCCGTGCTCAGAAGCAGGGGAGCAGAGAGTACTGGGTGTTGTGGCTGCAGGCAGCTGGGGATGGCAGCGCTGGAGCCAGCAGGATTGTGGCAGGGAGAAGAGGGGCTGGAGGAGGAGGGTCCCTGACCCGCCAGTGCCCCAGAAGCAGACGTGGTGCCCAACGGAAACAGACCTCACTGGAGGAGTCAGGACTGGAGAGCTGGGGGAATGAAGATGCTGCTCCGGGGGACATCTGCAGCAGCTCTTCCCTCTCCCCAAACTGGGAGTGCCTAGGAGGGACAGGGTGGGAAATCACCCCCCAGGGGCTTCTCTCACATGGGACCCTGCCCCATCTTCATCCCATGGGGTGCCATGCCGACTGGAGGGGGGCAGAACCCACTCCCAGCACTGGGGCTGGGTGGGGAGCGGGGTGCTGGGAGTCCTTCCACCCCCACAGAAGGGCTGAGGGTGGAGGGGATGCTGTGCTCCAGCATGACAAACGGCGCAATTAGGACCCAGGCTTAACTGAGTGTGCTAACTTGACATCTGGTGGTTTGATCGGGCTGAAGAAACTGTTTACATTCACCTTCCAGTGTGTTTGGGTTGCGACAGGAGCAGAACAGAAGGCGATGCTGCGGGTGTCCTGTTCTCAGCTGGTTTATGGGGGTTTCCTATGAGAAAAGCTGAGCCCTGGCAGCCATCCATCCAGACCTTCTCTCCCTGATTTTTCTCCCCCCTTATGTTTAGTCTTTACCTCATCTTAAATAAAAAGAGTGATTTAAAACTCTTTGCAGTAAAACAACTCAAACAGAAGTCTGCAGCGCTGTATAAGGGGGGAGAGGGCTCGTGTTACTTGCTTAATTACAGGCTTTTGTTTGTTGAGTACTTGTGGGTGAACTGTTTGCAAATAACAGGTGAGTTTATTCACGCTCAGAGCCCTTAGGTTAGAGCTGGGCTGGGAGATAGGAGGCTGGAGGCTGCTCAGGGCTGTGGGTGACCTCCAAAAAGTCCCTGCCAGTCTTGGAGGGGTGAAGGGACCTGAGATTGTGGAGCTAGTCCCTGTGAAGGAGCTGAGTATAGAGGGTGGGAGGGATGTGATGCTGTTTTGTTGGAGCTGGGTGCCTTGTGTGGTACGGTCTCAACCACATGCAGTTTATCCTTTTATAAATTGCATATACTCCTTTATGGAGTTATTGTGTCAGTGTAGTGTTAATGAGAGGGGATGGAGGCTGCCTTGGCTTTGGGAAGGCTGGATTCAGCATGTCAATCTGGGCTGCTCACTCCCAGGTGGTTTCTGACCTCCCGCAGGAGATAACACCTCTCCTTGGGACTTCTTCCCCACTTTATGATGCAGATAAGGGCATTTTTGGGTGTTGGGAGGAGAAATGCCTGCTAGGTGCCCCGCTGATGCAATGGTGAGAGTGGGTGGATTCAAGCACGGAGGTGTCAGATGCTCACAGAGTTGGGATGGACATGGGAGCTGTGTGACCACAGCTGGTCTCAGCCGTTTTTTGTCCATCCTGCTGCTAAGTTCCAGCACTGGGGCATTGGTATCTCCCTAGTGTGCCCAGACTGATGGAATGGCAGCTGTCCTGCTTGCTTGGAGCAGGGAAGTGACACCAAGCAGGGGGATGTGGCCCCAGCCAGAAAAAACAACACGCAGGAGGCAAACACATCCCTGCAGCCACCCACCTCCCTCTCTGAGGGCTGCAGAGAGCAGAAGTCCAGGTGCTAGGATGGAAAAATGCTCCCCAGGCTTTGCCAGCAAGCAAAGAACTCCCAATGTTTGCAGCCTCCGCACCAAGGAATAGATGGACCTAAAACTGTGACAGTGTTCACAGGGCTCTGGAGGGGAGATTGATGCTGGAGCGATGAAGAACATGCAGAAGGGCAGCAGTCACATCTCCACCACCCAGCATCTGCCCAGACCCAGCTTGGTCAAGCCCATGTGAGCCCCGCAGCGGTGTCCAGCGCGGGGGCAGCGGGGTGAGAGGCAGCCACCCGCCCGCCTTGCAGGTGTTGAGTCGGGATCAGAGGGGAGGCTGAGCCGGCCTGGGCGTGACTCAGGGCCAAGTCACAGCAGCACCCACTTCACCCCGCCGGCTCCCTTCAACTGCCGCTTAGCCTAAGCCTGCGCTTGCACATTGTGCTGGGGGTGCTGCGGAGTGGGCAGGGAGCCACGGGTGATCCCGAGCCATGATCTGGAGTGTGGGAAAAGCGCAATCGCTGCAAACAATCAGAGTCAAAGCCGGCAGCAGCACGCAGCAAGCCAGCCAGGAATTCGGAGGCACATTCCAGTGGGGATGACAGAGGAGGGGCTGGGAACTGGGCCGGGAGAGGGGGAAAAGAAAATAACATGCTCTGATTTGTTTGCGTTTTGCTCCCTCTCTGCAGAGCTGTCACGTCCCACTTGGCTTTCGAGTAAAGCTGCTGGGTGCTGTGAGCAGGTGGCATGGCAGGGAGTCCTGCCCAGGCATGGCACTGCCCAGGAGTTGGGATGCAGTGAGTCCTGCCCGGGCATGGCACTGCCCTGCTGCCTGTGGGGACCCACCAGCACCTCCTCCCCACCAAGGGCTGCTCTACCTTCCCCTCCCACCCCACAACCGGGATGTGGGCTACAGGGACCCAGCTCTACCAACCATGTGTGGCCATAATCTCCAATCTCTAATGCACTAAGGGCCGTGGCCAAAAACCCATGTGCCAGGAGCGACCCACCAGCAGGTACGGCAGTGCTGGCATGGTCTCCTCCTCCCAAGGCTGCTGACTTTGGGCAAGCTGCTCCCACACTCTGTGCCTGAATCTCTTCTTTAAATGCAATGAAAATAACACATCTCTGCACCTCAGAGACTGACAAACCTTCCCCTTGGAAGGGGTCAGCTCCTGGGCACGGGATGCATGGGAACATGCATCCCATGCCCACTGCAGGCAGTGCAGGCAGGAGCACTGGCACACAGGACCTGTGGTGACCACCAGCCTGGCATCACTGCAGGCCAGGGGGGCACATCTCCTACACGCTGCTGAGGGGCTGCAGCACAGCCTTCGACCCTGCTCCCTCCCTTCCCTCCCCTCCCAGCTGCTCCTCCCGACTCCTTCCTGACCCACTTTCTGCATTGCACAATTAAAGTAAAAGCAAAATGGAGCAGGGGGAGGGGACACTGGCATAGCTGGAGAAGTTCTACAGCGTGGTGACCGGCAAGCACAGCCCACCAGCAGCTGCTACATAGTGTGGGGCAGGACATGGTCAGGGGGCTGGAGAGTGGGTGGTGCTGGGTGTTCAGAAACCTGGGCTTCCATTGGTTTTCTCTTGCCTGGTCCCTGTGTGGGACATACTCAAGGCTGTGGCTGTCACAGAGAGCCCTGCATGCCGGTGGTCACCAAACGCCCCACTCATGTTGCTGGTGTCCTCTCACTCTCCTGGGGAGGGGAGGTCTGGGGCAGAGCCAGAGGCCCAAGAGGGGACAGGAGTGTGGAAGGAGCTTTCCTCCCCTCCAGCTCACAAATCCAGTCACCTCTGCACCTTTCATGCCTGTCTCATCCCACCCCACCAGCATCCTCCTCCCTCGCACAGGTGCCCGGTGGGCAGGGACCCCTCCAGAGGCACAAGCGAGGGATAATTGCTAGAGTGTGCGGGGTGCCCTGTGCCATATTTCACTCATTGCTTGAGGCAGAGCAGCCATCCGGGAGCTAAAAGCATTCAATTGTTCACTGATGCTTTTCTTTGAAGCCCTCATTCATCCTCCAAGGTCTGTATTGATTGGGGACTCCAGGAAAGCATCTGCCCTTCTCTGCCTTCATCAATGACTTTCCCACATTAATCCACCTCTTCCCTTGATAACCACACTAATTACTCTCAGCTAAGTTGACTCTGGCAGGTCGCTGGAGGCTGGGAAGAGCAACCTGCTCCGAGGCCTGGCTGTGCCTTAAAGCTGCAGATCTGTCCAGTAACCGGCCCCAGTGCTGTAAAAGACTGGCCATACTGGGAAGATGAACATCGAGGCTTGGGTCTGACAGTGGGGCAGCACAGGAGTTTGGTATGAGCCGTACTGGGGGTGTCTGCTGCTGAGAGAGGGGTTTGCTTCCCAGTTTTGAAGCTTGTGTATCTCCTAGGGTACCACCGATGCTTTCGCATGGATGGGGACCCCGACCCTGCCCCAGTGGGGTGCACATCCACACTCCCTGCCTGCCTGTGCCCAGGCTTGGGGATTTAGCTCTCTGGAGAGTTTTCCTCTGTTGTGTTGCACAGTGTTTTAGACCACCATGGGAGGTTCATACCCTTCAACCTGGGGTGGTCTAGGCATGGAATGAGATCTTTTCCACTCCTTCACCCGGGTTTCCTTGCAAGGAGCAGGAGGGAAGCAGTTATCTGACCTCCTCTCTGTTCTCAGCTGTGGTCAGGCTGTGCTGTGGCTCAGGACCTGCCCTGCAGAAGGAGCTGTGCTGGGGAAAACAGCTTTTTTTTTTTTGGTGGGCTTTGAGGGACCAGT
This sequence comes from Hypotaenidia okinawae, assembly GCA_027925045.1. Taxonomy (NCBI): domain Eukaryota; kingdom Metazoa; phylum Chordata; class Aves; order Gruiformes; family Rallidae; genus Hypotaenidia; species Hypotaenidia okinawae. The sequence continues at coordinate 9,457,319 of BSDF01000019.1, read as the reverse complement.
GGCCGAATGTCCTGCTGGAGGACTTCCACAATCACACCACTCCCAGGAGGGTGAGACTTGCTGTATTGTGGCTCCCAAAGGCTTCCAGACAGGTGCAGACAGAGATGTGGAAGAGATGATCCTGGTTAAGCCACCTGGTTAAGCGATGTGGAGCCTGCTCTCACTGGGAATTAATGTCTCGACCCGTGAACCCAGAGTAGCAGAGGTCAGAAACATGCCAAATTGACCTGTTTAAAGGGTTGTGAAAGCCTGAGGGCAGGAATTGGCTCAACAGCTGCTAAAATGGGAAGGACTGGGACAAACAAAACTTGGATACCGCAAGGAGAGATAGTTTTAGCCCCGACTCATCTAGGATCAGCTTGACAGCTGTGGGATAACCCCATACCACTCTTCAGGGTCATGTCACATACCCACTGGCTTTGTGAGGCAGGTTGACTCCACTTTTCACACTACTAAGCTTGTTTAAAATGTAGTGAATTAAAAAATATGACAGTCTTGCAAGAGGTGGGAGGTGTTTTATCCTGCCATGTGCATCTGCTCATGACCCAGAAGATACCAGCTTTGTGCTTTAGGGCTCCCTTGGGAAAATCCTTCTTGTATCCTCTAAATCAACCTTTCTGTCTCTCTCCAACTCAGAGTTCTTTGCTCACAGCTTTAATGTTGGGCAACTCAGCAGTTGGCAGATGAGCATGGCTCATGCTGTTAAAATGGGGTTATATGAATTCCCTGGGATTTCTCTAACAAATCCGTGCTATCTCTTATTTTCTAGCAAAAGTAGCCCTTTAGGCTGCAAGAGACTTGAGTTTGTGAGTAGAAAGAAGAGATCAAAAGTAAAGCTTACAAGGAGGAGCATGCTGGAGCTGACCAGCAGAAACAGTCTCATGACGACGCAGCCAGCAAAAAAGAAGAGCCTCCAACTTCAGTGGGCGAGGTATGTCACATCTTTACTCCTTGGTGATTGAAATATAGACTCTTCCCTGTCCCTGCATGCCATCTGCTGTCCTGGGTCATGGTGGTAACATGCCATACCTGGGTAAATACCCATGGGTGGGATCTCATGCAGGTGGATGAGCAGTGACAGACTGCTGAGTCCCCCAGACTTACTGCTGACCTGCTTCATCCCCTGTGGGGCTGCAGGAGCCTACATGGCTGCATGGTAGCCATGCCAGCTCAGCGTGCCTCAGACCCTCCTAGTGAGGACAATGGCAGCTGACAAGGCCCCAGCCCAGCCACAACTTCCCCATTGTCACCCTGGCAAGACAGTGCTGGCAAAAGTCCCTCACTTCTGGCCCTGTCCAGGTGGCTGTTGGGCTGGGGAGTTGTGGCGGGGCCTGCCACCACCTGCCATGGGGCTACCAGGCCACATATCTCCTGCCATGGCTTCATGCAAAGCCCTCCTTCTCTGGCACTGCTTGTGCACCCAAGCTGGGCTGGGGGCGAGGGGTCTTGCAGGCAGGATGACCCCTCCATGTCTTCCTCTTCCCCGGGGGCAGCTGCGGAGCCACATGTCCTGGCCTTATCCCAGCTTTTTCCTCTATGGTGGGAGAGTTGCTTAGCCCCAACAGCCTTCGTGGCAGCCTCCACCAGCGCCTGTGGGACACGGGGTACCAGGGGGGTACGGAGCCTGCACTGGGGTCCCCCCGGCCACCCTGTGATTTCAGGGGTCCCCCAAGTTGGACCAGGCCCCGGGCAGATATTTCTGAGCCAGCGCCGCCATCTAGTGACATACAGCTAGGCCGCCCTGCTCCCCCAGCGGGTCCCGGGGTCAGTGGTGGCCCAGTCCTTGTCCTCACCGGCCCCTCAGCGCGGGGAAAACGAGGGGCTGGGGGGGTAAAGCCAGAACTGGGTGGGGGAAGGCAGGTGCAGGCTCCCCTCCGTGACAAGCACCTTGTGGGGTGAGGCTGTGCAGAAACACCCAAGGGCAAAAGTATTGGTTTATTATTTTATCTTCTCTTTCCTCCAAAAAGCTGAGTTCCTTACAGGTTTAGAGGCAAATCTGCCCAAATCTGAGCACCTGACTGCAGAAACGAACCACTAGGCCATTGCTGTCCCCTGGGTAAACCAGGGTGTCTCCAGACCCTGCCTTACTCCTGGGGTGTGCGGGAGCCTGTGCTGGGCAGGGCACCCCGTATCCCCCTGAATGCCATCTGCAAGTACAACACGATAGGCCTGGAGGAAGACCCCATCTGTACAAATGCCCAAGGCGAGGGGCGAGGCCCTGTCCCTGCACCCAGTCCACCTAGATCCAACAACCCTCACCTTGCCCCCAGCCTTGGCGCCCCAAAGCCTTCCCACCCCACACTCCTTCTTCATTGCATTCAAGGCCATAGTTATACCCTACACCCCTGTGAAACATCCTCTTTCTGCCTCCATCTCTGAAAGACTGAACAAAGGCGCTGGCCACCCCCCAACTGCAGGAGGAGACATGGGACGGCCTGTCTCTTGTTCCCCCTCTGTTTTCCTCCCGCTGGCTGCCGAGAAAAGGGATTCAGCCGTGCCCACTGCATGTGAAAAGCCCCCGCCTGCCCTGTGTTTTATGAAGGAAAATCTCCTTGGGAGAGCAGCCAAACGTTCCCAGCCTCCTGCTGAGTGCTTCAGACGGGCGCGCTGGGGGATGTGAGGGCATGGCGGTCCTGCGGGTGTGGGGGGAGAGCAAGGGGGACCAGGACGGGAGCTGGTGGGCTCTGCGAAAGCCGACACCAGATTGTGTTGGAGGATGAAAGAAGATCACTGCCTTGCTCGGGTGGCCAGAGCCTGCTCTGCCTCTGCTGCTGCCTCCAGGGAGGGAGTTTCACTGTTGGGCTCAGGATGTTGAGCTCCTTTTTCTTGTTCAGTAAAGGACATGGAAAGATGGGGTCTGGCTGTGGCTGTGGTGACCTGGGCACTGGCTGTGCCAGGGCAGGCTGGGCAGCATCCCATGTCCCTGCTGTGAGGCTCTGCAGTGCACTGTGCCAGGGGCAGCCCGGATGTGGCCAGTTCTGCCCGTCCCTCTCCCAGATGGATTTCCTCCTTTATTATCCTCTCACCTTTCCTTGCCTTTTCTTTTCCCTTTCCTCCTGATCTTCTGTCCCCACACACACAGCCCAGTACCAAACTGGGACCACACACCTCCATATATTAGAGACCTTTCAGACCCTGCGACTATTTCAAAGGCAGCCAAGAGGCTCCCAGGGCTCCAACCCGCCAAATCAAACTCAAATTTGCAGCTTATATGCAAACATAATGTATGTGGACGTGGGGGCTCTGCTGGCATGCAGAGCAAATAAACAGAAACACATGGCTGAGCCTGGAAGGGCAACAACTTCAGCTGCTGCCGAGATCAGGGGGTTGTGGGAGGCTCTTAACCAGCAGCACCCAAAGTGGATTAATGACACCCAACTGCAGCTCCATCAGGCACTGCCAGCCAAGAGGTCCCAGGTCCATGTGGGCTGCACTTGAGGGCTCAGGGGGAGAAATTTGGCGGGAGAGGAAATGTTTCTACTCTGTAGCTGAACCAAAAACTGCAAGGACAAAGTTGGACAGGCTCAGACCCAAAGAAAGCATCTCTACCATGTGTCCTATTTCTGTTCATTCTGCAAATGTGCTCTACACAAAATGAAAACCTTCCTTTCTTTCTTGGGGGCTATTTAATATCCTTTAAATTGTTTTTCCTCTTTCTTTTTAGGCTGGAACCAGTTTCTCAGGGAAAAAGCCGCTTCCCAAAAGCGTGTTTCCTATCTGAAAATGATGAAACAAAACATTTAGTGGTACCTAAAATCAAGACTCATCAAAACCAAAAACTAGTTGAGAGAGGAGATACTGGTTTATTCAGTGCTGGGTGCTTGGAAATCCACAAATCAAGCACACCTCTGGGGGATCTCCAGCATACATTTATACACAGAGCATCACAAAGTCTCCACCTATGTTTGTGTATTCATTAACTTGACCAAATAAACTTATTGCACCTGCATATTAATAGTTGCTGTGTCAGCAAAACACTTTTGTGTAAGTGCAAGGCTTTTGGGGGGCCTTTGGTGGTTGTTTGTGGGGAGATACATCACAATTAGACTCAAAGTATGATTCAGGTGTAACCCAGGTACAATTCAGATGCTTTTGTGTCCAAGTTTGATCTTCAGTGGATTACTTCTCTTGAGGTAATATTCCCAGTCTTTAGGTAGGATTCTTTCTTGATCCATGTGTAATGTATCCATGGCTTCACTCCATCCAGTTTTACTGCAGCACAGGTTGTCAGGAAGACTTGGAATGGTCCTCTCCACTTTCCTCTCAAGGGTTCTTCACTCCAGCTTCTCAGGTGTCCCAGTCCCTGGTTGAAAGGGATGGATTGCTGTATCAAGTCCAGCTGGTGATCTGGTGCAGGTACCTGCGGTCTTTCCCAGCATCTTGTCTTCCAAGTGCTTTTTGTTGTGTGCTGTGAATGAACAGTTCAAATGACTTCTCTGCATCAGGCAATCACGAGGCTGGTACAGTCACCAGGGCATGTTTTATGTGACTGAACAAACACTGACATTCTGGGGTCCCTTTGAGGAAATTTCCTGGTCCCTTTACAGCTTCACACAATGACTTAGCCAGGAGTTCAAGATTAATTATCCAGAGACGACACCATCCGGTCATTCCAAGAAACGCTCTCAGCTTGCCAAATCTGTAAAGAAGACAGGGAGGTTTCTGTGAACAATTCTACATCTTCCCTATCAGACAGTGGAGGACACATCTGGGTGTACAGAAGGACCTTGAGTTAATTAAATGCTTGGTTGTGCTCCCTTATCATTACGTGTAAGGGATGCTTAAGGCTGAGCTGTCTTCTATGCCAAAAGTCAGTACATTCTGTAGACTCACAAGGCACACTGAGGGTCTTTTGAGATACACTGGTCTTGCTCCACATACAAGTTACTGGCTCAGTGAATTACTGGCTTGATATAACATTAGCAGCTCCAGATTTAAACTTTTTATTGGCAAGCCCTGGTGCAAAGTGCTTCAGTATTTTTATTGCCTCCATCCTCCTTCCCCTTTCTCTGTGAAGCTGCTGCCTCCGTGTGACCCATGTAAGCAGACAGCTTCACTCATTTTCCAACTTAGAATCTCTGCAGACCCAAGGAAAGCTCTGCTCCCAAAAAGCTCTGCTCCTGCTAGCCTGGCTCTCCCACTCCACCTTCCTGTGGCCCGGAGATGCTGCTCCTCCTGGTTTTATACACTGTCCTCCAGAGTTTCCTGAAATGTGCTTCTGAGGTCTGAAGCAATGTCAAAAAAAAAAAAAGCCTCTGGACTCCCCAGCACTCTCCCTGCTGCCTTTAGCTGCTGTGGTCTGTGACCCCGAGGTGGGGATGCGGCTGTGCAGCGGTGGCAGGGGCCAAGCAGCCCTGCAGCAGTTCTGGACATTCCTGGAGACCCATCTCCTGCCTGCCCTGTCCACAGGGGCGGTGGGATACACTGAGTTTTCTGCACAGACTCACATCCCATTTCCAGCCAGTCTCACCCCCTGAAGCGGAGAGGGTGAAGGAGGGAAGACCTCCTCAGAGCATCTCTCTCCTTTCCCCCCTGCCGCCTCTCCCACGCGAAGGGCAGCTCCCACCCCTACTCCCCCTCACTCCGGGGGGTCCCCTCGGGGGCGGGAGGATGGCCTCGCGAGTTGAGAGGCGTGTTTATCTGTGGGAGATCCGTGATGCAAACAGCCCTAACAAATGCCTGAGCAGCCACGGTGGGGTGTGCTTCTCCTGCCTAAGTGTGCTGGGAGGGAGCGGGCACAGGCAGACCCAGCAGCATCAACAGGCAGCTCCCCGCCGCCCAAGGAACTGCACGTGTGTCTTTCCTCTTCCCGACTCTTGGCCTCGCTTCCTCCTCCTTCTCCTCATCACATCACGGTCTATATTTAGTCCCAGACGTTGGGACTGGCAGGAGCAGGGCTGGGATTTCTTATGGTAATGCTTTGGGCTGGGAACACCCTGTCCGGTTTTAATAACAAATAACTGAGAGCAGTTCCTGGAGCACCAGAGAATTGTCCCTGTCATGCTGGGGGCTTCATTAAAGGCCTTCTTCCACATCAACAAGTAGGCTTTAGCCGATGAGAATGATCTAAGGAAAACCTCCCAGTGCCACCAGTGGAAAGGAGAAGGGTCCAGGGACATTGAGTCCCACCAAGTCACTTCTTGTCTCCTCTGAGCAGCCTGTGTGTGTCCCGTCTTGGTGTCTGTGTGGCCCTGGGGATGCAGCTGGCCTGGCATGTGCTCTCAGACACCATGTAGTGTTTCCCCAGGCACGGCTTGCAAAGGGCTTGGGCTGCAACCTCTGTCTGTGGTTTTGGGGTACCTGGGGTACCTGGCCCTCTCCCCAGACCTCCCCCCTGCTTTTGAAAAGTGCCTTTCCAGGGATGCTTTTGAAAAGTGCCTTTCCCACACTGCTCATCCACACCAGAGACAGAAGAAAAGGGAGATAAGGGGTGGCTCAGGACAGCTCCCTTTCCCCTCCACATCAAAGCTCAGCGTTTATCACCAGGCCCCGGCTGGGTGCGGGGCTGCTTGCAGGGGGAGGGTCAGGGTCTGTCTGTCCTGGTGACTTGGCTGAGGTCTGTGGTTTAACCGCTGAGCAGCACTGCCTGCAGCCCTGCTAAAACCGTTCTGCCCTCAGTTCACTTGGGTGATGGAGTCTCGCCGGGCAGACAGCCCCAGACCCTCTGCTGTCCCGTTACTCTGCAGCAACAAGCTGGGCTGAGAAGGGACCTGTGGGTCCAGGCAAGGTTGGGGTTGTGAGTGAAGCACTTTCCCTCCTTGATGTAAGATGGGCTCATGTGAGGACCTGGGGGCCTCCAGCTCCAGTAGCAGGGAGATGGATGGGTTCAGTGCAGGGAGGAGGCAGCAGCAGAGTGTTCAGCACATTTAAGAGGAGGATGAAGCACAGCAGGGGGGTAAAAGTTAGCCTTTCTCCTCCCAGCTCCTCCGTGTCAAAGGGAACTTTCTAAGGTTATCAGCTGGGGTCAGCTGCTGGGAGGAAGGTGATGAGATGCTGGGGGGTTGGGGCACCAGGGTGGGGATCCCTGCCAGGCACAGGGTCTCAGCCCAGCTCAGTGAGAGCCACCCCACCAACCTGTCTGCCGCCTGCAATGGTGCATGGCGAGACAGCAGCGTGACCTTGGGGTACAGTTACGGTCACAGACATCCCTGTGCTGCACCCTGACAGCTGCCTGGGAAAGGGCATGCACAGATTTATGGATACAGAAGTACTGAGAGGGCAACCAAACCTCCCAAGAGGACAGCCAGAGGAAGAGAACACGGGGCTTTGTGCAGTCCGCATTGCCCGTGGGCTCCCAGTGTCACTGGTGGGGACCCAGCCCTGTTGTACAACTGCCGTCAAGGCACTATTCATGCCTTGAGTGCTTTGCATCCTGCCCAAGTTTTTGCACTGCCACCAATCATCCCCACTCTGGGGGAAGCTCCGTGGATCCCTCTTGGCTCAGTGGGTGTGAGATGAGGCGCAGACTCTGCTGCAGTTGCCTCATTTTGAAGTTGTTAATGTGACAAGTTGAATTAATTAAGTGCGTTTGGAGAAGGCTCTGCTGTTCCTCCCCTTTTCAAGGGTTTTTACTTCAAAGGAAAACAAACTGTGAGAGCATCTCCCTCCCTGAAGAGCCTCATGTCAAGGCAGCCCTTCTCTGCTGACCCCAGGCCTGGGATATGTCCTACCCTCCCACAGCCAGAGATGAACAACCACAGCAGAGCCACGAGCTCTCCCATCGGTGCAGGGGGAACTGGCAGCTTACAGCCCTGGGAAGGTGCTCCAGGATTTTCAGGAGCATCAAAACTGTTTTTGTGCAGGTGGCTACCAAATTTGAGATCTAGACTCCGTGTCGGAAACGTGCCTGGAGCTCATCTGCTTCCCACATGGGCGCTCCCCATCACCCTCCTGTGCCCCAGCTCTGCCCCACCACCACCCATGGAACACAGCCCCATGCCAGTGAACAGCTTCTGACTCGCTTTCTCTGAAGAGCTCAACTTTCTGGCTGTGACATGAAAGTTTGGAAGCTCCAGGAGAACAAACTGGCTTCTTTTAAAGCCCTGGAGAGGCTGAGGAGATGCTTCACATGTTGTCCTTGCAATGTTTTGGAGTGTTTGGTAGCAAAACAAAGCTGCTACAGGGCTCCTGTTGCATCTGTTTCCTTTGCCTGTGTATTTTTCAGAGTCTCTCACCCCTGTTTGCTGATGTTGTGCTGATGGCCTTCAAACCCCTCTGCAGAGGACAGCAGCTGTGAGAGGAGGGCAAAAGGGGTTCAGAGCTGGGAGAAGCGCTGCATTTTATACCAAAACAGCACCTGGGAGCATTGCCTCATGTCCACAGAGACATCCCTGCCCCAAGCAGCCTCCAGTCTCCCCCAGGAAAAGGCAGGTCACAACTCACCCGTAGAGGCAGAGGCTTGCAGCAGGGATGAGTGCCCTTGCTGGCCCCTCATGCAGCCTCTTGCACATCAGGGTCAATGTGTTACCAACTCGCTGCCCTCCTTGGTGCCCTGGATGGACAAGAATTGGCTTTTCCATGACATCCTACAGCACCCAGGTTGTAGAGGTGGTTATAGGTGGAGGCTTCCTGGGCCGTAGCACAGCATCACTTTGCCGTGGGCTGCACGCTGCCAGCATTGTGTGGAAGACTGGATATTAAAGGTAGAGAAAAGTAAAAAGCAAAAGTACAAGCAGGGAGTGCACAGCTCTCCCTTCCCTGCCCCAGGGAGTTCATTCCTTACCTAGTCCCAGTCCTGTTTCCTTTTGGGATACACTGGGAACGGCTGCATTTGGTTTCCTTTGCTTTGCGACTGTTGTGGCCAACCCAGACATCCCTGCATCCCCCAGATGGGGAAGAGCCTCCAAATCTTCAGTCCAGGGTGGTTTGTGAATCAGGCCACGGCCACCATGGGAACGCTCTGGAAAATTCACTTCCCAGGGCCTCTTCATCTGAAGAGGAGGCACTGGGGGGGTCCGATTACAATATATGTAACATTTCTGAGCTCTGTGGGGCCTCGCTGCCTCACAACTGGGTCATGCAACCGGCCCCAAGCTGCAATGTCAAACCAGCTCAAGGATTAAGTGTGTTGTAACCTGAGCCCTGAGCCCGGCGCTGGGAGGGAGAGACTTTTATCTGGCTGTGATTGCAAGGTGGGAGCGGGGGCATCGCCGCTTTGCAATAGCGCTCAGCCATGTGCATCTCAGAGGGCTGGCCGGAGCATTCGTGTCCTCACATCTACTCTGTGGGAGCTGAGCCCTTTTGCAGAGCTGCTGGTGGTGTCGCTGAAGGGGGTCTGCCCATCAGCCCCAAAATAAACAGTGGGCACAGTCCTGCTTTGTAAGAACTGTCGTAAGAGTTGGGTTTGCTCGGTATCAGCTGAAGACTGGTACCCACCACCCTCGTATGTGCCCCTCCCCAAAGCCCTGCTCATGTTTCTTGCTCCCTGGCTTGTCCTCATTGTGTGGGGAGTTTCCTGGGCTCAGGTCAGAATTGTCTGGATTGCTGGTGACAGGATTTCTGACTCCTGGTACTCCATCAGTAGGTGGAAAATGAAACAAAACCAGCTCTGAAATGTCATGTCAACCCAAGAAAAAGAGAGTGGAAAAAAAACTCCCATCGCTTCGAGTTGATCAACATTTACTTTACACTTGGAAATCTTGAAAAGTTACAATAGCATCATCATTTCCTGGCAGGAACAGGAGGTGGTGCCTCTGAAGGGCAGCGACCTGCCCTGCCTGGGACGTTTCCTCAGACACGTGTGTGTCCATGGAGGTTTGCAGGACTTGGGGAGAGCTGCTTTCCTCTGCTGTCACAGAAATCCCACCTCCCTCTGCTCTGTGGTTTGGGAAGCCAAGCCTCCCAGCCTGTGTAGTGGGGGGTTATGTGCTAGAAAGGGGTTTTTTGGAACCAGTCCTAGAGAAAGCTCTTCACTACATGCTGAGAAAGCAGTAAGCCCTGAGCTTTGGTCAACCTTCTAGCGCCAGGAGATGAAGCTGCAATCATGGGGAGATGCAAGTTGTCCTGTGCAAGAGAGGGAGTGAAAGAAAGGGTTTGAATCAAAGGCTCAGCTTTACTTTGCTGTGCTGGCCTTTGCTTTGTTCTGTAGCTCTGCTTTTCCCCTCAGCTATCAGATCCTCTCCCCAGGGGAAGCTGGCAGCCGTGCCTGCTCTGGAGGCATCGTGCAGCTATTGTGTCTGTGCAGATGGACAAACAAACAGGCTGTGGGCTCAGGGCGCGTGGGGCAGCCCCCTAACCCATCCCTGCACGCCTCGGGCTGGGGGGCAGTTTCTCACATCCTTTGTAGCGCTGGTCCCGGGGTCAAGGACTGCAGGGAAGTCTGATCCGTTGTAGCAGGAAAACAGGAAACGGTGCTGGTGGCAGGAATTCGTTTCATTTAGTGTTTCATTAAGTGTTTCAGGTCCAGGGGAGGCAGGCGTGCGGCTGAGGCTCGCTGCATCGCGCTGCTGGAGGCCGGGTCTCGAGCAGCCATGCATCCGGCAGCCCTTGTCCTGCTTCATTACCTGAGGGGTCTTTGCGGGGAGGCCTCGTGCCCCAAGTGTGGCTGGGTGCCACAAGGCCTGCTGACACCCTGACATATCTACATCCAACTTGGCTGGGCTTGGAACGCGCTGGGTGCCACTGGGGAATGGATGTATCCAAGCCCATTGCACATGCTGCTCCCCAGCTCCAATGTAAACGTGTCCTGCTGATGCTGACTCCAGGGTGGGGGCATGATGTGGGCCCTTACCCCATGCTGTGCCCCCCACCTGCCCCAGCTCATCACAGGTGGCTGCAAAACAGACCTTTGCTCATCCAGACACCCCACACCATGTGGAGTGGGTCCCTCATTGCGTGTCAGGGATCATTCGAGTGCTCACTGGCCCCAAGTGCCATGATGGGGAGCAGCACGTGGCCAGGTCCTGTGGGACAACCCGTGTTATCTGTCCTCAAACATCTGCTCCACACCGTTACGCCAGTGTTTACCCCTAAAGACATGTTGCGGCAGCCACATGGTTTGCTCCAGGATGCCTTCCTGCTCAGTGGGTGCCTGAAATCCCCGTGGCTGCCAGGCCACTGCGGTGGGAAGTGCCAGGGCTGCATTTCTGGCTCTGAATCGGTCTCTGCAGATGCATCAGCCTGTCGTTTGGCCGCTCAGGTCCTGGCAAGCAGTATCTAGGGGAGTGGTGCCCACTCAGGGACCTGTCTGAGCCCATGTGGCCCCTCAGACCCCAGCACTGGCACCGCTGCTCGCGCAGAGCAGCTGTGGCCTCACCGGGGCTGCCAGGCAGCCACCGCCCCGAAAGGTCCGGAAAGCCCTGCCTCTGCCAAACTGCCAAGTGGCCCTTGTATAAACCGTGTTTGTGTTCCCGGGGAAACAATGCTGCTCACATTGTTTAGGGCTGAAATAGTGTCCTGGACAGCCTCGGAGTCCTTGGAAAGCTCTGTCTTTCTATAAATACAGAGAGGCAGCTGGGAAGAGGGAACAGAGCCTGCGCCACTGGGTAGAAGGAGGGTTTCTCCAGGTTGTATCACATGTGCTTGTGGTCCTGGGTCACCTGGACCGCAGGGACCACATCCAAGGTGCCAGCTTAGCATCCTTTGTATGCAGCCAGGCCTGGGCGAGCTGAGAAAGGGCTGTGCCGGCCCAGGAGGAGCTTTGTGGGGCTCCTGCTTGTGACCTGCACACCTCTCTGGGTGTGCACACAACCACGGGCACACGCACACGTGCCCCGCTCCCGGCCCCGCTCGCACCGGCTCCTGTTTCCTCCCTGAAGCAGCCCCAGCAGGCGGGATTAGTGATTTATTAATGAAGTGGGGTGCCTGTGCCGCTGGGGCGTGCCAGGCGGAAATGTCTGCTCCGAGAGATTGGATAACCCTCTGGCCCGTTTCCCTTCGCAGCCTTCAAACGGCTGCAGCTCCCAGAAGCACCATATCCTTTTCCTCTTGCTGCCTGCTCCCTCCCTCCCTGGGGCAGCCTGGCTGCCACGGAAAGCTGAGGAGTGGGGGGGTGGTGGATGTAGGGACATCCTCACCCAGCCCAGCGGGGTAAAACCCCTTGGTGGGAGCTGCCTGGGGAGAGGGAAGGTCCATGAGCTGGGCTGGGTGGCATCTAATTCAGGCTCACAGGTGGGGTTTCAAAAGGAAAGATGCAAACTGCAGTGCTTTTAATGGAGTTTTGTGGGGGAATAATTTCATTAGTGTGTGCTCCACAGCGTGCACCTGATCTGGGCTCATCATAATTTGCACAGACCTCCTGAAGCCAGTCAAAACCAAACTGCATGGGCAGTTTTTGCAGCCCGTCCTGGGAGTCTTGAGCTGTGCTTGGCACCCACAAACCTCAAAACCCAGACCAAGGGATTGAGAAGGTGGCTAAACATTCCCTGAAGCCCTTGTCTGAGTGTACAGCCCTGGCCCACACAGGGGAGGGCAGGACCAGAGCCGTGACACCAGTTACAGGACCCTTTTTTTGCCACAAACCCCATAACAGGTTTACTATAATAACTGATGCTAATGGATATTTGCCCATTCCAGTTGCTGAAGGAATCAAGCTGTGTTTAACTCTGGGAAACACTAAAAGTAAACAATGAGGGAAGAATCAGCTCTGCGAGCAATCGCTCTTGGGCTGAAATCTTGCCTGGGAAGAACACAGACAGAGGGAAATATTTATGGCTGAACTGTAAACACCTGGGAAGAAGGCTTCTCTAGCCAGGAGCACTGGCTAGCTGTGCTGGGCCAGCACATGCTCTGCTCCACGACCCCATGGGCTCTGTGCTGTGTGTACTGGGACCTGTTGGCAATCCTCTTTATGATAAACTTAACTAAAATGTCTTGTTCCAACTGAAAAATCCATCACTTGGTGTTTCCATGTGTGGAGAGCTGGTGTCTGCAGTGTGGCTGTTGCAACTCCGGGCCATCGAGCGTGCAAAGGTTGTGCGTGCACCTGCACACCCACACACAGCCCGTGCTGCTCTGCAGCCCACAGCCGGCTCCTGCCCACCTCTGTCAGCACAAACTGCTCCCAGGAAACGGGCTGGGAGAGGAAACGAGCACTAATGAAGAATCTCTTGGTGCAAAAAATGTGTTTCCACGACCGTTAGGATTAGTTTGTCCTTGAGAGGTGGGGGAGGGAGATAATCAAACGGCCCCATTGCATTCCAGCCTTGGCTTTGGGGATGCCGATGCTGTGCTATGCAAGGGCCCTGTCTGGGGGTGCTCCATCACACCTGTTCATATACAGCCCCCCACTCCTTGGCCCATGCTGCACTGGGAGCAAAAGCATCCACTGCAGGACTGCACAACCATGTGCTGCTCCTGCAGCCACCCTGCCTGCTCCTGGCGTTGGGGACCAGGGCTCCCATCCGATCCTCATCACGCACCATCCCCAGCAGGATCATCCCACCCTGGTCCTTGGCACACAGCAAATCCAGCAGTGGCCCTGGGATCTCAGACAGGGCTGAACAACAAGGTTCTTGTTATTATGCACTGGGCAGGAAGGGGCATTGGCTTAGGTCTTCACTGGACAGAAACAGAGGCAGTCATAGGGAGATCTGCACCTATAGCCAAACCTAGAGCCCTCTTTTGAGAAGAAGCCTGGGAAAAAATATAGCCTAATTTAAGGGGGGTAGTGGTCCTTCCAATTCAGGTGAGAAGGGTCCCTCTGGGTTTATGCCAGGGACAGCAGTCCCTGGGGCTCAGCACACACCAGGCCAAGGGCAGGTAAGTAACAGGGACTGTTACAGCCATGAAATGCCCCATGAGCACCCTCCAGCCATGGACTGGGGACATTTGCTGGGGACCAGCACTGTCCTGGGAGCCAGAGGCACAGCTAGGACAATACTCTGCACCAGGGCTGCTTGCCAGGGTTCTGGGGCTGCCCCAGTTCCTCCAGAGGCAATTTCTGCTTGAGCCCAGGACTGCCTTTCATCTCCTGCACTCAGGAGTGACTCAGACCAGGAAACAGCGGGACGTGGTGGCCCATTTCCACTGTGCTGGATGCCTCGCACATCACCCTTGGACTCCTGGGGCAGCTCCCAGCACGGGGCTCCTGTCTGCTCCACACACCAGGGTTCCTGTGGTACCCACACCACAGCTAAGCCAGCAACAAGCCGTGGGCAGTGCAGTCACTTGGCACTTTGTGGGCAGCCAGCAGCAACGACATTCCTTTGGAGATGGGACGTTTCTGCTCAGGAAGGCCTGAAAAAAGCCAGGGACAAAAGGGGGAAGTGATGGGGGCTGTGTCTGGAGTTATCTTGCCGCTGCACTTGCAGGGGCCGCTGAGTGACAGCGCTTTTCTGTTTCGCTCCTGAGAGTCAGGAAACACTCATCTCCGCCATCTCCCTTCCTGCCCTGCCTCACCCCACACTGCGGTTCAGTGGCCCCGGGCAGGGGATGGAGCCTGGCTACTTCTCCCAGCAGTGCCTGGCATCGGTGGGCACCACTGTAGGAGCCCTGTGAGTCCCTGAGCCAGCACATCCTAAATCTGCTAAGCTGAAGTCCAGAAGCCAGGTGGAGCAGGTCATCAGCCAGTAAGGCAATGGAACAGAAATGCCTCTTAACCAAACCAGCTTTCTCCAGTGGAGAATTGGTCAAACAGCTCCAGTTGGCTCAAAGAGCCCCAAACCAGCAGCTTTCCACCATCTCCTCACTCTGGAGTAGTTAAATCAGAACATTCCTCTGACGTGGCTTCTCAGCAGAGCCCTGAGTGAGCAGAGCCAGTGGCAGCTCGCTGGAACCCAGCCCCGATCCGGCCCCTCGCGCCGTGGAGCAGCAGCAAGGGTAGGAAAGGGCAGGGCACTGTGTGTGGTGAGGCACACTAGCCTGGCATGGGGCACAAACTAGCCCAGCCACGCTACCAAGCTGCAGGAAGCCAGAGCTTCATAGGGCTGGGGGAGAGAAACACAGCCCCACTCTCACAGCCAAACTGGCCCTGGGGAACCCGGAGGCAGCTGCGCAGGGAGGGGATCCCGCCAGCACAGTGTTAGTGCAGGGTGCAGGACCATTGTAGCATCCTCCCTGAAATGGGAAGTGGAATAGTAGCAGTGGAAGGATGTGTAGCTTAACCCTGTCTGCTTTGGAGTATCCTGTGCTGAAATGTTGCCTTACAGCTTCTCCCAGAGCCCGCTTCGCTCTGGATGCCAGCGATGCACCTGGGACTTCAGCAGAAACAAAGGGATCTGTTTTCTCTCCCCTTAGCGGTGGAAGAATCACAATCATGTTTTCAGTTGGAAGGGCTGTTTTTTCCACTGGGAAAAAAAAAGTGTTTTCTTTTAGCTAATAATACTTAGTGCTTCTCCAGCCAAAACCAGCCCCAAAGGTGTGGGTTCTCTAGCTTCTCCTGCTCTCCTGCTGCCTGTTTCAGCGAAGCACACTCTGCCCAGCCTGCTGTGGTGGGGCTCTCGGTGCCAGCGGTGGGATGGGAAAGAGGATTTCTCCTACCTGTGTGCTCAGAGCCCAAACACAAACCCCAGGTCCTGCTGCAGAGACCTGAAGGAAGGAATGTGTACCACGATGGGAATCACCAGTGTGAGTTTCAACACTCGCCCAGGCTGTCCTGGTGCTCAAGCTTCCTTCCAGTATCTTTCAAGCATGATTTTTCCTAGCTCAGTGGTCATCCAGGCCCTTTGCCCTGAGCTCCCATGTGGCCCTGGTGTGGTTTCAATCTCTCTAATTACTTTTACAACCCCGTTTGGTCTCATTCACTTTGCTGTTGCAAGCAGCAGGCTGGACAAGGCACCATTTGCAAGGGATTGAGCTGCGACGCTAGGCCTCAGCCCCGTGAGAGCTGATCTGCCCACCCTCAGCGAAGGGGAAGAGCTGCAATTAAGCAGCCAGTGGGAAAACCAATAATTTCTGTCACTGATACTCCATGTCTTGGCTCAGTGTGAAATTACAGAGGTCAGGGAGGCCCAGGGAAGCCGTGGCAGCACATCCCCAGGCTGGGGTGGGCAGGGTGTGCGGCACGGCGAGGATCTGCTCTTCCTGGGGTGATTTTTTTAGGGGTCTCAATTTCAGGGGGGTAAGTTCAACCAGGGGGGCTGCAGCCAGGTCCTGCTTGCAGGTAGTGAAAATACCATTGCAGGAGAATTCGGTTTCCTTTTCAGTCTTTCTAAAATGGTTTGAACACAGAGGTTTCCACAGCGACTCAGGGATTCGGAAACGTGGGCGTTGCGTTTCCAGGGCCAGGTTTCAGATCTGAAATGGAGACATTTGCTTGGGCATGGGGCACACAGCTCACCCCCCCACGTCTGGAGATGGGGTTTGGTGTCCTCCACAGCTCCTACATCCAAGACAGGGCCACCTTGCTCTGACCTGTGTCAGAAATGTCACAGCAACTGGCTGCCAACCTGTCACAGTCTCCAGGCTGAGCAGCTCTATGCTAATAACAGATTTTTCTAGGGCCAAGTTCCTAAAGTTCTGAAAAAACAGGGCTTTGTCATGGAAATGCTGAGGCGACATTAATGGCAGCGTCCTGAACACAACTCTAATTAAAGAGAGGAAGGAGAACTGAAGCAGGATGTCCTGTTTGGCTGCCCAGGATGGAAAGCTTGTCACAAATAAAGTGCATTCTCGTACTTTGTCTCCTACCCTCTGCACAAGGCTTTCCCAGATTTTGCAGACATTCATTTTCTTATCTCTCTCCTGGATTCTTGTTTCTTTTTCTTTCCAAATAGCTCCTCACAAGAATGAGGTGGGTTTTTTTCTCTCTGCTGTATTCCCCACCGAGCCCTCGAACACACCAATCAAACCAATGTCATCTCCTCCAGCCCAAAGTGAATGTGCTTTTGAATCCCTTGAAGAAAATCACTTGGGCACAATAGCTGGTTGGCTCCATGCAAAGAAACTTTCCTATTAACGCTGCAGAATAAGCCCTGGCAAGCGAGCAGGGACAGGGAAATCAAAGCAGGGAGCAAGATGGCAAGTGTTTCCTTTTGGAAACAGGCTTTCCACTGAATTAGCCTGGGATATGTCACAACCCATCGCTGAGCTGCTTCCTATGATAGCAGAAAAATAAATCAACATCAAAACAAAGCAAAAAGGGGAGGGGAAAAAAAGAAAAAAAGAGGAATTCAGAAGTAGCAGGTAAGTAATTTAGTTCATTGTATGCCATGAGACTCCTGACCCACTCCTGTGCTCGTGTAGAACCTACTGAGTGTCGGTGGCTTTGTACCTGGGGTGAGTCTTGGTAAAGCTCAGGCTGAAGGCTGGTAGCTGAGCTCAAAGCACTGTCCCAGCAGCTCTCTCCTGCAAATCCAGGATACAAAATCTGGTGTGTTTATGGAAAATAAGATGCAGTGTTCATTTGTAGAGCAGGAGGAACTGGGCACGTGACAACGTGCTGCTCCAGTGACTCGATTTCTCTGCTACCAACTGGCTGATCTAGATGTTTATCAGCCCCACTGTGACATTGCCATGGTGCCTCTGCTGACCTGCTCAGAGCACAGACCCTCTCTGGGCTGGTGCCAGGGAGGCAGCAGCTCCAGAGCTGCTGTGCAGGGTGGATTTCTATGAATAAAGCAGCTGAAGGCTCCCTGCAGCGTGCTGGGCTGGCACAGCCAGGAGCATGGGGACAGTGCCCTCTCACTGCTTGGTGAAAGTCAGGACAGGCACAGCCCTCTGCAGATGAGATGAGTCATCTCATCTCCTTTGGGGCACTTTGAGTGACACTCAAACTGGCGTAGAGTAGAAATCCCCATGTCTGCTCACAGCCCTGAGTGGGACTGGCAGCCCTGGCTGCTGCCTCTGATGGGCTGGAGAGGGGATGAGCTTGCTGCAGCCCCATGGGTGACTCTACAGCCCTGTGGGTGATGTGGAGCTCAGGGCTCCTCACTGTACATTATCCCTGGCCTTGCACAAGCACTCACAACCCTGTCACAATCTGCCCTGCCTTGGTGTTCCCATGGGGTACAGCCTGCTTGGTCCCACCACAATAATGCTTGTCCTCCCAGCCTGGTCTGGAGTCCCAAACCCAGCACCACGACTCCACTAAACCCCTCCTCCCCAAGAGGGGAACAAAGTACCTCCTGCTACCTGGTTTTACACATCCAACTCCACCAATGCCAGCTCCCTGCTCTTCCAGTAACCCACCACTGACTTTTACGCTGCAAACCAGCAGTGCCTCTGTGTCATCAGCCTGTGGGATGAACTGGGATTTGTCTTGTCCTTTCCCTGACTATTCTCCAAGGGTACCCTCCGGGCTCACCTGGGCTTTGCACCCACTGCAAACCTGGCTCTCCCTGAGCCCCTCCTGGCAGGGTGCAGCCCCATGGAGCTATGTACACATCCCCTGCATTGTTGGCACTCCTTGGGGAGCCTGTCCCCAGCACATGGGCATGCCTGTGAGCTGTTCCAGTGACTAGGGGAAAGTTTAGGCCTCCTCATTAGTGTAGGTTAATGAATTACCTTTATTCACTGGGGTGCTGGCTAGAAGTTCAAGGGGAACAGAGATAAGAATTGAAAACCATAGGGCTGTCAAACTCCTATCCAGGTGTTGCCCTGAAATCCGTGCCTGCTCCATGTACTGCTCATGCCTGACACCCCAGGCTGGATGGAGGGATGGGCTCAGCTTGGCTCCCTTAATGCCAACAGACCCATGTGCAGAACCTTGAGCTCAGGCTTCAGCAGGGGTGGGGGTGGGGGGAGGTGGGGGTGTGCTCAGCCTGAAACTTTTGGTAGTAAAAGGTAAAACTGTGTGTGGCAGCAGTGGTGGAGGTGAGGGATCAGACCCACTGCAGTGACACCATTTCTTCATGCAGTGAGTCATCGCAGCCCCTGTGTTCCCAGATGCACCTTTGCCTAGTGCCAGGCTCTGCAGACCTGTGACCTTAGCAAGGAAGATATCCTGCCTCTGAGCGCTGGTGGGGGCATCCCTCCAGCTGCACACGTTGAAGCCAGACAGCTTTGGAGAAGAAAAGTGGAAACCTGCCAAGATATATTTGGAGAACCACAGCTTTAGTATCAAGAGGTGATTTCATCTGAGCTCGGCTGCGAGGTGTCCGTGATGTGCTATCAGGGGGTCCCTGCCCAGGTTGCTCTGCCCTGGGGTAAGTCACAGAGCCAGGTGAGCCAGCTGGCTCCATCCAATCTCGGTGAGTCTGCCTGGATAAAATCAGGATGGGGGCAACAAAAGAGCACAAAATAATCTATTTAACCATTAGGCCACGTTCATCTTTCCTGCAGTGATCACGGAGGAGCGTCCCCCAGGAGAAATTTGGCCCATTTTGCCTAATTAGCCTCTCTCCTGCTGACACTTTGCTGACATTTGCTGCTGACATTGCCCAGCCGTGGCTGCATGTTCTGAGCAAATATTTTGTTTGGATGGGAGAGAAACTGCTTCGAGGAGCTTGTGTGAGTATGTGGGAACCCAAACTGGAGCTGGATCCCCTGGGTTCCCTTGAGGTCCTGTTTATTACCTGCAGCCTTGAAGGAAAGTGGGCCTGGGAAAGCGATGCTCCTGCTGCAGCGTACATGATGTGTGCTGCTAGCCTGAGCTCTGGTTTTAGGGCAGAAATTCCTCCACCAGCTCAGGCAGGGTCGTGTCAGGGGTCTGACTGATGCTGTGAAAAGTGGTGAGAAGAAGGGAAAGGTGATGAGTATCTTCAGCCACAGCAGGTTACAAGCTGATGCTCCTTACTCAGTGTTGCTCTGGCAAAGTGCTGGGTACCACAGGGAGGTGGTGGTACCTTGACTAGCTCTGGGGCTGATATTCAGTAGCCACTAAAATGGAGACCAGTGGTGAGGACTGAAGTGTTTAGGACTCACAGATGAGACCACACAGATAATGTTTTCACACTCAGTCAAGTCCCTGAAGCCTCAGTTCACTTCCTCTTACCAGGGATGCTGGGAAAGGGTTTTGTGGTTGACTGAAAAGGGACCAAAAATGGTAGGGCCAGTGTGAGGTCTTGACCACGTAACAGGTTGTGTGGATGCCCTGCCTGCTCATACAGGCAGCTGTAAATAGAACTGTTGGTGGGAAAGGTAAGGAGATCCACCAAATCCCATCCACCACGTCTCACCCAGCCCACTCGCCTGGCAGCACTGAGGAGGGACAAAGAGAAAAACAGTAAATATTTTATAACCCCCACCCCAGGGACTGTCCCTCCGAGCCAGGAACTGCTGCCAGGTTTCGGTGACGCCCTTCACCTAGGATAACTAAGAGGGGAGCACATCCTGCAGCTCCTGCAGTCGGGTCCCAGTGCTGGAGAACGATGCGAGCGGCTGCGGGAGCCCTTTGTGAGGCTTGAGCCTTTACGACTCTATTTGTGCAGGCAGCTCTAAACGCTCAGACCTTTATTCTGTCAGGCTTTTAAACTAAAGGTCATTTTTCTCTTCCCTTCCAGAAAAAAAAAAAAAAAGAGAGAGAAAAAAATGTTAAAAAAGCTCATGAATTCCTCTTGACGCAGATCCCCTTCCCCTCTGCATGGGAGTTCAATTGTTCTTGCAAAGCCAACTCCAAATCTGCCCCTTGCATTCACTTCCTTTTTCCTGCCCGAAAGGAAACAGAGATTTCTGACTGTGTGAACCAGCCCTTTATTTAAAGGATACAAGAAAATAGCTAAATGCTAATTCAGTGGAGGGCTACGCACTTTCAGCATGCCCCAAAAACAAAAGGGAGAGAGAGAGAGAGAGAGGGGGGGAACCATATCCCCTCCCTTCCCCACTGGATTATAAACCATGCACTGATTTGAGTATAATGGGTATTTATGAAAGTTAGACTAAAACATTTACTCAAGTCCAGCTCAAACCAAAACCCTTCGGTCAGGAAGTTTTTAGCTACCAAAAATAATCACTGAGCCCTGGTTAATATTTTTAACGATCACGCGTTCTTGGGAATTTCCTCTTCCCTGGGTGGAGATAAGTGATTGAACAAACTGAAGGCAGTGGCCACGTTGATACCCTGAGATGTTGTTGGAGAAAAGATGTATGGACAGTTCTTTTTTTGTGTCTTTTTCCTAAGTCCTGACTTCTGCATTCACTGTCTGAATTTTAGGCTGGATTCCACTTCTCTATTATGTTGCTGAAATCCAGCGGAGTCAGCAGAGAAGCCACGAGGGTTTCCTGGGTGGGATTTTTAAGCCAAAGGATTACAGACTCACAGAGTCACAAGGTTGGAAAAGACCTTTAAGATCATCGAGTCCAACCATTCCCATCCTAAGCTAAACCAGATCCCTGAGCACCTCATCTACCCTTTTTTAAACACACCCAGGGAAGGTGACTCAGCCCCTCCCTGGGCAGTTCCACAGCCCCACAACTCTGCCAGGGAAGAACTTTCCCCTCACATCTGCTCTGACCCTGCCCTGGCACAGCTTGAGCCCATTGCCCCTTGTCCCATCTCCTGTCTCCTGGCTGAAGAGACCAGCGCCCACCTCTCTGCACCCTCCTGGCAGGGCAGGGGAGGTGGAGAGAAGGTCTCCCCTCAGCCTCCTCTTCTCCAGGCTGAACACCCCCAGCTCCCTCAGCCGCTCCTCAGAGGATTTGCCCTCCAGCCCCTTCCCCAGCCTGGTTGCCCTTCTCTGGACTCATTTAGATCCCCTGATGGGGAGACAGTTCTCTATTACACGCCTTATTAGTTTTATAATAAAGACACTGAGCTCTCTTCAGCTCCATGTTGTTTGGTGAGGTCAGTTCATCACAACTCCCTTGTCCAACAGCTCGTCCATCCTTCAGGTCTTCTCCATGGAGACCTCCTCTGGACTTAGTCCCATGGAGTAAGATCAGAACCAGCCCATCAAGTGCATTTTGGCCTCACACCAAGTACTTCTGACAGAGGAAACTTTTACTGAGTCGCAAGGGCTTTGTTCTGCAGCCGGGAAGTTTTAAAATTTCAGTGATTGTTGTAGGAGCTGCTGGGAAAAGGGAGTGTCAGCTGCAGGCAGGGAGGAGAGAAGGGCTCGCGGTCCTCAGGACTTCTGTGGAGGATGGAGCAGCCCAGAAGTTGCCTCCCCAGGACCTAACACCATATTGTGCCTTACAAATAGCTTTGTTGTGGAGAGAAGGGAATGTTTCCCCTCTTGATGCCTTCACCCAGAAGCCAGAGTTGTGTGAACCAGCCCAAGGTGCTGCTCCAGCCCATGGCTTTTGGCACCGGGAGGTTCAGACTCCTGCACCACCCGAATCACGCTCCTGCATGGTGCATGGCTCACTGTCAGACCCTGCAAAGCTTTTATTCCTTATTCTCTGTTTTCCTGATATACCTTTTCCTCCCAGTCATTCCTCATGGTGTTGCATAAGGATGGACACTGTAGGTCTTCCAAACCAGGTCCCTTGTAGGGGTGGGCAGAGTATGAAGGGAAGAGCTGAACTCACAGGTTGTGGTAGATCATCCTGGAGAAATCCAGCTCATCCTTTTCAAATGCACACACGTCAGAGATGTTAAAGTACCTGGCTTGGTGCAGTGAGGTACAGTTCTCATTGACTCCTTAAAACCAGTGTTAATCTTTATTAGCTCTCAGGATGTTTGTGCATCCCCAAAGCAACCCGTTAAGCTGTAAAGCAGAGAGAGGACATTGTTGGCACCCTGGGGGTGAAGGCAGGGCTGGGGTGGTCCTTACTCCCTTGATTATTTGGTGTCACTTTGTGGGGAGAGCTCAAAATGCCTATTTCAGATCTGTGCTGGAAGGTCGGCGTTCAGGACTGGAACTCTTGTTGTCAAGGGAGAGGACAAATAAAGGAGCAATGGTAGATGTGTCCACCTGTATAGGTGTTCCTGGTGCAAGAAAGGGGCAGTTGCATTAACCAAGTGAAACTTGGGCAGTGGAAAATGGTTTTGCACCTTTCTGTGTTGGTGGGAGCTGTCTCCAAGGCAGGCACCAGAGATGTGCAGGGACCACATCTCCTCACACCCCAGGGAATCGGGGTGGGGAGGGAACATTTCCCAGCCTGGTAAAGAGCCCAGGAACCTGGGATTCAATCAGTGATAATCCTTCTCCATAGGGACTTGGATGAGAGAGGCTCTTGCAGCCCAGGGCCACAGGCTAAGGAAATGCTCCTGGACAAGGAGCCAGTGAAAGCCCCGTGGTGGAGATCTGATCCACCCTGTGTGTCTTTCCATTGCACATGGGCTTCAGAAAGATATGGCCTTGCTCAAATATTTTCTGAATGCCTGATCCCTTCCTGCAGAGGGGAGGTATCTGTGAGTGATACAAAGCTGCTCTGGCAGGACAACACTGAAACCTTATCTCACACCAAAGGGCAGATAAAGGAGCCCTTTACGGAGCTGGCTTAGCAAAAGAAAGGCTCTGGGCTTTTTCCTGTCTCTGTGCTGGATGCTGTCACAAGCAGCAGCAAGACATGGCCACATCCCCGACCTTGGGTGCACCGGGGTCCCAGTGGTACCCCAGACCACCCTGCTGCAGAGCAGGGCAGTTTGTCCCCCAGCCCAGGGTTTGCTGTCTGGGCTCAAGACACCAACTTGCACAATATTTAGTCTCTGCTCCCTGTCTCTCTCACTTTCTCCCCCTCTTATCAGGCTTTCCTTGAACTCCATCAAGAGCAAGAGTGTGAGGGGAGGCTGAGGTCACTCCAGTGAAGCACCCCAAGCACACTCAGCATGGGAGCTTCCCTGGGCAGGGGCTGTGTCCCAAGCCCCAGACCCATTGCTCACACACACAGCCTTCACTTTGACTTACTTCCATGTTAGAGAAGTCCTGGAAGAACCTGACAGTCTTCTGTAGGAAGCACTACTTAAAGTCAGCATTAAAGAGGTCAACCTCCAGCTTTCTGTCATCACAGCCCCAACTCCTTGTGCAATGTGATGTTGAATATAGGTAGCAATTAGCCTTTGGTGTTGATGAGCAGCTACTAGGACTGATGGGAGGGAGAAGGGGCATTATAAGTGTCGGGACACCTTGAAAACTTGTCACCTTGTCACCCCCCAGTCACCCTGCAGCATGCTGCATGGCCCCTTCCCAAACAGCCATGGTGTGCCCGGGCTCACAGACCCCCCACATACTTTGCTGGCAAGGATTTCTTGTAACAATAATGGGGTTTTTTTTAAACCTTAGGGAAATTTGACTGGAAAAAATACAATTTCAGTAAATCATCCAAACTTTGGGGCTTTAAATTTCAAAACTCAGATTTTGAACTGTGAGACTTGGATACTTTCAGAACAACTTTTCTCCTGAATTCTGGTTTCTCTGAAATCTGCAACATTCTCTGCAAAACACTGATAAAATTCCTTCTTGTAGAAGATTTTCCCCAGCAGAAGACAAATCTGTTTCCCAGCAAGGCTGCAGTTGCCTGCCAGACTCCAGAGGCTCTCCCTGCACAGAGAGAGGTGCTAATGAATTATACAATCTCTGAACTTGATTAATTACGTCTGCACTGGGTGGGTATTCCCACAGCACCCTCTGAACTTCTCCATCCTTCCCAATGAGCAGGAGGTGCACTGTAATTTCTGGGCTGGACTCTGCCCAGCACTTGTTGCCTGTTGTTTTCGTCCTCACCTAAAGAACAGGCTGGATAGCAGCCAAGTAGGGTTTAGAGATGCCACTCTTCCCCTGTGAACATGAGAACTGGGTAGGCAAGACTTGGTGTCTCACAAGGAATATTGACTGGTGAAGGGATGATTTGACCTGGGTGCAGCTCATCCAGGGGGTGGGGGGTGCACAGGGCATGTAAGGAAGGTCCCCAGTGCTCAAAGCTGGTTGCTGGGGGGGTCTTGCTCTGGCACTGAGCAGCCTGGCAATGGCATGGGAACGCTGCAGAGCAGAGCCCAGACCTGGATCCAGGTCCCCACAAGGTGTCTTGTGCATCCCATGTGCAGCATCTTCAGCGGCTGGAGAAATCTGCCCAGGGAGGGGGTTGAGCCACCAACCCCAGATGTATTTAACAGATGGGTAGATGAGGTGCTCAGGGATATGGGTTAGTACAGGACAGTTACTGTTGGACTTGAGGATCTCAAAGGACTTTTCCAAGCTGGTGATTCTGTGATTCTATGATTCAAAAAGTTGTTAAAGCAAGAGGAAGGCAACCTGGGTTCAGCAGAGGATGAGCAGCAAAAGGTTTTGCTTTCCCTCCCCTGCTCCCCAAAGAGCATCAGGTATGAAATCCTGTTTCAGCTTGACTTTCAGGACCAAGCAAGCATCTGCTGAGAATTAAACCAGTGAAAGCTCACACCACCTAAAATTATGAGTTGAATTTATGTAGCAGGTTTCATGCCAGAATCTCAAAGCACTTCATGGGTGTTAGCAGCACAACAGCCCTGTGATGGGACTGGCACTTTTATTATCCATGATGAGAAAGCAGGCAGGGGATGGCAGAATCGTTCTTCTATGAAGAACACAGGAAACAGGACCTGAGTGGCCTGGACCTGATGGACAGGGACCATTCCCAGATGCAGTGTGCTCCCCAAAAAGCAGTCGTCACTCGAGGATTTGGAGTGGCCCAAGCCACTAAAATCCAGAAAAGATCCAGGCCAGCTCTGTGGGGCTGTGGCAGCATTTTTTGCTGGCTGAGGCTCTGACCCCATCCCTCTGCAAGCTGCCTGTGCTCCCCTGGCAGACACAGCTGTGCTGCCCTCAGCTCACTGCACTGGCAAAAGCCTGACAAACCCAAGGTGGAGTTTTTTGCCATCTGATTCTGATTGCTGCTTGCTTAATTGGCTTTATTATTTAAAGGATCAAATGTTGCTGAGGGAAGGCATTTTTCCTGATATTCGCTCATTTGCCAATTAAACCCTGTGGCGTCACAGCGAACAGCAGCACGCTAGCAGAGGGCAGCCCAAAAAGGGCCAATAAAACAAGCCAGGCAGGACTAGGGTTTCTCTGGAGCAGCTGGAACTCAGAAGGAAAAGACACACTGAAAAGTTCCTGCAGCAAAACCATGGGGGAAAAGTGATCATGAACCAAACACAGCCTCAAAGGGCTCAGCGTGGGCAGGGGCATTCAAGGCAGCTACATCAGCTGACAGGGAAGCAGCATGCTACACTAATTGGCTAGTACTAATGAGAAGCTAAAGCCCCCTCCATCCCCCTACTCAATTCATGCCTGACAGGCCCTGAATGCAGCTGAGCGGGGGCAGAATGGCTGAGTGGGCTGTGCGGCCCTTGGAAAAGCACGTGTCCGGGCTGGGGGCTGCCTGCCCATGTGCGTGCTCTGCCTTTGGTGCATCCCACGGCTGCCTGCCACCGGGGCTGCGGAAAAGGTCCCCTTGTGATGGGCTGGGGGGGCTGGCTGGGAGCCTGTGCCTCGGTGTGTGCCAGAGGGGATGCCAGCAGAAGGTTTGGGGACCATGGGGAGGTGAGGCAGGGCTGGGGGCACGGCCACACACGGCTGGGTGTGTGGCACCGACACCCTGTGGCTCTATCCAACCCCCTTCCCTCCCTCCCTCCCTCCCTCCCCTTCACACACTGTTTTGGAGCCTTGGCGGATGCCCAGGTGTCCCCAGCACCCACTGCCAGGGGAGGGGAACAGCAGCTCTGTAAGATGAAGCGTCGTGATTTCAAATTTAAACATACCCGTTCCTATGGCCCCTGCTGACCGCTTCCCGCTCCAGCAGCTACTACTAAAGGTACTAAAGACTGGGTAAACAGGAAGCGCCCTCCACACATCCCGCTTCATTCCTACAACTCCGCTGATAAGGCCAGAGCAGGCCTGCTCTGTGCTCGACTCCCTGTGCACAGGGAGGTGTGGGTGGCTGACGTCCCGGCCGTGCACCGTGACCTGCACCTATCCTAGGGCAGAGGACATGGGAGAGATAGCACAGGGCCAAGCAGTGGTTGCTACAACTGATAAAATTTGGGTCTAGAATTTCCCCCAAGGTTCATTGGCTTCTGGGCACACACAAGCACAGGCCGTGTTCCAAGCAGAACAGAGTGCAAACACACTGGAAGGGATGCCCGTGGGGAGACCATGAGTAGGCAATGGTATAAAGTCACCTACTGCCAGACAGGGCAGCAGCAAACAGCCTTTAAAAACCTGTCTGCCAAGGAAAACAAGTGGGGTCTTTCTTTAGCCATGCATTTATATAAATAAACACAGGGATAGTTTTCAACTCCCAGGGGGCTTGCCTGGAGTAATATTTTGCTGAATAAGGGTGGGAGTCATCCTCTGCTCACCGTAAGCTCTGTGCTGCCTAAACCAGGAGGACCCAGGGGTATATGGCGTGAGCCAGGGATGTGGCTGTGCTCTGGGAGAGCCCCAGGTGATGGGTGTCCCCAGACACATGCCATGCCCTCAGCCAGGACAGGAGGAAAATGCAAGGGCTTCAGTGGGGGTCTCAACAAACAACCTGGCAGCCACGGGACCACTCACTTGAAAGTCTCATTGTGTCCTCTAAGAGAGCAGAGAAGTAATTACCAACTCCACAGCCCTTGTGTTCCAGAATGTCTCCTTCCTTAGCATAAAGTTTGGATCAAAGTTTCAAATGCAAATGAAAGGTGTGCTATTTCTCCTCTGGTTACCTGGAACCAAAGTCCCAGACACACGTTTACTTAATTCAGAATCACAATGAACTTTGCACCAGAATGGCCTTGAAAGTCACGGACTTGGGGCAGTTGTTTTGAGACCCCTCTCCACTGCCCAGTGCTGAAGATGCCACCTTTGCTGGGTGATGTCCTGCACATTCAGTGGCCCAAACTGCCCATACCCCACTCTTTCCCAACACAGGGACAGTGTGGTGGGGGTGACAAGGCATCCAACAACCTGACCAACCACCACATTGTAACCCAGATTTTGGGAGGTCATAAATAACCCTGGATGTTCTCTGCTGATGCCCAGTGTCAACATGGTTCCCTCTTGAAAAGATGGCCGCCAGCCCCGCCATGCTTGGCAAGGGCTTTAAAGGAAGGCCTGGTGCCAGGAGGGTTGCCGCTGGCCCCCTGCACGGCCCCTCTGAGGGGCAATGAAGGGGTGCTCTGGCAAACACTGCTGAAACATGCCCCGTGCCCATGAAGTGGGAGGGCAGGGGGTGGCAGCCATCTTAGTCCCGGACTGGGGTGCATGCGGGGAGACCAGGCAGGTGTCCATCTCCCTCCCCAGGGACATGTGGCTGCCTCCTCTCCATTTTGGCACCCTGTGTCCACCCCCAGTGGGCACAGTGTGGGGATGCCGCCCCACGGCCCCTCTCCCTCTCTGGGTGCGGGGCGGCCGTGTTTGTTCTCCTCGCGGCGCCCGTTATCAGTGCACAACACACACAGGAAGTCCTGTCTGGGATTGTCCATCCCCGGCCTGATTTATACAGGAAGAAAAGCATAAAAAGCCGCCCTTCCACCTCAGCAGCCACCTCTTGCCTGTGTGCGGCCGGCAGCTGGCCATGCCGGGGGTGCGAGGCAGGCGTTCAGGCCCACCGCTCCCAGGGCAACCAGGCGGGGATGGCTGCCGGGAGCCATCAGGGAGCATGGCAGTGGGGCTGCTCCTGGCACGGCGGGGGACAGCGGGACACCACAGGTACTGTACGAGCTGCAGGCATCGCAGCAGCGGGGGATAAGGTGGATGAGACTGGATGGAGAGCTGGCACTGGGGGCAGTGGGATTGAGGGGCCAGACCCCACGAGTGCCGGGTGGGGTTTTGCCCCAGCTCAGGCAGGGATGATGGCAGGGGCTGGTTGAACACATAGAGCTGGCAAAGAGCTGCCTGAGCAAATGCGTTTTTACAGCTGCTGCTTCGGCTGCTCCCAGCACAGCTGGCTGTGCTGTCAGCACGTGCTGAGCTGAGGAGCATCTCCAGCGCTGGGCTGCTCAGAGTAGAGCCTGACATGCAGCACTATGATTTTTAATTCCCCCCACTGGCACTCAGGCTGCTTTCCAGGAGGGGAGAACCCAGAGGGTAAATTTTACCTATCATGCCTGCTCTACAGGCACAAAGGATGCAAACTCTTGCACAAATACCTCTGAGAGAGCTGGCAATTCTTAGACAATCTCCTTTCTTTCCATAACTCATTTGCTTTCTCCATCTGCTGCTCTCTGAACACCTCCCATACAATGCCAATACCACGTTCATCCTTCTGCCCATGCTCTCCCCACCCACCCTCTCTCCCCTCTGTGCAGCACTCAGGCACTCAGGGCTGTGACTCCACACTACTGGTTTCAGATAGCTCAGGGACAGAATTCAGCCCCCAGGGAGCAAGCAGGACGAGGGGCTGGATGGGGCTGTGGGCAAGGAACCATCCCTGCTCTCACACAGACCTGAGGCTTGCCCTGGCTAATGGCAGAGCCTGGAGCATGCCGGTGTTTGCATGCCAGAAGCTCAGCAGAGCCTCCCAAACATAACTGGGGAGCTGGGTGATTTGCTGTTTGATTTCAGCTGCCTGCAGACCCGGGGATCTTGCTGTCCTGAGCTGTGGCATTAAGTGATGCAGGCAGCAGACTCTGAGTGAGGCACCTGAGACATTTTGGGATAAAAGGCTGGCTGTGGGGAGCAGCTGGGGTACCCAGGCACTGGCTGGCTGTGTGGTAATATGGAGCAGGACCACACCAGCAAACAGCTCTTGGTAGAAATGACCCAGCTTACTTTTTCCCAGGGTCTGACGCTCACGGAATGAATTTGCTGGGCAGAGATTCAAACGTAGGAAGAAATAACAAAGCTTTGTCAGTGATAATATTAATTTACAAGTAGATTGGGAAGCTGCATGAGAGACAGAAGCCTGGATGCTGTGGCTGGACCTTGAGCCCTGAAAACCCACCTCTCCTCTGGATAGCAGCAGGAAACACAGCGTCTGCCCTGGCAGATTTTGAATGTTGTTCCCTGTGATCCAGCATTCATTCTGCCAATCGAGTTAGTCCCCCTCTATGCTGTTAAACTACCAACCCTGCACGATTTTCCCTCGAGTTAAGGAAGAGGGATTGAAATCTGGGCTGCAGACTCATTTGAGCCATTTCCCAGCCTCAACCTCTGCAGATGGGGCTGGCTCTGGGGAGACAGATTTACAAACTGCAACAAATTAGAGTAAACGAACCTGACTCGCGGTCCCACCAGCAGCAGAAGGACATGGTGAAACACAAGGGAAGTGTTTAACATCAGGTTTCAAACCAGGCAGAGAAAGAAAAGGAAAGGGGCTCTGCTAATCTGGGGATCAGATATGTTATTTCACGCTCCATCCTCTCTCCCAGGGCGGGAGGGAACGCTTGGATTCTGGGGAGGTGACTGCAGAGAGGAGCTGTGCTCAGTGCGGGTTTCTGGGGACAAAGACCCTCTCCTGACAGAGAAGGGTAAGGAGAGCAAGAAATAGTCTTGTGTGAAACGCTGGCTCTGCTGAGCTGCTCACTGGGATGGCCACAACGAAAGGGCTGAGCCGTGCGTGCAGCTCGCAGCTATTCCCACTGCACTTTATATGTGCTTCTTGGGGAGTGATTCACTGGGAAAGGGGGTGACACACAGCAGGATGCAGGACTGTTCCCTGCTGACTAATGCCACTTTCTGCCAGAGAAATTTCACAGAAAGCCACGAAATTGAGTTTATTCCTCTGTGAGATGATTCATTCCCCAGTCTTTACGCAGCAGCCATGACTGCCTCCTCTCAATGTAAATAAGAACTCGCTGTTCACGTAAAGGAAAATAAACCTGGTTGCAGACCGTTGCCCCATTCACACATCTGTTTTCACATGACTATGGCTAGGCTGCTGTGTGTCACCCTCAGCTGTGACATACTGGTCCTGAGACACTTAATGCTTGCAAAGACCTTACTCAGGAATAAGAATATCCCTTTGTAGGGATATCAGGTCTGGGTCATAACACGCACAGCACTGGGCAACTGGTGAGGACAGGCTGAGAGCTGTGGGACAAGTACTTTTCTTGGTTTGACCTGCTTTGATCCTGCTGACATCAACTGCCTCTGCTAGATTTCCACTGAGATAACTGGTCTGCAGCTGACGCAACCGAGAACAATATGGGACAGAATAGAATAGTGGGAGGTCATTTTCCTTACAGAGATCTGCTGAACAGGGGCTGCTCCAATGCCTAAACTTAAGTGTAAAGTTTACAACAGTCTCACAAAAAGCCTGAGCAGCCTAAAGCAGGAAAAGCCATTCCCTCTTTTTCCAGAAGCACCAAAAATTCCCCGATGCTTTGAGCGAGTGCTTCCAGTTGTGTGCAGGACCCTGCGGGGGCTGGTGAGAGCCCATTGTACACAGCAGGTATGGGGCAGCCAGGGCTTGTGGTAGCTGAAAAGTTTTGCATCTGTGTGTGTGTCACTCTTCTGTCAGTCCCCCATCCATCCATCCATCCATCCATCCATCCATCCATCCATCCATCCATCTCCATCTGCCACTTCAGCACCTCTGGCCCCAGTTTGGGGAAGCGCTCGGGTGCTTGCGCACGTCCCCATTCACTGTGATGGGGAGCAGGCTCTCCCCCCCAAGAGAGGTTTCTTAGTGCTGGTCTCCTATTAAGTCTCCTCTGTTAATCATTCCTTTTTCATGCCTAAACCCCCAGAGCAAAATCACGTCTCCCCACCCCAGCCCCAGACACCCTCACACCCTCCGAGCTCACCTACCGCACAGGGCACCCAGCCTGCACCTACAGCCCTCAGATGCTCTCAGGGTGATGTCAGCCCTGGCAGAGCGGTGTGCTTGGCAGGGCTGCGGGACAGGCTCTAGGAGATGGGGAGGTGGGTGAAAATCTCCCTCCCACAGCCAGCCCGGTGCTCAGCCTGAGACCTGCTCCAGGCCAGCGCTCCGTGTGCCGCGTTGCTCACGCTGGTGGCAGAAGCAGTGGGAGACAGGGAGATTTCAGCATTGTAAATCTAAGAGGGAGGCTGGGCAGAAATATTTCTTTCTTGGCCTAGAGACAAGCATTAATATTAGATGTCGTGGGAGTACACTTCTAGTGTGCAAGGGAGAAAGCTTTGGAGAGAGCATGTAAAACACCAGCCCAGGGAGGACTTCAAATCCAGACTTGAAGCTGGTAGCCAAAATCCCTTACTGCCTTTGTCAGAAGCTCATCACACTGATATGAACAGAGCCAACAGATTCGATCTTCCCCCACTCTGAAGTGGCATCACTCCTCTCTGCTTTCAAGGGAACTTTGCCAGGTTGTGTCTAGGGGGGATTTCCTCCCAGCATAATGAATATTAGCATATAAGACACTGAACCGTCCCCAAGAGCAGAGGATTAAATGCTCTTTTAATGGGCTACATGCAGCTCCCCAGCAGCTGACACGGGCACTCGCTTGAGCAAAGATTTGACCCAGTAAATGGAAGTGAAACACAAACATTCTGCAATTAAAATAATTGCAGAATTTAAAAATGCTGCAGTGCACTTAGGGAATAATTGTCTAATGGCTGAGGGCTCTAACAGACACCCTGGATGGCAGTGTGCTTAGTGCTGTGCCGGTGCTGTTATCCCAGAGTTGCTGAAAGCTGAGTGCTCTGAGGGATACTGGGTATCAACAAGTCCATCCCCATCCTCCCCATCACACTTGGGATCCCGGGGACACAAGCCAAGGTCACCTGGGCAGTGAGGGGTCTTTGTCTGTAAATGTGCCTGTGCAAGTACTGAAGTGTTGGGGTACAGCAGATGGGATCACAAATGAGTGTAGGGGATCTTGAATACACCTAGGAGGGTGGCAGCAGGAATGGGGCACCCCGTTCTCCTGGCTTCTTGGAGAACCCCAGCCCTGGACCCCGCAGAGACTGCTGGAAGAGATGGAGCCAGGGCTTCTCTGCTCAGCCCTTGCTCGTAGCCCTGCCTCTTCTACCCCAAAGGCTACAAAGCCCTGCGGTTCTGCCCAGCCTTTCCCACCGGGGTCACAGCAGTGTGTCCCCAACTGCAGGCTCTTGTGAGCAAGGGGAGGGCCAGGACCCAGAGGATGCTCCTAAAGCACCCACTGTGCAGTCTGCACTGCACAGAAGGGGAGGGATGGGGCTCTCCATACCCTTCCACTGGTATCACAGGGTCCGTGCCTCTCCGGCACGCCAGCGAGCCTTTGGGGCGTGAGGATAGAACCAATGCCAGAGCCAGGTACTCTGTGGCCATGATCTTGGATTCGTCCCCCACCCCACTTCACAAGGGCCTTTGGGAGCATCTGGGGAACCCCACACCAGGTCCATCATGGGCAAGGGCTGGATCGCTGATCTCTGCTGCATGACAACAGGAGTGTGACAGCGGGCTTTCTCTGTTCTCACAGTGAGAAACCAAGATGTTCCATAAGGAAAGGATCCCTGCCCAGGACAAATGATGGACCACCATGGATAAGGTGAGTGTGAAATCAGATCCTGTGCTTTCAGCATGGTCAGATGGAGAAGCTTTCCACTGGCTTCCAAATGCATTTTGCAATTATCAGGCGAGTTGAGTATCAGGCTCTGTTCATCTCCCCCATATACCAGAAAAGACAATAATGTTCTCTGCATAATTAGATAATTACGGTCCCTTCAAGGCTCTTGGGGAAAGTTGCCTGTGCTTCATGCTTAGGAGATTAAGTGAGCTTGAAATAATTCCCCAGAGGTAGGCCAGATCCAGGCAGCACGGGCCATGGGAGATGCCGTGTAAACACAGAGCGGTGCTTCCACCAGCATCGGGGAGCCTTTCCCTTGCTGCTGGGAGGGGTCTGCTCCATCCTCCCCAGCAATGGAGCTCCATCTTCACCAGCATGCCCCAGAGCTGATTTCCCTCTGGTCCCTTCTCCAGGGAGGATCTCACCAAAGCAGTTTATGCTCCTTTTACACCGGAGAGCCCCCGACTCCTGCGCATCCAGCACCCATCAGCGTCCCCGGAGAGCGCAGCACGTCCTGAGACAGCTCCAGTTCACTCAGCGGTCCCAGCGTATCCATGAGGAAATACAGGGGATGGGCCAGTGATCTCAATTGCTCTTTTGGAGCCATTATTGTTTAACTGGTAAATATTTCCTTTAAATGCCTACTTGCTTTCCAAAAAGTTGCAAAACTGAATGGGAACAAACGTTCCCAGGGGGTTGTATCCTGCCATTCATTTGCACATCAGACCCCTGCTATCTTTAAGGCTGGTTCTGTGCACGGGCAGGCGCCTAAGTCGTTTGGAAAACAATAAGCCTCTGTGCTCTTAATTTCCCAGAGAAAAACGTAGACAAAACAAGTGGCAGTTTGGCACAAACCGAGCTGCAGAATTTTCTTTGATAAATAACCGGGCATTTAACACCAGAAGCCTGCAGGCAGCTGGGGGATCAGCCTGCCTGGGCTGTGCTGGGGCAGGTGTCGGCAAGCCAGCAGAGCTGTGCCCTGTGTAGGGCTGTGTGGTGAATTTGGGTGGCTCTCTGGGTCCATCCTCACACAGCTCCATGGCTTGGAAGGCACCCAAGGAATCCCTTAGACATCCTTTAGGGCTCGCTGGAAACCAGCCTCGCTGTCCCAGCAGTTCATCACCTGCTTCTGGAAGACTTTGCTGTTGTAATGAGCTCAGGGGGATTAACGGGACACGGTGGGAACCTACGGCCCAGGACTGTGTGTTGGGTGTCTGGAGACAGAATGACATGGCCCCTTGGGGCGAGCAGGACGCTATAGGATTTTTTAGGAAAGGGAAATACATTTCCCCTGGCCACTGGTGATGGACCATTTGACCTGGGAGTCTGAACCACCCTGGGCAAGGGGCTGGGGGCTATGCTGGGATCTCCTGCTCTTGCCATGAACCCCCTGCGCTCCCAGGTGAGCTGGTCTTGGGGGGTGGTCAGGGACCTTGTGTCCTTCTAGAGGGGGTGTACCGAAATGGCCTGGTAGGGCTGTGGGGCTCAGCCTTCCCTAGGGATCCTGCAGGTAAGCCCCCAGATGAACGCCATGGCCGGGACCCCCGGCATTCCTGTCTCCATCGGGGTCAGCACGATAGCGACGACATGGGGCACAGAACCAGCATCCCCCTTCCCCGGGCGCTGGGTTTCTCCGGGGGGATCTGCCCTGGTCCTGCATATCATTCCCCAGGACCAGACTTCTCCGGAGGGGGGCCCTGCCCTGTCCCTGAATGTCCCCCGGGGAGCCGGGGCACCTCGGCGGGGGCGCGGGGGCAGGTGGCGGCCGGCGGGGGCCGGCGGGGCGGGGGCAGGCGGAGGCTCCCCGGACTCCGGCGCTTCCCCCCGACCGGGAGGCTCCGCTTTCCTCCCCGCCGGGAGCTCATTGGGCCGGGGCGGAGGGACCGGCTCGGGCCGGGGGAGGAAATGCGCGGGGGGCCGCGGCGCGGCGGCGACTCCGCGGCACCGGCACCGGTGAGTCCCGGCGGGAGCCGCCCGGGGGCTCGGCACGCCCGGGGGAGGAGGAGGAGGATGATGGGGGGGGCCGCCGCCGCATCCTCCGGCGGGCAGGGACGGGCGGAGCGGGACTCGCTGCGGCAGCGGGGACGCCCGGGGGTCCCGGAGGAGGCGGATGGGGGGACTGGAGAGGGCGGGGGGGGGGGGGAGTTGTTGGCCCGGGGGGTTTCCCTGGGACGGCGGCTGTCGTAGGGCTCCGGGCAGCGCCCGGGAGGCAGGCAGGGCTCTTTCTGCCCCGGAGGGTTGCAGCTCCGGGGAGCGGGGCTCGGCCTGCTGCGGGCCGGGGATAAAGCATCTCTGCGCCGGGCGCCGCGGTCCCCGTACCCCAGGAGCCCGCTCCGTCATAGCCATGTCCCCGCAGCCGGCTGCATGATAGCGGTGGCCCTGCAGCCGCCGCGTCCCAGCTGCACGGTGCCCCGCAGCCCGCTCCGCCGCGTCCCCTTCCCTGTGCCCGCGTCCCCTGCTCCGTCGCACCCGCATCCCTGCGCTCCGCCGCGCTGCATCCCAGCCTGCGCAGAGAGCAGCCGGAGGGGTTTGGAGGGGAGAATCTCTCTCCCTGCTGCTGCCCCTCTCCAGGAGCACTGAGCAGGTCCAGCTGCTCGGGATCAGCATCTTCACCTGCAGAACCAGGCCAGGCTGCTTGAGAAAGCAGGTGTCCCGTATTGGTGGGGGTAATTGCATCCTCGTTAGGGACTTGCAGACAGATCCCTGAAATTGCCATTGCTGATGGAGTTTCATGGTGCCTTGGTTTCATGGGCAGAGCTGGACAAAGCACTGCTCACCCACAGGGTGGGTTGTATTCCCCCCTTGATGCTGCAGTGGGTTAGGCAAGAGCAGATAGGAGGGTTAGGAGAACGTTTCTGGCTGGCAGGAGTGGGACCCCAGACTCCCAGGAGCACGTGGCCAGCTGAGGAGATGTTGCTGCCCCTTGAAACAGCAGGACCTCAGATGTACTCACATAGCTTCGCTTGCCAGACCACAGGGCTTCACGTCTTCTTTTGAGAGACCAGAAAGCAGTGACCAAATATATATATATTATTTTTTTTAAAGCAGGAAAAGATTTCCTGTAAGTCGTGTGCTTTAAAAGAGGGGTGTTAGAATAGGTAGTGGCAACAGGTTGTGGGATCATCAGTGGCTTTGAAGAAGCTGTTTTCCATGAACTCATAAAAAAGGACAAGGACAGACCATGATATTTTCCACTTTTGCAATTTTTTCTGCTATGAAGCAACTGTAATTTTGTGACCCAGAGGGACACTCTGACCACTTGAGGTAGGGCCATGCGGCTCCATTTCAAAGCAAAAACTCAAACTGTTTATGTTTTAGGCTTGTGCCCTGCATTTCTTGCCTTCCTCACAGGGAAGACTCCTGCAGCAGTCACTGGAATCTTGGGGGAGGACGGAGACGGTTGGCAGAGTTTGACTTACAGGCTTCTGGAGAAGCACCAGTCCAGGGATCTGGGATTGTAAGGAAATTATGTGTCCCAGTATAGCCCTGGGAAAAGCTGGCTATACACCAGTGTCCCTGGGATGTCTCCAGAAGGGCTGGGGAGAAAGGTTTCTTCACAATCAGTTTTTAAACTTTCCTGCAGGTCAACCAAGAATTGATTTCCTGATGGTGGAGTTACCACACATTAGTCATCTGAAGGTGAAATTTATTGCTGTGTTTGGAGGGGAATGGAGGACTATGGGCCTTACATCTCCAAAATCCTCCTTACTCCCTAAAGGCTGGGCTTACACAGAGGTTGAGATGGGCTCAGGCATCTGCAGCTCCCTGCTCTGTGGCAATAGCTGGTATGGGCAGGGTGGGCACGTTGCTGTCCCTGGCTGTCCTGGAGCCAGACCCTCAGCTTCCTCAGTACTTCAGGGACTGATCGAGGCCCCAGTTGTGTTTTATAGGGCTACAGTCGATCTGCTGTGACACAAAACATCCCTGTTGCCCATGGACTTGATGAGTCCCTGGCTGGGTGAGGAGGGGAAGGGGTCCTCAGCCTGCTGCCCACTTCCTTCAGCGCTCTCACTGCCTGGAAACATGCACAGGGCATTTGATATTAAGGGGCAGGAAGGCACCAGGTTGGGTCCTCTCCACGCGCAGGTCTGTATCTTGCCCTGCCTCAGTTTCTTCTCCTGTACAATGCAAAAGATGATACCAAATGCCTTGGAGAAGGGCTTGGAGACCTGCAGCGTCTGTAGATTTGGTGTGGTTATGCCAGTTATCCCCCACAGTTTAGCTCAGAGTTAGGAATTGTCACAAAGGAGTTTGGGGATGAACCTGCAACCCCCAACCCCACATCACCTGGGAATTTTAGAAGGTTTATTTGCAGCTCACCATATTTGCTGGTTCAGAGGGATGTTTCATTTTGCACTCCCTCCCCATAAAGCCACTCCTTTCCCAAGGTTTAATCAGAAAGACCAATTCTTTCTTTAATTGTCGTATATTAAAGGTGGAGGGGTTTTATTTCCTCCTTTAACTGCTGCCATCCGGAGGCCAACTGTTTTGTTTAAATTAGATACTGTTTAAATTAGATATTGTTATTGACCTTCTTCAGCCTCGTTTCATATTCATCCTCTGCTAGAAAATCAAAGCCCTGTTCTCTGTGACTCGGTCAGTTCTGACTCCACAGATGGTACATGTGGCCCTTACAGCGCTTTTCTCTGGCAAGAACTTGGATTTTAAAGAGAGGAAAGATCAAATTTCAGTGTGTTATTTGGTGGGAAAAGGCAATTTTACAATGCTGTATGGATTAAGAAATTACAGGCCATTGTTTTGCCCTCTCTGCCTGGAATTGGCAGCGTGTTTCAGGGGTGACACAGGTCCCTTCTTCCCTCCTGCTCATGCTCAGGCTCGGTGCCACAAGAACATCTGCTGTGTGCTGGGACATGCAGTAACCCCCTTCCCTGGTAAATCACTGCTACAGTGGGACTCAAGTGGGGTAAAGCGGGTGGGCACCTGGAGGAGCACCCACCTTGCGAGGGGCTCACAGGCCCCTCATGTCTCCTTTTCCCCTGTGCTTTGGCGTGCCCTGCGCTGCTGCCAGCAAGAGTGCTCCTGCCCCAGCCCCCTCAGAGGGTCTGTGCACACTGGGCTCCCTTGGTCTGTCCCAGGAGCAGGGGCTGGTCCCATTGTCCCCACGGCTCCATCAGCTGGGGACAGACTCCACATGTTCACAGGGCTCTTCTCTTGGCTGCAGGGTTCCCTGTGGAAGGGTGAGACATGCGATAGGAGCCAGCACTCCCCACCGAAGAGCGAGACTCGGTCGTGCCACACAGCCCGAGGTGCCACAGGAGTGACAGGACATGTGCCGCCTCGGCTGCCTCCTCTCAGGACTCCTCCTCATCCTCAGCGTGACCAGCACAGACGGCTTTGCCCGGGCAGGGTAAGCCCCCTTTTTGTCTTCATATCCCTGCTGTGTCCATCTCCATGTCACCGTGAGATCCGTCTTCTCTGGGTGATGAAGAGCTCTGTCCAGTCAGCCAGCTGCACGTGCGTGGGCAGCTTGCTGGACTGGTGAGGAGGTGGGAGAAGGCTCAGCCAGGTCCTCCTGGGGCAGCGTGGCTTGGCAGCACTTCACTTGTCACTGGAGCAAGGAAACCTCACAGGGAAAACACCTTGACTCCATTTAGCTCCATGCAGGGGCCACAGAGGGACTCTGGGCATCTGGTCTGGGCCAGTCAAAAGCTAAATAGGCCCTGAACTGTCTGTGAATTGTTATTGTCTCTTTCAAGCACATCTCTGCACAAAAATACTTGTGCAATCTCACTGTCATGGCAGTCAAGCTGTGTGGATACGGCCTCCCAGCTCTGAGAGGATGCACCATTAAGGAGATGCAGGCATGGAAAGCCCTGGCTGGTTGTTGCCTGCTGTGCTGTGCTCCCTGGGATGCTGCAGTGGCTGCCACCCACCATCTCACAAGCCCAGAGTGAGATCTCCAGTAATTCCCTTTCCCTTTCCAGAGAATGGATCTGACATGGGTGCCCTGGATCCCAGCACAGCTCAGCTCCCAGTGGATCAGAGGAAGCCCAGAGCTCAGTGCCCCAATTCCTTCCCCAGCCAGAAGGAGCTCGAGCTCAACGCCTGCTTCCCAGATACAGCTCATATTTCTATGAAGTTTGTTTTTATATTGAAATACTCTCCTCTAGCACTAAACCTTTCACATGCTGGCCGTGACCACAGGCTGAATTCCTTGTTTGCACGCACAGGCTGCAGCTATAGCTTTATTCTGAAGCTTGTGAAGCAAACAATTGCCATTTAAAAATTACATCTTCTATAGCATTAATCAGGGAGGCTGAGAGGAGGTTTTGGAAGTTAATGGAAGCCATCTGATGTCCATGCTAATTCCCAGGCTTTTTTATTCCACTTTCTAATTGGGTTGGGAGACTGAGATGAGTAGGTTAGTTCCTCAGTGGGGTTGACCTGCTTGGGCTGGAAAATGTTGGGGGAAAAAAAGAATTTTTAGCGAAGACCACTTTGGCTGTTAACTTTGGGAAAGTTTTTGACTGGATCACAGTTATCTTAGGAAGACAACTTTCATCTGGCCTTTATGTTTTCATGGTGAGCCTGACCCTTCTGTGAAATCATTAATTTCTTGGTGACCACAGGGGCAAGTGATTCAGGAGAGCAAAATACTCAGAAAGGAAAAATCCACCCAGAAAATGAGTGATTTTAAGGGAAGGGAGGTGATGAATAGAAGGAGAAGTGCTTTGAGCAAATCTCCCCTAAATCTGGGCCCCAACTGCTCTCCTGGTACAGGGGGACTGTGGCAGGGTGAGTGTATGAGGAGTCCCATAGCACCTTTTGTGCGGGGGCTGGGGAGGAAGAGCCCTGTGCAGCCCACAGAGCTCTGGCTTTGTGCTGCTGCCTCCAAACAGCTTGAAATAACCTTCTGGGTCACTTGGGCAATTAGCCACCGCCACTTAAATAGCCCTCTGTACAGAGGGCCTGTCAGGCCACGTCCTGGGCTGGTGTAAATCAGCAAAGCCCCTTTGCCCCCCAGGGAGAAGCGTCGGGTTGGTTTTTAGCTGGTGTCTGACCTTCTCGCCCTCTCTGCAGCCGCAGAGTCTGCGCCGCGGTGCCGCCGAGCCGCACGGCCGCCTACAGCGAGTCCCACGTCCAGGCCGTGTACCAGCCCTACCTCACCACCTGCCAGGACCACCGCCTCTGCAGCACCTACAGGTGAGGGCAGCTGCCGGCACCGCGGACCCCGGGCCCGGAGAGGGAGATGGATCCATCCTAGCTAGGCCGTGGCCGGCGAGGGCTGTGGAAGCGGGGAGTCCTGCCTTGCTCCATGGGAAAGGGGCTCCCAGCCTCTGGGCAGGGGGTGCCAGTGCAGGGGGTCTGGCCCATTGGCATGGGAGTGATGGGATGGGGATTTGGGGAGGATACTTGGTCGCCTGGCTCAGCTCCATGTTTGCATCACAGGACCATCTACAAAGTTGCCTACCGGCAGGCGTACAAGCAACTGCCACAGCCTGTGGGCTCGTGCTGTCCAGGCTGGAGCAGAGCTAACAGCCACACGCTCAGCTGCAACAGAGGTAAGAGGCTGCTGTACCACCCCGGTGCCAGCTCTCATCCCACCCCTAAAACCCAAGGGTTCCTGGATGGGGCCCTGGCAGCCAGCTCTCCCATTTACCAGTACTCTGTCGGCTGGGTGGATTCTCCCTGTA
This sequence comes from Hypotaenidia okinawae, assembly GCA_027925045.1. Classification (NCBI taxonomy): domain Eukaryota; kingdom Metazoa; phylum Chordata; class Aves; order Gruiformes; family Rallidae; genus Hypotaenidia; species Hypotaenidia okinawae. The sequence continues at coordinate 9,416,540 of BSDF01000019.1, read as the reverse complement.
GGAAAGCATTTACATTTTCAGCATCACAACCAAATGTGGTTCAATTTCTGATTAATTCCCAGCCTTTCCCTGCTGCCTCACAGGCTTTTTTCCTTTGGGATCTCTTATTAACTTTATAGTTACCAGAGAATAAATAAAATGAGTAAGTCCTTTCCACATAAATCAGCCAGTAATGGAAGAGAAATGCTTTCAGGAGGTAATTGTGATGTACAACACAAAACAAATGTGCATCAGCAGCTAGTCCATCCCCTGATGAGCTCAGAGTGCAGCACAGGGGCTTCCAAGGCTCATCAGCCCTCCTCCCTCCTGGCTATGCTGGCTGCCAGCGTCTCAGCCTCTTCCCAGGCTGAAAGACTAAGGTCTTGTTCATCCCACCCACCCTGTGCCCCGTGCACCTTGTTCAGCTCAACCTTCTGCTGAGCATCCTGACCCTAGGCTGGTGCTGGGGTGGGGAGTGGGGGGTACACTGGGTGTGTACGTGCAGCCACGGTGGCAGGGGAAGGAGCTCAGGACCCTCAGAGCTGTCTGGTGATGCTGTGCTCTGTTTGGTCCCACAGCTCTGTGCTGGGTGCCGTGCCAGAACGGTGGGAGCTGCACCTTCCCCGGCAGATGCGCCTGCCCTCCCGGCTGGATGGGACCAGCCTGCCAGACAGGTACCGGCTGCGCCTCTCCCCTCGGGGCTCCCTGTATCAGCCTTGCCCCACTGCGGCTGGGAGAGCTGCTCTGGGGAGCAGAGGGGCTGCCGTGGGGCTCTGGAGGTCCTTTGCCCACAGTCTGACCCCTCGGTGGGGATGGGGACCAATGCTGTGGCTGCTCCTCAGGCTTTGGCACACGCCTGGTGCCACTCAGACTGCAGAGAGGAACCAGTTACACACAGCCACACGGATTGCTCCGGGGCAGCAAAGCCTTATGGTCTGGCCAGGAAAGGATGGGAAGCTGGGCTGGAAGCTCTGACCTCCCTTTGGCTGTGTTGGTGCTCCCAGCCCTCACGTGCAGCTCTGACATCCAGAGTTTTCTCTCTGCTGCTGCTCCACGCTGGGTCAGCTCGAGCACAGGCTGTACTCTGCCCTGACTGTGTAGCCAGCTAAGGTCCTTCTGCAGAGCAGCCGTTACACTCGTGGGGTGGGCTGGGGATTGTGTATTTGCAATGACCCATCTCCCAGGCTTTGTAAACTCCACACTCTAAGCTAAGATGCCCGTTTACTGCAGGTACTAAATCTGTAAACTGAAAATACCCAGGATTGGAGGAGAAGCCTGGCCATCTCCAAGCACTGAGCTCCTCTCCATCATGAGAGCAGCCCGACGCGCCCCATCAATGTGCAGGGAAACGGGGCAGCACAGAAGGCAGCAGCGCTCTGCAGACCCCAGCGTGGTGCAAACCCCTGCCGTGGTGTTCCCCAGCTTTCCAGCCCTCCCACAAGGCAGAGGAGGAGCGTGTGGCATTGACCCACGCTGGGCCAGGCAGGGCTGAGCACATCGCTGACAGCTCCGGCTCCAGCACGAGGGGGAAAGGATTTTCCCACTGCCTAAAACAGATTTGCCCGGGCGTGGGAAGCGGTTCGGCTCATTTTGCTTTGTGGGAACAGCTTTAATAACTCCCCTGTGTGAGGAGAGGTTACTGGGTTTTGTACACACTTGAAAGGCTGATAGGTCCTTGTCACGGCTGGCTGGAACCAAAACCCCGGCTGTAAATCCAGGATGAGAGCTGAGTGCTGCCTGCGCCCTCCTGGCCAGAGCTGGGACGTTTCTGACCACAGCTTTTGTTTCTGGCTCTTTTGTGAGGGGAGGAAGCAGAGGGGAGGGGGCCAGATTCCCCTCGGGGTTAGCCCAGGTTTGCTCCAACTGAGTGCAAAAGGAGAGGTCTTGTGCTCACACGCTGCGGTGCTGGGGGCACCCAGAGCTGTGCCCAGCACAAGCTCCAGCCCCATCCAGGGTCCCGTGAGCTCTACTGAGGGAAGCAGGACCCCGATAGCAGGGCTGAGCCATCTGTGCCCCTCGCCCCCGGTAAGCACGTCCTCACCACCCCATCCTCACCGAGCTGTACTTGTGGTTTCAGACGTGGATGAGTGTGCCAGCCAGAGCCATGGATGTGGTCAGCTCTGCGTCAACACAGCTGGGAGCTACCGCTGCACATGCCGGGATGGCTTCAGCCTCGCTGCCGATGACAAGATGTGCCAGCCCCTGGTGCCAGCCCCTGAGCCAGGAACCTTCAGCCAAGCAGGTATCCTGTCCCCGGGTGCAGGACAGCCCCGGCTGCTAGGGGCCTTCCATGAAAGCTGGGATTAACACAGCATCACAGGGTGGCTGGAGCAGGACCGGCAAGAGACAGGAGAGGGGACGACAGCCAGAACCTCTCAGCCTTATTCCCAGTGACCCTGGAGTCCCTCTGCCACCTGAACAACCTCCCTGCGCACAAATCCAGCCACCTCTCCCTCTGCGAGGAAGACAAAGCCCATCCATGGTGTGTGGTGTCCGGGATGCAGCTGTTCTCTCCATCACCATCCTTCCCACAGGAGCCATGAGGAGCGGTGGGCGCCGCTGGTGACGGCCCATTATTACTTTTGGTACGCGCTGTGACACTTCAAACTCGTACCGTGAGTAATAATGCGCTGTGGCCAGCACAGGTAGCGCCGGGGAGACGCCTGGGAGAGCGGGACACTGTCTGCATGTGCCCCACAAGCACCTTTATCCCCCATCCAGGGCCCTCAGAAGTGATGATCCTTTGTGCCCACCCGGGACAGGGCAGCCCCGGGTGTTCACTGATCTGGCAGCACGGGTACCAAAGGCCAGGCTTCACCAGACATCTGTCTTCTCCTTTAAGCGTCACACCTCTGCCTGAAAAATTCCCTGCTTTGTTGCAGGTACTCCAGCAGCAAGGAGAGGCTTGTGCATGTTAGCAGGAGGACTAGACGCCAGTGCTTGCAGCAGGCCTTGGATCCAGTTGATGCTCGGGGGCTGGTCCCAGTGGGGCAGACCCCAGGAGCTCACTAGAAAGGGAGTGGAAAGCAGTAGAACTTGGCCTAAGCCTCGTATCTCTCACTGGCACCTTCCACTTCACCATGGGCAGTGGGCTTTTTTACACACTGATCTGTTCTTGGTCACTTTTTTAGGTCCCCCCAGCGAAATGAAGGAAGAAATTGAAGACCTGAGGAGCAGAGTGGAAGCGCTGGAGCAGGTGAGCTTGCAGTACACCCCTCTGCCCTGCCCTCACCGCCCTGTAGCAGCTCGAGGCTGCGCTCTGCCAGCTCCCACCCGGGGCTGTTTGCAGCCAGGGTTTCCCTCTGCCCCAGCTCTATTTTTAACATCATGCTGGCCTCATGCCACAGCGATCCCAGCTGTGCTCCACACTGCACCCACGCTGCAGCTCTTCCAGCCCCGCGGCCCTTTGAAAGCAACCAAAGCCCTATAAGCTGCCCTGGGTGGGATGCACCCCAGCAGGAGAGGTGCTGTGTCCCACCGGGTGGTCCTCATGCCTCAGGAGGACATCCTCACAGCTCCTCTCCTCCCTGCAGAAACTCCAGCTGGTGCTGGCCCCCTTCCACAACCTCATGCCATCCGCGCCGGAGGATGTGGGTGCAGACCCCATCAGCCGGCTGTCCCACTCCCTCCAGCAGCTGGACAGAATTGACTCCCTAAGTGAGCAGATCTCCTTCCTTGAGGAACGGCTGGAGACATGTAAGTACCTAGAGAAAAGCAGGGCTGGAGCATTACACCCCACACACGCTGGCCCTGCTGAGCAGATGCGGGCCAGAAAGATCAGTAACACATATGCCACTCTTAATCTCTATCTCCCCCTAATTCAGCCGCCTGTAATTAGTAAAAGATGAACACAAACAGCCTGTTAGCTTCATTTCAAAGCTGTTTCTAGGGCTGCACCATCTGACTGCCCTTGTAGCAGCCAAAAAAATCCTAAGATCAGCACATGGAAACGTGGCTCTGGGGCAGGAGCAGGGGGTCATGTCTTGCAATCAGCATCCTCACTGGCTGCCTTCCCTTCCTGTACCGTTAGACCTCAGGAAAGAAACCCCAACTCTTGGGAAATTAACAGTCCAAAAAGTCAATCAGGGAAGTTTAGGGAGCGTGCAGAGTTTGGCAGATTTACGAGCCTGGGAAGTTTCAGGCATTTCTTTTTGAAGTCTACAGCCTGCTCCTTTGCCAAGCAGTGGACCAGAGAAGTTCTCCTGAGCTGTAAGCTCTGAGCAAGAGATGCTGGGGAGAGCAGTCATGAGTGAAATAGGTGAAGGATGGGGCGTGGGGGCTGTGTGTCCTGCCTGGAGTGCTCCCCACAGGACAGCATCCCCTCAGGTCCCTGCAGAGCTCCCTTGAATAGCCCAGATTGACTTGGAGTAGAGCACAAAACCACAGGAACACCTTGGGTTTGTAGGCAGCTCTTTACACCTCATTTTCCATTAAATAATTCCAGTCAAACCCATCCAGAAAGGAGGCATGGCCTGGCCAGCTCAGGAGCTGGTGTGTGTGCTTAATGGAAAACCCTTTCAGGGCATATCCAGTCCCAGTTCAATGCTTGCAGTAATGGCTTAGGTATGAGAGACTTCAAAGAACTTGTATGAAGACTAAGGAGCTGCAAACAGACACTTAAAAGACATCTCAGAAAAGGTTAATCATCAGACCCAGGGAGTACTCCAGCAGAGTTTCCTAGCATTGCCCTGTACTAGTGACAGCAGCCAGGAATGTCAGTGGTATCACAAGGTAACATGGGTTTATTCCAAGAGATGATGCCCAAGTCCTGAATTAAATTCTGCCAAGCCTGCTCCTGCAAGCAAAACTTGTTTTTGTCCCTCTCCTGGTTTTGAAAGTCCCTGGAGGACCTAAGGCTGGCTGTTTGTACCCCAGGGAGCGCTGGGGCTTGCAGGGCATCGCATGGAGAGTTAAGGAGCCATCCACTTTCTGTGCCTTTCAGAGCTGAATACTGAGCTGCAACAGCACCCCCAGGTATCTGCACAGGGGGATGGATGTGTGTAAGGACTAAGAATCATTTTCTCTTCCTTAGCCCACCAGTGGAAGCACAAGGGCAGACCTCTGTAACCATTTTAGCCCCCCCAAGTCTGACCTCCCTCCCAGTACCGTGTGACACGGCCTGTTAGCAGCACAACTGACTCACAGCCACCTCTGTCTGGGCAGCAGCTGCCCCACACATCCCTGGACACTTTGGTGACCAGCTTCCAGTTAGCATCATGCAGAGCCACTGCCTGCACTGGGGACAGGCTGGTCCCAGCTGCCCATCCTGGGGCAGCCAGCAGTGTCACCAGCTCCCCACCCCAGCTCAGGACACTTGGCACAGGACTTTGCATGCCCAGGTGAGACTGGCAAGGAGCACGGCATGGCAGGGAGGTGAGAGGGACACTCTTGAGGCAAAAGGGACTTCTTGAGGAAAGAGACAAACCACACCCAGGCTAACAACAGTGCTGGATTGAATTCTGTTTGGGTTCAGGGTTTTCATCTGTCTTCCCAGGTTCCTGCAAGAATGAACTCTAGCCAAGCACCTGAGGAACTGGAGCAAGCTGAGGGCATCTGCAGCTCTTATCTCCTCCAGCTGCCAGGCTGGGGACGAAGCCACATCATCTACAGGAAGGCACAAGGCAACAGGGAAAGGCTGGTTTCCCATCAGCACCTCCACTTTCTCTAACTGACCTTATCAAAGGTCATGCAGTTACTTCCAAACTGGACTCTGAGCCCTCAGCATCTCACCCCTTCCTGCTGGAGGGGCAGAAAATAAATGCCTTACCTCATGCCAGCCGTGCCTGGCTGTGCCAGAGACCAGCTGTACACGCAACTGTGTGGTGCTTCGCTTTGTCTGGCTTTTACTTCATGCCACCCTGGGCCATCCTCTCCCAGGGGCATGGGGTGGTTGTGGGGCCTGCCCTGTGCAGCACAGACCTGGCTCAGACAGGACAGATGTGTCTCCCCATGGTCCCCCACAAAAGAAAGTGGCAGTGGAGGTAGCCCCAAGCCAGACATTGCTGCAGGAGATGGGCACAACTGGTCCCAGCATAGTCCTGTGCTGGCTGGGTGCAAGGAGCAGGTAGGTGCCCATCCCTGCAGCTTCTGTCCTGCCCTCTGGAACCAGCGTCCCTCCACAAGCTCTGGAGGTTGGCTGGTGTCTCACTGCTTCAGAGCGTGGTGGCTGCTGCAGCTCAACTCCCAAGTTACCTGCTCGCAGCCCCCGGGCCCTGAGGAGCAGTAACAAGGATGAAGCTTTTACATGGGCCTGAAGGCACAGAAACTGGTTTTTAGTTGCTTTAGTAGGAAACCTTGTCCTGCAACACTCCCACACTGGCACAGAGCGGACAGGGACAGACCTGTGCTGCTCTGTAGTGCCAACAGGGTGAGGCCAAGGAGGGAAGGACAGTCCTCTGCAAGCACCAGGCACCTGGCACACCCTGGGGTTGGTGTAGCCAGTGTCTCCCAGATCCAACAGCCACTGCACACACACCTACATCCCCCAGCATGGTTTGATCAAGGACAAGGACAAAGGTGCAGCAGCACAGATGTGACTGACCTGGTACGACACTGCTACTTGCCTAGAGCAGAGCTGCAGGAGCCACGTGGGCAACAGCCACTGCAGAGGCTGGGCCAAAATAAAGCCCATCCACACAGGCAGCATATTCCCCTTCCCCTGCAAGAGGTCCCTCCAAGAGTCTGTCCTCCTAGTTCAGGTCAGGCTGTGGCTTGGGGTGGGCCTGGGGTGCAGAAGTACACCCCCTTCTGCCCATGGGACACAGGATGGAGACAAGGACCTGCTATTCCCCAGCAGCACCCTTCCTCAGCCCCCAGCAGCCCTCCTCCCCCAGCTCCCACACAAGACCAGGAGCCACCTTTATTTAAATAGCCAAAGGTGTATTTTCTGTTTGTTTCAAGCACACGGTGTCATTCACAACCCAATTACAAGTGAACAGCAGAGAACTGCACACAGAGGCACTGCTCCCTCCTCCCAGGGAGGGATGCTGCAGGACCCACGCTCTGGGCATGGTTTCCCCTGGGTTTAACCTCCATGGCAGCCCTTTATCTGCTGCTCTTACAAAGTGCTGGTTCGGTTCCCATCCTCCCACCCAGACCCGTCCCACAGCGGGTCTGACCCCTGAGTCTGTACTTTAAGGCCCCTCCAATAAAGCCCCCCGGCCCCACCAGCACCATCTCAGCCCAAGGGCTCCATCCCTTGGAGACTGCTGGCTCTAGGGAGCTCCCTGCCTTTGACATCCAAAGCTTTAACCCCAAAATGCCATATGACAATAGTGCCACCAGTGCAGCCCTGGAGAGGCTGCAAGAGCCCCTGCACTGGTTACCCCAGCAGTCCCAGGCTTATGCCAAAGTTCCACACCTTGCACCATGAAGCCCCCCTGAACCAGGGTGAGAGGTGGAAGGTACACCCTGGAACCCCAGCCTGACCCAGCCCTGCTCTTTGCAGAAGGCATCAACACTTCTGCAGCTCCCAGCAAGGGATCCAGGAGCCCTGCTGCTCCGTCACTCCAAGGCACAGGGGAAACCCGGTTATCCAAGCCCACTTCCCCAAAGGGAGAGAGCTGGAGCCTCCCGAGCCCCGTTTCAGGCACAGCTCACCCACCCCGCGGCTCTGCAGGAGCCCTGACAAGCCTTGCAGAGCAGCAGCTCCCCCAAGGTCTGCACAGACACGCGGGACAGGCACCATCTTTCGGCCACTGCTGACCATGACAGGAGGAGCAGAACGCATGGTGGAGCCCTTCGCATCTGCAACAAGTACTGGGGGCATCATCAGGGTGTTTGCTGAGACAAGGTCAAGCCACCATCACAGCAGGGACTGGGAGACAGCTGGCCAAGACCAAGGAAGCTCTGAGCCAACCCAGGTGCGTGGCACACAGGGTATCCCGAGGTGTGCCATCAGCAAGTCACACGTGAGGATGGGTTTGACTGGGACTCTGACAGATCTGTGCAGGTATTAAACTCAAGCTGGTGGCTCTGAATGGTAGAAACAAGCATGGGGCTTTGTTCAGGAGATTAAACTGGCAAGGCTGGGCAGCATTCAACTAAACTCTGCCCAACCTGTTATGTACTGGCTTGGCTAGTCTGCAGCTTGCCTCTCCACTGCTGCACCCCTCCATGAGCAAGGCCACTTGTTCAGACAAGGCAATCAAGCCCAAAGAGAAGCTGGAAGGCTGAGCAGCCCCACCAATTCCCCTCTGCAGCCCAGCTGAGGTTATCTACCCACGGTGCTTCCTTCAAAGGGAAAGCCTTGGCACAGCAGTGCCCAGGCAATGCAAAGCCCCAGCATGAGATGCTGCTGTGACTCAAGCGCATCTCTCAAGGAGATGGGCCCCGCTCCAGAGACCACCCATGAGCTCCACCATGCTGGGTGGCAGCGCTTGGGGCTGCCCAGGGAGGACACCACACTCCCAGTGCTGCTGAAGAACCAGACTCCAGATTTCCACCCGATTCTCAGCCCTGTTTGAGCAGCATCAAGGTTGTTCAAATATGAACTGCTGCCCGGTGGTTGCTACCTGGGACAGCACAGGGCCAGGCCAGTGCTAGCTGAGCCTTGCAGGGACATGTGTGTAGGGACACTCACATGAGGCAGAGCCCAGCCTCCAGCCAGGTTTGTGTTGTCACCCCACACCAGCTGCCTGAACTGGGGGAACTCACCTCTCTGGTCATTGAGCCCTTTGGTAGCACAAGTTTGATGCCTGAGAAATTCAGAAAAAGGAGACGTTTCATTGTGAGACAGTGAACCCATAAGAGAAATCCACTCAGTGGGGAACCTCAGCGCTGGCTTGACACTGTCTGCACCAGTCCATGGTGTTCCCAGAGTCAGAAGTCATTGAAGAGGAAGAGAAGTTCCTTCGGTATTTGGCAACAGACGGGTCTCTTCAGCCACCACCACACGGTGACGCCACTGGAGAACCATCTATGATGAGTCCTTGGCCTCACTGGGACGGCCAGACAGCCTGAAGAGGGTTTCCCTCATGGTGTGGAAGCATCTGTCCGTGAGGTCAGTGACATCATCTGACGTCAGGCCTTTGGTGTCTATCGGAGGCAGAACCTCAACCTTGATTTTGCCTGGGAACAAGAGAAAAGTCTGTGAGAAACCCACACACACTGCAGCACCGTTCTCTGCCCTCTCAGAATCCCACACCCTGGACAGCCCAGCACAGCCCTTGCTAGCTCCAGGCCTTCAGGCACCCACCACAGAGCACAGACAGAGGCCGCACTTTGTCTCTGGAAAGAGACCTCCCTGGGGATCAGACCCCCTCCTCCAACAGCTGCCCCAAGCAGAGCATTTCACTGCGCCCAAACTGACACCCCAGCCAGAGCCGGGCCCTTTCCAAGGTCACTGCTGCTCTGCTCCCACCAGCCAAGAGAGCAGGAGAGCCCACTGCCAGAGACCTGCTCAGCTCCAGCGCTGGGCCAGGCACGGCCTGCACCACACACTCCCTCCTTCCGCTTCTGCCCAGCCTCCTACCCAAGCAGGGAGCATGCTAAACCTGCTTCCCCCCAAGGTGAGAGTTACTGCCTCAAGCTGACTGAGCCCCTACTTTTTGCCCAGCACTTCCTTGGTTCGCTTGCAGAAGGTCCCTGCTTTGAAAGGTCAAGAAGTAGAGCCCGCTTGCTTCTCTCCCCAGATCCTCACCTTGGGCTGTGGCAGTTAGGAGGAAGAGAGGTGGTGTCCAGTTCTTAATGAAAACATCCCTCACCTTATTTAATTACACTCTTTCCCGAGTTAACCCAGCCCAGGCTCTGGTGCCAAGTGTTTTGAAGTGGCTCCACACATCTCCCAGAGGAACTCCTCCTGTTCACTCCAGCTCCACTTCCCTCCCACACCCTTGGGAGCCAGATCTCCACATGGGTATGGCACCAACCCTATCTCAGAGTGACTGTAAAGGCCCGCAGGCTCTTTGGTACCTGATGTAAACAGATTCTTCTTTGGGTTATAGAAGGTGGTGTAGGAGGAATACACCACTGGGATCACTGGGACCTTGGGGGAGAAGAAGAGGAGTTACTTGCACTGCATCATCTCAGGGCAGCAGATAAGCAACGAATCCCATATGGTAGAGGTAGCCTGGCCCAGCTCCCAGACACACAGGGCACCCACAGTCCCACAAGCAAGACCCACTGCCAAAGGCTGGGATAGTCAAGAGTCAAATGCAACCAAAACCACTCCCCAGCAACTCAAGGTACAAGCACATTCAAGCCATGAGGGCCAAGTTACACTTCTGACTCAGGTCAGCACTGGCTTTTGGAGCTCCTCATCCCAAGCCAGGCTTCAAAACCCAGGTATTTTCTGGGCTGTAAACATCGGAGGAGGCTGTTTTGACAGGCCTTGCCCTGCTGTACAAGCATGTGTTTGGGGCAGGTCAGCTGGTGCACCTTTGGTTTCCAAGAAAAGGAGTCACCAGTTGCAACCAATTGCTCCCAGGGAAGGTTCAGACAGGCAGATACAGCCAGGAGGGCAGGCACAGAGTCCTTATGTCAGCGCTGATAACATACACACGCTCTGCAGCCAGTGACTCAGGGGGAGTGGTAGCAGAGGTGGGCTCCATTTCCACTGGCATCTTTTCCTTCCAGCAGCTGCCAGCCCCTGCCTCGGTTGCATCACCCTGGCAGGAATGGGGAGGTACAACACAGGCTACACCCTGGGCTCAGCCAATCAAACCCAGTGGGAGGCCTGACACCTACTCCCTTTTTCAGGATCCCTGGTATAACACCTCTTTTCCCCTCAGGTCTTGAGTCATCCCAGTCCTGAGGTGTGAGGCAGAGCACACAGTAAGACAAGGCACCCACCTCCTCCCAGCCACCTCTCCAGCAGCTAGTCCCCTCACCAGGGAGCAGAGCAGGGTGGCCCAGCTTCCAGCACCCAGGCAGCTCCAACTGTCTGAAGCCAAGCAGCTCATTGCCTGCTTCCCAGCTAAGTGCTCATGGATCTTGTCATTTTGGAGAGAGAAGGCATTTAAGACATGCCAAGGAGTGCCACACAGCTGCCTGGGAGGGAGCAGCTATTTCCACACAGAGCAAGCCCAGATGATCCTCTGAAGCACGAGCTTCAACAACCCTGAAGCAACACCACACTATTGCAACCTGGGGAATTGAGAAATACATCAAGAGCTTTGGGATTCCCCAGGCCTGCTCGGAGCACAGCACCCGCTGAGCTTCCTGCCCCAAGCAAGCTCTGCTGTGCTGCAGCCATGCTCCCAGGAGCAGGGCATGCACTGCACTGCCAGGCAGGTGCCTGCAGAGCCAACAGCGAGGGGATGGGGTGCACCTGTCCCCCAGGTCCCCCTGCCAGATGGACACTGGGAAAGCAGTGCTGGGGGAGTCAGGAAGGAGAAAGGGTAAGACAACTTCTCCACTGTCTGTGGCCACTCATCCCCAGGAGTTGAGTCAGCCTGGCAGGGGATGGAGGAGGCTCTTGGGTCCTGCTGGGCATCACTTGTGAGACCTAACAGTGGTTTGGGTGAGGAGCTGTGCTGTGATCCAAGAACACAGCTCTCTTGAGAGCAAATCAACCACACCACCACACGACCAGTCTGCGTGCCTCTGCACAAGCACTCAGGGTCCTTTACCTGTGCCTGGACAGCAAGGTGAAATGCTCCTTTCTTGAACGGCAGCAAATCCCCAGTGCAGTTCCTTGTGCCCTCTGGGTACACCCACACCTTCACCTGCACATGGGGAGATAAGGCTCTGCTCCAGCAACCCACTTCCTGCTGGCCGAGCCACCAGCCAGCCGTGCCAGGAGCTGCAGGCAGCTTAACTCCAGGCGAGCCACATCCCTCTGCACCACCCAGATACCCAGCCACGTGCCACCCCGCCACGTGCAGGTCACACTCACATTTTCAGCTGTCATAGTCTTGGCCACCTCTGCCATCACCATCTTGGCACTGGTGGTGCTCTTCCTGTTGATGAAGATGACGCCACCGAGGTAGATGATGAGCCCCACAGAGCCAGCATACATCAGCTCTTTCTTGGCCACCTGGACACAGTCGTCAGGCAGGATCTCCATCAGCCCTAACGTGATGGCAGAGGGTGAGACCCAGCAACCCCCCACCCCCCACCCCACCGCCTGCACCCAGATGGGACAAGAGACACGATCCGAGGTGAGGAGGGGAGCAGCAGGGACAGACCAGTGCCTCGTGTCTCTGCTGGCTTCTGCCACCATCAACAGAGCAACAAAGACTCGTTGTGCAGCAGAATTGCAGGGCAGGGTGGCTGCAGGCTGGGCAAGACCCCTCGAGGGGCAGCTCGGTCCTTGGCCCCAGCGTGCTCAGCAGGGCCACCCAGCACACTGCCACACGGGCTGGGCTTGCTGTCAGCATGGCAGGGGTGTAAGAGGGAGCTGAGAAGTCCCTGAAGCTGAGCAGTACCTGGGGTGCTGCACAGGGGTGCCATTGCTCAGAGTGAGGGGCCACCCTTCCTGCATCCAGCACTGTGCCGGATGGGTACCACAAACCAGCTGGGGCAGGGGGATGCTCAGCCAGGAGATGTGGGCAGGATTCCCCTGATGGTAACCAAAGACAACTGCTCCCTCCCACCAGCTCCTCACCCATCATGTCGAGCATGCTCTGGTGGTTGGACACAATGATAGCAGGGCCCTCCACCTCAAAGTTCTCCAGTCCCTTCACCTCAAACCTCAGGCCGAAGAAATATTTGAAGGTCTTGACCACAGTCTTGATGATTCTGCAGAAGAGAGAAGCAGTCAGCAGCAGGGCAGAGAGGTGACAAGGTCTGTTGTACCCAGGGTGTATGGAAGGAGAGAAGAGCTCATTTTCCCTGTGGTCTACCCAGGTGTCTGTCCTACACAGACCCATGTGCTCTAGGTGCTTCAGTTCCATGTTAAGCCCTGTCCCAGAGTCAGAATTTTACTGGACACCTGAGAGAAGCTGACTGTAACTTTGAGGCGAGTACAGCCAGGCTCAACAGTCTGTGCTTCCTTCAAGCTCACAGCATCAGCTCACAACCAGGCTCACTACGAGCTCCTTGGAAGATAAGAGTCCAGCCTGGAGCAGCTGCCAGAGCCCCTCAAACAGAGCACAGAACAGAATCTCCCCCAAAGTCCAGGAAGGAGAGATACTGGTTTCCACACTGCATCAAGGACCACTCCTCCAGCTGCCAGTCCTATCCACTTAGTGCTGTTTGCTTCCCTCCAACACTGCCAATGTTTTCCTCCTGCAATCAGTAGAGCCCCACAAGTTGTTCAAACAGTTCTCCCAGGAGCTGCCGCTCCCCAGCACCCGTCACTTGAAGCAGGCTCTGCCAACCCTGCTCCCTGCAGCGCTGGAAGATGCTGCTAAACAATATTGTAGGGGTTGGAAGAGACCTCAAGAGATCATCGAGTCCAACCCCTCTGCCAGAGCAGGTTCCTGGTTTGTGGGGTAGAAGCCCAAGAAAGGTGGAAAACAGTGAGAAACACCTCCCTGTGCAATGCAAGGGTGCAGCAGTGAGCAGGGTGCTCCCCACACAGCTTGGCAGAGGCTGGGTGCCCCTGGCAAACCCACCTTCAAGCAAACAGCTTTTCCCTGCCTGTCCTCACTTCCCCAGTGGATCTGTAGGTCTGTCTGCAAAGCTCCCAGCTTTCTTCCCCTGCACCCCAGGGCTGCGGGCCCACAGCTGGCAGGAGACACCGGCAGCTCCGCTCAGCCATGCCCTTGCTGAGTGCACCCCCACCCCGCTCGCCAGCCGAGCCCCTGCCAGCCCATGGGAGCAGGGCCCGTCTGTGCCACCCCCAGACAGGTGGGAGCTGGGGACCCTCCAACTGGGCCAAAGGACACGGGCAGAAGCTGGCAGCACTCGGGGGCTATTTTGGGCAGGGGAGCAGCCGTTTGTCAGAACAGAGGGCAGAGGAGCTTGCACAGGAACAGAGACCCCAGGAGCAGCCGCCAGCTCAGCTCTGCCCTTGAACAGATTCAGGAAGCACCAGGACACCTTCCCCCAGAGCCCACCTTCTCCCTGGCAGACAGGACAGAGCTCTCCTGCCTGACAGATGAGGCCGAGGGACAGCCTCAGCTTCTCCCCCACCGCAGGGCACTGTCAGAGGACCAGCACCTTCCCAGCACCATCAGGCTTGGAAGCATCCCTGTCACCCAGGGTGGGAAGCAGCACCCAGCTGGCACCTCATCCTGGCTAGTCAGCAGCTCCCAGCATCTGCTCTCCAGAAGTATCCCCACCCCCACCATCAACTCTCCAACCACACACCAGCTTTCCCTGGCTTGCTCCTACCCACAGGGGGGTTTATGTTCTCTGTGGGGTTCCCCTCCACACAGACCACTCAAACGCTGACCCAGACACTGGAGTTCAGGCCAGGCCAATGCTCCCAAGTGACACGGCTGGGTGACACCACTGCTATCAGTCCCCCGGCATTCAAACTCACTGCAAAGGTCAGAACCACACCCAGGGAAAGGACACGGGGACATGTCCAGGCTGCAGCACTCCCTGAGCACCACGGGCCTGCACTGAGGTTATGTGAGTGCAGCCCAGATGAGGAGACAAGGGGGCAGGTGAGGTGTGGCAGGGTGACACCAATCGGTGAGGTCACGGTGGATGCCATGCCGTCAGACTGACCTAAATCCCAGTTCTCCTCCCTTCTGACTGCCAACCAAAAAAGAGGTCGTTGTTCTGGAAGTCACAGTGCTCAGTAGCTGCTGGGAGAGGCTGGTTACACATTACTCAAGAGCAGCCATCCAACTTCCTCCTGCCAGTAAGGAGCCAGTGTTCCCTTGCACAAGATGTGGCCTGAGCCGCTGAAAGAGGCAAAGGGGCAGAGCTCAGAGAAGGAGAAGATCCAGGTGACCAGCTGTCCTGCTGAGCTGGCTGGATCATCATCCATGGAGTTAAACAGATGGGTCCTACTCTTCTTCAACCCTGCAAGCAGCTCCTTTGCTGGTATGAACGATCCTGAGTTGGTGTGGCCACAGATGGAGAGAGATGTAAGTCTGATGTGCTTATTGCCAGGTACAAAGAGGGAGTAGAAAAATGAGATGGAACGTGCTTTTTCAGTAGATCCATAACAGCCTGAAATCCAGCAGCCCCAGCTTCACATGCTCTGAGCTGCAGCCCGTGACTGAGGTCTTTTTAGGATCCTCTGATTTTCAAGGATTAAATGAAGTGCGCTTACCAGACTGGAAAATCTTGAAAGAGGTTTCGTTGCTTAGATAAACAGCTCTATCAGACACAGGGGGAAACCTCTTCCAAGTCACACCAGTGCTGGAGCCAGGAGGACAGCAAGGACGGGGTGTTCTGTGCTGGGCAGCGACACCGTTATCTGTCCACCAGCATGTGCTCCGCTCCAATCCTCTTCGCTGAACTGGAATAAGCAGGCTGGGATGTTGTAAAAATAAGGAGTTTGCTAGATCACCTCAGCCACAGACCTCCCAGGGGCTGGGAAACATGACCAGGATCATGAGCCAGCACCAGCACATGGAAACGATGGGCTTAAGTTACAGGAAAAGGGTGGTTCTGGCCAAAATTCAGCCGAGTTTCAACATGAGTAGTTGTCCAGTGCAAAGAGTCCTTGTTTCCAAAGAGTTCCTTTAAGTTTACAGCATATTTAGAAAGTTTTAGGGCAGGGAAGAAAACGAAAGCATCTCCGTAACTGACATCGTAAATCCTCCCAGCTGCAAAGCTGGCTGCACACCAGAACGCTGCTCCTGAGCAAGGCGACCAAGGCTGCAGGCAGGGCTTGGACGGATACCCCAGGGCTCAGCTGGATACCCCCAGGGCTGGGCTGGATACCCCCAGGGCTCGGGACAGCTGTTCCCAGTGCCTGTGGCCACAGCCCCAGAGCTGACCGCAGACCATGGGCTTGGGCGTGCAGGGCAGAGGCTGCTCCCTGAGCCCAGCCTGCCAGGGCCAAGCCACAAACCAAAGTCCAGCTCCGGCAGCTAAGATGCTGCCCAACCTTTGATCCAAAAGGATGTACGATGACAACAGGGATCCCCTTTCCCCTGCACCCACAGATCTTGGTGTAGGTGTGGATGGTTGGAGTAGGTAAAAAGCTGCCTATGGGGCAAAGCAGGGAGCCCAGGCTGTCCTGAGCTGGCAGCAGAAGGGTCAGCTCTGCCCTTAAAACCTACCTTTGCACGTAGAGGAGCTGCTCTGCTCCAGCAGCCCCCCACCGCTGCCCCAGACACCCCAGAGGACACACAGGTGCCCCAGAGAGCTGCATGGCTCCTCATGCCAGGCCATGGGCAGCACGTTAAACACCAGCCTCCAGCAGACATCCCTCCCCCCGGCACAGCCTGTACCCCCCAAACACACACAGCTCTCACACAGCTTCCCCCAAAACCCACACAGCACCGAGAGCGTGGCCACTCCCCAGCACCCTCACACCTCCCAGCCCCCCAGAGAAGGCTGCTCAGCCCCAAACAGCTCTCCAACAGCGAGGGCACCGCTGTGGCTCAGAGCTGCCCCTCACCACAGCCCCCATCGCCCTCCACGAGCCAAGGGCCCCCAGCACACCCACCCGCACCCACCACCGCACACCCGAGGTGAAGGAGGCCACCGCGTCCCCCTTCCCCGGGGGACCCCCACCCCGAGGTTGGGCCTGACGCCGATCCCCTCCGGTTTATGTCACATCCCCCCAACCCCTGCCGTGTCCCAGAGCCCCCCAGCCCCGCCTCCCCGCTCACCTCATGTTCTTGACGGTGCGGCCGCCGTTGACGAGGAGGCAGACGGGCGCCGTGAGCGCCGAGCCGACGATGCACAGCGCCGAGTAGAAGCCGATCCGCAGCGTGAAGTTGACGGCGGGGCTGAGCTCCATCAGCACGGGCAGCAGCAGCAGCAGCAGCAGCAGCAGCACCGCCGCGCCCCACAGCAGCCACCCCGGCTCCATCCCGCCGCCGCCGCCGCTGCCTTCCCCGCGCTGCCCGGCCGAGACACCGCCACCGCCACCGCCACCGCCACCGCCACCGCCGCCTCCGCCGCCGCACCGAGCGGCGTGGGCTGCCCTCCCCTCCCCTTATGTGGGCGGTGCGGCCGGCCCGGCCCGCCCTGCCCCGCCGCTCCCCTCAGCCGGGGCGGGACGGTACCTTCGTGGGGAGGCTGAGGATTTGGGGTGCCCTCAGGGTGCCCGTGTGGGTTTGGGTGCGCTCATGGCACGGCGAGGGGGGTGGTTCGGTCCCTCTCCTGGTGCTGTGCGGGGGGGTTGGGTCCGTTAGAGTGCTATATGGGGATTTTGGGGGTGCCTCATGGTGCCATGGGGGGGCTTTGGGACCCTTCGTGGCATGGCAAGGGGGAGGTTGGTCCCTCTCCTGGTGCTGTGCGGGGTGGGTTGGGTCCGTTAGAGTGCTATATGGGGATTTTGGGGGTACCTTATGGTGCTACGGGGGGCTTTGGGACCCTTCGTGGCATGGTGTGGGGGTTTTGGGTGCCCTCTTGGCATTATGTGAGGGTTCTGGGTCTCCCCATGGTGCCATGTGGGGTCTCTTAGGTGGCTCCCAGCACATCGTGGGGTCTTCAGGTCCATCAGGAACATCCACAACCGGCCGAGGTCAGAGTGGGTCAGTTGCGAATCTTGGTGACAGGTTCCCCCTTGCCACATCTCCCTGCCCCAGTCTCACCCATGTTCTCAGCTGGTGCTTGACGCTGGTTTTCCACCAGCACAAATGTGCTGAGCGGGATGGAGCTATCCTTGCTGGGCTGAGGTCAGGGAGCAGGCACAAGGACTTTGTGGGTGCAAAGCCGGCAAGGGAGATGAAAGCACGTCTGCTGGAACCAGCACAAACCATTTCACTGGCCTCAGCAGGTTTTGCAACACTTTTTATAGCAAAACCCCAGTCCCACGGGTGGCAGTGACTTCACCGGGCTAAGATGTGACCCTGGCGCTGCAGTCCTGAGCATCCTCTTGGTATCCACAGCTTTACAGCTCCTGGAGAACTCAAGGAAAAGTAATTGTCCCTCTCCAAATAACCCTTGTTCCCTCTGCTCTCCCTGGACTCCAGAAGCAGCGGGATGTTCCCAAAAAAGCCATTACTGAAACAAAGGGGTCTCACCTCTCTTCCACTGCCCCTTAGCATCTCCAGTGCTTGAAGCAGGAGACAAGCTCCTTCTCTCTGCCTGAGAGCCCAAGGCCGGCGCTCCCTACAGCTGCCAGGCAATGACATCTCAGAGCCAGTCTCATGATTCCCACTAATGCCACAAAGAACCTTTATTGTATTAGCATCTCAACACAGCATCAGATTAATCCCTCTGGCCTGTGTCGTACGGGCTGTTCAGAGAGCCTTGCTGCAGCACCATGCTGGCCAGCATATGCCTAGGAACTCACAGAGACCTTTCCAGCTTGAACATACACTGGCCCAGAGCGATTCCACATGATCCTGGTGACTTTCCTTTCTGTTGACACAAGAAGAAAGTCACCAGTGACCTGTCACAACTTGGGATCCACTCAGCTTGGAAAGACTGGCTGCCCTTAGGAAACTGAGATGGGAATTCCTGCAAGGCTGTGGCACTGAGGGCCACCTGCACCTGCAGATAGGGCATGGTGGGGATGGCACCTGCACGTTTGCTTCCCATGTGGGCTCCTGGAGGAGCTCAGCAGTAATTCCCTTCTCCCCACGCTCTCCAACAGATTATCTGGAGCAAGGCAAATGCAATGTTTAATATTAGTCTGTAGCTCAAGGATTTCTGGTGCCAGATTAGAAGCCAGACATGGGCCTGCCTCCCAGCAAGCAGAGCTGTCATGCTGAATTATTTCATAAGGCGAGCGGGGATGCTGCCAGATGACGACAGCCTGTGCCTTACCATCACTGTAAGGAACTGCCTGATAGGAGAGGGTTGGTGAGCCTCAACACGCTGTGTAACGCAGCAGGGATCACGTCATCACCCATGAAACAGGGCTGGTTTTGGCCAGAGGCAGAGACAACCCCCTCCCTGCCCTCCCAAGCCTCAGCATGATGCAGTTCCAAAACCTGGCTTACTAGATTGCATTGCATGTTTTACATATTTAAACTCCAGACTGAATTATTTAGGCACATTGCAAGTGTACCCTGCAGGTAGTCTTGCAAGAGCAAGCACCCAGCCAGTGCTGAGCAGGAGTAAATATTCATCAGCAGCCGGCACTGCGAGTGGAGGGTACCGGTGGCACCCACTGCCTGCCAGCACCCTCAGTGGGGACCTTGAAAAGCTGCCTTGAAAAACTACCTTGGGAAGGTAAAAGAGTGCTGGCAGCAAAGTGTGGTGAGAAGTGTCCATGGAGCATCGCTGATGGGAAGCCTTCTGTGGCTGGGTCTGTGAAAAGCCATAAAGCTGAGGGTGTCACCCTTGGCTGTAGTTTTCTGATGTCTTGTAATAACCTGGCAGTGATTTTTATCTTTTCTTTGCCTTAATTTATTGCTTTCCTTGGAAACAGCATAGCTTCTGATGACTGGCTTCTGACTGGAAAAGAGATGGAGCCAGGGGGAGGTTTCCCATGCATGCAGAGAGGAGAGAGAGGGAAAGCTCTCAGCGGGGAAGGAAGGAAAGGCAGACGTGCCCATCCCTGTGCGGCGCTGAGCAGGTTGTAGAGGAGCAGGAGGCTGAAGTCTGGGCAGGTGGGTGCTCTCTGAGGACCCCCAGAGAGGCACAGCCTGTGCTGAAGGAGGGCTGGGTCTGTCTGTGGTGTCTTCTCCCCCACCTCACCGTGCATCTGCCCTTGACTTCTCATGGCATTTCTGGCAAGTCCCTACCCAGCAGCCTGTTTCCCTTCACCTCCTGCCAGGGGACATGTGCTGAAAGCAGCAGCTGGGTTTAGGGATATTAAAAGCAGGGGGAGGAGGAATTAACCAGCCCAGCTTCATTCTTGGGCGTGTCAAGGCATGCACACACGTGGCTTGTGAGCCCTCCTGGGAAGGGCAGGTAGGACAGGCAGCACAATGTCCCAGGGAGCTCAAGCTCCCAGACAGCAGCCCCTGCTGCACTACGGTGACCTAACTTCTTCCAGACCTCTGTCAGTCCATCCGTCCGTCCTTCCCTCTGTCTCTCCATCCACCCACTGATCCACCCTCTCCCCTCTGTCTCAACTAGCAGCTGGCTTTGTGAGGTGTCTCAGATGATGTCACCGTCTCTCACCTCTGTGCAGCTCAGGGCACATAACCCAGCCCGGTGTGACGCTGCCAGGGCTTGTTCCCACATAGGAAGCATCACAGACTGGTAAGCTGTACCACGGCTGCACTGGTGAGCAAGGCTACCCTAAGGGCTGGCACCAATCGGGTGGCATCACCGAAACCTTCTCCTGAAAAATGCTGCTCTGGCAAAGACAGTGAAGAGCCCTGGCCTGGGCTATCCCTATTGCTGTGCATGCCAGGGCTGCTCAGGGAGCAGTTTGTGCTAAGGATCCATCCATCCATCCATCCATCCATCCATCCATCCCTCCATCCCTCCCTCCCTCCCACTGGTATCAGCCTGAGCGCACCAGCACATGGGAGGTGAATCCCTCCTGCTGCTCCTTCCATGGGTGGCATGGAAGCCCACAGCTGAGCCCTGCACAAGCAGAGCTTCAGACCAACCCCAGCTGCTGCCCTGGCTCCTCCTGCCCCATGACCACACTCCTTTTAGTTCCTGGGCTTCCAAAGAGGCACTAACACATCAGCGCTCTCGTGACAACAGAGTAAACACTGGGGAGTAACCAGGCTGTTGACTCACTGTGGGTTTTGGTGCTGCAGTCACCCACAGGGCTGCACAGTGACAGGGCTGCACAAAAAACCAGAAGCATGAGACTGCTGAAGCACCCTGTGCCAGCACAGCCTGTCGTGGTGGCTGGAAAGAGAAAGACCCTGGGGGACTTTGACTCCAGGAACAGGCAATTAAGAGAGAAACAGGCTGGAAAAGTTTATTAGATCATCAGAGCCTTCCTTCCTGTAACCTGTCCTCACCTACACAGAGCCCTGTGAAGAAAGCAGCAGTGTTATCTGTGTGAGTGTTTGCTCTGGGCAGCTCTGGTTTTATGGCCCTGCTGTCAGGCTCTGGAGCACTCAGTGGGGTTTGGGACCTGGGAAGCCCTGCCAGCCCCCCAGGAAACGCCCCATGGGGCACCCAGCCCTGCTGCTCCTCACCCCACTCCTCAGCTGTGCTTCTTAAAGATCTGCTTTCTCTGAGCTTACCTCTGCCTGGAATAAACCCCAACCAGTTGTTTATATCCACGTAAGATACGGGGCTGGTTTGGCAGGATGCTTATCGGTGCCACGCAAACAGCCCCGCTGAGTGCCAGGGCACCGCTCCTCTGGCTGGCAGTGGGGCTGGAGACCCATGTTTGCAGAGTCAGTGCACCATCAGTCAAGGACTATTGCTAGAGCTTTACACCCCACCATGCCCCCCAACACCAGGG
The DNA here is from genome assembly GCA_027925045.1 of Hypotaenidia okinawae. NCBI lineage: Eukaryota > Metazoa > Chordata > Aves > Gruiformes > Rallidae > Hypotaenidia > Hypotaenidia okinawae. Next base: position 9,395,263 of record BSDF01000019.1, on the reverse strand, counting down.
TTTATTTTTCTCCTCCTGGGAGACTGTGCCAGGAAGAGGAGATGGCAAAAAACCCCAATGAGGCTGCAAGATCTTAGTGCTGTGACTGCACTTGTACATCCAGGCTGGAAATCCCCTGCAGCTGATGTGCTCTGCAAGTCATCACAGCATCAAGACATCTCAGCATCCACCCCAGGCAGGGCTCTGAGTGAAATGAGTGTCCCAAGCACCAGGCAGCTTTAGGAAAAGCATCTCATCTGCCTGCAGCACTCGAGCTGCTCTGGACCTAAGGTTGTAAAACTGGCATTGCTTTCCCCACTCCCCCAAATGCAATAGGATTAAGCTTTTTGACAAACACTGTATAAATAAAGGAAATCAAATTGTTTCTAATGGATTGTGTGCTGCTGGGTGGTTGGAGACTGAGGGACTGAACAGGGAAAACAAAGCCATCAGCCCAGGGCTTCTCCTGATGGGCAACCTGGGACTGAAGAGGGGTTTGCTGCATCTCCCACACCAGAGACTCCCATCTCAGGGAGCCACCAGCAGTGCTGTGCCAGGGCAAGGTTCAGGTGATGCTGCTGAGCCCTGTTTGGGGAGGGATGTTTTTTCAGGGCTGTGACGCTGTCAGGTGCTCACATCCAGCATGTGCCTGCTGTGCGCGCTGCTGGCACTACCTGCTTCAGAGACAGCAAGCTCCTCATCCCCTCCTCTCCTAATTCCTTTGATCCCTTGGCTGTGTAGCTGTAATTACAGCAAAGGAGAGGATCCTGTTTCCCCAGAGAGCCCCAGTAATTACCACAGCACAGCAGCCCGTGGGAGCAGAGGCAGCAGGAAGCTGAGGCTTTGGGAGCTGAGGAGAGATGTGCCCCAGAGAGGAAAGGGATGCTGATCTCCATTGGGACCTCCATCACCGCCTCCAAAAGGGCATTTCCCTCACTCTGAAGCATCTCTTGGTTCCTTCTCAGTACAGGCCCTGTTAGCAGGAGCCATGCTCTTTCCAGTGCTCCCTCCAGCACCCAGGCAGTTAGCAGGGCACTGAGCGTGGCGTTCCCAGGCTGCCAGACCTGCTGGCACTGTGCTGTGGGCTGTGCCAGCGCCCCAGGATGCAGCAGTACTGAAGGACCTTTGGGCTGAGTCTGAAAGTGCAATAAAACATCAGCTCTTCTCAGCAATAGGACAAGGGGCAGTGGGTGCAAGGTGGAGCATAGGAAGTTCCATATGAATATAAGGAGGAACTTTGTCCCTGTGAGGGTGACAGAGCCCTGGGACAGGCTGCCCAGAGAGGCTGTGGAGTCTCCTTCTCTGGAGACATTCAAACCTGCCTGGATGTGTCCCTGTGTGACCTACTCTAGGTGATCCTGCTCTGGAAGGGGGTTGGACTAGATGATCCTTCAAGGTCCCTTCCAATCCCCCAACATTCTGTGAGCTCAGCTTCTGCAGCATGGGGCTGAGCTCAGCCCACGTGGGAGCCCACAGCACACCCAGAGCTTGTCCTGGGGCCACCAGCTGCTCTGCCTGTGACAGCACACACTGCTGGGGTACCTCTCTTTGCAGTCACCTTTGAAGGCAATCCCGTGGTCCTGCTCCTGAGCACACCTCCAGCTCCCTTCCCCAGCTCTCCAAGGGCAAAGGGGCTGCAGCACCTGTGCTGGGGCTGAGCTCGGGAGCTGCATGAGAAGATGCCACACAGAGCGATGGAAATGTACTGAGGGGCAGGGCAGGAGGGAGCGGTGCAGCCCGGGGCACTCCCACTACAGAAACCATTTCTCTTGCAAACAACTCCAGTCTTCCCACAGGAATGAACTCCAGCCTTGCCTGGGGCAGCAGCACCAGGCTCAAACACAGGGCTGGATCAGTGAGCAAGCTGCTGGGACCCACTGCCAGGAAGTGACTGGACCCAGCAGCAGCGCAACAGGAAACCAGTATCCAGCACTTTGGACATGGGAAATTAGTGCCCAGTCCCTTGAGCATAGGAAATTAGTCCCCAGCTCTTCCTGGGGCACCTGTGTGGGAACAGAGGGTCTGGGAGATTTGGGGTGCCAGGTGGGATGCTGGGGTACCTGGAATTGGATGCCACAAACTCCCCAGCTGGTCCCCTCTCATTGCACAGCCTGGCTAGAGCTGCCAGCCTGTTGCAACCAGCTCAGGATCTCCTCCAAGTGCCAGAGTCCAGCACAACATGATTTCTTTTCCTGGCAGGCCTCCCTGGCTGCTGGAAATAAACCATGTGCACCTCAGCGGGCTAAAACCCACACGGGGAACACGCCTCCACGAGACAAACAGCTTCTCTCTCTCCCTTTCCCCTGTTATGGATTAATGCCTCTTAATGACTCCAGCTAAAAAAAATCTTGTAGCTGCTGCCTGCCACAGGAGATGGATGGAGCAGCATTAACAGGAGATACAGAGGCAAAGTGTCCCGGGCGAGCTCTCTGGAAGAGCCAGCTCTGGGAGCAGCCTGCTCAATCAATAGTTCATCATGACCTCTCCCTTTTGCTTGCTTTCCCCCTCCCTTGAGCTAGCTGGGCAGCAAAGGCTGCTCCAAGCTTTCACAAGGACTAGATTATAACTGTCCTGGTTGAACCCATACATGAGGAATAAAGGTGCTGCTTAAGCCAGCTGCCTGCACTGGAGAAACTCCAGCGGCTGTGGAGACAGGGGCAGACCCTCACCCAGTCCTGGGTGCTCAGGACCCCGCTCACATAATGCATGAAACCTGTACTGCAGCGCTGGAGGGAGTCAATCAGTCATGATAAATCCAACCCAACATGGCCCCATGAGCTTTCCCAGCCAGGAGCCACCATGCCCTGTCCCACCCAGCCCCCTTTTTGGGATACCTCCTTGTTTCTCCTCTTCCTCCAGAAACTGTGGTGCTCAGTGTGTGGGGAGGAAGGAGAAGAAGCCCTCCACTGCTTCCTGCATGCCTACCACCAGACCCTGTCATATGATGCCATGGGAAGCAGGTGAGGACCCCAAATGAAGCATGGCCATGGCAGAGGGGTGTCTCTGGACTGAGGTGCATGCCTGGCCCAAAGCGTGCAAGGAGCCCCAGCAGCCCCAGCTTCCAATCCCCCTAATTCTGTAGGGCTTAGCAGGGATTCGGAGAGGAAGCGGAGGGGGTGAGCATAGGACAGGTTGGAGGGAAGATTGTGCTGGGGTTGGCAGGGCTGCCAAGCCAGAAACACAAGAGCTGATTAGCATTTCTAATTATAAGCCCGTGCTCAGCCCCATCAGGCAGGCAGGGGCAGCTGCCTGGCAGCGCTGTGTGGAGCCAGATGTGGATGCCAAGCAGGAAGCGCAGGCGACTGCTCTCAGATCCTTAAAGGGTGCACAGAAAAGCATCAGATCCCAGATCCATCATCTCCTGAGCTGCAGCAGCGCTTGGGAATGCCAGACATCATGTGGGTCAGAAAGCCATCTGGTTGATGGCCACGGGGCTGGTCCTGACAGCACACAGTGTGGAGAGGGGAGAGCAAGGGGTGAGCCTGTGCCCCCTTTTGGTTCACACCCCCTCCCTAGTAGCAGTTTGGAGGCACTGTGGGTGGTGGCACTCGGCAGTGCTGTCCCTGGCTGTCACCCACCGCTGACATCCCACCCAGAGGAAGGTAGGCAGCAAAGGGGGACACACACACAAAGGGACAGGTGGGTGGAGGTCCCAGCTCACAAGTCAGGGCTGCTCTGTACTTTGTTGTTAGCACTAGTTAATGAGACAATGTGCTGAGTATTGAATAACGAGTAGGAGGGTAAATATGGGCCAGCAAATGAGCGTCACTGGGCTGTGGGTGCCCTGAGAGGCCCCATGTCCCAGGGCACAGTGCTCTTGGGGACCTGCCACACGGCTGGGAAGTGGCCAGAGGTGAGCGTGGCACACACTGTGGGATCAGCAGAGATCAGCAGAGCTGTCCTGGGCTGAGCGAGCTGGGAGAAACTGAAGTGACTTAACCAAGGGAGCGAGGGGAAGATTTCCAGGGAGGAGATCAGCATCACCTGGTTTCATCGTTTCCTGGATGCTGACAGCTCCTGGGGACCACCTTCCCCATCTCGTGCCCCATGGAGCAGCTCTGGATGCATGCCTGCTGCCTGGAGCCTGAGCTGGCAGTGCCAGGGCGATTTTTAGGGAAGGGAAAGACCCCACCATGGGGCAACCCAGGCTGTGAGAGTGGGGTAGCAAAGTGGACATCTTCAGTGCCAGGTCCACCACGTGCCTGGGATGACAGATCCCTGGGGAGAGATCCCGATGTCCTTGTGCACTGAATATGATATAATCACACCTGCAGAATTTTTATTACTCTTTTGATTGGATTAATTAATCATTCAGTGATAACTGCTCATTAGGCATTCCAGTGATCAATACTAATCACTTAATTACTCGGTGTATACAGCTTGGGAAGGTCTGCTTGTTCCTAATTAGATTCTCTGGACAATCCACCCCTGAACCTCATCCACCCCTGAACCTCGAGCCCCACAGCACAGATCCATGGCATTTCAAGCCTCTCTCAGCTTTGTCCCAGGTGTGTCATTCCCCAGCTCCAACAAGGGTTTTGTTCTGCCTTGTGTGCACCACCCTGGGCTCCCAAAATCAGGGCTCAAGGCACAGGGAGCTGCAGCAGGAGGGTGAGCTGGGGCAGCAGGAGGGTGAGCTGGGGCAGCACAAGATGCTATGGAGCCCAGACAGTGGGAGTGACTCTATGGCATGGTCACAGAAGGGACATCACTGCAGGCAGCTGCCTTGGCAGGACAAATGCTAAAAGGCATCTCTGCTTAACCCTGCTGAGTCTCAGCAAGCAGGAGTTGGGGTGGAGGTGAGGGGCCAGGCAGGGCAGGAAAGCTGCCTGCTGCTGCTCAGCTGAGGGCAGAAGAGCTATTTCCCTGTAACTGCAAAGGAAAGCAGCACGTCGGAGCATTGGCACCTTCCTCATCCTCACCGCTGGCTCAGCTCCCGGGCAGCCAGCAATGCATCCTCCTGTCCCTGCTGTGTTATTACCAACCCCACCACGGAAAAATAATAATAATGATAAAAAACCAGAACTCACAGAGGCTCTTTCTTTTCCTGGGCTAACTAAAACTAAAAATAAACCGTGTAAGCTCCAGGAAACCACCCCAGCTTCAGCAGGATGTCGAAACCTGGGTGAATGAGAGCAGCAGGCAGACGTGGAGACAGAAACCCATCCCCGTTGCTGAAGGAACACGGGTGGGACGTGCCTGCTGGTGGGGAGGTCACAGGGCTGTGCTGGCTCTGCACGGCGTGAGAGCAACGGGGATCCCCTCGATGCTGCAAGCAGGGATCCCCTTCGATGTTAAAAGGCATCAGCGCAGGATCTGGGGTGTTTGGGCTGGGTTTTGTTGTGAGGCTCATTTACCACCGCCGGTCAGACTGGGCCAGCAAAGGGGTTGTTGTTTGTTAGTCCCTGGGCAGCCGGCGCTTGACACCGAGCGGGAACCATCGGGGCTGGAGCAACCAGCTGGTTTGCAAAGGTCATTCTGAGCCAAGTTCAAATGGAAAGAAGCGATTTGAGTTATGATAACCAAGCAAATAGATAACCTGAAGAGTTACCTTAACGGCAGCCTCGGGACTGACCCTGCCAGCCCCTCTCCCATCCTATTTTTCCTGTTTCCCCTTGCCCCCCCCCCCCCCCCCCCGCCCCCAGCCCCTGTCTCCCCCGGAGGCACAGCACAGGGTGGGCAGCTGCCGGACTTAACACTGAAAGAGGGGGGTCAGCGAGGGGGCCTGGCCGGTCTCAGCCCTGGGATGCAGCCCCCAAGCCATGCAGCCCCCGGTTACCCCGGGGAGGGGGCTCCACCCCACACTCCAAATAGCTTCATGGAAAACGGGAGCTGATAGCTGATGTGAGTGCTGGGGAGCGGTGGGCTCAGCATCTCCAGGAGCCCCCCTCGCCGCGGTCACCGAGGGAGGAGCCTGCGGGTGACACCCCCGATGAAAAGCCCGGAACTCTGGAGCCGGGGGGGGTCGGGGCTGGTGCGGCGGGGCCGTGCTGACCGAGCCGAGTCGCCCCCTCCCCCCGCAGCCCAACTCCTCGACCAGACCCGTGGAAACCCTGAAGAGACGACCCGTGCCGAACCCAGCCGAAACGATCCCCCCCGACCCCGGCACGACCCGACCCGTGCTGAGCCGAACCCACCCGAGCCAACCCCAGCAGAGCCGAACCCCCTGGCCCAATCCTCCCACCCGTACGCACCCGACCCGACCCGTGCCGACCCCAGCAAAGCCAAGCCCCCCTAAACCAACCCCCTGACCTGACCAGTGCCAACCCGTGCCAAGACGGCACCAGCCGAGACGCCACCATCCATCCATCCCCTCCTCCCTCCCAGCCCAGAGCCCCCGCTGCAGCTCTCAGTGCCTCGGACGGTGCTTGTTAGCATCGTATTGTTATCTTTAGTGCTGTTCGGAGGTGCTGGCTGGGGAGCGGGGGCATTTCACGCTCCAGCGCCACCTGCGGCTGGTCTCGGCGAGGCAGAGGGGCAGCCGCGGGTGGGCTGGCGGGGGCAGACGGCGCCGGGCGGTGCCCCTCGGAGCCGCGGGTCCCCCCCCAGCCCTCTCCTTTTGTACATCCCCCTCCGAGCCCTTCCCGCGGCCTCCGGGGCTCCCGTTTCACGCCTTTGTCCTGATAAACGGTTTCTTTGCAAGCCGATGCCGCAGCCGGTCGGTCCGGTCCGGTCCGGTCCGGTCCGGTCCGGGGTCCGGTGTCCGTGTCCGGTCCCCGGTCCCCGCGCACCCCGCTGGCCGCCCGGGAGCGCTGCGCTCCGCGGCGCCCTACCGCCCTTAAAGGGGCGATGCTCCCGCAGGTGGTCCCGGCCGGGTCCCGATGAGCCGCGGCCCTTTTAAGCGGCGGGCGCAGCCGCGGCGCGGCGCTGCCACCATGCTGCGGGGCCGGCGGCTGCTGGTGCCCGGCGCCTCGCTGGCCCTGGGCGGGGGGCTGGGGGCGGCCCTGCTCGCCGCCCACCGCCGGGGCCGGGACGATGCGGAGGTCGAGGGGCTGCTGGGCCGCCTGCCCGTGGTACCCGCCGTGGCGGCGGCCTCTCCGCCGGCTCTGCCGGGCTCGGGCCGTGCCGAGCTGACCAAGTACGGGCTGCCGGGGCTGGCGCAGCTGCGGAGCCGCGAGTCCTACGTGCTGTGCTACGACCCGCGGAGCCGCAGCGCGCTCTGGGTCATCGAGCAGCTCAACCGGGAGACGCTGAGCGGAGCCTCCGACCGCGCCGCCTGCGACTTCCAGGAGGATGACACGGTCCACGAGTATCACCGCGCCACCAACGCCGACTACCGCGGCAGCGGCTTCGACCGCGGGCACCTGGCGGCCGCCGCCAGCCATAAGTGGAGCCAGAAAGCCATGCGGGACACCTTCTACCTCAGCAACATCGCCCCCCAGGTAGGGCCGGCCGCGGGTACCGGCTCCCCCCACCCCCGGGGAGCGCAGGGGAGGCCGGAGGGGGAAGCCGGAGGAGCTCTGCTCCCTCCTGTGGAAACATCTCGGAGGGGCTGAAGCTCTTTTGCCCCTGTAGCCGTTCAGAGAGGGGGTGAAGAGGCCGCGCAGCCTCGGGGGTGCTGCGTGTCCGGCAGCTTTGCAGGAGCAAGGGTGAACGGGTGAACAGAGGCTTGCAAAGAATCACAGCCTGAGGCCGAGGGGGATCTGTTCCCGGGTGTGCAAACCAGGACCCTGCTGTAGGCAGTTTCCCGGGTGGAGGTGACAGTGGGTATCTCTTCTAGAACGTGCTGGGATGCTGTGAGATGTGTTACTGGAGAGGGAGGTGTTGCTGCTCTGATGGGTGAAGGAATCCCCCTGGTGACAGACTTTGCGTTGCCATGGTTGTGTTTCCAGAATCCCCATTTAAACCAGAACGCCTGGAATAACCTTGAGAAGTACAGCAGAAGCTTGGCAAGGAACCATAAGAACGTCTATGTCTGCACAGGACCCCTTTTCCTGCCCAGGTAAACGTAAGGGCCAAGCTGGGACCATGCTCCAAAATGGGCTGGGGTGGGGGTCCCAGCCTCCCCGCTGCTCCTGAACAGAGCCACCTGCTACAGCCCTGCTCAGTAGGTGAGAGCAGCTGGGCAGGGGGGTTCTGTGGAAAGGTGCTTTCTCAGGGTTAGTGTGCTCACTTGGGGGGCAGTGGGAGGGCTGAGGGGACAGCTGCAGCACCAGACCAGGAGGTGAGATGGGATGTTGCTGTTGGTGCAGGATGGAAGCCGATGGGAAGATGTACGTCAAGTACCAGGTGATTGGGAAGAACAACGTGGCTGTCCCCACTCACTTCTTCAAGGTGCTCATCCTGGAGAAGGAGAGCGGGGAGATTGAGTTGCGCTCGTATGTGATGCCCAACAGCCCTGTGGATGAGAAGATCCCCTTGGAAAGGTTCCTGGTTCCCATTGAGAGCATCGAGCGAGCCTCAGGGCTTCTCTTTGTCCCAAACATCTTGAAGAGAACAAGTAACTTGAAAGCCATCACAGCTGGAAACAAGTGTTGAACCCCATCCAAACAAATCCAGGTGTCCCCTGAGAAGGGACAGCAGTGACCCACAGGGCAAGAGTTCCTTGGGTGATCTTACATGTGAGAAGTAGGAATCAAAGCAGTCCTCTTCACCCTTCCCCTCATGTTGTGTGACAGTGAAACACACACACGGCAGGTCCTGCAGAAGGCTCCCAGGTGCTTGAAGTTGTAGCAGGTCTCTTGAATGTCCCCCTAACTGGAGTGTACCCCAGTAACCCAGCCACGTACAACTTGAAGGGTGCATTACGACACAAAAGGATGTTACTTAATTTCTGCTGTTTAGCAGGGAAGGATGGGAGCAAGGTGGGTATGGGAAGAGGAAAGGTTTCTGTCTTTCTGTGACCAGAGGATTGTGTAACTTTTCTTTCAGAAGATGGTTTTAGCAGTAAAGCTTTTAACACCCCCAGTATCAGTTGTTTCTTACCTGCTCTATCTCAGCAGGAGTGTGGAAGACAGAGCCAACTTCCCCAGCTGCTCTCCTGTTTGAGCTCACTGTAGGCAGAGCTTAAATCAGTGCTGATGGAGCCAGCCTGCAATGAGCTACGCTGCTGTGCTTTAGCACTGAGGCCCAGCTCAAGCTCCAACCCTTCCTACTGTGAGGAGGGATGAAGCATTGAAGGGCAGCCTGGGGAGTCAGGCTAACTGGGACAGGAATGGCTTCTTGGCATAGGGACTAATTTTCATTTCCTTTAAGGCCAGAGGCTCTTGGCTCCAGTGGCACCAAGTGTGCAGGACCCCTGGACACCGAGCGCCCATCCTTTACACCCAGAGACTCACACACAGATTTCAAGGTAGCTGAGGTTATGTACTGTTTTATTCCCCACCCAGATGTCCAAATTACTGATAAGAAGTCTGCTGCCAGGCTTAGTCCAGCTTCTGAGCAGCAGTGACCAGCCCGTGGCTGGACCATGCAGGCAGAGACTTGCTGGTCCCACCTGGTCGAGCAGTGCTGCCAGCTTTAATCACGCTCTGTCTTGCCAGACTCTTAAGAGTGGTTTGCCCAGCACCCCACATCTGAAGAGCCACTCCCCTGAGACAGGCCTCAGCTGAGGGCAAGGTCAGCGGTTTTCCTTCCCTCAGCTGTTGCTGGGTGTCTTCACAGCCTCATCCATGTGGGGTCGCAGCGCAGAGAGAGAGATCAGCAGGGCTTCCTGGAACAGACCCAGGCAGCAGTTGGAAGCAGGGCTCTGAGGAGCACCAGGCAAGCTAGCTGCTCTTTGCTGAGGAGTCTCCGTGGGGAGTGACACGTGGGGCTGTGTGCGCTGCTGCCAGCGGCAGAACCACAGCACTGCTCTGTGCACACAGGCACCGTGCCCCCCCACACCATTAGGTACTGCTCTACCTCTGTCCGGATGGTTCTGCTGCCTTGGCTGGGACAGGTGTTCAAGTAGAAGTCAAACAAGACGCTTGGGTCTGTGACCTCCAGGTTTGGGTCCACATCAACCCCGGCTTCCAACCCCTCGAGACCTCCAAAGACGACAAGGGCATGCCTAGGGACAAGCAGAGGGACAGGGTGAGAGGTGAGACTGGCTCTTACCCCTCTACCATGAGAGCTACTGGTGTGCTCCAAATCTTCAACTAGAATAAGAACTGGTTCATGTAAACATCTGGAAGAAGCAGCATCGCTTGTTTCATTCAGGTATCTGGGTCTGTGTTCAAGCTCCTCTGTGCTGCTGAAGCAGGGAGCTGTGTCCCTGCCTCTAACAAAGCCCCACAGCACCAGGCCAGCGCCAGAGTCCCTGCCACCAACTCCAGAGAGACAGAAAAAGAACTGGCCTTGGCTTGGGGTACTTCCCCCAGCTTGTCAGGCAGAGGAATACAAAAGGGAGCAGCAGAGCACAGAAGGGAGCCTGCAGGTGAGTCTTGCACTTTTATCTACAAGCACTCTTGCCCAGAGAACACCAAGGCCACAGGGCAGCTCTGCTGCCTACACCAGGCCTCACTGAGGGCTCTGAGGGGGGCAAGCAGGTAGGACACAAACCTGAAGGAAGGGAGAGTGGCTGTGTCCACGGAGCTGCCCCGCTCCGAGGTCCCAATAGAGAGATCGTAGCCTTCCTTGAATGGGCACCCTGAGAAGACAGCACCTGGGGAACAAGCACAACAGGGGTTATTCCTGTGGTGCCCCTGCCATCCTGTGTGTCATCCACACAGGCTGAAACACTCCACAGGTGAGTGGCAGCAGCAGAAGGAATTGCTTTTCCACACCATTAGTGCATCAGAGTGATTCCTCTTTCCTACCTAACTCTCTTGCTGCAGGAGTGTCTGGCAACCTTCTCTTACCTCAGAGCTCCAACAGGTGCCAGGGGCCATTCCTTGACTAAGGATTATGATTTTCCTAGGCCAAATCAATCAGAAGACAGCAAAAGGACTTTGCAGGGAGCCTGAGCTCAACCGTCACTGCTGGCTTTGATGTGAATGAGTGGGAGGTGGCGATTGCAGAAGTGGAGATGGACTGGCTGGGGATGGAGGCCACCAACTCTTGTGTCCTGCTACAATGTGCATGCTTGCACAAGTCAGTGTAAGTACAGGGCAGGGTACTGGTGGGTGAGTGGGGTGCTTCATGCCCCTAGCTTTAGGCCTTGAATTTGACTGCCATGTGGCTGCTAGCTGCAACTGTAAGCGGCCTTTGAGACACAGTTCAAAGAGATTTTAACATGTGCTGCAGATGTGCAGCCAGAAGGTGTGAAATTGGTCTGGAAACCCAGGCAGAGAGCAAAGAACTGCAAATACTTACTTAAGCAGGAGGCAAGGCGGACGCTGTAACCCCAGTACAAGCCTGACACCGTCCGAGGGTGGTGTGAGGACACCACGGTGCCCTTCTGCACTTTACCTTCTGGAAGGGAAGCAAAGAGATCAATCACCCCTGTGATCTAACAAGAGCTGGGTTTGACCCACCACATAGGACAGTTTCTCCTGGGGCAGGGCATCTACTTGGTGTACAACCCCTTTTGAGTGCATCACAAAGTGTGATGTTTGAGCTGCTTATTTTTGGTCAGAAAGCTGGTAGATTTCCAGTTAATTAGGGAGGTATGATAAGGGTGTTGTTAACACTCTGTGTGAAGGGAACATGCAGAGCTGTTGGGCACCTTCAAGCATTGATAACCTGAAGGTTGTCACACAAAAGGACCAGCTCCCATGGGGCTGCAGTTTACAGATGCCAAGGGAGCAGTGTTACCTGGTTTCTGGGGCTCCTCCAGGCGCACAGTGACTCGCAGACCAGGGTTCAGCTGTTTGTCGATCTGCACCTCCTGCAGTGACAGTCACCATCAGTGTCAGGCACTTGGGAAGTACTAGGGGAGGCAGGGAAGGAAGGGAACTCTCTGAGGAATTGGGAGTCTGCTCTGGAGCTGGAAGGAGGAGCTCTGTGATCAGGGCCTGTGTGGCTCATGCAGTGCAGAGCAGGCTCAGGGTGGCTTGGATGAGCATCCTGAGGCTTTGCTGCTCAGAAGATCAACTCCAGCAGTGAAGCAATGACATGCTGGAATAGCCAGACCCACCAGGATGTGGGAAGCTAGAAACATTAAGGAACCAGAAGGAGCAAGATAGCAACAGCTTTAAACCCTGTGCCAGCCTGCTCTGGCTTTCAATAACCCAGCAATACCCCCAACTGCCTGCTTCACATCTGCCAGACAGACAGGAAACTCTTTTGGGATCTGTGTCACAGACATACCTTCCTCATCCCACAGTTAACAAAAGAGCCTCTGCCTGGCTTGGTGGGCCGGTCCAGCACTACACCTTCTCGGTACTCCGAGTCCTCATCCACCCGCATGTGGTGGGGGCTGTCCAGGGGTTGAGCAGCCCTGAAACAGCACAGAGGAAAACATCTGCTAAGGACAGGTCAGGAACTGTGGGAAAAGTGTGTTAAGTACAACTGCTTCACTGCCACCTCCCTCTCTGGTCCAGCATCCCACAGCAACAGCAGCTCACCCACCCTCTGAAGCAAGGAAAAGTTACTCAGTTCTGTGCATCCCATGCAAACCAAGAGGGAAGGCTCAGGAAGGGGGAACTAACAACTTGGAATAGAGACAAATGAATGATTACCTGCAAACTGCAGATCCTCATGCTTTGGAAAAAAGGATTTCCTCAAGTACCTGTTACCAGAGAAGGTTGAAACATGAAAAAGGTTGCTGGAGCTGAGCACAGAGAACAGCATGCTTAGCTCCCTCAAGTCCCTGATCTACCTCTAACACATCACACGGGTTTGTATCCTGCAGTCACTGATCTTTTTGTACTGAATCAGACATGTGAAAGAATTAGGTGTGTGCCTGTATAATTATGCAAAAGAGAGAGAATTTGCCTCCTGCTCCCACAGCCTCTAGCATGAGATACCCTGGGTAAGTCAGTTCTGATGCTTGGTGGTGGCCTTACTGAGGACATTCCAAGTACTGCAGGATCCGAGCCAGCTGCACACAAGCCTTGCCTCTCCTCCCAATTCCTTCAAAGTCCCCCTCCACACTCCTGAAAGAGAGAACAAGCAGCCTGTGAGCTCAGCATGAGACTGCACAGTCCCAAATGGTCATCTTCAGAACACCACAGCTCAGTCTTTAATCTGAAAATAGCAGCATAACCTCTTCCTCCACCCCCAGGAGATAAATGGGCCATCTTGTAAAAGGGCTACTCCAGAGGTAAAGACTGTTAGGGAATTGTATTTGGGACTCTCTATAAGCCAAGTACCTTTCTCAGTTTTGGTTTTGATAGTTCTATATTGACATGGCCTGGATGCTCCAGGATTGCAAGGCCTGGCCAGTTAACACAAATCTTCAGGCTGTTAAGTTGAAGGACAGGAATTAATCTTCCATATGGGTGTAGGCATAGCCTGTCCTCCACAGCAAGATTTAAGAGTACAGGAGAACTTGACATCCTGCTGCTCTCTCATTCTCAGATAAATGACCCTAGTTTCCAGGGCAGTTAAGTCAACAACTTTGCCCAGGGGTCCCTGTAACCCTGGCAGTTGAGAGAGGCCCAAATATGTGCTTGAGGTACATGCAGTTCTTTCCTGGTCTTAGAAGAAACAGAAAGCAGAACAAGATGGCAGCTCCTTACTTCACATCCTCTCCATGCTCATCAAACACCACAATCTCATCCACGCAGAAGATGGCACAGGCCCGAGCAATCTGTCCGGCGAGGTACGTCCGCAGCTCCAGGGACTGGGCGTTGTTCAGGATAGAGCCTGGCAGGGCTACACTCAGCGTGTAGTGTCGCCCTGGGGAGCAGAGTGCCACCAGAAGAGAGCCTCAGCAGGACAGCTGCAGGTACAGCATTTTCTAGACTACTTCAACTGCAGGTGTGGTGGGGGAAAAAGGCAACCTTGCTTTCCTGCAATGCTCCCTGCATTGCATCCATGCCTCTTTACGCCCCTAGAGCGGACTGTATCAAATCTGTGAAGCTGAGTATCCCCTTTTCTATCAGTGTGTAATATGGACTGACACTTAGGAACCACATTCTCCCAGCTCTTTAAACCCAGGCCTCCCCACCGGATCACAGCACCATCACCTTTGTCTTCCTTCTGCTCCTCCTGCTTCTCAGTTTGTTTTTCTGCCAGCTCTTGCATCCTCTGTTTTTCCAGTTTCTTCAGTAGCTTCATTTCCTTCCATTTCTTCTTCTCTGCTTTCCCTGCAACAGAGAGCAGCATTGCCCTTTAAACAACTGCTGTGAGCACTCTGAGCAGGGTGGCTGTGGGGCACACAGGACGATGGCCGGGGTGATGGCTGTGCCAGGACACAGAGTACTTGGGGATGGCTGCTCCTAGTCACAGAATGACAGGATCACCTGGGCTGGAAGAGACCCTTTAGATCCAACCACAGCCTGACCCTGCCTCGCCCATCTCTAGATCATATCCTCAAGCACTTCATCCACATGCCTTTTAAATCCCTCCAGGTATGCTGACCCCGCCACCTCCTGGGCAGCCTGTGCTGATGCCCAACAGCCCGTTCAGTATAGAAATTCTTCCTGATATCTGACTTAAATCTCCTTGGTGCTGTTTTCAGCCATTCCCTCCAGTCCCAGCGCTTGTCACCCCAGAGAACAGCCCGACCCCGACACCTCCGCACCCGCCTTGCAGGGAGCGATAAGGTCTCCCCTCAGCCTCCTCTTCTCAAGGCCGAGGGCCCCGTCGGGCAACACCGGCCCCCCACCTCCGCCCGCGACTGCGCCCGGTTTCCCTGCCCGCCCCCAGCCCCGCGGGGACTCGGCCTTACTCTCCTGCTTCCAGCGCCGCCAGTCCACGTTCCTCTCCTCAACCTGCGGGAGACAGCGACCGTTACCGCCGGGCTCCCCTCAGGGCCCGCCCGTGGCAACCCGGGTAACCGCCGCCGCCCCCCGCGCCCCCCGCACCCCTTTGGGCCGCTTCGCAGCGACGCCGCTGTCCGCCATGTTGGGCTCACGCTCCCCGACCACGCGCCCCTCCGCGGTGGTGATTGGCCGAAGGGCACCGGTGCCCGCCCACGGTCAGGCGTCACGTGAGCCAATGGCTATGGAGAGGGCGGGACAGGGTTTAAGTCGCCCGCGCGCGTTGTGAAGCCGGTCCGAGCCGAGCGAGGCGGAGCGGGGCCGAGCCGGACTGAACTGGGTGGAGCCAGGCCGGGCCGGGCCGAGCGGAGGCCGAGCTGTGCCGGGCTAAACCGGGCGGGGTGGGGGCCGAGCCTGGGCGGGTCGGTAAGGAGCGGGGCTGAGCCGGGTGGAACCGGGCTGAGCCGGGAGGGGCGGAGCCGGGTCAAACCGGGCATCGCCGAGAGGGGCGGATATGGGTCCAAGCCGGGTCGAACCGGACTGAGCCGGGCCGGGCAGAGCCGGGAGGGGCGGAGCCGGGTCGAACCGGGCTGAGCCGGGCCGGGCTGAGCCGGGAGGGGCGGAGCCGGGTCGAACGGGGCTGAGCTGGGCAGCAGGAGCACCCCGAGGCTGCTGTGCCCATTCTCCCCACCCACTGTATGTGATCACCGAAGGCCTGGAGGTTCTGCTTTGCAGCCTGGGCAACGCTGCCAGGCTCTGACCAAGTGGTTTGGGGTGCACAGAGAAGCTCTGGCAGTAGCCAGGCTGTTTATGAAAGCCTGTTTCCCAGTGGAAACCAGTTACCGATTCTGCTGTCGCCCCCCCAGAGGCACACAGGAAAAAAACCTCAACAGGTAAATTGATGACTGTGAGAAACAGCGTTTCACTGGAGTTGTAATTTTCAGGATCACAGGAATCGCCCTACTGATGGGTGGTGATGGTACTGTGGGAACATGGGTGCTGCTGGAAATGCTGTCCTGTGCCCTGGGGTACATGAGTGGGGATGTGGAGCAACACCAACCCCCTGGATGGTGTTAAAGGTAGGTTGTGATACACCTTCTCAAGAGTTTGGTGGTGGAAAAGAGCCCAGGAGCCATCCTTACCTTGTGTCTTGATGGATGCGTCCCAGAACTGATTAGCAAAGTCTTTAAACAGAAGAAGAAATGTTGAATACTGTCAGCACACACATGGACTGGCTTCTCACAAGGAGCAGTGCACTCATTGCACAGTGAGGCAAAGCCAGACCCTGGGCCTGGCAAACCTCTTACCCACTTGACTGACAGAAAGCATGGTTGAAAGCACAAAAATGAGAACATATCAAAGTTTGTAGCTAAGTAAAGGAAGAGGAAGAAGAGGAGCAGTCAGGGCAGGTGAGGTCTGACAGCCTGGTTCTCTCCAGCATGCTCAGGGACCGGTTCTCTCCCGTTTCCATTTTTGCAATATATCATTTGCTGCCTTCAGTGTAGCTTCCTCCTAAACAAATACCACAGGTTTGGTCAGTGGATTCAAGACTAATCCCCCTTTCCCTTCCCGCAGTCATCATTTATATAAAAATCCCATTCTGTGGAGCACTGCAGATGCTCCATGTTCAGTATGGCACAGGCACAGCCATCACTGGGCAGTTAAACATGCATCCAGACTGCTTCTCTGCCTTGCCTGAGAAATGTGGGATGCTGAGGGAGCAAAGGCTGGCACTGGTACACCTCCTGCCCCAGCTTGGCTCACGTGGGGACTGGACCAGCTGTGGTGGCTCTGCATTTCTTCTTGGCATTCACTTCATTAAGCCAGCCCTGATATTATATATTATTAGTCCCAACCCCAGCTTCCTTTGTGCTGCTGTGTATCTCACCTTTGCAAAGCAGAAGCGGATGAAATTGTTGTAGTTGTCCTTGTGGGCCCCACAGTAAAAAGCGGAGAGTGGGATGGCAGCAAGTCCCTGGGGAGGGGAAGCACAAGGAGCTGAGGTTACTCCCCTTGGGATGGGGTGCAGCCCTGCCCTGTGTGAGCAAAGCTGCATGCCTATTGCTCGTGGTCCCGTGGACAGGCTTGTGTGCCTTTGGCACCCTGTCTGCTCGCTCTGCTGGAGCTGAGGCTGCCAGGGTTGAGGCCAGTGCCTGGCAGGGACCTCAGGCACCCCCTGCCATGAGCTGCCACAACGGGCAGCGGTGTTACACATAGTGAGCAGGGAGGGCACAAACCCAAGCACAGCGGAGAGGGACAGACGGACACGTTTACCTTGTTCTTCACCATCCACTTGGCAAACCTGGCATCATAGGGCTCATCAGAGTCAGGGGTGTCAGGGACGTCAGACTCTGCAGGAGAAGTGCAGGAGCACAGAGGTTGGCGCTGCTGCCAGGTGCCTCAGCCCAGCCTCAAACCCACTGGAGCTTGGATGGGGAACGGGCTGTTGTCCATCCCTGCTTTGGCAGTGGTTCATACAGGTTCCTGTCCCCACTCGTGGTTCCACATTGAGCTGCCCCCTTCCTCATCCCTGCCTGAGCAAAACTGCAGCTGACTCACTGAACTCAGAGATGTCTGCCACCAAGAAGTAGGTGCCCTCAGGGATGATGGGTTTCATCCCTACAGCATCCAGGCTCTGGACCATCCGGTCTCTCTTCTGCTGCAGTTCCTTGGGCAGCTGGATGAAGTAGCTGTCTGGTGTCCCGTAGAGCTCAAGCTCCCTCTGGAAACCCTGTGCCACAGCCTCCTGCAAGAAGAGAGGTGCCCAGTGGGGAGATGCTCAGGGCTTGCTTGAGAACTGGAGTCTTTGCTCCAAGGCAGTTCACAGGGGATGAGAGAGCAGGGGCTGATTTCTCACTGCACCAAGCCAAACTGTCTGCTTCCAGCCCCTCCAAATGGCCTCTTGGACTGCTCAGTGCAAACTTAAAAGGGCTCTCTCTTTTGTCTCAGGCACGAGGTGACTGCAGGGAAGGAGCCTCTCCAGGGCACCACACAGCACCCTGCCTGTGCCTTTCAGGTCAGCCGTGGGCAGAAGGACCCTCTCTTGTCCCTGCCTCAGGGGTTTGGGAATTGCAGGGCCAATTGTGGGGAGCCACCTTACCTGAGCAGCTGTGGCACAGTGGTACACTGAGTTTTGGTGCACGGTGCGGAGGTGCTGCAACAGACGGTTGGGTCCCACAGTCCAGCCCACCTGTGGCCAGGAGAGGAGGAGGAGGAAGGTGGTAAGTCTCTGGGTACCTGTTTGGGCTCCCCTTTATTTGCCTGCACTGACTTCATTGTATTTTCCAGACAGGGCTATTGTAAAGGAGCTTTGGTACTTTCAGACCGTGAGACTCAAAGCAGCAGTAGTGTTCCCAGGGCCATGCTATGGCAATCCCATACCCTGGAGCAAAGGGACGGGGATGGAAACAGCATGAGGTGCTGCATGGGGGAATTCACCTTCCATCCAGTGACACTGAAGGTCTTTCCAGCACTCCCAATGGTCACTGTGCGGTCCCACATCCCTTGTAAGCTGGCTGGCAATGAAACAACAGAGAAACACCAATGGTAGAGCTCAGCAAGCTTGTTTCTTGGCATCATTAATGACACAATGAGAGCTCTTTGCCCACCATAACCCATGGTTGCCTCTTGTGTTCACATCACATTTTTCACCTGGATGAACCTCAAAGCATGCCCCAAGCAGGCAGCCAGGTTTCTCAAGAGCATCTCTTTGTAATTAAGTGTTTTCACATGCATGTACCCACCCCAGGGGTTCTGAGAGGTGACATGAACCTTCACCCTGCAACAAGGTGGTTGCATGTTACTGCAACAGGAAGAGCAGGTCTCTGAACACATGTTGAAATGGATGTCCCAGAGCTAAAGACACCCACAGACCTGCGATTTTACAAAGTATGGGGAAGAAATTCCATTTCATTGAGGCCGAAGGGCTCTTTGCTCCAGATCCCATGCAGGGAAGCCAGCTCTCTGCTTTAAGTCCTGAGTTGGAGGCTGAGCGTGCCTGCCAGGGGACCCCTGCTAAATCACCAGTTCCCTCCCTGAAGATGCTGTACTCAGGGAAGACACCGAGACTCAGCCAAGCCCTGCTCCTGCTCCGTACCGATGCGGGTGTGCTCCTTCCCATCAAAGACCAGCCACTCGTACACCTCATCGCTGATGCACAGGACGTCGTGCTTCACACACAGATTTGCAATAAGCTCCAGCTCTGCTCGGCTGAATACCTGCAGTAGGCAAGGAGTTAGAGATACAGCAGGAGCATTTCGGCCTGTCTCTGCCTTTCTGTGAAGACCCTGCACCCTGCCTGCATCATGTCCCAAACCAAGGTGAGCAGAGGCTGGTTGCAGTGGTCTAACAAGGCAAAACCACTGCTGGCACAAAAGACCAAGCTTAAAAAACACCAGGAGAGAGCACGGAGCATGTGGTGCTCCTGCAACACCTGTTTCGCTGTGTGCAAGGAAGGTCAGGTCACTGTTACATGACAATTTGGCCAGGTGAGCTGTAGCACCTCAGCTTCTTCCAGGGCCAGGCACAGCCAGGCCAGAGGCATTACCTTGCCCAGAGGGTTGTTGGGTGAGTTCAGGACGATGGCTTTTGTCCGGTCACTGAATTTAGAAGCCAGTTCAGTTGGGTCCAGCTGCCAGTCTGCACTAGACATCAGCTTTCCATCTTTAGGGTCTTTCTAGGGAGAACAGAGAGGAGTATCAACTTGCTTTGCTTACCACTCACCTCTTTGCTCCCTTTGCTACGACACCTCCCTCCTTGATGGCTTTCATAGAATCCCAGCCTGGTCTGGGTTGGAAGGGACCCCAAGGGTCACAGAGCTCCAACCCCCTGCCACAGGCAGGGACACCAACCTCCAGGCCTGGAGCTACACAAGGTTGCCCAGGGCCCCATCCAACCTGGCCTTGAACACCTCCAGGGACAGGGCTTTGTTCTGACCCACTCACCAGTCTCAGCGGGACAAACACAGGCGTCCCACCAGCCATTTTTACCATCGGCTCATAGCAGTCAAAGAAAGGCTCAATGATAATCACCTGGAAGAAAGGGACACATCAGCACCCTCCTGGCCCTGCTTAGACCATCCCTGATGGGTACAGAGAGCAATGGAAGGGACAGGAAATTTTAATCCATGCTTTATTGTAAGGGAGAGCCTGTGTGGCCCATGGGCAGTCTCAGGGAAGAACAACATCACTCAGGGTAAAAAGGTGACAAGTTATTTGGCTTCATGCAGAAGTAAGACAGTGCCCAGCAGCAGAGATATTTTTTCCTTTGGAAGCTCAAAAACTGGGGAATGGGGATAAAACCTTTTCTGCTTTGCCAAAGGACTATGAAAATCTGTTCCTGGCAGACCCACAGCTGAGAAGGGCTCAGCCAGCGGAGGCTGCTGGTGCAACAAGCCCAAATCTTGGGTTACCTCATCGCCTTCTTCAACAAAAGCCTGGAAGCAGCAGAAAAGAGCCTGGTATGCCCCCACAGTCACCATCACATTGGTCATAGGATCCAGGTCTCGTCCAAGCAGCTTCTCAAAAAATTGGGCTAGAATCTTCACCAGAGGTGGGTGGCCCTGTGGGGTGAGAAAAGGAGTAGGTTTGGGGCTGCAGGAAACTCCCAAAACACAGATGAGCCCTTGGAAGGGGCCTGGGCAGCCAAGCCCAGGTGTGGGGCACCTTCCAGTCTTACTGCTTCAAGTGCCCAGGGAAAACAGGGTGTCAAAGCTCTGGGCACCGGGGCCTGGGCTGAGGCAGGATGCGTGTTTTGCCTCATATGATTTGTCCTGTTTATTGCAGCCCTGGCTAATGGGGAGTGAGGAGGGCATTGCCAAGGAGAGGGAGGGGGAGTCTGTCCACACACAAAGGCACGGGTGTACTGGTGCAGCATGTGGTTCTCCCCGCTGAGGGCTCTCACAAACGCTTCCTTCAGAAAGTCCGGTGGGGGGAAGTCGGGGAAGCCCTGGCCCAGGTTCACTTTGGAGTAGGTGGCAGCCAGTTTTACAAACTCCACCCTGGAGAGAAGACAGGGAGAGAAAGACAAGCATTTAGAGAGGGTCTGGGCAGCATGCTGGCACTAGCTCTGTTTGTCAGCATCCCTGTGGAAGTGAGTGAGGACAGTGCCTCTCCTGCAGAGCCGTTGTGCTGCTCACAGGTGGATCTGGCCAAGCACAGGTAACTTCAGACACATTTCAATTAAAGATGAGGCACTATTGCCCCAGGGGGGTGGAATGGTCTTAATTTGTTCCCCAAGGAAGCAGCTTTTGGGCTGCCTGGGTGAGTGGTCGCGGCTGAAGCTGCGCATCGCTGCTGATGGGATCAGACAGAGCAGGAGAGGCCTCGGAGGTTTTCAAGCTCATAGGAGTTCTGCAAAATTTAGCAACTAGGCACCACGAAGGCCTCTGCTGAGGAACAAGCAGGCTGAACTCAGCACTTGTCACAAGCAAGAGCCAGCTTGTCAGCGGTTTGTAGCTTGAAACCTAGTGCAAGCAGGGCTTTGGGGAAAGCCCACTGAAATCTCCTCCCAAGGCCTGTGCCTGGCAGGCTGGGAGTGCAACCTGCAGCATCTCTTTGCCTGCTTCTCTGCTTGCAGTGCCTGAGGGTGGGCTTGGAGAGGCGTCGGGGCTGCAAAGTGTGCTGCAACGGCTTAGCTCGGATGTGGGTGCTGCTGGGATCATTTGGGTGGGCAGGTCAGATGGAGGGGCTGTGCTACAAGGTGCTCCCCCTGCCTCTCCCGCATGGACCCCCGATATGGCATGAAGTGTGAGCAGCAGGTACAGAATGGGGATACAGTCTCCTTGAAGACAAACTCACCCCGATGTGCTTCCTGCAAAGCAGATGAGAGAGACCATTGCTCTGTGCTGAGGGACTGTGGTAGTTTCTATCTGGTGCTGGGCTGTCTAAAACTGCACCTACTGCTAAGGTAAACCAGGTATTCTCTTCACTCACCAGATATTCTTCTCTGTTCCCTCCAGTCTCCGAGCTTGCAGCGGCCTTGACATTTTTGCCTGCAAAGAGGGATGAAGAAAGTGAGGTGAAGCTTTCGCTGAGGGCAGAGGGGCCACGCGTGAAGGGACACGGCCTCCTCAGGAATGTTTCTCTCAACAGAAGGTGAGGCCTTTAGTATTGCTTCATGGGATGTTCCTGACTGACCAGAGGGCAGTTAACGCTGCTACAGGGGTTTCAGGAGAAAGCTTCACATGCTTTTTATGGATGATCAAACAGGCCTGAGAGCTGGCAGGGGATGGTGTTTCATTTACCACTTTCCACAAGAACTGAGAAAACACGTGAACAGAAGAGGTGTGTGTACACTCCCTGGGGAGCTGGCGATGCTTTAAACCCTGTCTTCAGCTGGGATAAATCATGGGGTCAAACAAGCTCAGGCAAACTGTAACAGCAACGCCAGTGATCCCAGATCTCACACTTCTGCCTTCTGTAGCCTCTCTTGTCCTCCATCAGAAGGACCTCCTTGTGCTCTACAGGCCACAAAATATTCCCTTTTACTAGCAGAACAAACTTTTTTATTCCATGCTGCTCTGGGTAGCAGCAGAAGTATTTACTCCTTTGTCCTGCTGAGTGCTCTACATCCTAAACAGAGCACTGGTTTCTGCACCTGAAGTTCATGGCAACAGGCACGCAGGGAGCACAGCACCCAGGTCAGTCGGATGGATGGAGACACCAAGATGCTGTTCACCTGGCTGGTATCTAATTTCCACATGCATCGTGGTTAGAAGTGGTGGAAAGAAGGACAGTAGGAAACATTGAGAGAAAAATTCCTTCTTCCAGTCGGA
The DNA here is from genome assembly GCA_027925045.1 of Hypotaenidia okinawae. Taxonomy (NCBI): domain Eukaryota; kingdom Metazoa; phylum Chordata; class Aves; order Gruiformes; family Rallidae; genus Hypotaenidia; species Hypotaenidia okinawae. The sequence goes on along the minus strand of BSDF01000019.1, from coordinate 9,372,781 downwards.
TAGATGCAGTGGGAGAAAGTCAGTTGGGCTTGATGAGGAATTTATGACAAGGATGATGAAAAGCAGCAGAGGCTGAATTTAATAACTCAACAGCACAGGGAAAAGGTAACCAGACAGCAAAGGGACTGGAAACCAGTGACAAATGCTGCTCAATGCACCAAGAAAAGCCAGCGTGGGAGGTGAGGAGGGCATCTCTGAAGCAACGAGCCAAGAAAATGATTGTCGCCACAGCAAATAAAATAGTTTTGAACAGGGATGAGGAGGACACATAAGAGATACAGGGTTGGGACGTGAGGGGATGGGGTCTGTACTCTGCCATGCCAGGGTTGTTGGGGGGTCAGCTCCCTTCCTTGGATGCCTCACTTACCTGCTCACCTCTGCTGTTCCCAGAGGGCTGTGCCAGCATTTCAGAAGCACCCCAACAGTGTTTTGTGCAGTGAGAGCTCAGGACTTTTACACAGCTTCAGCCCTCAGCAGGAGTCTTTGCAAACACCTTGCTGAGGAGCGCTGGGTTTCAGAGGGCACTGGGTGGACTCTGCGCTCCCCTGTGGTGCCAGGCAGGCAGCCAAGGAGGAGCAGAAGTCACTGCTTCCCCGGGTCTAGGGGAGCCCCGCTCCTCTCCCCCAGCCCCTTCCTTGCTCTTTCTGCACAAGCTCGTAGCATATTATGGTCAGAGGGACCTGGTGCTTGAGCTGATTTTGGTGGGAATAGAAGGATTCATGTTTAGGGAAGTAAAAGATAGCTGGAGGTGAAATATTAACAGCTCCAGTGGTGTTCTCTTGTGGTGGGGCTCCTGCTGGTCACAGTTCAGAGTATTTAACACCTTCAGTGAGTGTGATGGGAGTCAGTGGGATGAAGGTGCTTTGAGCCTAGCAATTCCCAGTTCTGAGGGAAGGCAGTGTCTGCTCCTGCCTTTTTGGGAAGGGAAATGACAAAAGCTCCCTTCTTTTGATGCTCCCTCCATCCCATCCCCAGCCTGCATGATGTTGCCATGGGTGGCTGCTCATCAGGCTGAAGAACAGCACAGCCTTAGGGCTATGCAGCCCCCAAATCTGTTTCTGAGCCCGTTTTGCTCCACAAACTGCATGCTGTTTCCCCAGCCATGCTTTGCCTGGCAGCCAGACAGGACACTTGAGTGCCAGTGTGGGAGACTGAGCAGCCACAACCTGACTCCCTGCTGCATGTGATTTCCTTGCTCTGCACGTTTTTATCTCCAAGAAAGGATGCTGATATTTCCCAAGTATGTTGCAACCCAGGAGACCATCAGATGAGGCAAACCCACAATGAGCTTCCTTCTGTATAAAGGATATTCTCTTGCTTATGAGACACTCCCTTTAAACAGGCTGCCTGGAAATCAGTGGACATAGAGGAGATTGCACCAGTGTGGCTTTTCCTGACGTGCCCTATCTGCCATCTCCTGGGCAGTGAGCTCCCCCGGGCTCCGTACTGCTGCAGCCTGAGCCAGGGACCAGGCTGCTGGCCAGAAACAGTCACGCTGGGCATTCAGTACCTCGACAGACTGTGAGCTATATCCAGCACCGCTCTTCCTCTCCAGCAAGAAGTGACGCAGAGACTGTCTCACTCTCCGGAGCATGCCAGGGCTCCTGCTGGCTCAGTCCTGTGGGCACAGACCTGCAAAGCAAATGCTCCGTGTACCTGGGGATGCAGAGCAGGTCTGGAATCCAATGCTGGGGTTATTTTGCCACAGAAAGGAAGAGAGGGAATGAACTGCTTTGTGGGTTGTCACTGCAGTGTTAAATAGCACCAGGATTGTACTTTGTGCTTGTGACACACACAAAGTCAGGATCACAAGGGCAGCCATGGCCTTTGCCTCCTCTATCTCTAATTCTGAGCTCTCTCCACTTTCCTCTGCACTTAGGGGACTGGTATGGACACCAGTGAGAGGGCATCCTCTGGCAGCTGGGCATCCAACATCAACTTGCTGTTCACTTTCCTTGATCACAGGTGGGTCCTGCCTCTCCACTTCCTCCCCTGCAGCACCTTCACCTTCCTCGCTGATGGGGCTGTGCCTTAGCTGGGCTGCTGGACACCCTGACTCTTGGGGTTCCGAGAAACCAGGGGCCTTGGGCATGTATGCTTGGCAAACCTGCTCCCCACAACCCCACTCTTTCCTCTCCTTTCATGTCCTTAAGGTTAGGAAAAAAATAAAATCAACCTGGGAGTGCTGCTGGTCTCTGGCCTTGCAGCTGCTGCAGCTCTGAGCTGTTTAGCTGCAAGTTTTATTCTGATTAACAAGATACCAGCTTCCATCTCCAAAATAATTTTGGTGTTTACCTTTGCTTCAAAGCCCCAAATTAATTCCTGTGCCTGATGAAGCCTTTTTCTTCACCTCAGGTCCCCATAACACTTACACAGCATTGCTTAAATATGTGGCATTTAAAGGAAAATAACTTACTGTTTATATTCTTCAGGTAAAAGCAGTGAGTCTGGAGGATGTATGCACCTATAGTTTGACCAGCCATGGATTAATTTACCCAGCTGCCAAATATTAAATTAAACCAGATTTGAAGCTAGCCAGCCCAGAGGTAAGTTCTCAGTACTGCTGGGTGCACTGTCCATCTGCCCATGCAGGATGAGAGTCTCCACTGTCTGCATTTCATGTGATTTCTAACAAAGGGGGCAAAGCAGCTGCCAGCTGAGACCAGTGGGGTTTTATATCTCTGTGTCCAGATGGGGGAAAAAAAACCCCACAATTTATGGAAAACCAGGAAGCCACAGCATAATATTGCTGGGGATGCAAGATACCTACCTTGTCCCTGTGGACAGGACAGCTGCATGTCGGGGACGGGTGCTGAGATGTGCGGGGACGCTGCTTTGATCCCAAAGCAAATGAGCACTGGAATGAGGAGATTAACTCTGCAGGTAACGAGATCAAAGTGTGGCAATAAAAAGGGCTCCACCAGATAACGGGAAACTATGGAGTTGGAGTAAGAGGTTTGCAAAAGGGTCATGCAGACTAGGAGCAGCAGCCCGGGGCTTGGGCAGGGGGCTCTGCCTTGCCTCCCCAACCCTGGATAATGTTTTGCAGAGAGGCCAGCCCCTGGAGAGTCAAAAAGTCTGGGAAAAGCTCAGGGAGCCTCTCACCTGGGTGGGCATTTCAGGCTGTGCTGTACGTACGCTCCCAGCAAGGGAGCCAGGGCACCTCTCACCAAGGATCTCAGAGGTGACAGCTGAAAGGTCACCGTGGGGACCGGTCACTCACCACCTCCTACCCTCGGGCACCGGTTTTCTCCTCTATCCTGGTGTTCCCTGAGCACCCCCACGGTGCTGGCCAGCCTGGCTGCTTGCAGTTGCTCCCAAAGGGCTCTGAGGACAAGGGTCCCCCCAGAACCCGTCACGCCATGGGTTGCAACCCCGCAGCGGCACCATGGGCGAGTGCAGCGGCAACAGCCAGCAAGCACACACGGCGTGGGCACACAGACAGCTGCCAGAAGGGATGGTGAGGGGGTAAAACCGACTTACATCAAGCTGGGCCACGCCGCTTTACGCTGCGAGAGTCTGGCACAACTACCCAGGCTGCGTTCCCACACATGCCGCCCGCTCCCTGTCTCTGAACTGCTTCATCTGCAGCTGGGACTTCCTGGGAGGAGTCGAGAGGCCGCAGGAAGGCAGGAGTCGAGCTACAACACTCTGATGGGGAAAATGGTACCGGGCAACTGGAGAGCTCAGCTCGCTCTCCAAACCAGGGTGAGGGATGAGAGGGTTTTGGGGAGCGGGTGCTTTCCTCCCAGGGGCTTGGAGCCAGAGCTGCCAGAGGATTTTGGCTGCCTGGGAAAATATCCCTGCCTATTTTTCAGATGGAGGCTCATACTGGCATAATTATAGCTGGATAATTGTTGTGGTATGGCTGTAATGACTTCGGCATGGCAATGGCCAGGAATTTCCCTTTGAGTGAAGGCTTCACTCATTTTGAAAAATGAATTTTTAAGTCAGACACCCTCAAAAAAATCCACCCTGCAGGCTTAATATTATTAGAGAATGGATCACAGGTACAGAAGGTGAGGGATCAGTGTTAGGTTCATCAGATAGTGACCTACTGTCACAATACAACCTATAGCAGGGTCCCACAGCATCATCCAGCACCTGGGCTGTGGATGGGCAGGGGAACACTAGTGCCTCAGGGCAGGGGAACACTAGTGCCTCAGAGCGGGCTTTCAGCACAGGGATGCAGGAGCTGAACTCTCCATCACTCGTTCGAGAGGTGACAGTTGCTCAAGCGAAGCATAGAGAGCAAATTGTCCTCTCTTGGCTTCCCTCATCCTTTTGTGACAAGGCTTTACACACACCAATGAATCGGGTCGTGCTGCTCTCCTGAGTAATTACTGTCTCTACTTTTACAGTAGGAAAAAGTGATCCATGGGGAAAGGAAGTGGCTGGTGTCCTTTGCATCAAAGGTTCTTGAATCCAAACCCAATGTCCAGGCTCCCAGCATCCCTGCTGTGACTAAGCAGGAGGGAATGCAACTGCAGGCAGACACAAACTCTTTTGTTTTCTAAACTTCTGTTTAACTCAAACACTGAGATAAACAGATGCATGGATAATTCTTACGTAAGAATGTACACGGCACATCCTGAGCTCAAACACATTTTCTCCTGCTGCCCTTGCTAGGCTTTTTTCCCTCCCCCTTCCACCTTCTCTGGTTGCTGTTCAGCCCTGTGCTGAGCTCACTTGCGTAGCTGAATTAGGAAAAAGCTGCCCTGGCAGAAAACTGGATGTTTTTCTGTGAGGTCCATGAGTTGCACCAGCTCAGAGCCGGGTGGGTGTGAGCACTAAAGGCACCACAAGGAGATGTTGATCTGGGTAGGCACCAGAGAGGAGTAGGGAGAAGAAGGAATGGATGAGAGCATGAGCTGTCACCTTCTTTGGCAGGATTTGGCCTTTATATTTGTTCAACAGTAACAAGTAACTTCTTAATGTCCTCTTGAAATTCAGCAGAAATCACTGGATAATTAGTGTGCAGCCAGTGAGGAAAGGGAGACAGCTGACTTTCTTGGAGATTGCTTTGAAAACTCAAGGAAAATGAGGACCCTCTCTTTCTTCAGGTCATTTTAATTTAAGTACATCTAGATATGAACAATAATATTTTTTTCTTAATTCTAGTTATTGCACTGGGCTGGTGAGTGTCTACAAGCCTTGGCAGGTGGGATCATAGCTCCTCTGATATGGAACCCATTCCTATGGCTGTGGGATGATGCTAAGATCTATAGTGTTCCTAGAAAGCCGCCAATATGCTTATTTTGCTATAACAGTGATCACTGGTGTATGCAAGTTAAAATTGGCTGCACTTAACCACTCAGAACTGCATCTTGTACACTAATGAAATGATCACGAATGCCTTTGAATCATCCTTTATGAATTTTTAAAAAGAAGATGCTGTCCAGTGCCCTCCAATGAGTCAGCCAAAAGAAAACCATTAGTGAATCAGCCTGCTTTTTTCAGGTACCACAAAAATACTGTTGGATATATCCTCCTAACGCACTGGTGTTACTCTTGCACCTTTCAGTGCTCTTTCAGTGACCTTAGTTCAGTGAACTGTTGTTAGAGAAATGCAAAGAGGGATTAAAAATAATCCACTTCAGCTATTTCCCACAGGTTGATTCTTAAGGGAAAAGCTGTAAATCCTTTGATTTAAATTATTTTTATTGTCTTAAATAGACTTAATGTTGACACTAGTTGAATGACACCATAGAATCACAGAATCACTAAGGTTGGAAGAGACCTTTAAGATCACTGACTTCAACCACAGCTTGACCTTGCCTAGCCCACCTCTATATCATGCCCTCAAGCACAACATCCATATGCCTTTTAAGTCCCTCCAGGGATGGTGACTCCACCACCTCCCTGGGCAGCCGGTGTCAATATTGACAACCCTTTCTGTAACAAAATTCTTCCTGATATGTGACCTAAATCTCCCCTGGTGCAGTTTGAAACCATTGTCTCTCGTCCCATCACTTGTTACCTGAAGAAGAGCTGAACCCCACCTCTCTACACCCGCCTTGCAGGTAGCTGTAGAGAGCGACAAGGTCTCTCCTCAGTCTCCTTTTCTCAAGACTAAAAAGTCCCAGCTCCCTCAGCTGCTCCTCACAGGACTTGTGCTCCAGACCCTTCACCACCCTTCTCTGTATGCACTCCAGCATCTCAACGTTCTTCCTGTAGTGAGGGGCCCAAAACTGGACACAGTACTTGAGGTGTGAGTACTCGAGGTACAACAGACACCAGGAGCAGATGCTCCTCTCAGGGCTCTGCACAGCTTAAACCATGCTAAGGGGCTAACCGAAACAAGGTGATGTCAGGGCACGGCAGGTATCATGTATTTATTTCACAGCAGTGACACCAGCCTGAATCAGGGCCTGAGGCTGCCCCTGGCAGACCTCTGCCTTTCCTCCCTGCTCTTCCCAGGGGACAGAGGCTGTTGTCCTTCAGTGCCACACGCTAAAAGACCGAGTTTCTGTGCATACAGTTACATTAAATGAAATGACAGAAGGCTTGATCATGATTAGGTCATAAACCTTAACCAAGAGTTAGTTTGGGTTCTTGGTTGTTTTGGGGTTTTTTTTGCGAAATCAATACATCCTGGGCTCCAGAGTCCCGCTGTCCTGACACAGCAGATGAAGACACACAGCTCCCCACCTTCATCTCCTGCCGTTGTCATGGCCCCTTTAAGACTCGCCCCATCTTGGCTCACTGCCCTGCACCAAGATGGCGCTCCCGCCTTCACTTCCCGTCTCCTCGTTAACCTTCCCCCCGCCACCATCGATGCCGGCCACGCAGCTCAGTGCCCTGTACAAAGATGGCGGCGTGCCCTTCTCGTCATGCCCGCTTTCAAGATGGCGGCGCCCTCCTTTGCTCCTCGCTAGCCGCGGCGCGATGGGTTGATGGCCGCCATGCCGGGCGGGTGAGGTCAGTTCCGGGGTGGGGCCGCCGCGGTGCGGTTAGGGGCGAACAAAAGGAGCCGGAGCCGGCGTGAGGGAGGGCGGGGGCCGAGGCGGCCAGGTGGGTAGTAGTGGTTTGGGTGCTGCCGTTCTGCCTGCTTCACGCCGCGCTCCTCTCAGCGGCCGGGGCATTGAGCGGGCAGGGTGGTGGCGGGGACGTGCCCTCCGGGTAGGGCGGCTGTGAGGGGAACGGGACGGGACGGGACCCCCGCGGGAGGCTGGGCTGGGGTCCGGCGGCAGAGCGAGGGGGGAGCAGCCCTGAGAGGAGGGCAGCGGCCGGGCGGGGCCTGAGCGCCGAGCTGCTCCCCTCGCACCGGGCGGGGAGGATTTGCTGACTAATTCGGCAGTAATTCGTTTCCTCCGTGTCCCTGCCCTGCCAGGCGGCGGGCGGGAGGCCGGGGCAGGTGGGTTCCCCTGTGTCTGTGGGGCGAGACCGGGCTGTCCCGCCTGTGCTGGGTGTTCCCTCCGGCGAGGGGAGAAGGTGCCGTGTTTGCTCCCTGGCAGCGGCGCTGGGCACAGCCGGCGGGCTGCTTGGGGCGGTTTAAATGTGTTTGTTTCTACCTGATGGCGGGCGTCTGGTGCGTTTCTGGAAGGCGGTGCGGCGGGGCCGGTGCGCGGGCGGGCGGGCTTGGGGCTGGCGCTGAGGCGTCGCCTGGGAGGAGGTTTGGGGGGGGGGGAAGGTCAGGGAGACCTCTCTCAGGCGCTTCCCTTGCAGCAGTCGCAGCTACCGGGGAGGGGGGAGGTGGCTTGGGCTCTTGGGGTGTGCGACATCTGTCAGCCCTAATGGTAGCTGTGGGATGGGGAGGGGTATAGCCTTGAACGTCTCCGCTGGTATTTGCTCCCCACCCCGCCCCAGCGCTGTCTCTTCATTTTCCCTATTGCTGATAACACGCTTGCTGAAGTTCTGCAGTCCTCTCCTGCATAGCTAGGAGGCCGGGTACTCGAGAGGTCTCTCAAAGCGTTGGTCTGCTCCCTGGTCTCTTTTCCCATGCCCTGTGCTGACACCAGGAAGCAAGGCGGGGGGGGGGTTGGAAATAAAGCTGCTGTGTTTTGTTCATGTTGCTAAACTGCTGCTGCTCTAAAAAGATTCATGTTGGTAGGTAAGTGTTGAGAGAGGAAAGGGGACAGGCGTTTAAATCCAGAGTAGTTGTGAACATGATCTCTGCTTTCAGATGCTCTGTTCCTGATGGTAATGTCAAAAAATTCCAAGGTTTTATGTCTAGAAAGTAGGTAGTAAAGCCATTAATCTTTTTTTTTTTTTCCCATCTAAAAAATGTTTCTGTTTCTTCCAGAAGGTTAATCTGTCCCTACCAGTTTAGGCTTAGGATAATGGTAGGATTCAGCTTCTCCTTGGCTGGGTCTGCAACACCTGCTTTTTGTTAACTTCTGTTGGAATAACAGATGTTGGAGATTCCTTCCTCTGAAGAGTTTTACTTAGAGCTCTTACCATCTTTCTAGGTATCAGGGCGGCTCTCTCTACTTCCCAGTGACCCTTGCTGAGTTGTTCCCTGCTTCTTTGATATCCTTTACCAAGCTTTCATGTAACCTAGTCCCTCTGTGAACTCGATGGCCTCTCCTTCGCTGACAGTCTGTTTCATTTCAGGGAAGCAGTTCCCATGGCGTGTGGGGAATGCGACGCTTCAGCACCCGCTCAGGAGCCAGCACACAGGAACATCATCCACTTCCAGCACAGAGAACTGAAGTGCAGATAGCAGAACCCAGCTGCAGGGTAAGGGCCACAGGCCAGCTTGAGTGATAAACCCAAAAAAAGATGACCAGGGTATCAAACAGAATTGTGAAGCACAGGGCAGTGATGAGATGACTGATAAGGAGCAAGGAGGAAAGGTGGTTGATCAGAGGGTGATATGGGGGTAGTAGTGATATGCTAACTAAATTATGTCAGCCCCTTAGGCAGCTTGAAGATGACCAAAAAGAGTAAAGGAACTGAGCATTGTCCAAAGTAGAATGTAGTTGTTAGATACTCACCCATACATCTAACTCCTTGCCACCTAACCTGTGACTTCTCAGTGCACAAAGTGATAAATACTTGAAGGCTGTCCAGTGAGTGCTTTGGTGACTGCCACCTGGAAGGAGTGCAGCTGAGAAGAGGCAAGAGCTGTTAATTTGGTAGGTGCTCCCCCTTTCCTGCGGGTCATGGCTGTATTGCTGTGTAGCCATCTCCTAGGTAGTTCATGGTGCACTAGCCAGTCACCCACGTGGGTGTCAGTTAGGCAATGGCTGAAATGAGCTGCAAGAAACTCCCTGCCTGCTTCTTCATTAGGATAGTGATGAAAGGTATTGCAGAACTCTGTTCTTATCCTCAAGATGAGAAGTGCTGTCCAGACTGGCGGTGTCCTGGGCAGTGGGATGTGCTTCCAGAATACAGGTATCCCTAAGGCTTGTCTGATGGTCTGTCAGTTCACTGATTTGGGTTTTGTTCTGAACCTTTCATGGGATTTGGAAACCCTAACTTTATTCATGTAGGTTGAAGACAACTGTGCATAAACATTTCCTTAAGGTATGCCAGAAGCCATGTGTTATAAGTTTGTGTGTTTGAAATGTGGAGTGCTTGAAGCCTTCTAGTGATGACTTACTGAATGCCTGGGTTGATTACATTCTAGTGAATGCTGCAGGCATTCAGGAAGATGGTCTGTGGTTTGGGGTTCTCTGATACCATATTAAAAAATAGCAGAGGTTGAATGTATGTTATTGTCTTACTGCTCTGTGATTGGAGCAGGCTTATCTGAGGCCTCCATGTAATTCTGCCATTCTAAAGAGGGATTTGGTTCAGTAGAGTACTCAAAGGAAGTGAAAGTTGCTTCTGATGTTAAATCCAGCCTGACTGGTGTCTGGGAGAACAGAGGTGCAATGTTAGGTCAGTGGTGGAGCACAGAAAGACAAGAATTTAGGAGTTTTGTGTGGGGCTCCTTAATGGGGGGGGGGGAGGTGGTGTGGTGCATAGCTCTTGTTTTGGTAATGATTAAAATTATTGTATTCAGCTGCAGTGTGGGGAGCCTCCTTTATCCCTTTTTTCAAATGTTTTCAAACCCAGGCTCAGTTCAGGGCATGCATGCTAACCCTGCACAGGCATTTAAGTCTGCATGCTTTGAAGAGTGTATCTCAAATGCTTCCAAGCAGCCTTTTCCTTAAACTGTTGATGCACTGCAGGTATTTTGTATTGCAACTTGAAATCCAGCTCATGTAGCTGGATTGTACGTGCTGTGAAGCTGCATTTGAAACCAGAAGCTATTCAGTCCTGACCTCCCTGCTGAAATAATAGTGCTTCCTTCTCCCTGTGTACCCAGCATTGTTAACACTGCTATAAAATTACCTTGGCAATTCACAAAGCTCCTTGAGTGACAAATTTGCAAGCTGCTTCTCTAGCTACAGCCTACCTTTGTGAAGGGTAAAGCTGTTAACTAGTCCAGTACACAGCTTCTCCTTTGGAGTCTTGGTTTTATCAGGTCTGGTGATGAAAGGTTAGATGCCCTGCCCTGTATTAATTGATTAATGCACTCAGAAAACGTTCTGAGCTGGCAGTCATTGTTCTGGAGCTCATGGACCTGAAGACAAGGTTTATAGGGTATGGTGAATGTGTCCCAACTCCTTCCCTCAGACTGAGGGTAAATATTATTGTGCTGGTAGCTGATGTCTTACTTATCTTGCTCTCATCTGCATCATCTTCCATCTTAACTGGCTCATCTCTTGGAGCTTGGAAACAGCTGTGGCAACACCCATGGGTTTGTGCATGTTGTGACAGTGTGTCAACAGTCAAGATGATCCTTGCTTAAAAGTTTGTACTTGCTTTGAATCTGGTATCTTGATTTCTTAATCTGTCAGATATATCAGAGCTCTGCTCTGTCCATCATCCCTGTCTTTAGCTGAAAACAGTTGGTTTCCTTTTCTTGGATGAGTCTTCTCAATGCTGGAATTAAGTGCTGAAGAGCCTTCTGCAGCTGATGAGGTGCTTGAAGCTGTTCTGGTTGTTACAACTTAATGCTGTTGCTGTCTATCTCAAGCAGTTTCTAACAGAATTAATTCAAGCACTTGGTCAGTACAAGGGCATGTTTCACAGTGTCCTGTTGGAATAAGGCAGTTGTGCTTTCCCAGGACAAGCCTCAACGCCCTGTCCTTGAAGCATCTTTTTTATGTCAAAGAGAAATGAATTTTGGATGGAAAGCCTGTGACCATGTACATTCATAATTTATAAGCTGACACAGACATTTTTCTCTGGCTTGCATCACTGTTGCAAGTCATCTGATTGCACTTAAGTTTACATAGCTGTATGACACCAACATACAGTCCCTGCTCAGTGCTGATAACATCAGACTACCTTCAGTTCTGTGCAGTGGGGGGCAAAACATTCTCAGAACTCAAAAAATGCAGCAGACAAAGCCAGGTCTCTGGCATGGATTTTTCTGATAGTGCAGATGTTCTTCCCTGTTGCTTGTTAGGACAGGCCTGCTCGTGTGATGGCAAACAGGAGCTGTTTTACTAGACTAAGAACATCAGCCTTGCATGCTAAAGGGCAAGTAAGCTGAGTGGTAGCTGTAAAGATGATAAAGTGCTATCCAGAGGGTAGGTGGATTATTCCTTTTCATGAGCTTCAGTAAAGATGCTGTGACCCATTCGGTTCACTGCTGTATCTTGTGGCTTGTGTGGAGCCAAGTGTTGCCAACAGCCACTGCATGGTTGTGTGAAACCAAGGTACCTTGCTCTCATGTGTTCACCTCTCTGTCTCAGAAGATGTTTTATCCCATAGGAGGGATTTATTCTTGTTTTTAATGTGGAAGAGACCTGACACAGGCATAACGGGTGGTTGGGGCTTTGGCATCTGGCTTCACTCCTGCCTATTTCTAAACAGCAGAGGACAAAATCACTTGAGTTGTTCCATCTTACATCTTGGACTTTTCCAGTTCATCACGTGGTTGTCCTTGGAAGGTTTTCTGAGGGGTGCCTGAAAGCAGCTCTGTTTTAGCCTTCTTGGGTTGTTTTCTTTTAATCCTGGGCCTAATAAACATGGGGGAGGAGACACGTAAATTCTCAGTCCCGTTTCTGACCAGCAAAGCTCCTGCATTTCCTGGTTTCTGAACAAAGAGCTCTGTGTCATGCCTTTCTTCAGGATTTCAGGTGGCAGCATGCTGGGGAGGGAGCTCTGCTCTGTTGAAAACTTACTGTAGCATGTTGCAGCATGTCAGTAATCAGGGCTGTAGTCTAAACAGCATCAAGGTGTGTTTTTTTCCTTATCTATGTCTGATGCTGTTGGCACATGAGCAACTAACTCCCTCTTTCTGGGCTTCTCAAAGGTATGATTCTTGTCAGCAGTGCTTGAATTTTGCCTTGCAGTCCATGATTTTACAAGGAAATCCACTGAGAATTAAGAATATGTATAGTGGAAACTAAATATTTACAAGACCCAACTACAGTGCATCCCTGTCTACTTACCTAAAAGTCTGTCAGTAGACCACCTCACTTAGAATGGGAGCTGTGTGCTACTAAAGATGAGGAGGACTTCCCTGATTTCAGAGGATCCTGGGATTAAGGGGTGGAAGTTTAAATTCTTCTGTGTAGTCCTGTTTTGCCAGTAGCTCCACTTGTTACTAATGGAGGAAAGAGGGGACTGGATAAAGTGTTCAGCAGATGAGTCAAGCTGACAAACTACCCAGTGAAACAGAACAGTGGTGGTGTTTCTGTTCACTCTGTCCCTAGCTGGATATGATGGCCAGCAGTTGCAGGCAGGAATTTCAAGTGCTGCTCAGACAGGTGCTGTCAGAATAAGTCAGTCTTTGCTGTTCTAGGTTGGATGGTTTTAGATAGAAGAATGAATCCAAATCAGAGGATGTTTGCTCCTGCTGCAGTTGCTCTATTAATACCTTGAACTTGTTAAATGTCACAGGGGTCCTGAGGTTTGTGGAAAGCATTCATGTTCTCAGCTCCATCAGGCTTTATCTAGCAAGGTATGTGCTGCTCTATGATGTTTCTGTCAGCTGAATATGTTCAATCTTGTTTCTGAGTGGTTTTACTATTTAGGTGTGGTGTGCTCTGCATGTCCCTGTTCTTCTAACATGAGTGATTATCTTTCTCTTCCAGGTGTCTAGTAAAACACAGGATTAGTACTTGGTGATGCTTATGGTTGGCTGAAGTCTGGGTAGGTTTGGCAGGCTGGTTATGTAAGTGTGAAACTGCTGTTTCTTCTGTTGGATCAGCCTGCTCAGCAGTGATGGCGAGGCTGCTGCATCTAATAGGCAGGTGCCCAGCAGGCTGAGGCAGGGATGGTTGTCTGGCAGGAGGAGTTCTCAGTGGGATGCAAACCTGGATCCAGGTGAATCTGCAGGCACTGGACAGGCATGTAGTGTCTGAACATGGAATGTACAAAGACTTCAGGAGCATGTTTGCTTAGGCTGGGTTGATCCTGCTGGATTGTGAAGCTTTGGCAAGCAGAACTTTCCCTGTACTATCTCAGATGTTGCTGCTATAGACTGTCCTGTATATTGGACGTGAATTGTAGTGATGCTTTGGTGTAGCTGAAGCCCTCCAAGGTAATTCCTTGGGGAAGGAGGATGGGGGGTGAGGGACTGCTCAGGGACTTTGGGGTAGCTAGGAAGGCACTGCTGAGTGTGAAAGCTGGAATGCCTGAGACAGACACTTGAAGATTCCCCTTTCCAGTGTGCAGTACCTAAACCCTGCCTGTTTAATTACACCCTTGGAAAACTTCCTTATGCCTCTGGGAAGTTGACAGGAGTTTAGGAGAGATGTTCTGACCTATCAGCTTAGGCAAGGTTAGTGAAATCAACTTGCCTTTAAACTTGAAGAAATGCTCTTTTGAAAATCTCTGTATGGATGCCTTCCACGTGGCAGAGCTGTAAGAGAATCTCCTGCTTCTGAGCTCCAGCTGGCAAGGTCTGTAACCTGAGGTACATAGGAAGGAGCTCAGATTCTTCTTCACCAAGACTGCTCTGGCAGCACTTCCCTTCAGGTTATTGCTGTTCCTGTCCATAAACTCCTTCCCTTGGTCTGTGTGTTCTGTGCTCAGCCCTCAGTGAGGGTGCATTACAGAACTGACTTAGCAAGTGAAGCTCCTTCACAGTATACACTTTCCTGCTGACAAAGCACACTGGGGTTCAACTTCTGGAAAGAGCAGAAGCTTGAAATCTCTGCAGTCTGCCTGCTGGTCCTGGGTAGGTTGGTCTGGCCTTGGCCACAAGGGCAGGATTTTAATTTTTGGCTAGCTGTCTCTATGCAAGGATTGTGCCTAATCTTATGCTAGAATAGTGTCTTCCATGTAAATCATTCTGTTCTGCCCGTGTGGTGGTTGGGAGAGGCTGTGTTCCAGCTACCTGCTTGGTTTCTACATAGTGACAGGAATCACAGTCCCTAGGAGGGAGAAGACTCTTACTGCGCAGGGGAGTGGCAAGTGACAGAGGTGGCCCTGAGAACCTGACTCCATGGAGTTAGGCTGCTGTTACCAACCCCAGCAGTGTAGCTGCTTGCCCTCATCCAGAAGGCAGTGTGTTGCAACATGTGTCGTGCTTTTAAAGGATTGCAAAACGGGATCCACAAAGCCGAGATGATGAACGCATCTTGATGCAGAGCTGTTGGCAGGCCTGATACACACTGTGTGGGGGGAAGTGTGGGTGAGGAGGGATGCAACTTTCTCAAGTGTTTGGTGGGCAATTTTCCCTTTTACTGCAGATGCTGGGAGTAAGATTAGATAAAACATGGCAAATTCCAGCTTCAGTGAAAGTGGCCCATAGTCTTACTGTTGTGTTGGGGTTTTTTTCTTCTTTTTCTGGGACTCAAACAGGGTCTTTGCTGCTGCCAGGAGGAGTGGGGGCTAGCTGTCAGTGTCCTTTTCTTCCTCAAGTGACCCTGTCATTGTTACTGGAAGGCATGAGATTTCCTGCTCCACCCTGCCAGGGTTCAATTGCTGTCACCAAGCTGTAATGGAGTATCAGGGAACACTCAGCCAACATTTTTTTAAGCTGCCTTGTAGGTGCACAATGTAAAGGGAGCTTTTGTACCCCAGGTAACCAGTAAATAGAATTAGGGTGCCTGTTGGCTTCCTTCCTGGCTTTCTTGAGATACAAATCAAAGTAAGCACAAGGTTAGCTTCTTGTGAGAAGAAATTAGGCATTTCCTGGATTGGGTAAAGCTGGGAATCCATTGCTAAAATCAAGCCTGGAAATGCCTTAGCCATGAGACCACCAGTTCCCTACTAGGGGTAACAAGGAAGGGCCTGACAATTCCTGCAGAAGTTTCCCTACTGTGAGTGGTGAAGCAGTTGAGGGAGGAGGAAGCATCTTTAGGGAGAAGTGTTATCTAGGCAAGAGAAGGAAAGAGAGAAATATTCCTGTTTTCCTCTGTGTGAGGTAGGAGAAGGAGTTGTTTAAATAGTAAGGGTTTCTTTTATGAACAGTATCAGTGTTCTTGCTGTATGTTCCTGACAGGAAAAAAGGACTAGGATCTGACACAGCATTTTTGGAGAGCAAGGAGTGGTATGGTAGCATTGAGACCTCAAAAGGCTCTTGAAGACCACCTTTCCCCCACACCCCCTGGGTTATGTCTCTGGTGGAACTCAAGCTGTGCCCACCTGTTTGGGTTTCAGAAGCTGAACCATGTCAAAGCTGACATGGTTCTACCACAGGACTGCAGTAGGTACTTCACCCAGGCAGCTCTTCTCAAATGTATCTTGCAGATGAACTCTCTTCTCCCTGGGGTGGATGTGTTCAGCTGAGGCATGGCTGAACTCTCAAAATTCCCCCACTCAAATTGCATGTAGAATTACCCCAGTCTGTCTCTTGTGATGGACTAATGTAATACTGGAGATGGACAGAAGGGTGAATGCTTCAGGAGTGGTTGTCATCTTTCAAGCTGCCACCTCTAGCTTCTTGCAGCCTTCCCCAGCAGCATGGAGCTGATGCTGGCATCTCACCACTTACTGTTGTCAGCAGCAAACCAGGGAATAGGTCTCTGTATTGAGTGTCTCCAGGGAGCGTGGTGCTTTTTGAGGACATCTCAGGAAGGGCTTCCTTTTGTGCTGGAAGTTAATTTTAAATATAAACTTGGATCTCGCTGAATCAGGCGGTGTGGGCCTCCCCTGTTGTCACAGGAAGCTTTCTCCCAACCCATGGTCCATTGAAACCTGCTCTTGACCCTGCAGTCCCCCAGGGACTGTCTGTACAAGTAGTAACTTATGGGTTGGGGAAACACAAGTGGATTTTTTTCTTCCTCCTTTACAGTTGAGTTCATGCGAGTTGCAGAATGACAGAAGGATTCATGCTTGTCCTACTCATGAACTTGGCTAACAAGTGGGACGTGGTATTCCTGCTTTTTCACTGTCAGAACAAGTCACAGTGACTTCCAAGTCCTTTCAGTAGCCTGTCAGGGGAATTTTGTGAGCTCACGGCTATCCATGGAGCAAGCAGACTTCCAGGCTTTCTGTGGCTTTTTGAAGAACGTGCTTGAAGCTTTATCTGGAAGTCCGAGGGACAGAACAAGTGCTGCCATGTGGCTTTGTTTCCCAGAACCTTTTGATTTCCTTTGTGACACTTAAATCCCAGCTGAGATGATCTTGGTGGGAGTGGTTGGTCAGGGAAGTGAAGTCGTCTTTTAAGTATGTTTCCTCCTTCCTCTGGTTCTGAAGTAAATAAGACAAAAGAGCAGCTGTTACAGGGTTTCAGTACTGAACCCATCAGAGGGCAAGGAACTAATCCTTCCTTGGAGAATTAGCGCCGAAGGGGGAAGCCAAAACTAATACATGGAAGGAAAGGCTGGGATATGGGGTGAGTTTGTTCTCTTTCCCAGCTTGCTTTATCAGTGGGATGTTGTGTTGCAGCAATAAAGTGGTTCTAGGAAATAAAACTGTATTGTATGTAAATCTTCAGATGCTGAGCTATTCTAATGCTGTAAAAATGGTTAAAAAAACCCCTAAACCTCAACCCTCATGACAGCTCTGCTCTGTGTGTGGCTTTTTATCCCCTCTAACAGTGCTGTCAAAGTCCTTCATCCCTGGAATAAAATGGTAAACTTCCAAATACTGGGCTCACTGGGGTAGTTCAAGCCTTTGTCCTGTGAGCTTTAGGTGTGAATGTCTTGCCTGCAGCCCGGGCTTGTGATAAGTGCTGGACCTGATGCTTTGTGACAAGCCATCTGTCAGGGAAGACAGCAGCAAACTAACTCCAGTCTCAGTTGTAGCGAAATGTCTTTCCGGAAGCCTTATTCATTAGTCTCAAAGTGACTTAAACTGAGCCTCAAGTAATCCAGCTTTGCTGTGCCAGCACTTAACGTGAGTTTCCTGATGCCCTCTTGAAAAGCAGAACAAAACAGTTTAAGTTAGTAATGCCTGCCTCTGGTTTCCTTTCAGGTGAATCATGATTCCAGTCACTGAACTGCGCTATTTCGCTGACACCCAGCCGGCGTACCGCATCCTGAAGCCATGGTGGGACGTCTTCACGGACTACATTTCCATAGTGATGCTGATGATTGCAGTGTTTGGAGGGACGCTTCAGGTCACCCAGGACAAAATGATTTGTTTGCCCTGTAAATGGATTACCAAAGACTCTTGCAATGACTCAGTCAGAGGCTGGACACCCACAACCCCAGAGCGTACCTACTATAATTCTAGTCTTGTTCCCTCTACTGATACCGGGCCTACGGGGATCCGATATGATTTGGACCGGCACCAGTATAACTATGTGGATGCGGTGTGTTATGAGAACCGTCTTCACTGGTTTGCCAAGTATTTTCCTTATCTGGTGCTGCTGCATACTCTCATCTTCCTGGCTTGTAGCAACTTCTGGTTCAAATTCCCAAGGACCAGCTCCAAGCTGGAGCATTTTGTGTCTATTTTGCTTAAGTGTTTTGACTCTCCGTGGACAACAAGGGCGTTATCGGAGACGGTGGTGGAAGAAAGCGATACCAAGCCAGCATTTGGGAAAATGAATGGCTCCATGGACAAGAAATCCTCCACAGTCAGTGAGGATGTGGAAGCCACTGTTCCCATGCTGCAGAGAACAAAGTCTCGAATTGAGCAGGGGATTGTGGACCGGTCTGAGACGGGTGTCTTGGACAAAAAGGAAGGTGAACAGGCCAAAGCACTCTTTGAAAAAGTGAAGAAGTTCCGCACACATGTGGAAGAGGGAGATATAGTTTATCGCCTGTACATGAGACAGACCATCATCAAAGTGATCAAGTTCATTCTGATCATCTGCTATACTGTTTACTATGTCAACAACATAACGTTTGACGTTGACTGTAAGGTGGACATTGAGAGCCTGACGGGCTACAGGATGTACCGCTGTGCTCATCCTTTGGCCACCCTCTTCAAAATCCTGGCGTCTTTCTACATCAGCTTAGTGATATTCTATGGCTTGATCTGCATGTACACGCTCTGGTGGATGCTGAGGAGGTCGCTCAAGAAATACTCCTTTGAGTCCATCCGGGAGGAGAGCAGCTACAGTGACATTCCTGATGTGAAAAATGACTTTGCTTTTATGCTCCATCTGATCGATCAGTACGACCCGCTGTACTCCAAGCGCTTTGCTGTCTTTCTGTCCGAGGTGAGTGAGAACAAACTGCGGCAGCTGAACCTCAACAATGAGTGGACTTTGGAGAAACTGCGCCAGAGGATCACCAAGAACTCCCAGGATAAGCTGGAACTGCATCTTTTCATGTTGAGTGGCATTCCTGACACAGTCTTTGACCTCATTGAACTGGAGGTCTTGAAGCTGGAGCTTATCCCTGATGTCACCATTCCCCCAAGCATTGCTCAGCTCACCAGCCTTAAGGAACTGTGGCTCTACCACACAGCTGCCAAAATTGAGGCTCCAGCCCTTGCCTTCTTGAGGGAGAATTTGAAATCTCTCCACATCAAGTTCACAGACATCAAGGAGATTCCTCTTTGGATTTATAGCCTGAAGACACTAGAGGAGCTTCATCTGACAGGGAATTTGAGTGCTGAGAACAATCGGTACATTGTTATAGATGGATTGAGGGAGCTGAAGAGGCTGAAGGTGTTAAGATTGAAAAGTAACCTCACCAAGCTGCCACAGGTGGTGACAGATGTTGGTGTGCATCTTCAGAAGCTTTCCATCAACAACGAGGGCACCAAACTCATTGTTCTCAACAGCCTTAAGAAAATGGTCAACTTAACAGAGCTTGAGCTGATCCGTTGTGACTTAGAGCGCATTCCTCACTCAATCTTTAGCCTCCACAATCTGCAGGAGATAGACCTGAAGGACAATAACCTGAAGACCATTGAGGAAATCATCAGCTTCCAGCACTTACATCGTCTCACTTGCCTTAAACTGTGGTACAACCACATTGCCTACATCCCCATGCAAATAGGCAACCTAACCAATTTAGAGCGCCTTTACCTGAACCGTAACAAGATAGAGAAGATCCCTACCCAGCTCTTCTACTGCCGAAAGCTTCGGTACCTGGATCTCAGCCACAACAACCTGACTTTCATACCACCAGACGTTGGACTTCTCCAAAACCTGCAGAACCTGGCAGTGACAGCCAACAGGGTAAGTGAGCCAGGAGCTGAGCACCCCTGTGTAACTGGCACTTCTGTTGCCTGCGTGATGGAACATGCTGCAATGGTTTGTGAAATACTCCTGGCACTACTGTTCTATCTTAAATTCTCAGGCTCTCCCTGGTGTTTATCTAAGGTGAAACATTGCAGATAACTCCAGGGACAAGCCTTTCTTCCAGCAGCACTTGTTCTGTAGGGCTTAACAGTGAAATGGCTTGAGTGGCAATTGGAGGCTGTTTGGATCCTGCCAGTCGGCTCTTTCTCAGCAGTTGTGAGCTTGTAGCTGAGGAGCTGTAGTTTTAGGTTTAAATGTGTAGTTCTAGATTACCTACTCAGATGGAGTACATACTTTGCTTTGCTTATAGCACTCTGTTATCAGGGACTGCTCTATATTGTGGTTTATGGTGTATACTTTTTGAGATGCTGGATATGGATAGACTTACAGAAAATGTTTTTTTAAGCTCTGACTTCTCCACTGTGCTGTCATTCCACAAAGGTAGGTGACTTTGTGGAAGATTGTTCTCTCTCCAGTATCCTTACTCCTGGCAGTGAGCTAAACCAGGTGTATCACCTGGCAGTCAGATTTGAAAGTGTGAAGTGTGGCAATTCCTTGGCTTTCAGCAGTCAGGGAATATGATGGCTGAAACTTGCTTGTGTAATCCCAGTTAAGTCTAAATCTTGCCTGTCCAAGTCTAAGTGGGAGTGACAGAGGTGCTATGCTGTCCCGTTACCACAAGCTTGTTTCTTGGCTTGTGTTGGAGGCCATTCATTTGCTTAAAGCAAAATGTACATGTGGGGTTTTTTTTTTCCTGAATCTTTGTTCCTGGGATTAAGGATGCTCCTTACCATGAGATCAGTCTGGGACTGTGCAGGCTGGTGTGCTGGGATGTGCTGAGCTGAATGTCTCACTGAAACTTTGATTCATTCTGCCTGTGAATTCCTGGGAGGCTCTCTTTCTTTTGGAGTTTACAGCCTCAAGCTGCAAAAGGCTCTAACATAACTACAAATTGCAAACAGATCTAATTAGTGGCTTCTGGGTTCTTTGGGGAGCACACAGTAGAATTGTCCTGGAGCAATCCTAGTCTGTTGTCACATATCACGATCCTGACTGCTATTGGCACGACGTATTTGTAACAGAACCCTGTCAGATTGCCTGTGAGAGGCAGGCAGAGCAGCTCGTGTGTGGTTTGGCTTTTCACAGGGGAAACACTCTCAAACCAAGCATTTAATTGCTGGTGCAGCTCAGCGTTGCACAGCGTCCCTCAGACGCCAGCCAGGGTTTTGCAGCTTGTGTTTGCAGGTTCAAGTCTGCGTTGTGTCACTGAAGAGCGATGGCAGACAGGCAGCAGCTGCTCAGCTGTCCCAGTTCAATAGCTCTTCACCCAGTTTGCCCAGCATGAACAGACTGGGTGGCTGTGCATCTCTTTATATGGGTGGCCTAAGCTGTGGTAAAGTGAGAAGGAAATGTGTGCACACCACAAAGCTAAAAGTGAAAATATTTTCTGGGCGCAAGTGGAGCAGTTTCTGAGGATGGCATTAACCAAAGATGAGGGAGCTTTAAAGATTCTCAAGCTGTTGTTCAGAATTTGGCTAATTCTGTGCAGTTGTCTTCTGGTAACCTTTGTAACACAGCTTCCTGAGGTTTAATCTGCAGCGTATCCTCTGCAGTCTTGGGGTGGAGCCTCTTCTGGATGGAAAGGAGTTGGAGGCAGCTCCATTTTCTGCAGCTGCAAGGTGGCACCACCCATTTCTCTGGAACAAAAAAACCACCCAACAAAACTAATGCAGGAGGAAGGTTGGAGCTGCCTCCCCCCACTGTGTTCTGAAGCAGAAGGCTGTGAGGACCCAGCGGAACACTTAAGCTCTTTGCGTTACCTTCTGCAGGTGCCTGGGCAAGGCCACAGTTGCCCTGGGGTTCTGACAGCCCAGTTACTTCCAGTAACAGTGACAAGGGCTGGTAGGCTGGCCTTTCCCGAGGCCAGGAATTATTTCAATGTCCTCTCCTAGCTCAGCAGAGAGTGGAGACTTCTGGAATTGGCTGGTGGTAGTGTGCCATTCTGGGAAGCAGAGCTGTGTTACAGCACACTGCTTCCTTCCTAAACCAATCCTTATTTTCAAGAGTCTGTGATCACTTGATTGCATGTTGCTGTTTGCAAAACACTTGTGGACAATGCCTGAATTGAACTGTCTTTAATTAGTCTGGTGGTTGTCTTGGCTTTTGCTTGGTTTCCAGCTCATTCAGAACTGATTACAGGCTAATTTAGCCATGAATGATATTGTACCTAATTTAAGTGTTTAAAAAGACATGGTTGTGTTTAAAGGCAAATGATAGCCTCCAAGATGAGCCTTTGAATTAAGGGAAGAACATGGAGTTGCTCTGTTTAGTTCATAGCCTAGTGTTTGTTAAACCTTTGCCATATTACTTTCCTAGAGGTTCTTTGGGAGGACTGGACTATTAAAAGGCTTCAATAGAAAAAAGCCTTATTAAATTAGTGACTCATGGATACATGAAGGTGGTGGGAAAGCAAACAGCTGGTGGCTTCATTTTTTCTTTTGGCTGCATTTTGGCACTGTGGGGAAAAAAGCCCAAACCCTGTGCTTTGGAGTCTAGCAAGTCCTTGTAGCACTTCAAAGCCCTACAGAATTGATGGAAGAATACTCCCAGTGCTCAGAGCCTGGAGACACTGTAACCTCTGCTCTTGTTTCTGCAAAACTAGGAGTACTGACTAAATCCAGTCTTTACAGTGTTCTGTATAACACCAGTTGTGCAGTGGGCACGTAAAGCAATGGGCTATGATGCAAAGATGATATAAAGGGGTTGGGATGGAAAGAAGCTAATACTGATGGGAGCATGTGACAGCATAAGCCAGCTGTGAGCGGGTTTCTGGTCCTCTAATCCTGTTCTTGGTGATGTTTTCTGCTTCTCTGCAAGAGATCATTGCTGATCTTTTGTAACTAATACAACAGACTGAAAGAGGAATCCATACAATCACAGTGCAGTGGCTTACTTTGGGAATAGCCCTTATGGTGGAAAGCAGGAGGAGCTTGCTCAAGGGAGACAAGTACATGATTGAAAACAGTGGTCTGTTTTAAACCTTGAAGCACTGTGTGGGCTTGTTGGTGTCTCATGACCGTGTGGCCTGCTTGCTGGTGACTTTGCCCATGACTGGTTTCTCTTTCTTTTCAGATTGAGTGTCTCCCACCAGAGCTGTTCCAGTGCAGGAAGCTGAGAACCTTGAACCTGGGGAACAATGTGCTGCAGTCACTCCCATCCCGGGTTGGAGAGCTGACAAACCTGTCGCAGATAGAGCTCCGAGGGAACCGCCTGGAGTGCCTGCCTGTGGAGCTGGGAGAATGCCCTCTGCTGAAACGCAGTGGGCTTGTGGTAGAGGAGGACCTGTTCAACACACTGCCCTTGGAAGTCAAAGAGCGGCTGTGGAGGGCAGACAAAGAGCAAGCTTGAACCCCTGGCAAAAGGGAAAAGGCTCTGACCAACTAGAAGGAAACAAAAGGCCATTCCAGTCCCTTTTTTCCCCAGATCCTCCCTTTTCTCCCCTCCGATCACTACCAGACTAGCCAAGGAGTCCCTAAACAAACATGACCCTGAATTGAGGTGGCTTCTTGCCTGAGATGCAGGATGGGGGAGGCTTGGGGTCAGGAGGAGGATCAAGACAGATTAGTCAGCCTTGGAGCGAGGGGCAGTGGGAGTAAGAGGTGTTGCTGTTCTGGACAGGAAGGGGGTGAGGTGGATGGTGCTGGTGAGAAGAAATAACCTTTGAATGGAGGGGAAAACAAAAACGCAGGGATTGCTGCAAATGGGGCTTACACATGTCAGGGACTGAGTGTGTCCAGTGTTCTACAAGCAAAGATCAAGAGACCAGGAAACCTCTTGAACATCCATCTCTGACTCGTAGAACTGTTCCCCTCTGACTTGGGGATTCAGTCAGTGAGGCCCCACCATGGAGCAGATAGGATACAGACAGCTGATTTGATCTAGATGCTGGCATTGCTATTTGGGGGATAAACTTCTCAGACATCAGCTTGAATGCAGGATCTCTTTTTGTCTTTTTTTATTAATTGTCTTTCTCCTTTGCACTCCACACCTTCTCCTCTGCCCTGGAGAAGGAACCAAACCCCCAAACTCTATCTGCTCTTTTATTTAAGATTGCACTATTTTAACAACTTCAAGACACTTGTGTTGATGAGTAGATCACTAGCATCCTTCTCCAGCTGCTGTGCTGGAGGCACTAACTGACGTCATTCCAGAGCTTTAGCCTGTTCTGAAATGGATGGTTGTAGCACAAGTAGAAGATTTGGATAAAAAAAACAGTTGGACTGTCTAATCTGCTCTCCTGGCAGCTCTGATTTGCTTCAGGATCTGGCTTTTAAAAAGTTTTTAAGCTACTTTTTAATTCCTGGTATTTTGTCATGTATCAAATACGAACATACAACTGGCCAGTGTGTTGGAGTCTCCTGGGGTTGGTGGTGGTAGGAAGAGGAACACCCAGGTTTCTTCCTCACCTCTTGCCTGCTGTGCCCCCGCTCCCCTTAAGTTGCCAGATGCTTTGCTGGTGTTTTTCATGAACACAGTCTACAGAGCTGCTTGATGGTTCTTTTCTGTTGTCCTCCTCACTCTAACAGCTGTCAGTTCCTGTTAGACCTCTTGACCTAAATAAGAGGCTAATGTCGATTGGACTTGGTGCTGGAAAAGAAACCTGTCCTCCAGTTTCTTCCCCTTTTCATTCCCTTGGCATTAAGGAGTGGTGTGAGAATCCTCTGTGGACTGAGCTCCTCTGGATCCCTGGAACAGAGCAGTGTTTATTGAAACAAGTCTGACCTGTTTGGTATTGTTTGGGGGGAAAAAAAAACCCAAACCAAAACCCAACAAGCCAACCTTCTGCCCTGGCAGAAGTAGATGGCTTGTAATAGCTCCTGATAATCATGTCCTTAAGGTGGGGTGGTTCAGGTGTGCCCGCAGTACACCCTTATGCTGCTCTTTTCCATCAGGAGGAGACTCGTGTACCCTGCAGGTCCTGGTTGTGATACTGGGTATCAGACCAGCAGGTTGGCTCCAAGGTGGAGTGCTACAAGCTGAGGCATGAGAAGTTGGGAGCCTCCCTGGGTACAGAAGGGGAAGCAGCAGCCATCTCCACAGTGATTCCTGGCAAGCGGCCGGGGAGCGCCCTGGCTTAGCAGCTTGTGGTGATCCCATGGGTGTTGTGGCAATAAGGCACGCTGTGGCTTTCTTCATCAGCTGTAAGATATCAAATATATACACTAAACGTGCTGAAACCATGAACAATGTTCACTGGGCTCTGGATTTGTTGATGTTCAGATGCTTAAATAAAGCTACATTAAAATCCAGGAGATCTGTTTATAAAACTGCTTTTAAGAAAGATGTAAATTCTGCCTCCCTTAGTCCATTCATCATGAAAAGTATAAACAGTCCAGGGAATAATATAATTAAATCTCCTTATCTGGAAGGCAAGGTACTGTAAAAGCCCTTCTTGTTTCTAACAGGGTTAGTGGCTTGAAATTGTGTTAGGGTTGGGGCCGCTGCTGAAAGGATGGGGAAGTGCTGATGCTTCTTGGCTTGTACTTGTTGTGTTTGCACGAGTGTTTTGGAACATCAGAAAGGACAGAAAATGCTAGGTGGGCTTAATGCTTCTGAAGCAAAGCAGGAATGGCTTCAGGGTTAGCTACAGTAGTGATGTTTTCCAGTTGGTTCCTCATGGTGGGTGTGGGGGCTGTTTGGATTGTGAAGGAAACTTTGGGTTTCCCCTCCTCTGTGCCAAAAGATAGTCCTGGGGAGTAATGGCTACTGAACAGAGGCTTGAACTCTGTATTCAAGGCCACTGGGTAACTGGTTTGCAGTGCACCTGTTGTAGGGTAGGCAGGCCTGGAAGGGCAAAGCACCTTGCAGAATTGTCACCTAGCTGACAGGAGCAGAGAGATTTCTCCTGTCTGCCTAGATTGCTGTAAATGAGTGCTTTGCTGCTTGATTCCAGATGTGATCCTGGTTATACAACCCAACTTTACACAGCTAGGTTAGAAGTTTCTATAAGCAGCTTCCCAAAGTATGCTGCAGTGCTTCTGGAAGCTCATGAGCTTCACGAATGGCCATGTATCTCAGTGCTGAGTCCATGGGACGTGTGGGCATCAGGTTATTCTGCTAGAAGTCAGAGACTGTCTCTAACTTCTCATCTAATAACAGACCTATAGTTCTGTCGCTTGCTGGATAGAAATTGCCCTATGCCTGAGTTCTACAAAGCAATTATAAGACAGGCCAGTATTGATCATGCATGAAAACACTAGCTTTGTGCAGCTCTTAACAATAGTCCAAGCTCAATTTTTGCAGTCATGGCTGCTAAGGCTTGAGATAGCTTAAATTGGGATGAGCAGTCTGATAACTCCTTGTACCAGAAACACAGGTGGCACAGAAATAACACTGCCACCCTGGAAGAGCAATATGTATTATTTACTCATGATAACGTGCTTCTTGGTCTTCCCTCAAAGAGATGCTGGTTCTAGAGTCTCAGTCTTGTATGATGAGATGAAAGAAGCTTTAGAACTTCAAAGATAGGGTCTAAACCGTGAGGTCCTGAATGTATTTACTGCTCAGGACTCCTGCAAAACTCAACCCACAGCGGAGTGAGTCACCCACTTCCCATACTTGTCTGGATGGCTCAGTCTGAGGGATGAGCTTACACCAACAATCCTTCCTCGTTTGCCAATCTCCAGTCCATGTACATGACACGTTTTCCTCTAAGTTTCCATCAAGCTGAAGTTCAGCAGTTTTATTTCAGAGACTGATCTGTATGTTCAGAAAAAAAAGTTCAACTTAAGCAGACAATCAGTAGTCTGGTCAGTGTCCTGTTCTCCTGACAGGCTTTTCAAAGCACTCTGTAGTACCAAACCAGATTATTTATTAGCTATTAAACCATATAAAGACTTGAATTAAACCCAACTATTCCCCTAATAGCACTTCTGAGCTGAATGAGTTCTTGGAGCCCCTGTAGATCACAAGCAAGGACTGAAGGTTAGTGAAACTGAATCCTACCTTTCCTGCTAAATACCCCAGAAAGTACTAAGTTGTGACTAATTTTTTTGAACCAGCTGAAAGACAAGGAACACCAAACCCATTAACTGTGTTGACTCTTGCTGTATGTCTGTAACTATGCACTGGAATGTTAGCTGAAGTTGTTCTTTCAGAATGCTTCCTGATTTTTAATATTTGGTCCCCAGTTAATTCAGCAGCTGGAATGACTTTACCCTGCCTGTCAGGATGGTTAAATAGCTGTTACAGGTATCTTTCATCATGTGGTGTCCTTTGGGATTAATTGTCACTTCCTGATATTATCCTACCTCACTTTTTTATTTTTTCTTACTACCATTTATAGGCTCCATTTAACTCCAAGTAAGTTCTTGCTGTTCATTGC
Organism: Hypotaenidia okinawae; assembly: GCA_027925045.1. Taxonomy (NCBI): domain Eukaryota; kingdom Metazoa; phylum Chordata; class Aves; order Gruiformes; family Rallidae; genus Hypotaenidia; species Hypotaenidia okinawae. The sequence goes on along the minus strand of BSDF01000019.1, from coordinate 9,345,854 downwards.
CATAAATAGTATTTTGGTGGCTTTCTGTTGCTGAACCACACTGAGACGCTCTTTTGCTTTTGTTTTTGTTTTTTCCTCTGTACCAAATGAGTCTAGGAATTCTGAGAACAATAACACATCCTTTGTAAGGAATGAGGTGTATGGAAAAAAAGCTTCAAGCATTATGGATTCAACAGCTGTGACACTGTTTCCTTTCCTTGGTTTTTTTTTTCCTGCTTTGGAAAGGGACTTGCATGGTTGGAATTCTTTGGAGTGTTTTTTTGGTCCTCCTTCAGGGGAAAAGTAACTTTATTTTCTCATTTATAGCAGTGCCTTCTCTAGAGATACATTAATCTAACTTCTCCACAGAGGCACTTGCTCCTTCAAGTGTGTTTGTAACGGTGTCTGAAGCCAGCACTTCCCTCAGATCCTTTTTCTTTCAACCATGGAGAGAGATTTTTTTTAACTTCTGGCATGACTCCCCACTGACAAACAACATTGTCAGACTGTAAACAGCAGCATCACCTCCTCTGACATGATCCCTAAGGTGAGGCTGTGTGAATGCTTAACTAGTATTGCCTGAACTTCACTTGGATTTTTGATTATATTTTTTTTTCCTTGTTGCATTTGAAAATCACTTCCCCCTCTCCACTGCTTGGCCACACAGTGGTTCCAGTCCTTTTAATAAGCACGTGCCAAACCAGTGTGAGTTTTCTGCCCTACCTGCATTCTAACAGTGCATGCAGCACAACTGGAACTGGGCAGGAGTGTTTTTTGACTGGGACCTTTCTCCCTCCAGCTCCAGTGGTAGGTTAATACTGCTTCAGCAGTATGAAATCCACCAGAAATCTCATCTCCAAAATCCCTTTTCCAAAGTAGCTGTATGTGAGTTGCTGGATCCCAGCAGCAAAGGTGACACCTTTGTGTGAATCCCCACAAAGAAAAAACTTAATTCAGGATTTCAGGAATGACTCTTCTTTCCCTCTTGTCTCCTTTAAAGGAAGTTTATGGAACAATGGGGGAAACTTTTTCTGCAGGAGACTTAATGAGAAGGGGGCTAATGAGCCTTAGTCATCTTTTACAGCTGACAGATGTCTCCACTTAAGTCAGAGGCTACTCATGGCTTAAATATCCTTCACTCCCATTCTGTAAATGTACCAGCAGGGTTGTGGTTTGGCACCTGAGCCCTGTGACTTGGTGTAACCTCTCAGAACCATGACATTTGCTTTGTACCTGGGATTGTTGGGGCAGCTGATCCACAGCACCTCCACCTTAAGCACTGAAGGCTGCTATTGTTTTCTCTGAAAGACTTGTAAGACTGGACACTTTAATGGAATAAAAGTTTTAATTTTTAATTTGCTTTTTTCCTTTTTATGTCTGTTTTCTGTACTCAGAGGCACTTGGCCTTTCATCATCTTGCTTTTCAGAAGACAAAATGTTAATAATTCCAGCTATTGTGTAGGATTACTGGGGGTTTTTAACTCATCACATGAGTCTTTGTGGATTATGACATTTCTTTATGAATAAGCAAAAAGTAGGTGTACAGCAAAAGACATCCTGCTTAGTGATGAGCCCAGACTGCCTTGAGTGCTTCATAATGTTAACAAACAGCTGAAGTGGTTTATGTTGCCAAATATAAAACTATTGGGACATTGTCTTGTGTAGCCCCAGAGAAACTCAGCTGGGTTTTCAAAATGCACATTGTGCTCCCCTTCCCTTGGAAAGGGACTGCAGGGGATGGGGAAAGCTGCCTGTTGCCATAGAAATGGTGCCTTCAGCCAGCTATGGGTAATGAGTTGTTTAGGTGTTTCCCAGTTGGCTGCACTCCACACACTTTTCCAACTGGAAAGGCTGGTATGTAACATCTTCCCTAATGGGGCATGTTGGTGATGTGTTCTAGAGAATCACTTGGTAACTTCTGAAGATGGTTTGAGTTCGTCCAGCCTATTTACTGTGCAGAAAGGTCTTTCTGTTGTGCTCTGCCTTCCCTTGCTTTCTTTGTCCCAAGGATACACAACCACAGTGATGATGTCCCCACTTAGGGCACAGAAGATGTGCACAGGCTGAGACAGATGAAGGGTTGTAGCCTGAGCTGCTGCTTGTTGCCATTGATGGGTTTTAATGAAACACTTAGCGGGACCAATCCAAGAAAGGAGTGGATGAAATTCCCCTTGTCAGCCATGGCTCACTTGGGCCACAGCACCTTCTGGGGAGGATCTACCAGCTCCTTGAATAGCTGAGCAAAAGAGAAGGATGAAAGGTACCATCAAAGAACACCGGTGTGTGCTGGGCTCCTGGTGGGGACAGAGCCCGTGGGTAAGAACTGATCTGTCCTTTGGAAAAAGACTTGATCTTCATCATTCCAAATTTTCTGCATAGCTCACCAAAATGTATAACGATGCAGTGGAGGCAGCTGGAGCTGTATGGGCTTTATTCCAGTAAAATCCTCTAGCCCAGCTGCACCGTGAGCCTTTCACCTCACTGACTTGTGAAGAAAGTAACCAACCCTCTGAGATTTACATGTTGGTGGCAGTGATGATTCTCTTGCTGAAAACTTCAGTTCTGAGGCTTCTGATAACTTGAAATGACTGCCCATGCAGGGGAAAACAAAAGTATCCCAGTATCTATTCGATTTTAAACAGATGCTAATATCTTATTTAACACAATTCAAGTCTTGTTACTGTTCCTGTGCTCCCTGTTTCTCATTAAATCCTCCTGACTCTTGTTCCTGATCACATCAAAGTCTTCAGCAGAGGTGACAAGATCTAGCTGAAGCTTTCCCTTGCCTAATAACCCTTCCCTTGCCTAATAACCCTGGCAGCTTCCAGAGCAGCATGAGGGCTGAGCTACTTAAACTGGCTCTGGAGAGCTGGCAAGCTGGCTTGGTCCAACTGGGCTCAATGGGAACTCTTATCGAGGAGGAAACAAGGATAATCCTATTGCACTCAAAAAGGTGCTGGGAATGCTTGTACTTCCTCTGCTGTGGGGTTGTCCCTGTCCCAGCTGTTGCTTTGGTCCTGTACCTTTCATGCAGGCGTGGGATGGGCTTTGGCAGCCTCTGATGGACTCTGCCAGAAGTGCAGTTTTCTTGCAGAGCTGGCAAAAGAGGTTTCATATTCTGCCAAAGAGCTTCTGGAGCGGGAAGGGAAGGAGCAGGGGGTCACTTCCCACTTTTGTCCCAGTACATTCTACCTTCCTTATTTAAACTTACTGGAAGAGAAGGTATTTACAAAGATGACATCCTTTGTTTTGATTTTTATTTGGGGGGGGGGCATTATGTGGTGGGAGGGGGCTTTCCTCTTCTGAAAAGGTTTTTATGAGCCTCAAACAGAGCGTGTCTGGAGTGGGAAAGGACTCCTAAGGACAGGCACTGAGGAGCATTCCCGAAACAAGATGGGTTGGTTCCCCTAGTCCATGCAATCAGTTACTATTTTCTGGTACTTGCTGTGCTGTGTTTATGTTGCTCAAAACAATCCAGAGAACAGGAAAGCTGTGGTTTGCTGTCATGCACAGGAACTGAAGCAGCCTCTGAGGTCATCACATGTGCGTAAGGTGGGGAGTGAAGAAGATGATGTGCTGAATTGCTGGGGGAGGGAAAAAAGACTGGGAATGAGAAGTAGATGACATTAGGAATGCTGGAGGTAACCTGGAGAGGGGCTGAGGAGCAGCCAGGCAGTGCCTGCAGAAGGTGTGTTGCTCCAGGGTTGCTGCCTCCCAGGGAGGGGGAGATGGGTCTGGGATTTCTCCTACTGGTTGCACATCTTCCTTAAACATTTCAGCTCCAGCAGTAGGTGAGAGCCTGTTAAGAGGAAGGAGGAATTACATGATGATTTTTTTTTACAAGCTCTGCAGCACCAGAGGCTGATTGTTTAAATTCTGGTGATTAAATTCTCTTGCAAATATTAGCCTTTTAAACTACTGAATTTGTATCCTCCAGTGTGCAGAGAGGCTTGAAAACGAGCTGTAAGCTCACAAAAAGAGAAAACACCGATTCCCCTCTTCATCCAAAACCTAAAACCAACCTTGAACAAGGTGGGGAGGGATTTTTACCCAGTGTTGATACCCTTACAGAACAGAGGACTCTATTTTTTCAGACAACATCTCTTTCAGATGGATTTTCTGCTGCTAGCAACTATATTTGGGAGTGAACTTCTTGCCCTGAGCGTTTTAAACTACTTATTTTGTAGGAGGGGGTTGGTGTGTTTGGCTGGGTGAGTGACACACAGAGCCACCCCCATGATGTTGTTTCTTTGCAGAGTGCTGCTGAAAGGATGTTTTCAGTGGTTCCTGCAAAACCAAACAGGGTTTGTTTGGTTTTTTTTTCCAGAGAGGGAACCAAAACTTTCTGTAGGGATTCCAGGGGGATGGAAAGATGTGTTGGTGGGGATTGCCACTGCTGGGCTGGCAGCTGTGATGATGGGACAGATGTGTTGGGGAGTGCCACTGCTGGGCTGGCAGCTGTTCATCACCCACATCTGCCCTCTGCACCCAATTCATGCTCTTTCTCTCTTGTTCTGCACCTGTGGGTTTGGGTGCCACCTATTTACATGCACGTTTGGAGCCGCAGGAGCAAGTGAAGATGTAAATAAATCATCAAAGAGCAGCCATGAATGAAGGTAAGGGTTCTCCATGACTTTTACTGACTCCTTAGTGAAAGCTTTTGAGCTTTAACTCCCTCTTGTCTGCCACTTGTCATCTCCTGGGTTGCTGGAATCTGTCCCTTCCAGGTCTGAAGCACTGGCAGGACTCCCTGACTGAGCAAAGAGGGCTCTGGAGGAGCCAAATTGCCACTTTCCATTTGTTCTAAAACTTTCAGACCTTTTCATTCCACTCAAATCTTATTTTACCTCCCTGATTTCATTTTGCCCCTGCATTTACCAGCTTAACTCCTCTATTTTTAATCTGGCTTATTAATTAAAGCCACGATTCCTCCTGGCAGTGAAGCCAGTCGAGTTTGCGATCGTGCTGGAGCAGAACATTTCCGTGCACGTTGAGTAGCGGCAAGAGCCAAAGCAAAGCTCTGCAGCCCCACACGTCCCTGCCAAGAACAGACAGACAGAAATGAGGACAGAATTCCTCGAGAGGCAGCTCCTGGCTGCACACCCAGCCCAGCTGCCCGGCGCTTGCTTTTGTCGCATGCTGGGAAAAGGATCACGTGAAGAGGCGGGGAAGTCAGCCCTGCAGAGAGCCTGGGTGGCTTCGTGGGTGTTGCTGGTGGGATCCTGGGAGCTGCTGTCTATGATGGCATCTGTAACCCAGCAGCAGATCCAAAAGGTAAGGAACTGCACCCCGGGGAAGGGGCAGGTCTGTACCACAGGTGGGTGATGAGAGATGCAGTGGCTACTGGTTAACCTGTGATCAGGTTCAGCAGAGATCTGCTTTACCATGCTTTATGTTCTTCTCAGCTGCTTGAATTGTGTTCATTTAGAGTGTGTGGGTACCCTGTTGTGGCTGCAAACTCTGTTCCAGAGAGCACCTTGTCCCACAGAGCTCTTGGAGGAATTTCTCCCATGTCCTTCTGTCTGTCTCTGCTGCTCAGCTCTCATCCCTGAAGCCACAATCTGCCTGTCAAAGGATAATCTCCAGGGTGTTCTATATAAAGAAATAGTAATGCCACTGGAGTTTGCTTCACGCTGTAAGGGATTGTGTAGCCAACTGTGAGAAATCACCCAGAGACTTTTCCCTTAGAGAAGACAATGCTTTGCAGCTTGTGAAGGAATCTCCTCTTATCTGGAATCCAAGTATGACAGCTCTGATCGCGTTAGCAGGCTGTGTAATTAAATAGGTGCTGGCCGCACATCTTAGATAAGATACCCTTAAGCCACAAAGGCTCTAGGGATGGTGTTTCCTCTGTCTGTGGACTGAGGGGTTGAGATATGTTGTTCTTGGCTGTATGGAATCTGAGCCTGTTAACGAAGGATCTCTTTCACAGTAGAAATTAAGAGCACGCTGTCCAACCGCGGAGCTGAAGCTGGGCAGCTTCTCCCGCTGCGTGGAGGCTCCGTGAAGGGCCAGCTTCCTCCTGCTTTGTGCTGCTTTCCCCAGGAGAGCAGTCACCACGTCTCTTCCAGTTCCACCAGGATGGATTCCTTGTCCTCGAGCGGTTTTTCACCGCGGAGGAGTGTGACAGCATGAGGAGCCAGATTCAGAGGATCGTAGCGGAGATGGAAGTGCCGGCGCACTGCCGCACCGAGTTCTCCACCAAGGAAGAGGAGCAGCTCCAGGCACAGGTACCACCGTGGGCAGCGCTGTCCTGGTTGGAACGCTGGGAAGAGGAAGGGAAAGGGCAAATACCTGCTCAGAAACACGACTCTCTCTTCTATTTGAATGTAACGCTGTGAGAAGCATCCCTCTCCAGCTTGCTGCTAGTGCTTCGCGGTGGTTTTAGGGGGGTGAGGAAGAGAGAGGTGCGTGGGGCCCTGCTGTGCTTCCAGCCCCCACGAGCAGCTCTCACACATCACTTTGTACAGAGAATTAAGGTATTTTCCAGGCAGCCAGGAAAAGGAAAGCAGGGGGAGCCTGGAAGGGAGAGGTTCTTGTAAAGTCCTAATGGATGCTGAGGGATTTAGTCCTGGGGAAAGCCTTTGTGTCAGTGATTTCCAGTGACTCTGTTTTGTTTATGCTGCGGCTCGATGGGGGATAAAGATGCAGGTGAGTAGTAATGCTTTGATCAAAGGTTCATTTCTGTTTGCTCAAGGATACTATCTTTACTGGGCTCTTATCCCTGGCAGGGTAGCTCGGATTATTTCCTAACCAGTGGAGACAAGATTCGATTCTTCTTTGAGAAAGGTGTCTTGGATGAGAGAGGTAAGCTCTGGGCTGAGTGAGCCTCAGGGAAGGGACAGGAGAAGGCTGGATGAGGGGCCAGGGACTGGCTTCTAGCTCTTAGGGATGAGTCCTGCTTTTAGGGATGAGTCCTGCTTTGCAAACAGTGTTAAGACCTGGTTTTGTTTTGTAGGTAACTTTCTAGTTCCAAAGGAGAAATCCATCAGCAAAATTGGCCATGGTATGTTTAAAGGATGGGGTTTTGAGAGGGGTGGATGGAAGGGATGTGGTGGTCAGACATGAATTTCTCCAGACCTGCTCACTGTAAATAACCTTGGCCATCTGAGTTGAAACCTTTCTAGACAGAGAAGTGACTTCTTCCCTCTTGTGTCGCTTCTCTGTGCCTCCTGGACACCACTGCATGGAGTACTGCAAAGCTCACTCCCTCTTGCCATGGTGGCCTTCTGTCTGTGCAGCCCCAAGCTGTTTCACCCTGGGCTTCTGCATTAAATTTGGCACAGAGTCACTGACATGGGAGAGTTTGGACTTCAGCACTTGTGTCTTTTATGTAAGAGATTGCTCTAGCAAATCCACCACCTAAGGCTGGTCATGGTTTGTACAGATCAATCTGTGTCTTCGGTGCCTCGTGCAGTGGTGGGTGGCCAATGCTGAAGCTGTTCTCCCTCCTTTGGTGTCACCAGCATCTTTTCTTTACCCTTATTGGTTTCGATTTGATCTATTTCATCTATTGCAAGCTGGAGCAGAGGAAGCTCCATGGGAATATAAGGAGAAATGTTTTCTCTGTGAGGGTGACAGAGCCCTGGGACAGGCTGCCCAGAGAGGCTGTGGACTCTCCTTCCCTAGAGACCTTCAAACCCACCTGGATGTGTCCTGTGTGATTTAGTCTGGGTGACCCTGCTCTGGCAGGGGGTTGGACTAGATGAGCTTTCGAGGTCCCTTCCAACTCCTGACATTCTGTGATTTCCTCTCTCCCAGCTACCAAACCTGTGGTTTGATCCCTTTTGTTTTCAGCCCCTCCCTGGAAGTCGAGAGCAGGTTTCACAGCGTCTCCAAACACATGAACTTTGCTCAGATTAAACTTCACTAAACTTGGGCAACGAGTACGGAGAGTTCTCTGTTCTTTGGTTTCCTCAGGGGAACCTTCTCCCCCTACCAGCCCCTGCCTTCTGTTATGCTTTGCCCCAGGGGAAGTGAAAACAACTCTAGCTGTGTGCTGACCCTGCACCTCAGCAACTCCAAAGGCTTCTTTTTTTTTTGGTAGTGACTCCTTTTGGTTGAGCTTTGCCTCATCCCTTGCTCGGGAGCAGCCTCTGCTGGACCCGGTTGTGTGTCCTCACGGCTGGTTTGATGCTGAGAGATGGATGCACGATTCCAGGTCTTTGCTTTATAGTTTTTTCAGAGCTGTGGTCCTCTGTGAAGGGCACCAAAGATAAACCCAAGCTTATTTTTTTGCAGAAATTACTTTTTGGTTAGGTCTTAAGAACTGTGTTTTTATTAAAGGATGAATTAACTTAATGTGCCTCATGGTCACATGCAGTGGGTGTCACTTGCATAATATAAAGCAATCAGATAATACTCAATTTTTATTCACTCTTATACAGTATTTTTCATACAGCTGCAGTTTGTGGCCAGGGAGAGATTGTGGTTTTGGTCTCTAAAGAAGACTGTCCTGTGTCCAGAGCTGGGGCCCCAATACCAGAAAGATGTGGAAATGTTGGAGAGGGTTCAGAGGAGGCTGGAGCGCTCCCCTACAAAGAGAGGTTGAGGGAGCTGGGCTGGGTCAGCCTGGAGAAGAGAAGGCGGTGGGGGGACCTCATTGCAGCCTTCCAGTCCCTGAAGGGAGCAGAGGAACAGGAGAGGAATCAGCTTGTTAAAAGGATCGAAGGGAAGGGTTAGATGAGATCTTAGGGGGAAGTCCTTTACAGAGAGAGTGGTGAGGGGGTGGAAGGGGCTGCCCAGAGAGGGAGTGGGTGCCCCATCCCTGGGGGTGTTCAAGGCCAGGTTGGCTGGGGCCCTGGGCAACCTTGTGTAGCTCCAGGCCTGGAGGTTGGTGTCCCTGCCTGTGGCAGGGGGATTGGAGCTCTGTGATCCTTGGGGTCCTTTCCAACCCAGACCAGGCTGGGATTCTATGATTGTACAGATCTACAAGTGTCACATCACCTTGGTCGTGATAAGCCATGTTACATCCACTCCTGGGAGGGATGAAAGCTTCTGGCTGCAATTTATCCTGCTTGGCTGTCACCTCTGCAGCTCACCTGAGCTTCTTCTTTCCCCTTAGCTTTACATGCTCATGACCCTGTCTTCAAGCAAATCACCCACTCCTCCAAGGTGCAGGTGAGCTGTTGCTGTTTCCCAGAATGGTCTGGGGAGAAAAAAATACATTACAGAGTAGTTAATCTTAATTTTCTAAATGCCCAAGAACAATTTTGTCCATAACACCAAATTTAAATATTTTCAAAGAATAATAGTGTGCAGAAAGCAGCAAACATAAATCTTGGAAAGTTTTCTTGCAGGAATTGGGAAGAAAATTAGGCCTTGAGAGACCGGTAGTTGTGCAAAGCATGTATATCTTCAAGGTACAGTAATCTGAGTTGTCCTGTCACTCAAGAAATAAGACCCTGTTGGGTGGGAAGCTGTGAAACTCTTCACACATCACCTTTCTTTTCTTGCAGCAACCTGGCATTGGTGGTGAAGGTGAGATTTGTGTTCTCTCTGTATCAGACTGCAGGTAATGCTCCTTTAGGAAGAGTATTACCAGGTGAATCATACTTGAGCCTGTGAGTTTTGCAGTCCAAACCTTCTTAAAATGATTAAAACCCACCCACATTTTCCAGAAATGTTTCTACATCATTTGTGTAGATCAGTGACTGGTGATCATTTGATGTATGATTTAATGTAGGAGTGGTGAGGGGCTGGAACAGGCTGCCCAGAGAGGGAGTGGGTGCCCCATCCCTGGGGGTGTTCCAGGCCAGGTTGGCTGGGGCCCTGGGCAACCTTGTGTAGCTCCAGGCCTGGAGGTTGGTGTCCCTGCCTGTGGCAGGGGGTTGGAGCTCTGTGATCTTTGGGGTCCTTTCCAACCCAGACCAGTCTATGATTCTGTGTGGGCAGGGTAGGCCAGGACAAGTCAAGGGGAGAACGAGCCTGCCATCATCCTAACCATACTGAATTCCTTGGGGATTAAAGGATCTGTGTCTCATTGCAGTGACCCCACACCAGGATGCCACCTTCCTGCACACGGAGCCTCTGGGCCGAGTCCTGGGCTTCTGGATTGCCCTGGAAGATGCCACACAGGAGAATGGCTGCTTGTGGTTCATTCCTGGCTCACACACCAGTAAGAGTCCTGGTAGTTCACTCCCTTGTCTTAAAGGTGGAGAACACGGGCTGTGCTGTGTTCTCTGCATCACCAGTGCCTGCAGAAACACACTGCTATTCCTGTGTGGTGAAAGGCTGACTTGATTTACTACAAGGATCCATCCCTGGACTCTTGTCAAATCTACAGCCACATTTTTCAGCAGGTTGTGAGCTGCTTTGCTTGCTGCTCTGCTTTGCTCTTGGCCATATTATAAAAATATTTTAAATGTTTTACAATAATTAAAAAAAAAAAATAGGCTAAACACACGCTCTTTGACGTTGAGCCCTGTTAAAACTGTTCCTGAGTCTTTTCTTTTCACATCAGTATTTGAGAAATTTCCCTGGCCTCTCCAGGCTGCTGAGATTTCAGACTTTAATGTCAAGAAGGTCTTAAATCACCAGGTCCTTTCTTCCTCTAGTGAAACAGGTCTTTGCTAGGCTGTTTCCAGTTTCAGCTGAAGCCTTGAACACGTTTATGTCATCTGAGCTGGGCTGCAAAGAGTAATAATCCTCCTTTTGCCTTCCAGAGTAGGAATATGCTGAGAAATCACTGTTGTCTTGTCTTTTTTCTTTTTTATCCCTGTCCACTCACAAACCCATTTCTTTTCTAGGTCACGCCCCCTTCACAAAGACCCCATTTCTTGCCTGGCCAACAATATTTTTAGTCCTGACAGCCCTATGTACAGGGAATAAAATTCTTTTACACACCCAGAGCTGAATTTCAGCAGACAAGGAAAGCCTCCAAGTCTATGCAAGGATCCCTTGGACATCATCCAAGCCATTGGAGAAGAGTCAGTGTCCCAGGGGAACCAGATGAGCACAGTCTATGTAGCTGCCGTTGTGACCGGCTGCAGTTGCTCTGTGTGTGTAACTACCATTGGATTCCCAGCAGAGATTTCTGGTTTTCACTACTTCTAGGGCACATTAATCAGCTTTAAACTGTTGCTCACCTCAACATTCACTTAGGGACTGTAATCATAGTGCTCTGGAGACTTTTAAAGCACTCATCCCTTGAGTTGGCTGTGCTCTGATTGCAACTGATGCTCTTACAGAAAGGAGAAACGGACCAAAGGTTGCCTTTGCATAAGTGAATGGCTATTTGTGTCCCTGATGGGCTGTGTTGCAATGCACAGAGCCAGAAAGGCAAACAAAAGTTGTTTATCTGTTTCTGCCACAGCTGGAAAGTCCTAAATCTTTGCTTAATGAACACCCCCCCCCCAAATTATGAAGGGAAAAACTGAAGATATTATAACCAAGTCCCTATCATTACCAAGAGAAATCAGAGATATTGCTCCTTTGCTGTGCAGAATGTAGCTAGCTGCTTATCTTTCCTGTGTGCTTGCTTACTCTGTGGGTTTGCAGATGGAATTACCCGGAGGATGGTGCGTGCAGCTTCAGGTAGCTCCTCGTGTGTGGAGTTTGTAGGGTCTGAGCCGCCCTATGATGACAGCCAGTTCATACCTCTGCCTGTAAGTAAAGGTAAAAAAACCCAAACCCAAACAAGGCTGCTTTCCAGCTCAAGAAAAACAAGAGCTAAACTGTATTTGAGCACTTTCAACTTCCCTTATATCTTTAAAATCAGCACAACCTGTAAAAAAACACCTGTATGGGTGTTTGTTTCAAACAGGTGGGCTCGTTCTCATCCATGGTGAAGTCGTCCATAAGAGTGAGCTGAACAGCTCAGCATCCTCTCGCCACGTGTTCACCTTCCACGTGATGGAAGCCAAAGACACGAGCTGGAGCAAGGAGAACTGGTAAGGTCACCATCTGGACGGGCAGCTGAGGGAACTAGAGCCTTTTCCCTGCAATAGCCAGGATGAACTTCTGGTGGTGGTCTTGCATGTCAGAGTTTCTGTTGGTAGTACCTCAGTTAGCAGTGGTTTCATACCTGTAGAACTGGAATAGCCTCTGAAGTTGGTCGTTTTGGGGTTTTTTTAACCTCTTCCTTACTTCCTAGGCTCCAGCCAACTCCTGAACTGCCCTTTCCATCGCTCTACACTTGAAGTTAGTGATTGACTTCTGGAGTCAATAGCTGATCAATATCCCTTTCTGATCGTTCATTCATGTTCCCTTTAAATACAACTTCCACTAGATCTACTCTCAAGATTAATCAATTCTCTCCTCAGAACAAGGACCCTCACCACAGGCCCACGCCTGCCTTAACCTCCAGTAGAGCACGAGGCCTACTAGTATGAGCACAGTCATCCAGCCTTTTTGGCAAGGAACCTCCTTCAGAGTCTTGACAATAGACCATTAGAGACCAGTGAACCTTGATTGGGACCAGTTAGGAAGTATTTCTTCTTGCAAGTACTCTGTATGTTCTTCTGTTTAAGTGAAGAGCTTGTCTGGTGTATTTCTTGGCTGTGTTGGTCCTGGCAGTACAGGGGAACGTGTCATGAGAAGGCAGTTGACCTTGCTGTTAGGTCTCTGTCCTGTTGTTGGAATAATAGTGATTTAAAAGAATTCTTCTGTGGGCAAAATGAAGCAGGAAGTCTACTTTTACAATCAACCTTTTGAAGTATTTCTAGCAAGCTGTAGCTGAGTGCTTGATCTCTGGGTGCAGTGATTAATGTTAAAGATTAAGGTTGAAATTCTGGAAACCCTCCGATCAAACTCCTAACATTTCAATAAAAAATAGAAATTCTCCTTTTCATCTCATCTCTTCTTTGAGGAAGACACGGTCTGTCCTTCTCCAATGCATGGGGCCAGTGCTAAGTTGTCTGATGATTGAATTCTCCATGTGCTCAAGAACAATTATTATCCCCACAACCCCAACAAAACCAAAAAAGTGAGGTGAAACCTCCAGAGTGTTAAGAAACTTAAGTTACACGTGAGGCAAGCTGATGCCTGTGTCCTAAGCTGAACAAGAAGCTGTGTAGGTGTCATTTCACTGGTGCAGTGGCAACCCTGAGATAGGAACCTGTATCACCAATACATTAATTGATGTGGTAATAACCTTAAGGCTGGTCCCCAGACCAGTCAGAGTCCCCAGTCTGACTCATCCCTTCCAAAAGTATTTTGCCCATCTCTGGTTTGATCTGAAATAGTTTAATATGGTTTAATTTGGTTTCTCTATGGGAACGTGTTTCCTTTCAGCCCCTTGGGGTGTCACGATGCAGAATAGGTTTGGTACAGTGGAGGAGTTGTAGAGGAGTGATGAGGTGGCTGTGGTTGGAATTAGGAAGCTGGGAAATGGCAGCAGCCACAATGCCAAGTTTGATTTCTGCTGGTAAGGCTGCTGCCCTCCCCTGCACTTGGTTTGCAAGCTGAGAGCAGGGTGGAGGGGAAACGACCTTAACTCTGGCCCTATTTTATGATGTTAATGGTGAAGGCTGTGGAAGCAGTTAAAGCTTGTTTCCTCTCTTTACATTAGAAGAGTAAATAATTTAGCACAGCACCTTTCAGCTGAGAAGTGAGCATTTGTCCCCTGGTTATACCCACCACTACTGCAACACACAAACCCTTCTAGTTAGTTAATGCATAAAAAGAAGCCAGAAGCTGGCCTGGATTTGCAGGATTTCCAGTTAAACACAAAGGAAACAATCCCTGAGTCTGGTTTCCTAAGGAGCATCTGACAAAGTTGTTGTGTTATTCTGGAGAATTTTGACATCCTCAGGAAAAGGATCAAATCTGGGGAGACCTGCCCAGGCTGGGAGGGGGTGAATTGAGCAACGCTGCCCCTGGGCTATCTGAGTGTCTCAGCTGTTTCAGTCCAGGCTTGTTGCAGAGACAAACATCAGGTTCTGGGGCCAATTTTGCTGGCTTCTTGTCTGGCACAGAACAGTAGTTTCACTCCACCTCCACTTTTAAGTCTCACTCCTTAGATGCAGTCTCAGGGCTAGGACTGCAGGAAAGAATTGTGTGGTACACAAAATTGTTCCCAAAAGTGAGTAAAAGCAGCTTCAGAAGTTAACTCTGTCCTGGGAACAAGAATCCTGGAATGCAAATCTTTTACTTGGATGCCTCTCAGGGGAGGGAAGGGGCAGGGAGGGCACATCTTGTGTCTTGGAACAAGGGGCACTTGGCAAACTGCTGAGAAGAGTGACATCATGGAAGTGTTCAATCCACAAAATCAGGTTGGTTTTTTTGGCCACAAAATGTTATCTGTGATGACATGGCCTGAATTAAACTGCTCTGCTCAGTTTGTTGACAGCAGCATTTTTATAAAGTATTTGATTAACCACCTAGCTGAAAAAAATGTAGAAAATAGAAGACTGCAATAGTATTAAAGAAGTTTATTGACTTTAACAGATTTTTCTGTTTGTGATTAAGGTGTAATTAATTAGTTTTTCTGTGACTTTGCCAAGTTCCACCCCCAGTGACTGCTATTCTGAATGAATTGAGAGCTTAAAATTTTGTGGAAGATAAAACCTTCTTATTTGTTGCATAAACCCCCAGGGCTAAACTTCCAACTCTTATTAGCACTGCTTGGAGTAGAGTCCCCTCCATTCCCAAACCTCCTGCTCCAGATAAACTTTATCTATAAGCACAGGTACTGAGTTGTGTTCACACATCGCAGTGCATTGGTGTGCCTCTTGCTGCCAGTGACTGGATACAGGGGGAGTTGTATTCACTGGGTGCAGATGGTGGCTGCCCTTTTATAAGCCACACTTTAACTGGTACCAGTAAGAGAAATGAGGAGTTCACATGTGCAGGGACACAAGACAGCAGGGTTCAGTACAGTAAAATGAGTTTGGGCTCTGGTGCAATACAGAGGTACCAGAAACTGTAAGGTTTGGTGATGTGTTGTCTCTCAGTGACTTACCTCTTCCTCCTCTACCTCAGAGCACCCAGAAGAGATGCCAGAATAGTTTAGTAAATCATAATTGCATTATATCATACTTGTGTTCCTCTGAGAAGCCAAACCAACCCACGCTGTTTTAAACAGGGAGGAAAAACCAAGACCAAAACCAAACCTTTATTTTAAATAGATCCCTTTCATTCCTGTTCCTAATGATTTTATCTGCTGTACCAACAGCAGTACTAGGATGGGCTCAGAGCTCTCACCACACTGCTACTCCGTTACCACTTTTCTCTAGAAAAGGAGAAACTTCTGTTCCTGAAAGTGCTTCTAAGCCATAAACATTATCTGGAGGTAGAGAGGCAGCAGCAGGTTATCAATCTGTGTAGTATAAGCTTCCAAGAGAGAAACTAAACTCACAGATGCCAGAATCCAGGCATAGCTGGAGTTCAGGTTCACGCTGCTGTCAAAGATCAGAATAAGAGCCACAGCAATGATCTGAGCAAAAATTGCTGTCATTGTCCCTTCAAAGGTCTTCTTTGTTCCTGGCCATTTGATTTCCCCCATGGTACTGCCAAAAACAGAGGCAATAGTGTCTCCTACCCCCACTGCCAGAACCCCGGAGTAGGGGACCAGCGCCCCTGCGCCAGGCAAGGTACCTTTAGGAGCACAAGATCTGGGGAACAACCACACTGGGAGAGACATGCCAAGGAGGAGATAAATATGGGTCAAGATGAGAGGTCCACTGTCCCTTTCATCCAAGAAGAGAGACAGCAAATGCCTCAGGGTTTGGCCAAATGGTTTGATCCTGAAGTACCGGATATACTCCAAGAAGATGAACACTGCCAGGCACAGCACTGCAGCCACGTGGAGAAGCTGGCGGTCATAAATGAGTCCAGGAACATATGTAGCTACAACAATGAAGTGGAAGTATTTCCTGGTGATAGTGGAGGCCTGGTGCTTTTTAGATTCGGATGATCTCTTAGCGTTCTGGTAGAAAACTACACCACATGCAGAAGCAGCCAAAAAGGTCCAGTACACCAGCAGGTAAACTCTTGTCTGTGTCTGAAACAGAAACTGGAGTAGCCAGAACAAAGGGTTCCTCTGGATCAGTCGGTACAGCCAAGGCATGATGACCCCTAAGCCCAGCACTGCTGTCATCATGTGGAAAAACATGGAGGAGATCCACGTACCCGAATCCATGAAAGTGAAGAGCACGGTGAAAAAGAGCCCAAGAAGAACAACTCCAACAACTGCTACCAGAAGGAAGAAGTCTATGGGATCCCCCCTGCCCTCGATTACATTCAGTGAGCGTTTAATGAGCTGATTGAGAACAAAACTTACACCTCCCAGAACCAGCAGTGCTTCTCCTGGAGTGAAACATCGAGGCAACAAGTACAGCAAGATCATACTGAGGTAGACAAAGATTAGCAGCACTTCTAGGACCTCTATCACTTCTGAAACAGTCAGAGAGTGCTTCATGGTATAGATAATTATACTGCCAGCAACACCAGTAAGGATGCAAGTGTTGGTTGGCACAGGTTTCGTGATGCCAACTGCTATTACAGACAGGAAGAGGGCAAGCAGCATGCCAGAGGATGCGACGACTATGCCGAAACGTTCAAAGTACACGATGCCAGCAGACTTGCACCTCTCCTTCATGGCGATCCCCAGCAAGGGGATGACCATGCTAGCGGGCAGGAGCCCGCTGTTGGCGGTGGTGCGGAACTGGAACACAGCCCCACCCAGCTGGAGCAGACGGTCCCATTTGAACTGGACGTAAAACGCCTGGACGGCGAGAGCCAGGGCGCACCAGGAGTACCTGTCCCACACCACTGCATGCACAGAGAGAACGAGGATGAAGACGACCAGGGATTCCACCAGCACTGGCTTGTTTAACATGATTCCAGTCCAACGGGGCTGAAGCTTCCAGAGTCTCTCTCAGGAGTCCTGCTGTGCTCAGTAGTTGTGCATTGGGATGAATTCCCTTTCACGCTACTGCAATTCCTATTGGGGGGGGGAAGGGCAAACAATTAATGCTATACTAGAAAAGCTAAAGCTTTCCTACAGCTATCTTGTTCTTAAGTTCTTAAAGACAGTGATATACTGAAAAGACTCCAGAGGAGGCTACAGAGATGATGAAGGGCCTGGGGCATCTCCCCTGTGAGGAAAGGCTGAGTGAGCTGGGGCTGTTCAGCCTGGAGAAAAGAAGACTAAGGGGGGATCTTATTAATGTTTATAAACATCTCAGGTATGGGATGCAGGGGGAATGGGCAGCCCCTTTTCAGTGTCTGTGGGGACAGGACAAGGGGCAATGGCTGCAAGTCAGAGTATAGGAAGTTCCACACCAACATGGGGAAGAACTTTTACACAGAGTTATCATGGGCAAGATCCACCCCAGCTGGTGAGGGTCCGGGGAGTCCCACACTGGTCTGCGAAGCTCCAGGGGTCCCACTCATTTCTGAGCACAGGGAAGGGGGAAGCTTCAGGGTCAGGGTAAATACCTCACTCTAACTCTGGTAGCTTGAAGGCTGCAACTCAACTCTTGCATCAGAGCCTCCCGCAGTAGGCTGCCATCCAGCCGGGCTGTAGGGATGGGAGGAACCCCCAGTGTGCCCCAGATGCCCCGCTGTAACGCTGCGGCTTTGAGAGCCGCTGCCTCGAGAACCTGCCACACGACGTGTTTCACGGCTGAATTATGTCGTTTTCTCGTGCCCGCCGCAAGCCGTGTGTCCCCGTTCCCCGCCATCTGGTAACGCGAAGCTCCCCCAGCGCTCCCGCCGCCGGTGCCCGTCCGTTCCGGGGGCCGAGACCCGCGTCTCGATCGCTCTGGCTGGGGAACCTGCGCACCGCCCTGCCCCCAAATGCCCGGCAGCCCTCATCCAGCTGCAGCAGCCGCTCTCGGCCGCACCCCCGCAGCACTGCGGACTCGCCCCCGCCCTGTCCTCCCGCACCGCGCTCCGCCGCCTCGCCCCTCAGCTGCGCCGCCCCGCACGGAGCCCAGCCTTCGCTATCGGGAAGCTGCGGCGGAGCGCTGCAGCCGCCGACAGAGGGTCTCAGAGCCGCTCGGATACTCTGCCCACGGACGCCCTGGGTCCCACCGAGGCGCCGCAACCTCCCCCAACAGCCGAGAGCGCACCCACCTCTCAGGACGCCGCCATCTTGGCGCCGCCGCCTGGTCACATGACCGAACGGGCCGGAGGCGGGACTGCGGTTCCACCACGTGACGCCGGCGCCGGGAAGGAGTGGGGGGAGGGGATGACTCCGCGCCGCGGGTCACGTGAGAGGGGAAACGAAGATGGCGGCGGGCGGGCCGTGCGCGAGGTGCGGGACGCGGCGGCGGCTGCTCCGGGGATGGCAGTCGGGAGGCGGGCGGGGGCGGCCCCGTACCTCGCTCCGCGGGGGTCCTCCACCGTTAGGAGAGGGGGAGGCGGAGAGGGACCCGGGGGGAGCGCGGCGGGGCGGGGGGCGAGCGGGAATCGGAGGGTTAACGGCAGCGGGGCCCGCGCCGGCCTGGCCCCGCCCCCGCGCGCAGCGAGGCCCCGCCTCTCCCTGAGGCTCCCGCCGGGCGTTCGGCGGGCAGCGGGCGTCCGCGGCGGCTCCGCCATGGCTCCGCGGTTCTCCCGCCGCCCCGCCGAAGAGGGAACGTCCAACGCGCGTTTTTAAAAGCCGCTGCGGAGGCGGAGGCTCGGTTTGCGCGGACCTCCCCAAGCCGCCTGTCGGACCTTCCTAGGGGGGAGCCGGGCCCCGGCTGTCGCCAGCGCTTGGCGGGCGCCAAGAGCCGGGCAGGGATGTGGGAGACGCGCGAAGGAGGCTGCTCGGTGCACCCCGGGTTCTGCGACCGCCTCACGTCGGTGCCTTCGTTTGTCCCGAGCGCGTTTTTTGACGTTTATTGTAACGTTTTTGGGCTGGAGTGCGGTCAGGTGTCCAGTTTTTATTACTGCCTGTAGCCCCCAACGGGGACAAGAACACCCCTGTTACACCCGGTCACCTAAAGAGAGCTTGCAGGGCTGCAGAGATGATGGAGCAGAATGCCTTCCTTGTGAGGAGAGGCTGCGGGAGCTGGGACTCTTTAGCCTGGAGAAGAGGAGACTGAGGGGTGACCTTATTAATGTTTATAGATATGTAAAGGGTGAGAGTCAGGATGATGGAGCCAGGCTCTGCTCAGTGATGGCAGTGACAGTACAAGGTGGAGCAGAGGAAGCTCTATGGGAATTTAAGGAAGAACTTTTCACTGTGAGGGCAACAGAGCCTTGGGACAGGCTGCCCAGAGAGGCTGTGGAGTCTCCTTCTCTGGAGACATTCAAACCTGCCTGGATGCTTTCCTGTGTGATTTAGTTTGGGTGATCCTGCTCTGGCAGGGGGTTGGACTAGGTGAGCTTTCAAGGTCCCTTCCAACTCCTGATGTTCTGTGATTCTCTAGCTCTCTAGGGAGTCTAATTAACGAACTTACGGCAAACTGCAGTCTGTTTTATTCACAGAAGTTGGGAGGGAATGAAAAGCAGAAGGGTTGGTGCTCTGCAAGCCTGGTTTTGAGTTCTACAAAGTGATTAATTATTATTATTTTTGGTAAAATTCTGTGGCCTTTCAGTGCTCTCTGTGGGCTGGAGAGGTTGCTCCACAGGGGAGGTTTGTTAGCTTATAGACAGGGAGGTATGCCTAGCTATCAAGGAATTAGTAGGTAGAAATTATATTGATAGGTATGCTGGAAATAATAGATCTTATCATTGAAGTAGCAGCTTGTGTTGGAAGTTACACATGACTTTCACTGCCATAGTGAGGTTTTTTTGATGATGCTATTCTAAAAATAAGTTAGTGAGTGTTCTTGCTTTTGCAGACAGTCTTTGCGTAGGGAACTGTAGTGTTTAACTCCAGATTTATGTTGGGTTGCTATCAAACCAGCATTTGTCTGAGTTCCTGAAATGTTCTTTTTGGCAGATAATGCCTTTTCAGAGTTGTTGTAGGGACGCCCGTTCTTCTGGGTGCACATGCCAGACTCAGGATTTGATCTGTAATGCTTTATGGTGCAGACTGGCTTTGCTGCAGAGTTCTGGGGAAGAAAAAAGAAGCTGAGGATAGATGTTATGAAGACCTGTGGCAAGTCCTTCTGCCTTATGTAGAAGTGTTGCAGTTCTTCACTTAATGCAGTATTATGTTCCACTTAGAGTGAAGGATTAAATTGTTATGGAAGAATTTGTTTGGAGGAGAGCATTGAATATTAAGTGAATAAAGAATTGCTCTGTACTTCCATTAGGTTTTTCTTTACTAAACTCAAACTCAAAAGTAGCAAAATCAAATCAGGCTAATAAACTAACTTAAATGTGATGCTTCCTGGATAGGAGTTTGCAAATCTTGTTCTATGAGTTGTCACCTTCTGGGTCTTTCCTGGGTTCTTTAGGGATATCTGAAACTAGCCAGCTAAAAATAATGTTCCTTAAGTCAGTTTTCTTACCTTGCAGTGTGATCTGGTCTGAGTTAATGGCAGGTTTGAAAAGGTGTAAGCTAAATGGAGGCTTGAAATAGTGTTCATCATCAAAATACTCTCCACCTTTTCTCTTCCTCTACAGGAGCAGCAGAGAATTGTGGACAATTCTTCTGGGCAGATCAGCTTTAAGAGAACCAGTAAGTTCATGTTTTCCTGGGCAGGTTTGCCCTTCACTGAATGGATTCCATGCCTGGATGTATTATTCATAGTTTAAGCATTAGTGAAAATAAGTTTTGCTGCTTTTTCCCTCTTCCTCAGTGCAATTTTTATTCCTCTGTCTCTGCTATTTGTTCATTCTCCCACTCCTTGTTTGTAGCTGCTTCAGGAACTACCTGGAAGGGTGTATGTGAAAAGGTGGTTTCCTTTCTGGAGAGGACACAAGTGCTACTTTCTAGACTGGCTGGCCTGGGGTATTCAGTATTCATGAGTGGTACAGCCTGCTTCCTTCTTTTCTGGGATGGAGCCCCTGCTTTCAAGAATTTGCCCAGAGGTTGGAAATCCAAATGTTTCTGAACCTAGCCCATTGCCTCCTGTTTCCTCTCCCTTCCTGTGATTAGGCAAGGCAGCAAGCTCTCTCATACAATGTGCATCTGGAATCAGTCTGAATCATAGATGCTTCTCTTGTGGTGCTCCCAAGTCTTTGTGGTGGTGGAATTTCTTTGCTTCACCTAAATTTAACAAATCTGATACTCTGTGGCATGTGTTGAGGAATCCATTCAGCAGTATATGTTTTTTGGGGTTATTTTTTTAGGCACAGATTGCAGCAGAATTGAACAAGCACTGGCAGAGATTGTTAGAGGGACTTTCATACTATAAACCACCAAGGTACAGTAATTGTCTGATTTTAGAGATTAATGTCTAAAACACTTCTAATAAGTAGAGGAGTGTGTTGAATATTTCTCTCTGATTAGTTAAAAATAGATTTTTACTCTCTTGCATGGCTTGAAATGTCAGAAGAGGAATAGTAAGAGACAGTACTTTATCTGCATAACATTTTTGGATGTAAAAATCAGGCTATAAAGAAGTAAGAGGAGTTTCTGCTGCTGTGACTGATGTGTTAGGTAGCCCTTAACTCTCCCCTCTGCTGAGCTGCAGTGATCACAAGCAAGTGTGCAGCCTATGGAGAAATGAATCCTCTTGACAGTCACCCCAGAAAGATATCCAGATTCCTTTATTGGAGAAGATGGAATTAATAGAGTCTGCATTTGTTATAATAATCTGCATTTATTACAGTAAAAATGGTGAACAGTGTTAAGTTTTGTCAGGGAGGAAGATTACAGAACATTGCTTGAAATATTGAAGGACATGGAAGAAAAAGCAAGTGTTCACTTTAAACTGATTGAACTGCAAACTTTGAAATTAAGCCTCTTAAGTTCATTCTTGGGGATTGCTGCATTTTTCATGGCTCAAATTTCTTTTCCTTCTTTAGTGCAACATCTGCAGAAAAAATAAAAGCTGATAAAGATGTAGCTGCTCCACTAAAAGAGTTGGGTCTGAGGGTCAGCAAGTTTTTGGTGAGTGAAGGTGCTGTTCTAACTACTTTTTATCCCTGCAATTGGAAGGCACTGTTTTTGGGAGTCTTGTTTAAGTAAGCTTCTTGATGTTGAGTAGAGGCAAAATGAATATTCTGGAGTTTAATTGTTTGGAGGAGAAGAGCTACCCAAATAATTGAAAGAATCTTAATCTTTAATGAATTTAGTTGGCATTTAATTTCAGAGCATCTCTCTTTTTCAGGGTCTGGATGAAGAGCAGAGTGTGCAGTTGTTACAGTGTTATCTTCAGGAGGACTACAGAGGAACCAGGGACTCACTGAAGGTCCACAGCTCCCCTTTCTGTTTTATTTACTCCACATCTTTCCTTAATACCAGTAGTTTGTTGATTGATGTGCTCACATGTGAGTCTGATTGGGAAGTGGTTTTGTAGCTGCTCTTCTCTGAACCTGCAATGCTCACAGGTCACTATAAGGAAATTAAAGTGACATTTGTAGCAGGTGTCACAGTCTAGCTTTCTAGAAGGCCAACGTGCTTGAATCCCTGTAGGAATACAGGAGAACCACAGATCTGTGAAGGAGAGGAGATGAAGAATAAATATGCAGTTGTAAATTAGTGTTTTGGCTGGGTGGTTTTGGAACCTGACTTTCCAAAAGAAATGGGAAGAAAATGGTCTTTTGTTTCTATCAGTCTTTTTGTGAGTATGTGTTTTGTCTCTCTTTCTGCAGTAGCTGG
Organism: Hypotaenidia okinawae; assembly: GCA_027925045.1. NCBI lineage: Eukaryota > Metazoa > Chordata > Aves > Gruiformes > Rallidae > Hypotaenidia > Hypotaenidia okinawae. The sequence continues at coordinate 9,323,287 of BSDF01000019.1, read as the reverse complement.
TTGTTTATTTGCTATTTTGCTTACAGGCAGTTCTTCAAGATGAAAGGCAGAGTCAGGCTCTGATGCTGAAGGTCAGTCACTTCCATTTGTATTTTCCATTGGAAAGATCTTTTGCAGAGAACCAACTTTATAAACCCAGAAAATCTTGGAATAATCAAAGTGTTCCTTCACATAAATAACAGGTTTTGAACAGAGTTAATAGCTGCTACAGAAAGGAAATTTTAGGCTTAATAGGAGACAGTTTAGCTTGGCAGACGTATGCTGCTGTGTTTTCCAAAGCTTAAAGGTTTCTGTGTTACTGTCTGAAGTGACAGCTCTGAAATGGAGACACATCTGACAGGGTAATACAGATGAGGAATGAGAGGTTATCTCTCTCTGGCTGTGTCTTTCTTTTCCAAATTTTCTCACTTAGCAGTGTAATTATAGACATGTCCCTGTGGAGGTGTTGTTATTGAGTTGTGTAAAGTTAATTAAGTATACTTATATTCAGATAACCTAAAAACTGCTTAGTTGAAACTCCTGTAGTCATGTTTAAGCACTGTATATTCTTGTGATGAAGGGCCTTGGCAGTGTATGGGAGAGGAAAGGAGGTAGGAGTTGGACATTAACAAGTTGATATCAGTGGCCCTGTGTGTTCACAGCTTGCTGACTATTACTATGAAGAGAGGATCTGCATTCTGCGCTGCGTCCTCCACCTCCTCACTTATTTTCAGGATGAGAGGCATCCTTACACAGTGAGTACAGGCACCTTTTCCTGGATGTGATGTCATTGAAGTAGGCTAAATATGTAATTTGTGTCCTACTTGCACACTCACATACTTTTTAAAATGACAAGTGGTCAAGTGAGAGGTTGATTGATTTATTCTTTTATTTAAGGCACAGTACTTCCAGTGTATTGAGAAGTTGGACAAGGAGCTAGTTCCTAATTACAGGAAACAGTTTGAAGCGTTGTACAAAGCAGAAGCTCCTACTTGGGAAACACATGGAAACCTCATGGTATCTTGTTTCTTGCTATTTATCAAACTTAGCAGTCTTTCCTTACACATACTGTATTGGAAGGAGTCTGTGTGCAGATGCATTTAAAAAGGGTGTTTCTCCTGGTTCAAGAAACCTGGAATTTGTTTTCTCTGTAACAGAGCACACTTCTACTCAGAAGCAGAACTGCATGGAACCTGGTGTTCCCTGCAGTAAATCCATTGATACCCTAGGCTAACAGATCTTGTTTCTCCGTAGCTGTTTGTAATCTCTCAACATCATTAAATACAATGTCTGTATTTACAGACACTGATACAAACAGCTGGTTACACAAGCTGTGTGAATGTCTCCACACTTGGCAGTTTCTAACTACTTAGAATGACCTGTGAGCTTCAACATACCACAGCAGAACCTTTCCTTGTGCAGACAGAACGTCAGGTCTCCCGCTGGTTTGTGCAGTGCCTCCGCGAACAGTCCATGCTCCTGGAAGTCATCTTCCTCTACTATGCATACTTTGAGATGGCACCTGATGACCTCCTGGCCTTTGCAAAGATGTTCAAGGAACAGGGGTTTGGCACTAGACAAACCAACAGACATTTGGTAGATGAGAGCATGGATCACCTGGTGGATCGCATTGGGTAAGTATCCTGTTTATTTGTGGACCACAGAGCAGTTGTTTTCCTCAGGAAACAAAGCATTTATCATTCTTGCTGCTGCTTCTTATTTCAAGCTGAGCTTATTGTGATGGAGGCAGAATAGGTTTTGTGGTCACATTGGAGGTTTGTGGCAAAATGAAGGTGTGATTGCAAAGTAGAGAGGTAGCCAGATACTCACTTTAATCTAGGATATAATCTTGCCTCTGGTAAGAATGGCAATGAAAACACAATGCCACTCCTTCTTGGGTGGTCTAGTGAAGTAAAATTGTGTCTTCACAGTCCTGTGCTGGTAGTCTGGCTACTGCCTGCATGGAGGCTAGTGTTCTGTCTCTGACATCTCTTCTTATCTGTGTTGCCTCAGCTCAAGTTATTGTGGAGCTGCTTACAAATGGCAGTAATGCCTTCATTTTGCTGCATCAGACAGAACTTGTGGCTAGGGGGAATGAAAATCCATCTAGGTGGCAAGGAGATCCAAAGGTGGAAAAGCTATATTCGAATTTCAGTGACCATTTTTTGTCTGTTCAACCAGAAATGGTGGTACTGAAGATTGTAATCTGCCATAGACTAGTGTTTCAAGATAAAGTTTGGATGAGCTGCTGTTAATTTTCATGTAAATTCTTACTGCTTTAAAGAAGGGCTGAAAAAAGCAAACTAAAGGTTATTTTTTGACCACTTAAAATTTAAAAAAAAACCCTAACTTTGAATACTTAAAGTTCCTGACCTGTTTTTTTTTATTCTTTTCCTGCTTGTAGCTACTTTAGTGCTCTCATTCTGGTGGAAGGCATGGAAATTGACTCCCTCCATGAACGTGCTTTGGACGACAGGACAGAGGAGCACAAATTAGCCAACAACGACCGCATCCACCAGGTAAAACACTGGCAGAGTAACCCCTCATGAGGCCTAACAGAACAGAAAATACTGTGGTTAGGCCACCTTTAAGTCAGTAAACCATGCAGAAAAACAGACTGAGGCTGCAATATGTAATTTGGTGAGCTGCATGTTTGAAATACTTGTCTGCAAGGGAAAAGGTGACTGTTAGTCAGGAGATGTAACAGCTGTATGCTGAGCATGAGCTCCTTTCAGAAGATTGCAATGATTTTGCTTTTGTCTTGTCTCTGTGCAGGAGATGGACAATCAGCTGCTGCAGTTAGGAGATGTCTCACATCATGCTGTGGTGCTTTTGGCCTGGGCTTTGCTCCGTCACACCGTAAACCCAGAGGAGTCAACGAGTGTTATCAGGAGAATGGGCAGCACTGCTATCCAGCTGAATGTTTTCCAGTATCTGACAAAGCTGCTGCGGTCCCTGAGCAGTGGAGGGAAGAATGTGAGTTTTCTATAATCATGTTTGTCAGCTCTTGGAGGTTTTTTAACCACTGCTGATGGAAATGTATGATGGGAAGCAGATGATTTTGAACCGATGCTCTTTCAAACTACATCAGAGTATTCACTAAAGCATGTTTTATCATACCTTCTTTCAGTGAAGATCAGGTTGAAATCAAACAGATTTTTATCCCCAAAGAATAATTTTTAAAAAGTTGTTGTAAGTTGAGGAGGGACCACATCTCTTTTGAGCAGAATAGACTGCATTTAATCACATTTGTTGATTTGCCTCCATAAATGTACTTGCTGTTGTAGATCTTGAGTATTAGATGATTTAATTTTGCACTGTTCTCTGTATATGGTTTCACTAGACAACACTGTGTATGAGAGAGAGGAAACTACTTTGTGGGCAGAAACCAGGGAGAGCAAATCCTTCTTCTGATGTTTGGAAGGCACATCTAATGATAACAGTAGTGGCAAGATTTCTCATTTTGGTGAAATATGTCCTGTTAATGTGGAGCTTAACTAAAGACTTCTTCCTGTTGTGCTGCCCCTGGGCTGACTGCAGTGAGGATGTATTTACTCAGTTTGTAAAGCAGACTGAGAGGTCACAGTGTGTTCTGTAATGCACAGTTTTTCCACTATGACAGCCTTGTGTATTCTTTCTTTCCAGTGTACTGTCAGCACAGCTTGTATGTGCATTTATGGACTCCTTTCCTTTGTCCTGACATCACTGGAATTACATACATTGGGCAATCAGCAGGTAAGCACCCAAGGCTCATTACAGCTGTTACCTAATATAAAATAACTTGTCATAACTGATGCTAATTACTTGTGTTAAATTGTAATCCCTGGTTTGAGACTGCAAACTCTATTTGACTTAGATCTAAAAGAGTGATTTGCTGGTTTTCCCACTGCATTTACACAGTGCAGACATAGTTAACACCTCTGCAGACCTGCTGATGAGTTCTTGAGGTCCCTTCCCTATGATTCTGTGATTAATAATGACAGAGCATATCTTGGACTTCAAATGCTATGGGTTTTGAAACTAATAAATAATACATACTCTATTTCCAAGTTTGAGGAGATATACAGCCCTTTGCAGATACAGTGGACACACTGGTCTTGGCCAGTGCATTCATGATAAGGAGCAGGGCTTTAGGCTGGCTGTGTGTTCTGGGCTTGGGGTGTTGGGAGTTTCTTTCTGTCTTGAGTAGAGGAAGTAGTTACATCTTGGCTGGTAAAAAAGGAAGCTTAAATTCCAGAGATGTGGCAGAACTCAGTTGGGATGAAGTCCTGCTGTGGAAATTAACTTTTATGTGTTTCTCTTCTTTTGAAGGATATAATTGATGCTGCATGTGAAGTTCTGGCAGCTTCCAGCATTCCTCAGCTCTTCTGGAAGACGGTGAGTGTGGCAACTTCTTTGACCTACTCTACTTCTAACTAAAGCCCGATGAAAGATCACGTTTGGGGAAAAGAACACACTTACTGTAATTAGTTTCTAGGAGGGCCTGAGGAGTTAGTGTTCACTTGTATCTATCTTTGATTTACTTTTGCCCTTTCCTGCCTTTTAGGTACAGCCTTGGCTTTACTCTTGAAGGATACTGGAACAAGTTTTAATATAGGTGATAGTTTAAACCAGGGCTGGGGTTGCAAGGATTGAACTAACTGCTGGCAAAAGCATCATGCTTTCCTTTGTTGTTGTCACAGAATTAGGGTGATATGTAATGCATTATAGTCTTACTTCCTGCCTTATACTTGCACACTGCCTCATGCTTTAGTCTGTGCAAGGACTGCAGTGATACTCTTGTGCATGATAATGTTAAATGTACAATTTCAAAAAGAACTGTGTCCTTGTGTGATGCTGAGACCATTTTAGCATTTTCTTTTTAGTAATAGAACGTTTGTTTTCTGTTTCCACCACCAGGAACCTACTGCAGGTCTGGGTATTATCCTGGACAGCGTGTGTGGGATGTTCCCCCATCTTCTTAGTCCTCTCCTTCAGCTGCTCCAAGCCCTTGTGTCTGATAAATCTACTGCAAAAAAGGTACAGGATCTCTCTTGGTGTTTGGGAGATGACAGGGATAACATGCCATGTGGTAATTCTTTCTTCCCATTACACATGCTTATTTCAATTGCAGTCTTAGATAACAAGACATAAAGCTTTTGTCTAAGAGCGGTAGATAGGGCTTCTTTTTAGGAGGAGCTCCTGTGCTGTTGCAGGACTGTTCTCTGGCTTTTGGAAAACATTTCAACTCTTAACAGCTGAAGATTAAGATACTGCCTATTTTTCAGGTTATATAATGAGAAGTTCCTGATTCAGTAGAGGACACATGTCTGGGCAAGTGAGCTGTCTAATAATGTTTTGATAGGGATGATGTATTAGAAGGTTATTGTCCATGTCAAGAAGACTTGTCTGTTCCTGGAAATGACCTGGTTGATTAATTTTTAAGAAGGTCTGGCTCTTTGGCTGCATTATTTAAGCTCTCTCTGTATACAGGTATACAGTTTCCTGGATAAAATGTCCTTCTATATTGAACTGTACAAACGTAAACCTCCTGATGTGATCTCCCATGAAGATGGCACGCTTTGGCGAAGACAGGCTCCAAAACTCCTCTATCCTCTTGGTAAGGAAACTGCACTTAACCTTTTCTTATCAAAATGCTTTGGGGAATTTAGTTCTTTGTCTGGCTTCTAACTCCTGGGTAAATTTGTGACTCTCTTTCACATATTTCCTCAATCTTTAGGAGTAGGTCAAACAAATCTGCGGATTCCACAGGGAACAGTGGGCCAAGTGATGCTGGATGATCGGGCTTATTTGGTACGGTGGGAGTATTCCTACAGCAGCTGGACACTGTTTACCTGTGAGATTGAGATGCTGCTCCATGTTGTGTCAACAGCAGGTGAGATAGACTGGGAGTAGAAAAGAGAATAAATAATGGTTAATTGGTATCAATTTGAGGGTAATAGTAGGATTGAACAGTTCTGAATAATTTTGAAAGAAACCTGATTTTTGAAATGTTTGTAATGCTATAAAATTCACTGCAAAAGGCCAAGAGCATGTAGTGAGATGAGATAAATTTTTGATGAGGGAGAAGTTGAGATACATAAAAATAAACGCATTTTTTGGTGTGGGGAAATGATCAGTAGGATGTGTGATAAGATTATTGTGCATTGTTCCAGATTTGATTACTGCTTAAGTATGGTTTTGCATTCTAGTTTTATTTTTCTTCTCCAGATGTGATTCAGCATTGCCAGAGGGTCAAGCCAATCATTGATCTGGTTCATAAAGTCATCAGCACTGATGTATCGATAGCAGATTGCCTCCTGCCAATCACATCACGAATCTACATGCTCCTGCAGAGGTAAATCACTGACTGGCATGAAGCCCCTGACAGTGGAGGTACCTGAGAAGATAAATGAGCTGGAAGAATGACTAATTACCAGTCTTGCTTTGCAAGAAGTGTGTCTCACTGCTTGAACTCCCCAAGACTGGTATTCAATTCTCATGTCTGTTCTGGCTACACACTGGGTAACGCTTTGATGCAGCAGAATGGCCCCTCCACCTCTTTCCTGACTGTTCTGCAATGTTACCCATTTAAAAGGATATCTTATTGGTAGCATTTACATGAAAGGGGAATAAAACATATCATTAGAGCAGTAACTTCCAGGGGTTAAGTTGTACTTATTAACTCGCCTCTCAGGTGTGAAGTGCCTGGGAATTGATGTGCTGCTGGGTAATTATCGTTCACTGTGACAGTCTCCTGTCTTGCCAGCCTCCCCTCTTGCAGTAAATTGATCTGACTCAGGTGTGAGGGGGAGGTGGCAAGTCTAGACAGAGAGTGCAGACAGTGGTGTCTGTATTTGCCTGGTTAGGTTTCATACTTCTGTATTCCAGTGAGAGAGAAGCCTTTTTGAACAGAACAACAGTCCATAGGCTATGCCACAGGTGGCAGTGCTTTTTATGCATGGTGTTTCTTTTTCCCCAGGCTAACAACTGTAATCTCTCCCCCTGTGGATGTTATCGCTTCCTGTGTCAATTGTTTGACAGTACTGGCTGCTCGGATGCCAGCCAAGGTGAGGAAGTGACCATCTGGGTTTGGGAACTAGAGGGCCTGTATATGAGAATGAGAGGAGTATCTGTACTTCTCTTGCAGGTTTGGACTGACCTTCACCATACAGGGTTCTTACCATTTGTTGCCAATCCAGTGTCCAGTATGAATCACATGATTAGGTATTCATGATCCCCCAGCCCTTTTTTGTTTGGTTTTTTTCCCCTAGCTTATTCATAACCTTTCTTAAGACCTTTCTACCACTGTGAACTCTATGCTTCTGACATCTCTGTCACATCAGAGTCCTGCCATTCCTGTAATAAACCCTCTTGCTCATTTCACAGTGCAGAGGGAATGAATGCTGGGGGCTATGGCAACCTGCTGATGAGCATAGAACAGCCTCAAGGCGAGTACAGTGTTACCATCTCCTTCCTGAACCTGATCACAACTCTTGTCAGGGTGAGTGCTTCTGGAATACTCTGCATGTGGAATCAGCTGTAGGATCTTAGGGCAGGAAAGTGAAATACAGCCCTGTCTGAGATGCCCTTTGCAATAGGTTTCCATGAGTGATCATTGACTGACACTCTCTTTTGTGCTGCTGTTTGTCTTTCTCCATAGTTTGGTTCTTTCAAAGAACTGGTTTGATTCATCTGATGTACAAAAGAATAGAAGCTGCTTGTAAATCTGTGATAGTGTTCTCACACTTTAAAGGAGTATGGCATATCTTCCTGCAAAAGATTTATCATCCTTTTAACCAGAAGAAAGACAATAACACTTCTGCTTCTCCTAGGGACAGCTTGGTAGCACCCAGAGCCAAGGACTTGTGCCTTGCATTGTGTTTGTCCTGAAGGAGATGTTACCAAATTACCACAAATGGCGTTACAACTCTCATGGAGTGAGAGAGAAAATTGGTAAGGATGTTGAGGGTGGAAGAAAAAGGAGGGGGTAAAAAGGAGCACCTCTCTTCTTGGAGACATTGTGTGAATTTTTACTCCTTATCGTGCCTTTTCTAGCAGCTGTTTGGGATTTTTTGACAATATTAGGAACTAGGCAACAGATCTTCCTGAACTATCCATTTCATCTCCTTTAGGATGCCTTATTCTGCAGCTGATCCATGCTATACTGAATTTATGCCCTGAAATGGATCCTCGCAGCAGGTGAGACAGCTGATGGGTTCCAGATCTGTGCTGGCCTGGCTTATAGTGCAGGAGGGCACTGTTTGCCCTCCTTTTGTTCCAGTGTTTGAATGTAAATGACTGGGACTGAACTGGCATGGTTGTGTAGTGCTGGTTTCAGCTCTTTTCAGTGTTACTGAGTACAGGAAGGGCAGAAGAAGATTAGGGATGTTGGTTTTTAGAACACCTGGTGAAGAAAGAGAAAACAGTAAAGAGATTCCTTGGGACAGAGTGCTATCCTCTTCCCTGTTTGCTGTGTCTGCTCTGAAGAAAGTAGAAGGGAGAATGACGTAGGGTTCAGTGGTGGGGGTGTAGGAATTAAAAGGTTATTTTTGTGGTAGTTTTCTAAGTTCTAGGTGGGAAAATACTGCAGGTGCTGTCAGTGCTGATGTGGTGTTTGTATCTCACAGCAATGCCCCCAGCCTTCAGTCCTTGTGCATCTTCAGCCTGGCCAACACCGAAGCAGGGCAGGCTGTCATCAACATCATGGGAATTGGTGTGGACACCATCGATATGGTAATGGCCTCCCAGTCTAGTAGGTGAGTGGTGTGTTCCCTTTGCAGTAGTGTGAGGAGAAGCAAATGTAGCTTCAATGGATTGCACTTAATGAGGGGATCACAATAGAGGTTAGCTAGGACAGCCTGCCTTGCCTGTTCTGGAGGAAAAAGCTTGCTTGTTCCAGATGTGTATAGTCCTTGTTGTACACTCTCCATTTCTCACAGTTGTTCTAGTTTTCTGCTTCTCAATGACACCTGGAACATGTCAGCAGGTGTCAGTGTGTTCAGTCGTTCAACATTCATCAGCAGTTATGTTTTTTGTAAAGAATTGACTTGAACTCAACTTATAATCTGGGGTGTCTGAATTAGAAGTGAGAGTGTGAGCCACAGTTAGAGGTTCTGTGTCTTCAGGTAACACCAGCGTTCAAGTCAAACTCTGGTCATGAAGAAATTGTAATGAAGCTTGAAGTGGAATTTTGGAAGTGCTAGATAACATCAGTCTGTTCAGGGTGGTTCTGAAGGTGGCTTGAAGTACTTTGGAAGTGTTGAAGATACATTGAGTATTGAGCACTTTACCCTCCATATGTGGCTCTCTGAAGGCTTGATTCTTTTGTTTGAGCTATGGTTGAATTTCTTCCCTTTCCTCTGTTCTTTTTTCCTGACCAAATATAGCCAAACTTTCTGGAAGGTTGTTTCTAATAGTCTGCTGGGTTTTTTCTTTCAAAACTTTCCATACTTGTTGAGGGAAAAGTGAGACTTACTTGAGAAGCCTTTTCAGCCTTAGTGTCTCTGTAGAATGTTTGTCTGATATGGAAAATCTTAGAAAAATACCAGACTTGGAGTCAGTTGTCTCTCCTCATCCAGTTTTGGTTTGCTAATTTCCATGAGATTCATTCTGTAACTGTTTCTTCTTCTGTCTTAACACCTTTTAGTTTTCTCTGTCCCCAAGAGAAAAAACAGAAGTAACAATAGGCTGTCAGGCTCTCTTTCTGTTTTGCTTGATGCTGAAAACTCAGGGCTGGCTAGACAATATTTTTTGTGGATTTGTGAGGGGTTTTATGTCAGCAGTTACGTGGTGACATGACAGTCGGAGTAAAAATGTCTTATAACCCCAAATCGACAGAACACAGAATTTCCTCTTTAAATATTCTGCAAATAATAAATGTAACTTGTCAACACAGTTGCTGACTTGATTTCTTTTTTGAAACACAGTGATGAGTCACAAGGCCAAGGTCAACTGCTGATCCAAACAGTTAAGCTGGCATTCTCAGTTACCAATAATGTCATCCGGTTGAAACCCCCTCGAGCGTGGTGTCCCCCTTAGAACAGGCACTTACTCAGCATGGTAGGTATTTCTCCTTGGGGGCAGCCTGGGAAGCTCTGCTTTTTTGTTGTTGTTATTTGCCACTAGTCATTGTGTGTCTCATTACAAACAGTAATTAAGATTTCAAGGTTCCAAGAAGTTGTTTCTAGTGATGGGAGAAAGTCTATTCTCCCTCCTCTAAAGCATTCTTCTCCTCTGGAATCACAGAATCACAAGGTTGGAAGAGACCTTTAAGATCATTGAGTCCAACCATTCCCATCCTATGCTAAACCATATCCCTAAGTACCTCATCTATCCTTTTTAAACACATCCAGGGAAGGTGACTCAACCCCCTCCCTGGAAGTTTCTGAGCGTTAAGCAAGTGTGGCTGCTGTGTAATTCAATGGGTGTAATTGCAGAATATATCAACCAGCTGCCATTAGTACTTCTCTGGACCCATACTTTGTTCTTCTGGGAGACTAGCCTAGTTCTCACCTGCTATGGAAGTCATTATTTAGTCAACAGATTCTGTTGCAGTTACTTCTCTTTGATTTTACTGATGTTTTCTCCAGGTGCTCATGGAAACAACCTTATTGCGGTCTTGGCCAAATACATCTACCACAAGCATGACCCTGCACTGCCCCGCCTGGCCATCCAGCTGCTCAAACGACTGGCTACGGTAAGATGAGGCTCACACAAGCATGCCTTTGCTTTGCTTCTCCTTTTGGGACTGCTTTGCATCACTAAAATTCTTTCAAGATAACTTCTTCAGGCTTGTTTGTATCCAAGAGTTTAATGCGAGTCAGTTGAAGGCACTGTGGACTGGAAGCTGGGAGTTAAAGCACATAAATCCCATAAAGGGCCCTTTGCAGTTCAATGGCACCCTCTGCTGTTGGAGAAGTCACTCAGCATCTCCCTGAGAGGCTCCACACTGAGTGGGGTGTTTTCTGCAAAGTATTTGCACCTCCAGTTGATCTCTTTCCACTTTTTGAGTAACTTTCTTGAGGCCCACTCTTAAATCCAATTTCTTTGTTTCCTTAACTGGAATTTTAAATACAGTTTCTCTGTTTTCTTAACTGGAATTTTAACATCTCACAGAGAAGAGCTTCCTACTGAAGTTCTTATCAGGAGCTTTCAGCTTTGCCTTTGAGATGTATGCTTTTTGGCTACAGTACTTCTGTGTATGCTGTTTTATTAAAGCATACAAATCAAGCTCTGGGTTTGTTTCAAGAAACATTATTCCAAACCTGGGTTTGTCTTGCAGTTTTGTCCTAACCCTTGAGAAGTAGGTGAGGAGAGAGCGAGCAGAACTGCCAAAAGAGGAAAATTTGGATCACTTTGCAGGTTTCTTCCTACTTAGTGACAACTTATTCTTGAGTACATGGGTTTGGAGGTTCAGTATCAGATATTCTGGAGTTGCAATTTAAAATGCAAATCAAGAAGCATTCTGAAGAGGTGTTTTTTCTGGTTTCTGATGCTTCTTCCCTTCTGCAGGTTGCACCCATGTCTGTTTATGCCTGCCTTGGCAGTGACGCTGCCGCCATCCGCGATGCCTTCCTCACCCGCCTGCAGAGCAAGATCGAGGACATGCGGATTAAGGTCATGATACTGGAGTTCCTCACAGTTGCGGTGGAGACACAACCTGGGCTCATTGAACTCTTCCTGAACTTGGAAGTGAAGGATGGCAGTGATGGATCAAAGGTAGAATAGCAGATATTTGACCAAAGACCCACACTTATCTTTTATTGTAGCCCATAGCAGTATATGGCACAGTCTGTAAAATCTGATGGGCTTCATGTAAAGATAAACACAGCTTGTACTTGCAGTTAACAGGTCTGCTCCTATTCAGCTTCACTTCTCCCTGTAACCAAAGAGAAGCTTTCCCCAGTTTCAAGGCAGATACTGAGTTAACATGAGAACATCTACTGGGTCAGACCAAAGATCCCTTGGCCCACTCTCTTGGCTTTGACAGTGGCAGACAGTGAGAAACCTGAAGATTGAGGTACAGAGGCCAATATCAGCATTCCAGAATACTCATTCTGATGCTTTGCAGGTCGAGATCATCTTGGGTTGGGACCTTTTGAAAGTTCGTGGTCTTACTAAGTCTTAGCTTAGCTCAGTTTTTATTCACCTTAAAATATTTTTCCTCTCTCCTGTGTTACATTCCTTGTAGTCTTACAAGGTACACGACAGCATCGCGTACTCAGGATTTATTTGTATATTGTTCAAGTGGAATCAAGCACATCCTGCTCTAAAAAGCTACCTGCTTAGTGGTTCTGTGGTGATGCAGGTTTTCTTGTTTCCTTTTAGGAATTCAGCTTAGGGGAGTGGAGTTGCCTCCAAGTAGTCTTAGAGCTGATAGACTCCAAACAACAGGAGAGGTACTGGTGCCCTCCCCTCTTGCACCGTGCTGCCATTGCCTTCCTGCATGCTCTGTGGCAGGACCGTCGGGATAGTGCCATGCTGGTTCTGAGGACAAAGTAAGTTGTTTTTTCTACAACACATTTTCCTTCCTGTTTTTTTTTCCAATACACTTTTTCTCTGGCATATCAGACTTCTCAGAGATATTTGTGTGTTAGTTATGTGGTCAGGCTCTGCAGTGTATGGGCTTTGGACTTTGTCTCTTGTGCATGTTCAGAGGCAAATGTATTTTGTTCTGTTTCTTTTATACAAAACTACATATACCTGTTTTTACCAAAGCATATTTTCTATAAAGTTTCCAGAACAGTCTGAATGCTGCTAGGCCTGTGGTGTGGGGAAGGTAACTGATATTACTTCTGTACCTATCTTTTAGGCCAAAGTTTTGGGAAAATTTAACTAATCCCCTCTTTGGGACCCTTCCTCCACCTTCAGAATCATCAGAGGTAAGTTATATCCAAACAAAATGAAGGCACTTCTGTTGCTTCAGGAAAGGTTTAAAGTGATGTATGTTACTGTTCCTTCTACTTGCCCTTTTCTGAAAGGAAATCTGCTCAAAAAATGCAGGCAAGTGATGAAGTGAATGCTCTTGGCTTTGCAGAGACTGAACAGCCATGAACTGTCTTTTGAAATACTTTGATTTTTATTTGCATAAGAAACAAACCCAGATGTTCCCTAGCATCTGTGGTAACAGTCTGGAAGGGATGCTGTCTGGAGTGTATCTGTACTGTACCTCCTGTGCTGCTTGGCAAAAGAAATTAAATTTTTTTAAATTATTTTTTCTTTTAAATTTTTAGGCATAACTCAGGCTGATCAGTATCACAGGGGAAATCAGTTCAGTTCTTGTCACTAGTCCTTCCTGTGGGAGTTTTCCCCTTCATTATGAAGTCCTGAGCTCTCACTGAATACAGCATTTTTTCCTTATCACCAGTCTATGACCTAACTATTGCTGGGTGAGAATGGAGTGTCCTGCAGAACTGGAGCATCTGTCACTGGGAGTGGCTGGGTGGGGGTAAATCTGGGGGTAAATTGGGTTCCACTTCCCTGCAGAACTAGGTGCTCAGGTTTTGCTTTTTTATTTTTCCCTTCTTGTCTTTATAGCTCAGTGTCTTGGATACCTGTGCCTTAATCATGAAAATCATCTGTTTGGAGATCTACTATGTTGTCAAGTGAGTCTTTGGTAGCTACTCCTTTGTCCCCATACTTTTTAGTTCTCTAAACTGTGTGTGTTAAATCTTGGACTGTGCAGGCTTTGCAGGACAGAGCACCTGTAATCCTGTGAAAATGTGGAAGGAACAATGATTTGTAAGCGAGTTACAAATGGGTGCTTGCCCTTCTTGCAGTCACCAATTGCAGGAAGAGATGTTAGGGTGTTTCTCTAGCTTGTGGGTGCAAATGTTAGTACTTTCTTTGCATCCTGGAATGAGAATATACAGTAATGATTAAAGCTAATTGTACACTAAGCTAAATACACCTACTGTAGTGAATGCTGAGTAACATTTTAGTAGGTTTTTCCACTCATTTTGTTCTCCTGAACATAACTGCCCTTCAGTACATTGAAAAATCACAATTAACTAAAATATCTGCTTTAAAAAATTAAAGAATGAGAGATTTACTACAGGGCTCATATTTTTATCTTTACATTTGATACAAAAAGTGAGATTCCCTGCACAGGTTTAACATGTGGAATAACCTCTTGGCTTTCCTACCTGAAACTGGTACTTCTAAGTCTATTTTCTGGTCAGAGAATAAATGAAGATCACTTCTTGTCTTGATTTGGTCAGAGGGTCACTGGATCAGTCCCTTAAAGACACCCTGAAGAACTTCTCCACCAAAAACCGCTTTGCCTATTGGTCAGAATACGTGAAGCTGTTGGCCTACCACATGGCAGAGACAGAGGGCAGCAGCTGTGCCTCCCTGACAGAGTATCAGATGCTCATCTCAGCCTGGAGGATGCTGCTGATAATCTCTACTAGTCACGTAAGAGCCACCTCATCTTTTGTGATCACCTGAAGTTAATGTCTTGAATAACATAGCAGCTTAACTTGTGATTTCTGTCAAACTGCATCACTCTAAAAATGCTCTAAAAAAATACAAAATGCTCTAAAATTTGGTGAATTGTTAAAGTAAGAAATTAAAACAGCAGGCTGATGTTAGGCTGATAAGAAGGTGTGTCTTTGATTGACTGATCTCTGTCTTTGTGGATCTTAGGCGGATATAATGCATCTGACTGATTCTGCAGTTCATCAGCAGTTGTTTCTGGATGTGCTCAATGGGACCAAGGCTTTGGTAGGTGGTGCTTCACAGACTCACAGAATCATAAGGGTTGGAAGTGCTTAGCAGGTCCAATCTCCTGCCAAAGCAGGGTCCCTAGGACAGGGCACACAGGTCGGCATCCAGATGGGGCTGGAATCTCTCCAGAGAAGAAGACTCCACACCCCCTGGGCAGCCTGTCCCAGGGCTCCCTCACCCTCACTGGGGAAAAGTTCTTCCACATATTGGTGAGGAACTTCCTGTGCTCCAACTTGAGGCCACTGCCCCTTGTCCTGTCCCCACAGACCATAGAAAAGAGGCTGGTCATTTCCCCATGTCCCACACTTGAGATATTTATAAACATTAATAACATCCCCTCTCAGTTCTTCCATTTCCCAGTTGCTCATCTCCTTTGCGCTCTGAGGAGCTCTGTTTCTGCAGTTGCTTGCCATCATAGATGGCATTAGATCCTGTGAAATTGAGCTGAAACTAAGTCTCTCTCCCTGAATTGATGAACAACTTAATGATCTTTATTTTTCATGTCTTAATCTTGTTATCTTTGGGTGACCATGCAGAGCGTTGTGACTCTGACTCCCTCAGCACTGCTAGCTGCTGGGAGCAGACCTGGTTATTCACTAACTGCTTGGGCTGAGGATTTCTCAAGTGTTTGTACATATGATTATTGCAGCTGTAACTCTTGCAGTATTTTTTCTTAGCTTCTAGTTCCCATGTCAGTATCCTGTCTGCAGCTGGGGTCTATGCTATGTACCCTTCTTCTGATCCTGCTCAAACAGTGGAAGAGGTGGGTACTTTGGATAATTGTCAATTATTTCTAAATAAAATAAAAACTGCTAAACTTGGGAGACTGGAGATCATGTTTAAGTGTTTGCTTGCTGGTGAAAAATGCATCAGAAGAGCTTTTTTGATACTAGTCAGTCCTGCATTCTCATTGTACTGTGGAATATCATTAGTGAGAGCCAGGTGGTGACTTTAAGTGTGCTTGGAAGAACTGTGTGGGTCATATAACTTAAGATATAGACAGCTCAGTCAAGCCAGTGTATTTCTTGATGGATCTTGTCTAATCTGAAGAGCTCTCCCTTTTCTGTTGTCAGCGAGTTGGGTTCTGTGGATAAAATCATCAACTCCTTGACGCAGATTCTGGAGGGAATCCTACAGGCAGATCAGCAGATGATGGAGAAAACCAAAGCCAAAGTCTTCTCAGCTCTTATCACTGTGCTGCAAATGAAGGAGATGAAAGGTGAGGTGCTGTGTGTACAGGTGACAAGAGCACCCTGACACTGTAGTGCTTCCAAGGTAGAGATGCATACGGTGTTAGTAGTACAGGATGCTGGACATAGAGCTGTGTGTTAACTGCTGTCTACTCTGTGTGTGTGTCACAGTGAATGAGATCCCACAGTACTCCCAGCTGGTGTTGAGCGTGTGTGGAACACTCCAGGATGAAGTCATCGCTCTCTTTGATCAGACTCGACACAGCCTGACCTTAGGAGATGCTGCAGATGACAAGGACAGCATGGAAACAGACGATGCCTCTCGAGTCAAACACAAAGACCAGCGAGATGGGGTAAAGGACCCCTTCAGCTGCTTCCCAGCCTTTTTTCTTCTCTCTAGACAGAAGTGCCACATGTGTGTGGAACAACTTTCCCCTGCAGCCTGATGCCTCTGAAGAAAGCTTTGGAGTTTCTCTTACAGAATTACCCCATGTCTTTTTGGCACATTTCAGTCTGGGAAATTGGCTGTTGCTGCCTGTCTTTCAGATCTGTCCTAAAATCAGAGAATCATGGAATATATGTCACAATTACTTATAGAGCCAGGAAGTGTGCAGAGTGTAACATGAGGGATACCAAGTGCCTTAATTTATTATCCTGAGAATGATTAAACTTGAGGTTGTATTAGTAAATGCTTTCAAGATGTTCTTGGTCCCCATGTAAACCTGCACCTTGTTCTCCTTTGCCTGTCACCAGGTCTGTGTTCTGGGGCTTCACCTGGCTAAAGAGCTCTGTGAAGTCGATGAAGATGGAGACTGCTGGCTACAGATCACTAGGAAAGTCCCCGTGCTTCCTACGATCTTTGCTGCATTGGAGATCAGCCTGAGAGTTAAACAAAACCTTCATTTCACAGAGGCCTCCTTGCATTTACTGCTGACCTTAGCAAGGACTCAGCAGGTGAGAGATGCAGAGCAATAAGAGCATATAGCTATACATTTTTAATAGGAACCATCTATCTCATTATTCTGTCTGCTGAATGATGGTCTGTAGATAAAAGGTTGTAGGGCTCTTTTAGAGGCTGGCAAGCAGCAGGTCCTGTCTGTGTGTCTGCTTCATTTGCCTCGTTCTTCTCAGTAGTGGGATGTCTTGGGTGGGAGAGCTGAGCCAGCCAGAGCAGAGCTGGAATTCAGAGCGGGTGGTTTCACTGAGTGGATTCCTCTGCCATGCAAATTACACACACCCCAGTTCAAACAGCATTAAGTGTTGGAACCTGCTGCCTCATTAGTCTCAACAACATTTTATTCATTACAAATTCAACTTGTGTGGGGCTTTAGGTGAGCAAGAGCCTTCCAAAGCCAGCCCTCTTCAAAGGTGATGAAGCAAACCAGGTGATATGGAGGGAATTCATAGTAGAGCTGTGCAGGTTAGATTTCACTGGAAGAACAGTGTTGCTTTTCTCAATACTGAATTTTTAACCACATAGAAGTGTGTGTAGAGGAATGCTCTCTAGGAGAGTGGGGACAGAAATATCTAATACAAAGTAATACCTCTTCAGGCCCAGAGGGCAGGCATACATGCACATTCTAACAGTAGTTTGCTCTGTGTCTCATAGGGAGCAGCAGCAGTGGCTGGAGCTGGTGTCACACAGAGTGTCTGCCTGCCCCTCCTGAGCGTGTACCAGCTCAGTGCTAACGGAGCCATTCAGGTGAGTGCAGCTTTTGGGTGGGGACATGCCAGGAGCCCTTGCTGTGCGCTGCCTTGCGGGCTGTGCTTGGAGCAGAGCCTTCCCAGTCGGGGAGGACAGCAGCCACCCCACGAGACTGGAGGCTTCCAAAATGGTGTGGAGGCTTTGTGGTGTGTGCCACTGTCAGTCACTCACCTGTATCCAATTTGTTCAGACATCTTCATCCCGAAAGTCCCTGGATGCCCCCTCCTGGCCAGGGGTCTATCGCCTCTCCATGTCGCTGATGGAACGCCTTCTCAAAACACTTAGATACAACTTCCTGACAGAAGCACTGGACTTTGTGGGTGTCCACCAAGAGAGGATTCTTCAGGTGTGTCACATACTCCCTTCTGTGATGGCTTCTCTGTTTCAACAGCAGTGAAAAAGTGTCAGTGTTGAAGCACTGAAAAGAGGCTCCTGCCTCAGAAAGATTTACAGCAGAAATAATTCAGTAGTGGGTGGAGGAGAGAATATACAAGCTATATTCTTGCTTGGGTAGGATGATTGTTATGATACTTGTTAGAGCTGGTGACACACCCTGTTCGCTCTTGGGGTTATAACTTTGCTACAGGTGTTTAATGTGCCTGCTGAACACAGCAGCAGAAGTGAGAGCTGGCTGGGAGCTCCCTGTGTGGCTGTGTGCTCTGGAAAGAAAAGTAAGAGAGCTGTTCTTGGAGGTGGCTTCAGCTCAGCCTGGATCAACAGTGAAAAGTGCTGTGGGGAGGGTTCAGTCACCATTCAGGTCAGCGAGCTCTCATGTCCTGTGGTGCCGAAATACCTGAGCTGCCTGGCTTGTGTCAGTGCAGACATTGTGCCAAGGAGCCTTGTTCCTGCCCAGGTGCTGAATTACCTGCTTACATCCCTGCTCCCTAGGCAAACAGAGCTCGTGTGGCAGCACAGTTTGTTAAATGCATTGACCTCTGACTAAGAATATTATTTCTCTGTCTGACCCATCTGCTCTGCAGCTGCTCTCATCAAGGCATTTTGTGTCCATGAAGGCAGATCTCTGCATCCTCAGTTTTTCTTGCTGGAGGGGGAAATGGATTATTCTGTGATTCAACTGTCATTGCCTAATGGACTGCTCTCTCCCTTGCAGTGCCTGAATGCAGTACGGACGGTACAGAGCTTGGCCTGCCTGGAAGAGGCCGATCACACTGTTGGCTTCATTCTTCAGCTCTCAAACTTCACAAAGGAGTGGCATTTCCACCTGCCACAGCTTATGAGGGACATGCAGGTAGGAGTCAGGATATTGCTGTGGATGATACAGTGCCTCAGCGCTCGGGTACTTGGATGTATTCGGAGAAAATGGCATTGCATCACCTTTTTATTAACTTCTCTTTTCATAGGGACTACTGCTGAGGTCATGTAAATGTCTGTTCTGTCAGTACCTTGTTTGACTTGAGAGAGACAGGATAAGTGCTGGGGACAGAGAGATGAGAGCTTGGAAAAATAACTTGGGGAATTCAGTGCCTTACCTGGCACTGAAAACTGAGAGTGACTCTGAGAAAGCACTGGGGAATCAAGAGACTGTGTTGATAATCACCATGTTCTGTTAACTGGATATTCCAGCTTCCACCAGTGGTGCTGAATAGATCTTCTAATTTAATTTTTTTTTATTTCAGCATTTAAGAGCTTTCTCCCTCCCTGTGTTTCAGGTGAACCTGTGTTACCTGTGCCAGGCCTGTACCTCCCTCCTGCACAGCCGCAAAATGCTCCAGCACTACCTGCAGGTGAGGGTGAGGACCCTAAACCAGACTGTAAGTTAGGAGTGCTGCAGGCCCGTGCTGCTTGTTAAAAGGCCAAAAACATTGGCAATATCCAGTTTGATAGTGAATTGATTATCAGTAATCCAAGTGGTGATTATTGCCAGACACCAATGGTTACGATTTGCATTTCTCCACAAGGAAATAAGCAGAGTGTAATCTGGGCTCTAAAAACCCTGGGCAGTGTAAAGCTAGTCCTAGAGAAAGAGCAGCCTGTGTCTGAACGGTGCTGGTGTCATTTTATAGCTGCTTACACTGCAGTGAGAAAGCTGCATCGCTGTAGTACTCTGGAGTGCCATTAATTAAGCCACCATTGTCTCGGTGTCCTTGATCTAATTTGCCTGAGAGAGAGAGCGAGCTGATGTTCTTGGGGAACCCCTGGATTCGTGAGGTGGGGACGCTGCATTGCTGCTTAATGTGTTATTTCACTGTGGCTGAGGCTTTGTGAGTTGATGAGAGATTCTTTTTCTGGAAAATTAAATCTAAATAGCCTCTGCAGCTGCCTCCCTGCAATGCAGTGCTGCCCCTGCTGCACACCAGGTGTAGGTTGGTGACAGACTTTGGGTGCCTCATTTATTTCCTCACTTCTTTTGTTCATTTTATTTTTTTAAATTCCCCTCAAAGGATTCATCTCAGTGCAAACTAAACACACCTGGATTCAAGATTTTCCTTTCTCCACAGACAAAAAATGGTGATTCCCTTCCATCCAGTGTGACTCCACGAGTGCAGCGTAACCCCCAAGCCTCCTCCAAGCATCCCAGCCCCGAGTCAGAGGCGGCGGAGCAGAAGGCGCTGCTCACGGTGCAGTACAGTCTCCTGAAGATCCTCAGCAAATCCCTTGCTGCCCTGCGCCACTTCACCCCTGATGTCTGCCAGATCCTCCTTGACCAGGTAGAGAAAGAGGAGGGATGCTGCTCTCTGAAGGGAGTTGTTTCCAGCGTTTCAGGGGGTGTTTGGAGGGGGCTGTAGTGAGGCACGGTGTCCTGCTTGGGGCAGCGACCCTGCCACACATCTCTCTGCTGCACAGAGCGGGAAGGTGGCACTCAGGGAGCTCCCCTTCGGAGCTGGGTATGGATCAGTGTGAAAGGAAGGCTCAGCAGTGTACTGGAGTGGGGACTAATAAGCCAGCTGGTTTGCATCCTCAGTGTGCCACTCCTCAGAAAAGGCAGCCTCTTGTTATCCTCCAAGTTCAGAAAAGAAAGGTTTAGTCCTTCCTTCTGGCAGTATCCTGCATAGATAATTAACTTCCTTGTCCAGTGCCTCTACTTACACCCAGGCATCTGAAAACACCCTGGAAACAGGCATTGCTTTAGCTAACCACCAAGTGGCAAGCTAATACAGCCTGGGAGCTGGGGAAGGCTCCTTCATGTGAGGAGAGCCACACAGCCTGACTGCAGTGCTGTAGAGAGTGCTCTGCTGCTCCCTCTGTATCCTGAGATTTGGGAAATGATCTCAGTGCCTCTAGTTCTCCATACAAAAAGCTTGCTAGGAGGACTAGGTGTTCCCATCACTACTGGCCTCAGGGTCACTTGCTCTTTCTGTTCTGTTTCTCCACAGTCACTGGACCTTGCTGAGTACAACGTGCTCTTCGTTTTGAGTTTCACCACACCAGCCTTCGATTCAGATGTTGCACCTTCCTTTGGGACCCTCCTTGCCACAGTCAACGTGGCGCTCAACATGCTGGGAGAGGTACTGCCGTTAGTTTGGGAGAGCAGAGCAGCTTCAGTGATCCCAGAACACTCGTTCAGCTGATACTTTGAAGAGTAGGAGTATTCCCTCTTTGTCTCTAATGCTTGTCCCTTTTTCCCTTTAAGCTGGATAAGAAGAAAGAACCTTTCCCTCAGGCTGCAGGGCTCAATATGCAAGAGGGAACCAAAACCCTCAAGTAAGTTTCTAGCTTTTCGGTTCAGTCACGGCCAGGGAGCACAGCCTGATGCTCTGCACGTCAGAACTGAGGTTTAGATGCATTGGTGCTGCTCACCCTGAATCCAGAGAATTCAGATTGCCCTTGAGAAGCTCTCCAAAGCAACCAAGGGTTATTTTGTGAGGGGGTGTGAGGCCATACCATCCCAAGATGCAGCGTAGAGAGTTGTTTGATCCTTATTTACCCATGTATTTCAATCACATTTCCCTGATGGCCAGGAGGGGTTTCCACCCCACAGACCATAGCTTCTGGAGCAGACTGTGCACAGTAAGAGTGTTCATGTGTAGGTACACTGTCTGTGAAGCCCTTCTAAGAGGTTTTTAACTTGGAGCTAGTGTGTGCTGATCTTCCCCTCAATGGCTGCCCTGTGTTTCTTTGTGCAGGTCCCTGCTCATGTTTACAATGGAAAACTGCTTCTACCTGCTCATCTCCCAGGCTGTTCGGTACTTGAGAGACCCAGCTGTGCATCCCCGTGATAAGCAACGGATGAAACAGGAGCTCAGCTCTGAGCTGGTGAGCAGCTTGTACCTCCCCTTCTCACTGTAGGGCCTGTCTGGGGGGAGAATCACAGAACATTAGGAGTTGGAAGGGACCTTGAAAGCTCATCTAGTCCAACCCCCTGCCAGAGCAGGATCACCCAGACTAAATCACACAGAACACATCCAGGCAGGTTTGAATGTCTCCAGAGAAGGAGACTCCACAGCCTCTCTGGGCAGCCTGTCCCAGGGCTCCCTCACCCTCACAGTGAACAAGTCATGCCGTTGTCACAACAAAACATCACACTATCAGCAAAATGTGGGGCATAAAGCAGGTGAGAGACCTCCATACTGAGGAGGTTGTGTGTCTCTGCCTGCCCAGTAAAGCCCGTTTCCCAGTGCGAGTCAACAGCCTGGGACATGGTGGGCTGCACACACCGGTGCCTGTTTGGGGAGGGAGAGGGACGTGTTGGGAAGCAGCTAACGTGTGACGTGCTTCTCCTTTCAGAGTACTCTGCTCTCCAGCCTGTCTCGTTACTTCCGCCGCGGTGGTCCCTCTTCCCCTGCCAGCGGGGTTCTTCCCTCTCCCCAAGGAAAATCTGCCTCCAAGCTGGGTCCTGAGGGGCAGGAGCCTTTGTTCCAGCTCGTGCAGGCCTTTGTCCGGCACGTGCAGAGATAGATTCCGTCCTGCCCCTGCCTCCCTCTCCAGGACTCGCAGCAGAGCGATTCCCATCACCACAGAAGGCATCACCTTTGGCAGAGCTCGTACCTGGGAAAGGGGGAGGCCTGGTGCGGGCACTGCTGTAACCCAGCTCTGCCAGCAGCAGCGAGATCCCAGTGAACTCTTGCAGCCCAGTAGCAGAGTGAACGGACGGAGAGTCGAGCGCGGCTCTTTGGGGGGTCAGTGTGCAGCCCTCCTGCTCCATCTCCTCGAGCGCCCTGGCTGGGGACAAGCGCTCAACACTCAGAACCTTTATTTTTATAGCTTGTCCCTCAGCTGGGGAGGCTGTGGCTGGCTGGAGGGAGGGAGAAGACCAACCTTCCCTCTGGGCATCGGCTCTGCTCTTAACACGAGGTGCGACCCGCCTCTCCCCGCAGTTCAGGCACGTCCGAGGCATCAGCCAGCAATTCAGAGACCATCTTTCTACTGCTATTTTTGTACTGAATGGTTCAAGGCAAGATGGTGTATGTGTGCTCACGCCTTCCCTTCGCCCTGCAGTCTGTGTGTTGTGTGTGTTTCTGAAGAGCAAAGCCTCGCTCCAACTTTTTAAGTCCAAATTCCATTGCTCCAGTCTTGCAGGTTTTTGTAACTGTGCCCTATTTATACTGATATTAAAACCTTTATAGACAGCAGCTGGGTTGGGGGTTCTGTGTTGGATGTGGCAGCCTGCAGCACTCACTGTTGTTCTGCTCCGTCAGTGGGATTGAATTCCCAGCTCACAGAGATGCGAGTTGCAGCCTGTGAGGATCCAGGTGCCGTTTGGAGCTGGTAGACCCAAAGGTTGATTCCCTCACCTTTCCCACCCCCTCTCCCTTTCTCTTACTCTCATGTTGGGAAACTCGTAGGAGGATTTAAACAAGCATCACTATAAAATACTCCTTGGGAACAATTCTGCACACATGGATTGCTCTGTGCATGGGTCCCAGCTGCTACTCTGCCTGTTGCAGCAGACTAGACACACTTTTCTAAGGGGAGAAGTCAAATTTCAGTGTAGCTGTGAGCCAGGAACCTTCCTGTTCCTTCCTAGGGAGGCTCCTCATTTCTTTACCCATCAGAACCTTTTTAATCTTGATGGTTTTGAGAGATGAGAGTGAGAAAATGAGATGATGTTGCTTTGAGGGTTTTTTGAAGGATGGGGATGTTGAGGCACACGTGTTTGATCAGGTTTTACTTGCCCCGATGGCTCTGGGGGGAGTTGAGCTGGCTGGGGCAGGGCGGCCTTGAGCAGGGCTTGATGGGGGTACAGAAACCAGGGTGAGCTGCTGTGTGACAGGGCTGGGAGCTGAGGTGGGGTTACCTGTAACCACTAACGCTTTCTGCCATGGGGAGCTGGGAGCACCAGCGCTGAGAATGGGAGAGGAAGAACTGAGAAGGTGAAATGAGGCCACAAGTACCTGTTGGGGGTGGAAGTAAAGCCAGAGCCTGGTACCTCTGAGCAAGTTTGGTATTTAGGGGGGTTGGACCCAGTGACCTCTTAAGGTCCCTTCCAACCCCTATGATTCTGTGATTCTGCTTGGGGCTGGCGGTTGATGACTGTTCATTGGAGCCTTTCGTTAGGCACAGCAAGCTAATGGCATTATTAGTGCCCAACAAGAACGGATGGGACAGAATTGAGGGAGAAGTGAAGCATTTAGATTGTCCCTTGAGGTCTAGAGCTAGTGGTGCCAGGTGGGAGCCCTTGGTGCCAGGCAGCAAAGAACAGCAGACACAGCTGGAGCCTCCTGTGTCCTGAGCCACAGCTTCACTTGAGGCAGCAGCGTTTCGGCTGGAGCTGAGCTGGGCCTTTACCTGCCCCTCAGCCTCAGGGGGATGGAGCAGCCTCCCGGCAAGGGCCCCTCACACCCTGACAGCCTCAGAACCTTGTGCTCGGGAGCGGTAAGGGATTTGGCCTGAGCTCTTCCCCAGCGCAGAGGGAAGGGGGTGCCAGCAGAGGCTCCTGTCTGGCTGTGCCAGGGGAGGAGACACCATTTTCCGCATCATTAAGCTGCGGCTGTTTTTGCTAAAGCTCCTTCTTCCTCTTGAATGCACTGGGGAGAGGGATAGCAGGGAAACGGGGGTGTCACTGCCTGAGAGAGGGGTACGGGATGGGGAATAAGCAGGGACAGATCTGCAGAGGGTCAGACTGGGGCTGAGGCCATCGTGGCAGCTGTGGATCTGAACAGGAGCGGGATGTGATTTCCCCATTCCCCTCTCCTTTAACTGTAGAAAACCTGAGTGCTGTTTCCACACTACAGAGCACTTCAACAGCTGCTTTTCCCAGGAGTTCTCTGCAAGCTGGGTGTGAGGGACAAGGCTTTAGGATTTTAAATTAGCAGATGTAGTTTCCATAACAACAACAAAGTCTGCACTAGCTGTAGAACAGATTTCCAGTCTCTCAGCAGCTGAAGTCATACTGCTGCTCTATTTTTGCTTGGGGTTGAGGAGGAGCTTTTGTTTCTTGAATCTCTACTGCAACCAAGACGTGTTTTCTGTGAAAGGAACTGAGAGACACAAACAACCTTAAGGCCTGGTGGGAATTCCAGCTGGGAGCAGCTTCGATGGGCTTTTACACCCAGTTTCCAAGCCTGGGGTGGCAGCAGGGCCCAGCTCCCCCCACCTGTGCCCCCTCAGCCTGTCCCCGCAGGGAGGGCAGCCCTGAGCCCACACCAGACACCGAGGCAGGAGGTCAGGCAGTTTGTTTATTGGCAAATAAGTGCTGAAAACCATGAGCCCTGCATACAGAGGTGCCCGGTGCCCTGTTACATTAGAGTGGTCGCGGTACGGTTGGGGAAAGTGCAAAAGATCAATAAACAAGCCAAGTGAGTTCTGACATACCAAGGGGACAGGAGGGGAAGGCAGAGCTTGGTGTGGGTGAGTTTCTCTTCCATCCAGTTTGAGTGGAAAACGAGTTAGGCAGCAGTGGAAGTCCTTTAGGCGAGCTCTAGCTGGGCTGGGCGCTCCCTTAGTGCTGAACACCGCTCCATGGAGAGCGGCCGGCGTTGTTCAGTGTGTGTCTGGCCAAGAGCAGCTCCTCGGAGACACCAGCAAGTGGGAGTGTCGCTCAGGGTACCGGGATGCACCGAGGCTGTTCACTGCTCAGGTGGGAGGGGAAGGAGTAGGTGAGCTAGGGGTGAAAGTAAAGTCAGGCTAAAACATGCCTGGAACAGACACACTGAGAGAAAAGCCCCGACAATTAACACAGGGAGCGAAGCTTGTAAAAAGGCTTGGAAACTCTGCAGTCCAAGAGCGGTTTCTCAGAGGAAATGCAAGCAAGATGCATGGTCCCTTGCACTGAGGTTTGAGTTTCAACAGACAGACACTAGTACTAGGTTGGTCTTCACAAAGAGGTTTCTTTCCAGCTTCAGAGGAGAGTTTTTGATTGAAACCATCCGGCACCACAGGAGTAAGTGTGGCTCCTGGAGCTCTGCATCACTGAGCAAGGTGGATGCTCTTAATTCTGAAATGCCCCTTCCTTAAGAGCAAGAACATGTCAGAGGGGTTGGGGGGTGAGACCCTTCCCCAGTGCAGCGCCTGAGGGTTTGACTCGGGTGAGTCTCCCACTGAAGAGGAGCAGACAGGACAGTGAGCCGGGCACAAACCCACCCCAGACAAGGGACGTGTGACTCAAACCCCAGGAGCAGCTGCCAGGGGAGATGGTGTGATAAAGGGAGGGTAGGAAAAAAAAGAGATCAAGGAATCTTGAGACTGCCCTCAAGCAGGCTGTGCTGGTAGGTACCCAACTCAGCCTGGGGTGCCACCAACCCCTTCCCAAAACTCCCTGTAACAGTTTTACCACTTCTTTCCCACAATTCCCACACTAGCAATGGAGTGTCAGCCCTGGAGAGAGCAATGGTCTCGGATGGAGAGATCCACATTAGAAGTGCCAGAGATGAGGGGTGCATTCTGCTTGTACATTCTTCTTCCTGGAGACGTTTAACTTAACAGTTCCAAGTAAGTGACAGGAACTTTCCCCTTCTGGTTCCCTCTCTCCCCTATGAGCCAGTCTGGGTCCATGCCGGGCAGGCTGTACACAGTGATCATCTGTGGAGAGAAGGCAGCGTTAGGCAGCACCTCACCCTGCAGCCTGACCCAAGCCCAGGCAGATGGGGTCTGAAGGAATCCTTCTGGGCTTCGTTTAGCTGCTGCCTGTGCCCTTCCCTGCAACAGAAGAGCTACAGCAACCTGCCCAGTGATGCCCCTGTTGCCTTTTCATTCTCAAATCAGTGCAAGGTGCTTTGGTGCACAGGGCAGGGTGGTGGTGCTGTGTCATCCCTTCTGAATACAGCAGTTCGATCAGGTCAACAAAAAGAGGCTGCAGCAGCTGAATTTTCCTTCCTCTCAGCACAGTTAGGCCAGGCCTCCAGCCAGCAGCTTCTCCCACTGCTGGTGGGTAAAGTCATGGTGCAGACACAGAGTAAGGGGGTGTTGTGTTACAGGGTACCCCCAGGCTCCATCAGGGGGATGGGCTTAAACCACAAATGGCCGTGAGCACAAGCTCACTGCAACTGGGTGTGTACTGGTGTCAGGATTATCACCAGTTCCATAGAAACAGGGCTAGGAAAGGGAAATACACCAGGCTGCTAGGAGTTCCAACCGAATTAAACAGAAAGGAAAAGCTACCAACCTCATCTGCAAGCAGAGCCAGCTCAGTGCTGTCAGCTGCTTCGTAATCATAGAGGACTCTGGCCTTCCGTGTCCCACTGGCAGGAGGCTTCACTTCGTTGGGGTTCAGGACGCTCTCTGCCACCGTGTTAGGCACCCCAACAATGGTGGGCACAACTGGAATAGTAGGCACAGCAGGGAGTGTGGCAGCAGCAACGGCTGGAGGAGAGGTAGCAGCTGGGGGAGGAGAGGTGGATTCGGCGTTGCCTACGAATGTGCCTGAAAATCTTACACAGGAGAGAAAGCGGCTCAGTGAGGCTCCAGTATGAGCTTGCTCTGGTAGTTCCACTGCAGAACTGACACTCAGGAGTTCCAGCTCACAGCTGTGGCACCTACACTGCCCTTTCCTGGGGAAATGCCCTCGGTTCCCAGGTCACGTCTGTCTGCTGCTGGGCTCCGGTGTCCCGCTGCAGGACTGGCACCGAGCGTGCAGAGCACGAGCCTGAAGCCAGGGAGGGCTCTGGGCAGGTGCCACTCTTGGCTCTGCAGCTGTTTCACTCCTGCTGTGCCCTCCCTGCTCTCACAAGGGCTGTGCTACCCGTTTACTCTGCTGGTCCTTCAGGGAAGGGACAGTGATTGCGACTGCCAAGCCGGATGCCACAGCTGGAGGCTCCCAGGCTTTCTGGGCTCTGGACAGAGACAGTCACAGAGCTCAGTCTCATTTATCCACAGATACCCCGCTCTGCACTAAGGGAGTGCAGCTCTGCCCTTTGTAGTGAGCCTGCAGAGGCTCCAGGGTTTGGCTGGAGTGAAAAGCTCTTCCAGCCAGTCCTGTGCCACATCCTACTTACATTTCTCCTTTGGAGCTGCGAGCATGGAAGAGAATGGAAGAGGAATAGTGAGGGATCACATAGAAGCAACAGCCCCTCCTGGGTCACCGCGCTGAGGTGACAGGTTGACAGACAAACAGCCCAGCCCGTGCCCAGGGGATGCACAGCCAGCAGCACAGAATCAGTCGCTGTGCAGCTCAGCACGCTCCTGCTCGCTGCCTGGCAACAGGAATCTGTCTCCCATGTGATTTAACTCGTTTAAGAGGGAGAATGTTCCACCACTCGTGGCCATCAGGCTTTGAGATGGATGAATAAACCCCAGATGGATCCAATGGCAGAGGCTGCTCTGAAGGCACTACCACCAGGACTGGGGGAAGCACGGGGGCTGTCAGAGCCTGGAGGGGACTTTAGAAGTCCTACCCAAATGGTGACACGAGATGGGGAAGGGGCCTGGGCTGGGGGAAGCCCCTGAGCGACCCTTAGAGACGTCAAAGCAGGTGCTTGTCTCACCTGCCCAGTTGCTTCTGCAGGTCCAGCATGTACTGGTAACACTGAGCATAGTAGTTGGTCTGAGACTCCACAAACTCATGGAGACAGCGAAGATGATTCACCTGGAAGGAGAAGGACCATGAGCTGCTCTGTGGGTCCCAGGCACAGGAGCCCTCATCCTGCAGCTGCCACCTCCCTTGTGGGCAGCAGACTCATGCAGGCCAGTGTGTGAGGACACACTCATTTCTCTGCTCCTGCAGTGCCAGTGTGGGCTGTCCACAGCTCCAGCAAGGGCAGAACAACAGTTCTCCTGGCTTGCAAACCCCAAAGGGCTGCAGAGCTGCAGGACTCACAGCGGCACTGCCTGCCCGTGCTTCACTGTGGGTTTGGTTTGACTGTCCTGGGTTTCACAAGGAGGTTCCTGCAGCCTCCAGTTATGATCTCCTCTACCTCTGCTCCCAGTACAGAGCTCTGGCACCCTCCTGGTGTCTTCCATGGAAGGAGCCAAGAGTGCCTGTGGTCCCTGTCACGCCCCGTTACCTGGAAGACTCACATGTGTGCTGCTGATCCCCTCCAGCAGCAGACGTGTCACCTCTGCCTGTCGATCAAACTCGGTCTGCGTGAGCCTCAGCTCGTGCTCTGCCTGCAAACAGGAGAGGGTGTTCAAGCCAGCACAGGGCAAGGACCCTGCTCTGCCTCTCCCAGCCACAGGCAACCCTCACCTCCTCCGCCAAAGCCCCTCCTGGCACCCAGACAAGCATGCTCTGGGCTCAGTAGGATCCTGACCGTGAGGCGCAGGACGCCCTGGGGGGATCCCAGAGGCCTCTGGCTCTATTTCAGCTCCATTCCTGCTTGACCCTTCACTGGATCACAGCAGGTTGTGGAACAGCAGCTCAGGACCGATGCATCCAGCTATGAAGCTTCTCCTTCCACAGGACTGGGGCACAGGAAGGCTCTGGTACCCTGTCCTGTCCCAGCCCACCTCCTTTGGCTGCTCTTGTAGGGCTCTGAGAACCGACAGCCCGTGCTGCTCACCAGTACCTGTCCCCTGCACAGGACAGTCCCTGCGCTCAGCACACCTACCAGCCTGCTGCAAAGCACAGCAGTGCAGCTCTGACAAACCCACAGGAATGTGACACCCTCCCCAGGCTTCTCTCCAGAAGGGTAACTTTGGCTGGCACCCTTTTTGTCACCGCAGAACAAGGGCTGAGGCCAGGGAGCATCTATGAGATCGCTGCTGCCAACTGCATCTCTCTGTGGTGGAGATGAACACCCCAATCACACCCCCTGTGAGGCTCCTTTGAAGGTAGCTGCTTGTTTTGAGCTTGGAGGAATTAACAATGGTTAATAGAGGGGAATTAAACACTGGTTAATAGAGAGCAGCTACGGAGCAGGCACCAGGAGATGGGTTCCAGGAGCCTCACTTATGGAACAGACAGAGCATCTCTCCCTCAGCAAACAGCGTGTGTTCAGCAGGAGCAGCTCTGCAGTGCCAGGTGGATCCTTGCAGGGAGAGGAGCTCCAGAGTGCTGGAGCAGTTGGGTGCTCTCTGGAGCCTGCTGTCCCATCCCCATGCCAGGGGCAAAGGGGTGACACGCAGGAACATCTGCTCTCTGGAGAGTTCCTGGTTCCCTGGGAGGATGCGCTGCGACTGGGAGCACAGAAGCCATGTGCTCAGCTGGAAGGAGAGGGGTACAGGTTCTGCACCCCTTTCCCCAGGAGGGTGCAGCCATCAGAGAGGTGACAGAGCTGCTTTTGGTGCTCTGAAGTGCCCCGGTCGCACTGGCACAGGAGTGACTTGCCTGGAGCTGACCCCAGGGTGCTAATCCAGCGGGCTGATGAGTTTTGGAGCTGCTGCTCCTGAGCAGGGTCACCCCAGGCAGACCCAGGGGAGCAGAGGAGCTGCTGTGGGGCCATTCCCACCCCTCATCCAGGAACAGCATCACCAGCTCTGCTGTGCAGCCAGGCCAGGACAAAGAAATGCTGTGACTGCCTTGTAATCAGATTTGTCTATTTTAAGCCACAACTGATCTATTTTCTTGCCTCCTTTGTGTGAGAGGGATTATTTAAAGGCAAAGGGGAATGTAACAGGAAACACCAGCACGATGCCAGATGCCTCACCAAGCTCCAGCGAGCTCCACGCCTCAGGGGCAGCAGAGCTCTCAGAAACTCGTGACAGGCTCGGTTCAGCCCTGCCTGGGATCCCACCCACTGCCTCTCCCCTCACACTCTGAGTGGTTCCAGGATGTAGTTTCCCTTAAAACCCATGGGGCTGCCAGCTGGAAGGTCCCTTCCAAGGCTTGTGCTTCTCCAACACAGGGAAAAGGCTGAAATTTATTGACATACCCATGTCTAACCAACCAGGATGGACCAAAGGCAGAGGAACAGAGCCTGGCACGCTTACTGCTGACTGCAGGCAGCTCCTTTCTTTGAGGGACAGAAGGATTTGCCACGCAGGATGAGCTGGTGCAAGCCCAGCTGGTCAGTGGGGATGATGCATTCACAGCGAGGCAGTAGGAGGTTGCTGCCGTGCACAGCATGCAGGAACGTGCCAGTCAGCTCAGACCCCAGGCTAAGGGCTGCTGGGGGAGTTTGGGGGATGAAAGGCAATGGGATCCCAGAAGGGGTCTCTGGAAGCTCCATGCCGTGCTGGAGCTCCACACAGAGCTCACCCTGGTCCCTAGTCCACTAGCACCCCTCCGTGACCTTCCCAGACCAGTCACACTCCCCTCAGAGAACCCAGAAAAGAGACAAGATCTGGGGCTTTGCCTCTGTGGATCCCCTCAGAAGTGCAGCTCACCCCAAGTCAACTCCAGGGCAGGCTCCAAACACCCACCCCTGCAGAGCCACTTCCTCCAGCTGGGGCTGTTGCTGGGGAAAACCCTCTGGCCTGGCTTCAGCTCTGCTCACAGCTCCTGCTCAGACCCCAGAACAAGCAGGGAAGGGGCTACACGAGGCTGATGCATGGCACATGCAGAAAGAAACCAGAGCAGGCAGGACCTTTGCCACAGGAGCAGAGCTGAACCACATCACAGCATCACCTCTGCTCCTGCCACCCCAGCGCAGGGCTCTCAGAGCTGTCCTGAGTACCAGCGTGTGCCTGGCGTGCCCAGGCTGTCCCCTGCACCCACGTACAGTCAGGGCACAGGGACAGGCTCTTCCCAAACTGCCATCAGTCCCACTGAACCACTCAACTGTGGAACTGGAGCCGGGACCAACCCCAGGAACACCCCACAGATCACCCCCTGCACGTGGTGGAAGGAGGCAGCAGCACCCCCCTCACCCCCTAATCCCCACCAGCACACCCAGAAAGGTTTGAGCCCAGTTCTGGCTGGGTACTTACTTTTTCCACCTCGTCGCTCCAAAGCTGTAGGGGGCCACAGAGCAACAGGAGAGGAGATCAGTGTTGGAGACATCAAGAAGCACTTGGCATCAACACCCAGGGGCTCCGCGGACACAAGAGGCCAGGGATGTGCTGGCCCTTCACCCAGCAGCAGCTGCCAAACCCGTGCCCCTTCCCCTCATTCCTGAAAGCTTGAGCTCTGTTTCACAATGGGGAGAGCGACTCTGTGCCCCCTGAGCCAGCAGGGCTCTGTCATAGCAACTGCACTCCCCAGGCTCTGGGAAGGAAAGGATTAGGGTACCGAGTCCTCTGACCAGCAGAGGTTACTTTGCTGAAGCCTGCATGAGGTTGGTGGTGCAGGTCAGCCCTTCTTTTAGGATTTTGGAGGGGCAAGTGAGCTGCTCGAGCCCACAAACAGTAGTGGGAACTGCCAGGAGCTCAAGCTAGGTGGAGGTCAGTGCTCCTCACCCACCGGTCTGGAGAGCTGAGGTGAATGGGCTGGTGATCCAGCCAGGATACGGGCACGCAGGCAGGAGGATGCTACGGCCGAGCCAGGCAAGGCATCCCACTGCTCCCTCCTGCCCTCCTCACCCAGGAGGAGCACATCTGGCACCCAGGCAGGGGCACATCTGGGCAGCACAAGGCTGCCAGCTGCTTGCTGGGATCTGGCTCCAGGACGTGAAAGAGCCGACAACAAAAATCAAGCACAGCAATGGGAAAGGAAGAGAAGGGGCAGAGAAACACACTGAGCCTTCCCAGAGGTCCTCAGCTTGGCCCTTCTCAGCACACAAGCACTCCCTCAGCCCTGGGGAGAGATCACCCTGGATCAGTGGGATCCAAGCTCTCCCAGCTGAGCTTTGGTGAAGGTTGCTCACCAGCAGCTGCCCTCAGCCAGGCTACCAGAGCCCACCTGAAAACCACCAAGCCCATCCAGAAACAACTCCACCAGCCAATATAAGGAGCACAAGGAGGAGCTGCCTGCCCTGGTGAAGGACTGAAGCAGGGAGGTGTGATGCCAGGTGCCTTGGTTTGCTTCCTGCTCCCTGGC
Organism: Hypotaenidia okinawae; assembly: GCA_027925045.1. NCBI lineage: Eukaryota > Metazoa > Chordata > Aves > Gruiformes > Rallidae > Hypotaenidia > Hypotaenidia okinawae. The sequence goes on along the minus strand of BSDF01000019.1, from coordinate 9,290,514 downwards.
CTGCAGCTCTGCTCCTGCTCTGTGGTATGCAGCCCATGGGCATCTCTCTCTATTTGGTTGGTGTTCTGGTGGCTGGTTCCCTGTGGGACTGCAGGCTGTTCCTCCTCAGGGTGCCCAGGCTGGGTGTTTTCTCTGACCTTTTGGTGGGTGTTTTGTTACTGCAGATCAGAAGCTGGTTCAGATAAGGTGTGGGCAATTTCAGCTGTGTGTGGGGATGCAAGGCCCTTCCCTTCTTCAGGCTGAGAGCTCCCACCCTGGAAGGTGGGTGGTGGAAGGTTGAGAAGCAGGTCCTAGCCTGAGCTGCTGCTCTGGCACCAGGCCTCTGCCAGCACATCTTGGGCTTCTGGAGGAAGGCTTCCTGCAGAGGCAATGGGAAGCTTTCACTCTGGCCATGGGTCTTTTAACCTGGATGCCTTTCAGGCCCTGTTAATTGCTGCAGCACCCACTGAATTCATAGCCAGGTTTGTTTCTCTTCTGTTGGCCTTGCTGGGCTCCCTCCAGCTGGGACCCCCAGAGCTGTGGGGTCTCCAGCTTTGCCCACATCTACCCCTGAGTGGAGGCACTATGTGGCTCTGATCAGAAGTGTTTCAGGCAGCTCTGGGTGTAGAACAGCCCATGACCTGCACCCATCTACCCCCCAACCCCCAGCTCAAGCCAGAGGACCCCTGTGTAAGGCACTCAACGTGTCTCTCCTGGAATCACTGCTGGGTAGAGAGCAAGGGGCAGGGGCTGGGGGAAGGGGTTTGGGGGCTGGTGCAGCCCAGGTACACACAAAACAACAGGTCAGTGTGGGAGAGAGGAGAAATGGCCCTTCAGCCTCCAACCCATCCAAAGCAAGGGAGGTGCTTATCTCCAGGTGGATCCAGCTCCATCTCAGCCCTGTTATGGGAGGAGGGGAGACAAACCCCCAAGCACCATGTTATCCACCTCTCTGCAAAACCAGCAATTTAGACTCCAAATGGGGGCCCTGCTGAGGGCATGTGGTCCAGGAGAGAGCTGGCCTGCTTGCTCACCTGCAAGGCAAAGCTGTGACCTTGGGCATAAGCAAACCCTCCCTCCAGAAGGGAGCAGGGCTCAACCCCAAGGAGAGCAGCCACTGCTGCTCTGCACAGGCAGTACGTGCTGAGAGTGAAGCCACACAGGGACTCTGGCCTGGAGGGGAAGCAGAGCAGCAGCATGAAGAGCTCCTACCTGGCTGCAGCGCCCGAGCCCTTGGGATGGATGCTGGGATTAGAGAGCTTGGTGTAAAGCCATCCTGCCTGCACAGAGCTGGGGACTGGTCTGGGCTTAGCCCCTGTTCTGCTGGTTATGGATGTTAATTGTTATTCAAGTCACCCCTGCTAGTGCAGCTGGGCTTCAGGTGGCCCTTCCACCAGCAGTTGCAGCCTCTGACATGGTTTTGGAGGGTGTGAGGACCACTGCTGGCTTGGCTGGCAGGTTCCCTACAGGCTCTCCTGGTAGGAGCCCCTGCTGTGCAACCATCAAAGGTGATGAAGGGATCAAGGTCAGTGCTGGCTGCTTCTGGAGCCCTGCTCTACCTGTCCCGTGTCATCACCACTGTCAGAGCTGCTCTAGCAGAGGTCTCAAGAGGCACCACTGAGCTAGGCAGAGAAGTGCCAGGGTGGATGCCTGTGGTCTAACAACCCCCCCCCCCAATCTATTTCTCCTATCCTGTTTCTGTGCTTGGTATCTCCTCCCCAGAGCAGCTTGGCTACAGAGCAAACAGATCAGCCTGCAGTTTGGGGATGTCCAGGCACGTTCAGCTGAGCTCTGGGTGCTCTACAAGATGCTAATGTATCCTGCAGAGACACTTGCCTTCAGGTCTGCTTTGGGAAGCCTCTGGGAATGATCAGGATACTCTGGTCTACTCAGAAGGAGCCAGAGGCAGGGAAAGCCCAGTTTCTCTCCTCTGATTCTCCTAAAGCTCAGGTTTAGTCTGTTATTGTGCTGATTCAGAGAGAAACCAGAGTTATGGGCTCTCCTCTTGTTGCTGTGCTAGGAGAGAGGGAAACTGAGGAACTGCTACAGCAGCACCAGCTTCTTCCTCAGGACTCTCATCACTGGGCCAGTTACCTATAGAAACACTTCTCTAGCTGTTGTGTGAAGCTGTTTCTGATCCCAGCATCCCTGTCCAAGGTCAGGACAGATCCCCCTGGGAACTAACACTGATGCTATCAGCTCAGACATACCTTTTTTCCCACATGGGATGGGATGCCCATTAACCAAATCCAACTGGTTTCTGTGGTGGCTTTTGTTTGCTAGAAGGCTGGGCTGTCCTTTTCCATATCTGCAGATCCCACTCCCCAGCCCTTCCACTTCCAGATTGTTCTATTAACAGGCATCAGTGTTGTTCTAAATGCTCTTTGGGAAGCAAGATGGGTCAGTTTTCAACATTTTAACGAGAAATGGGACCTTGTGCTGTGGGGAGCAGTGAACACAGCGTGGGGAGTCAATCACTGGCCTGCAGCTGCTGGGTGCTATGCAGCAGAGATGCTGTGAGGGGCTCTGTGCCCACCCCCAGCTGAGTAACAGGCCCCAAATGAAAAAGAGTGATTGACCTCTCTTTGCAGGATAGACAATCCTATGCTGTCAGCCCACTGTGTCAGTGATGTGCTGGGTGGCAGAGAGATTCCTCCACCTTTGCTTCTCCTGCCCATCCAGGAAGCCTCTGAGCACTGCCACCACAGTACTGATGGGCAGTCGTGCCTGTGAGGTGGAACTATCCAGAAAGCCTAGCCTTTGGGGTTTGCTATCAATTGCTCCACTAGCAGCAAAACCATTCAGGAGATTCTCCTCAAAAATGTGGAGATGGACTGGCAGAGAAACTGGGAAGGAGCAGAAGTCCTAGACCCTGACCACGCAGCCCAGGGTCTGCACCCTTCAGGCTGCCAGGGGGCACCAGGCAGCCCAAGTCAGGTTAAAATGTTGAAAACAGCAGAGCACTGGGGCTGAGTTTAAGTTGGGTGAGGAGAGGGGCAGGAGGAGGTTGGAGAGGCAACATCTAAGAGGAGGCAACATCTAGGAGGAGGTGGTCTTACCGCTGATGCGCTGGCGGAGAGAACGTAATTACGAGGTCTAGTCTCCTGAAAGTCAGGCACAGCCTGGGGGAACAGAGGGTCAGGCACACGTCATGCAGAGCAGGGGAGAGGGGGGCACTGGGTGGAAGAAGGGACCAGTGGGGGTGCTTGCCTGTCTGCTGGGAGCTTGCTTCAAGATCTTATGGGATGGCCGGAGGAAGGGGTCCCATCAGTTTGGGTGGGTGGGATGCTGTTGGTGTTCCTGCTGTTAGGAGTTCTGCCTGTACTTACAGCTCCCACAGCTGAGTGCAATGAGAGGGGGCAACCCCCAGTGCATGTCCTGTTCCCTTGCAGCCTGGGGGCTGCTCATGACACAGTCCAGCAGACAGGACCTTCTTTCCCCTCACTTCCTGCCTGCAGTCCTGGGAGTGTCCCTGTACAGGGCCTTGTCCTGAAGGTGGGCATCTTCACTAGCATCCTCTCCACAGTGCCTTTTAAAGGAACACTTCTTATTCTTCTCCTCACTCAACTTCTGGGCACGTTTCCTCCTTACAGGCTCAGATCTGCTCTTTTCAGTAGGGCACACAGCCAAGGCAGATCCAGTCCAGAGCCTTCCTGGTGCCAAAGGTAGCACATGAGTCTTCCTCCCAGAGGTCACAAAAACCTCCAAGCCACCTTCTCCATAGCTAAACATCTGTCCTGGGGCAGGAAGACTTCAGTGCTCCAGAGGTTCCCCTCAGTGGGAGTGCAAGGGATGCAGTCCACCCCCATGCAGTTGTGGGCTCACTAAGTGTCACGTAACGTGGTCTCTCAGTTCAGCTAAGCTAAGGCTGGGCTTCCTCCTAGGATGGCCTTTGGCTGTAGCATCACCCAAAGAGATAGGCCAGCCAGCTAGCTTACATCAGGACCACCGTGCTGATGTGATGGATGAGGATATCCCCCTGCACAGCAGGTTGGTGTGCAAGGCTGGTGCATGTGGCAGCTGTAGCCCAGCTATGCTGTTAATCCTCCCTCACCCCACACTTCCTCTCCCAGGTTAATCCCCTTGCAGCTCACCCAGCTCTACTGAGACACATCTGCTGGGCCCCAGCTGGAACTGGTGACCAGGGTGTGTGGAAGAGCAGTCAGGCAGTCCCAACAAGAAGAGATTACTTTCTTTTTCTTAAACCATCTAGGAGTTTTGGGGATGGCTGGAGGAAGGGATGAGGAGGAGTGATTCCTATTACAAGGCAAACCCAAATATAGGGAATAAAATCATCAGTGAGACTTGAGGCCAGCACAGCAACTAGGCTTGACCTCTCCCTGTGGGGAGAGGAGATGTTCCATAGAAGTAGCTGTTGATGGGTTTTGTTGTTGTTTGTTTAAATCAAGAGCAACTGGAGAAACCTCTCCTCCTATTCTCTGGTCTCCAGAGAGCCCCAGAAGTAGTCATAGCACATGGGATGAAGGAGGCAAGCTGCTCTTGCACTCCCACACATGGATAAGTTGTATCTGCAAGCAGTGGTCAAAATGAACCCCCTCCCTCCCCCTTTGGCTCTTGTAATGGGGGGAACGGGCAGAGCCCTGGAGCCTGGGGGACAGAACAGCACCACAGCCATACCACCTGCCTGTCATTGTCTCTGGACCACCTCCCTTCCAGGAGAGGGACTGGCCACCCAACCCCACCTCCTCCTGCCTGCAGCCAGAGGAGCCTGAGCAGGTCTTTTTGGGAGGCCACCCTTGAGCACTGCTTGCAGGCAGTGTTGATGGGACAGAGTACATGCTCCAGGGGGGCTGCAGGCAGCTGATGGACACTTCCATCTTTCTGAGGTACCTTCCCTGGGCAGCCACAGCCCTGACCATGCTCAGTCCATGCTCCAGGGCCAGTCCCAGGGGGACAAGGGAGATAACAAATTTTCTTTTAAAATTGGAAAGAGACAATGAGAGGTGTTAAAGAAAGAAAAAAATACTATCACAGCACTGTTAGCACAGTCAATACTCACATCTCCCTCACACTGAGCAAATTACAAAGAAACAAAACAAAAAGGTTAGTAAACAAACCAGCATCAACAGGAAGGACAAAGCATGAGTTCCAGGGGAAATGCACAAGCCCAGACACTCCACCAGCAGCTCAGGGGCTGGGCAGCAGCGTGCTTGGAGGGTCAGTCATGAGACACAAGCTGTGGGAACACAAGCTGGCACCACGGAGGGGAGGAGTAGCAAGAGAGTGGTGAGCTGGGAGAGGTGTGGTACTCTAGGCCAGTCTGGATGGAGAGGGGTGACACAGGACTCCAGGCATGTTACAGGGAATGTTGTGGTCCAATGATGAGTTCACACATCTAGAGCAGAGGCAGCTGTTCTCCCCCCACCCCATGCTGGGTATGCCCACTTGTACCTTGTCCTTTAGTAGTTTGAGGCACCCTGAGGCCAGGGACCCCACCTTTAAGCTTAGCTGGGTAAGAGATGGGTGCTCACAACAGCTGTGGTTGTTCATCTCTTTCAAAGAGGGAGAGGGGCTGAAACATGGCTTGGGGTGAATGCCCTGGAAAGCTCAGACTGGGTCTGTGTCCTGCCCAGGATGTCCCAGTGGGAAAACAAGCTTTCTGGCTGCAGGGAAGTCCCTCACCCAAGGGTCTGTGTGCAGGTGAGAAGCTTTGGGGTCACTTCATGTAGGAAGCAGGGTAAAGAGGAGGGAGCACAGAAGGTATCTGAATCCCTGCTCTGATTTGAGCTTGAGATAAAGGAATGGTCACCACTTCCCACTAACTGGGGGCACCATCCCCTTCAGAAGGGGAATGGGGGATCCCTGAAGTTACTCTCAGTGGATCTGACTGATCTGACCAACCAGGCTTCTTTAAAAGGACAGCTATCACTTTTGTTCACCCAAAGCTTTGTTCAGGGCTTTCCCATGTAGGCCTGAGCATGCTGTTAGACCTGCTGATGGAGGCTGAGCTCAGCACAGCATCCCCATATGGCACATACGCAGCTGGAGCTGGAGAAAAGGGAAAACTGGGAACTGGCCACCCAGGAACCTGTAAGACCAGAGGTCCAGCTGAGCAGATGGTTAGAAAATGGGCTCATGGCAGGGCTCCTAGGCTGGTATCCCAGACAGACTGAGAGGATTCCTGCCTGTTCTGATTCTGTGTTTGATAGCTAAGCTCCTGGCCCCAGGCTAGAAGCAGAACTTGGCAAGTCCTTGTGCCAGCAGGCAGAATGCTACAGGGTGGCAATCTGCTTCAACAAGGCCCTCTGGGGAACCCACCGGTGCCCAGCTGTGCCCCCTCTGCCTCCTGCCTCACCACCCCTGCCTAGGAAGAGCCCAGCTCCAGGAGACACCCCAGGCACAGGGAGCACCCCGAGCTGAAGGGTCTTGTCAGTCTCAGACCAGTGCTCTGAAGGGCTTGTTCCTGCTGCTCAAGCCTGTGGATAGGAACACCAGTCCCTTCTGCACTCCTGACCTGGGAGCCTTGCTGGTTTACTTGCCATGATTTCCCCAAAGCCAGAGGGCAAGACTAGCCTGTACCTGGAGAGCACCCAGGGGTTAAGTGAATAGCAGGGCTGAAGGAAGGGCCTTAGACAGACTGACCCTAGCCACCCCCACAGGTCCCCCTGGCACTCCTGCCTGGGGAAGGCTGAGCTGGCCAAATCCTAACTGGTCTGAAAGCCTGTGGCTGCTGCAGAGCCCCAGTGTGCTTCTCCCATGCACCCTTCCCAGCTCAGCTCTCTCTTGGCTTGCTCTCAGACCCCCAGGGACACAGCAAGCCCTCAGGAGATGCAGCCTTTTTGTCACTAGCACAAATCACCCAGCAACTACTGTCAGTCAGGAGACAGGAGCCTGGGTCACATAGAAGTTTCCAGCCTTTTGCAGCTCAAAACTATTTGTTTCAACATCCCACCCCTCCCATGGGAGGGCATCTGAGGAGCAGGCACATGGCTCCTGCTCCCAGTTCCCCTGCACGCCAGATCACAACACCCCCACCCATGCCTGCCAGAGCCAGGACACAGTAGGGCAGCCTGATTTTTTTGGTCTAGAGAACATGTGGCATTGCTCATGTGAGCCAAACCCTGGGGCCAGAGGACAGGGAGGGAAATGAGGGAAAGAGTTACCGCTGCTTTTGCCTCTGCAGCTTTGGCTTTCTTCAACCTGGCTTTGCAGGCGTCCAGATCCAGGCGGCGGTTCTGCAGGATCCTCCTCTCCTTCTGATGGGGACAGAAAATGGGATAAGAGCAGATTGCTTAGGAACTGCTGGGGAAGGAAAGGGACAAGGTATCATCTAACAATCAAAGCTGTTTCCTTAGCAAAAAGCGCTACTGAGGAGTAACTGCCGTGTTCATCTCATCAGCAAGAGTTCTGGGGCTGGCTGCCAGGGGTACAGGCTCACCTTCTGAACCAGGCAGCCTGGGCAGGGCTGTGGCACTAAGCTGCAAGAGATACCTTCCTCAGGCACATCAACTGGCAGCCCTTCCCTGCTGCGGGCAGCCCTGGGCACATCTAGGATTGCTATTTCCCTATTCTTCCATTCTTTGAGGGGGAGGTATGGAGTCGTCCTTTCTCAGGAGGGAAGGGAAAGGAGGTCTTCCAGCACTGTGTCCCCCTGCCCTCCTTGTCTCTGGGGCCATGAAGCTTCCCCTTCCCCAACAGGGGTACTTACAGATATGGTTCTCCAGTCCCCTTCCAGGAAGTTGCGCAGCGGGGTCAGGAAGTTGATGGAGGCAGAGTGGATGAAGTCTCGTTCTGCTGCACCAAGGCGCCTCTGAGTCTCTCCAACCTTTACCAAGGTCTTCCCTGCAGTAACAGAAGCCTTCAACTCCAGGAGAAACCAATTACCATTGTGTTGGCTAGTGCCAACCCACCCAAAGCTACCAGGCTCCAGTGTTGGGGGACAAAGGCACAGTGTACCCTCCCTGAACAAGGTGATTATGCCTGTACCACACCAGCCTTGGTCTTAACTAGTCTGCTTTTAGCCTGAGGCCTCTTCTCAGCTGCTCTAGAGCAGCTTTGATCTTATCTATCTGCTGAGGCACTAACTCCACCGATGTCCTTTCACTGCTACACCTGCTTGAGCAGAAGGCTCTTTCTTTGTCTCATAAAACAGAGGAGCAGGAACAGAGCAGCAAATTAAAAAGCACCAGAGCAGAAAGAATGAGTTGATGAGGCAGTGCTGGCTATAGACACAGTTACAGCTGGTCTGCCTGGAACAGGACTCCCTATTGAACACCTATTGATTTGGAGAGCAGTAACAGAGGCAAGGACAGCTGGAAGGTAAGGTTGTGCCTCTCTGCAGGTCTGCTGCTTAAAGAAGGCCAAAATTCCCCCAGGAAAAAGTGCCTGTTAGAATTTAAGAGCAGAAAGATGCCCTGTGCAGCCAAGGGGCCAAGCACTGACCTCTTCAAGTCTGTTTCCCTGTTCTTCTGGAGAAAGGTTTCCACCCTCCATCTGCAGGACACAGTTAACGGATGGCTCTCCCCTTCAATCTAGAGAAACTCTGCAACTAGATACCTCCTTAAGCCAAAACTATGCTCCAACTGGACACAGCTAAAAACATTCACTGCAAATCCCCATTCAGGCCAGTTTAGAAAGCCACAGGAATAGCACACAGTAGTTTCTGCCTCCTGTAACCAGTTCTACCAGCTGGATCCATGCGTCTTCAGTTTTTCTCTGGCTCTGACAGACTTGAGGGCTGTACAAGGAATGGGGAGACTCCTGCCCTTTTCCACCCCCAGCATGGAGGATGCTTTGCCATGGAGCAAGAGTGATTTCCTACTCCAGGTGGGCTGGTTGCCTCCACGATGGAGAAGCCCCTTCTCTGGCATTAGCTTTGACACGCGAGCAGGCAGGTTGCCACAGAGGGAACAGGCCAACCTGCCCCATTCAAGAGACATGCTGTAGGAGTCTTAACCCAGATCAGCACTGGGGACTCTCTCTTTGGAAGGGCTGGATTCACAGGGCTTTTTAATCAGCCAGTCTGACTTACCATAAGGTGTCCCTGGCCCAAAGTCATTAGCTGCTTCTGTCATGTACTGTGCCAGCAGCTCCCCGTTGGTGACCCGGGAAGGCACCTTCCGGTCAAGCTTCTCATAGAGGAATTCTTCTACTCTGGCACCTGGAATGAGGATGACACCAGTGGTTACGGGATGGAGGAATCATCGAATCATAGAATTGTAGGGGTTGGAAGGGACCTCGAGAGATCATCGGGTCCAACCCCCTGCCGAAGCAGCTCCCTAGGACATTTCACTCAGATAGGTGTCCAGACGGGTCTTGAATATCTCCAGAGAAGGAGACTCCACCACCTCCCTGGGCAGCCTGTCCCAGTGCTCTGTCACCCTCACTGGGGAAAAGTTTCTCCGCATGTTGGTGCGGAACTTCCTGTGCTCCAACTTGCAGCCATTGCCCCTTGTCCTGTCTCCACAGACACTGAAAAGGGGCTGGCTGATTCCCCTGCATCCCCTGCTTAAGATAATTGTAAACATTAATTAGGTCCCCCCTTAGTCTTCTCTTCTCCAGGCTGAACAGTCCCAATCTTCTCAGCCTTTCCTCACAGGGGAGATGCTCCAGGCCCTTCATCATCTTTGTAGCCCTTCTTTGGACTCTCTCCAGGAGATCCCTGTCCTTTTTATACCAGGGAGCCCAGAACTGGACACAATACTCCAGGTGGGGCCTGACCAGGGCAGAGTAGAGCGGGAGGATCACCTCCCTTGACCTGCTGGCTACACTCCTCCGGATGCACCCCAGGATCCCAGGAAGGAGGAGGGACCCCTGGAACTGGCAGGCCCACCCCATGCAGCCCTCAGTCCTGTCCTGCGCTGGATAGCACCAGGATCAGGTGTTCCTTCCCCAGGCAGTGCAGCCACTCATCTCTCAGCTACACAGGGAAGCAAGGACAGGCCCTGCTAAACCAGGTTTCTTCCAACCCCCACAAACTCCATGGAACATGGATCTCTGCCAGAGGGCACGTCTTTTAACATCCACCTGCAAGTGGTATTTGTCCTTCAAGAGTCAGAGGAACCTGGACTTACTAGGGTTTGGCTGTAGCAGGACCTCAGTCTGACGCAAGATCTTCTCCGTCCAGTTCTTGGTGCAGTCTGCCCTGGCCAGAAGGTTTTCAAAGTGGGCATCTAGTTCAGTCTTCTCAGCCTGGCCCAATTTTTCTTCAGTAAACTGCAGGAAGAAGGCAGTCATTAGGAGGTCTGTTCTTCTAAAGCAAAGTTATAATGTGCTATAGGGCTATTTGGAGACACCAAGGCTTATTCTGTCTCAGGCATTCATCTCTGAGCAGAGCTGAAAAGCCTCCAAGGTGTCATTCTTGGAGCCCAGACATCTTTCAGGGGAAGAAGACAAAGAGTTTGCCCAGGAGTGGAACAAGTGCTGAGCTAAAAACAGAGCCCAGGTCTGGGAGGTTCTGGAATAAGTAACTTTTAATAAGGGCTGGTGCAGAAATGCTCTCGTTGTGATGGATCTCTTTAACTGTGCATGCGGCTTGGAGAACTTCATGCAGGAGAGCAAGAGTCATCCTTCAGGGGAGGTAAGACACCAGCTCCCTCCACCTCCTCCTGACCAACTCTGTCCTACAAACCCAGGAGGATCAGGAATGCCACTAGCACCTCCCAAGTCACACTTGCTTCTCATCTTATGAGACACCTTATTTTGCTCCAGGGCTCGAGTGCCCTCTGACAGCTGTCAGACCCACTGCCCAGCACTGCCTCCCAGCTCACCTCCTGCCCTGCTAGTGAGCTGCCAACTGAGCACCTGAGGTTTCAGGAGGCTCAAACTCTGGATTTAGATAAAAATGCTTCCAGCAAATGATTCTTCCTCTAGGCCACACTGTGAAGCAGGGTGAGAGAAACACAACACTGCCTGACTTGTCTCAGCACTCAGATTCATGCTGGCACTGGACTCTCCCTCCCTCCGTGGTTCTTTTAAGGTTAAAAGTGGCAGCAGGGAGAAGCAGGCTGGGCAAGACTGCAGTGTGTTCCCCTCTCTGACATGAGAGAGCTGTCAGTGTGGAGGGGCAGCATCAGATGGCCAGGACACCCCCATTTCTTCCTTGGAGGATTTGTGAGAGGAGCCCCTTCCCTCTCACCCCATCCCCATTTTCCAGTCATTCCTTTCAATGAATTTGGCCAACTTCAGTGTATTTTTAAGCACAATTCCCTGCTCTTGATGGAACCAGCATCTTGTTGGATCACACTAGAAGAGCCCTTTATAGACCGCTCTGCCTCCTACAGAGGTTACAGAGCCCTTGGTTCTGGGTTCTGGTGCCACTGTCGAGTTATCAGGATGTGGGACTGTACAATACCTGGTACAGGTGGGTGCCAAGAGATTAGAGCCTGGATAAAAGCCTTAGATTAAATACAGCTCCTGTCTAATTTGCCCTTCTTACCTTCTCTCCCCTCCCCTATCCCACAGCTCAGCTCTGGGTGGGCCAAGATGCCTTCTCCATGGGTTTTGTTCCTGCTGCCCTTCCAGAAAGGCTTGGTGGTGGGCTCTGTTCCTGCAGCTGCCCCTCAGCCCCCACTGCAGTCACATCCAGTCCCATGCTGGGAACAGGGTGAGATAAGGAGCAAGCCTGGAACCAGCACTGGAGGCAAGTAAACAGCCTGAGGAGTCCTGTTACCAGCTCTGCACAAACTAGATGGCTGAGATAAAGCCCTGTGGGTATGTTTACACAGTGACCTGTTTGGGGAGAGCTAGAGCCAGTGATCTGCTTGCTGGATGTCAGTGGGTGGGTTCTCAGCTGCAGGGACAATCACACTCCCCTCCATAGCCCTGTGGGGACCCAGGACTCATGACCAGGGGATTGCTTCCCTGGTCTGTTCCTCAGCTCCTGGTTCCTGGTGTTTATTCTCAGCTCAGTCTTGCCCTGGCCCTGTGGCTATTGCTGGACATGGCTGAAAGCAGCTTCCAGGTGAGAGGGTGTCTGTATGGCTTTGTACCCAGTGTAGATCGTTGTCTTTGGGGGACACACACAGCTACCAGCCATGTGTGAGTGGCTGAGCTCTCTTCCTCCCTCACTGTTGGAAGCCCAGGGCTGTTTTCAGGCTCTGCCAGGCTGGGCTGAGTCACTGCCATGCAGCAAACTGGGACTTCCCAGGTATTTGGCACCAATTCTCCAGTCATCTGTTTAAGAGCTTTCTTAAACAAGCCAAGGCTCTTTGATGCAAGCAGAACAGCCTCCCTTGCCCCCCTTTCCTGAGATCTCATCTCACTTTCAATTCCAGCTCTTCTTCCTGCAGTTTAGACTCTCCTGCACCATCATCTGCCCTGGAGCTGTCAAGCCCAAACCCAGTTTCTTATCAGCTGAATGTGTCAGCTTCTTACAGCATTGCTGCAGAGTCAGATCAGTGCACAGTGCTACTGCCAGCCTCCTGAATGGCTTCAGCTCTGGGGTCCTTAGCTACCTGCACATGCTGCATCTCCAAGCATCTCTGGATGCTTGCAAACCCCCTGTTTGCCTTGCAGGGGGATCCATGTTGCTCACTGTGAGCCCAGGCTATGCCCCAGCAGGAGGATGGGCAGGGATCTCAGCCTGTGGCTCCAGAGGGTCAGGACAGAAACCAATCTCCTATTCAGGCTTGTTTCAGAGTTAGAAAGCAGGCATGGATGTCATGAAGTGGGTGCCAAGGCACAGGGGGCTGTAGCTTACATGCTGGGAGACTGTCACTGCACTTCATTCCCTCAGCATGTCCCTCACCCCTGCCTACAAGTCCAGGGCCCAGTCCCAGGCACAGCCCAGAGGCAGTGGGGACTGTCTCATTGCAGGCTGCTGCAGTGGGTGCTTGTTTCCTCCCCTCTAACACATTTCTACCTCCTTGTCTCTGCACAGGGAGTCGCTGATCCAGCTCAGCTTCACCTCTAATGGGACTCTTTAGATGGATCAGAGAGCTCAGCACTACTGGGAACGTGGCATCAGGTGCAGGGAGAGCAGGACCACCTCTTGCAGGAGCAGCTTGCAGGGAGATCAGGAGCAGCTTCTCATGAAAGCCCAGCAAGGGAAGAAGATTAGAGGTAAGTCACACCACCTTATCCTATGAGCTGGTTCTTCCTCATGTCTGGAGCAGGTGGAGATCTGAGCTTTCAGGTGGCAACAGGTCTGAGCCCCCTAAGTGGCTGCCCAAGCCAGTGTCCCCAGTGAAAAGCAGGGTAGAACAGCACCAGTTTGTGAAGTCTGGCTACTCAAGCACTGCAAGCAGAACTGCCCCATAAAGGACTTCTGTTCTGAGGAATTTGTTTCCACAACACTCACAGAAATGTCATTATCTTCCCTCCCCACTGAACAGGCACAAGAGCTCACTGTGAGGCTGAGAAATGCAGGAGGAGAGATGGACTGATCATACACTCCTGCTTCCTGGCTCCAAAAAGACAGATTAAAAATACTTTGTGTCCTCCTGTCCCTGGACTAAGAGGTGTCTGTTGCAGCCCAAATACTCCAGACTGTTGCAGATGGGAGTCTGGCTTGGTGCATAACCACCTGGGAGTCAAGGTGGGCAGAGAACCTGCAGTTACAATGCCTGAGGAGAACCTTCAGTTCCTCCATCCTGCTGCAGGAAAACTACTCCTATTTGTTTTCCAGAACCTGATGGCTGGGTCAACAGCCCTGCCCTGAGCCAATTCCAGGATCTGCATCCTGAGAGGCTCCTCTGATCCTGCCCAGCAGGAAGCATCCCTGCAGCTGCCCCAGCTGAGCACCAGTCCCATCTTTGTGCTGGGGAGGTGATAAATAATGCAGGGCAGCCTTTTGTCAGTGCCACTCTGGCTCTCCAGGAAGGAGAGTCGTGCTGCATTCCAGGGCATCAATAATTCAGCCAAAGGTTGGGTTTCCTCTGGGAGGCTTGGCTGGCCAGCAGAAATGCCAGATGCATTATCAGAGCCTGTGTGGGGCAGCAGGCTAACAGATCAGGAGAGCAGCACTTGGGCAACAGGCCCAGAAGCAGCAAGACCATGCTGGGCTGCAGTTAGGGCAGCTGTCTGCATCCGTTTTTGGGGGAGAGTCCCCTTTCCCCAAGGGAGTTGGCAGAGACACTACTGGGATGTCAGGAGTATCAGGGAGCAGTGCTGAGCTGAATTGGTCCCTCTGCACTGCAGCTATAGTGTCAGAAAGGCTGTGCCTCTCACCCCAGAGGCTCAAGGCCATGGAGATTAGGCTTTAAAATAGCACGTGTTGTTTCCTCTCCTGAAGCATTAGCACCTTTCTCCTCTTAAGAGGGAGGCCAATAAAATCCCAGTGCTCCCACCAAGCTATGCCAACACCACAGCTGTTTTCACAATGCAGCACAAGTTGACTTGTCTCTCTTCCAGGCTGGAATGACTTTTTCCCCCTCCCCATCCCTCTCCCCTCACAGGCTTGTATACTCTGAGCTCTGATGGGGTAGCTGCAGTTCCCTTGCAGAGCCTCTGGTAGCAGAGTTCAGACCCTTGTACCATTTCCAGGGTCCCCAGGTTTTCCAGCAAGACATTACTTATGATTTTCCACCTTAAATCATAAAGACCAAGCCAGGGCCAGGAGTCTTAAACCAGGAATAGCCTCCTGAACCTGCCAGTAGATTTGAGCCACTGGTTATTTTTCTCAAGCCTCCAAAATGCCCAGGCTATGGACATTTGCTATTGTGGAGCTCAGAGGCACAGCAGAATGGGTTGAGGCAAATCTGCTTCCACCTTGTACAGGGCTGCCTTAGGAAAGAAGCCACAGTCAGTATCTAAACTACCTGAATTTCAACTGCTCTGGACAGGATACAGAGTGTGCTTCAAGTATTTGGTCACCAGGAGTCAGGAAAGCTGAGATGTGAGCCAACTGAAACTGTGCTAGAGGACAGAAGGAAGCCATTAACAGGACAGCTTGCTTAACTCATGAGCAAGGCATGCAGGAGAGGAAAAAATACTACCCTCCAGGATTAATAGGCACGTTTCAAATGGAAACACGCTCTGGCCTGTTCCTGATGCCTTTAAAATCCTTTTCTTAAGTCAATTCATCTTCTCTTGAGTCTTAAGATCCAAGGTATCAACCCCAGTAAGGTCAGCAAGCAGAGAGGAAAGTCTTTTACCACCAGAGTGGGGACACAGGGAGTCTGTCTTTCTTCAGGAGCTTTGAGACAGGCTAAGTCAACCTCTAGATGCTAGCAGTAATTATATTAGCAGTGGGATGAGCACCCAGAATCTGTACTCTTGCTTGGGCAATTCCACCCAGAGACAGTTTACATCAGAACTGACAAGAGACAGACACCTACAATTATTTGCAGACATCTCAGAGTCTGGCTTGCAGCCTGCCTAGAACAGACACCTACCATGCTACCTTTGGAAGGAGAGGTGCCAGTGCTGTAGGAAAGCTGGAGCTGTCAGCAGAGCTTCCTCTGCAGAGGTTTGGGATCAAACCCACTTACTGCTACCTGCAAGGTGCAGCTGATCAAAGAGAAAGGCCTGGTTCTTAGTGAAGATGAAGAGCATGACCTGTTTGAAGTATCTCTGCAGGGGATGGAGCTCTTAGGGGCTACGTGCTGCACCCCCTCTGAGGACGTTTACTCGACGGCTGTGGCTGGTGGTGCAAATGTCAGTGCAGTACACCCAGTGGGATGCTGAATCCTACAAAAGCTCTTTATCTCTGCAGCTGCCCAAGCCTAGAAGCTTGTTCCTTGCTCACCACCACCTCCCTCCCCTACTTCTAGTCCCTGGTTTGTTTTTCCAAACAGTGTTAAGAGGTGCCATGAAGCCCACAGGACACTGCCTGGGTCAGGGAGCCACATACACAAGCCTGATAAGATAGTTATGCTTTTGCAGGTTCTTTGTCACAGCCACTCTTGCCCTGCTCCTGCTGGAGACAGGCACAGGGTTATCCACCCAGGAGCACACACAAAGCCCCTCAAGGTGCCTAGCTTCTCCTCAGGAAGTCCTGCCAATTGGCACTTGAGCTAGGAAAAGCCACAGAAAGGAGGGAGTAGTTTGTTGTGGTTGTGGGTTGTTTTGTTGGGGTGTTTTTTTGTCATGAGTCAAGTCAAACCTAGTCCAAACTCCTTCAGCCAGCACCTACATCAGGTTGTATTTGCTAGGTTTCAAGCCAGGACTGCTCCTGCCCTAAGCCCCAGGGAAGTCACCCCACATGCAGTGCACTGACCTGTGCTGCCTCGTTTTCCCCTCACTGAGCAATGCCATGAGCCCATCTTCTGGTCTGAGTTAAGCTCTCATGGCCAGACACCTCAGCCAGACAGCAGTAGCTAATGCTGTCTGAGTGGCACAGCACATAATGGTCAGTCCATTTATCTCCCAGTGGCTGCAGTTCCAGTAAAACAGCACTTTGTTAAATGCCTGGAGCTGAAGAAAGCATCTCCAATGCTATAGAAAACTGAGCTTATTCCAGACAGGTCTTATTTTCCCCTCCTGGAAGATCTGCTGTGCAAAAGAGTGCTACAAACCCAATCCTTACTGCCAACAGCAGACCTCTGCTCTCAGTGGAGGCTCTTGGTGGAGCCAGTGCAGGGCTCAGCCACGTTAGCTGAGCCCTGACTCTACAGGTTCAGCCCAAACAGGCCCATTCCCCCAGCAATTCCACCTCAAAGTGGTTCCCAGCCTCAGCAAATAGCTTCCTTCCAGGCTCCTCTCCTTACCCAACCAACCTGTGCACCATCCACAAGTACCAGCACCCATTTTGTTTCAAGAAATTACTACTGCAATTAGTCATATGAATATTCATATAGGAGATGATGTGGAGTAGGTGTAGCAGGCAGAAGCCGCTATTTATAAACGCCTCCTTGCTCTGGAATCGCTGTGTGCAGACACTGTTCCCATGCCTGTCTCCTTCCTACGCCTTGAAGCTTAAAAACCACTTATCAGAGACCTACAATAAGATTTCTAAACACAAGATTTCTTTACAGCATTTCTTCCTTTCTTCTGCTACCAAGGTCATTTGCATGAGAACAGCATCTTTAAGCTTTCCATCTGCTCCTTATTTTGCACCTGTAGTTAATACCTCTCTTTTTCATAACATATGACTCATTGGCACAGTTACAGGAGGGGATATCTGTTTACAGGAGACCAGTTCCTAAAAGAGCCAGAATTACTCCACTGCACAGAAGGTTTGGGACCAGACGGCGCTGCTCTGTTTGCTTATCAACCTCCCCCAAGCAATAGGTGGAAGGAGAAGCCCAGCCACGGGCTGGGCTGCACTTTTCAGGCAGGATCCCAACCAACTCTGACTTGCCCTCTCTCCTCCTGCCCAACCGAGAGCAGATTTCCAGAAGCAGAGGGACCCCCAGCCACCTCTCACCAACTTTGCCTCTCAGGGGTGGCCAGATTTCATGGTTGTTGCATCCCCAAAGCAGCTCCTGAACTCAGGTTTGTGAAGGAGGGTCCTCCTGATGCTCCAGGAGCCCCCCAAGACACTCCATGAGCCCCCCAAGATGCTCCCTGCCCAGTCTCAGCAGCTCCCTACCATGCTCTGTCAGAGCTTGGGAGCTCCCTGACCCAAGCCCCCGAGGGGCCAGAGGGCAGCCCACCTGCAAGGCCGCTGCTACCGCACCTCCCTAGCAAAGGGCACAGGCCCCCCGAGGGGCTGGGCAGGGATAACTGAGCCGCGTCTGGGAGATAAGCTCTTCCCCCGGCCCGAGCGCAGGTTGGAGGCTGAGGCGCCTCTGGGGCTGGGCGCTGCCTCAGCCTTCACCGGGCGGCCCCGGCTTTAGCTCGGGGTCGCTCAGCGCCGCTCCGACCCCCCCCCCCGGCGGCGGCTGCTCCTGGGGCGGGGGGCGAAGGGACCAGACCCGCCCAACGCCCAGCTCAACCTCCAGCTCCAGCGAAGCAGGGCCAGAGGCGCCCTGCCCGTGGGACAGGCGGGAGGCCGCGGGGAGGCCCCGGACAGGCCCCAACCCCCTCCCCGCCTCAGGCGGGCGCCGTTGCCATGGCGCCGCGGCCCGCCCGCCTCACCTGCATGGCGCGGGAGAAGAAGACCCCCGCATCCGACGCCAGCTTCTTCACGTTGAAATCCATGGCGGCACCGGGAGCCGCCTGCGCCGCGCCGCGCCCCCGCTGTCACCGCGGCCGCCCCGCGCCCGCCCTTTATAGCGCCGATCGATGCCCTCCCCGAGCCGCACCGCGGCCTCTTAAAAGGGCTGCGTGTCGCCGGCTGGGAACTCCCGGCACCCGGCCAACCAGCCGAGAGGCGGCGCGGCGGCGGGAAGGGAAGCGCCGAGGCGGGGCGGCGGCCCGCGGGGGTTCGGCCTCTCCGGGGAGCGGCTCGGGCGGCGGGGCGCGGGCGGCGGGCGCGGCCCCTTTAAGCCGGGCAGCCGCGGCGGAGGGAGCTGTCAGCCGCCGCCCAATGGGAGCTCGCTCCTCCCCGCCGCCCCTTCCCCTCGCGGCTCAGCCGCACTACCGCCGGGCCCTCTCACCGGGCCCAGGAGAGCGCTCCGATTGGTGAGCGGGCAGGCAGCTCTCTGCTCTTATTGGCTGGAGGGGGTCCGGGCTGGAGGGTTGGCCCTGCCCTGCCGCGTTCGAGCCCGCCCCTGTTCAGGGTAGGCTGCGGCGCGGGGAAGGAGACGCTGCCCTTCCGCGGCCATGGCGTGCGGCCGGGGGAGAGGGCGCCAAGAGGGGCTGCGCGGCCCCCCGCCGCGGTGAGTGGTGCCGGCCACGCTCGCTCGCGGTGGCCGGACCTGGTGGGCTGCACCGTCGCTTTGTGGGGCTTGGGGTGGGCTGGGGGCCCGCCGGGTGAAACTGGGCCCGGGGCTTGGGGGGACGCACCGCGGCGCAGAGCGTGCGGGACCCTCTCGGATGCGGGGGGAGGAGGGGGAGTGTGTGCGGGCTGCGCCCTGGGGTGCGGGAGGGCAGGGCGCCCGGGGGACGCGCCAGGGCTGCGAGGGGCCTGAGCGCGCCCGCGCCGGGGCTGCGGGGGTGCCCAGCGGCTGCGGGCGCCGGGAGCCCCGTTGGCAGGGCGCAGCTTGCGGCAGCGCCGCGTGTCCTGTGCGGGGCTCCCTGTGTGGCCCCGGGGTGAGCATCCCCGGGCCGCGGCGTGGGGCCGGGCGGAGGGATTTCCCCGGTTATTCCCCGAGCCCGACGTTCCCTGCCCTTTGCTCTCCAATCCTGGCTCTCCTCCCCGCCTTGCGTTTAACCTTTGGGGACACACACACGGACCCTCCCCCCCCCCCCCCCCGGTCACTGGTCCCCACGGGCCGCGGCTGCCCGGAGACCCTTTCCAGACGTGGCTCCCAGACGGGGTTACGCCAACCCACAGGACGCTGCTGCCAGCCCTGGGGTCAGGCTGGGATGGGGGGAGGTCATAGCGTGACTGTAACACCCAGGGTGGTTTTAGCTTGTGGTGTGGGGAGACGGCAGAGCTCAGTGTGACCCGAGTGTGGCCACACACCAGGCCAGAGCAGCGTCCCCTCGCAGTGGCAGGGACAGCTTGCTGTGAAGGCTGGCCGGGCAGGGAGCAGGGACAAAGGGTTTATAACTCTGTAGCGCTTAAAAGGCCATCTCTCCTGGTTTCTGTGCATTCTTCTGTAGCATTGTCCTTGACATGAAGCATGTCCCTCCTCCCCAGCCCCCAGCATGGCTAGCAAAGCTCTATTCCAAGAGGCTTTGACTCCTCCTGGGTGAGCAGCCTTTGGTTGTTGGCTCCTGATGCACGAAAGCCTAGCAGGAGTTTTGCTGATGCCAGTGTACATGGTGCATGTGGTTATTTGTTGAATTCTTTTTAATATGGGAACTGCAAACAAAATCACTCCAACCACGTGCAGCCACTCCTCCCTCCCTCCAGTCTCCAGCAGCTCTCAAGTCCAAGGATGCTGCTGCTGTAGAACAGTTTGGGAATCTGACTCCAGTGGCTGGTGGGACAAGCAAAACAACTTCTGCTGGTGGTGAGAAGATGCTTGAGATCCCTCTCTTGGCTTTAGCAGTGTTTCTGCTCCAAGTGACCTGGTGTGTGGTTTGTAAAGTGCAGCACAAGGAGGCACAGGTCACATGTTCCTTTCACTCACCTGATTTTTCTCCTCTTCCTGCAGGATGAGGATTGCTGGATGAAAGGCAACCCCGGGAGCCAGGAGTCAGAGAAAAGTCGGATTTCTTTGTGAGCAGCTCACGAAGCATCCACAAGTGCCCTTCCCCTTTGTGGCTCCTGGAGGCACTGAGATCCTTGTGCAGACATGGCATTTAGAAGGACAGAGGGAATGTCCATCATCCAGGCCCTGGCAATGACCGTGGCAGAGATCCCCGTGTTTGTTTACACGACGTTTGGGCAGGTATGACAAGCAGGAAAGCCTTTTCTGTTGAGTTCCTTGGCATTTCTCTTTGGGGGCTGGCTGTGTTAGTTGTGAGGGACAGAAGTATGATGGGGTGATCCTGGGGAGTTGGGAGGTTTGTGAGAGTTGTGTGGAGAGTTTGGGCTGGTGGGAGAGAGTTGCTCAGGGAAGGCTTGAAGGGGGAGAGAAGCGCTTCCCACATTCCTACCTGGGAGAACACCCAGGTCCAACCTTTCTCTTCATCAAAGGCACTAAAAAAAGCCTTTTGTTTTAAAGAAGAGCAGTAATTCCCACTTAGAGTGACACTTGGGGCAATTACACTCAGCTGCACTCCAGGGTTTCAGAGCTGAGTTGGGGTTACCTGGATTGCACCTGTTACAGGCTGTGTGCGAATTTTGCAGCGTGTTGGTAACGGGGATTGAGACCCAAGTCCTCCAGGTTCTGTCATAACGGTGCTCTGCAGTTTCCCTGCTGCTGAGTCTTAACTTGTGTAGCCAGGGCAGTGTTTTGGGGGTGGGAAGGGGAATGCCCAGGTGTCCTACGCTTCAAACTGCTTTAACATAAAAAAGGGTGGTGGAATTGGTTTTTCACTGTTGCTCTTTCATATCTTTTGTGTTTAAAGTCTGTCTTCTCTCAGCTGCGGCTCTCTCCAGGCCTGCGTAAGGTGCTGTTTGCTACAGCTCTTGGGACAGTTGCCTTGGCTCTTGCAGCTCATCAGCTGAAGCGGCGTCGGCGTCGAAAGAAGCAGATCGCTCCGGAGAAGTGTGGCTTTAAGCCTGGAGGGATCACAGTGCCCATCCTGCCAACCAGGAGAGTCTCCTCTGTGAAGAAAGGTTGGCCTTTCTTCCCAAAGGAAATGGCCAACCATTTCCTGTGGGGAATTTTGGGTGTGCAGGGAGTGATGGGGTGTTCCTGGCAGGTGGTGGGAAAGGAAAGCAAAGCCTTTGGTTTAGTGCATCCATGCAGAATGAAATTAGGAGCCTGAAGTGCAGTGCCATGACCATGGGGCTCATGGAGAAAAGGGAGAGATCCTGAACTTAAAGCCTTTGTGAGGAAAAAAGTGTCACTGATGTTTCTGCCAAGGTTTGCAGTTCACCATCCCCCTCCTGCAGACAGACTGTGTGCCTGTTACACCATGCTTCCCCTGATAATAACAGCCCGGGGCACGCAGTGACCTGGTTGCGTATTGATCTCGGTGATGCTGTGACGATGCCTGACCCAGAGGTGCTGGCACACAGCCACGCTGGTGAGGTTGGGCAGCAGATGGGGAATGGGCTGACCCAGGCTGGGGAGGAGGCAGTTTCTGTCCAGTTCTGCTGCAGCTCCCGGACCTTGGGTACCTTCTTCACCTGATTGGATTGATTTTTGGGGCTAAGACTGACCCCTGTCCTCAGCAAAGCACTTCAGGGATTAAGCATTTCTTTTGTGAAACATGAAAACCTTTAAGCATTATTAATAATAACCAAGAGGAGCAGGGTCTATGTTCTGCCTGGCCTAAGGGAAGCTGAAGGAATTTCTCCTTGATGCTTTCCACTTGTGCTTGTCTCTTGCCATCCATAAATGGTGAATAAATATTCATTCCTCAGCCTCAGGTCCCTGCTGATACCAGCTTTCTTAGTGTCTCAGAGCAAAACAGGGCATACAGGAGATCCATGACTCGATTCTAGGTATTGGATGCTGCTGTGCCCATCTGTGGTCACACTCAACAGGGTGATGTTCCCCTCCCTATTCACAGCTGCAGTGAACTCAGCCTAAAATTCTGTTTTTGTGTGACCTTCCCAACTGCAGGATACTCCAGCAAGAGAGTCCAGAGTCCTGGCAGCAAGAGCAATGACACACTCAGCGGGATTTCCTCCATCGAGCCCAGCAAACATTCCAGTTCCTCCCACAGCCTTGCCTCGGTAAGGACATTCTTGGCTGGGCTGGGAGGTACAAGTGCACCTACCTGTAACAAGATCACAGAGTTCTTGGGCTTTCACTGGCTCTTGGACAACACCAAAGCTTTTGGATCAGAACAGGTCATGGCATAATTGTAGGGTGGCTGCTGGTTATTAACCTTGTAGGGACTGTCTGGGGTTGGCTGCGTGAAATCAGAGCAGTGTTTGCTGTGCCCAGGATCCCCTGGGTACATCCCATTTCTTTGGCCAGTGATGGGCTGCAGGGGGGACTCGTGTGTGGGACATGGCTGTGATTCCTCGGGGCTCTTTGTGATCTCCTCCAGGAGCAAGGCTGAGTTGTCTCTGGGTCTCAGAGCAATGGGGAGACTGTTTGCTTCCCTCCACAGTGGGGGTTTGGGTGGCCTCTGTGCCAGCACAGCCTTCCTTGTGCTGGGGCTGCACACGAGCTGCTTGGTCATTAAAACCAAATTAACTGCCAAAACCTGATGGCTCTGATCAGGAAACAGTGCAGACTGGGAACCCAGCCTAGTCGTAAGATCTCCTCCAAAGCCAAAAGCAGCCTATAAATGCAGGTAATTCAGGCTTGACCAGGCAGCAGAAGCCATTACTGATTACAGCTACCTCTGGTCAGACCAAGCACAGAAGGACTGGGCAGTGTTTGGGGTATTAAGACCTCTTTTACTTCCCCATTGCTCCAAGCTTTGCCTGCTGCTGTTGGAGCAGTGGGCAGCAGAAGTGAACCTCTGCAGGTTCGTGCCCTGTGACCTACAGCGAAACACCCCGTTGGTGTCACCCATCACAGCACCCGGCCTCAGAGGCTGGTCGGCAGAGCTGGGGCAGGAACAGGGAGGTGGGAATCACCCCTCTGCAAGGAGCCCTTGGCCAGCAGCACCCTGTGTGTGCAGGCCTTGTTGTATTTCAGCCAGGCCAGTACTCTTGGAGCAATAGAAAGTTGCCAAAAAATGTGTGCTGGCCAAAGTGTGTCTCCAGCAGGCGGCAGTGCCTGCACAGCGCTGTGCGTGCAGCCCTGCACCAGTATTCCCCTGGGGTAACTGGGATATGATGGGACATGTCAATCTGGACCAAGCTGTGTCCAGCTCTGGCCTCCCCACTCCTGTAGGGACTCACGTCCATTTAATTCCCCCGTGGCTTCTCCCTTCTCACAGATGCTGTCTGGGGTTTGTGTTGCTGATGTCTGTTTCTCTTTAGACAGAAAAGTCCCTATCCAAACTCCTTTTTCCACTGCTGATGCATGGGAGGGGATATCCACAGGGAGAGGGGTCTGTCCTCTACCCCCTCTGTTGTGTGGCAGCTGAGTGTCTGACACTGTACTCACTGCTCTCATGTTAGCTGAGGGGCAAACAGCTCATCCTTCATACAGCTGCAGCTTCTGCCTGCTCTCTCCTCTGCTTGCTGGGGCTCCTCTTTGCTGTCTAGTAAATAAATCAGCAGCAGTGAACCCATGAGTTGCAGTTCTGGAACGTGAGGTGATTCATTAACATTCCCCAGAGATTAATCAATGGAGGCAGGGTCAGGACTCCTCTCTCAGCCCATTATTGTAGCTTTTTTCCTAGTATCAGCTTACATCTGGACATCTTTCTCTAAGCTACAGGAAAACACTGATCACTGTTAGCATTTGAACCCAGCACTTTAAAAGATGTTTATGCACTGGTATGAAATTGGAGAAGCGTGACCACTTGCTGTGTGGATCTGTGTGCTCAGCCCTCCCAGGAGAAGGTTTGGTTACAAAGAGTGAGGATCCCCTTGGCCAAAGTCCTCAGCTAGATTTTTGCTGGTGTCTGTTCCTTTGTTTTCACTGTGTTTGCTTCTCCTGGCTTCCAGTGGGTTTTGTGCAAACTCTCTCTCAAACTCATTGTGCCTTATGTTTTGGTGCTTTCTTGGGCTGTCGCCTCCCTTAGTGCTCACCTTGCAGAGCTTGCTGTTTCCTAATGAAGCTTCAGTGTAAATTGGTTGAGAAGGTGTTTTCCACACAATTTGCTGTGTTATCAAAGATGCCACTGTGGTGCTGGGTGGAGAAGGGAACGACTTCTCACCTCCCCTCTCAGCACTGTGGGGCTGTCAGCAGTTGGCAGCATAGTGTCAGCCCAGGTGGGAACAGTCCAGTAACCCTTGATACCTTCCCCTCCCCAGGCCAGGGAGCACCACTAAGGGGGAGCATAGGTGGGGAAGGGAGAGGGCTTATCCTTCAGATTTAACTGGTGGAGGTGTTTGTGTGGTCTTAATACTGCTACCTTGGGAGAGAATTCAGAAGGCATTTGCTGCTCTCTGCTGCTTTCCTGCAGATGGTTGTGGTCAACTCTTCGAGTCCAACACCAGCATCAGCAGGGATGTGGGAAGCCCAGGCAATGGGGGATGCTGGAGCCATTGGTGATTCCAGTGCAGAAAGCCTCTATGTTCAAGGTAAACAAGCACGAGGGTAACATCACCCATGGGGAGGTTGTTTATCACTGAGAGCAAAAAGAGGGTGTAAACTGGTGCAGAGCATCAGCAGCCCAGAATAGAGCTCTGATAGGAAGCGCTCTCCCCTTTTCAATTTAAACTCAGCCATTTGTTATAAAAATCCCATCTACTCCTAAGGATTTTTTCTCAGTGAGCCATTTGCTTCCAGAATGCTGTTCTTGGAGCAAGGGGCTCACCTTGTGTAGGCATTGATATTTTGGAAGTAGCATGGCTGATGTTTGAACCAGTTTTTGGTTGTTCTCCTTAACTTCTAGTCCCAATTAACCCACGTTTAAAAGGGAGAGAAATAGAATACATTTATGGTTTCTTATCAGTTGGGAAGAAGCTTCTTTCTTTGCTGGATTGTTTGAGCAAGCAAAGACTCACACTGTATTGCTTTGCTCCTAAATGGCCTGGGACTCTCATGGCTTGTATTTGGTTGCATTGCCAGGCATGGAGCTGTTTGAGGAGGCCCTGCAGAAGTGGGAGCAGGCACTGACCATCAGGCAGAGGGACAGTGCTAGTACCAGTACCCCCGTGCCCTGGGACAGCAAGAAACAGCAAGAGAGCCTGTCTGAGAACATCTCAGAGGTAGGTCTCCACTTCTCCCTTGCATTTGCCAGCTGAGGAACAATGCTGAAAGACCAGCCTGGTTGCTGGAAGTGGTAATTAGGAGGTTAAAAGAAGACCAAATTAAGGGCGGAGTTGGGCTAGACTCTGTTTAAAGAGCTGTCTATATCTGTGGCTTCCTTATGCAATGTGAGTGGGTGTTTTTAATTTCTTTTTCTCTTTAATAAGTCTCGCCCCCTCATCCCTCAGCTTTTCTACCCACCTTCCAGCATCCTGTCAGTCACTGTTGTACAAGTCCTCCAGCAGCAGAGGCTATGGTAGGAAAAGGCTGTAACAGCTCAGCACCAGAGAGAAAGGGCTTTTTGCCTGGCAGTGTTGTGTCTGCATCTTTGAAACATGTTTGAAAGTGGAGATCTTGACAGTCACTATCACATCCTGAGAAGCTGGGTGGAGGAGCAGAGGCCAGCTCCCTGCACGTATTAATGAGTAAAGTGAAGTGGTAACTTGGTAGGAGCTAAGTATGCCCCTGCTCACTGAGCAAATGGGTCAGGGAGATGTGTAACTTGTTCTGCCTACAGCTACAGAAACAAGTGTTTTAGGACAACACCTTGTCTTGAACTTGAGGACTCTGCAGGGAAGACCTCTGCTAAGAGGACATCCAAACTAGAAAGGGTCAGTGACAGTCACAAAGCTGGAGAGAGGAGCTGTAGCTCAGGACTGTGAAAGGAGCTTAAATTGCCAACTCTCCAGGAGTTCTTGCTGGCAAAAAGTGTTCCCAGCCTCTTACAAACAGGGCCTGGTGTGGTAAGTATGTGGGATATTTGTCTCTTGTGGTGGATAATATTTATCCAAGTCAAATCTGGATCATCTTGGGTTTGTCTCTCCTTGAAGACCCCTGTAGCATTTCTAAAACTGACTTAAAACCAGTTGGTTCATTATCAAAACAGATTTCACGCTTCTTGTTAATGCTTCTGCCTTCTGGGTGAGATATTCATGCAGACACAGGGGCATGAAAGCAAGATGCAGTGTAAGTCTTATTTTTTTTTCTCTCTCTCCCCTCCTTCTCCCCCTCAGGCCCCCCCCATGCTGCTTACAGCAAACTTTGCTTACACCCAGCACCTTAACCCAAGGACTCTTACTCTGTTATCCAGTTCTGGATACTCTGTTGGACTCAACAGAGGTTTTCTGATGTCACTCTCTTGACATGAAGCTGAAGTTACGAGTCAGGAGATTTAATGAGTTACAGATCACTTAAAATACCTGTTTTTCTGGATGGCAGATTAAAGTTCTTCAGTCTGTTCTTCCTTTTTTTAACAGGAAAAC
This sequence comes from Hypotaenidia okinawae, assembly GCA_027925045.1. Taxonomy (NCBI): domain Eukaryota; kingdom Metazoa; phylum Chordata; class Aves; order Gruiformes; family Rallidae; genus Hypotaenidia; species Hypotaenidia okinawae. The sequence continues at coordinate 9,264,056 of BSDF01000019.1, read as the reverse complement.
AAAATTGTAAAGCTAAAAAGCCAAAATAGGTGGTATAGAAGCTTCTCTTCCCTTGTGTTGTTAGCTGCACCATAGGATGAGTCCTCACTTCTTTCTTTTTCTTTTTAAAAATTTATTCAATCTGCAAAAAAATCCCATTTTACTGAAAACTTCTTCCCATATTTGTGCTGTCAATCTGTCCCTGCCCAGCTGTCTAACTAAGGGTGGCATTTCTGTGTGTTCAAGGAGGAGTCCCAGAAAAGGGAGTTTGCTGAGAAGCTGGAGTCCCTCTTGCACCGAGCCTACCACCTCCAGGAAGAGTTCGGGTCTTCGCTCCCATCAGACAGCATGCTGCTGGATCTGGGTATGGGAGTGGGTTAGAAGTGCTTTAGAAGACCAGTTTCTTTTCTGATTTTTGAGTTTTTCCTGTAAGCTAGGTGATGAAGTGCTGTTTGGGGGGTGGGAGAGAGAGCACAGTGGCTAAGAGGAGTGGTAGTCTATAAACTCCAACGCATACAACTTCTTCCTCTCCTCCAGAGAAGACTTTAATGCTTCCATTGACTGATGGATCATTGAGGCTTCGGACAGATGATGAAGACAGCTCAGTTTCTGAGGACTCCTTCTTCTCTGCAGCAGAGGTGACTTAAGTTTCAGCTGTGTGTAGCAGTGCAGGTGCTTGGAGGGCAGCCATGAAGGCAGTGGAGCCAAACATATCTTGGTAGAGAAAAGTGATACAACATGGAGCAACAGCCCGAGCTGGGAGGTTCCTGATGGATGTTAGGAAAAGCTGTTTCATTAGGGGCACAGTGCAGCCCTTTCCAACCAGCATTTCCACATCTTCCTCTCTACTGTAGAAAACATGCCATAAAGGTTGGGAAAGTACTGTAAATCTCATGTAGGGTTGGTTCAGTTGTGTGAATTTGAGGGAATATTGAGCTGTGTGTGTGTCAGAGCTGGGACAGCTTTGAAACTGGTGGGGAAAGCAATAGCTTTGCATGAAATAATTTGCTAGCTGAAGAAGGCACACCTTGCTTGCATGCAGTCTCCAAGTGCTTGCAAAGACTTGAGATCAATTTGTCCTTCCCACACTCTTGTTGCCTCTGCAGCTCTTTGACTCTCTCCACTTTGAAGATATACCCTTCCACCTCTCCAAGCCAGTAGCAGCATATGAAGAAGCTCTGCAGTTAGTAAAAGAAGGGAAAGTCGCGTGCCGGACGCTGAGGTAAAGGCCCAGCTGGGGGTGTGGGTCTTTGTGTGGAGCCTGCTCTGAGCAGTGTGAACACATGACTTGGTTGTGAGCAGCCCTGTAACCAGAATAAACCTCTGGGGATGGATGGAAACTCTTAGCATCCTTCCTGCTGGTTCCAGCTTCCCAGGGAACTGAGCCCAGATTTTAGGGTGTGTGTTAAAAAAGGCTAATTGTCCCAGGAATTTAGTAATAAGAATCATGCCTGTGCTGTGTGGCTGGCTGGCATGGTGCTGTGCTGTGACAGCCTTTGCAGCAGGGCTGTGGTACCCCAGAGAGCTGTGCAGAGGGAATGCCATTGGTACTTTCTCCTACACACAGTCTGGGAATTAGGTTTGTTTTTTTTTTTTTAGTGGGGCATAGCTGTTGGGAATGCAGGCATCAGGAGAGCTGAAATTTATGCAGTCCTTCCCCTTTCCCTCTAGGACAGAGCTCCTTGGCTGCTACAGCGACCAGGATTTCCTCGCGAAGCTGCATTGCGTCAGGCAGGCCTTCCAGGTGAGGGCAGCTCCAGGCACTGTGCTGCCAACAGCACCTTCTCCTCAGTACATGAGTAAAGTCTTTGCCCCTCTAGAGCAAGTAAAAGCAGAAGCAGCTCCTTGTTTAACTCTGTAAACCTGTCCTGATCCCTTTGATTTGGAGAGGGTCCCCTGGTTCCTGTGTCCAGCTTGAGTGGTGGTTACATGGCCACTGACACAGGTTTCATTCTGGGATGTGAAAGTTTGGTAATTTCAGAGCTGCCCAGGAGCTGCTACTCCCACTTAAGAACCTTTTACTGGGCTGGAGTCAAACCTCTGAAGTGGAGGAGCAAGGTTTCCTTCTCCATACTGCAATCTGCATCCTGCAATGTGTGTCTAGAGCCTGAACAGCAGCTTTTGTGCTCAGGCCCCATTGCCTCTCCCATGCTCCGTTCTTGGCACTTCCAGTCTTTCAGCCTAATTTTAAACTCATTTCCTGGAGAGAGCAGCTTTGTTTTCTAGATTCCAGCTTATTAAAGGTTAATGATACTGGTGTATGCAGCATTGTGCTGCTTTGTGTCCTGTCCTCTTTTTTTTCCCCTCCCAACTCAGAATTCGTGTGGGCGTAGGTGCTCACAGGAGACCTCTTGTGTTCCCTTTGCAGGAGCTGCTGGAGGATGAAAGCAATCAACTGTTTTTTGGGGAGGTTGGGAAGCAAATGGTGATAGGACTGATGACAAAGGCTGAAAAGGTAGGAAGTTTGTGTAACAGCTCTTGTTCCTCCATCTCATCCCAGAGTTTTTCCAGTGTCTTGGAAGGAGAATTCATCTCTATGCTGGTGGCTGTTGTGAGAAATAAAATGCTTGTGCTTTTAATCTCATTTGACTAAATTCTCTCAAAAGAACTTCTTTGTGCAGTTCCTGTGCATGCTTTGATACTGTGCCTCACCGGAGCGAACGGGGGTACAGGCTGTGCATCGGTGAGGTCATCTCAAGGAATACAGGAAAGGGAAAAGAGAATTGGACCTTTGCACCAACCAGCTCTCAGATCACTGGCTTAGTCACTGGGCATCCCCTAAAAAGCATCCTTCCTTGTAGAGTGTTAGTCCCTTACTGGCTTGGTTTGGTCACTGGTGTCTTTAGCTACTTCCCTGAGGAAAGAGCTTTGAGCCACAGCTGAACCTGTGGCCATCCACACCTCCCAGAAATCAATTCCTTCTTTCCACACAAAAAGCGTTTTGGCTAAAACTTCAGCCAGTCTTAGGCAGTGATGTTGACATTGGCTCAAACTTTGGTGAGATGTGCCCACAACTGTTGTACCTTCTGAAGTGTTTTGTTTCTCTGCCAGAATCCCAAAGCTTTTCTGGAAAGCTACGAGGAGATGCTGCATTATGCACTGAAACAAGAGACCTGGCCGACCACACAGCAGGAGCTGGAGGGAAGAGGGGTTGGTAAAGACATTCTCTCTAGGAAGCTGCAGATGGGTTGGAGGATAACGAATATGTAGGAATTTTGGGGAGGGCAGGGGAAGATTGGATGTTGGGGTGTTTAAATTTCATGGCAAGTCTTTCCTTCAGCAATGTCAGCACTATAGTGGTTTAAAAAAAAAAACAACCAAACCCAGAACTCCAATTCAAAATCCCAACTTTTTCTAGAGGCCACAATCTACTGTCTGTAGCTCTGCAAGATTTGTTTGCCTTTTGGCTGGGCTTTTCCTGGCTGCAGGATTAATCAGTCTCATGTCCAGCTCCTCTCTAGGAGCTGTGAACTGAGCATACACAGTTCAGTCCTCCTGCTTGGTGGCAAACAAAGTCCATCTCTTTATTTTATTTTATTTTTAAGAAACCAGTTTCCTGTACAGTCTGTTCTCCTCTCTGGCAGGTGGTGTGCATGAGTTTCTTTGATATCGTGCTGGATTTCATCCTCATGGATGCTTTTGAGGATCTGGAGAACCCACCCTCCTCAGTGCTGGCTGTGCTGCGCAACCGATGGCTCTCCGACAGCTTCAAGGAGACGGTGTGTTACCTGGGGAGTCCTTGTGCTGAGTCTGAGAGCTCAGTGCCACAGCCTAGGAGAGAGTAGCACCTCAGCTGTCCTGCTTGAGCTGAAATTTGTCTTAGAAATACCATGCTTTCCTGAAGAACTAAATAGCAATCTTCTGGTCATGTAAACTGTTTATAGGAAAGCTTTGAAAGCATCTGGTTGGCTCCAGTAGACTTAATTTCTCTAGAGGGCTTTATCAGCAATGCCATGAAGATTGTAAAAGGTGATGACCTGTATTTTCATAAATGAGGAGAAAAGGATCAAATGTAGGGAAGAGTGTTGGTGGTTTATCCATTCTAGTGGTACCTCAGCAGACACTGAGGCTCAAATAACAGCTCCTTCCTCTAGTCCTGGCCCCCAGCTGTGTATTTAAGTCTTGACTGGTTTCAGGGGCTGAAGGGATGATGGTTGGGAGGCACCTTTTAACATCTGTCTGCTTGCAGGCTGCATTCTGGGGTGCTCAGCAACTAGGTTGGATCATATTAGCAACCTTCAAGAACACGTTGGCTTTCCTGGAATGGGGCTGGAGCAGCCAAATCTGCTTGCAGCTCACTTAGATTTCGTCCTTAATTTTAGAGCTGTTGGCACAGAAGGGCCTTTGCTTTCATATTGTGGAAGCAATGTGTTGGTAAAGTGCTTTTTTGCTAAAAAGTAATCCCAGTAACTGATGGTGTCTCTCTGTTAATTGCAGGCTTTAGCAACTGCCTGCTGGTCAGTTCTGAAAGCAAAAAGGAGGCTTTTGATGGTAAGCAAAGTTAATTAAAAGGGAAGGGATCTGATAGTATTTGAAGCAGCGATGTTGACACCTCGATCATGCCAAACAAGTGGGTTTAAGGTGGAACTGAATTGCATTCTTTCATCTTTAGAGCACTGGGGCACAGCCATCACTGCTGCAGTGCCATGCCAGTGTTTTACTGAATCACTCTGAGTTTATTCTCCCCTTTTCTTAACGTGAGGATCCAAAACCCCACGTTTCCTGTCCACTGTTCCCTCTCCCTGCCCTCAGTAGCACAGGAATGGTTGCAGACACCAAGCAGCAAGGGGCTGCTCCTGCACTGTAGCTTCCCTGCTGGCAGCGCAGTGAATGGCTCATGTGCCTCTCAGCGCTGACTGCTGGCAGGCTATTGATGTGTTTCCCTTAAATCTGTGGTTTTCTAAAGCATCGCAGCAGATGAGTTCATGGACCTAGGGAACAGGAAGCCGCAGCTTCACAACCCCAGTTTTGCCACAGGGTCTGTGGCCTCTGGCAAGTTTTCAGCTCCTGTCCCACATGGTACAACCAGGGTTTGCCTTCTGAGATAGACAGAGAAACCAGAGTGCTGGAAGCTGTATCGCTGCTGTCACGCAGTAGCTCTGCTGTGGGTATTTGCATGTCTCTTCCTGGCTTGGTCTGGGGATTATAAATAGTCTCTAAAGACTGCCTGATGGTTGGCTTTCGTTTTCTTCTGGTTATTCTCCTCCTGAAATAGTAGTTTAGAAACAGGAAGATAGAAAGCTCTAGTCGTCCTTCAAGGGATCTGAAAGATAAATGCGGTTCTGGAGGAAGAGATGTTCTTAAGTAGCTCTTGAGTTACCAAAGCATGGTCCTTTCTGGCACAGAATTTAGTAGTTGGTACAGAATTAGCTGCTAATTCTTTATGAGAACCAAGACCAACCAGTTCTTCCTTTCCCTGTGGCAGGTACCAGATGGTTTTATCTCTCATTTCTACTCCGTATCGGAGCATGTCAGTCCTGTTCTAGCCTTCGGTTTTCTGGGGCCCAAGCAGCAGCTATCTGAAGTCTGTACTTTCTTCAAGGTAAGATGGCTTTTCCATACCTGGTCTGTGTGGGACTCTTCCTGTCTTCTGGCATAAAGTTGCAGGTGTGTGTTTGATGACTGACTTGGCATTAAGAAACTTGGCTCTGTACAAAAGGCTTCTAAAAATCATGGGTTTGGAGATGCAGATTGCTGGATTCAGCTTGATAAGAATTCCCAGCATGATTTTCCATAGCTGATAGCAAAAATGTGTGATGAGATCAATTTATGACATCAGTATTGGAGGAGACTATGGGTGTGTGTGCTGAAAGATGTTATCTAAGAGAACATGGCATCTTAACAAGTTACATATTTGATCTCAAAGCCTAAATCCTCTTGTTCATGTAGATAATCTCATGAGAGGCTGTGTCCCGTTAATTAACTGCGTGCTTGCATGGATATTGCCATGGACATCAGTATTGCTGTCCTGACTTTGGGAGCTCTGCTGTCCTGTTTCAAAGGTGTGAGGGAATCATCGAATCATAGAATTGTAGGGGTTGGAAGGGACCTCGAGAGATCATCGGGTCCAACCCCCTGCCGAAGCAGGCTCCCTAGGACATTTCACTGAGATAGGCATCCAGACGGGTCTTGAATCTCTCCAGAGAAGGAGACTCCACCACCTCCCTGGGCAGCCTGTCCCAGGGCTCTGTCACCCTCACTGTGAAAAAGTTTCTCCGCATGTTGGTGTGGAACTTCCTGTGCTCCAACTTGCAGCCATTGCCCCTTGTCCTGTCTCCAGAGACCACTGAAAAGGGGCTGGCTGCACAAAAGTAACTCCCAGCCTAAAGCAGATCTCTGCTTGGATGTGCCAAGTTCCTTACAGGCTGTCTGCTTGCTGCTGTCCAGGGAGCTGATAGTGGCAGGTGGGACGTTGTTCCTTTACAGCAAACCTTCCTTTTGTCTTCTCAGCACCAGATAGTACAGTACCTGAAGGACATGTTTGATTTGGACAACGTGAGATACACGACAGTGCAGTCGCTGGCAGAAGACATTCTGCAGCTGTCGCGGCGGCGCAGCGAGATCCTCTTGGGGTACCTGGGCACCCAGACTTCCCCTGAGGTGAACGGCATGCTTCCCGGTGACAGCGAGCCGCTGAAGGAGCTCATCTGACACCAGTCAGGGGAGGAAAACAGTTTTGTACAAGGACCTTTTTTCCTCCCAGAGATGGATAAAAACTACCTGCAGTGCTCAGTGGTGGCAGCAAGACTATCTCAACACACAGCATCCTGGTGGGACCTTCTGCTTTTTGTAGCCAGTAGTGTATGCTGGGATGGATCCAGGACCACTTGTCAGCTTATGGTTTGAATTTCTTATTTGTTCCACCTTCCTGTTCTTTTTTATTATTATTCTTTTTAATGTGTCATACAAACAACAAACTGCCTGGGCCCAGATTTTTGCCCAGTTCTCTTGAATAGGGTAACATATGTACCTGTTTCACCTGTGTGTGTGTTCTGGGAGATGATCCCTGACATTTAAGATTGTGTGTGGGAGCAGGAACATCATTGGCAAATTCTGCACTTGACCCTTAGCTTCTCAAGGAGGCTTGTTTGCTTTGGGATTTTTATTACTGTGTTTCTACAGACACTACTGCTGATTTTACCTTACGTGTGTTAAGGTGCACGGTGGGACTAGCAAAGATTTCTTTCCCAGGGAGGAAGAAATACTTCTGTAAAGCACTGAAGTGAAATGCAGACTTTGGTAATCAGTGTGAAGCTCTAAGGAAGTCAGCCCATTCCTTTGCTGCTCTTTGCAGGCCATGGTCATCCTCACTTAGGAGGTTGCTGAGGTCTATGTTTGCCCCTAAGGTGAGTTAGTGTGAGGACGGGGTGGATTTGCATCTTGCCTGTGCATGCACAAAGTGTTTTAACAGCCATCAAAGTGCCTTGCTGTAGTTCAGAATGAGCCAGCAGCAGGTTTTTTTTTCTGGGGAGGAGGTGTGGGGTGTACACAAGCAGAGGGAATTGGTATAGTGTGGTGCCTGTTCCTGTTATGCACAAGGTAGTGAGGTGCAGATGTTGGATGTCATGTATGGAAGGGGTTCTGTGTGCAGGTAGCTGGAGAGCTGGGATCATGCTGCTAGAGAGGAAATGATTCTTAATAGTCTGACAAACCTGAGAACCAGTGTAGTTGTGGGTGTAGCTCAAATGCATGTGTATGTGTGTGCTTGTAGTGCTGGGACAGGCTCTTCTCGCACGGTGTGATGCTGACTTCACAGCTGGCACCTGAGATCTGGCTGCTTTGGGATGTGGCCACATTGGGTACTAGGGTAGGATAGGGGCAATGGAGAGCGCTGGGCTTGAGGTAGCCCTGCCCTTTGTGTGAGGTTTGCAGTGATGTGTTGCATCCTTGGTGAGGGGTGACGGTCCAGCTTGTGCCGTCTCCTGGTTCAGCCCCAATCCTCAGCCTTGGAATGAGGAGTTCTTTGGGGAGAAGAAAATGAGGACTTTCACCAAAACACAAACTTCACTGTTTGTTTTTTTCTCCAGACTGATTGGTTATCCCTTCTGTCTGTTCCAGGCAAAAGGTGTAGGTGCTAACTAGCCATATTTTGGCAAAGGAGGGGAAAAAAAGTAAGAATCTGGAGTTCCCATGTGAGTAGAAAGTCTGTGCATGGGCTTGGAGACTACAAATGTCTTATTCCTCTTCAGCTATCTTGTGGATTCTGCTGGTAAAAGCAGGAAGGAAGTAAGAAGGTGAAAAAAAAAATAAGCAGGAGGATGTAAAAGAAGTAGATAAATGCTCACAAGATGCTTGCAAGAGGGTAAGTGTAAGGCATGTAACATCTGCTGCTGCAGAAGCACATCAGACTGATGTGGCTTATCCCAAAGCCCAGATTAACGCAATAAACAAGGCAGAAGTGCCGAGCAGCTGACCCCAGTGAGGCTGCAGGAAACAAACTGTTAGGAGAAGGGTTTAAAAGACAGCAACTGGAACTAGGACAGGGCTCTTGCTCCTGGCAGCATGCAGTGAGAGAAGAACCAGAGGATGATGTTGTATTAGCATGGCACACCTGCTCTGTGTAAACTGTGACCTGAAGGCATGGTGTATGCTGATAGCAAGTCACCTGGCAAACCCCAGTGGATGCTGACTGTGGTGTGTGCTCTCATACAGCTGGTTTAGAAGAAAGAGTAACTTCAGCAGTTCTGTGTAGTGGTTAAAAAGATGCTAAAATGTGAAGATTAATGTAATAAGGTAGATTGTAATTCTAAACGATCAATGCTGTTTAATTTCAGGTTTTTAGAGTTGTTTTATGTGTATTTATTTAGTATTTTGAGTGTCTTCTGGCCTTGGTGCTTGGTCTGCCTGCCTGCTCTGTGTACAGACAAGAACACTGGCCATTGATTTTGATCTTTTCACATCCTGGTGGGTGAGAATACCAAAACAGGGTCCCCATGAAGCAAACATTAACTTGCACTGTGGCTTTTTAAGCTGAGAAATTGTAAATTCTTAATCAATCAAATGGGGGGGGGGGGGGGGCGTGTGACACACAACATCCCCCACCACCTAGTTTTATTACAGCTTTATGCTTTCCTTTAGCCGTTACTGCACATGGGGTACGCTGCCCTCCCAGGGAAGGTAAAGAGGGATCTTCCCCAAAAACATCCACAGCTTCTTGAAGGTTGAGTTCTCCTCCTCCACCTGCCAACACTAATTTGCTCCTGCAACAGCCGAGGATGTTCGCTGAGATGAACTGATTTTCCCGTTAGTGGGGAGGATGTTAAACTTCTCTACACCCTCCTTCCCCTGCTGTGTGTCTGCTGCTCTTTCTCCCTCCTCGATCCCAGCATAGCTTGAGATGAAAGGCAGAAGTAAAAGTGTTTGCAGCCTCTGAAGGGTGCTCAGAAATTCTTCAGTATTAGTAGCAGATGAGATACGTATTCGGGTAGAATCTCTAGAGATAAGATATTTGCCTCTTTTATAATAAAGCCTTATTCTCAAGGGGTTAAATCATTCTGGGCTGACACTTTGCACGATTTTAACCCTGATGGGGATTTAAAATGGCTTAGCAGCTCTGAAACAAAATCCTTCAGTAGTTTCTGATGCTTAAACAGAATTTCAAATATGCATGAGACTCAAGTTTTTATGTGGAAGTTGTAACACGCTTCACCAGTGGTTAAAGTACATACTCAGTACTTTAGTATCTTTGTAGAGACTACACCAGATGGCTCTAGGAGGGTCTCTGTGATCTTTAAAGCACAAATACATTAATGAAAGAGGGAAAATCTGCCTTGTTGTATCAGCGTGATCAGTGTGGCTTTGAAGAGCACGACTTGTGCTGTCTCGTACAAGGAGGTGGGAAAGCAGGATTTTATTTACCCCTCTGCAGTAGAACATTCCTCTGCCATATCTGAATCTAACGAATGTAAACTTGTGCCTGTTTTTTTTTCTTTATTTCCTAAAGGTGTACAAATCTGTTCTTGTTTTGCTGCTTTCTTTTTCTTTGCAGCTTTTTTTTCCCTTTTTTTTAAATACCTTTAATCTTAGGATGTGGGCATTACAAGTCAAATAAAACTTTCCTTCGTTCTTGTGGGTTTTGTTTCTAAATTTCCTGGAAAAACTTGCCAGAAACTCAAGTCTTTGGGTTTTAATTTAAGTGATGGTTGTAGTGGCACCTCTGGTGCTAGAGTGATGGTATAAAACAAGGCTTGTTCTTCCTAGGGTCAAAATGCTAAACTCACAGCAAGTACGCTTAAGGGGTTGGTTTGGGTGGGGAGTCTTCCTGCTTCTATTGAAGACAAGTCCATAGGTGAAGCTGGCTGTAGAACACACAAGACATCTCCAGTGTACTTTGAGCAGTGGCTGAAAACCATGGGGTTTAACGTTGCAGATTTTTCTTCTTCCATGGTGGTTTGATTTGTGTTTGGGTGTGGGGAGGCTAGCAGACTGATAAAGTGATAACAGAAATCCCAGTAAAGAGCAGAATCTTTTAAACATTGTCCAACTACTTCTAACATGTTCATCAGCCTCCCAAACTGTGTGAAAGAAACCCAGAGTGAAAACTGTGGGTTGGTATCAGAGATGCCCATCTACAGAGCGGTGCAGGAAACTCATCTTTTCATTCTTCTGAAGTAATAACAGTATGTTTAAATACTTTCATTTTCACATATACAGAAACCAGATTGAATCAGATAGACTGTTTGCTTCCACAATGATTAAGACTTAAAACAATTAAATAAAAAAAGCCTCTGTTAGCGTTAATGCCAGCCTGTCACAGACTATGATATATGCAAATAAAATGTTAATGAATAGGAAAATCTTTGTCTCATGCCACACCCTGAGGGCTAGTGGAAAGAGTTAAAAGGAGTTTATCTTCGTTTCCATGGTGTCAGACTGTATACTCATTGTATCTCCGGAGCTGCTTTGTGCTTTCTTATGCTGGAGGAACAGAGCAAAGGCTGCTCTCTGTATTGACACTTTCTTCTTATGTTCAGGAAGGAGTGGGCGAATATAGCAATGAAGCCCACAATTTTCAGTACTTGTCATGGTACATAGATCAAATGTAATCCACTCTGCCAGCATAAGTCTATATTCAATAGCTTGGAAAGGAGGAGATTTATTTAACTTGAATAATGAAAGCGGTAAATCACTCATGCTACCTTGTAGCAGTCTTCTGCAATGAACTGAGCTGCAGTAAATATTTGCTCTTTCTTTCCAACTAATGAGACTTTAATGCTATGTTTCTTCTTGCAATGCCAGGAAGAGTGTCAGCTTTGAAGAGGCTGTTGAAATTAAAGGGACATAATTAGAATTGCTATCTGAAAACAGGTATATTACAACTGCAGGAAAAGGAGTTTTCTCCCTCTTCTGAAACCTTCCTTTAAGGTGACCGTGTTAAGGGATAGAAATCCTAATCCCTGTGCTTTCCTGATATATAAAAATTAAAAGCACCCCCTTGCCTATGTTTATTGCATTGTTCTTGCATATGGATTTTTTATATAAGGCTGGTTTACTTTTTAAGATGGAATTAACTTTGTTGGTTTGATGTGAAGGTGTATTTGCCTTCCACAAGCTCTCGCACACCTCACTTTTGCAGTGCTACACTGACGTGTTCTGCTTTTTCCTCAGGCTCTGCAGGTAAGTAGCCTTCTCTGGGGTCACACATTAATTTTGGTTTGGTTTTCAAATTGGGAGATTTTGGTAGTTGAAGGTATTTGGGGTGGGGAATAAAGGTTATTGCCTGGATCAGGTGTTTCCTGGCCTTTGCAATATGGTTTAAGGCCTGGGGGAGCTTCACCAGCTGCATCCTCATCACTGTTGACATTCTGCGAGGGCTTTTGTTTTTTAATGCTTTAATTGAACATGTGTGTGCTCATGCAGAGCTGTGAAGGAGATGTGGCTATAATTACTTTCTTTAAAAGGCAAGAATCTGTATTTTCAACAGAGGGTTAGTTCTTGCTGCTCAGTCACTCCAGCATAGGGGCAAGTTGAAATGTTCGCTTCAGCTAGTGAAACAATCGTTATGTAGCGGTGTCTGGAGCGATACCACTTATGAGAGATTAATTTTTAAAACCAGATCTTTCCTCTCCTCGAAAAGGGGCACAGGAGCACAAGCCCGTTCGGGTGTCACTTCAGTGAGGGTGAGGAGGGAAAATCGCCTCAGGTACCAGTCCCAAACCCGTCCATGACGGTAGGGACTGCAAGCACGGCTACAGGAGGCCGTGAGGCGCTGGGGCAGCAGCGGGGAAAGGGTGAGGAGGAGCCCTCTCCTGAGTCTCTGCCGCTCCCCCCGGCCCGGGCCCCGGCGGGCGGCAGGAGCCATTTTAACCGCCAAACGGCCACCCAGCCCCTTCCTCAGCCCCCCGTGCCAGCTACCAAAGTGCCGCTGCTGATTGGCTAAGAGCTAGCGGCAATGGAAGCTGGTGATTGGTTAATCTGCATCGCCGCATTCGCCAATGAATAAGAGTAATGACGCCCGCCTTTCTTCCGATTGGCTATTTACGCTACCTGCGTCTTTCTCCTATTGGGCAGGGATGTTAGTAGGCTATTGGTTCTGCCGCTCCCCGGGTTGGATTTTTAATAGGGTAGCTGTAGGTTGGCCTGTGCCTCACCTGCCGCGCGGCGCCATTGGGCCGCCGCTTTCCGCGACCCCGCCCATTGGTCGTACCGCCCCTTAAGTGCGCTCCGATTGGCTGGGGTGGCCCGGCCCGGTATCCGGGTAAGATGGCCGCAGTCGGAGAGTGCTCGCTCCCTGCTCCGTGGCGGCCGGTATCCCTCACTCACGTCGAGTATCCCGCAGGTAAAGCTCCGCTTCGCCCGCGCCCGGCCTCCGGGGTGGTCGCCGCGCCGCTCTCCTGGGCGGTCCCCGCCCGCCGCTCCACGGCACCCCTAAGGGCCGGGCTGGCAGCTGCCAAATAGTGAGCCATTGAGCGACCGCCCTGAGGCGGTGGGGCGCGCGTGCGCGCTGGGGGCGGTGGGACTCGCTGCTGGATAGTGAGCCATTGGGGGGGGGGGGAGAAACTCGGCGCTGCGCATGCGCCCTGGCGAGGCGCCGGGCTCCGGGGGCTGCTGAACCCCAGGCGAGGAAGGGAGCCGGGGGCCTCGGGGTGCGGCCCTGTCCCGCAGCCGTGGGACCCCGCGGCCGTGTCTACCCTCCCCGGTCACCCTGTCTGCCTCACACCGTTGTCTCGGCCCCCTCCGCAGCCTCCAGGCATGCCCGGCCACGTGTGGCCATCCCCGGGCCTCGAGGTGCGGATCTCACCCAGGGCACACCCGCTCCCCGTGGCGGGGTGCCTGTCCCCTCGCTCCCTCTCTCCCTGCTGTCTGGGGTGGTGCTGGAGGACTCAACTGGTGTGTCCCAGGACCAGCTGGCCCTGGCGTTGCCCGGTGGCATCATGGGGAGCCATGGCCCTGGGGTGGGCTTGGCTGCCAAGGGGTTTCTGTGGCTGTGGTGGGAGTGGGTCCTGCTGGTGCGTGTTGGTCAGGTGGTGCCATGGCAGAGATGCGTGGGGCTTCCTGGAGATCAGGGCGAGGTGGATTTGGCTTCAGTCAGTGGTGAGAAGCCGTGCGTGCTGGTGTGCAGAGTGGGGCTGTGGTGCGATCACAGGGGGCCCGTGTTGTGTCTCTGCACTCAGCAGCCTGGCCCGTGCTGTGGTAGGACAAGTCCTGAGCAAAGGGGTCTGTATTGGGACAGTGGCTCTGTAAGCAGCCCCTCAGGTGCTTCACACTGTCCTGGTTCTGTGGGGGATAGGAAAAGCTGTCACTGTTTATTGAGCTGCTTTTTGTAATCAAAAGAAAAAGCTGGGTGTGAAGTGTCAGCATTGGTCTTGACTGGTCAATATCCAAACTTGGTGTTAACACTGTTGGCAATATTGCTGGTTCCCTTAGCAGGTCCCTAACTTGCTTTAAAACGTTGCTGCGTGTCCTGTTTCAATAGCTAGGCTTTAGTTCCTGGGAAAAGCTTCTGTCAGTAGTGCAACACCTAAAGCTTATGAAGTGCTCGGGGATCTTCTGGGTTTAAAGTACCCATTTAGTCAGAAGACTTGAAGAGTGACAGCTCTGAAAAGATCTGGTGCTTGAAATACGTTGTTTCTCCCCGCTCCCTCCTGGTATGGCTGTTTTGGGGTTTTCTGTGTGATACTTCGTGTGAAAGGTTGACATTTCCTTTTCTGTCTTGCGTTCTCTTCTTCACCCTCTGTGTTGTTATGCCATCCCCCTTCTCAAATCTATTAATGTGACAGTTTGGGGAAGGGGAAATAATCTTTCCATCCACTAATACTGATACATTCATCTTTATATCTTACCTCCTTATCTGAACCTGTCAGTATACGCAGAGCGTCCTGTGTGCTGTTTGCTGGATTGGTTTGGGAAGTGAAGGTAATTGCAGTTGCAGCATAAGGGTTATCTGTCAGATCTTCAAGAATCTGACATAACCTGATTATTTTCTCTCTGTGTTGAGTGCTTTTGTACAGGCAAACGGAGAAGTTGATTGTTTGGAGGGGGTGAATCACCACCGAGATTAGGGTTATGTGCTGAGGGGATGAACGCTGGGTTTGTCTTGGATAAAACGTGAGAGGCTAAGAAAAGGCAGAGGCAAAGGACTAAAACGTTTAAACTAGCTGGAGGTACAAAGTTTTCTTATTTTGGTCTGAGAAAATGAGTTGCAGTAAGAGGGAAGGTCTGAGACTTCTACCTGGATTTGGGGAAAGGGCTCTAACTGTTTATGTTCTGCCTCTGTACAGCTTCAGGCCAGGTCCATGAAGCTGCTAGGTAATGCATATTTATAAAACAGCGATGGTGGCAGTGTGCTCAGCACAGTGGACTTGGTGTAGCCTTGTGCTGATAGAGAGGGGTCAGAAGGAGAAATAGACCCTGATTTACTGAAACAAGTCACTGCTGATTCTTGTCTGGCAGGTGAAGTCCATCTTGGGCTTCTGCTTGTGAAGGGGAGATGTGTCTCCAGGAGAGCGCTTATCCTCCCTGTCTTTATCTCTCATTCGCTTATCAATAGTGGTGTATTTTGGACACAGTGCAAGCCACCAAAACCCCCATCCTTACTGCTTGTGGAGCTGCTGGGTTCTGCAGGGTTTTCTACCATGTCACTTTT
This sequence comes from Hypotaenidia okinawae, assembly GCA_027925045.1. NCBI lineage: Eukaryota > Metazoa > Chordata > Aves > Gruiformes > Rallidae > Hypotaenidia > Hypotaenidia okinawae. The sequence continues at coordinate 9,248,992 of BSDF01000019.1, read as the reverse complement.
GAGCAAGATCAAGTGTGAAACAGGGGATGAATGCTGTGGTGGTCAACTGCAAACTGGTCTGAGTCATGGGATCTTGGAGACCTACCTGAAATACTACCCATAGTAAATGTCAAGATCAAACATAGGGAGAAGAAACCACCAAAGGCAGTGTAACTTGTCAGTGTGTTAAATGTGCTGCTGAAGAGGACAGTCTTTAAAACTACCATCCTGATACTGTTTTCAGAAATGTTTGGTCCTGGAGCTTTGCTGAGACCAAGGAATGATCTGGCATAGTGTCTGGTTGCTGGCAGGTAGGCAGGAATAATCCTTCTTCTGTATGTCTTTCAAGTAATCGGCTGGTGATTGCATCAGGAATGTTAAGTCATTGATGGATATAGAAAAGCTACACTCTGAATGTGTCTAATCGCTTTTTGAACCCATTTCCGTTTGGATCTCGCAGTGTCTTTGGCACTGAGCTCTGTAACTTGATGTGGTGGTTCTTCCTTTTCTGCTTCCAAGCCCACACTGTTCAGTAACTTCATCCAGCGCGCTCTCCCATCTGCACTGAGCAGTACCAAGGGCTGGCTTTCCTTCTCTCCATACCATCCATGACTTTATAGCAATGTTGTGCCCTCTGTTTTCATTTTTTCAGCTGCAAATCTGCATTACTTGATATTTTCTGAGTGGCTCCCACTTCGTTCTTGTTATCTTTGCCCCCTCCCTGTTTGCCTTTTCTGTGTTTACTGTCCCTTTTCACACCCTGACACCAGAGAGGCATAGTACATTTTGGTAGTGCTTGTAACTTGTTTTGCTCTTAAAAACCTTCTTCTTGCCTTCCTGACTGCTGCAGAGCATTGGATACTACTCTGAAGGTGTTGGCTCACGCTAAGCCTTGAGGGATCCTTGTTTGATAACAACCAAACTGACTCCTGTCATGGTGTGTGTATAATTAGGGTTGTTTTTTCCCGTACGCGTTGCTTTTCACGGGATGACTTTGTTTCAGACCTAAAACTCATCTTCAGGGACTTCCTGTCTGTGGGGTGAGTTTCACTGGAGAAACATTGAGTTCCTGGTTTGTTTGGGTTTTTTATTATTATTTGGAGAAAATAAAATTAAAAAAACCACCCCAAACTTCCTCTCCTCAGTGCAGCTGGGATTCTTAAAGCCCTGGGACTTTCTGGACCTCCTCTTCTCACACTGGACAAATTCTTTAAGGAGAGAAACCTAGCGTGCCAAACCCGTTCTCTGCAGGATGACTGAGAATCTGCCTGTTTTCTCAGTTGTGAAGGGTGTTTACTACAGCCAGGCAGCACTATGAGAGGCAAAATCAGCCCATCAGGGCAAAGGTGCTCATGCTGAGTGTGTACTTTGGCTCAGCAGTTCTCCTTGCTGTCTGGTATCAGCACGTGTTGCTTCTCTAGGAATGTTTGTTCTGATAATCCTTGCCATGATTTGTGTTTGGGGTGATAGCTCACCAGTCAGGGCTCCTTCTAAGTAATTCCAGTTGAAAGAAGCAGATACCACTCAGTTGTTCAGCTCTTTAATGCAGAGTTAAAGTTTTACCTTCCCACAGAAGTTTCATGCTTGCTCTGTGCCTCTTAGACCATAATTTAAAGCCTCATGAAGGTATTTTTACTGTCCCACAGCTTGTGATACCAGGATATGCACAAGTAGAGGCAATGACGATCCATGCTGAATGTTTACTGGTGTGAATGCATGTGACACACATACATTGCATGTATGTGTCTCATCAAGGGCATACGACCAGCAGCAGTGCCACAAATAGATCCTTCAATAGGAAGTGGCAGTGGTAAAGCTAGATCTTGTGGTAGGATGTGGTTAAAGTGCTGTTGATTCACATTTTTACATTATATCCAGGTAAAGCTTGGATATTTCCACCAAAAGAATGCTGGGTAAAATGTTGAATTGGAGCAGAAGTAGATGCTGAATGAAGGCTGAGAAAAATAGCCTGCTTCTGAGCTATCTATAGTGCTTCACCTATTTAACTCTTGGCTGCCTAAAAATGTAGTAGCTGGGTTCTCTGTTTTTTGCATCTCAAGCCCCAGATGTTGTCTGCAGAAGGCTGGACTCAAAAAGCAGGATTTTAAACAGAACGAACCCAAAGGTATATATTAAATAGACCTTCCTTTTGCATTTTTCCTGAGGTTTCCTCTCTGTTCTTACTGGTTGGAGAAATTGCTTTAAAACTCCAACTGTCAGCTCTCCTGCAAGTCCCCTCTCCATGGGAAGAAGTCTCTGAGCATGCCAGAGGGTGAGTGGAGATAAGGAGTGACACAGGTAATCAGGGTCTGAGGCCCCGGGAGCGCTGTGCGGTGATCAGCGCTGGCCTTTCTCTCCAAGCTTGCTCTGCCTTCTTCACTGGGGATTTCCAGCCAGTTCAGGGCTGGTTTAGTTAGCACAGCTCTGCCTTGAACAGCTCATCTAGCAAGTCCATTTGTGGTGGCGTTAGTGAGTTCCTGGGGTAGCTCCTGGGGAGCAGCAGAAGTGCCATCTTCAGTTCACGTGCGGCTTTTTATTTGCCTCCTCCCCTAGAAAAAAACAGCTTCAGAATGGGATTCTCTGGCTGCTGTTAGCCACAGGAATAGGAAATACTGTTAATGCTCTCTCCGTTCTGTTTTAATATGGCCAGCTGAAGTGTTTGGGGAACTGTGGTGTTAAGACTGAGTGAAGAACCCAGTACTCTGCCTGCCAGGAGCATCTGGTTCTCTGCCTCAGGCTGGAATGTGGGTGTGCACCCATGGAGGCTGGGTGGCTTGATTTATCCGGTATGTTATCATGGAAGAGCTTGAGTTCGATGCTGCTGCTGGTATTTAAATTAAAAGACTACTTTCTTAAGTATTTTTCCACCATCTGCCCAAGAAACAGAACTCCCCTGACAAGATAAATAATCTGGTTTGGTTTCTCCTTGACAAAATTGCAGTTTTTAGCCTGGAAGTGCTACGCCCTTATGTGCCACGGATTGGCAGAGTGAGTGATCTGAAACATGGTGATTCCTCCTTGATGAGCTGTCTTCAGTTGGTGGTGCTGGAACTGAGACTATTGGAAAGTATTCTGAAGGCTTTCAGGGTATTTTTTGTTCTCTAGTAGCTTCTCCTGTGAATTCCTTCATCATTTAAGACAGGATTTGTTTTGCTGAGTGTTTGTGATTTATGGAAGGCCGTAAGAGGCTTGATCCTCTCTTGCCAGGTAACGGGTACCATTGCTTGCATCCATGCTGCTGTCCTGCTTTGGGAGCATTTGGAGCTCTCCTCATACAAGGCTCACCTGCCATATGGTGCAAGAAAAGTTTTGAACTCCATGTCTTCTAATGCTTTTTGGGACAAGACAGAACCTCGCTCCAGTGAAACCCAGTATTCTTAGGGGTTTTGTCCTCCAGCTCTTCCTAATTTCACTGATGTTGCAAGCTAAAACTCCTGCAATAATCCCTGCTGATGGTGTTGCTGGTTCCCAAATCTAACCCAGAGTCTGGAATTCAAGAGATCTGTGTGCTGTACCTGATAGAACTACAACTAGGTGGCAATAACATCAGCAGGGTGAACTTTGTAGTAGTGTGATAACTATTATTTTTATCAGCTCTGGTATTCAGAGGCTGAGGTTAAAGTCCCTTTTGCCAAGTGCTGCTCTGAACTGTGGGGGTGTGGGCTGGGGAGACTCCGTATCTCGCCATGGAATTGATCCAGGAATGAATCCAATGCTCAGCCATGCAGAGGCATCCTGTTTCCTTTTGAGAGGAGGGAGGAAGAATAAATTTATGTGGGGGCTGATCCTTTTGTGTTCGGAGATGGGATGGAGAAGAACTAGTCTCTGCAAGCTAATATAGACTGTACTGTCTCTTAAGTTGCTCACAGGGGTCATAGCATGTTTTTGTAGTGACTGCTGTCTTTAAAGATTCTCTGGAGGATAGTTCTTACTCTCCTATGTGAATTGGTGGTCTTGGAGCAAAGTTACTCTGATAAATTTTTGTTTCATTGGAATTTATGCTGATATCTTCTCTCCAAATACTTTTGTGTCCTTTTTCAGGGAACAGGGGCAAGAGAAACTTAGATTGAAGAGACATAGATGCTCTTTACCTTGTTTACCTACTTCTCTGTGTGTAATAGTTCGGGATGATGGTTTTGAGGTACCTTATGACCTCTTCTGAGGTACCATTGCTGCTCCCCAGTTCTCCCTGGGGGATAACTAGACCATTAGCTATCTGGGGTGGAAGCCCAAAGTCATTCCTGTGTGATGCAGCAGGCTACTGGTTAAAAAGCAGTGTCTCCTTTCATATCTCCTGCTATGTTGAGCTATTTATTTCCTCCCCGTTTTGCTAATGCCAGTGTTCATGCAGACACATGGTGAGATAGATTTAGGGAGCTGATCCAGCTGAAAACTAACCCATTTTAGTAAGGGAGTGGGAAAGGATTCGTTTAGGGAGCGTTTGCTGGTAACTGCTGGCACTGGGAGGCTGCGGGAGGGAAAAACACTGCCTCTTGTGCTGGTGTTGGATTAAAGTGACTCTGGGCCCACACCCATGGTCCTCATTGTAAATTGGCCAGCAGTAATCTCTGCAGAAGGATGCCAAGCTCCTTTCATCCCTGCTTTTTCAGCCTCAGTGTAAGCACTGCTGCCTTCCTTGCCTCTGCTCCTCCCATGCTGGAGCAGCAGAATCAGCCTGCAGCATGGAGACTGGCTGCAGCACTCAGTTTGCCCCTCTGCTCACAGTGATTCACAGCACCAACTGACCCATGCTTTGGTAGCAGGCAAGTACCTGTGATGTTCAAACTGATTTGTTTCTCTGTTTGTTTCCCTAGGTGATTTCTCTGGTCAGCTTTTAGCTTACTTGAGTCTTGGTCCAATATTCATTATTGTTGGCTTTGTAACACTCATCATATTCAAGAGAGAGCTTCACACGGTGAGTCCTTCTCAACCCAGCTTCTCCTTATGACAGAAATATTTTCCTTTGTCACCTGCTGCTCTTGTATTCACACTTCATTTTCCATCTTTAAAGATCAAGCTTGGGTAAGGCAATCTTGTCAAAGAACAGCAGGAGACACTTCTCACCTGTACGTGGCTAAGAGACTCCTTAGCCTTTGCTGACCCTTCTGTTACTCTGCCATGTGTTTTGGGCATTATGTGTCCAAAAACGTGGAGGGAGATGTCTGAGGAGCTAAAGAATCCTATTGCAGAGTGGGAACACTCCCAAGATCCAGTAAGACAATAGCACTAGTAGGTTCCTGGAAGATGGGCAGCATATGCAGGAGATGGTGTCTGTAACTCAGTAGGGTCTGTTTTCCTTGAACAGTGGTGAGGCAGAAAATGGGATAGGAAGTAAAACAAATGGAATCTTGAGGGAGCAGAGCTGTCTCTGAGGGCCAATTCCCAGCTGCACATCAAATATCAGGGACAGAACAGACTCATGTTTCTGCACAAATGACCAATAAAGGACTCTTTTTTTTTTTTTTTTTTTTTTTTTTTTGTAATATATAATTCTTTCTGTCTGCTCTGACAGGTAGTTGGGAATCAGTGCCATGGATAAATTCCCTTTAGGAAGTATAAACCTCTTGTAACAACTGCCCTCAGGAAACAGATCAAATAGGGCCAGCAAAAGGGTTTTGGCAGCAGATTTCCAGTATAGGGCCATGGTGTCATGGGAACCAGTGGCTTAAGGGACCTGGGAATGGGACTTCTAGGTTACGAAGCTGATGATAGTTAGAAGAGGCAGCTCTTAAATTTTGGCAATTTAAAGGTTTCTCACTGACTTAAAAGGGAGAATAAGCTGTCATAGCTATTGCTCAAATTCTCATTGAATACAGGGGCTTGTGAGGTGTTGGCAGCCAGGCAAGTGTTGAGGTTGACTCCCAGTTCCCTACGTGGGAAGTCCCCAATGTGCTGGAGAGAGACACTAGCTGAGTTAACAGCAGCCTGACCTGTAGCTCAGGACATGGAGTGAAAAATTGCTTCATCATCTGTAATGGGACTGAGTGTTAAGGAGGCAGAGTATCATCACCAGCTGGAAATTTGAGCACAGCAGCAGGACGAATTTAGGGGAGGTGTATGGACTGTGTAATTAAAGAGTAAAAATAAATGCTATCAGTCTGGCTTGGTCCTGAATGAGACTTCATTTTAGACTGAGGACAGCAACTTCTCTGAGTATTTTCATCTTGGAAAAAGCCTGAAAGCCTAAAAAGTCACCTTTTTAAAAGCTGTTTACCCAAATAACAGTGTGGGCACTCCCCCTGTTGGTTATTGGGAAAGACAATCCCTTAAAACAGGCCCTGCTAGGTGTCACTTTCTACATTTGGTGGTGGAAGCACGCCAGCAGAGTTGCTCTGCAGTGTCATTTTTTTTGTCTCTTTCTGTGGAAAAAAAACCTTTGTCTCATCTGCTGCAAAGCTGCATATGCTCATTGTGATGGCAAATAGACAAAGTGGGCTGAAAACAAAATGCTTTTCATCCTCAGGTAGAGAATTTTGAAGCTAATGGTTTTAACTCTGATAGTCAAAAAAGAAGATTGGAAACATATGGTTTGGGGTTTTGTTAACAGAGAGAAGCCTGGGAAGCAGATGGGTGTTTTAAATAGGATGACAGAGTTGTCTTGCCTTCACAGATCTCTTTCTTGGGAGGGCTGGCATTCAACGAGGGAGTGAACTGGTTAATAAAGCATGTAATCCGGGAGCCTCGGCCCTGTGAAGGTATGGTATGGCCCACTAGTGTCCTGGTGTTGGTTGAGTTTGGAGTGGAATGCTATAACTTTGGGGGAGGGGTTACAGGGTATTTTCCTCTTTGCCTCATGTTGGCTTTGGATGTTTGGGAGTCAGGAGGCTGGCAGAGCCATCTGAGCAGAGACGTGTCCTGTGAACCCATGTGCACGTTCTGCAGCAGGGTGGGCTGGCTTCACATCTAGAGCCTTCCAGCTGCTATGTACAGAGCAGACCTTGACCATGCTCTTTCTTCTTCTCTTCCCAGAAGCCCATTCAGCAGTGACCACAAAATATGGGATGCCGTCCAGCCACTCCCAATTCATGTGGTTTTTCTCTGTCTATTCCTTTCTGTTCCTTTATTTAAGGTAAAAATTCAATGTCAGGTTTTGGCTATTGATATGTTGAAGCACCTCAAATAGATGGCTCCCTTACTGCGTGCCACTTAAGTGGCATCATGGCATTAAACCTGAGGAACTGCACAGTTTTCTGTGGTTAGGGTGGATGAAGCATGTCTCTCTCAGTCTGAATGTAGGACTGTAGTTAACCATTGCTGAAAACTGCAGGGTTTGGGTGGGCTTCCTATGCCTCTCTGGGTACAGGTCTCCCAATTTGCTTTTTTTTTCTAAGCCACGATGACCCACCAGCATGAGGGAAGAGGGGGGAATAGGGAGGAGGAAAGAAGAGCTGCTTTTCTCATGTGTCTACTCAGTTTTGTCAGTGAGGTTGTCTGCAATCTTTTAGGTAATAGCTGTTGCCCACTTGCATGACTGTTTAGCTCATCTCCCTTACCAAGTACTGGTTTTACATACTGTGCTGTGCTTTTTTTCTGAAATCCTTGCTGGGGCATGGCTCTGTCTTGTGGCTCCACGTGTGGAGGAAGACAAAACTCACAGTTCCTCCTAGCTTTGTGGATGATGGAGGGACTCTGATGTCTTGGCTCCCTGTTGCATATGCTCAGCATGTGCCTTTCACATCAGTTGCAGTAATGGTGAGCGTTCTGCCTTCCATCACAGCAATCCCTGTGAACAGGTGGAGAGGGAGAAGCGCGGCTTTCTGCCTTCTCTTTGACTGCTGCCAGTGGGAGAGATTGCTGCTGGGATGTATCGAGCTTCCCATGACCCCACTGGAGTACAGCTTTCCTAGGGTTTCAGAGATAGTGAGGACAGAGATAAGGACTGCTCAGCTCCCTGCCACTGATGCTAATGGCTCTCCATCTCTTTCAGAATGCACCAAACAAACAATGCGAGGTTTCTGGATTTACTATGGCGACATGTGCTGTCCATCTGCCTCGTCACAGTGGCTTTGCTAGTCTCATATAGTAGGTATGGAGCAACTGTTTGTCTTCTGCTCTCATACAGTCCTGTGGCCTTGAACAGCCAGCAGACCTGTCCTTCCTTACCCTGCACTTCTAATTCTTGACGACTGAGTTGTACGAGTCAGAGCTCTGTGGAAGCTGCTGTGTTGCCATGAGACCCCTTCAGATAAGCAAAGAAGGATGCTACCTGTGTGGTGCTTCACAGAAGCATTTCTAAAACCCAAGATCAGCTGAGCTTGTGCCAATTCCCCATCGGCTCCATTGCCATGCTCCAGCCTCACTGCCTCACCCACTTTCCAGCACTAATCATGAAAGCATTACACCATGCCTTGGCACACCAGCATCTGCAGCATGTGGATTGCTACAGTTGATCAAACTGATTGTTTTGCTTGGGCATTAGTTAATCAAAACATTTCTAGCTGTTTGACTTGCCAGGTTTGGTTGTGTGAAGATGAATAAAGAAAAGGAAAGTTTGCTCATGGGGTGTTTTTTTTTTCCTTTAGTAGATTTAAAAATAAATTATATACATATACACACAGAGATAGAAAATAAGCTCCAGTGATTGGAAACCAGACAAATTCAGGCTAGGAATAAAGCCATGTTTTCCTTAGGAAAGTAATTACCTGTTGACACAGTTGACTCTACAATTAGAGCTGACTCCTTAGTACTGGTTAAAATTCTGACAGGACAGTTTTGAGAGAGAGATATGGCCTAATTTGAATAAAAACAATTTGAGGAAATCCAGTGGGCTGTGCTAGGCAGAGGGTCAGATAAGATGATCTTAATGGCTTTCTGATATATGGGTGAAAAGAATTTTGCATGTGACTCAGAGCTTGTGTGCAGGGATAACAGAGCATTGCTACAGCTTTCTGTACAGCTGCAGTCACAGTAAGCACGCTGTGGTAGCCCAACCTTTGTGCTGGCACATTTGAGAGCAGCAAAATCATAACAAAAATGCTGTCTGTGTTGTTAAAAGCTTCTAAGCTCCAGCTTTGGCTTGGAGGGGACTTGTCCTGTTAAGAAAAGTCTCTGGTGGGAACTAAAAGTGATAGTTCCACAGTTAATCCAAAGATACATGAAGAAGCTTGTGGAGGGTTTTTGAGTTTAAGCTCAAACTAAAAGAGCTTTAAGCTGAACTGCTGTAGCAGACAAGACATTTTTCCCCTCCACCTTTTTAACCAGCTTTGTAATGGAAAAAAAGAGATAAGACACCCACTTTTAACATCTGGAGGATAACTTGCTCAGAATGTCTGAGGGTCCAGTGAAACATCAGCTCTCAAGTCATGCCTCCTCTTGTTTTAAAGCCTGTCTGGTGACTCTTCTCTTCCACTGCAGGGTTTATTTGCTTTACCACACCTGGAGCCAAGTCTTATATGGAGGTGTGGCAGGAAGCATTATGGCCATAGCCTGGTTTGCCTTCACACAGGAGATACTAACTCCTCTCTTCCCAAGGATAGCTGCGTGGTAAGTCTCTTTCGACATTCTGTGAAGGCTTTATTCCTGCCAGTCTGCCTTTAGTGCATTCCTTAAATGAGTCCCTGGCAACAAGCTGGTTCCACTGGTGTAACAGTTTCCTGCAAAAGAAAATTTTCCTAATAAGTTGGTGTAAAAATTGTACCTTGCATCAGGAGCAAAACAAACTTAAAGATGATTAAGCCTCTAAAATGTTAGATGTAGCTGTGTGAGCCTTGACTGTAATCAGGCAGCTCAGAGTTGTGTGAATTAATGAAGTTACAGATGTTAGAAATGGGAATTCCTGGGCTCTGTTCAGTGTTGCATTCTGACTGCTGTGTGGGGATGGAACCTACCTGAAGGATCATCTCTCCTCCTTCAGTGTGGGTGCTGAAGAGAGGACGTTTAAGCAACTAAGTTTGTAAACCTGTCCTAGAGACCCTGCTTTGGCAGGGGGTTGGACTCACTGATCTCTGGAGGTCCCTTCCAATCTCTGTGATTCTGTGAATCTCTTACAAAGCCCTACTAAAGCTATGAGGTGTGGAAGTGCTGGAGAAGCTTTTTGAGCAGGCCAGACCTTTCTTAATGAAGGTCTAATGACTAGTGAAATTGTAAAGCTGTTTAATTGTAATATAGTCTGGGAACATTGTATAAGGACAAGAAATGAGGGGGTTTTGATGCCCCTTTGCCAGATGAAAGGTAACAGAAAGGTTAAGGATGGAGCAATTCTTATGCTGATTTCTTATATTGTTATTTTAACCAGAATTTCAGTGGAGAGAAAGTCTCATTATTTCCCCTTTGCCCCACTTTGTCCCTTTCCAGGCCAATTTCAGAGTTCTTTTTAATCCGAGATACCAGCCTCATCCCAAACATCCTGTGGTTTGAGTACACAGTCACGAGAGCAGAGGCAAGGTAAGTGATCTGGGGGGAGGAAGCCTGTTAGTAATTATCTAATATGCAGATTGCTGCTGTGGGTAGAATAGGGCAAAGAAACACTGAGGTGAGGGTGAACTGCTGCGTCTGGAGGTGAGTCTGGCCTGAGTGTTGCATCCACAGAGGAGCTTGTATACACTTAAGACACAGAGTATCATAGAATCCCAGCCTGGTCTGGGTTGGGAGGGACCCCAAGGATCACAGAGCTCCAACCCCCTGCCACAGGCAGGGACACCAACCTCCAGGCCTGGAGCTACACAAGGTTGCCCAGGGCCCCAGCCAACCTGGCCTTGAACACCCCCAGGGATGGGGCACCCACCCCCTCTCTGGGCAGCCCCTTCCAGCCCCTCACCACTCTCTCTGTAGGAAGGACATCCTTCAGAGTATGTTGGGGGCAGCTTTATTTTTTGCCCAGAGCTAAGCAGAGCCTTGCCTTCAACCTGTCCCTTGCCCCCTGGTTTGCTGCAATACCTTGTGCTAAGCCTGAAGCCACCACTCTCCCCTCACTCCCCCTCTGTGTTGCCCTTGCAGAAACAGACAGCGCAAGCTGGGTACGAAGCTCCAGTGACCAGGGAAGTCTGGGGACCAGAGTGCACGTTTTAATGGAGACAGACAAGAGCAGAGACCTGGGAGCAGCAAGGAGCCTTTTAACAGACGGACCAAAGGAACAGGCAGGGACCATACCCAAAACCTGAAAGCCTTTGCTCTGCTTTAGCAGCTAGCTGGATGCTCCCTGATGCATGTGGGACCGTGCAGGAGTAGAAACTCATTTTCAACACAGATGCACATTGCTGGTTGGAATGTACCATCATGTCTACGTCAGGGGAGGGGGAGAAAATGCCTGGTGTCATGTTTGGGGGAGGGAAAACCAAAAATGAATCCTTTCTGTGACTTTTTTCTTTTTTTTTTTTTTTTTTCCAGCATGAAATATACACACTATTTATTTATTTTTTTAAATGGAACTATTGTTTTTGAGGTGGGTGAGGCATTGATTGTGTGTTTTGGTTTTTTGCTTTTTGTTTGGGTTTTTCTTTTTTGGAAGGAGATGACAAAACTAATCTCAAGTTGATCATTGATCATGCTGAATTAGGGCTTTTAATTTTTAAAAACCTCTTAAGAGGGATGGGACCTAGGATCGGGTGTACTAGGCAGAAGGGAGGGGAAGGCTTCCTTTCCTTTCTGCAATCAGTTTGGGAGATCAAAATCAATTCCAACTGCACTTTGTACAGATGGAAAGACTGACTGAAGGTCTGATTCTTAACACTAGTGATGGCTCTGCAGGGAAGCCTGCACGGATACCAGTAAGGGGAGTGAGTGTGTGTGTGTGTGTGTGTGAAAACAATGGAAAAACTGAAATATACTGACTTATTTTTTTTTCCACTGCTGCTCCTGTTGTGTAATTAGCAAGAGTGTCTTTCTCAGAATCTCTTCTAGGTGGCAAGATTATCATACATATCTCATGTTTATTCCATCTCTTCCTTTATACTTTTCTTACCTCAGGGTTGCTGTGATCTGTACAGCTTCTGTTGTACTGAGTGTGCTATTGATGGCACTAGAAAGCCCATGAGCAGCACAGGGCTCCAGTAAGAGTCAGCCCAAAGCCTTACAAAATTCAGTTGCTGGTCTCTGTCTTTAAGCACTGGATTATTTTATTATTATTAATTTCTGTTAAAGCTTAAGGGAGGGATTTTAAAGAATGAGCAAAGTGATAACTGTAAGTAAGTAACAACGTGAATGGTAACTAGCTCAGCTGCTGCCTGAAGTACTTCTGGAAGAGTCCTGTTAGAATCCAACTGTGAACTCAAGCAGTGAGCTTCTCCTAGCAGAGACTCCTAGTAGTTACTACAGCGACTCAGTCAGGGCTCTGTAACCTTGAATGCTGATCAAGCAGGTTTTGCTTCCCATCCTTCTTCCATTCTGGGCGCTGTGTCTGTGGGAGTGTGCCTGCCATCTGTGTGTGCTGGCGATGCCTCCGACCTCTGATCCATGAGTTAACCTGGCAAGGGCTATACTCAAAGTGCTTGGGGGCTGTGCATGGACACTTTGTGTTATTTCTGGTATATAATGCAGCAGTTCAAGTGCAAACTATGGAGAAGTATTTATTCAAAGCACAATTGACTTGAACTTTCACAGATAAAGGACAGCTTCTGAACTGGCTCAAAGGTCATCGCTGTGCCTTCGATGCAGTCGTGTGAGCAGAGGTAAAATGACTATCACATCTCAGTCTTGCTGCCTGTTTTACTCTCTCCACTTTAATCAGGCTCCTGCATTATAAAGCTCTTTGAAGGGAGATGTGTTTCTGTTCATCGTGATTTTGATTCTTTTTATTTTAAGTTTTCATCTGTGCCTGTTGCCATAGGAGTTTGTGTGTTGGTGTGGAGTGGGAGCTGCTCTAGAAATGGTTGGACAGCCAGAGTGTCAGCTGCAGAAAGCAGTGATCCTGGTCCAGATCAGGAAGGAAAGCTGTTTAAATTTCCATGTTCAAGTAGCTACAGGTAGTAAACTATCTCCAGTTGTTTCAGAAAATACGTATTTTTTTTTTTAAGAACTGTTTAGTATTTGCATAAGATGAGCAATCCTGTTGAAATCTGAGCACTGGATCTGCTCTGAAGGTGCATCAGAATAAAAGGGCATCTTGCAGCTTTCACAAGCATGCTTGATCTGGCAGAACAGCTCTATTAAAATGAGACAGGACATCAGTTAGGCCACAGGACATGGTGGTGCCATGTGCTTCAGTTTGAAACCTGGTACTAATCCCTTTATTGCTGGCAAACCCATTTATTTTCTCTTTTGTCTCTTGTAAGTTAACTTAAAAAACTGGAAGGGAGAACACAACTCTCTTGCTGAAGGATAAGGCTGAAGGGAGTGGGATTTGGGAGTGGCTAGTGCTTCCCTGGCTTCCCAAGCTGTTAGAGCAGACTGCTGGAAAAACTATGTGTGGAAGCACCTACTGAACTAGAGCACAGGGTTTCACCTCCTCGTGGAGTAAAAAGCTGTTCCACTTCATGTTGCCTTCAAACCCAAGCTTCCTACAGTAATTCTTAGGAGAAAGGGAAAGGAAGAAGAGCTCTTGTAAGACACTGTAATAAACTCTCCTCTGTTCTCTGTGAGTTGTTTGTATCTGCATCTTCTGCCTACTTTTTGCTGTACCTTTCCAGAAATCTTTGCAATACTTGATCTAGTGGAAATTCCTTAGTGATCCCATGGATTTTTCTAACTAAATGGTGCTGTGCAGGAAAAAGATTTGAGCTCTGCCTTATTGTCCTACACTTGTATGAAGTCTCCTGCCACTAGTTTTCTGAAATGGAATATTTTCTTTGGAATATGTGGCTTTGCAAGCAGATGCTTTCTGTTCCTCCCCTGTACTCAAGGGGGCTGGATGGAGATAAGACAATAAAAGGAAGGTGACAGAATGCTGTGGTTCCCTATTCTTGCTGTCCCCACGCAAACAGCCTACCCTAAGGGTAGTCACAGACCTTTCACAGTGTCTAAAGGAGATTTAAGCCTTTTTGTAGCATTTATCTGTTTATTGTGTTTCATTTTATTCGAAGAACATTTCAAAACTCTGCATGACATGGATTATGCTACTGAAACAGTATTTAACACAGCTAACCAGCAAAGCATGCAACACCACCAGGCTGTGTCAGAAATTGCACTCATATCCCAAGAGTTAGCTGAATATTCTTCAGTCTCTGAATTTCTTAAATTACTTGTTCCAGGTCAGTAGTTTTTCTGGAACTTAAGTTTCTTGTGCCTTTAAGACAATGGATGTCTCTTGCTGAAACAAGCAGACAGTAAGAAACAGGAAGGACAAAACTATTTAGTTGACACTGGAAAAAAAAATCAAGAAGGTATGAATCCAAAGGACATCACATTGTAGAGCTTGTACAGTAAGAAAAGACTAAAGGAAATAACTTGTTAATTATTTTAGTGCCCTTTCAAGCACTTCAGAACTGGGCTTCATTCATCTGAATTTCAGCTCTGTCATTAAGGATGCATTAAGTGGTTTATGAATCTTTGTATCTCTTTCAGTGGGATAATCTGCTGCTCACAGCTGTACTCTGCTGAAGCTGGTGGGTTATCCAGATGTGGAGCCAGGACAGATCAATCCCATCTTCTGAGATACAGTCACAGCAGTGGATATTTCTGCTTAATCTTTAATAGGCACTTTCCTGTGGGAGGCTTCCCCTTTCATGAGAGAGCAGGAGAAAATGGTCAGTCTCAATACTGGAGCATCAGTGGTTGAAGGCATTGCAGAAATGGGAGAAATAACTTGTCCTCTAGCAACAGAGGTCTATTCAGTACAAGGGGAGCATTACTTTGGCAAAAGGAGTATTTTTTTCAATATAAAAGGTTTTTTCCAGCAAGGTCTGGTCTTTTATGTAGTACTTGCACTTTACAATACTGAGTATCCTCTTGCAGATTGCAGCCCAATCCATACCCAGGAGTTGAGAGCAGGGCCACGTGCTTGCAGGTCTGCAGTGCTCCTGTTGGCTCCCATTTAGACTTTCTCACTCCATTCAGGATTCTTCTAAAAGATCAACTAAATCCATGTAGATGATGTGAAAGTGGCAGTTCATACAATCACTGGCTGTGCAGGTGAGTTTCAGTTAATTTTTCCTTTTTAAGGAAGCTCTGAAATAACATCCTTTAGGAGAAGATGCAGTAGTGTTGGCTTGTGTCATTCAACAAGCAAATCAGAGTAACTTCTTAATTTTCCTTTAAAAAGGTTCAGTGCAAATTCCTTCATAGGTGTTCACCAAGGCACTTTGATCACATCCCTTGCTTTCTATCACCAGAATAGCAGTTTGGATCAAACACTTTGCTGGTCACCAGACTCTTAATGCTTCTTGTTTTATAGCAGTGTCCCAGCAGCCACATCTTGCAGGGTGTGCAATTTAAATATCAAATTCCTGTTGCAGAAATAGCACTAGAATTCTTCATTACCACATGGTTTTACTAAATAAAAAGTATAGTCAGGAGCCTGAATTCTGGCCAATTCAGTGCTTAGAACAGCTCCTGTGCTACAATTCAATGTTTATATATAATCTTTTGCTGTCTCAAGTGTGTCAACTCAACATAAAAACTCTATGACATCATCATCAAAGAATAGAGCTGGCACAGATCTTAGTAACATGGCAGTAAGGAAAGGAAAGGGGCTGCACTCTTACTGCAGGAACATTGGCTGCCACAGTGCACAAACATCTACGGTGCCCACATGTTCTCAGCTTGCTTCCAGCTTTTCAAGCAGAGCAGTGTGAAGGAAGGGTGATTCTGCAGCTGGTTGTCCTTTGGCTCCAACAGATTTGAACTTTGTGGGCCAGAAACTGAAGTATGTTCTGGAGTTGATGATCAGAACTATTCTTACAACTTAAACAGAGCACGTTAGGGACAAATAGGTTGTTTCTGAAAGCGATGTATAAAACCAGACTGGGGCAACGTGTGTCCTGAAGGAGATGAGGCACGTGGCTAGTAAACAGCATCTCTTTTCTTTTCCTCAGCTCCAAAGAAAAGTACAATGAAGCAAGAGTCCTGCTCACCACCCAGGCAATCCCTTCTCAATCCACAAATGTCAAGGTACATAAAGCCAAAGCTGGCAAAACCTGGGTGAGAGAAGCTTGGTGGGGAAAATCTTTACGCTGAGCCTAAAGATCCACAGCTATGACCACAAGAGCAAGCTTAACAGAAAGTCCAGAACAACAACAAACACTTTTGTCTGTAGCAAATGATATTCTGTTGTTAATAGGGTCAGTGCAACAGAAAGGAGATCCCAGCATCCTAAAATGAGGGGAAGGGAAGGTTCCCAGGCCTGTAAAGGGTGTATCGGTCAGAGTGCCTGGGATGAGCGCAGTGCACTCTAACAAGACTGGAGCTTCTCTGACTTAAGAACTTCTTTCTCCCCTTGCCAAAGTTCAGTGGTGACATTTTGCTGGAGCAGCAGAAAAATCTTCAGTGAACTTCAAAAGACACTGTACTCTTCAGAAAAACCATCAGAAGGACTTGGTCTTACAATAGTTCTGTCATATAACAGACAATTTCTGCTCTTCCTGGAGAACTACCTTCCTCACCAACTGGACTGAGATACTGACAAGGACTATGCTTTCTGTATGGAATTCACTGTAAAGGAATACAAATGATGTTTCTGTCCTCTCTGAGGACAGGAAGGTGCACTTTGCATTGATGGGAGAGGACCAGTCAGTTCTACTTTGGCTTAAGACAGTGGTTCCTCTCACCACAGAGTATAGGATCTGCAGGTGACCATTCCATAATCTCTTGCTGAAAACAAACAGTAGATGCCCTCTTAGGTTCCAGTCAGGGGAAGTTGTCCCATCAATCATTTTCCACAGAACTGGGAACTTCAGTGCATGAGGGATAGTCCCTTTAGTTGGGGGCTTTGTCTCAACATTTGCCTCTTACAGTTTGGATTTGGGAGTGGACTGGAGCAAGCTCCTCATGTCTAGCAGAGCCTTCTCCAGATAGTGTGCCATGCGGGCTGCGTTTGTGTCAGCACAGCTGTTGAATGCTGAAATGGCAAAGTTGATGTGTTCATCCATGGGGTTGTAACAGATTCCATAGCCATCTGGAACCACGGGACCGAAACACATCACACAGTCTGTCTTTGCTGGGACCTGTAGAGAGAATGTGATTAAAAACCTCTAACCAGAGAGAAATAGAATCTCAGAATCACAGACTTCTCTGGGATGGAAGGGACCCCAAGGATCACAGAGCTCCAACCTCCAGGCCTGGAGCTACACAAGGTTGCCCAGGGCCCCAGCCAACCTGGCCTTGAACACCCCCAGGGATGGGGCACCCACCCCCTCTCTGGGCAGCCCCTTCCAGCCCCTCACCACTCTCTGTAAAAAGACCTCCTCCTAATATTTAATCTAACCCTTCCCTCCTCCAGCTTCACTCCATCCCCCTTGTCCTGCCAGTCTCTACCCTTTGAACAAGCCAATTCCCCTCCTGTTCCTCTGCTCCCTTCAGGGACTGGAAGGCTGCAATGAGGTCCCCCCACAGCCTTCTCTTCTCCAGGCTGAAAAAGCCCAGCTCCCTCAGCCTCTCTTCGTAGGGGAGCTGCTCCAGCCCTCTGATCATCTTCATGGCTCCTCTGACCCCTCTCCAACAGTTCTTTGTATGAAATGTAGCCATCAAACACAAAGAAGAGGGCCTTTCTGGTTAGACCCACCATGTGCATGCTGGATCCAACCATTCAGCAGCAATGTTTGCAAAGGAGTACCTCCCCCAGGATAAGCTCCTGATAGCTCCCAAGCAGAACTGTATCCATAAGAGCAGCAGGACAGCAGATGAACATAAAGCTATTCTGGCAGCTAACTTCAACTGACACTGCTTATGTTTAGACACCACATGCTTCTGGTGATCTTGGCTTTGGTTGTACTAGTGCTCTGCAGGGTTGAGAGGGACTGTGGCAGCTCTAAGACCAGATCTGCAGCTTTAAGAGGTTGGTAACAGGCTTAAAAATTTCCCCCAGTGAAGATGAGTTTCTAATAGAAGGGAATGAAGGGGAAACAAGGAGAAGAAAGGCAATGAAGAGAGAGAGAGCATATCTGTCTTTGCTCAGGTAAGTCCTACCTGGCTGGTGGAGAGATTGAAGTGCATTGCGACAGCGTAGGCCGTGTCCATGAACAGCTCAGGCATGCTCACCAGGTCCTCAATGGCTTGAAGCTTCAAGCCTAAGAGGTGGCGGTCTATTGCGTTGCCCCTTATTGCCTGTGAGGAAGGAAGACTAGATGAAAGCCCATCTAGCAGGCAAGCAAGCAAACCATCAGTTAATTTGGGTTAAAAAAAAAATGCTTCTAAAAATATCTACATGTTTAAAGTTAGAAGGAAACTAGATCTTGCCTTTAGGACCACCAGTCAGTCCTGTTTGTAAGGACTGTGAACTTAAAACACCAGTTCCTGCCTCTGGGCTCCCTCTGGTTTAAGGGGTCCTCATCCAACTTTGGTGTTTGTCAACAACCACGACAGTGAGAACTGAAGCTGTTTTACCCATTTGATTCTCTCTCTAGGTCACTCACAAGGGACACTTAAACCACCAGCTAGAGAGGAAGCGTTCAGTCCGTGGGCTGGGACACTGTCACATCAGCGTTAGACCTGTGCTACAGCAGCCACGTCGCTGTGCCAGCACAAAAAGTTCTTAGGGTCTTGTCTTTCACCAGAACCCTCGTTTGCTAGGTGAAACCCCAAGTCCAGCTGCAGAGAGGGTACTCACCATGTCAGTGTATTCCCTGTGGGCCTGGGTGGCTCTCCTCAGCAAGTCCACTTTCTCCTGGTCCTAAGAACACACAGAGCTGTCTGTAAGTTTTTCTGCAGGAGGGAAAAGCTCATTTTGGCTGTTCCTCTAGAATGGGAGGGCATTTCTGCTTTGTGTGCCTATACTAGACTCGTTTTTAGATTTAATAGATTTAATTTTAAAATCTCATTGTTTGGCTGCCTTCATTCAGAATGAAGTTCTCATCCCTCAGTAGCAGTGCTTAGTTTGAGTAGCTAAACAGACTTTGAAAAGGGACATAGATCTTTTTGATGGGGAAATGCCACGTGGTTCCCCAGGCTTTCAATCCATGTGAAAGGAAAGCCACATGAGACCTGAGGTGTGTAAGTAGGTACCCCAAGCTGTGTTTTAGCTCAGCTTCCTATCAGGCCCAGTTCTGCTTAGCTGGAAGCAGCTGATGCAGGGTTAGCCAAAGAACCAGCTTTTCTCTTGTTCTTGGGAATGGAGTCTCCAGGATCCTCACCGATTTGTCAGGGTTGTCCATTGATTGCACAAACTTAAGGGAGTCTATGGAAGTGGAGCGGATGGTGTCTGTGCGGCCCAGGCGGAACATTCTTAGCGATGCGCTCTCGTATGTGGCACAGGCATGGCCATACATCCTGGAAGATGGGGAATAAAGTCACAGAAGGGAGTCTATCCAGAGAGGAACGGCCTCTTGTGAAGAGACAACTTTATGTGAGCAAGTCCTATGGCAGCTGATCTCTGATGGTTCCTCACTACAGCTGTACACACGCAGAGGAGTTAAATCTCACTTGTTGGTTGGCAGCTCACAAGTGAGAGTTGCTGTTCAACCCCAAAGCATGGGGAAAACACAGGACTTGGCAAACAGGCCACAGCAGCCTGCCAGGGCCTGGTCTGTGCCACCTTTGAGCTCAAATATTTGAGTCAGATGGTGAAGATGTGGAGAAGCAACCTATTGGTGGTCTTACCTGTAATAGGCTAACTGCAAGGCCAGCTGGATAAAGGCATCTGGGCTTATCTTCTCTGACTTGGGGAAGGTTTTCCCAAACTGATGAAAGACACTGACTTTGACATCCAGATCTTCAACCATTCTGCAAGGAAAGAAAGAGGAAGTGTTCCTCTGCCTGCTGCTTGTTCTTGTAACATAAAGGTATGGACTTTGCTTTCATGAAGCTCAGAAAGAACAGGCTATTTGGATGTGATCTACATGTGGATAGAGATCAGTCACACCAGATTTGTTTGGGCAGCATTATGGAGAAAAGCTTTTTTTGGCCACTACTGAGAATCTTCACCAGGTTAGATGGGCTTGTGGGTGCTCCTGTATCCCTAGTTAGATCCAGAAGAGCCTTGCTCTTTTGCAGTGAAATGGGATGGTTCAGTTACCCCCTTCTAGCCCCTTTGACTTGCTTGCTGGCAGGTGGCTTTATTGTCAGATAGGTTCCCTGTTCTTGACCTAAGAAGTCACCGTGAAAACCCTCTGGCTGCAGCAAGGGAAGCCTCACTTAAACCACTGACACATTCCAAAAGGGGATGTGAATTAGTCATTCACCAGACCTGTCCACTGGTTCATACTTACATGTTGAGGTTCTGCTTTGCCTTCTCTATGTCATTCTTGATTTCTGGGGTGATGTTAAACCTCAACTTTTTGGGCATTGGCAGAGGGATCATGGGTGATCTTACCAGCTCAGGTTTCTTTCTGCAAGAGAAATGATGGTGTTTAACCAGACCTTTAACGTGAGGCTCAGCAGAGCACACCAGAGCCTGTGTAGAAACACACAAGGGATCTTCCCTGGCACCTTGTGATGCCAGTTGCAGGCTGAAAAGCTCTTTGCATTGCCTTTAGAGTGTTTTCAAAGGGTATCAATGAAATGTTTTCTGTAGCAAAACCTAGCAGAATAGGTTGGCCATACAATTCTCATTAAGAACTGCCACACCTAATTAGCATACCACTGCCCTTCTTCCAGAACAGATTCCTGGGGGGGGGATGAGCTGTGGAGAGGTGTGATCTTGGGGAGTGGGTGATTTAAAACCTCCCTCTAAAGCTGAGGAACCCCAGAGGAGACAGAACTCACGTGTACTCCACAATGTGGTCCAGAAGAGCAACGATGGGTGGGCCCTCTGAGGGAGCGTGTTCGTATACAAGGCCGCAGGAGCCGTCTTCAGCAATGATGAACTGAGAGAGAAGCATGAGAGGACCTCAGTACCTCACTGTTCTGTGTCAGAACGGACAGTGATCCCATCCTTGTAACTGGGAAGGTGACACAAGGGGTCTTGTTTGGCAGAACACCAATGGAAGCCTTTCAGCAGGCCCAGATCTGATAGAACTTAAGAGTTCTGTAATGTTAATGGTGAAAGATACAGTGCTCAGCACCCTGGCAACACAGAGCGGCTCGATGGGTTTGATTTACTTAGATGCACACGTAACACAGGAATAACATCGCTGTGTGCTGCCTTATCCTTACTTTTCAATTAGCTGGAACATCTAAGCTTCATCCCATCAATGAGGAGTTTCAAATAGGAACAAAAATAGTTGAAAACATTATGAAGAGGTCAGCAGATACAAGAGGAATCTTTTAAAGCACCGTTGCTACTATCCACAAGCCAGGATATACCAACTAATGAAGGAGAAGCTTGAATAGGAGCTGCTGTTGAAGGCTCTTGACAAGACTGAATAGAGAAGAGATCAGAGAGATGCCATGGGATGGCAGCTGATGTTTGAAAAAGCAAAACAAAAAAGCCATTGGGCATCTTTGGCAGAAACAGAAGTGACAAACCATGGGGAGATAGAAGGAACAGACCTCCCTACGTTTGGGCTGCCTCCAAGCAGACGAGGCATTGTTCACCGCAGGCAGAAAATTGATTTACAAGGAACACAAAGAAGTGCTACACTGAACGAGCGTGGGCATAAGCAGCAAAAGAGACAAAAGTCCCTGAGGCAGGAACGAGCGCCTGCAAGGGAAACCACAGGATCTCCTGGTGGCAGCCACCACACCTCGTCTCCTTTATTCCTCCACTCTCTTGATAGGAGGAAAATCTTACTGCCAAAAACCCTTCTGGAATTTCTCAGACTTTTCACTGTCTCAGGAAAAAGCATCTCCTCCAGACCTGCATCCCCAGGATCTTCAGAGCACTGGCACTTACTTGAAGGGTTTTGTCAAACCACCGGTTGCCGCTGTTCCAGCGGCTGCCTCCGCCGTGCAGCATCTGCGCGGCCACGCGGCTCTTGTAGATGTCGTCAGACACCCGTGGCATGGGGGCGTCCAGGCACACCGTGCAGATGCTCTTCTCGATCGTTCGCACAGATTCCTTGTTGGTTTTATCTGGGAGAGAAACGAACAGCAAATCAGGAAAGGGAGCTGGAAAACTCCCTTTGGAGGGAGACTGGAGTTTGAAGGACCCACTGCTGGGTTCCCACGTGGACCTCAATGAAATTCTGGTCATTTAGGGGTGTTTAGTTGTTAAAATTGTAGCCAGATGAGCTTGTTACAGATGTGAGCATGCTGCCTTCACCCTCCTTTTCTTCAAGGTTCTTACATCCCACCCATATTTGCAAGGCAACAAACTGTAGGATTTCAAGTCTAACAAACCAAGCTTCAGCCTTCACCCATGTACCTTCCACACCAGAGAAAACAACACTCTGCAGTGAAATCAGGCCTTAGAGGTGGAAAGCTCGTGTTAGCCATACAGAACGAGCTTCCAAAGGAACAAGCCAGGCACAGCAGTGAGGTTGGTAGTTGAAGGATTCGTGGGGTTTGTTAGCACTGGTGTGTTTGGGACTCTACAGACCTTTCAGAAGGTTGTTGTAGGCTTTTGCCCAGCTGTTCCGGTGGTTAGTGGTGAGAATCCCAATGGGTTCTTTGTTTGTTTGGAGGGAGGTGTTCCATATCTTCTCCAGCTGAATGAAGAGCTGGTCAGTGGTAAGGGGACTGCCATCACTGTTGTAAACATCCAGCTCAAAGAACTGAGGGTGAGAAGAGTGGACAAGCACAGAGACAAAACAGGAGAGAACATCACTACTGTCCAGCCCCAGAAATAGGGAACAGACGCTTTGAGGAGGTAAGACCTGATCTAAGATCTTAGACAACTTGTAAGCAGACCTTTGAAGGATGCTCAGAACTGAGAGACCCAAGTAGGGCATAAATAGTCCAGGTTTTAAGAAGCTCTCAAACAATGGTAAGGAGGGCCAAAACACACAAGGAATTCCTGTATCTGAGACTGAGGCTTGTTACCAGTTTCCATCTGCAATTTCCAAATCCAGGCATGATCTCTGGGCTTTGAGAGACAGGAATTGCAGGGACAAGAAATGAGAAGAGCATTCTTCTGTCCTAGCTGTTGGCTAACTAAAGCCAACGGGGATAGAGGAAGCAGGAAGGAATCCCTGGTGAGGCTAACCCTGTGGGCAGAGACTTTGTTCCCTCTCCTCTGGCCCACAGCTAGCTGAAAGGGACTCCTGCATCTAAACAAACCTCCTGAACCCTCTGGAACTGCCATACCTGGAAGTTGTGAACCACTGTGATGTGTCTGGACTGCTTCTTGCCTTTGGCATAGTTGACGATGGAGTCGCGCTTGGGCCCGGGAATGCGGCAGGACGAGAGGATCTGGTAGTACTGGTTCATGCAGAGGGGCTTCCCACCCATGTACTCCACTGGGAGGGTCTCACTGGAGACAAGGTAAGGAGGAAGGAGAGAAAACCCATCAGTGGGGCAGCCTGTGCTCCTCACACAACAGGCACGGGCTCAGCCACAGCTGCTCTCACTCACTCCAGCAAGATCTAAACATCTGGTACATAAAAGGGCCCATCTATCCCCATTCCTACCAGATTTCTTAGTAGGGGCTGGAAAAATGTCCATTTGCTGGCTTTTCACTTCAGCCTCTCTGTAACACCAGAGAAACAGATCTCTGGACCTACTACAGAGTTCAGTGTGCACCACAGTGTCTGTGGAGGAGAACGTGGGGCACAATATACAGGGAGAAGTCTTGTTGCCAGTGAAATGGCAGAAAGGGGTTTGGGGCTGTAATTCTGAGTGGTGCCTCTTGTGGACTAGACTGGGACTCAATCATTTGAGCTCAATCACATTCCAACATCCCTTCTCATGGTGGGCCCTGGGCTTTGTCTTGAATTTGGATGTAAAGGTGTGATGTTGGGAAATACATTTTTTGGAATCTAAGTATGGTATGCTCAGCAGAGGCTTGTTGGTGATCAGGAGAGGGGTAGGGAGGAACAAGTCACTTAGAGCTCATCCTATCTGGCTTGGAGATGAGAAATACCAGAAACCCAGAAAGAGAGAAACAAATTCCTGTTGCCTGAGCTGTAACTGCTTCTGTGCACAAACAGAAGCACAGAGCTCCACAGGACCATCAGCTGGGCTCACTCCCTCTAAGCATGTACACGTGCCAAGGAGAGTATTAAGGTAAACAAAGAATATGAAGAAGAGTAAATTTGCTTTTCTTTTGGTGGTGGTGACCCTGGCAGTGAGCAATGATGCTGATTACAGTATCTCTCTTCAAATACATCCTGCCTCCTCTTGCTTTTCTATTTGGAAGAGGGATTTATTGACTAGGCTCAGCCTCTGTGACAGCAAGGGACACGTGCAGAAGTCAGGAGGGTCGGTAACTCACTTGTCAATCATGGCCTTGAAATCCAGGATGCCCTCAATCAGCCTGGCAGCAAACCTGGAAAAACCCAAATGTAACAGGCTGAGATTCAAACACAGAGCATGTGGGCTGAGGAGCAGCTGGGAAGGGCGAGCAGAGCTTCTCTCTGCTCCTCAGAAAGGTCACCCTTTCTGCCAAGCCCCCATTGTGCACATCTCTGGCTCAGCTGATGCAGCCACTCCACAGTTGTGGTTTGAGTTTGCTGGACAGTCCTACCCTGTGGCTACTTGTGCATAACCTCTGTAACCCAGGGATTCTGGGCAGCTTTCAAGTCTGGATGTGTAGGTGACACAAGCTGCTCTAATGCAGCATCTTTTCCTGATGAGTTGTGATTTTATCCCATCCTAGTTCTGAGCTGTAGCACTGGAACAAGGGGACTCTACCCTTCCCTGTCCTGGGGCCACCTAGGATTTGGAAGCCAAGGTGCAGGATTTGGAAGCCAAGGTGCAGCTCTATCTCCCTGCATCCAGGACTTACCACTGCTCACATAGTTCCCACCCAATGCGTGTTCTGCTGCTAACACAGCTGTGAAGAGCACTGCTCTGGCATCAAGGGATCCCAAACAACTGCATGCTGGCACCGAGGTGCAGTATTTACCAGGATCAACTCTCCCAGTGCCAGCTCCCAGCAGGGAGGGAGGCTGTGAAAAGCCACATCAGACTGCTTAGCTTGGGAATGACAAATTGGCCTGCTCTGACCTGGGAGCTCCTACCCGTGCATGGGAGGAGGGAGGCAGGAGGTCACCATGACAAGAAGTCGCAGTCAGCCAAGCTTCAAAGGCTTTACAGTGACTTGCTCAGCCTCCCCATCCCCAGTGTGGATCAAAGGATGTAACTTCAAGATCCTAAGGGCTGTTAAACAGCTAATAAAGCAGCCTGCAAAGGAGTTTTCAGTGAGAATTTCCCAGCCTTATTGCACAACCTGAGGAAATCAAACCCCTGGGAAGCAGCAGTGAGACAGCCTACGTTCCTTTCTAGAGAGCAAGCAGGTTGGAAGCAGGGCTAGGGGGAGAGCTGAGCTGGCTGCTTCTCAGCAGAAATGGAGATCTCCACTCTCTAAACTTCTGGTTTCTGAAGCTTTAATCTCAAGTCACACTAGCAAACTTCCTTCTGCAGCCACGAATGTGCATTTAGGTTGTATCTGCTGCAGGAGCCCAGCTTGTCATCGAGCTGCTTGGTTCCTGTTCCACTGGTGGGGCACTGGTAGTGCTCCAGATCTTCTGTTTGGATAGCTTAAAAGTGAGTAATACAAGGAAGAGCTCTCAAAGACATCTGTCTCTCCCTGCAGCATCCCTGTAAGGCTCCTGCTCTGCACCCCTGCTCAGGTGTATCCGAGGGAGGGAGGGAGGATTTGTTGCCAGCCTCACTGCTCCCCTGGTTGGTACTTTGGATCTGCCAGAGCAGCAATGACTGGGAACTGTGGCCAAGGTAACTCTGTATAAAGGTCAATGCTGAAGTTTTGCAGGGGATTTAACACTGCCATAGCTGGGGCTAAAAATTAAAGGGAAGAGAGGACACGATCAGGTTTGATAGCAAGGAAAAGCTCGGAGCGGAGAGGCTCGTCACTGTTGTTTCCCAAACCATAAATCCCAACTGGAATGACAGAAGGGACAGAAGGACAGTCCCTGCAGCAGGCTCCCTGTCCCCCTAGACTAGCAAATTCTGGTGGCCCTGTCTCCCCTACATGCCTAGGCTAGATTTTGTGCCCCCCTTAACTGCACACACAGTCTCAGTGCCTCCTATGTCAGACACATCCTCACAGTGCCTCCAGCCAGCGATATGACCACCTTGCAACAAAGGTCTGGCCTAAGGCAAAGAGCAAACCCTGGGATTTTAGTCCCAGTTTAGTACCTGAACCACCAGGCTCTGGTTTGAAATATTTAGTGAGGTGCAAGCAGGAGTCTCCATACAGCCTGGTAGCCTTTCCTTATCCATACAGCCCTCTTGCACAGCACAGACAGCTGTTAAACTTGGGGATCACATCGTAATGACTCTTTCCCAACCAGCCTAAATGCCCTCCTCCCCATCCAGCAGAAACAGCTCATCCCATCTGACCCCCAGGGGAAGGCAGAAAAGGACTTTACCTGAGCTGACCTTGTCGATCCAGAAAATCCTGCTTAGGTAAAACCACACCTGGGCTGGAGTGGACCACAACTGGAAGGCGATACTCCAGGTAAGCTGTCTTCAGCCACCAGTCTGAGAGCTGGGATGGAGAAAGGCAACATGCAGACACAGCATCTGCTGCTGGTTGACCCAAGCCCGGCTCAAGGGTCTCAGCATCCTGCCCCCAGCTCTGTCCCACACTTTGCAAACCAACTGCTTGGGTAGAGGGGGATTTGAGAAAGGCAGCGGGGGGCTCGGTGCAGGGCTTGAGCAGAGGATTTCCTTCACCTTCTCAAGGCAGCTATGTGATGCTAACACCTTAAGAGGCTTCAGCAGCCACAGACAGGGTCAGCAACTCCCTGTTCCATCGTAACTCTCAGCTCACCCACGCCCTGGTGAGGTGCTCACACAGCTCAGGGAGGTCAGCAGCAGACTGGTCATGACAGTGATGCCATGAAACCACAGGTGGACGCAGCCAGAACATCAGAGAGGTGTGTGTCAGACCTCCACCCTCCCAAACCAGAGCCTGGGGCCAGAGTCCAGACCTACCCAGTTCTCCGTTTTCTTGGCTCTCCTCTCCAGGCCTTTCTGCAGCCTCTCCCCGACGCCTCCCGGCTTGCGGAACTCAGCCACCAGCTCCTGCGTGTGGGTCAGCTCCTCCTCGCTGATGATGGGCTGCAGAGCCAGCAGGTAACGGTCCAGGGTCTGCTGGAGTGGTGGCACTGGGAGATGGGGCAACGCTTCCTGGTGAAGTTGGAATCTGCCCGGGATCTTCCCTAACGCTGTTGGCTTCAGCAGGCCGTAGGGCCTGGCCTGCAAAGCACAGAGCAAGGGTCGAGACAAGACTTTTCCCTGATGCACTCAAAGCACTGAATAACCTGGATCTGGGAGTCTCCATCCCAACCTCTGAGGACACAGAGGTGTCTCAGCACAGGAGCAGAGCACACAAAGCACAGGTGCCAGGCGCAGTCTGCACGCTACAGGCTGTTGTGGGACATCTGGAAAAGCTGCAAGAGAAAACTTGATCTCACAAGACACCAACTCTCAGCTCATCAGAGAAAATGCTGCTGGGATAATGATACATCTCCCACTCTCCGTGCACCTCCCAGCTGGGAGTATCCTGGTGCTGGACAAACCCAAATCCTTCCATCCCTTGGCAAGCAGAAAGGAAGGAAGTTGGGAAGGAAACACTCATCTCGGGTACTGTCAGAAACTGCTTCTTCTTATCACAGGTATAAAGTTAGGCAGAACCTCTGTGCCAAAGCAAACTACTCTCTGGGCTTTGAGGAGGCAGAATTTAGATAAGCAAGATTAAAATGCCTTTTCTCTGACTGGCCAGGGATGGTGCATTGCCAGCGATGGTCAGGGGAGGACCAGCTGTGACCTGCAGCTACTCCTTATGCCGGTGAACCTTCCACTCACTGGAGGACTCAGCTGTACTAAGAGAACCTCTATCCAGTTGTACCAGTATGGGACCGGCCAAATTATGCGAGCCTTTGGAGAGGGAACAGTGAGAGCTGTTTGGGAAATGGTGGGTGATGCCTGCAGGCTCTGGGGAGGAGACACCCACCAAAAGCACTGTGCCATATCCCCAGGTCCAGAAATGAAACGGAGCAAACCCAACTGCTACCTGGGAAATGAACATACCAACATAGCAATTACTCTTCTCCCCAGAAAGAGTAACAGCATCCTCTTGGGTGAGCAAGGCTGAAGATGTTTAAATTGTACCCTAAAGGTTTTCAGTTCCCTCTGTTCCTCCCCTTCTATCACATCTCTGGAATCAGACACTCTCCAGCAGGACTCTGGACTTTGTGTTCTCAGTGTGCTGAGGATGCAAAGCCAGTGGGAACATGCCCTTTGCTTTCCAAGGCAATGAGAAAAGAGCTGCCCCCCACAAACACCTCCTCCCAGGAGTCAAGCAGAGAGAAGGGGGAAAAAAAAGGCTAAATCTGTGAGGTGATAAAGACTCTCTGTGATGCTGAGTGCCCAGAGAAAATGCTCTATGCTCTTCACAGGACCTAGCAGGAACCTACAGGATCGAGATTTGGAGAAGAAATGTTAAAAAGAAGAGAAAGGGGAATGACTGAAGCATGAAAAAAGACTGGGAAGAAATGAAGGGTGTTAATCATGGCAGCGTGGGCATACTGTACCTTCTCTGTCTGCTTCTGCTTCCTATCCATGGCTGGGAGGACAGAAAAGATCGTAAAGCTGTCCCTCGGCCTGTCTCCGTTTCCTCTTCCACCTGACAATGTCCTGCCCGTGCAGGGCGTCACCTGGTTAGCAAACTGCCACATGACTGCTCTGATCAGAGGGCTCAAGGCCAGGCACAGGGAGAGGACAGGGGTGATCAGACCGTGGGGTTGCACCAACAGCCACGGCGGTGCCTTTCTGGGAAGCCCTCCCACAGCCCCTGACCGTCAGCCCTGCCTGCCTGTCTGTGCTTCCCGATCAATACCGGTGGGCAGAGCATCTCTCTGATCGATAGCTCTGGGCCTCCCACCATGGCAGGGGTGAAGGTGCTGGGGAACTCACCCTCTCGGCCTTTGCCTGGACCATGAAGCTACAGCAGCCATTGTGAGAGAAGCCAGGCACAGAGACCCCAATGTTTGTCCCCATGGACTGTCACCAGGTGGGACAAGCTGCAGGGAGCAGTTCTGGGGGGTGATGGGGCATTTATTCCCTTATTGCTCAGGCAAACCTGCTCAGAGGGTGGCAGATGAGGCCAGCTCTCTGCCAGGAACCAGGCAGTGCCCCAGCATCCTGGTAGGTGATGCAGGATTTGTTGGAGATGGGAGCAAATTGAGGTGGGGGCTGAAGGTGGGATCACAACTGCTTGTGAGGGTGTTTGTGCAAGCTGAGACTTTGGGGAGTTCTGGGTTGTCAACCCTTAAAAAAAACCCCCAAACAACAGGACAACAGAACTGTGCATTCCTAAAGACTATCATCCCCTCCTTGGTGTCTGATTGAGGGGCAGCCAAACAGGGTGTTCTACATAGCTAAGATCAAGATTCCAAACGGTTTCAGGTTTTCCCTGGGGTAACAGTGAAGCAACCCAAACCAAATTAAATGAAGACGCTGCATGTCTGACCATGCAGCACATTTATCTCTTTCCTCTTTTATGTCCTCTGCCTGGTTTGAGGTCAAACTCAGCATTTGGTGGGAGGAGGAACAGCGCTCACAGCTGAGCGGAGGAGGCAGCTGGCAGCAAACAGAGCAAGTGTCCACCTTCCCCAACAAGCAAGAGGGAAAACGAACATGAGCAGAGCACAAGGCGTGCGGGCATGGCCAGCTCGAGGGCTGGCACTGCTCCTGAGCCACGTTCCAACACAGCAGATGACCTTTTCCAGAGCCTGCAAAGCCGGTGGGAAATCCACCTGCAAGCTGGGGGAGAGGGACAGGAGCCAGGTCAGAGCAGTGTCTGATTCCCAGCGTGGCTGCAGTGTTTAGTGTCGGATGACAGGGGTTTGTCTTTTATTTTTAAGTTAGACACTGCAGACCCTCCTCACCCCCAGAGCTGACCAGCCTGGCCTGGGCCCTCAGAAACCACCCGGGAGCAAACCCACCTCACAGATTCCCGTGTGATTTAGTGTGGGTGACCCTGCTCTGGCAGGGGGTTGGACTGGATGAACTTTCAAGGTCCCTTCCAACCCCCTGAGGTCCTGTGATTCATCCTGTCACCCTGCTTTGCCTCCTCCTGCCCGGGATCCTCCAGCGTTTGCACTACCCGGGGCTGACAGCTCCCCGCTCACTTTCCAGACGAGGCCTGCGGCTGCCGGAGCTTCTCCCCTCACCCCCTGCGCTCCTGTCAGGGCTCTGCCTCCAGGCCCCGAGGAACCAGGGCTCGGGGGGTTCGCTTAGTAGCTCCAGCCGCGGCCCTGCCCGGGCTCCTTCCACCCCTCCTCGCTGCCGGGACGGAGAAGCGCCTGCCGGCGGCGTGCCCTCCCCCGCCGCGTTCCCCTCCGTCGTTAGGGAGCGCTGAGGGTCCCCGGGGGCCCCAGCACCGCGGACGGGGCCCGGCAATGCCGCCTCCCGCCCGGCCCCCCGCCGCCGCCTCCGGGCGGCTGGATCCGGTACAGCCGCCCCTGCGGCGGGGCCGCGCCCAGGCCGCCGCTGGCAACCGGCGGCTCCTGCCCGTCGCCGAGGCCCGTCGCTGCCCGGGCGCCCTGTGCCACCGGCCCGGCCGCCATCTAACACCGTCCCCGTGCCGGTGGAGGCCCCCGCCCGCCCCCCGGAGCGCGGCTGGCACTTACCGCAGCCCTCGCCACGAAGGCCAGCATGGCTCCGCGCCCGGCTCCGGCCGCCGCCCGCCGCAAGGACACCCGCCACACCGGGCGCCGCCGCCCCACCGCCCCTCTCGGCCGCCAGGGGGCGTGGCCGCCCCGCGGCCATCTTGGAGCGGGGCGAAGCTCGCGCAGCCATCTTTGGGAAGGGCAGAACCCCGCTGCGACAGGCGACAGCGCCGCAGGCGGTTTCGGGCTCGGGGGATGCGGTTCCTCTGTTGGACGCCTTTCTCCCAGAGCCGGTGAGGGGAGGCCTCCTGCTGCTGCTCAGAGCACGCCTTCTCGCCACTCACACCAGCTCCTCGCGGCGCCCCGCACAAACATGGCCGCTCCAGTGTTAGCGGAGGAGGCCGTGCCCCGCACCAACATGGCGGTGTGGGCCGCAACGGTGGCCGGGAGGGGCCACGCCTCTGGCTAACAGCCCCGGGAGTGACAGGGCCGGGCGGCGTGCCCTGCTTAAAGATGGCCGCCGGCGGCTTCGCCGTGTCCGGGGGTGAGAGGTGAGGGGTGGTGGCGGCGGCGGCGGCGGCCGGGCTCCGGGAAGATGGCAGAGAGCGAGCGGCGGGCAGGTGAGGGGCTGTCGGGGGCGGTTGCGCGGCGTCCTGGTCCGGGGCCCGCGCTCGGGGCCCTTGAGGGGCGCCCGCAGGGTCGGGCTGCTGGACTCGGGCTGCGAGGGGAGTGGGAGCGCGCCGGGCCCGGTGCTGCGGGGCGAGGGGAGCGGCGGCGGTAACGAGCGCCCGGGCCTGCGGCGGGGTGAGGATGGGGGCGGCTCTGCCGGGGTCTCCAAGGGACCTTGGGGCCACTTGAACGGGGCGGTGCGGGGAGCCCCGGCCCCAGCGGCCCCCCAGCTCCGGGCTCGGGGCTGGCGGGCGCCCCGCCGCAGGGATCCGGGCCGGGTTGGGGGGGGGGGGAGGTGCTCAGCCCTGCGGGGGTGTGCAGGGGCGGCCGACCGGGATTCAGCCGTTCCTGGAGCAGCCGGGACTCCACCATCCGCAGCCCGGTTTCCCGCGGGGGAAGGCTGTCTCTCACCTGGGCCGGGCTCCCCCTCCCCACAGCCCGGAGCATCATCCTTCTCCAGGTTCTCATGGCAAAACTGTCCCCCTTCTCCCTCACACTGTTGGGTTGGGACTTCTGCTTCCCTGCCCGTTCCCCAGCCCTGTACCCCTGCAGGGTTTCCTTCCGTGGGTGTTCACAGCCTCCTCCCTGAGAGGAAACGCACAAAGTTCGTGTCGGAAGCGCTGCTTGAGAAACAAGAGATGGGTGAGACACGCTCTGGGATGAGGCTGGGCTGGGGGCTGGATCCCCCAGGCCAGGACATGGCCCTGGCCCCATCCCTGCTTGTTATGTGCCATTGGTATTAATGGACAAGTCCCTGTGTCCCTCCTTGTGCCGCTGTGCTGGCGTTGGGTACCGTTTTCATCCCATAAGCTCTTTAAACCAAGAGCTGTATCCTTCTGGCACCAGTTGTTGAGGGTCGTGGGGTGAATTTTCAGAAGGGAGGTGCAGGTCTCTGTCCCCTAAATTCCTTGTGCCTGGCATTCCTCCCATCCCTCTGCCTGAGAGTCCTGCAGCTCGCCCAGAGGAACGAACCAAACCCCGTAAGGCCCGAGGCAGGTGATGAGGGAGGCCACGTTTGGGACCCTGAAAGGCAGAGAAGTGAAATGACTTTCTAAGGTTACATGTGTCAGGTCCTCTGCAGGCTCTGCACGGGTTCCTGGGACTTGGGACTCCTTTTTCCCTGCTCTGCCTGCTGGACAGCGCTCCCATGGTGTGGAGAAGGCTGCTGCTGCTGCTGCCTAGTGTTTTCTATGTAAATGCAGCTCATCATGTTTTAAGGAGCTGAGGGTTTGGCCCTGCCTAGTAGGAAGCCGGTGCCTGAGCTTGCTGTAGCGTGGAGAGCAGCTGCTGAAGCATTGCTGGTGCCTTCAGATCTCCTGGGATCTAAGAGATGAACTGGGTGTCTCCAAAGGGAATGTGTAAACTCACATTAGCACCCAGCTTCCTTCCCAGCACCCTGCTGCACCGCCCCAGTGTGTTAAAACTCACACTGAGAGGAACACGATGCCAATTGCCTCCAGTTTCCTGGGGTGTTTCTGGCTCTGCAGCGTCCTGGCGTGGGGCTGATGGCTGAGAGCAGAGCTCAGGACAGCCTAGGGCAGGGTTGGGAGCTTGGTTCCCCAATGCCAGGGAAAAGAACCCTTCTCATATGTGAACAAGCTTGCATTTGCATTAAATATTTGCACCCTGGGCTCTGAGAGAGCTTTGAAACAACCTGATCTTCCTAGTTTCCAACTGGAAGAGGCTGTGTCCTGGCATCCTCCGAGCCCTTGTGCTGCCTGGACAGACAGCTACAGCTCTGGACTGCCATCTACTGAACCGCTCCAGCTTTCCCTTTGCAGGAGTTGCCCCCTTTTAGGGGAGTGTAGTTCAGGCTCAACACCCTAAAACTGAGGCACAGCTAGTTTGTTAGGAGAGCTCAGTGTTTCAGCACAGCCTTAGGCTTGTCTCCTACACAGAATTAATTAAGCTAGCTGGACATTGTGTTAGTCCCTGCTCTGTCTGGGTGGGAAAAGCACCTTTAGCAGTGAAAAGAAACATAATGCCACTTTCTGAAGCCTTGCAGCATCCTCAGGAGTATGTTATCCAGGGACTGAGAGGGTATTGTTTGCCAAGGAGGACTTGGAGGGATGGAGCTGGGATGGAGCTCTTTGCTTTCTGTCTCCTGAGTAGAGAATGTTGGGTTACAAGAAAGGCAGACAGAGGATTTCTTCTTCTCCACTGCCTCTATTTTACCTCTTTTTATTTTTTTTTTGCATGTCCCAGGCACCTCTGAGGAGGTGGCTCCTCCCCTCCAGCAGAACTTCATGATCCCCAAAAAGGAGATAAACATGGTTTCTGACATGGCCAAGTGGAAGCGCTCTCAGGTATGGCTCTGGGGTCAGGGAAGAGCTGGTAAGTGCTTATTAGGCTTCAGTGGCAGCCAGGTCTGGTCTGGGAGCAGCCAGGAGGTGCAGCGGGTTTGGGCAGGCAATGGGAAATGAGCTGATTTGTGTTTTAAAGCAGAAGAGTCGCTGCCTGTTTGTAGGCAAATGATTCTGGTGCTGAGGTGTGGTGTCTGGCTACCAAATCCTCTGACAAAGGAGTGAGCCAGGGAGAACCCAGAGATTGAGGGAGAACAAAGGTGCTGAAGAATTACTACTGCCCTGTCCCAGCCAGTTAGACAAGCAGCTGGTGATTCCTTCATCCTGCCTGGGCCGTGTGTTGTACCAAAACTGGATTAACCCAGCTGGTTTGACCCCAGCTTGAACACTGTCCTGCTGCCCAGCCCTCTGAGCCCACCAGGCTGGGGTGGTTCCTGGGACCCTCCCACCATGCAGTAGGGCTTTAGAGCCAAGGCCTTCAGTTGCCTGGATAATTTTTGCTTATGGGATGTGTGGAGCTGGTAGAACAGGCAGGTTCTCCACTCTCTGCCTTTGAGGACTTGGTGTGTTAAGCCAGGCTTGTCCCACCACTTGGAAGCAGGTTCTTGCTTGTCAACTGATCTGGATGTCTTAGGAGAAGTTTAAGATATAGCCAAGTCTCACACAAACCTCTGAGTGAAGCTGCTGGTGTTAAATCTCCTGGGTTTGGGGACTTGCTCCTGGTCTGGATTTCTGTCCCAGGAAGGCCCCAGGACAGGGAGGTGGGACTGTGCTAGGCTGGTGTTTACAGAGCCTTAGAGCTGCTGTGCTGGGTGTGAGGCTTCAATAGAGGAGCAGGGAGGAACCTGGGCTGTCTCCCTGTCCTGGTTTCAGCTAGGATGAGGTGTGTGAGCATGGGAGAAGAGTAGGAGAAGGAAAGCAGAGGCAAGGGTGCAGATCTGGGAGAAGCAGTGTGGAGCAGGATGGCCAGGCACAGCTGAGACTGCAGAGCCAAGGAGTTCAGATCTGGCCTGAGAGGCAGCAGGGAGCTGAGGGGAGGATTTTAGGGGCCATGTGGGCTTTTTTAGGAGTCTCCTCTCTGCAGTTTTAACAGCCATGCAGAGTTCTCAGTGCAATCACCATCTGTCTTTGAGGGCTGCCAAAAATAGCAGTAACCTCTCAGCAAGCCCTGTGCCCTGGGGGCTCCAAGAAAGCAGTGTTGTGTGGTGGGAAAGGCTTCCTTGGTGTGGAGGAGTGCTCCCTGCTGAGTTGCTTGTTCAAACAGACCCTGGGTACCCACTAACACCCTGCTCTCTGGGCTGTGTTTACAGGCATATGCAGACTACATGGGCTTCATCCTCACTCTGAATGAAGGCGTCAGGGGGAAGAAGCTGACCTGTGAATACAAAGTTTCAGAGGTAGGAGAAGAGCTGGAATCCTCTTGTATCTCCTTTTCTGCCTTCTTTATTTGTTTACTTATTATGGTTTTGGCTCTGTAGTGAATATTTCCTAGGTGAGGAATGAGTTGGCAGCTTCTCTTGGAGCCAGGGAGGATAAATGTGGCTGGATTGTGCTTGGGAAGGCAAATGTGAGCCCTGGGATCCCACCACCCCCTCCAAAGGATGCAGAGGCTCTGCCTGTGCTTGCTGGATGGGAAACCAAGCAAGCTTCAGGTAGACAGGAGCTGGTGGGGGAAAAAGGAGGATGCAGATGTTTTGACCCTGTTTTCACTGCCTGGCTTCAACCAGTGATGTTTTGAAGATGTGCTGTGTCCTCCTGGCTCCAGGGATCCGTTCTGCTCCTGCTCCCCTGCCACCTTTCTGGGGGAGACAGGTGTCTCCCTGTCCCTGGGCTTCCCTGTTGCTCTGATGGTGTTAACAGCACCCATCTCCACAGCCCGTGCCACAGTGGAGCTTCCAAGGCATGGTTTGGCAGCAGGTGAGCTCGAGGTGTAGCCCAGGGGTGTGCTGAGGGTTTTGGGGGGCTGCATGGCTCACAGAAGGGCTGTGCTGGGCGGTGTGTTTGGCCCAGGGGGGTCAGGGTGGCAGAAGGCACCTGTTTTAACCCTTGCATTAACGTGACTGTTCCTGGCTCTGCTGCTGTGGCCAGTTTGAATGCCTGGTCACCTTGTCAAGGTGTGGTGAGAGGGTTTGGAGCCAGAGGGAGGGAGCAGGCATCCTTGCTGGTGTGGCTTTGGCCGTGCTCACTGCTGGCCTGAGCTCTGTGGGTGCTGCTGTGATCCTCAGAGCATACACTGGCCACCAGCTTGGGGTCTGTGGTGGGTGCTGATCCCCCTCCCTTGGTCTGCATTGCAAGGAGAAGCTTCTTGGGTACATTTTTACTGTTCAGGCTGTGTGAAAAGCTGGGAATAGGTTAAAAAGGTGCAGGCAGAAGGGGAAGCAGACTGGGCACTGTGTGTTCACAGGTTGGGGGTGGAGGGGGGCCTGGATTGATCTTTAGCCTGGTCATTAAGGTTTGAACCTGGCATGTTAAGTCCAACCTTCCCTTCTAGGAGCCAGTGTGTGAAAGAGCATCTTGCTTATAGCTCATGGGGGGTATCAGGGATAATGAATCCCTCCCTTAACAGGCTTTGTGTCCACCTTTTGTTCCTTCAGTTCAGTGGAAGCTGCTGTCAGGCACTGCTCTTGCCTTCTGCTGTTTGCATTTCACCTTTGAGTTTTGTCTTTGTCATGATATTGCCGATTCCCAACCATCCACAGAGCAGTTCTGGGGAAACAAAGCATTAAAGATGAGCAAAACAAAGCTGGGGAGGGGAGGAAACCCTCTTCCTCTCTGCTCTCTGAGCTGTCAGCTGTCTAGGAGAAGCTGTACCAGGGCTGTGTCTGCGGCAGAGCCTTCTTGGAGTGAAGGTTTTCCATCCAGAGCCCCAGTTCAGGTGAACAGACAAGAGGCATGATCCTGCCTGCTTTGGAAGTGGCAGGGAACGTGTCTCCTTCCCCTCACGCTGAGGAGAGCTGAAGCCTGTGACTCGCAGCACGGGTGGAGCATCCCCAGGGTTGCCTTGTTGATGAGGTTGCCTGTTGGCAGGGGTTCCTTTGTAGATCAAACTCCTTATCTGGGCTTTTAAAGGCTCAGCCCCTCGTGGCCTCTGCTTGCATCTCTGCTCTGCTTTCTTCTCCTTTGCTGTACCTGCTGCTGACGTGCTTTTGTGCCATCCCATCTTCCTCCCTGATCAAATGCTGGGGACGCCTTCCTTTGGCAGGTGACATCCTGGAATCCTTTCTCCTGAAAGGCATGCCCCTTCCTCCACTTACCTCCTTTGCCATGGAGGGAGGGTGAAGAGGAGAAAGTATGGTCTGCTCTGCTTCAAAAGAGACAGCTTAATGGCTTCTGGAGTAGCATGTGTCGATACCAAACTGTCTGCTGGATCCTTTGGGGGCTGGAGCCCCTTCTGAGAGCTGCTGAGCTTGCTCTGCTCATACTGAAAGATTTCATGGAGCTGTCTGGGCTTTTGCTGGAGCCATCTGACAAGTAGCATAGCTGAGCTGTTGTTGAGGGCTCCGGTGTAGACGCTGTGTCTGGTGGAAGGTTGTATGACTGATGGGCTGTGACCTGCCTTCTCTCCCTGAGGGAGTGCTTTTCACTTGGGGAGGGGGATGCTGCTGCTGGGGCTGCAGCCTGGAGCAGTTTTGCCAAAGCTTGCTCAGAGGAGCTGTGCAGTGAGGAGAGGGTTAAGTCTGACCGTGCAAGGAGCAGACCTTCCCTTCTAACAGCCCGCTGCACTGGGGGCAACTGGCCAGGAGGCTTGCTCTGGTTCCAGGAGGGAAGCAGGGGAAGCAGCAGATGCCCCATTTCAGCAGCTCCCCCTTTGATGGAGCCCAGAGGGGTGGGTTTGGTCCCCACGGGCAGCTCTGGCTGCTGCCATGCCTCCTCAGCACCTCTGCCTGCCTGGCCCCTGCTCCTGAGAGATGCTGACAGGTCTCTGCTCTGGAGGAGGCTCTGCCTTTGCCTTTGGGACCGGTGGCAGGCTCAGGGTCAAGGGGATGCAACATCAGCACAACGAGAAGAGCTGGGAGAGGGGGAGGCTGCCCTTGCTTTGATCACTGAGAAAGGTAAAGCAAAAAATAGAGCTTAAAAACCCAGCCAGGCAAAACAAGGCTGCAGCCACGCTGATGGGGGTTGTGTTCCTGTAAGCTCTGCTCTTCCCCCTCCCTCTCCCCTCCCCGGGGTCAGCCCTGGGTGTCCAGGTTTCCTCTGCTGGACAATAGGAAGCTGCTTCTTTCAGTAACCCCCTTTTTTTCAAAGGGCCTTGAGCCCAAAACGAGCCTCATCCCTTTAATTATTTATTGGCTTGGCTGAGCCAGCAGCTGGGTCCTGCTCTCCCAGTTCAGCAGGGCTGGGGCTTTATAATCCCTTTAAAGCAAGCCAGTGGGGAAGGGGAGGTTCGACTCTCCTGCTCCCCAAGGCCTGGGGGCAGAGCTGGGGAGGGGGGAAGGAGCTGGTCCTCCTTGCCAGCCATTTATCCAGGCAGCACTGAGCACTGACTGAGAGGGGTTTGAAATACGGTGGCTGCTCGTAATGAGCTGCTGGTGGGTAAATCACCAGCACCAGTTAATTATTTAATGCAACCCAGTGCTGGGGACGCTGCTGCTTAATTGGAGGGGAATGGAATAGCTGGGAGGGAGTAGAGCTGAGTCCAAACCTGGCCCGGTGCAGGGGGAGATGCTGGTTCCTCTGGGGTTTTGGGGCAGCAGAGGGCTGAAGCAGAGTGGGTCGTGCTGCCTCAGTCTGTCTGCTGGTGGCTGGGGCTGGCGGCCTCACCCAGCTCTCCTGCCCCCCATGTCCCTTGGCACCTGGGTCTTTCGTGGCCCTCCTGTGCTCAGGTCTTGTCCTCTGGCCCATCCTCTATCCCCTGGCTCAGCAGCCAAGCCTCAAGGTGTTACGGGGGGTGGGTGGATCCCTCCCCTGCTGATCCCACCGTGTCCTTGGGCCGCTGTGTCTGCCGCCAGCCCCTTCCCCCTGGGAGCCCAGGCCAGGGGGAGCGATCAGCAGCTGGCTGAGCAGCAGCCTGGCTCTGCCATGGCTGCCT
Organism: Hypotaenidia okinawae; assembly: GCA_027925045.1. Taxonomy (NCBI): domain Eukaryota; kingdom Metazoa; phylum Chordata; class Aves; order Gruiformes; family Rallidae; genus Hypotaenidia; species Hypotaenidia okinawae. The sequence continues at coordinate 9,210,371 of BSDF01000019.1, read as the reverse complement.
CTTCACCCACCCCCTCCGAGAGGCACTTCAAGGGCTGGAAACTTGCTGGGCTGGGCTGTTTGCTCCCGGCAGGCAGCGGGAAGGATTGAACCACAGCCCAGGAGACCAGCCGCCTTCACACGGTCGATGCCTCCAGCAAAGTCAAACCAGCCGCTGCTTCTGCCGTGTCCTCTTTGTCCCCTTGAAGGAGGAATCCCCTCTGGAGACACAGGAGCCTGCATTGCCCGGGGCCTGGCCAGCTGCTGTGGCTGCTGAGGGCTCTGCAGCTGCTTGCAGCCAGGAGGGGAGAATCCCAGACCCTCTGGCAGGGTTGACCAGTTGTCAGCAGGGCCTGCTCACATGTTCTGAGCTGCTTGAAGTGGTGCCTGCAGTGGTGCCTCTTGGTGTGTGGGGTGTAGTTATTCCCTGGCTGTACGGTCAAGGCAGGGAGGAGGCGTTGGCCAGCCCTGGTCCTAGCACTACAGCTGGAGACACCGTGCTGTATCGCCTGTTGTACCCCTCTTCTCTTCTCTCACGGCCTCAGAAGTGTCTCCTCTGGCCACTCCTCTGTCAGTTCCTCACTTTCTCCCTCCAGCTCTGGGTGGGAGAAATGTGCCTCTGTTGTCTTGCTGTTGCCTTTGTTTCCCCATCAGTATTGAGATGTTTCTCTGAGAGCTGAGTGCTTGCTCCAGAGAGACCGCTGGTGGGCCAGTGTCCTGGTTTCAGTCAGGACAGAGTTAACTCCATTTGCAGCAGCTGATGGGATGCTGTGTTTGGGAGTTACAATGAAAGCAGTGCTGAGAACACCCTGATGTTCTTAGTTGCAGTCAGACAGTCAAGGACTTTCTCAGCTTCTTCCTATTTCTCTATTCAGGAGAAAGGAGGGGCGAAGCCAGGACAGGTGACCCAGATGGGCCAAAGAGAGTATTCCATGGCAATGACGTCCTGCCCAGGAGAACGGGGGCTGAGGGGAGGAAGAAGAGGGGCGGTGGCGGGACGCGTGCTGCTTGGGGGGACGGTCGGGTTCCGGGACAGCTCTGGGTGGTACCTGAGTTGTGTGGGTCGGGGAGAAACTGCATTGGGGATCAAGAGTTTCATCTTCTTTTGCTCTAAAGTCCTGTTAGCATTGGGATATTTGATCTTTCTGTTCTCTTAGGAAACTCTCCTTATCCCAACCCACGGGCCTCTTAGTTTCTTGGGTTTGGAGTTATTTCCCCTTCCTTTTCCCTTCCCTTGTTTCCCCCTTTTTCCCTCTTCCCCTGCTCTTTTACTTTAAGAAGCAGGCAGCTGCGTGGATCTCGGCCCACAGCCGGGGGGAAGCCACGACAGCCAGCCAAGCTCCCCCTGTTCTGGCTGGGTTGTGTTTTGCCACCTGCACTGGGTGCTGCTGTGGCTTTGAAGCAACAGGGATCATGCTGAGACAGCTGACTTGCGGATATGCCCGGCTGCACTGGGTGCTGTGGAACACCATCACTGCTAATCCTGGCTCCTGGTGGGCACCTCAGGACAAGGATGAGATGGTGCCTTGAGAAGGGGCTCTAAATCACATCAGTGCTGAGGGTGCATGGTGAGTGCCATGTTGTACCCCGTGGGGGCACAGGATGCAGAGCCTGTGCTGGAGATCCCTGAATTGTGTGGCACTTCCCTGCTTCTCAGTCCTGTGTGTCCTACAGCTAGGAGCTTGCAGGAGCTCTTCTCCCAGAGGGTTTGGAGTACGGTGCTGTTAGAGCTCATGAAAGGCTGTGTGGGCGACTGGAGACCCTGCCTCAGGCTGGGCTTTGTACTGGACTGATCTTACTGGGGGAGGAGGGATGGTTTTCCCAGCCCCTCTGCATTTTGAGGAGGGTTGGCACATCTGATTTCTGCTTGCCGCCCTTGGGAAGGGTGATGTAGGCTTTAATGATGCCAAGACAGAGATGTCAGAGCCTGAGGGACTGCTCTGTTTTATGTCACTGTGACCCCCCATCCTCTTTGTCTCTGTAGCCCATTGAAAAGCTGGTGGCTCTTCTGAACACCCTTGACAGATGGATTGATGAAACCCCACCAGTGGATCAACCTTCTCGCTTTGGGAATAAAGCCTTCAGGACCTGGTATGCCAAACTAGACCAGGTGAGCATGTCTGTGGCGTGTGGTGTTGCATGCAGGTCCTAGAGAAGAGCAGTGTGCCCCTCAGGGACAGCAGAATGGCAGCCAAGCAGCCTACAGAGGAGTTGCTCAGATAAGCTGTGAAGAACCTACCTCTTGATACACATCACTTACTCCTGGTCTGGTGCTCCTCTCTCCTCTTCTGAGAGGGTACAGTCCACGTAAATCATAGAATCCCAGACTGGTCTGGGTTGGAAGGGACCCCAAGGATCACAGAGCTCCAACCCCCTGCCACAGGCAGGGCCACCAACCTCCAGGCCTGGAGCTACACAAGGTTGCCCAGGGCTCTTGGTTGGGTCTCCCAGTCCTGGATGAGCCACAAGAGCCCCCCAAGCCCAAGGAACATCTTTGCCTTGTAGCTACCCCCTGTGTGTGCTGATGAGTGACACACAAAACCAGAGGACAGTTGTGAAACTGCCCGACTTTCTTCAGCTCAGAGCACTTGCCCTGCACTGAGCTCTGGAGGGGACACGTTCCCACCAGCAGTGAGCTTGCAGGAGGTCTGCAGTCTGCTGCTGTTAATGCTTCTGTCCTGGAGATGACTCACTGGGTTGTTGTAATTGGATGGTGAGGTTTCTTTTTCCTCCAGAATACATGTGGCCTGGGAAAGTGTCAGGACAAGCTCCCCCTGAACTGTTCCACCTCTGGAGATGGCTTCTTCAACAGGAGAATTTCTCCTTCTGTCCTGCTAGCTCTGGCTGCTGTAGGAGCCATTTACTCACAGGGACTCTGAGAGGTCTGCACTCACTCAAAGGAGCTTTTGTGTCTTTCAGGAAGCAGAAAAGTTGGTGGCAACAGTGATCCCCAAGCATTTGGCTGCTGCTGCACCAGAAGTGGCTGTGTACCTGAAGGAATCCGTGGGGAACAGCACCCGCATCGACTATGGCACAGGTACCCCGGGCTTGGTGTCCCTGTGTAGTGACAGCCTGGTGCTGTGTTCCCTTCAATAGGGTCTTGGTGGTGGTTTTTAGCTCCAGCTTGGTGCAAGCCCTTTCCTCATGGGGCCTTCTCACCCCTGTGTCCCCTGTGGGCCATGACTGAGAGACCTGGGGCTGGTGGCAGGGCTGTGCTAGAGCTGTGACACCCAGCTCGTGTCTCACCCGAGGAAGTGTGACCCGAGTGGCACAGGCTGCTCTGGGATGAGCTGTAGGAGCTTCTTCACCACACCCAGCAGCACCCATGGATCTGCAGTAGGCAGTTTGGAGGGATAAAATCCAATTGCTTGAATTGAAACTGAAGTGGGAACCACCTCAGGTGTCCTGAGGGCTGGTGCTCCCTGGTAGTGACATCAGTGCTTACAGAGGGACTGTAAATCTGAAAGCAGAAGCATTTGGCACTGGAGGAGGGACTGAACTGCAGGTTGGAGTAACCACAACTGGCTTCCATTGGACCTGAACCCAGAATCGTTGGCATGCTCTGCTCCTCCAGCTGGAGCACGGCTGTGTCCTCACCGAAGGGCAGGAGAACAGGAGGCTGTGGGTGCAAGGAAACACAGCTTTGGACCTGGGCAGGGAGAGGAAGATGTGGGTAAAAGGATGAAGAGCTGGAGGCTGTGCGGTGCTTGCCAGGAGAGCTGCGGCTCGCCAGCACCAGGGGGAGATGTTGTCTTTGGAAAGGGACCTGCTGGCTGGGGTTTTGTCAGCTCGGGGAAGGGAATTCAGCCTTTCCTCCCCTCCTGGGTGTCCCAAGCCAGAGGCCCATGTCCTAGCTCACAGTGCCTAGAGCACGAGGGCACTTTGTTCCTACACTGGGAGCTGTGTTTCTTTGTGGTGTGGAGCTGCTCATGGTCCCTTCCCCTAAAACACATTCCTGGGTTTGCTGGTTGTTTCCTTTCCTTGCTGTTAGCTTGAGGACCAAGGTGCAGGGGCCCAGCCTGAGATCCCAGTACCCTCTGGGACAGACTGTTCCCACAGCAGCCTCATGGGATCTGCATCCTTCCAACACCAATAGTTTTGGAGCAGGAGGAAACCTGTCTACTTGCAGGTGTGAGGTTCTCTTGCATCCCCAGAGCAGATGACACTGTGGTGCTCCACTTCCCCTGCTGTACCAAGCTCCTGGGAAAGGCACTGCCTTGCTCCTGGCGTGCCCAGTGTTGGAGCTGGTTCTCCTCAAGATCTTCTTTCCTCCAAGTTAATAATCCCTGTATGAATGCCTAGAAGGTGTGCTTTGGCTGGGTGCTGCACAGGATGAAATACTGTCAGCTGGTGGCACTGATAGTCTTGGGGGCTCTTGAGATGGGACAGGGACTGCTCTGATTGCTGAAGAGCTATTGTGGTGCCCACAGAAAGGTTGTCCTGGGGACCAGAGACACCCATGTCACGTCTCTTCATGTCTCTTCATGTCTTCTAACTCCAGGGCACGAAGCTGCATTTGCAGCCTTTCTCTGCTGCCTCTGCAAAATCGGTGTGCTCCGCGTGGATGACCAGATGGCCATCGTCTTCAAAGTGTTCAACAGGTGAGGAAAGGGAAGGAGAAGTTCTGAAAGCACAGGGCTGCTCAGGGGCAGCCCCCTGCCAGCATCCTCTTCCAGCTGTCTGAGAAGGGTAGAGTTTACTGTCTGCAGTCTGGACTGATTGTGTCCCCTTTCTTCCACTGATCCCATTTGGGAGTAAGGAATTTTAAGAGGAGCCAACAGGCTGCTCCTCTAGGTGTGTTTCCAGCCCAGGAGGTGGAGTTGGGAGTGCCCAAACTGGTGGAATGGGTGTTTGGGGTCTGGAGATCTAATCCCAGCAGTGCCACTGTTTGGTGGCATGGAAACAGTGTCCTTCAGTAGCATTTCCAGCTTTAATTTTCCACCTGAAAAATGGAAGTAGTGGTTGCTGTGAGGTGGAGAAGCTCTCTGGGCTTTTCTGGATGTTGTTGAAGGAGGATTCAGTATCAATATTCTCAAATAGTGGTGGTGGTGGGAAGATCTACACCAACACAAGAGACTGCAGATAAAAGATAAACCCTTGACACTTGATTTTTACTTTTTTTAAAGGGAATTTGGTGTAAAACCCCTTCCCCCAGTTTTTAAGGGGGGCTGGTGTTTGCTCCTGTACGTACCCTCAGGCACAGGAGCTAATTCTGTGTCCTGTGATGCATGTGGGGGTCCTGCTTGTGAGTCATAAAGGTTGAGTCCTTCTCCAAACTGGCAATCCTTGTCCTTGTGTAAGTGAAGGAAGACAGAAGCTGGCCTTGTCACAACCCTTCCTTCTCCCTCTGCTCTCAGGTACCTGGAAGTGATGCGAAAGCTTCAGAAGACTTACAGGATGGAGCCTGCTGGCAGCCAGGGCGTGTGGGGCTTGGATGACTTCCAGTTTCTACCTTTCATATGGGGCAGCTCCCAGCTGATAGGTACTAATAAAAAAGTCTTCTCATGTCCCAGCCTGCCCCATCTGTCTGGGTTGCAAAGATGATGGGGCTTGGGACTGACTTTTAAATTCAGATGTGTCAGATTTGTCTGTAATGTAGCAGAAGTTTGCTCTGGGGCTTGGATTTTTACTTGTTTTTCCTCTCAGCTTTCCAAATGAAACTGGTTTCTTGGGTTGGGAGAAGGAAAGCTTCCTTGTGCAAGGCATCTGTCTGTGCTGCAATGACTGCAAGCTTCTTAGAAGGAGACTTTTGGTTTTGGTGCTAGAAGACCTATTTTTCTGCCCTGGGGAGTGCTGAGGCACTGGAGTGGGAGAGGAGATGGAAAGGGAGAAGCTCTGTTCTGACTTCTGAAGGGCTTTGATGGGAGGATTGTTTGTTTGGAAGAGGGGCAAGGCAAGACCTGATTGAACTTGGTCCCAGAAAGATGGGTACCACACAGGTTACTTCCCACTGTCTCTTACTCTTTTTAGACCATCCAAACCTGGAGCCTCGACACTTCGTTGATGAGAAGGTGGTAAATGAAAACCATAAGGACTTCATGTTCCTGGAGTGTATCCTCTTCATTACAGAGGTGAGGACTGGCTGGTTTGTCCCACAGGGAAGTTCTCTTGCTGTTAGATACTTGGCCCTGGCTGTGGTTTTCTCTTCCTCCTTTGCTGGGTTGGTTGCTCTCGTGGAACTGTGCGGGTGAACCGTGGTTGCGTGGGTGAGGTGGTGTCTTTGAGTGAGTTGAGATGGGGATGCTCCAAGTGTAATTAAGCAAGATGGGCTGTGGGTTGGAACTGAAGGGAGCTGTACCAAAAGCAACCAAGTAACTGTGGGTGATCACTTGGATCAGTCGGTGGGAACTTGGATGGAGAAGACTGGTGCCTGCAAGTATGCTAGGAGATGAAGTAGGAGCTGCAAGACAGCTGGGCTTGCCAAGATAACCTCCCTTCCCTTCAGCCATGGGGTGCTGCCTGGCAGGCCCTGGGGCTCCCCTTGCTTTGGGCAGCCTCCCAAACCTCTGTGCAGCTCAGGCTCCTCTTGATTCTACCAAAGGAGTCGCCCATCAAAGGCGCCTTGTTTGCAGGACCATGTTTCTGCTCAGGGTTGGGGGACTGTTGAGACTCGGTGTGCTCCTGCCATGGGCAGTGTTTCTCAGGGAGGGAGCTCATGGCTTTGTGCCCTCAGCCACCGTGGATGATCTGGAGAGTGAGAACCACAAGCTTTGTGGTGAGGGATTTGGTGTCTCTGGTGGGAGAGAGTTGATGGGATTAATTTTGAAGGACAGAGTGTGGTTCTTTCCCCTTGCTCTGCTTCCCCCCTCCTTCCCTCCCTAATTTAGTGATTAGATGAGAGGGCAGGTCGTGGAATATAAACTTACCCTTTGCAGTTGGATATTTTCAAAGGAGCCCAAAGCCCAGGAGGTGCTGTGTCCTGCTCAGTCTGGCAGGGTTTAACCCTTCATGCAGAGATAAATCGAGCCATGGGTGGAAAAGAGATGCTGGAATCAGAGTCACAGACTGGTCTGGGTTGGAAGGGACCCCAAGGGTCACAGAGCTCCAACCCCCTGCCACAGGCAGGGACACCAACCTCCAGGCCTGGAGCTACACAAGGTTGCCCAGGGCCCCATCCAACCTGGCCTTGAACACCCCCAGGAATGGGGCACCCACCCCCTCTCTGGGCAGCCTGTTCCAGCCCCTCCCCACTCTCTCTCTAAAGAACTTCCCCCTAAGATCTCACCTAACCCTTCCCTCCTCCAGCTTCACTCCATCCCCCTGGAGAAGTCCATTCCCTCTCCTGGAGGAGGAGGCCGGGATGAGGCCAGGACAGCTGGAGCCCTGCTGCTCCGGGATTGGGCTTGGTTCCTCTGTAGCGCAGGAACCTCCCGAGGGGCGCAGGAAGCTCCGCGCCGCGCGGTGCCGCTGCCCGGGGCGCTCTGCCCGCGGACAGTGCGCGCTCCGGCTGGCGCCTAGAACGGGGGGACGCGCCGCTTCCTCCTCACGGCGCGGAGAGACTCTGGGAGCTCTGGTGGGTTCCCCAGTGCCACCTGGTGGCAAGGAGCCCTCTGCTCCGCGCTGGCCGGAGGGGTGACAGCAGCTGGGGTTACCGGGCGCTTGGCACTGGCGGTCCAGCCTCCTGAGGAAAGATTTTAGGCTTTTCTCTTTTTTTCTAATTTTAATTTTTCTTTTTATTTTTAATTTTTATTCCATTTTTTATTTTTAAAATTTAATTTTTAATTTTAAAATTTTACTTTAACTTTGTTTTTTATTTTTTAAATCTTTTCCTTCCTCCCTTTTCTTTTCCTTCCTCCCTTTTCTTTTCCTTCCTCCCTTTTCTTTTCCTTCCTCCCTTTTCTTTTCCTTCCTCCCTTTTCTTTTCCTTCCTCCCTTTTCTTTTCCTTCCTCCCTTTTCTTTTCCTTCCTCCCTTTTCTTTTCCTTCCTCCCTTTTCTTTTCCTTCCTCCCTTTTCTTTTCCTTCCTCCCTTTTCTTTTCCTTCCTCCCTTTTCTTTTCCTTCCTCCCTTTTCTTTTCCTTCCTCCCTTTTCTTTTCCTTCCTCCCTTTTCTTTTCCTTCCTCCCTTTTCTTTTCCTTCCTCCCTTTTCTTTTCCTTCCTCCCTTTTCTTTTCCTTCCTCCCTTTTCTTTTCCTTCCTCCCTTTTCTTTTCCTTCCTCCCTTTTCTTTTCCTTCCTCCCTTTTCTTTTCCTTCCTCCCTTTTCTTTTCCTTCCTCCCTTTTCTTTTCCTTCCTCCCTTTTCTTTTCCTTCCTCCCTTTTCTTTTCCTTCCTCCCTTTTCTTTTCCTTCCTCCCTTTTCTTTTCCTTCCTCCCTTTTCTTTTCCTTCCTCCCTTTTCTTTTCCTTCCTCCCTTTTCTTTTCCTTCCTCCCTTTTCTTTTCCTTCCTCCCTTTTCTTTTCCTTCCTCCCTTTTCTTTTCCTTCCTCCCTTTTCTTTTCCTTCCTCCCTTTTCTTTTCCTTCCTCCCTTTTCTTTTCCTTCCTCCCTTTTCTTTTCCTTCCTCCCTTTTCTTTTCCTTCCTCCCTTTTCTTTTCCTTCCTCCCTTTTCTTTTCCTTCCTCCCTTTTCTTTTCCTTCCTCCCTTTTCTTTTCCTTCCTCCCTTTTCTTTTCCTTCCTCCCTTTTCTTTTCCTTCCTCCCTTTTCTTTTCCTTCCTCCCTTTTCTTTTCCTTCCTCCCTTTTCTTTTCCTTCCTCCCTTTTCTTTTCCTTCCTCCCTTTTCTTTTCCTTCCTCCCTTTTCTTTTCCTTCCTCCCTTTTCTTTTCCTTCCTCCCTTTTCTTTTCCTTCCTCCCTTTTCTTTTCCTTCCTCCCTTTTCTTTTCCTTCCTCCCTTTTCTTTTCCTTCCTCCCTTTTCTTTTCCTTCCTCCCTTTTCTTTTCCTTCCTCCCTTTTCTTTTCCTTCCTCCCTTTTCTTTTCCTTCCTCCCTTTTCTTTTCCTTCCTCCCTTTTCTTTTCCTTCCTCCCTTTTCTTTTCCTTCCTCCCTTTTCTTTTCCTTCCTCCCTTTTCTTTTCCTTCCTCCCTTTTCTTTTCCTTCCTCCCTTTTCTTTTCCTTCCTCCCTTTTCTTTTCCTTCCTCCCTTTTCTTTTCCTTCCTCCCTTTTCTTTTCCTTCCTCCCTTTTCTTTTCCTTCCTCCCTTTTCTTTTCCTTCCTCCCTTTTCTTTTCCTTCCTCCCTTTTCTTTTCCTTCCTCCCTTTTCTTTTCCTTCCTCCCTTTTCTTTTCCTTCCTCCCTTTTCTTTTCCTTCCTCCCTTTTAATTTTTCATCATGTTAATTTTATTTTTTTAACTTCGAAATGTTTAATTTTACTTCGCTTTTTAATGTTAACGTTTCGATTTCGGCTCTTGGCTTTTTATTTATTCTTTTTATTTACCCTTTTGCTTTTCAAACCCCCTGCTTCTCCCTCCCCTCCAGCCCCCGGGCAGGCTGTACCTGCCTCTAGGCACTAGGGGGGCTGAGACAGCCCCTCTGCCTTCAAATGCTTTACTCCAAAACCACCAACGAAACAAAATTCGCTGGGAGAAAGCTGGAAAGGATGGGAGGCATGGAGAAATGACCGGTAGCGTGTTCTTCAGCACTTTCCACCCCCAAACAGCTCTACCTCTGGAGGTGTCAAGCACGTAGCGAGCACTGTGCTGGTGTCCCTCCCCGGGTTTGTTTCCACAGGCTACCACCAAGCCAGGGGGGTTTCTTCTATCAGAGGGAATATTCCCTGGAGCAGATATTCCTCTCAGCCCCTGGGTGCTGTTTCAGGGACGAGTATTCTCTGCTGTAGTGTTTGCCACGTGTATATTTAAACCACAGGCTCCAAGCAGCGGCGAGATGATGTCCAGGCTGAATCCCCCAGAGCATCCTCCTTCCAGCAGCCAGCCTTGCGTAAGCTGGTCCGCTCTTGGGCATTCTGCAGGGTGCTTTTAGACCTGAATCTGTGGGGTTTGGAGTAAGGTGAGGTTTACAGAGCCAGAGCTGCTCCTCTGCTGCCCGCCCTGCCTGCCCAAGTGCGCCACGGGGCGCGTGTGGTACCCATAGGTGCGAGGATGGAGGAGGGTTTGAGAGCATCTCTTGGGCGGAGGGCAGCCATGGCAGGGCAGCATGTGTGCATGCAGGAGAAGGGTGCTGGCTACACCCCAGCTGTTGCAGTGGAGCGGCGCAGATGCTCCTCCGAAGGGCAGGAGGAATTTTGCCTTCAATCTGCCTTCTAAATTTGGAGCTTTGGGAAGGGAGGGCTCAGGTTTCTGCTGGAAGGGAAGGAGCTGACAGGAAAGCACGGCCTCAGCCGTCCCCCTCCCCCCGGCACTGACAGAGGAACCATTTACAAAAGGCCGATTCTCTTGGGAACCGAGAGGCAGGAACGCCGCGGCTGTGAGTAATTTCCTGCTCAATATGGCTGCTCTGACTCACTCCGTTCCCCTGGGGTCACTGCGGGACTGCAGCGCGCTCGCTGCCTCTTGCTCTCCCCCCTCAGCTCTCCCTCTTCGCCCTTTGTGGCTGGAAGGAGATTTATTTTTGGGGTTGGATTGTGTGTTATGGGTTGGTTTGGGGTTTTTTTTTTTCCCCCCTTCCCCTTTCCTTGTTACCCTTATTTCTCCCTCCCCAGTTTAAAACCGTGGCCGTGCCGCCCCTCGCTGGGTGAGGAAGGCCGCAGCGGTGGCTGTGCCGTGAGCGTGGGGCCAGCCAGCCGTGCTCATCGCCTCTCTGCTCTCCAGCACGCTCCCTTCCAGCTTGGGAAGGGGGGAGAAGCGAAGCAGGGCAGCGGTGGCTGACGCAAGCTGAGCCCCCTTTGCGAAGGGCGGCGATGCTGGGGGAAGGTTTGGCATCGAAATGCAGGCCGGAGAATCTCCTGCTCAGAGCGACCTGCCTGGTGCTGAGCTCTCCCAGCAGCCTTTCACTCAGGGGCCTGCTGGTGCCACATCCTCAGGCTTAATAAAACGTGCCAGCTCCCTGGGGTAACATGGGGCTTTGTCCTGTCTGCCCCTTTCATCTTGTATCCGTGAGGGAAGGCAGAGGGGAGCGGCTCATCCCTCATCCCCCAGCTCCCAGGAACCGCTATGGGGAAGTGGGGATGTGTCTGCACTCTCCTGGCAGGGAGCAAAACTACAGCCCCCTTTCCCTCTGTGCTCCAGCCCCGGGGTCTGTGGGTTTGAAACACAACTCTCTGAGCAGTGGGGGGGGTGTTTAAGGGGGGTGTCTCCCCCTCTTTCCCTCTTTCTTCCTCCACTGCAGGCGGGTGCCGCGCAGAAGGGCAGCAGCAGTTTCCCAGCGCACCCTGATCAGCCTTGCTGGGCCTTTTAGAGTAGGCAGAGAGGTAGTTCAGAGGCTCTTTTCCCACCCTCGCTCCGGGCCTGTGCGTGCGTGGAGGGAAGGGGTTAGTCCATTGAGCCCCGAGTTGGGAACAGGAGTCCAAGAGATTCCTGTCTCCCCACGCTCCTCTCTAGCGTGAGCCTCGGCCTTGCGGTTTCTGATGTCATGGGAACTTCCCTCAGTCAGAGTGGCTGCCTTGTATTGCTTTCTCTCCCTGAGGGTCTGGGTTTGTTCACAGAGGAGAAGGAGAGATGACTACCCAGGGAATCCACATGCAACTGTCCCTGACTGCAGCTTCCCCCTGCCCTCCCTCCTCCAAACCCTTTTTGCCCTGGGGAGGAGAAACACTGGAGTATTAAATAAATTTAAAAAAAAAGAAAAAGAAGGAAAACAAAACTCTAAATGAAATAAAACTAAAAATACTTAAAGCATCTGCCACAAGAGAGCAACTTGCAGCTCTGCAACTGGTTTGGAAAGTGGGATTGGAGCATGATTGGAGCTCCTGCCTCCCCCCAGAGCTCTCCTCTGCCAGGGGCAGGTGTGGAGTGGGCTGCGGACACCGGAGCCGCTGCCAACCTGCACTGCCCTCTGTATTCAGGGAAGGCAGCGGCGGCTGTTGCTGTTGCTTGTTGTTGATCTGAATGGGGAATGAGTCATTTTCTTGGAAAGCCCAGCAGTGTTGCACTGGGAGGTTTCTGGGTAGAATAGGAACGGCGTCGAGCCGAGCTCTGCTGGGGGGGAGAACGGGACTTACGTGGGGCTTTTTTAATGCAACCATTAAAAAGGAGGTATGCAGGGGGGCTGATTAGGAAAGGGTGGTAGGAAAAGCCTTAATTTTATCAGGAAAGCAGGAAGGGAGGGGGTAGCTGGATTGCTGCAGCTTCATGTGATGCAGCCGCAGCGGGAGGGAGCGTGGAGGGAGGGAGGGGAAGGCGCAGTGAGGTGGCTGGTGCGTGGGTCACAGGGCTTGGTGGGAATGTTTGCTTGGAGAGAGTGTGAGCGTGAGTCACTGCTGGTGCACGAGCTTCCTGGCTGGCCCTGCTCCCTCAGCCCTGCTCCCTCAGCCCTGCTCTCTGGGTCTCTTGCAGATGAAGACGGGCCCCTTCGCCGAGCACTCCAACCAGCTCTGGAACATCAGCGCCGTGCCCTCCTGGTCCAAGGTCAACCAGGGGCTCATCCGCATGTACAAGGCAGAGGTGAGGGCCCTGGGCAGGGGCAGGCTGTGTGGCCACGGCTCCTCCCTTCCACTTTGCTGGGGGACAGCTCTCCTCTTCTGCTGCTCCATGGTGTGGGGGCCCCATCGCAGCTGCTTCATGCCCCCCGCTAAATGTGGTTTGCAGCCCCTTGGCAGTTCAGGTGCTGCTGGCTAGGAGGAGGCTGCAGCCTGCCCAGTGCCTGCCCCAAAACCACTCCCCACACAGCCATTCCTTGCAGACATGACTTTTGCTGGCTGTTCTCCCACAGTGCAAGCTGCAGGTCTCCAAATTCGGGCCGATGTCTTGACCTGCTTGTCCTTCTGGTCCCCAGACTGCTATTTTACCAGCTGCCCTGAGGCTGAAATTATCATCCCGTGTTTCAGGAGCCCCAGAGCAGGCTGAACACTTCCTACTCATCTCCCCTCCTGTCTGTGTGGTGTGCCAGAGCGGTGAGGTCGCAGCCACCTCCCTGGCTTGGCAGCCCTCACCAGCCAGGGCTCTGCTGGCCCTGCCCCAGCTGGCTTTCCTGGCGAACCCTGACCTGGGGAACTGGGCAGTTTTGGCTCTCCCTTATCTCTCCTTCCTGCTCCAGCTAACCCTGACCTTGAGGAAGCGGGACAGGAACTGCTGCATCTGGGCCTCCTGAGGGAACATCCAGCATCCCTTGCTGGGAAGGATGGGACAGTGCTGGCTCTGCAGGAGAGGGATGGCACAGCTGCCTGGGGTGGGACCAGTGGGGTTTGAAGGAGTTAATCCCATACCCCGTGGTCTCTACCCCAGTCACCCAGGCTCCTGCTGCTGGGATGTAGGGCAGAGGCTGGCAGGGCAGAGGCTGGCAGGCAGCTCTGCTCAGGCCCGGTGCACAAAGGGGTTAATTGTGCCGAACTCAGGCAGCTCCCTCCCCCAGCCCTTCCTCTGCTCTGCACATCCTGTGTTTAGGTTCCAGGCCACATACCTCTCTAATCTGTGAGGTGTCACTCCCAGGCCCGCTGGCTCCTTCCGCCCCCAGCTCAGCTTTCCTCCCAGCCTCCAAAGAGGAGAAGAGAGGCTGGGGGTCGACCCCCTTGGCTGGCTGCTCCTCAGAGGGGTGCCCTGGGGTGCCCCTCTGGGACTGCCCCGGCTCACAGCTCTGTCACAGGGTCTGGAGATGTGTCTGGCTGGGAAACCCTGAGCTGGAGGCTCTGGTGTGGGAGCTAGGGGGTCTGGAGGGAAGACCCCAGCACAGGGAGCACTGTTAAAGTGAAACATGGGTTTCCTCAAACCTCTTAGTTATACCCAAGACGTGATCTTTTCTGGGGGCCTTGGTGTGTTTTGAATAGCAGGTGATGTTCTGTGTGGAGCTGGTACTGGTGGGTTCCTAGAAATAACCCAGAGGTGTAGGGGGTGCCAAGGGGGAAATGTGAAAACTGCTCAGAAGGGTAAGGACACAAATTTAGGCTGAGGTGTAGAAAACATTGAGTCAACCAAAGCACTTTAAATTTGATGTTTTTTTTTTTCCCCTTCAAAGAACACTTTTGGATTTTAAATGAGTATTCCCAAGCACAGGATCCTCATGCAGCAAAGTCTTCTCCTGGTGCACTCCTTGGTGCCTGTGTTCATCAGGACGGGCAGAGGAGAGGAAGGGGGAACTCCTGCTGAGGAGACCTCACTGGCTCTTTATGTCTGATGTGGGGATTCTCTCACCCCACCACTGGTTTAGCTGGTCCTTGCCTGGCTTTGGAGACAAGCATGTTTTGGTTATGCTGCCCTGGCTGTGCAGCTTCTACCACCATGTGCAACCAGAGGAGATCTCTGACTGATCTTCTGGGAAGGACACAATATTTGGGTGTCGCTGGATTGAAACCCAAATCCTTCTGGGAGCTTCAGGCTGGGCACCCAGGGGCCCTGCTAAGGGTTTTGTGCCTTTGCTGCTGGCTCCTGGAGCAGGTTTCAGCTCCTGTACCCAGCTGTGTTGCCATCACCATTGTAGCCTTGCTCCACTGTCAACATTAACGTCAGCCAGCAGCCCCCCAGTGCTGACACTGGTCTCTGTCCAGTTCCAGCAGCTTCTGCAGCAGAGCTTGGAGCATGATGGTACTGAAAGGGAAGGTTTGGGCTTGGGGTGTTGCTTTTTGGCTGGCTGGTTGAGGTGAGAGCAAGGTTCCCTTCTCCTCCCTGCCCCTTTGATCACCTGTGCAAGGAGAGCAGGTGAAATCAGACACTGGATGGAGACTCCGGCTCCATAACACGCCTGAGGAGGCTGAGCCACGCTCTGTGTGGCACTGCTGGTGACTGGGTTTTGAAGGGAGGTGGCAGCACAGCAAAGGGCTCCTTGCTAGAACCAGACCAGGAAGAGTCAACCAACCACAACCTGCTCTGGAGTGGTAGGAGTGGGGCAGTCCCCAGCCCTGTTTCATTTAAGAAGTACTCTGGGTCCTTTGTCTCCTCTCTGTCCCCTCTGCAGGGTGACTTTAAACAGCCCACAGAAAGCTCCAGTGTGGCTGGGAGCCCCTGGTCTGGATCCTGGCACTCCAGGGTGCTTGCTGATGGGCAGGAGGCTGAAGGCAACGTGTCTTCAGCTCCCTGTGTTTGTGAAGTCTCAGATGTGTCTATTTTAATATAAATATAATGGGTGAAGACGTGTTTGCTTGGAAGCACAAGGGCTTTTCTTATTCTCCCCATCAAAGGCAAGTGAAGAAGTTGACAGAATAGAGTGTGGTTAAAGCAGCAGCCTTGATGTTTTTCCCCTGAGCCTGCTTTTGAGTCTCCTGACCTTTCCTTCTCTGCTGCACTCAGTCAGGAAATACTTTCCATTGTAACTAATCTAGTCCTAGTTCCATCTTTAAAGGTTGGACCTGAAGCATGTTTCTACTCCCCAGTTGAGCCCTGAGTGGGTCTTTGGTGTGATCAAGATGATGGTGAGAAGGAAATGCATCTGTCCCCTCCACTGAGCTGCTGGGGGCTGCACTGGTTTCACCCACAAGCCATGCAAGGAGGGTCCTGTCCCCTGGCACCTCTCCTAACCCAGTAAACTTGTGCTAGACCTGCTGGATAGAGGAGAAGTTTCTCTGGTGGTTTCTTGGGCTGTCAGGGTGTTCAGTGGAATGGATACCTGCTCTTCCCACTGGTGGCAAAGTCTTTTCATCCAGAGCCCAAACCAGCCTGGCTCTCTGTGGGGCTTCTTGGAGCTCGTTGGGCTGATGCTCATAGCTGTCAGATCTGCAGTATTCCTTTCTGTCCTTCCCTCATGTCACCAGTACCCAGCACTGCTTCCTCCAAGGGTTCCTTTAAGTGCCTGTGCTGGGAGATGGCAGTTGCTCTGAGCACCCCATGCCTTGGGGAGCTTCAAAGGTGATGTGCCATGCTGGTCATAGGACTTCTTTCTCCTGTGCCACGAGGCCTGAGGCTTGAGGCTGTTGTTCTCCAGGAGTGGGCACAGCCACGCTGTACCTCCACCAGCTCCAAGCTGCCTTTGGCTCCAGGGCTTTGTGAGCAGTTAGGTTGTGCTGGAACCAGTTCCAGAGCTCTGTCTCCAAAGGAATGGCCATAGACCTGGGCTTCTGGGCACAACCCCTTCTGCTTGCTCATGGCAGCAGCACAGGAGGAGGGGGGCCTCTGCCTGTGCCTCAGAGCGAAGACCTGGCTGCAGCACAGCACTGCATCCCCATCCCCAGCGCTGGCATCTCCCTGCTGCAGGGGTTGGGCTCAGCCCCAGGCAGGGCACAAAAGGAAAGATGTTACTGGGCTGGAGGGGAGTAACAGGAGGTGGGGGCCCTGATCCCTGTGGGGAGATGGGGGCCCTGATCCCTGTGGGGAGATGGGGGCCCTGATCCCTGTGGGGAGATGGGGGCCCTGATCCCTCTGGGGAGATGGGGGCCCTGATCCCTCTGGGGAGATGGGGGCCCTGATCCCTCTGGGGAGATGGGGGCCCTGATCCCTCTGCCCACAGCCAAGCCCCATGGCTTCAGGCTGGCTGGATCCTGGCCCCAGGGCAGGATGTAGCTCTGGCTCTGTGTGTGTGTGTGTGGTGGAAACCTCTCCTGAATTCACTCCTCTCTCTGTCTCCTCCTGCAGTGCCTGGAGAAGTTTCCTGTGATCCAGCACTTTAAGTTTGGCAGCCTGCTCCCCATCCAGCCTGTGGTGTCCTAAGGAGGCCGTGGGAGGAGTTGAGGCAGCAGAGACGTAGCACGATGATGATGACAACGATGCTCTTCCTCCTTCCCTCAGCCGTTCCTCATCACCTCGCCCGTTCCACACAGCCCATTCCTCCCTGCACATCCTCATCAGCAACCACAGATCCCAAGCACTCTGAGGGCCTTGCACAGGAGACAGGACCCCAGAGTGGCTCTTCCTGCACGTCCCCAGCGTGGGGATGTGGCACCAGTGGTGAAGCTGGGGCTGTGCCTCTCAGCTCTGCCGCAGCCACGGGCAGCGCGATGGCTGTGTACGGCTCTGGGCGTGCGAACGGGCTTTGAGCAGGGGCTGCCTTGCAGTTCAAGCCTTCTGCCTCCCTTCCTGGGAGGAGGAGGGGGGTGAGGAGGGGAGGAAGGCACGTGTGTATGTGTTGGGCAGTGGTAACTGCAATTTCTCTTTTGAATGTCATTGAAGTTTCCTGTTGCTGTTTGGTTTGGGAAACCGCTGCGAGGGGCGAGGGGTGAGTCTGCACGTGCCTGGAGGCAGCCCCCTCTGCTTGGACAAGGGGGGGTGGGTCTGAAATGGGTATAGGAAGTTGTAGGGCAGGTCTGTGGGTTGCTGGAAGCCCAGGGTGTGCTGTCTCCCCTTTATTTTGGGTAAGGAAAACCCCTTCCCTCCCTCCCACCATCTCTTCTGTGCCCTTCCCTGGGTCTTCCTTTCCCACCGCCGCCTCTTCTCTTGGGTGGAGCTGGGAACCTTCTGGGCTGGGGGTGTCTGAGCTGACTCTGGAGCTGGAGATAAGGTCCCTGGAGGGACCTGGCTCTGTGGGAACAGCTATGCAAAGACATTGCTCCAGTGGAGCCCGCTCAGGCTCCTCCACGGGCACAAAACCTCCGGTGTTCACACACGTTCATCGCTGGGTCCAACCCGCCCTACTCACTCCCCTTTCCTCCCCCGTGCTTTGCTGTCCTGGGGCTGGGCTGGCCTTGGTGGCACAGGGTGACCCTGGTTGCCCCTCCTTGGGCGTAAGTCACAGTGGCAGCCCCATGGTGAAGGGGTTTCCCCCTGAGCAGCATGTTCCCCAGCTCTTTAGGGAGGTGAAGGCAGCTTGCAGGGCCCAACCACCTGTACCTGTGCTGGGAACAAGAAGCATGAATAGCCTGGGACAGCCAGTTGTACCTGGAGAAAGCTCTTTCCCTGTCTCATTCCCTGCTGCTGTGGCCGTGCTGGGCTGCGGGCAGAGGGACCACACTTCCAGTGCCACCAGCAGCAGTGGCTCCAAGGCAGGTGGATGAACAGGGGACGGGTCTGGATGGTACCAGCAGCATCCCGAGGAGGGTGGAAGCAGCTGGTGCTGGGTTTGGGATGAGCTGTCATCTCCACAGCTCTTGCTCAAGGTGGTTCACAACTTCGCAGCTGGAGAAGGCATGGTTCTTCTCAAGGTTCCCAGGCTGGGTTTTGGGGTGGGGGGAGGACACATGGCTCTGCTCTGGTGTTAGGAGGTGGTGGTGGGGCTGCTCCCAGCTGGGCTGCTCAGCTTTTGCTGCTGCTCTGCTTTCCTGTGGGTGGGGAGAAGGGAAAGAGGAATGCCAGCTTGTAACTTAATGCATTTTTCTTTTTGCCAGACCTACTGGCTCTGTCTTGTAGAGGTTCTCCTGGGCTCTATGGGGAGGGAGAACAAGAAAAGAGTCTAAATTAGGAGGTGCTGAAATGCTTTCCAGCCCTGCTGCTGCCCTTCTGCTCCTTCTCAGCCCTGGGTGGGAGGTGGGAAGGCGCTTTGGACCTGCCTGAAACAGCTCAAAGAACTTACGTTGTCAATGGAAACACAAGCCCAGAGTTAAGCCTTGTTTCACTCCTAAGTAGGGACGTGTGTTTAGTCTTGGCTTTATGAAGGGATCCAGGCCCAGAGTGGTGCTGGGGATGTGTCAGCCTGTTGGGTCTTGGTGAGTCCGCCTCACGGAGCAGCCAGCGCCTGGAGCAGAGACCCCAGCGATGCCCCCACCCCACCCCATCCCCTCGCCTTGCTGCGTGGCTTTAGGCAGGCATTGCTGTGCTTTGAGCAGCTGTGCAGCGTCTGGCCAGCTGTGGTTCCCCAAAGCTGCTGGGAACTCATCTCTCCTGGTCATCTTATGGACATGGGGCTTCCATGCGGAAGGGTGGGGGGACGCGTTGGCATCAGTGCACGGGAGGGACACCACCAGCGCCAAGCACAGCACCAAGAGAGGCTGGGGAGCTGCCTCCTGCCCTGGAAGCCACGGCTCCCTGGGGACAGCGTCCCTGGGCCCTGATGAGGATGAGGGAGGAGGCTTGGGTAGAGTGTCCTGAGTCTCCACACCTGACTCGGGGACTGGAAGTGGCCAAGCTTGAGTCTTAGGGCTTGGGCTGTGTCCCCATCGCGTCGCAGTCAGCTCCCACCCACACCCATCGCTGGTTTTGGGGGCTCTGCTCCTCTCCTGCTGGGTCCACACAGGTAGCAGCACCCAGGGCTGCTGGGTGCCTGTCACAGCACTCCCCCCACCCCAGCCCCTCCTCGTGGTTTTAATTAAAGTCTCCGTTTGGCACTGGTGCCTGTGTGGGTCTCTCTGGGCTTGGGCTTCGCTGCCCTTTGGGAGTGCAGCCAGCGACGCCGCGCCGGAGCCGTCAGCCCCTGGGAGAGGCTTGGGCAGGCGCCTGTCCCATCGGCCCTTGATCTCTCACACCAAAACTGGCTCCTCATTTAACGGCACGGAGAAACCCCCTCTGCTCTGTCTTTGTGTCCTTCCTTAGGTGTTTTTCTGTCCTATGTATTTATTTAACTCCTCCGCTCTGCCCACCCATCCCTCTCCCAGCCTGGATCTGTGCAAAGCCTGGTCCCAGCCCAGCAGATACCTCTGTGGGCAGCAGGTCACAGGAGGGGATCCTCCCCCTCTGCTCTGCCCTGCTCAGGCCCCACCTGGAGTGTTGTGTCCAGTGCTGGGCTCCCTGGGATAAAAGGGACAGGGATCTCCTGGAGAGAGTCCAGAGGAGGCTATGGAGATGCTGAAGGGCCTGGAGCATCTCCCCTGTGAGGAAAGGCTGAGGGAGCTGGGGCTGTTCAGCCTGGAGAAGAGAAGACTAAGGGGGGACCTAATTAATGTTTATCAATATCTCAAGTATGGGATGCAGGGGGAAATGACCAGCCCCTTTTCAGTGTCTGTGGGGACAGGACAAGGGGCAATGGCTGCAAGTTGGAGCTCAGGGAGTTCCACACCAACATGGGGAAGAACCTCTACACAGTGAGGGAGCCCTGGGACAGGCTGCCCAGGGGGTGTGGAGTCTCCTTCTCTGGAGAGATTCCAGACCTGTCTGGACACCGACCTGTGCAATATGAGCTGGGAGCTGCTTTGGCAGGGGGTTGGACCCCATGAGCTCTCCAGGTCCCTTCCAACCCCTATGATTCTATGAAGATCAGAGCCTTTCACAACCAAAGGGCATTTGGAGCCTGGCTTTGAGAACCAAAACCTTTCTCCTTCTGCTGTTTTTCCTGCCCTGCTGTAGGGGCTGACTCAGGACTTCCAGCATCAGTTTAGCTCAGCAGCTTTGTTGGGATTTCTGTAGGAAATGATAGCTGGACCTTCTCGGGAGCGGTTGGAGCTAGTGTGGATGTGCTTAGCCAAACGCTGCTTTTCTTGTTGCTGGGTTCTCTCTTCTCCATCATCACAGGCCAACTGTGCCAGAGCACGTTGCTAAAAGCGGCGGCAGAGGGAGGGAGGGGAGGGATGGGGAGCAGAGATGTCAGCTTGGATCACAGATGTTTTCTTTGAAGGCCCTCGAATGCGCCTTGATCGCGTCCCTCGGTGAACGTGACGCACGGCGAAGGGGAAGCAGAAGGACTTTTGGTTTCTCACCATCTCCCTGCTCAGCCCAATGACCCAGCCAGGGGTTTCAAGCTCCTTTTTCAGGACTGGATCCTTCAGGGTTGCAGGACAGAGGCCGGTTCATGTCACCTTGACACAGGGCATATCTCACAAATCGAGGTCCCCCCATCCCTTTCTCCACCGATCAACCATCATCCATGGCAGCTAGCAAGAACTGAAGAGCTGAGAGAAGCAGCCTCATGTAGTGACAGCAGCAAATAGAACAAAGCCCAGAGTGGTTTGGTGCCGTATTGGCTGGATTAACCTGTCCTGGTGTGCAGCTCGGGTCCGTCACGGAGCGCTGGGGTCCTGCTGCTCAGTAAACAGAGGAGTTGCCCGCTGTAGGACCAAGTGATCATTGAGCAGCCACATTGGAGCTGGGAGTTTCCAGGATGAAGCCCCACTCGGTACCCCAAAGAGCTGGTGTGAGCCCTGGGCACGGCGCTGCGTCCCTGAGACTGCAACTGAGTTCCTGAGAGAGGGAAGGAGGCAGAAATGGGTGGGAGAAGGTGGAATTGGTGGTTAACTAACTGCTAACGTGACCCGAGCTGCCTGGCTGCCAAGGTGGAAACCTTCTACAGTCGAGGAGCTCGCAGGGATCTCCAAGAAGGACTCTCCTGGCTCAGATGTAGAGCTTGACAGGGTTTTTTGGAGGTCGTTTCATGCTCTAATAGCCAAGAGGAGAGATCTTCATCCTTCAACGTTCCTTCCCCTTCAGTGGCTGAGCGCTCTTCCCGTTGACATCAGAACAAACTCCTTGAGCGTCCTTGGGACAGGCACATCTTTCCCTGGACTCATCCTCCACAAATTGTGCCAAACTCCAAACTAGGATGAGCCAAATGGAAGGAAAAAAAAAAGGGGCTGAGCTGCCTCCACGTCAGATAGAGCGCGGGCTGAACCGTGACGGGTGCCTTCAGCTTGGAGATAACACTGGCTCTGAAGAGCACAAGGCTGTGAACAGGCTTCAGGAGGTTAGAAAAGGCTTTTGGAGGGGGTGGAGTGGGTGCTTCTGCTTGCTATAAAAAGCCTGGGCTTGGGAGCATCTCCATGGGCCGGTGTGAGTACAGTTGTGGCTAAAATTGGAACGAGTCGCTCCCAGGTGCAACTGGAACACAGACAATAAACAGCATCCAAATCCCTCACTGGAGTTTGGGCTCCTTGGTGTTCGGTGTGTGAAAATCCCCCTGGACCAGGAGCTGGTGGGGCCCTGACCTGGTCAGTGTGTGGCCAGCTCCTGAGCACATCCCAGGTCCCTTTTGTAGAGCCAGGCTGAGGATGCGCTGAGCGGGAGTGGCTCCTTACCTGTTCTTGAGTCACCCAGCAGAGAGGAACCCAAGCAGCCTGCACCCCACTGCTCACACTACCCAAACCACCTATTCTGACATGAATCCCTCCCAGTTTTATGTGTGGAAGCAGGGTTTTTGGAGATGGAGAGGTCTACAGCCCCTAGCCCTGCCCATAGTTAAGTAGCCATAGGCAGTGGGTGCAGTTAGGTACCAGCACCACAGGTTGGGGCTCAAGGGGTGATGCTGTCACTGAAAGAGCAGAGCATCCCTGCATCCCTGAGTCACCACATCCTGTAACAGCCACAAATGATGTGACATTGTCCAGGGTGGTGGTTGGAAAGGGATCCCAGGCTGGATTGGAAGATAGCAGAGCATATTCTAGTGGGTACCCACTGGTTACAGAGGTGTGAACCTCGCTGGGTTTGGAGCCTGTACCTTTAAAAATGTTACTTTAGGTCTAACATATCCCCCTTTGAAAAAATTCCCTTGTAGGCAAGAATCAAACTTACAAAAAGGCTGTTACAGAGATCATCAGCTCTCTATTAGATGGCTTGGAATATGCTCCACTAGCACCCCAGTTTAGTCTTCTCCAAATTACTGTAGAGGATTTGACTGTATCTTGCTGATCCATCCACATTTTAATTTCCTCTGCACGGATACATATTGCAGGATGCTGGAAATCCCCAAGCCCACTGGAGCTGCAAGACTGGATGTTTCATCCTGTAACACCAATAAAATGCTAATGCATACTAATAGCAACAGCAAAGGGGTTTATGGAGCGAGCTTGGAAGGGTTTTATAATTGCTGGGGTAGCTGTGTCACAGAGAATTTGGGGTTAGAGTCATCATGTCCTGTGCTGTGTCCACACAGGGAAAGAAAACCCCTCAAATACATCTCAACCCTACTAATTTTTATAATTAAAAGGGGGAAGAAGGGAGATGAGTCCCTGGAGAGAGTCAAATGTAAATTGCTTATACATGAGAGCGCTGCCCACTGGTTTGGGTGGGTTCAGGTCTGGGTTCAGAGCCCCACTCCCAGCCCAGCCCCGTCTGTAAGCTTAGTGAAGGACATCGCCTCGGTTTCCCACCTGGAGACCAAGAGCAAAAGCACCGTCCTGCTTTATAAACCCAGTCAATCTGGGGATGAGGTGGCATAAATAACATCAGTAATGGGAAATCCCAGGAGCTGGGGTGGCAATTGGCTTTTCAGCACCTTGTGCTGCCCGGCTGGAGCATCTCCCAGCTTCTAGCAGCTCCTCGTGCTCCTGCTCAGCCCAGCCTGGTGCTGTGGCCCTGTTCACTTCAAGCTAAGACACACAAAATAAGTGAGAGAAATTCAAAGTCGGGGTCAGAGGCACCAGGTTGGCTCCATCTTGCAGTTCCCACACGTTGCTCCTGCGAGCTGCCAGCCCCTCATCCTGCCTGTCCCCAACATGCATCTCTGGGATGCTCCGCTCGCTGCCCGTCGGTGCTGGGGGACCACAGGGGACATGAAGCAGCAGCGAGGCCATGGGGACAGTGCCACACTGGGAACTGCTGACCCACCTTGGCTGGCACTCAGCTCCACCGTTCCTTGTGCTGGACCAGAGTGTGTGGTCTCCATGGTCAGTGGGAAAAAGGGAAGAGCTGGGATGCCAGCAGCGCTGCTTGTTTTAATAGACAGGTTCCAAAACCTGGGTGCTTTCCAGAGACAGCAGATCCCCAGCCAAGGTGGAAGACAGAGGTGACCGAGGACCAAGCTGGAGGAGCTCTGGGTGTAAATGCTCCTGAAACAGCGTTGGGCTGAGTCAATCCAGCAGTAGCTCCCAGGGAGGTGGGTGGGGAGCAAGCCCTTATCTCTGCCCCTTATCTCTTCTGAGCTGGAGAACAGAACCCAGCCCAGCCCAGCCTGGAGTCTTGGTGTCCTGGTGTTTGGGGCTTTTCAACCACATTCTCACCTTCTGGTTCAGGCAGGAGCAGAAGAGCCGGGCTGGTCGTGGTGCTGCAGGGGTGGCAAGCAGGCTCTTTGCTGGGGGAAGAGGGGTGATGGAGAAGAGCAGCAGAGGGGCTGGAGCACAGCGGGTGTCCCCCGGCCCCGAAAGCCTTCCAGGCTCTTGTGGCATCTGTAGGATCACACCCAGGCTGCTGCTTTGCCCCAGCGTGGGTTCATCCCGCATCCTGACCCGAGTCCTGTGGGAAGCTGCCTGCAAAGCTGCCCCTGCCTTACGCCAGCGCGGGGCTGGGGAGGGCGAAGCCCATCGCTTCACACCCAGACTTCAGGCTGGTGTTTGCTCTCCAGCACCAAACCAAACAGCGAGTCTGCAACACCATTCCCTGAGCTGGGCATCCAACAAGCCCTAGGAAAGTTCCCAGGAAACATCCCTGAACCCTGAGCACCCCGACAGCCCCATTTACAAAGGGTTTAGAAGCAGGAGCAGGTTCCTACTTGAGCTGTGCAGCCCCAACAGCTGTGGAGTGTGTGGTGCTAACACCAGCAGCGGCACGTGGGGTGTGGGCAGCACCGGGCTCTGTGTGGCAGCCACTGCAGGGAGGAGAAGTGGTGAGCATGGGCATGGCTTGGCACGGCATGGCATGGCACAGCATGGCACGGCATGGCATGGCACAGCATGGCACGGCATGGCATGGCATGGCACAGCACAGCATGGCACAGCACAGCACGGCATGGCACAGCATGGCACAGCATGGCATGGCATGGCACAGCACAGCATGGCACAGCACAGCACAGCATGGCACAGCATGGCACAGCATGGCACGGCACAGCATGGCACAGCATGGCATGGCATGGAATGGTACAGCAAGGCACAGATACAGCACAGCATGGCACGGCATGGCACAGCATGGCATGGCATGGCACAGATACAGCACAGCATGGCATGGCATGGCACGGCATGGCACGGCATGGCACGGCATGGCACAGATACAGCACAGCATGGCACAGCATGGCACAGCATGGCATGGCATGGCACAGATACAGCACAGCATGGCATGGCATGGCACAGCACAGCACGGCATGGCATGGCACAGATACAGCACAGCATGGCACAGCATGGCATGGCATGGCACAGCACAGCACGGCATGGCATGGCATGGCACAGTATGACACGGCATGGCACAGCATGGCACAGATACAGCACAGCATGGCACAGCATGGCACAGCACAGCACAGCATGGCATGGCACAGCACAGCACAGCATGGCATGGCATGGCACAGCACAGCACGGCATGGCACAGCACAGCACAGCAAGGCACAGGCACAGCATGGCATGGCACAGCACGGCATGGCACGGCATGGCACAGCATGGCACAGCACAGCATGGCATGGCACAGCATGGCACAGCATGGCATGGCACAGCATGGCACAGCACGGCATGGCATGGCACAGCATGGCACAGCACAGCATGGCATGGCACAGCACAGCACGGCATGGCACAGCACAGCAAGGCACGGGCACAGCATGGCATGGCACAGCACGCTGACATTTTGTTGATCCTCACTAGGGAGCAGAGGAGAAACAAAAGCTGGAGCAGCACTGGGCACGGGGCTGGCTGGGCGAGGAGGAGGAGGAAGGGGGGAGGGGGGGAAATAATAATAATTGTGCAGAATTTCATCAGGGAGCTTGAAAAGAGGCAATTTTGTGAGCAAATAGTTGCCTCCCGGAGCA
Source organism: Hypotaenidia okinawae (assembly GCA_027925045.1). NCBI lineage: Eukaryota > Metazoa > Chordata > Aves > Gruiformes > Rallidae > Hypotaenidia > Hypotaenidia okinawae. The sequence goes on along the minus strand of BSDF01000019.1, from coordinate 9,184,973 downwards.
GAACTTCCCCGTCTCCAGTTTCAAAATTCCATTCACATCGACATCCACTTTCATGTTGTAAAACCTGGGGAAAAGGGGGAAGGAGGAAAAACAGCTTCACACATTGCCATGGAAAAGCCTCGTTGAGGTGAGGGAAAGGGGGTGCACTGCTTCTGGGGTTGTTTATTAAAAAGCCAAGCCCCTGAAATTAAATACTCGGGGCTCCAGGTCCATGGGGCTGCCCCAAAGCCCAGGGTGCTCCTACCTGCGTGGGGCTGAGCTGGAGTGGGGCCAGGGAACTGCTGCTGGGGTCCAGCCCCGGCCCTAAGAGACGTGACCCTTTGCCCTGCTCAAGGGGAATGAAAGCGGATTTGGTTGGGGTGGACTTGAAAAGGGTCCCTGCCTTGGCACTGCAGCCACCATCCCTGCTCCCCACACCAGCAAGGCAGGAGCAGGGGGCCCGGGGCACAGGCTGAGGTCCCATATGAGTGGGTCCCATGAGTCTGGCAGGGCAGGAGCAGGGGGCATCCCAGCCTTGGGTCTGACCAGAGCGGGACCGGCAGGAGGGGCAGCTTTGGAGGAGGGTAGCAAGGGGCAGGGATGGTCCACAGCAGCATCCTGGGCAGCTCACAGGGGTTTCATCACTCCAGGGAAAGCCCTTTCCCTTCCTCACCAGGGATTAACTCTCCACCTCATCCCCACAGGTGTGGGGCAGGTGCCTCTGCTCACCTGGCCCAATCATGGGGGCCAGAAGGGAGGATAAGAGCAGGGTTTGGGGGCTTTCTCCTCTTCTCTGCTCCTCTCCTTCCTCTGTAGGACCTGGAGTCTGTTGGTGCTGAGGAAGAGGAGCAGCTCTGCCCTGTCCTGGGCTTGGCTGGCTCCTCTGCATGTGATTAATTCAGCGCTGGGCAGGAGCCTGGCTGAAGCCTGGGGCCCTCTCCCTGCCTGGCACAGAAGCCCTAGGGAGCAGCTCCTCTGGAAAAACACCTTTTGCCCTGAGGAGTGGCTGGAGAAGCGCTGGGTCTGCGAGGGGCTTGGCCAGCAGCGCTGCAAACCTGCCCCAGGTACCTCTGAGGGGGGAGCCAGGACCCTCATGGGCAGTGCAGCCCCCTCACCTGGGGCCAGCGGTGATGCCAGGGAGGTCGATGCCCAGGAAAGAAGGTGAGCTCACTGCTGGCTTGTGGATTTTGCTTGGCTGAGCTGTGTTAGTCCCAGCATGGAGGTGTTAGCAGTTGGGTCTCCCTGTTTCCCAGTTTGTGGGGGTAGCAGGTTCTTCTCTGGGCACCCCGTGCTGGGTTTCTGTGGTGGAAACATGGGTGAGGAGGTCTGTGCATCCCACTGTGCCCCAGGGATCTGCCCCGCTGGGGTCTCTGTGGTGCCAATGAACCCCAAGAGCATCCAGCATTCGGCATCTTCTGAATGCTGGGGGAGGTTTTTGCTTCTCCTGCTACGCACCCGGGATGCTGGAGCGTCTGGGTGGTGGTGCTGGTGGTGTGTTGCTGAGATGGCTGCTGTGTGCTCAGTGCCTGCTGCTCCTGTGCAAAGTGCTTCTCACTCTCATCCCTCTCCCGTGCTGGTTCCCCTGTGGGGTGTGAGGGACAGTGTCTTCTGCCCGTGCACGACAGCCCCCTCTTACCTTCCCCTCCACACGCTGGTAAATCCAGGGTGGGCTCCACTCAAGAAGTGACATTAGTCATCAGATCTATAAGCAGGATATTGAAAGGCCAAGTGTGACTAATTACTGCTCGGATGCTAATTACCCAGCCCCAGACCAAACCCAACACACCACTAATGGGAGCAGCCTCTGGACCATGTTGCTCTGTGTGTCCCAATAGCTCTCCCACTCAATCTCTGCAGGGGACTCTGCTCACACGGTGCAGACCCCAAAATAGACTCGTGTGTCTGAGCTGGGAGGGATCCACCTCACAGCCCACAGGTTGAAGGAGGGATGGATCCCACACTGGGATCAGTGGAGCACGGGGTTGCTCTTTGAGGGATGCGCTGCTGGGGCTGGGTACAGGCTTGTTCCTGCCCCTCGTGGTATAGGAGGATGTGGAGAAGCTCCAGGCATGGGCCAGCACTTGGGAAATAGTGCCTGGTTTGCAGTGCAAGGGTGGGTTTTCCTTGGGTGGGTGTCAGACCTCTCCCAGGGAGCTGGGTGCTGGGGGCAGAGCTGGGCTGGCAGCCCAGGAGCTGAGAGGGGTCGGTTCCCCATCGCTGTGTCTCTCCTGGTGCAGGGGGGCCTGTTGTGTGCACAGCGATGTCCCCTTGCAGGCTGAGAGATCCTGATACTGGGTCCCAGCTCTCCAAACACCCGTGGGGTGCTGCTGGTGCTGGGCAGAGCCCTGTGACTGGTGGGTGCTGGGGATGGTGCTGACCCTCTGCTGTGGGACAGCCCAGCAGCCACCTCCATGGTCACCTTCCACCCGTGCCCGACCCTCCTGGGCTCCACGGGCAGCCTCAGGGGCGGCTTCTGGGCAGAGCACGGTGGGCTCAGGGGCTGCCCCGGCGCCAGGATGAGTGTCTGTTGGTGTTACTGGAGATGGCATCTGTCCCCGGGGCTGGGGGGGACCCTTCCCCAAACCTGGGGGTTCAGCAGGGCGGTGTGAGGACACCCCAGGAGCTGGCTCTGCTTGCAGAGAGCCTTTGCATGCTGAGGGGAAGGCACAGCTGTCTCGCAGCTGGCGCAGGAAGCCGTGTGTGCAGGGAGGCAGCTCCCTCTGCCATGGCGTGATGCAGGACCCCCTCCCCAGCTCCCCTCGCTCTCCCTCCACCTCCTGCAGCTCTGTGTCAGCCAAACCCCCCATCCCATCCCATCCTCAGGATCCCCTGTGCTTTGCTCCCGAGCTGCTGGGCATGAAATCCTGGTGATGCCCCTTCAGCCCCGGCCAAGGGGCACCAACAGGACACGGGGAGATATTTTAGGGCAAACTCTTTGGCATCAGCATCTGGGGTCGGGTGGTGCTGGGTGTGTTGAACCGTGCTGGGGGGCAGATCTGGACTGGGGAGGTGCTGACATGAGAGCAGAGCTCCTGGTGGGGCTGGAGGGGGTAGGGGGTCTGGCGGTGTCAGCTAAACTCCCCCGGACTGTGGGACCTCTGCCCTGCCCCAGCCCATCTGTTCAGCATCCCTGGAGAGAAGGACCGGAGCAGCGGGGAGGGGGAGCCGAGGCGGCAGGTGCCTCTCAGGGTGTGCAGGGGGCACAGCCCCCCCCCCTCCTCCTCCCTTTCCCTGCGAGGACCCGAGGAGGGGGGTTAGGAGGGGGTGGGGATTCGGCCGAGTTGCAAAGGAATCAAAACACTTTGTGCCTGGAACACGAGGAGCGCGTGCGAGAGTGAGGATGGGCTTGTGTTGGGGAGGGGGAGGAGGGGGGGGTGTGTGTGTGTGCGCAACCTTCCCCTGTCACCTCCCTTCCAGCCTGAATGCTTCTGCCATCATGATTAATTTATCAGGTACTTATGAATATGCAGATGAGGCTCTGGTTTCCAGGCTCTGCTTTCAGGGGGGAGGCTGTGCGATGGGCTTGCTGCCGCCACCGCCTTCGCAGGCAGAGAAATGTCATGTACCGGGGCTGGAAATAAATAAATAACCCCGCAGCCCGGAGCGCTTTGGGGCTCAGCGGCTCCGCGGGGGTGCGGGAGGTCCCTCGGCGTCGCGGGAGGGGGTTTGAGTGTCCCCGCGGCACGTGAACCTGTATCCCCCCCACCACCACCACCCTTGTGTGGTTACCTGTGATGCAGAGGCGGCTTTGCCAGTTCCAGCCCTTGGAACCTTGGCTGAAGCCCTAGAAACTTCCAGTGTGAGCAGGGGGGAGCGCTGGGCACCCCCCGCCCCAAACACAGCGGGACAAGGGAGGTTTGGATAGATGGACGTGTCTGGGAGGGGGGTGTTGAGTCCTGCAGGAATAGGGGGGTGTCTCCTTGGCACGGTCTCCTTTGCACTGGAAAGCCCGATGTCTCGGAGGAGGGGATGGGGAGCGGTTGGGGGGGTGGGATGGGGGCTGCTGAGTGCGTGCGTGCGGCTGCTCGGCTCAAGCCACCTCCGACCCCATCCAGCCAGGCTGCCCGGAGCGGGGGGGCTGTGGGGCGGGATGGGGTGCGGGGCTTGGGTGCCCGGTGGTACCGACCCGCCGGAGTACCGGCTTTGCCAAACTTCCCCCAAAACCCCTCCCGCAGCCGCCGTGTCCCCGCCTCACGGTGCCGGGGGAGCCGGGGATACCCCAGGGGGTGCCCGGAGCAGGGATGGGGGGCTTCTCCCCGGCCACCGCACCCAGCGCCTGGGCTTGCGGGCGCAGCATCGCTCCGGCGGGTGCTGCCGCACCTGAGCGGTGGGGGGGGGGGGGGTGTGGGGGCTGCGGGCTTCAGGCTTGGTGTTTGTGCCCTGGGGCTGTTTGGAGGGGCAGAAGGAAGGGGGCTTAGCCCCCCACGCCGGGTCCGGGATCCGGAGCGGGATGTGGCTGCCCGGGGGCGGGGCGGGGGTGTGCGGAGGAGGAGGGGGGATGTGCGCAACGCGGCCGCCCCCTGCTCTTTCCTCTGCCCCGCAGCGGGGTCGGGACCGACCCCCCTCACCTCCCCCTCCCAGCCCCGGCGGGGGCTGCGGGTCCCTCAGCAGGCGCCAGGGGGCGCTGCGGGCGCGGAGCGGGCCGCGGGTGCGGAGCGCGGAAAGGTTGCGGGGGGGGGGAGCGGTGGGAGCGCTCCGCGCTTCGGCTCGTCTGCGGCTGTAACGCGCTTGCGGAGCCCCCAGCCCCCCGCCCCGGCTGCGCAATCCCTTGTTTTTTGGGGGGGGGGGGGCGGGATGGAGGGGACTCTCTGTCCGGGATGGGGATGCGCTCCCGCGGTGATGCGCGGGGCTGCGGAAGGGGTTCTGCCCGTGTGGTGCTCGGGGCGGGAGGGGGTGCGGGGGGTGCAGAGGAGCGGCTCCAGCTGAGGGGTTTGAGCTGGATGCTGGAAAGGGAGAGGTTGGCACGGGATTTAAAAAAAAATTAATTATATTTATATATATATAAATTAAATTAAATTAAAATTTTGAGATGGGCCGGGAAGGGGGGTGGTGGTGTGAGGAGCTTCATTCATTTGGGGGGGGGGGATACACGAAAAGGGAAGGGAAAAGGGGGGTGAAAAAAGCAGCCCCTGACGCACGGCCGAGCGGCCCCGCGCGGTGATAACAAACTCCAACTTAAAACAACTTCCCGAGCGCATCGGGGGACGCGCAGGAGCGCGCAGGCGGCGGCGCTGCCCAGGTGCGGGGGGCGGCACCAGGTAGGGGCAGGGCCCGGCGAGTTCTACCGCCTCCCCCGCCCCCCTTCCCCGCCCTGGGGATACAATACAACCCCCGGCCCCTTCCCCACCTGGGACCCGCCGTGCGTGACACCTCCAGCCCCGCGCAGTGGGGAGAGGGGGTGGGTGGGGGATCGCGGCGCGGGGGTGGGGGGCGCTTTTGTTGCCTTCCGACAGCCGGGGGGGGGGGGGGGGCGGGCTGCGGGGAGAGGGTGAAGCTGGAGGGTGCTGGGGAGGGGACAAAGGGGGGACCGGGGAGGGGGAGTGTGTGTGTGTGGGGGGGGGGGATGCCGGAGCCTTCGCAAAGGCTCCCCGGTGCAGAGGGGAAGCGGCGGCTCCGGAGAGGAGCTTGGGGGCTTCCTCGGGCTGCGGTGGGAAGGAAAGCGAGGGCACAGCAACTTTAGAAGCGACTTTTTATTAAGATTAGAAATTTAAACAAATCTGAACAGTTTTACCCGGTGACATACAATTCCATACGCACAAAAATACAGGCTTACAAACAAAGGGAAAAGGAGGAACAACAACCAAAAGAAAAATAAAAGAAGCAAAATAAAAGGAAAAAGGAAAAAGAGACACCCACACCCCCCTCACCAGACCGTTTGGCAAAAGCATCCTCAGTTCCACAGAGTGCTGGTACCGTGAAGTTGGGAGTGGGCAGGCTGCATAACCCCCCGCCCCAAGAAAACAACAACAAATAACCCAAACAAGGAGGGGGGACACGACCAGAAAACCCACCTTTTTACAACAAAAGGTTTTTCTTTTAAAGAAAATTATCTCTCTCTCTCTCTCTCTCTCTAAATCAGGACACTCTACAGGAGCCAGATCTCTTCACAAGACCGAACAATGCTGGGTTTATGGTTTGGAAGGCTGAAAGCAGAACGGTTGAACTTAAGGAAAGGAGGAGGAAAAAGGGGGAAAAAAAAAAAAAAAGAGGAAAAAGAGTACGAGACCGGACAGAGCACAGCGGCGACGTGAGTAGTGTTACACGGTTACCTGCGGCATCACAAACACACACCGAGCCGGAGGCTCCGGACTGCCGGGGGCGGCTCATTTCCCCTCCCCGGGGTGGCAAGGAGCAACCCGGAGGGACCCTCTCCCCCGGTTCTTGCTTTAACCCCCTCCCAACCCATCCCCAACCCACCCCACCCCCCCCAAAAAAAATAAACCCAGCTCTCTCAAGCCTCCAGCGTTGCCCTGGCAGAAGCGGTGGGAAGGAGAAGTCACAGCGCACGTTTCTTTGGGGAGGAAAGTTGCGATGTTTCCATTTCTGCCGGCTTTTTTTGTTTGTTTCTTGCTTTTTTTTTCTCCTTTTTAAATACATAAAGAAACGCACAAAAGCCACCGGGCAGCGCCCGCTTCTCCCCTCCCCGCACCCCAAAAATAAACCTCTCTCAAGGAGCCCAGGGCGGAGGGACCCCGCTGGGGCAGCTCGGGGTGAAGAAGGGGAACCGCGGAAGGGGGGAGGAAGAGGAAAGGGGAGGGGGTGCTCCCCCGACCTGGGGTCCCGGGGCCGGTGCGGTGGGGCCCGGCTCTCACGTGGCGCTCCCCACCGCCAGCACCGGCCCCGGGAAACCCGCCGCAAAGAGAACCCGAGCGGACACAAAGAGGATTATTTAAATAGGTGCTTCGTTGCCGGTTGTTTTGGTGGTGGTGGCGGTGGAACAGGGGGGGGTGTTTGTTTTTGTTTTCGGGTTTGATGGCTTTTTGGGGTTTGTTGGGGTTTTTTTTTTGTTGTTGTTGTTGTTTTTTTCTCTCTCTCTCTCTCCCTTTCTCTCTCATCTCTGCAAAAATAAAGTCCCGAGATCTTAGATTTTTTTCTCTTTATTGTACAATTTATAAAACACTAGCGTGGCTCTGCCCTCCCACCTCCCCTGCGCACCCCTCGGCACCCCCCAAACCCTCCCCTTCCCTCGCCCCAACCTCTCTCTCTTTCCCCCCCACCCCACCCCCACCCCCCCATCCCCTCCTTTGTTTCAGGGTCCCCCCTCCGGAGCCGCTATCCCTCGGATCGCACCCCCGTTCTGCAAACAACCACCAACCCCCCTCCCCGCCTCCCCCTTCTCTCCTCGCTTTTGCTCCCCCGCTCCTCTCTAAAACGCGACGATGGCCCGAGTCCAGGCTCCCAGGCTCGCCAGCGCCTGCTTGCTGCACAGCTGCCCGTTGAGGGGCTGCTCCGAGTCCGCCTGCTGCCGGCTCACCAGCCCCGTGAAACCGGAGCCGAAGATGGAGATCAAGTTGGAGATGTTGGAAGAGTCCTGGGGGTGCTCGGCGCTGTACTCCTCGAAACGGGCGCGTTTGGTGCACGGGGCGAAGGGGGGCCGCCCGCCACCCCGCCTCCCCCCGGCTCCCCTTCCTCCACCCCCTCCTCTTCTTCCTCCTCCTGCCCCGGGTAATACTTGCGCTTGGTGCCCGGCGTGGGCGGCGGGGAGGCGAGCCCCGGTGCCGGTTGGCAGCAGCAGGGGCACTGCGAGCAGCAGTCCTGGTGCAAGTACCCGTTCTCCACCGTGGTCACGACGTGAGTGTCCAAATCCAGCACCGTGGTGCGGCTGCTACAGTGCGGCGCCCCGCCGCTCCCGAAGTCACAGCCGGCGGCGTAGAGCAGCCCCGGGGGCGCTCCGCCACCACCACCACCTCCTCCGCCGCCGCCACCGGGACCGGCGCTGCCGGCGGCCCGGTAAAAGCCCGGGGATGAGTCTCTGCAGGGCGCTCGCTGCAGCTCCGGGGGTGCCGCGCATACCGGCACCTCCAGTAGCTCCGCACCGCCCCGCGCTACCGCGCAGCTCCGCGCTTCGCGGTCCTGCGTATCGGCGGGCAGCGGGAGAGCCGCCAGCTCCGGCGGCGGGGCGGCGGCGGGCGGCGGGCAGGCGGGCATGGCGAGGAGCGGGCCGCCGCCGTCGGGGTAGTGCTGCTGGCGGCGGTAGAGCTCGGCGTAGCGCTCGCTCAGGTAGAGCTGCCGGGCGTTGCGGAGCACATAGGAGACGAGCAGGTTCTTGTGGAGCTTGATGCCGCCTCGCTGCGTGCGGGAGCTGTGGATCTTCCGCAGGGAAATACTGATCAAACTCTGCGCATCGAGGGTGCACTCCATCCTCCTCCGGCCCCTCAGCATCTGCTCTCGCCACCCGCGCAGCCAGGCACCCCGGCCCGCATCCACACGGCAGCCGGGAGGGGTGCGGGGGGTGGCAAAAGGCAAAGCCAAAAAAACAAAAAAGAAGGGGAAAAAAAAAAAAAAAAAGAAGAAAAAGGAGGATAAAGAGGAGAGGGGGGTGTGTGGGGGGTGGGGGGCGGGGAGGGAGCCAGAAAGGGGGGGAAGGGGAAAGGGAGAGGGGGGAGAACGAGCCGGAGGTGGCTGGAGGTAGGGGTGCGGGTGAGAGGGGTGGGGGGGAAAAGGGGGATAAGAGAGGGGTGTCTTCAGGGGGCGGCCAGCGGCGGGAGCTGAGCGGGCATCGCCGTGCGCGCCGGTGGCTCCCGCTGCTGCTGCTGCTGCTGCTGCCGCCGCCGCCGCCGCCGCCGCCGCGCTCGGTGCTCGCACGGCGCGTGCAGGCAGCGCCACCAGCGCCGCGCGCGCCCCCGCCCTCCCCGCGCGGCACCGCCCCCCTGCCCGCCTCCCTCCCTCCCTCCCTCCCTCCCTCTTGCCCTGCGCGGGCGCGCGCGCCTGCCCCGCCCACTCTCTCCTTCCGAGCCACGCCCCCTTGTCCCGGCACAGCCCAACCCTCCCGCCCCGCCCCGCCCCTCCCCCCCCCGCCGGCCGGTACCTGTCGCGCAGCGGCACTGAGCGCGGGCCCGCCCAACCCCCGCCTTTTATAGCGCGGCGCCGGCTGCGCCACGCCCCCTTCCACCCCCCCGCGGGCGGCCAACGGGGCGGTGTCGGGCCCCTTGACGGGCGGGCGCGACGGCCAATGGGAGCGAGGCGGGCTCCTCGCGCTGTTCAAACGCTGACGGGTGCGGCGTGGCCTGGGAGAGCGGCCGGGGTCCGGCCGGGGCTGGGGCTGGCCGGGTGTGCTGGGCAGGGGGCGCCCGGCGGCGGAGCCTCCCCGCGCTGCCTCCTTCCCTCCGCTCCCCTCGCACAGGTGAGCGGGGGGGGGCGGCTCCCGGCCCTGGTGGGCGGCCCCGGCCCTGGTGGGCGGCCCCGAGCAGCCGTGAAGGCGGGGATGCTCCCCGGGGGATGCGGCGTGGGACGCCCCGCGGGCTGCCCCGCTCCGCTCCGCTCCCTGGGGCACCGGCCTCCCGCCCGCCTCGCACGGGGGAGGTGTATATATATGTGTGTGTGTGTGCGGGAACAACACCACTCGTCCCAGCACCCCTCGGGGGGTACCGGCACCCCCACAGCATCCTCCGGGGTCCCTTCCCCGGGCGCGCTGCCTCCTCCCGGCTGTGCTCAGCCCCCAGTGCGCGGCCCCGCTCGGCTTTGGGCTTCCCCAGCCCCGCAAGGACACGAAGGGCTGGCGGCCCCAGCAGCGAGCGGCACCCCGCAAGCTTCCCGCCTGCACCCCGCTCTTCGTGGGGCCGGGCGGCTCCTCCCCTGCGGGAACAGGGCCCCGATGCTGCTCAGAGAGTGCCCCATCGCACCTATGTGTCCTTCCCTCCCCCTACCCCGGCCTCCAGAGCGGGAGCAGGACCGTGCCCAGGTTGTTGCTCATCACGGGTTCCCCTCCCACCTTGTTGCACCCACACACATGTCGTGAATCCACAGGGTGGGGGCGTGTGATGGGGGCAGCTCCAGGCAGGCCATTATGGGGTGGTTGGGGGTGCAAGGGGTTCAGAGCCATCCCTGTGTTTGTTGCTTAAAGGACCTGGCCACCCAAGGATGCAGCTGGCTGCCCGGGGAGCAGCGGTGCTGGGAGAAGTTAGTAGTGTCTCAGAGGAGCAGCCCCCGACCCACAGGTAAGAGCCTGAGGCACAGCTGGGGAGGGTCTTGGGGCAGGGGGCTGTGGTGCTGCAGTGGGAGAAGGGTTTGTGAGCTGAGGAGCCTGCAAAGCAACCACAGTGTTGGGGCCAGAGGGAGCCCAGAGCCGCTTCTGAAACAGCATCTTCCCTCCCCTGCCTTCTGCTTTCTGCAGGTGAGGGGGTTCCCCCTGGACTGTGGGGGTTCCCCACGCTGGGTGCCCACTCTGGGTGCTGTGCTGGTGTGTGTGCTGTGCTGGTGTGTGTGCTTTACTGGTGACTATGGGCAGCCTTGTATCTGCAGGGCGAGTGGATAACCCACCAGATAGGAAACCTCCAAAGCCCCTGGTCCTGCTGGTGTGGCCCAACCCTCGAACCACAGGGGCGGTTGTGCAAGGTTGTCGCTGGGTTCATCGGCTTTGGGGACAGCGTGCAAGGCCTGGGGGATGTGGGGGCACATATGGAGGGCTGGGGGCTTTGCTTGCTTCCTGGTCTGGCTGTATTCTGCTGGTTTATCTCACCTGTCCCCCCCACCCAAGGGAAAGGGAACAGGCCTAGTGTCATGGGGGGTTTTCTCCCTGTGGAAGAGGCCTCAAAACAGGAGCTGAGCTGGGGCAGCTCCTTGCCCCCTGGGTGGCAGCTGGCTGAGTTATCCTTCCTTGTGCAGCCTTGCTTGTGGAGCGAGCTTCTTCACAACCCGCCCTCAGCAGCGCAGACTGGGGGGAGTGACATGCTGTGTGTTCCCAAGCTCTTGCAGGATGCTCTTGACCCGCTTTCCTCGTTTGTAATGTGGGAAAATAACCACAGAGGAGGGGGTTTGTTCTGTACCCATACTCTCCTCCACTGGTCTCTTGCGGTCTTCTTGGCTCCAGGTTGCCTTTTCTGAGCCTGCTGCAGCTGGAGATGCAGGAGGTGGTACCCAGAGCTGGCCTGCTCAGATAGCATGGAGTGCAGCTGGGGCTTGGGGCATGTGGCACAGATCGGTGCCAGCTTTGGTGGCTGGAGCCAGGCCTTGCTCCTGCTCAGCGGGATCAAAGGCACTGCCCTCCTGGGGTGTTGGTGCTCGTGGGGTGTTGGTGCTCATGGACTGAGCCCCAGCTGCATCTCTTCAGTGTGTCTCCATAGCACAGGGGAACCAGGGCTGCTACCAGCCCCGTTGCCACATCTTCTACCCAGCCAGTGCAGGCACTGATTGCCCCTCTTGCTCTGTTGGCATTTGCTGCTCTCTGGCCCACCTCCAGCTGTAAAACTCCAGCCTAGGTGGTCGAGGCTAAGAGCCCGACGTGCCCGCCAGCCAGCTGCTCCGGGGTGGCTTGGGCAGCGAAGATGGTGCCAGCTGCAAAGCATCTCCCTGGCAGACATCCTCTGCCTCGAGCTCCTGCTCATCGTCCCACCTTGGCTTGGACTCGCAGCACAGCTGCAGGACACTGCCCAGCACTGGACCTCTGCTTCTTAATTCTGGTGTGGGCTCGGATCAGGGCTTTAACTGAAGGGTCAGGTGGACTTTACAGGGCCCTGCCTGCAGCAGTGCTGGGTTTAGAGGGGTGTAGGTGGCCTTGCAGAGGGTGGTGCACCCCTCGGGGCCATTTGGGCATCTTGGGGACATCCATCCCTGATAAGGGAGATGCTGTCAGGGAAGTGCCCTCTGCTGTAACTTCCTGAGAAGCTTCGTGGCACCGGGGAAAACCCAAGAGCACAGCGGGAGCCTCTAGGAGATGAAGATGGAATTAAAACTTTAATCTTATTTAGACTCTGGGTAATTAATATAAAGGCTATAAACCACGGGCCCGATCCTCTCGCTGATCGCCGGGCACCGCGGTGCAGCTGGCGAGGCCGGTGGCAGCTGCAGGCTGCCTCTCCTCCCCACCCAGCTCTCCTGGCTGGTGTGAGTGTTCTGTTTGCAGATACAGAGGCTATAATCCTGGAGCTGGGATGGGCTGTGAAAGTTGTGCTGCTTCAGTTTTGGCCTGTGGACTCTGTAGTCTCCCAGAGACGGGAATCTGGCTGATACCTGTCTTGGCACAGGGGTGTAAGCTCGGCTTTTCTCAAAGAGGATAACGAGTCTTGTCCATTTTCTGGCTCTGCAGCAGCAAGCTGGGGCAGGATGGGTTTGTTTGGTGCTTGCCTTTCCCAGGAAAAATCTCTGTGTCTTGTCCAGCATCCCTATTCCCTGGTCTCTACTGGGGTTTGTGTGCCCTTCTCATGGGAAAGGGCCCTGAGGACCCTACTGCTGGAGGGGACATTTGGTGTGAAACCACCTGGGTTAAATGTAATTGCAGCTTGTATCTGGCCATTAAATGGTGAGGACCATTCCTTCCCCAAAGGGACAGAGGATGGGCCTGGGGTTTGCTGTCTGGAGGGTTGGAGCTGCGTGTTTGACCCTGCGCAGACGCCGTGGGTCTTGGGGCTCAGGCTGTGGTGTGGATGCCGTGGGGCTGGCCCTGGGCTGGGGACGGTGCAGCTGTACCACAGTCGGTCCAGCCCTGCTGATGCCCTGGTGCCAGGGCCGGTCTCACAGCCATCAGTCCTGCAGTGAGCTCCAGCAGCAAAACCTGGCTGTCCGCTGCTCTCAGCTGCAGAGTAAACAAGCTGGCAAGAGAAACCATTTTGCTTCAGCTCCTAGGAGAAACCCTTTTTAGGTAGCACCAACTGGCAAAGCTTCTCCTTCGTTAACCCCCTCCTTCCCTTCCCCATGGACTGGGAAGGCGCAGGGATGGGGAGCTCAGGCGTTTGCTGGTGGGTGCAGCTTTGCCACCCAGTGCAGGGAACACAGGCATGAATTTGCTGCTTGATCTCATCATTTCAGCACAATTAGCCTGGCTGCTCTCTGGGCCTGGGCACTGCCCAGCTTTCCTCAGGCGAGGAAGCAGAGGTGCTTTGGTCCTGGCTGAAACACGAGGGTTTTTGGGTGCACCTGGAACTTGACTCCCTGGAGACACGTCTGTGAGCTGGGGCTGTGGGTGCCTGGTGTGTCTGAAAAGGAGCCTGCTTTTCAGGCTCGCTTCTTACAAGTCAGGCACCCAAAGCTGGTGGGAAAACAAGCCAGAACAAGGTTTTCAGGCTGAGCTCCGGGAGCAGGGCTGGCTCTGCAACCCCCTCCCTTGTGCCAGGCAGGCACAATGTTGTCTGCCCCCCTCCCAAACTGCTCCTGGACTTGGGGGGGGACGGACCTGTCGCATCGACCCTCGGGGTCTGCTGCAGAGAGTGGGGGACAGGGCACGTCAGTTCCAGAAGCCATTAGCCCCCGGAGCAGCGTCTCCATCCATACAGATCACTGTGTGATGGGTAAGGCTGTCACCCCACCCTTGGAGCCATTGGCTGTTTTCTCACAGCTCTGGTACCACAGTCAAATGCTTTGTATAGACCCCTGGTGAAAACAGGGACAAAGTCATGTTGAGAAACCATCCATTTAATTATTGTTCCCCTTTGCTTGTAGCTGGGGAGCTGTCTAATCCCTCCCAAGCATCGCTGTGGGATGGACCATGGACACGGTGCTCAATTCTTTGGTCTGGTCTGTCCCTCCCTGCCTGCACCAACTCATCTCCTACATTTCTTGTACCCTGAGAGCTGCTGTGCAGGGTTTGGGCTGCAACCTGCAAGCTTCCCTTGCTGTCACTTCGTGGCCCCTCTCTGCCGTGTGGCCAAGCACATCCTCCCATCCCTGAGCCCAAGGTGGTGCTTACAAACATTCCCGGTGCTTCCTGAGCTCCTACCAAAGCGCTGGGAGGTCCCTTTGGCTGGGAATTGCTTTGACTAATTCTGCGAGGGTGGAATTGAGGAGGTGACTGCTACCAGGATCCTGCTGCTGATGGCTTCTGAGGGGGGCTCAGCTGATCCTGCTGCGCTGGCCAGCTGGTGATGTGACCCAAAGGAGAAGGGGGGCCTCTGCCTGCGCTGATGCTTTGTAGCCCGTGCATACTTCTGCTGCTGCCTTGCTGTGCCCACAGTTTGGGCTGCAGTAGCAGATCTGTTCCTTGCTAGAGCTGGGGGGAGCAAGCTGGTGGCGCTGTGAGCAGGGCTGGGGGTGTTCATGGGGAGGCTGCAGGGTCCCGGTTGGTGTCGGTGTCATTTGCTTGGCGTCCCTGGTACCCAGAGCTGCTGGGGTGATGCTCTGCATGGGCAGCATTGTAAAGCTCCTGGCTACAAGTGCTTCCCCAGGTCTCTAGCAGCCTGTCCTACCGCACTGGTCTCTGCTCCAGCTTTGTCTCCTTGTTTCTGGCATTGTGGGGACCTAGATTTCCCACAAAAACCCACTGCAGAATGATAAAGCTACAAGACAAGCTGGGTGCAACAAGCTTAGGAGCCCCCCTTTTGAGAACGGGGGGTGAAACTGGTGTCTGCTCTCTCCAGTGAGCCAATGTTTTCCTGCCTTGGTCTGGGTGGTCCCCTTGGAGCCTGCTGCCCCAGGGAGCTCATGGATGGACATGGCACTTACCTTCCTGGGAACAAGAGGGATCCTGGGACTTACTCTGCTGCCTGCATGGGGCAGGCACAGCCAGCGTGGTGGGGTGCTTGCAGTGGGACCTTGGGGGCTTGCAGTGGGACCTTGCATCAGTGGGATCCCCACAGCTCCCCTGAGCGGTTCAGAGCTGCTGCAGGGAACAACCAACACACCACCTCTGCCCTGCTCCTGGTGTCTTGAGGTGATCTGAGCCTGGCAGCTTGCAGTGGTCACAGCACCACAGCTCAGCTTGGCTGCAGGGCTGTGTGGCTCCAGGCTGAGCTCAGCTGGGTGCTCTCCTGGCTGGCAGGCAGGAGCTGTGCCAAAGGGGTAGAAAATCTGGGGGTCTCCTGTCCACAAAACCTGGCTGTGCTCAGTACTAACTGTCACCTAGGCAGAGCTGGGGCTGCAGGATGCTAGGGTAGGTCTTGTGACCATGGCTTGTGGGGTCATTCCTGGGGGGATGCTTCGATCTGCGGTGGCTTTTGGGTTGGGGATGGGAAGGAGCATCACTTAGAGTCCACAGAGAGGTGAATACCAGGCTAAAGGACAGCTTTGAGCTCTGTCCCTGCCTGGGAAATGTTTGTCCCCATGGTCTGGCTGCCTGCTGAGCAGTCAGACTGCCTCTCCGTTGGGTGTCTGGCCTGTCAGTGGGTTGTCCTGGGGAGAAACCAAGAGCAAGGCCCCAGAGCTGATTGCTGCATTTGGCACCAGGTCCCCAGTGTGAGTGTTGTTGGAGGCTGTGGACGTGACCACCACCTCCCTGGAGAAAGCAGGTCTGTGCAGAGGGCTCCCTGGCAGCTGGTGGTGACTGGCTCTCTGGAGCTGGTTTGAGGTCCTGCTGCTGCCACCACCCCAGGAGCACCACTTCTAGGAGGGATGAGACGCCCTGGGCAGCTAGGGCTGTTTCCTGGGCTGTGGAATCTGACAGTGACCCTATTTAAATGCTGTGTCAGATACCCCAGAGTCTCTCTAGCACTGTGTACCCAAGGGCTGACCCCTGGGCTTGGCCTGACCCTGTGTTAGAGCAGTAAATGTGGCAGTGCTGGATGGAGCACAGTCCTTGCCCTATCTGGAAAGTGTCTCCAGCACCAGTGTGAACAAGGGATGCTCCCTGCAGATCTCTTTCCCCTTGTCCCAAGTGGAGCAGGGCAGGGATCCCTGGGGATGGAGGGGGATTTGTAGCCATGTTCCCTGCCAGCAGTGGGATCAGTGAGCTCTCAGAGCTGCAATTGGGTGATGGGAGGACCTGGAGACCAGGCACCTGTGATCTAGGGCTAATGGCGTGCCTCTGTTTCCCCTCCCACCTACCCTGTCCTGTGGTTTCCAGATCCTAATCTCTGCAGGGCAGGGCCTGTCTTACCACACAGGCAGTGTCTGGCACGATGTGGGGGGACACACGGCACCCTTGGGTGACTCCTGTGACAGGAATTCCAGTTTCCAGCCCAGTGACACCATCTTCCCAGGGCTCCCTGTGCCAGGCAGTGGTGCTTGGTGTTGAGAGCATCCAAAGGGGCAGATCCTTCCCTGTTCCCTGTGTGTGCCAAGTCCGGAGGGAGGACCTCAAAGTCCTTCTTATGGCTCCTCACCATCAGAAGGACATGGAGGTCCTGGGGCCTGTCCAGAGAAGGGCAACCAGGCTGGGGAAGGGGCTGGAGGGCAAATCCTCTGAGGAGCAGCTGAGGGAGCTGGGGGTGTTCAGCCTGGAGAAGAGGAGGCTGAGGGGAGACCTTCTCCCCCCTCCCCTGCCCTGCCAGGAGGGTGCAGAGAGGTGGGCGCTGGTCTCTTCAGCCAGGAGACAGGAGATGGGACAAGGGGCAATGGGCTCAAGCTGTGCCAGGGCAGGGTCAGAGCAGATGTGAGGGGAAAGTTCTTCCCTGAAAGAGTTGTGGGGCTGTGGAACTGCCCAGGGACGGGCTGAGTCACCCCCGGGGGTGTTTAAAAAAGGGTAGATGAGGTGCTCAGGGATCTGGTTTAGTTTAGGATGGGAATGGTTGGACTCAATCTTAAAGGGCTTTTCCAACCTGGTGACTCTGTGAGGGCAAAAAATACGTGCAAGCTGGAGCTGTGGGGAACGGGACCCGCCTGGGCTCCTCTTCCCTAAGAGTGACCCAAGGGGTGCGCAGTGAGTGCTGACACGGGGCAATGAAAGGGTTAATCCGTGCTGCCTGCGGGGGGGAACTGCAGCCTGCCCCGGCAGAGCCCTTCCAGCCGCGGCCGGAGGGCAGGAGGACTACAATCCCCGGCAAGGGAGCGAAGCCCCGGGGGTGCCCGGGGGGGATGTCGGGACTCGTAGTCAGGGGATGAGCTTGGGGAGGGGAAGAGAAGGGGAAAGGGAGGAGGAGGAGAGGGGGGGGTGTGTCCCCGCTGCCACTCGTGGCTGGGGCGGGGGGACCCGGAGGGAATGTGCCGTCTGGGGGAGGAGCCAGCGTGTTCACCCACGTTGTTGTTCAATACCTTAAAGGAGCAGTGGCGGTGCCCGAGCGAGCTCCCTAGCCGAGCAGCTGCAACCTGGGCTGTGGGCTTTTTAAAGATAGAAATCGCTCGCCTGGCCTTCGTTATTACCGACATCTCCCGCTCCCAGTAACTCCTTCGGTGCCTGGGCACCGACAGCCGGGCGGCACGGCAGCGATGGGCCTGTCTCACCGCGGGGCTGCGTGCTCCGTGCTGGACCACCTCTGGCTGAGCATCCCTTCCAGAGCATCCTTCCCCACCCCACCCCTCTCCCTCCCCGGCACCCTGCGCTCGGGAGGTGGGTGCCGAAGAACCGTGCCGTGGGAAATCGGCACCAAATCGGGGCCACGGCTGCTTCCTCACAGGGGGGAGACATCCCTGCTCATCAGCCCGGGGGATACAGAGCCCCGCAGCGGAGCAGTGCCACCGTGGGCAGCGAGGAGGATTTCTCCTGGCACCCGTGGCACAGCCGTGACCTGGAGATTTCTCCTTCCCTTCTCCCCCCACGGCGTAATTCAGCCTGGCACCCGGTGCCTCCAGCCAAACACCCTGGCCTGGCCCTGGCGTGTGCCCAGCAGACACCCACATCAAAGCCACCGCCGCTCGCCTGGCCCCTGGCCAGCAGCTACCTCCAGACAGCTTGTGCAGACCTGGAGGGAGATGACAGCCAAGCACCCGGCCCCTGGCAGCTCCCGCCTGCTGTGGGGTGGCTGGGGCGCATGGTGGCACCCGTAGCTGGGTGGGTGACCCCGTGCTGAGGATGGTGGGGGGGGTTCTGTGAGACATCTGCCTCAGAAGTGCTGGCAAGCTGGGGGCTGGCACCTGGCTGCCTCAAATCCCCGTGTCCCTGCTGCTGCCCCCGTGTCCCTGCTG
Organism: Hypotaenidia okinawae; assembly: GCA_027925045.1. Classification (NCBI taxonomy): domain Eukaryota; kingdom Metazoa; phylum Chordata; class Aves; order Gruiformes; family Rallidae; genus Hypotaenidia; species Hypotaenidia okinawae. The sequence goes on along the minus strand of BSDF01000019.1, from coordinate 9,167,069 downwards.
TCCTGGGGGTCCTTACCTCCCAGCCCCCCTGAGCCTCAGTGGAGGAGGGATGAGATCCCTCTGGCAGGCAAATGTGCTGGAGAGGGGCGGCTGGAGTGCAGCAGGGGAACCTTGCTGACTGGAAAAGCAGGAATAACCACTCCAGCTCAACTGGTGGGGAGGGCTGTGATGCTGGAGCTGAGCTAGCTGGCTGGGGCTGGGTGATGCTTGGGACAAGCTGCCCAGGCCTGCCTGTGCTGCCCATGGTCTGTTGGTGGTGCAAAGGGGAGGGGGCTTGGATGGCAGAGCTGTCCTCTTCCCCGGGGTGCAGAAAGCCTCTGGTATGTGAGTGATGTGGTGGGAGCAGAAGGGCTGAAGCCCATCAGAGCTTGCTGCTGTGGAGGGACCTGCAGAGCCAGGACCAGGCTGTCCCCCACGCAGGGACTTGTGTGGTTGGATGCTGGATCATAACCCAGGCAGCTGTGACCTCTTGTGTGCGCTGAGGGCAGCAGAAAGCCCTTCAAAGACTGTGGTGGAGTCTGTACTAGGTCCTTTTCTGTGCAGAAGGGAACAGTGGAGTGGGAGAGGCTGCCTGCAGTGAGCTGCTGGCTGCTGCATCCAGCGAGGCACCTGTGGTGCAGGGAGCCCATGCTGCTTCTGTGCTGTGGGTGCAGCCAGCCTGCTGCCTCATGAACCCTGAAATAAGCAACTGGGGGGTGGTGAAGGACCCTTCCCTGGCTGTGGCCAGCCCACAGCAGCTTGTGGGGGCACAGAGTAACCAGTGCATCCTTTAGAGCAAGGTGTGAATGGAGAGGATGGAGTAGGAGGAACACAATTTGTCTCTCTGGATACAGAGGGGAGGGTGGGGGGCTCAGCCCAACGTGTCCCACGGTGCCTGGGTGCAGTTCAGGGCCCAGGTGAGGTGATGCCCGCCTCACCTCCAGCCAGCTCCTCACTCCCTGCACTCAGTACTGCGATGCTGACAGCTTGCTGGCTTGCAAACAGCTCTCATACATGTGTGTGCTGTGCCTCACCTCACCTGGGAGGCTGTGGGAGCCCCGGTGCAGCATTTAGGGGGTGTGGGGGTGTGTTTGTGGGCTGCACGGGGACCCTGTTGAAGCTTGCCTGCTGGAGGAGGGCACAGGAAAGCTCCCCAGGGGCTTGTCTAGCTCTGCTGCTTATTCCTTTTTGCTTTTCCTCCCTTGCCTGCCGGTTGGGAGCCCTGTACCAGCAGCACCATGGCTGCCTCTTGCCTTGTGATGGTTGTGTTACAGCAGGTGCCTGGGAGGAGCCCTGCACCGAGGCTGCTGAGGTGCACACCCCTCTGCTGATGCTTCTGGTGTGGTCCTGCTTGGACCTGCACTGTGCCCAGCCCCTTCCCACTCTGCTGCTGGAGCAGAAGCCCAAAGGGTGAAATGTAGGTGCTGGAGGAGGCAGCAGGAGCTGTGAGTTGTGAGGGGGTCCTGGAGGTGAAGCCCTTGGGTGCAGTGCTGCTTTGCACACTGCATGACTTTCCCAAGGCTGAAGGGGACTTTTCCTGCTCTGGAAAGGGTAGAAATAAAACATGGATAACATTGCCAGCCTGGTGTTGCTAGAGGAATTAAAAGCTGAGCAACTGCATCCATAGGAACCTCAGTTCTTGCCTTATCCCCTTGCTCATCAAAGTTAATTGCGTTTCCAGCTCAAGCCATCCTGCCAGGGGTTGTCTGCAGTTGCTCTGGGATATAAACCTCACCTCTGGTGTCTGGCTCTCTTGGGGGGGATAACATCTTTCCCCAGGGCTGTTGGTCAGGTTTTAGGAGCCCAGGGCTCAAGCTGAGCACCCTGCTGGGTCTGTATGGGTTCTCTCTTGAAGGTGACACTCGTCAGGCTTAAGCAATGGGTGAAGATGTTTTTAGTGGGTGTTGGGCAGCCACTGTGGAGATGCTCAAGGCCATAAATTTTTTAAGAGCATAATGGATGTTAAGCCCTCAAAAGTAAATCCTAAGTCTCTCTAGCCTATGTTTCTCAAGGTACTGGCAACTAGCTCGAATTGAGAGTGAGCGTGGAATGAAATCAAAGGCTCTTAGGTGGTGTGGAGCACCAGTGTGGAGCTTCTGCTGTCTTTGGATGTGTGAGGTAGCACTCAGTCCCTCAGGATGCTCAAGGTCAGGACAGTGGGGTCTTAGTCCCTGCACTCAGTCCCTCAGGATGCTCAAGGTCAGGACAGTGGGGTCTTAGTCCCTGGTGGGTGCCTTGAGGACCTACATTGGAGAGCAGAGTTAGGGGTCTTTCCCCACACCAGTAAGACTGGTTAGGTGAGAAGTGTGAGGCTCTAAAACCTTCTTGCTCAGGAGACCTATTGATAGCAACTAGAGAGTCTGGTCCAGAACTGCGTGGAGGCTTTTCCACTGAAGCACAGGGAGCAGAGTCTGGGTGTGGGAGGTGAGCCTTCCCTTCCAGCAAGGGGCAGGAAGACCTGGACCAAGTGGCTCTGTCCAAACCACTGCAGGGAGCTGATGATAGAGCTGGAAAGCACCAGGGCCTCCTAGTTTCACTCCATAGTAGGAGCTTCCTCATCCACCTTGTGTAGAGGAGCCTTTCCCAGGGAAGTGACAGTCCCAGGTTGGGGTTTCCTCCTTGGCTTTTGTTGTACCAGGAGCTGAGGCAGATGCTCCCCTCTGGCTGGTGCAGTGCCCTGGGACTGGGAAATGGGCAGGAACTGGCTCCATCAGCCCCCAGACATTGTTCCCCTCAGCTGGGCAGCAGAGCTGCTCCTCCTCTCTCCGCAGACGCAGCGGTGCCAAGGAGGAAAAGGAGGTGGAGGAGCACGGTGCTGGGCTGGGCATCACCACTGAGGGTGCTGGGAAGCCAACAACCCAAGACTTGTTCCATGCTGCTTTCTTCCTCTGCTGCCAGGACGGGGAGGACGGCGGCTGTCGGAGCACCACGCTCCTGCTTGTCTCCTCCTGCCCGGGGAGGCTGGCTCAGGGGAAGGCAGCAGCTCCCACCCCATGCACAGCCCCAGGAGGCAGCAGGAGAAGGTGAGCGCTGGCATCCTGCAGTGCTGCACCTTCGTGTTGCTCCTGCCAACTCCCCTTCCTGGAGCTGGGAACCTTCCTGCCTTCCCCTCCATGTCCCCTCTGAGGTCGGCTTGTGCCTGCTGAGGGCTCAGCCCTGTCTTACAGCGTGTTTCCATGAGGAGTGCCCAGGGAATGCCCTCCTTTGGAGCTGAGAGGCGCCTGTGCCTTCAGGAGGCTGATGAAATCGGGGTGCTGAGTGACTTGTGCCAGGTCTTTCTGCTCCTTGCCTGGGTTTTGGGGCAGGTGTTGACCTGCTCTGAGGTGACAGGTCCTGAAACGCATCGTTGGCAAGCTTCTCACTGGTGGGAAGTGGCAAGAAAAGTGGAAGGCTTGGGGAAAATTAGGGGAAAATGATTCCTTCAAGTATAGGTTGATGCAGAAAGGTTACCTGGTGCTTCTCTAGTTCAGCCTAACCCTGGTAGTGGGTTGCAGTCAGACGTGCCTGTCTTTTGGAGAGTCTCATCCCATTTCTGTTGGTGGGACATGTTGGTGGGCCATGGTAGCCTTGTGTCTGCCCAAAGGACTCTTGTCAGACCTAGTCCTTTGGCCAGACTGCATTCACTCTGAGGGCAGCTCTGGATGCCCTGTCCCTGTTGCTCCTGAGCCCTGACAAGCCATCGTGGCTGATCCAAGGGGTGAAACCTTAACCACCTCCTCCTCCCTACAAGCCATGAAGATAAGGCTCTTGATGCTCCTCAACAACACAAAGGGTGCCTCCTTACTCTGGCCTGCACATCTGGATTTCCTCTCCTGCTTCCCCAGCCTGCTCTGAGCACCGCTCACCCCTGCTCTGGGTGGGACAGCATTTCTGGGTGGTTACTGGAGCAACAAGGGTGGGAGAACATCTTCCCAACCCAGCATGAGTTTGTAGGTTCTCTGGGCTGCTCTGGCTGCTGTGGCCTCTTGCAGGAGGGGAGGAGGGACCGAGCAGGGGTCTCTCCTCCTCACAGGGCTGCACTGGGGGCTCTCTGCAGTCCCCCAGGCATGGCAGCTCTTCCCAGATGGAGGATGAGGTCCTGGGGGTACTGTCTGTCTGCTGCTTTGCTGCCCCAAAAGACCTGGAGGCTGTTTCATGCTTCTGCTCTGCTGTTACCCATTGAACTGCACCACGTTTGCTGCTGTTAGCCCTGAAGATGGGTGCAGATGACTCCTCTCTTGCCATGTGTGTGTGATCTGTACATGCTTGGCTCTCCTCTCTTCCTGGGCAGCTGGCAGGTTATTTTTGGTTCTGGAGCAGCCCAGATCTGGTTTCTGCTGGGGGTGAGTCCCTGCCCAGCCCAGCACTCGCATCCCCTGGGCTCACAGGAGGTGAGACCTGCTGCCCATGCGTCTCCTGGAGCTTGGTGGGGATGCTCTGGGGCTCACCTGCCAACGGGCTGGTCCAGAGTCTCTGTGGAATGGCTGCAGAGAAGGGGATGTCAGCCAGGTCTGGGGGGACTCACCTGGATGTATCAGCCTGGGAAACCTGATCCGTGGGCCTCTCTGGGGGAGAGGGATGGGCAGGAGCAGCTGGTGCTGTCGCAGGGCTTGGAAATCCAAGCCAACACCTAGTCACGTGCGTCCCCCTTGGCTCACAGGCTGGAGGAACTGCAGCCCCTTCCCTTGGCTCCTGGGGGGAAACACCTTTGGAGGGGCACTGAGGGGCTGGAGGGTTTTCTGGGGGCAGCCCTGGGGAGATGCTGAGGACCTCCTGCCCTGCCTCAGTGGGACACGTGGGTGCTGCTCTTTGGCTACCTTGCTGTGAGGGTGTCCCACCTCTTGAGACCCCCTGCAACTCCAGGATGTTTGAGCCCTTTCTTAAAAACAAGGCTCATCCTGGTGATGGACAGGGCTCATCCTGGTGATGGACAGGGCTCATCCTGGTGATGGACAAGGCTCATCCTGGTGGTCCTTAAGCAGTGGCTTATTCCACTGTAGCTGGGTGCTGCTCAAAGCACCCTTCCCATATCTGCATGCTGGGGGGTGTTTTGGGTACCTGCTTACCTGGAGAAGGAGCAGAAGGTGAATGCAACCTAAAATGGCTTTTCACCTGGTTAGACACGTTCTCAGGACACCATGAGCTGCGTGGACAAGTGGGACTACTGGTTTCTCAGAGCCCAGCTGGCTCTCTGGGGTGCTGGAGGTGGGCTCCTTGCTGGACCCAAACCTGCAGGAGGTGTTTTGAGAGCAGGCACCTGGAGCAGGTGCATCTCCAGCCGTGTTGTCTCCACTGTATTCACTGGAGGGGAATCATTATTTGAGGCTTCTAATTCAGCTGGTGTCCTGTACACCCTGCTGTCCTGTTCCACGGTCTGTCTGGACACTCAGGACCCCACGTGCCTGGTGGTGCAGGTGGGGGGAAGAGCCCCCAGGTGCTGGGTGCCCCAAACACACCCAGTGTTGAATGGGCAGAGTGGAACTGGGGTCATGGTGCATGTGCTTGTGAGATGCTGGCTGGCAGAGATGCTGCAGGTTGACCTGGATGTCAGAGCTGCCCTGATGTATCTCTGGGCATCAAGAGAGATGGCAGTGCTGCCTGTCCAGTGTCTCCTGTCCTTCCTGGCACAGCTACTGAGCCAGGATGGCTTTTTCTCACTGAAAACTGTGCCCTTTCCTGCAGGGAGGGAGCATCAACACATCCTCCCACGCTCCTGCTCACCCCCTTTCAACAAAATGCCGCTCTGACATTTCCCTCTGCTCCTGGCAGGGAGTGAAGCTGTTTCCAGTCTCTAAATGTGGGACTCCTGGTGTAGGCTTGCAGGTCTGGGCTCTCCTGCTCCAGGCATCCCCTTTTTTCCTCTCTGTGTGGGGTTTCTGACTCACCTCCTGGGACTGACCTGGCTTCTAGCTCTGGAAGGTTGGCTCCTGCCAGCTCTTCTGTGGGAGAGCTCATCTCCCCATGAAGCCTGAAGGTCCCAAATGCCACCAAAAACAGAACCAAATCAGCTGTGAATAGGCTTTAACTTACTATTCAGGACTACAATAGGAAATCAAATAGATGCTACATCTCCTTCAGCTGTCTGGGTACCTGGTTTTCTTTGTTGCAGGTGACTGGGGGAAAGAAAACAGGTTTGTTATGAAAGCACCAGGTCCAAACTGCCCTGCTCTGTTAATCTGGAAACCAGGAGATGTGAAGGAGGTGGCTTGGTTAGGACCAGGGTTGCTGTTGGTAGGAGCAATAGGAGGATGAGGTTGGTGGCTCTGTGGTGTGCAGAGAGCACCTGAGCTCTGCAGGACACAGCAGGTGTGATGTGGGTGGCTTTGTCCAGCCAGCCATCCCTACTGTCCTGGCAGGGTGCCTCCTCGTGCCTCCTGGTTTTTTGGCTGTACAGCACGGAGCACACCTTGGGCCTCTGAGCCAGTCTGTGCCCTGCTTCTTCCTTGGCCTGGCCTCTCTGTTGCCCTGGGCAAAGCCTCTGGCAAAAAACTTCCCAAACCAAGAGTGGAATTCAAATGTACAAAGCAAAGTCTCTGGTGTGAAGCATCCTAGGGTTGCACGGTGCCACCGAGGTGTCTTGTGGGGCAGGGGGCAGGGCTAAGTTGTGCCATGATGCTGCTGTCAGGGATGTTGTGCTGAGCTGGGAAGAGAAGGAGAGGGGTTCTCTCTGTCCTTCCTGCAGTGCTGACCTCCAGAAGCTCTGCTTTGGGGATGGACTTGTTGGCAGGGATGGAATCCCAGCCCTGTGCCCACCTCGAGGAGGACTCCACACCCAAAACCTTCCTCTCCTCTCTGGCTTACCCAGTGCATTGAGCCATGGATGGACAAACAGACATCCCCAGCCCAACTGGGCTGTGGGGAGGGAGGGGAGGCAGCAGCATTGTTCCATCCTTTGAGAGTGCCCAACTCTTCAGGCCCCATGTGAGCTCCTGCTGGCCCCGGGTGTGGGTGTGGGCAGGAGCTTGTGGTTAGGCAGCGCCTCGGACATGAATGTGAAGTGAACTCAGGCTTCTCTTTTGAAGTTTGACTCCTGGGATTTTCCCCACCCACCAGGAGCAGTGAAGACAAAAAAAAACCAACAGCAGAAAAGGGAAAAAAAAAAAAAAAGGAAAAGGGGGGGAAGACCCCATCAAACTGCTGGTGAGGAGGTGTCAAGGAGGCAGAAGTTAAAAGGGGCTGTGGGGGAGGGCTTGATGGGGTCTATCTGGCTGGGCAGCTCTGACTCACTGACAAGTGCAGGTGCAGCCTGGTTTTGGGCTGAGCTTCGGTCTCCAGGCAAAGCCAAGAGGGGTTTGCACAGGAAGGAGGGAAGCAGAGGAAACAGAAGAGCTCTTGCAGCTTGTGCTCGGTTGCTTGGTATGTGTTGGCCCTAAACCAACCCTCTCTTGCCCCTTGATGGTGTCCCCTCCCTTCCCAGCTGCACCCCAACCTTGGGTGAATCAAAAGAGCCTGGATCTGGCTCCACTGATGGAAGGGTTGCAGGATTAGGCTGCCTTCAACAGCAGAGCCCTGCTCTGCCTGTCAGACAGATACCCCAGGGGCAGACTGGAAGGGTGTGGATGGAGGCTCCTCTTCGAAGAGGTAGGATGGGAATGTTCTCTGGTCCTGCCTGTCTGGTTTAGCACTCCCAGTTGGGGTTTGGATGATCCAAAAGGGAGCTTGATCTGAGATGTGAGACTATGGCTTATTATTATTCAAAACTTCTAAAGCTTGAAGCTGCAAAGCTGTAACTTAGGTCCAGATACACCAGATAGACCTGACCTGCCAGGGATGGAGCAGTGGACATGAGGTTGGATGTGATGCCTGCTCGTGGCAGGTATAGCTCCAAACAAGACCTAACAGGATCCCACCCCATCCCCACCTCCACCCAGCCATGGAGCTCAGCTTTAGGTTTGCAGCCCAAGCTTTAGGGGGTTGCTTTTTTAGGCTGCCTTTGGCATCCTGAAACCCAGGCTTGACTCACTCTAAGGTATGGAATGTTTTCATGTCTCCAGAGAGAAATAGATGTTTTGTGGAGCTGGTCCAGCTTGTCCTTCAGCACCACAAAAAGAGGCAAAATGTGAAAATCCAACCCATAATACCATCCCTGACCCTGTCCTGGGGGTGGGAGGGGAAGGTACCCTTGCCACAGCTGCTTTCACCATGAGCAACCCTACCAGGAGAAGGGGCTGAATGCCAGCAGCATGTGGAGGAGGAGAGGAATCGTGACCAGATGCCTTGAGGTGTCTCAGTGGGAGCTCTCAGCAGCTTGAAACAGCCCCCGTTCCTGTGGTTGCCCCATGAAGTTAAGCTCTGTTGGGTATCACAGGGAACAGTTGCAGTTCCTGGAGCTGAAAGGAGCTGCTGATGACTCCTGTTCCCCAGGAGGACAAATGGCTGGGCCATTGCCCACAGCTCTGGTGCCACTCTGTGCCAAGCTGTCTATCTAGGTGGCCTCCTCTTGATGAGGTGAGATGACCCATCCATGCCAGGGGGAGATGTGCTTTGTAGTCCAGAGGCAACCGGGGCTTGGCTGTGCTGTTGCCCCAAAAGCTTCACCTCCCCTCCTTCCTGGCCATGCACCACAAGACCATGCCCTCTTGTTGCAGGCAGCAACAAGTTCAGCCTGGTGATTTTTTGGCCCTCTGCATGTCAGAGCCCACTTCTCCTTTGGGAGCTTGAAACCTGCCCCTAGGCCAGAGCAACCTCCTGGCTCCATCCGAAGGCGTCCTGCCCTTGGGGCTGCAGCTGTCTCATTGATCATAGAATTGTAGGGGTTGGAAGGGACCTCGAGAGCTCATGGGGTCCAACCCCCTGCCAAAGCAGCTCCCCAGGACATATCACTCAGATAGGTGTCCAGACGGGTCTTGAATATCTCCAGAGAAGGAGACTCCACCACCTCCCTGGGCAGCCTGCCCCAGGGCTCTGTCACCCTCACTGGGGAAAAGTTCTTCCACATGTTGGTGTGGAACTCCCTGTGCTCCAACTTGCAGCCATTGCCCCTTGTCCTGTCCCCACAGACACTGAAAAGGGGCTGCCCATTTCCCCCTGCATCCCATACTTGAGATATTTATAAACATTAATTAGGTCCCCCCTTAGTCTTCTTCTCTCCAGGCTGAACAGCCCCAGCTCACTCAGCCTTTCCTCACAGGGGAGATGCTCCAGGCCCTTCATCATCTTTGTAGCCCTTCTTTGGACTCTCTCCAGGAGATCCCTGTCCTTTTTATACCAAGGCACCCAGAACTGGACACTCAGTTCTGGGCGCCTCGGATGCTGAGGTCTGGAGAGCAGCACTCAAATAACCATTTCAGCCAGAGCTCCTTGCCCCTGCCCTCCTGGGGAGGGATGCTGCACACCCACCGCTGGCTGCAGGAGCTGTGTGAGGGCACAGCTGAAGGAGAGAGCTGCTGGGACCCCAGCAGCGAGCTCTGCTCTCCAGCCTGGGCTTGTGAACTGTGGAGTAACGAAGGGAGGTGGCTGCCCCACCGACAGAGGACAATAAATGTGCTGGGATCCTGCTGTGAAACACTCAGATCTGTGTGTTCCCATGCGAGGGGAGGGTGCTACATGGGCAACTGCTGTCCCTGTGCCGTGGGTGCGTTGCTTTAGGTGGAGAGGAGCCGGGTCCTCTGGTGCTGGCACACTGCAGAAGAGGGGAGCTGATCTGGGGAAGGCTGCTGCACTCAGCAGATGGGTTGCAATGGAAAGAGTCTCTCTTCCAAGTCAGCCCTTGATGGAAATTAGCCTTGCACAGCTCTGGGGGTGGGCTGTGGGGGTGAAGGGTTGGGAGCTGATACACGCAGTGGCTGCTAAATTTAGGAGAGCACCATTTTGTGAGTTATCTCTTTGCCTGGTGTGCTAGATCATGGCCGTGGCTCCTAGCCTGGTCCTGATGGTGCCGTGAGCTCTGTGTCTGTCTGTGTCCATGTGTGGCCAGAGATTCTTCCCCTCCACCTCCCCTTGCAACCTGGAGACCTTTAATCTCGGATGCTGTCTAAACCAGTCCCCCTGGGGAAAGAGATGGTTAATTAGCCCCTTCTCTCCCCGTTCCTCATTGCCTGCATTTCCTGGACCCTGCTAGCTGGTGACCCCTCTGCAAGGTGTCTGTGAAGCTTGTCATCTGCCCTCTACAGATCTCCCTGGCAGGAAGGGGAGGTGATGCCACAAAGACTCCAGCTCCCATCATAAGTGTCTGCCAAGGTGTGGGGAGCTCTTCCCAGCCTAGCCTGGCTTGGAAGGGTGTTGGGGCTGTTCCTTGGGCGTGGATCCTTCCCAGACAAGGTGGGAGGATATTGTGCTGAGCAGCGTTGCTCCTGAGGTGGTGTGGGACCTGGAGGCGATGGCCAGTGCTGTGCTTCTTTTCACAGTGGAAGGCAGGCATCCCTCACTGTGGTGGCACTGGGAGATGAAGGAGGATCCTTAAGAGCCAGGCTGCTTTACAGCCTTCCCTCCATTTTGGGGTGGGGGGGATGCTGGTTCTTCTCTGTCCTTCCCTAACATCCTGTCACCTAATGTCACCTCCTTGTGGTTGGGCCCTACCTGAAGCTAATCCCAACAAACCCAGAGCTCCCAGCTGGCCTCGTGCCTGGGGGTGGTGAGGGGGTGCTGCTTGCCTTGCTGAGGCTGTAAAAGGAGAGGGGGAAGGAAGAGGGGCCTGGATCCCAAGCAAGGGAGCACCCAGGCTCGCCAGTGAGCTGCTCTGTGTGCAGGAACTGCTGATCCTGCAGCCAGGTCACCGCCTGTGTGTTCTGTGTGTGTTCTGTGCCTGTTCCTCCCAGCAGCCTGGGGGTTGTGGGTGCGTGTAGCAGGGTACCCACACACCTCAGTGCGTGGGACGTGAAGGGAAACCAGCTCTGCTCTCCTCTGTGCTTCAGGACCCAGCGTGGAGGGTGGGGTGCCTGGGAGAGGGGATGCTGTTGGTGGGCTGTTCCCCCTCTGTAATGGGGTGAACCTCCTCCAGCCGTGCCTCATGTGGCTGGGACAGACCTGCCTTCTGCAGCTGGGGCAGGGGAGTGATGGAGGAAGCCCCTTTGTGCAGTTGTTGGTAGAAATCAAATGTGAAAGGAGTGGGGATGTGGCGGTGCAGAGGAGGGCATCTTTGAGGAGAACCTGCACTGGGTCTATCAGCCTCCTCCTGCTCCAGACGCTGAGCCCAAAGGTGCTGAGACACAGGGAATGGTGGCCCTTGAACCCTACCCCTCTCCCCACGTAGAGTGACTGAGGGTTTGCTGTATAACCAAAAAGTGCCTTGTCCTAGAGCTGTGCCTCCTGCCAGCTCCTCTTACCAGACCCTGTGCTCCTGCCTAGAGCTGCGAGGATGGAGACTGGGGGGAGGGAGGGGAAAACAGCCCCGCTGCTACACTGCTTTCTTGCCTGCAGCCTCTTTGCATTCATGATTGCATCCCTGCATTACAGCACTTCGAGCTCCTCGTTACCAAAGTGCAGGCACCGAGTTTTAACGAGCCACCCATGGGAGCTGGGACCGGGAGAGACCAACCTCCGTCCTGCTGAACCGAGGCAGAGCTTGACAACAGGCACCGCTGCCTGGAAACGGTGGGCAAAGGCTTTATTGACCACTGGAGGTCACTTTTTCAATAATGCAGTACAATCCAACTTTATTTTGTCAGTACCTTTCATGCAGGCTGCTTCCCAGCTGCTCAGCAGCCCCCATGCAAAGGGAGGGAGAGGGACGACTTCCCGAGCTGGGGAGCTGGAGGCTGCTGGGGATGCAGAGGAGAAGCCTCTCCTGCTTCAGCAGAGAGCTAGAGGAGGAAAAGAGTAGAAAATGATGCAGCTTTGATGCTGGTTCCCTGCGCTGTAGACGCATCTTCAAGCTCTTAATGAGAAAACGAGTGTGTTTGGCCCTGGGGAGGGGGCTAGAGGGTGGGTGGAGGAGGCAGGAAGGTGCTGGGGAGGGAAGGCAGCTTGGCACAGAGCAGGCTGAGTGCTGTGCAGGGAAGGTCAGCCTGTGCTCCTCAGCTGGAGACAGGCAGTTGTTGGGAAACGAAGGCCCTTCAGCAGCGTGGTCAGAAATCCAGCTTGCTGCAGCTGTTTTGCTTCTCCTAGAGCAAAGGAGCTTCAGAAACCCTGTGATTTGAGCTCGTGAAACAGCTCAGACGTGGACAGGCTCAGGCCATTTCTGAGCCAGGAACTGTGTGAGTCGTGCTCCTCCAGTCCCTGCCTGGTGCTGAGCTGTTCCTGGGAGGGGACTGTGACCCTCCTGCCTGCTCCAGGCATGGACATGAGGTTTCTGCACTGGGCTGATGCCACACAAGGGCTTGGTCAAGTGTCCCCTCCCAGCCACATTCAGGCTGGGTGAATGCTGCCTTTGGACGAGAGGAGTTGTGGGTGACCATGGGGAGCATCTCTGGTCACCCCAAATTCCCATGCAGGAGTGAGAAGGGAGATCCTGGGGCTCTCTGATGGTAGCAGCAGCTGCTGCTTTTGTGAAGGTGCTGGGGGAGTTTCTGAGCCAGGGAGGACTCCAAGCATGGGAAGGAGTGGAGGTTGGAGATGGAAACCCCAGCAAAAAGCCTTTGCTGAGGAGCCAGCAGCAATGGCTGGTGCAGGAGCTCTTGTGCCAGGCTGCGTGTTTCCCTTGGTGGTGACACATGGCTTCCAGACTGCTGCTCGTGCTGGGTGGCTTGGGGGGCTGATGTTCCTGCCGTGGAGGTGACCTGTAGGAAAGGCACTGGAGGTTTTCTGGCTCCTCTCAGATTCACAGCCCACTCCCTTGCCCACGCTGGCTGTGCCACAGGCAGGGCTGAGCCCAGCTGGGAGACACAGAGATTCCTCCAAACTCGATGCGGAGCTGTGGCAGAGGCTTGGTTGCCTGGGAGAAACGGGGCTCTTCTGTCCCATAGCAGCCTAGGGACAAGGTGTAAGTAACCCCCCATCCAAGCAGCACTATGGGCATGAATATGGGATATCTGCATGTGGGTGCCTGGATGTATGAGGGGCCCAGGAAAGATAGAGACCAGTGGGCTTGGATGGAGCATCGAGGGTCTAATCCATGTTCCTCTGCCTTACTTCTTGTTGCCTCCTGTTGCTCCCATGCCACCTGTCCTCTCCTGTGTGAATCCTTGCTCGTGGCCCTTTCTCTGGCAGGAAAGGAAGCACTAACCTGTGTCCTTGTTCTGTGCCTCCAGCACCTTCTGGCTGCTCAGGCTTAAATTTTCCCCATCTGACTGGGGAAGCTGAGGTCTCCTCCTGCCTTGCCTGAGCCTGCTGGAGCTGCTTGAAAGGATCTTTGGGGTTTCAGCAGGGCTCTGTGAAGCCCAGAGGCATCCGGGCTGGCACTGGAGGAATTCAGTCTTCTCATGTTTCTTTTTGCCGTGCTGGAAGTCAGTGGGGAAGCTGGCTGGTGCCAGATCTGCCATGCAAGAACTGCTTCTCCCTGCTGCCCTTTGGGGACCTGGCATTCCCACTTGCTTAGGGTCACAAGTGACTGGAGGGTCCTTGCATCCAGACCCCCAAAGCAGATGACAGTGGTGGTCCTTATGATGTTGCTTGTTCCATTTTCCATCCCCTTCCTCTTAATTCTGGAGTAGATGGTTCAGGCAGTGACATTTCCATCATCACCAAAAGGAGCAGTTCTGGGTGGGGGTATTTTGCTAACTTGATATTGTCATTTCTCTTTGAGAGGCAGGGATGGAATAACTGTTTTCCACAACTGTTCCTTCAGCAGGCTGGGTTTGCATGGATATGTTGGGATCGTGCTCGGAGACCCTGGGTCTGGGCTCTGGGCAGGGAATCGCTGCCATGCCGGAGCCGCCCTCCCCAAATTGCTGTGGGAGCTGGACATGTGAGGGACTGTGAGCGTTTAACTGCCACAGCAGATGGGACTCAAGACACTGTCAGAGCAAATATTTAAAGATCCAGCTTTATAAAGCCGCTTTTTGGCCTGTAAACCACCCGCTCTGCAGCTCCCAGTGCCCATTGCAGGGAACTCCACTGTTTGCTGTTCCTGCTGCGCTGCCGACCGGCAGGACTGAGCTGCCAACATGCTGCCTTGCTTGAGCACTGGGTTTTTCCTCATTTTCCCCAACCCCAGGCTTTAATGTTATTTGTTTGTTTTATTCATGGAAGGGACTTTCCTGCTCTTGGCAGAGTGGGAAGTGATTGCTCTAGCAAGGGAGGTTGTGTCCCTCTCACTGCCCAGCCCTGTCCCTCTCTCCATCCTGCTGGTGCCACAGTTTTTACCATCCCAGCTGCTGGCACTGGAGCAGCAAATGGGGAATCTCTTGTGCTAGAGGCAGGAGTGTTCCCTCCCTGTGCTGCCTCCCAGCCCCTGCTCTAGGACAGCCTGGGAGATGGGAATGGGGAGATGCTGTTGGTGGGGAGCTCCAAGTCTCCCTTTTTATCCTTCATTACCACCCTATGGGGATCCCGGGATCAGACAAATCCCAAGGCTCAGTGAGACATGGCCAAATCCTAGTGGATGTCTTCCTGCTGCCTCAAAAAGCAGTTTGCAAAAGGCTGAACTGAGGGATGTGTTTCCAAGGGGGTGGCAAGGCTGGGGTCTCACGGCCCCTTTCACTCTGGAATACTTTGGGCACAAGTGTGGCATTCCCAGAGATGCTCCTGGACTTGGTCACACAGCATGGAGTGGTCTCTGGTTTGCTTTTCCCTTCCCTGCTTTGTCTCTCAGCCTGGGTCCCACAGAGCCAAGAACTGACGTGGCTGCTAACACAGGCAGCTCCGCTCCTGAATGAGCAAAAGAAAAATAAATAGCATCTCAAATTGCAGCCTGTGTGCAGTGGGCCAGACTTCTGCTCCCTTCCCAGCTCCACAACTCGGGGTAGTTGCTTCTGACTTGCATCTGCAGCGAAAGTAAGATGGTAATTGGGCTCAGGGACATTTTGGGATAGACCCAATTTAATCTCCCGGTGCTTCCATATCTGCCTTGTATTAAACCCCTCTCAAACTCTCCTAGGAGAGTTGCTAACATAACTCACTGGTGTCTCTGCAGTGCTTTGAGATCCTCAGATGCGAGTGGTTAGAGAAGCTTTTAATAGCACTTAACTCCTCTGGAAAGGAAGCCCAAAGCAAGGGGAAATTCACAGCTGATAAGAAAAGCGCTGGGTTAAACCCAGCATTATGCCCTCTAATTATGTGTGGTGGCCTAGGCTGCTGGAGTAACCGGTGAAGATGGGATGGTTGCGCTCGGCTGGAGGGAACCGGGGCTTGATTTAGTGCCTGTTGAGATCAAGGAGCCTTTGATTTCCATGGGTATTGAATCAGGCACTGCAATATCAAATAGGCTAATCAGATAATAACTTCAGATCGCCTGACACAGATTCGTGTTCCCGAGTTGGGGCAGGTGGAGTAAATTGGGCAGCCAGCTGGGTGAGGCTGTGCCAGCCGGCGCCCTGACGACTCATCCTTAATGAAACGGGATGTCCGGTAACACACCGGTGGCAGAGATGGGCTGGGAGCTGGGATGGGGTATGGACCAGGCACCGTTCCTCCAGCCCACAAGGTCAGCGTGGGCAGCTCTCAACCTTGTTTCTGGATGGGACTAGTGAACAGGAGCTAGAGAGGAAGAGGGATTGGGGATGACCTTGCATTGTTAAGCCTGTGCTTCAAAGCTTCTATGGGCTTCCTGCCTGGTTTGGGGGGTTTTCTCTCCTTTGCAGCCCTTGGTGTATCCAGCCAGCACCTGAAATGGTTTCTGCTGTCTTCTAAATGGGGAGATTGGGCACAGCAAGAGGTGTGCTGTAAACAGAAGGATGTGCTGATGCTTCTCGGGGGTGTTAAATCTCCAGGATGCCTGTCTGGGGGTGTGGGGGGAATGCTGTCCTGAGACTTGAGCTTTCTCATCCTGAATCTCACTATGCTGGTAGAAAACCTGCTCTATAGCAGGAGGCATGATCCCTTCCCAGGAGCCCCAGGGAACTTTACCCTGCTCTTGAAGGAACACGAATTGTACTCAATGTCCTTGACCTCTCCAGCTCTGTCCCTGTGGCTTGCTGTCTGGAGTTCTTGGGCTTTGTTCACTAGGCAGTGCCTAGGAAGATGAGTGGTGGTGAGCAGGGACGGGGGTGTTCTGCAGTGGGGTATGTCTATACCGTGACTGTAATAACCCCCAGCTCTCTGCTGCTAAATCTATGTAGTGCCACAGCTGTTCTGCTGGGGGAACAGTGGCTGAGGCAACATGGTTGGCTCTGAAACATCTCCTCCAGCAAACACCTGAAGCCCAGGGTCTCACCTCTCTTCTGGCCTTGCAGATGAAAGGCTTTGGACATGCTGCTCTGCAGGGGTTGGAGCCTGCAAAACCCAATTCCTCCAGCTTTATCCAACAGTTGGGTTTTAAATGGTGAGCTCCAGGTCTGAAACTTGTTGTTTTGTTTCCCCATGGGGCGGAAAAACAACCCCAACAGTAGTGTCTTGCACTGTACGATGCCCAAGCAGA
Source organism: Hypotaenidia okinawae (assembly GCA_027925045.1). Classification (NCBI taxonomy): domain Eukaryota; kingdom Metazoa; phylum Chordata; class Aves; order Gruiformes; family Rallidae; genus Hypotaenidia; species Hypotaenidia okinawae. The sequence goes on along the minus strand of BSDF01000019.1, from coordinate 9,150,718 downwards.
GTTTGCACCTCAGCCTGCCCCAGGATCAGGCTCTGTGGCTGCAGGAATGTTATCTGTGAGGTCTCCTGCCTGCCCGGGTCAGTAGGTTTAAAAGTTCTGGGGAGATACAGCATGATGGTATCAGCATCATACCATAAAAGAAGCCGGCTGAAGTCAAATTCAAGGCAACAATGAAAACTTGGGGAGGAGCAGAGAGAGGAGGCAGCGGATCAGCAATTGCAGGAATCCCTCTGGGTCCTATCAAGTGTTTTGCCAGTGTTAAATGCTGAGTAAAATATAGTGTCTGAGAGATCAGATCCCTGGGTATTCCCTCTGGATTGGGAGACCCTGGGTTGAATATTTCTTCAGTGAATCATCTTCTGGAGCTGTCAGAGCAGAGATCTGGCATGGGGTTCTCACTGTATCTGACTGGCTGCTGGAGGTAAGTTGCTTCCAGGCTAGTTGGGCAAAAACACTTGAAGAAGACACATAAATAGCATCACACCGTGCTCTGCTACTAAAGCTCTGTTTGCTGGATGCCTGGATTCAGCAACAGCCAACAAAGCCCTGCTGGGATGGCCTGATTATCCAGAGCTGGGGTTTACAGGGGATGGGGCAACCAGAGGGGTTTTAGCAGGAGCGTATGGTGCTGCTGCTGTGGCCTGCAGCAGGGTCTGGGGCAGACCAGTCTGGAAAACTCCCTTCATGGAAATATCTTTTGAGCTCCTGGGTCTTCAGCAGCACTTGGTTGTTTCACTAGCTCCTTCTCTGTGAGCTGAGGTGGGTCTCTGGCAGCTGAAAGATATCCATGCAGGGGAAGGAGCCGATTGCTAAATGATCTTCATGAAAGATGCTGCAGAGCCTGTGTGGCACAGGGAGGTGTCAGGCCCATGAGAGAAATCCTATGAGGAAAGCTTGTGAAGGAGATGGTTCAGTTAGACTTTTATGGTTTTGCTTGGCTTTCTCCTGTAATCCATCACAGAGACTCTTCCAAAGCAGGGAACAGATGCAAAAAGACTTGTCTTGTATTGCAGGAAGAGAATGGTGGGAGGGAGAGGACTGTGCAGCATGTGTGACGCTGTGGTGATGGGTTGTCTTCTCCCAAGTGTGGTCTGGGAATGTGCTGTGAGGAAGAGGTAGCCTGCTGTCCTTATTTTTGGGAGCACTACAATGTGTCAGCTACTGTAGCTGGTCTTAGTGACTGCTTGTCTGCATTCTTCACTTGGAATCATTGGAGATGGTCTGTGTGGATGGCATGAGAGCTGCAGATGCTCCATTTGCAAAGAATTAATGGAGGGGGAGGTGGGTTTAAATTGTTTCTCCTCCAATAAATCGGCACAAGCTGGGTCTCCCTGCCCCCACAGGGATGTGTTTGAGGGAGATTCCAGACCATCCTTTGCTTTACTGGTCCCTGCTCAGGTCTGCCCAGCCTTGCACCAGGCCAACTGCTATTTAAACACCAATAATGTTGTCTCAAGCAGTAAGTAAAACAGGGCTGGGCTGCTCTGGGCTGCTCTGCGACTTCCCTGCTTTGAGTACAGACAGCAAGCTGTTCCTGCGCGTGGGCTACTGTCACTGCCAGGAAAGCTATTCTCATTCAGGAGAGAGAAATGAGCTCTGCAAAAAGAAGGCACGTCTTGTATGGATAGGCACCACCTGCCAGTTCAACCAGTATGTGGTGGTACTGCTGCGCGGGGTAGGTTTGCCGTGGGGATGTGTCTGATGTGGGTGACCCTTTGGACTGTGCCACTATGGAGCATCACCCTGGCTGCTGTGGTTTAATCGGTATCACGGGGCTGGGGTGGGATGCTGCAGCAATGGGAACAGAGCAAGACCCTGCAACGTGACACAGAAGGTGGCATAGTCCCTCATGTGCCATGTTGGTCTTAAAACTGATGTCCAGCTGCTGTCCCAAAGCATTTTTCACCCTTCCTGGCCCAGAAAGAACAATGGCCTAGAGATGCCTTGGGCTGCTTTTTGGGTTTCTTTAGTCTCTTTAGCTTTTTTCTCAGGTGGTGTTTGAAGCTTGCTGAGGATGCTGCCCTCACGTTGCACAAGGAAGAGATTTTTTTTCTTCCAGCCCTTTGCTTGCATCTTTCAGGAGGAAACTCCTGGGAGTTCAGAAGGAAACGTTGACACTGACCTTCCTTTTGGAAGAATTTGGCTCCCAATGGAGTGTCTGCGTGTCAAGCAGAGCTCTTGAAGCCACCAGCTGGGCGGAGGGTGCCGGAGCCTCTCTGTGCTGTAGCTTGAGGGCTCTGATTTTTGGCAGCACTGGGCTGGCAGGGTGCCGAGCCGCAGGAAGGCTCCATAGGTGCCGGTATCTCCTGCAGATCTGGGATCTGCTGAAGTGTGTCTGCCCTGACGCCAGCCGTGCTCGGGTCTGCTCTTGGCTGCTTGGAGGGGTTGTGTGCATGCCCGCCCTGCGATCGCTCGGCCCATCTCACAGATGGGAGCATCCTGGGGGGAGGGGGTTCCTTTCACCCTTAGTTCAGTATGGGGAAACAAGACAAGGGGAGCTGCCTGGGGAAGCAGAGAGATTTTAAGCCATGTCTCCGGGGTGGGAGAAGAAGGTTTGTCTCCTGTGTGTCTCATTTCACTATGTTCCCTCCTCTTCACCAAAAAAGCCCCCAAAAGAAGTGTCAGCTGTGTCTGTCAGGCTCTAGGGAAGGAGGAGACCCTACCCTGGCTGGATGTGGGCCCCTTCCCTTCTTTCCCTCCCCTTGAGAGGGGCTGCAGGCACCTCAAGTCGGGGGCTGGCATATCCCTCTGCCATGGTGGAGGCCCCCAGCCTGCTGCAGCCCCGTACCCTGCCGGATGTCAGGGAGCCAGACAGGCCGCCCCGGCCGTCGCAGCTGAGCTCCTGGCCCCAAACAATGGGGCCATTGAGGGGCTGGAGCTGGGGGTGAGGCCCGGCCGGCCCGGCTGCGGGCTGCGGATGGGGAGGACAGCTGAGCCTGCTTGTTCCACCCCGGCCGAGTTCCAGCCCAAAATAGGCACCTGGTAGCCATTTGGAGGCTGGACCTCTTTGTCTGGAGGCCATGACTTGTTTGTGTGTGGGGATTCTGTGGAGTATTTATGGCTTGGAGTGGGGGAAGAAAGGAGGGAGCCTGGCAGTTGTGCAAACTTGTTTGTTTTTTGGTGTTAAAAAGGCAGGACTGCTGGTATTTTTATCCCCACCTTGCACCATCCCAGAGGTGCTTATGTTTCCTTGCAAACGGGACAGCTCTGTCCCAGTGCAAGGGGTGGAGGCTCACTCCACAGGCTGCCACAATGGGGATGAGGGATAGAAAACCCATGGTAGGATCATGGCACTCATCCACGGCTGGTGAGAGGGACAGAGAGATGCCATCAATGGCTGGTGAAGCCATTAAGCTGTCTCCATTGTACCTGTTTGATGTCTCTGTCCTGGTCACTAGTCCTGGGTTACTGTATGGCTGCCAGATCCACATCCTGCACCGTGAGCTCTGAAGTAAGAGCTTCCACACCCTCCCTCACCAGACCCCCCCCCCCCCCAATTCGCTTTCCTGGCATTGAAATGGATGCTGTCTGGCTCTTGTAGACACTGAGCATCTGCTGTGCCCAGTGACTGAAAATCATGCTTCTTCCACAGCCATGCGTGGATTTAAGGGTTGGGTGTGAGTCCTCTGTTGAGGTGGTTGTAGTTCAAGCCCTCTCCGAGTCACGCTGCTGGAAGTGGGGGTTATGCCTGCGTTGGGAGGGGTGTAAAATTAATGCAGTATTTGGATCAGCTCATTAAGTAACTGTGCTGGTCCAAATCTTCTCCTTGGAGGCATGTGTGTTGCTGCCAGCGCCATCAACATAAAGACTCTCCCCAGCACAGAGAGGGATAGGATTTGGCCTGTTTATATTCACAGTGCAAAAAGAAACCAAGGATTAATGACTGATTACTTCTTGGGCCAGCGGGAGCCCTGGGTACCCATCTAGTCTGCAGATAAAATGCAGGCCAGACCAAGACAAAGCTTTGCAACAGAATCCTCCCACTTAGCTCACAGATCTCCCTTCGTGCTGTAAAATGCACTGTCAGCTCTGCAACCTGCTAGCCAGCGCTCAGCCTGGGGATGAAACATCTCCCAGTGCCTCTCTGAGGTGCTCTGTGAGATTTTGGGGAGAAAAGCTTGTCTCATCCCCCCACCCTCACCCCCCTGCTCACCCCTCTTCCCAACCTGGGCATCGTTTGGAGGTGGTTTGGTGGAGCATTGCCTGGTCCCTACCTGCCTGTGCATGTGTGTGAGCATCCTATCGGCCTCCCCAGCGGAGCCTGCGCGTTGGATGCAGTTTCTATGGTTACTGCAGCTCCTGGGCCCGGGAAGAGCAGTTGGATGCTGGAGCTGGCAGGACTGACGTCTCCCTCTGGATCAGCCAGGAACTTGACAGGGAGTTGGTGTGTGCAGGAGCAACAGAGTGCAGGACAAAGAGGGGGAACCCAGGAGAAAAACCCAGTGTCTGCTGGGGACAGGGGTTGCCCCCACCAGGTTATCCTCTGAACAAGCTTCAAACAGGAACAAAAAGGGTGGGAACAAAACAAACAAACAAAAAAAAGGATGATGAGAAAATTGCAGTTCTGGTGCTCGCATGAAGGTGACATTTGTTGCAGCATCTCTAACCATCAATTCAGGGCTCTAAACACATGGAAGTTTTAACTGCTGCCAGAGCCTGACTATTCTACCCACATTCATTTACTCCAGCACTTCTTTCCTCTTGTTTCCTTGTTTCAGGGTATTTTATCCTGATTTTTCCCTCCCTACACACACACACATTTCCTCCCCATACCTATATACTCCCCTCCCATTGGTTATGCTGTAAGTTAAGGCACCTTTAAGCCCTCACCACATGCAGTGTTGGTGCTACCTGGGAATCGATGGGACTTTTTTTTTTTGGCAGAGTTTTTCCCCATCTCAGCCTTGCTGCCATGGATGCACTGGCATCCCACCGATGGATGCGAGCACTGAGCTGTCAGCAGATGTGCTGGGTACGAACCTGAGTGGGTGTTTGCATCTCCTGTCCCATCTGCCTGGCCCCAAATACATGTGGTGCCTATGAAATCGGGTTCAACCTCATAGGCTGGCCTTGCAAAGCTTGCTCTTTCTAGCTTGGCCTCTTTGCCTCCTCTAAACTGCTGGCAGACAGGGCAGCGCCTCCGGAGCACGTGTGCTATAATAGGAATCTTCATCCCTGCTCTTATGGGCAGGGTGTGGGGACAGGAATGAAAATAATTAGCCCAAAGACTTGGGTGATGAAGGGCCCTCATCCTGACCTGCTTGGGAGGTAACTGGGAGCACAGGTCTCCCAGCGCTTCCCAGGTGAGGAAGGCTGCTTGCCTAGGGAGCTCTCGGCGAACCCCGAGCCAGTCAAACTGGCTCTCCTGTCTCCTCCCAGGCAACTCTGAGCACTGGGGCTCTGTCAGGAGAGGGGTTGCGATGGGTTACGCCTGTCCCAGGCTCAGGGAGGAGAAGACAGGCATGGGAAGGATTTGTGAGGTTCTGGCTGTTTGCAGGGCTAAGAAAATTCCCCCAAAAGCTAGGAAGCTGCCCCCTGCCTTGTGCAACGGGGTGTCTGTAGCCTCTGAGGTGGAGAAAGGATGGAGCGTAAGTGAGAGCCCGGCAGCTGTCCTGGGTTTGCACCAGGGGCTCTCCCTGCCCCAAAGCAGTGCTGCCTGGCCCTGCCTGCACCGTGTGTGGGGCCAGTGGCTCCCAGCTCTTCACAGGTGGCACAGGGTGGTGAGCCCCTTCCATGCGTGGGGCCAGCCTGGCTCCCTGCCCTCCCTGGGGATGGAGGAGGTGTCGGTGCCTGGGGAGAGGTTGCATGGCTTCTCCAAAGCTGCAGCCTAGTTTTGATGGAGCGGCTGCCCTCACCTGCCTCGTGCGCTCCTGTCACCGCTCACATTCCTGCCCTACGCTGGGCCTCCTCACTGAGCCCAGACCTGATTCACCCAGGCAGAATATCCCTGACTGGTTGGCTGGGCAGGTTCCCAGATCTTGGGCAAGGCTGGGGATGCTTCTTCAGTGGTGTGGTTGCAGTTGGAAAGGTTCCTTCCCCCCACCAGGAGCACCTGTCTCTGCAGCTGGATGAGGACCAAACACCCGTGGTCCTGAGCTTGTGCAAACCCTGGGCTGGAAGTAGTGGGGTTCAGCTCCACCTTGGGGGTGCCTGTGTCCCAGCAGAAGATGTGGAGGTGGTGTCTGTGACAGCACTGGGCACTATGTAAGAACCTCAGGTCAAAAGCCATTGGGTCAAGTACTAGAAGCCTTCAGCCCTCTTTTGAGGCAAAATGATCGTGTTTTGCTTTGTTCACCAGGATTTTTTTGGCTTGTGGAAAGGCTGATGGACACAGAGACAGAAATCAGCTTCCATCTCATTGAGACTGGTGTCTTCTTGCTGACAAGAGTGAGGAAGCCGTTGATGCTAGGATATGTTAGTGGCAAAGGCTGTTGAGCAGAGGGGCTTATGGAGGTAGTGTGGTCCTGTGGAGCAGAGTAACTCTGAGGAAGCTGTGGCTGGGGTGATGGGACACACATGTTTCTATAGGGGCAGCACCAGGGAGAGGTCTGGGGGAAGTCACAGTATCTGCAGCAGTGCTGGATGCTTTGCCAGTACAGGACCTACCAGTGGTCTGCCTCACTCATCTTGGGTTCCATGTCCTTTGGGTGGGATCAGTCTTTGCAGGGGGGCAACGAAACAGAGCAAGAGGCGGGAATTTACCCCAGGCCCCCGCAGGCCAGACTCCCTGTCCTGTCTTTGCCAGGCTAGTGAGGGATGCTGCGACCCCAGCAGCATGTTCTCCCCGTCAACGATTCCCAGTCCACTTCCATCACCGAAGAGGTGGGCAGGAGGCAGAGGACAGGGTGTCTGCAGGGCCCCAGCTCCCTGAATCACCTGCTCAGCCCTTTAGTTGCTGGGACTTGCCGCTGCCTTAGCTGTGTTTACCCTTCCCCGATCCCTCTTCTCTCTTTTCCCCGGGCCAAGACAAAGCCAGACAAGAAAGGGCAGATGCAGCTCCCCCTCCGCAAGTCACTGCAGGTGAGATGGGAGCTGCTTGGCACGCACACCTGAGCCACCTGGGCCCGCCTGCTGTCTCAACCACTCCGGGCAGGAGCAGAGCGGCAGCGGCGCTGGGCAGCTCGCCAGGGGATGCGTGGGAGCTGGGGCTGGGGGATGCTTCGGGGAGAGGGAACAGCCCCAGTGAGGAGCCTCTTCCTGCGGCTGCAAGCGAGGAGTCGAGCCACTCCCAGTCTGGGTCGGCGGCTCGCGGCCGCCTTTGGAAATGGAGCATGAGGCCTGTAGGGTTTTTGTCCCCCTTCCTCCTGCCTTACACCTCAAAGAAGGGAGATCCTGGAGAACCAGGTCTGTCTGGGATGGTGGGAGGGGGATAGGAGGCAGACCTGCCCATGCCACACAGTGAGCAAAAAGCCTTTCACATCACTGGGACTGGCCAAGAAGCACCAGGTCTGCTCCTGGCCCAGCATCTCCAATGGCTCCAGTCTCCTCGGCTGAGCCAGACCCAGACTGGTCACCAGCAGAGGTGTGTCCTGGCTGGATGTTGAAACTGGCCTCCCCAGAGGGCACCACGTTCCCTGAACACGACGACTGCACTTGCAACCCTGTCCGTGAGCTTTCCTTGGGCCAGGGTGGGCGGCAGTGGGAGGAACAGCTCCCAGCTCCTTACTGGTCTGCAGGAAAGCTGCCTGGAAAGGAGCCTGGCTTTCTGAGCGAGCAAAACTCTGCCTGAAAATAAGACTTTCCCCTCCGATCTATTTTCCTTGCCATGAAGGAGCCACAGTGATTTCTACTGAAAGAAACAAAGCCTACTTTTAGTTCCATGTTCTGAGAAACCTTTGCAATACCACTGAGAAAGTCTCTGGGTTGGTTTTGAGCCCAGCCAAAGGGCAAAAGCTCTTGGCTGATTTATAGTTTGAACCTCTCCCACCCTAGAACCTCTCTCATCTGCCCAGAGCTCCAAACCCCTGAAGTGCTCAGCTCCAAGGAAGGGAATATTTTGCATGTGGGCTAATTTGGGTTAAATTCAAGGCTGTTTTGATTTGCTTCAGGCAAGTGTCATTGGGCTCCTTTTGGTGTCACTTTGCTGTTAACGAGTAGATTCCTGGAGAAACAGTAGGAAGCTGAACATGTACGTACATCTCCGGAGCGCTCGAGTATTTCCAAGTGATGCAACTTCAGATTCCTTCCCCACTTCCCCCCTCCCCCTTCCCCTTCGCTTCAAACCCCTTTTTTGGCCTCAAAGATCAGCTTAGGGGGTTGTGGGTTTTGGTATTTTTTTGTTGTTGTTGCTGTTTTAGACTACTTGAGGCAGAGCCTTGCCTGGTGGGAGGAGGTGGGCAACCCTGGAGCGAGCGCTGGAGGGGGAGACACTGGCCCTTTGGGGAGCCCTCGTAGGTCTGTCTGTGACTCTGGGATCAACTGTGTAATTGTCCCACAGTCAGGACCCATCAGCAGGTGAGAAATAACACCAGAGATTTGCATGCTTGCTGAAACTCATGGATCAGGCTGTGGAATGTGCTGTTTCATGTGTGAAACCAGTTGCCTTTCCCCCAGTCGGTGTGTTAAAACAACTGTTTAAGTCCCCCCTGCTTGGATGCTCTGGGAAACTGGGATGCTTGCTGGGAGATCCCGGCTTTCTACCTGGCCATGGCTTCAAATTGCATGTGTCAGAGTGACACAGCAACATGGCCCTTTGTCTGGCCAGTGTGCAGATGCTCTGGTGTAGGGTTGTGTTTGGTGAGGCTGTTCTCCCCAAAACCTGCACTGTCACCCAATGTGTGCCCATAAACCAGCCCAGAGAGGGGATGTTGTTTAGGTTTCAGTCATTCTCCAGCCCTGTAACCAGCTGGCAGGAGTGTCAGATGGGTCTTGTCCCTCTAGATGATGTTTGATATCACTGTAATTAATCTGATTCCTTGAGGTCACAGTTCGAACGCAACCTGATTGTCTTGGGCAGGCAACACCCTTCTGGATCATCACTGCTGATCATCCTGCTGTGTGAAACCTGGGAAGCAGCTGAGCATGGCGGGGGGGTCTGGACCCCACACTCTCCCCCCAGTGCTGAGGACTCCGAGTGAGTGGTTGGGGGCTACAGCAGTGCTGTGGTTTCATGTAGGGACTTGCCTCTCTGCTGTCCACCTCCCTGCACAGCTCAGTCTTCTCAGGAAGGAAAAACAAGGTAAAGGCTTGTTTGCTGCTGGGAAAAGAGGTGAGGAGAAGGGGTGTCCCTGCTGTGGGACTGGGATGGTGAGCTCAGAGAGGGGAAGGAGATGTTTTCCTGTCCTCAAAAAACTTAAAAGGAAAAAAAAAAATAAACCTGCCCTCCTGCTGCAGAGGACAAACCCTTCTGAAATCACCTCCCAGAAGTTTCCAGTGTGGCTCAGGCTTTCTAAGCCATCTTCTGGAATAACCAGTGATGGCATCTCTAGCCCTTGTGTGGGCTGTGGGGACCCACGGTTCACTCCCTTGATGCTCCATGTGAGACTGGCGTGGTTTTCTTGTCCCCAGAGCCCCATCCTCCACCAGACAGCCCTCGGTGGCTGTTCCCTGGGAGTCCAGCCAGTCCCCACCCAAAGCTCTCGTCTTCATCGAGCTGAAATGAGGTGGCTGAGGTCACATTGGACCCACCACCTCTGACCCTTGCAAAGAGGTGCACGTGGTGGAAGAGATGGGGAACTCCAGTGTCTTGGTTCTCTATTTCCCCTGCTTGGAGACAGCTGGGCTCTTGTTTCCTGCACGTCTGCAGCTCACAGCGCGGGCAACACCCCGTGCTGCGACCCTCCACGCTGATTCTGTACAGGGGTGTGGGTGCAGGGCCCCAGCCTCACCATTCCCCCTGCTGCCACGTTCCTAAAGCCCCTGAGGGGAAGGAGGCTTGGGTGTTTTCAGGGAACAAGAATCTCCCGGTGCTGAGGCTGGGATGTGAAACAAGGGGAGCGTTTTTGTTTCGTGGCTGCGTACATGGCAGCGTGGCGAAAGGCAGAGGCACATTTCAAGGCACGGTCGTTTAACTACACTGGGAACGGCTGATTCCTGGCATGCTTATTTCACAGATTTTAGTTGCACATTTCCTGGGCAACAAGCTTTGCAAATGCAGCTCTGCAGGTAGGCTTTTTTTTTTGGGGGTGGGGGGGAGGCTGAAGGAGGGAGGCAGGTGCAGCTGCTGGGGAACGCTTTGCGAGCGGAGGAAGGTTGAAAGCTGCTTTCCCCTGCGCCTCGTGGGTTTGGGGGTTTGTTTCATCCCCCCCCCCCCCCCACTTCAAATCAAGAGTCAGAAAACATCTGAGACCAACACCAAGATGGAGTGGGAGGGAAGGGAGATTTTTAAAGTCCTGGTCAAGTTAATGGGAGTAGTTTTCCGTTATGGATTATGGATTTGCTCTCCTGGCTTGGCTCCAGTTTGTTGTGAGGAGCCTGGTTTGGCTCCCGCTGTCTTCAGCAGAAGCAGAGCTGGACCAAAGCGACCCTTGGGGCAAGGCGGGCTCAGGATTCAGCTTTATCTCTTAATGGGCCTGTTGGGTTGTCTGTTAGTGGGTCAAATTTTGGAGCTCTGACTCAACGTGAACTTTCAGTGGCTTTTACACCTGGAGATTTAAATATCTGTCTGCAGGGGAGGTGATCACCAAACAGCATCCCTAGCTGCAACTCCTTAAAGACGTTACCCCCCACTCTTTACCCCCTCCAGCTGTTATTTCCTTCCTGCTGCTTCCTACCAGCTCCACGGTGAGTCAGAAGAACAGGACATGAACGCTCCCACAGAGCACAGAGTCTGAGAGCGGCTTTCTTCAGCTGCCAGGGGGAAAGGGGCTTTAGGCAAAGCTGCCAGCCTTTGCCCAGGAGCCGTGGAGCAGAGCAGGAGAGCTGTTCCACCAAGGGCACGCGGGAGCCTCCGGCACAAGGGAGCAGATGTATGAGCTGCCGGGGGTGGAAATGGTGGTGATAACATCTGGACCCACCCGAGGAGAACACATCTCCCCGTGCTGTAAGTGCAGGGTTGGGACCTTGCTGTTGCTGAGCCGCCTCTGCTCCGAGTTCACCAAGAGTTCAGGGTGCTCTTGGCATCAGGAGCAGGGTCCTGCAAGCCTTGGGTTGGATAGGAGCTGTGCCCGAGGGAGCGCGCTGGGACTGCTGCCTGCCAGGCTGGGAGAGTCCCTTTGGGTGGCTCCTGCCGAGTTTGCAGATAGAACCTCTTCCACTGTCCACTGGAACCAGCTGTTGAGCTGCAAAGCTTTTCCTGGGATGGAGGGGGTGGCTAAAAAACCCCCCACAGACGGCCTTTAAAAAAGAGCTTCTGTAAGAGCCAGTGAGCCCCAGGGGAGCCAGAGCCTCCCCACACCTCCCTTTGCTGGCTGGCTGGGGGGCTGCGAGCAAAGCACCCCATCGCTCCACGCAGGGCTCTGGAGTGGAGGCACCGCATCACCGCCTTGCCCCAACGGCATCGCTGCTCCGCCAGCTCCTTCTTCCCTCCCTTTCATCGCTCCCCCTCCTCCCGTGGCCCCCCACATCCTCCCCCAGCCTCAATCCAGCTTGAAAATCTCAAGGCAAATCCTACTAAATAGGGAGATTTCGCCCGGCTGCTTTCCCTGCCCTCCCCGGGCTCTCGCTCCCTTCGCCGTTTCTGGCCCTGCTGGGTTTTGTGTTTCAGTTGTTATAAATAAAGCTCCAGGCACTGATTTGGGTATACAATGACACCTTGTGTTATTAGACAGCACAGGACAGACTTTGCAAGGGGAGCCTGCTCGCCTGCCCTCCCTCTCCTCTCGCTGGCTGCGGGCAGCACCGTGTGCGGCTCCGGGGTGGCTGGCAGCAGGTGCTTCTTCCTCCCTGCTGCTGCCTAAAATCACAGCCCCCAGGAGAAAATAAAACAAGGAATGGAAGATTCCCGGCCCCTGCTTTGAACTGGGGTGGGTTTGAAAATAGGCTTGGGGCAGGGGGGAAGTTTGGGACTTGAAGAAGGGAGCATGGCAGAGAGTGATGGGGGAAAGTCTGGGGTTTTGTGGATTTGCACCCAAAAATATGGGTGGGAAGTGTTTGTAGGGGTGAAGCTGGGGACAGTCGTGTCCCCTGTCACCTCAGCACTGCTGAGGGGTGACCTGAGCTTGCCCCAAATCACCCATCGCTGAGGATCCAGGCAGGATTTCACCCTGCAGCCATGGTGCCCAGCCACTGTGCACCTGGCAGAGGTGGGGTCTGAGCATCCTTCCTCCTCGGGCTCATCCCATCGCTGTGTCTCAGCCTGACCCCTGGGAAGGGCTTTGTCTGGCAAAGGCCACCTCGTGCCAGCCACCTTCTTGTCTCTTCATTCTCCTGGGGACTAGCGCTAGCTGGAGTGGGGGAAACTGAGGCAGATGTTGAGCTCAATGTGCCCGTTTTTGGCTACTCCCTCGGTATTTCCTCCCTTGTTTTGGTAGCAGTGGCGTGTGGCAGGGCAACATCTGCTGAGGAAAGAGGGGAATGTAGCAAATAAATGGGGTGACAGCTTGCAGGAGGCGAGGGCAGCTGGTGTTTGGGCTGTGGGCTCAGCCTTGCCCAGCCAAAGCTCAAGTGCTGCTCTGGTTTCTGGGATAAATCCCTATATTTTTCTTCCCTAGACTGTGTTGGAAAGGCAAATGCTGTGAATTTCTTCTTGGGACACCCAGCAGTGATGTCCCCCAGCTCCAAAACGCAGTCACCAAAGTTGACCTCACCCAGCCCCATTGTGCTAGCAACACCTTTGCACTGGGAGGGAGCTGAGATCTGGGCACAGCACCCAGGGGCACCCCTGGGCTCTGGTTCCCTGAGGAGAGGTCTCTGGGTGCAGAGGTTGTGGAGTCTTTAAGGCAGAGATTTAAAGGCAGGTAAGTCCAGCCTGCAGAGTTAGGGAGCTGGCCTCTTAGCCAGATTATTTTAATGACTTTTCAAAGCAGGAGTGGGTTTGGTCGCTCTGCTACCTGCTTCTGATCCCTGAGCCACGTTTAGGAAGTCAGTGAAAATAGCAAAGATGGGGAATTCCCTCTTGGAAACCACTCCTGTGCTGTTTGGTGTGGTTTGGGTTTGTTTTTCATTTCCCCTCTTTCCTGTGAGGTTTTCTTTTGGGGTGTGAGGGAGAGGCACCCCAAAACCTCTTCCTTGACAGCTGGCAAGCACAAAGCACCGCTCAGCCAGCATGATGGCTGCAGAAGCAGGTGGGGATTGTTGTTTGCAAACTGCCTGTCTGAATTCCTCCCAAGCAAGAACGTGCCACACTGTTGGTGCCAGGATAACCACCTCTGTCCCCTCGCCCATCCTCCCCACCTCATGGAAAAGGAGGAAAACCCCATTCAGCACATGGGGTTTGGGGGTTTGTAGCTTGTGTTCCCTCTGTTTGTGGACATGCAGGCTTAAGGAGAAGGTACTTAATGCCCTCTTTTTGGCAGTTTGTGATGCCTGTGTTAGATTTTAAGGTAAATAACACAAACTATCCAGTAAAATTCCAACGCCACGTGTTAATAAAGTAATGGAGATACTTAACATATGCAGTAAAGCTGCTGTTCCAGAGCCCTAGGCCTGCTTTAGTAGCTGTAACAGGAGTGAATAAGATCTTTTTCTGCTTTTATTTATACACATATAATATCAAATATTACTGAGTTTTTGCTTGTTAATGCTAGCCAAAGGGGTTAAGAGAAATAAAAAGGGATTTTGCAAACATATCAGGGGAGAAAGAGCAAAAGTAGGCCCATTAATAAATGAGGGAGCTGGATTCAGCAATGATATTGAAGTGACTAAGTTACTGAGCTGCTTTTAAAATCAGTCTCTGGTAAAATCAGTGGAGACAATTAGGAGACCTTGTCAGATACAATCATGGGCTCCCAAATAGAAAAGCAGCCCATGAGGGAATAGAGAGGCCAAGAGGAATAGAGGAATGATGCCAGAGGCTGGTGAAGTCGGAGGGGGCTTTCCTGTTGAGCCCATGTATCCGGCACTGGGATGTTGCACTGGCAGGTCAGAGATGTCCCCACTGCAGGGCCAGACCTGCATCTCACCTGGGACATAGGAGAAATGTGAGTTGGGGTGGGAAATTCTGGGGTAAGGGGGAATGGAGGGAGAAAAATATGCTGAGTGGGGCAATTTCCCCCTGGCCATGAGATAGTGGTGTCTAGTGAAGGAATGGAGCTGGCACTGGCAGAGAGGTGGAGTTTAGAGGCTCCCAGAATGTGCCTGAAGCTAAACATTTGTTCCTGTGATGTCTGAGCTGGTGCTATGGGGTGGCAGGGCCGTGGGAAGGAGCATGGTGTGGCATGCAGGAGGGCTTGTCCTGGGTCTGAGCAGCCCAAGGGAGCTCCATGGACACCGTGCTCCATGGCCAGTTCTACCCAGTGCCTCTGGATGTCTTGCTGGAGAGGGATGCAGCTGTGGGTCAAAACGCTGTGGTGAGGTGCTGTAAAGGAAAGATGTAGGTGAGCTGATGTACACCGAGTGATGGGGAGCACCCAGCACCCATCCCAGGGTCTGACTGCAGCCCCAGCTTCATTTAGCAGATCGCATCCTCCCCTGTGGGGTTTTGCTCAGTATGGTCTGTGTCGCTGTTGCCCCTCAACAGGAGGATGTTCATAAGTTCATAGGCTGAGTGAGCTGGGCTGGTTCAACCTGGAGAAGAGAAGGCTGTGGGGGGACCTTCCAGTCCCTGAAGGGACCAGAGGAACAGGAGGAGAATCAGCTTGTTCAAAGGGTAGAGCCTGGCAGGACAAGGGGGATGGAGTGAAGCTGGAGGAGGGAAAGGGGAGAGGAGATCTTAGGGGGAAGTTCTTTCCAGAGAGAGTGGTGAGGGGCTGGAACAGGCTGCCCAGAGAGGGGGTGGGTGCCCCGTCCCTGGGGGTGTTCAAGGCCAGGTTGGCTGGGGCCCTGGGCAACCTTGTGTAGCTCCAGGCCTGGAGGTTGGTGGCCCTGCCTGTGGCAGGGAGGTTGGAGCTCTGTGATCCTTGGGGTCCCTTCCAACCCATGCCATTCTGTGATTCTGTGATAAGCTGTAGAAAGACAGAGAAACCAAAAAATAGGGAAAAATAAATCCCTATTTCTTTTAGGGGATGGGAAAGAAATCCAGAGGAAACCTGGGAAGGTCAGCTGTATGAAAGCAGAAACGACCATGCCACCTGAAAAATGGCAGGTGGATGTAACCACAACAGGGATCCAGGGATGTAATCACAACAGGGAAAGAACTTCTTGTAGAAGAACTGAAAGACTTGGAATAGATGTTGCCATGGGACTGGGGCATGCAATGTAAGCACCGGTCTGAATGGCGTTGGTGAGGACCCAGCTCTGAAGCTGCCTATGGTCACAGAAAGGCTGAAACCTTCCGTGCAGCATGTCTTGTGTAAGCACTAGATCTGCCTTTTTAATGTTTTTTTGGGCAACAGATGCTGAGGCCACGTGTCAGACAGCCCTGGAGATGCTCCCCTGGTTCTTCCTCTTTTGCCTGTGTGTACAGTGCTGTTTGCCAGTGCCCCAGCCTGGGCGCTGCAGTGACATTCTAGTGGAAACCCTCTGGGAAGGGATCTGCAGGAAAGCACAGCCATGGCATGGAGCCTGAGGGATAAGCATGGGAGGAGAGGTTAAAAGAGTTAAGGCCCTGGATTCTGCTGGTTGCTTTGCAAGGGTGTCCAGGATGTGAGAGAACAACTGCAGCCCTGGGTGCAGTCCTCAGTCAAAGGATGTGTGGCATAGACTGTCCTGGTTCTCTATAAAGGAGTGTAAACACAAGGAAAGAGGCTTGGGGGGTACCCAGCCTTTAAAACTTCAAGCTAAAGGTGGGAACAGTGATGAGTTAACTGCACAAAGGAGAATGGAGGCTGAATAGTGGTTAAAACTAAAAGGAGCAACCACCAAATGAACCATCAGAAGACAGCGACTCTCAAAGGCAAGGCTGGGGGTGCCAGGTTTGGATCCTTTAAACCACGATTCCGTGGAGCTCTCAGGTGTAAAGGTGTTTTGCAGGAACAGTGGTGAAGGGGTAGGTTGGCACCAGTCTTCTCTCATTGCTTGCCTTAAATTCCTTCAGCTAAACTTGTTGGCACGGGAGGAGTTGGTTCTCACAGAGCTCAGCCAGGGCTTGTGTTGTGCAGAGGGTGGGAAAACTCTCTTGGAGTTCCCCAGCTCCTCCTTGGTGGGAAGCAGGTTGGTTGGTTGGTTGGTTTTGGTGCAGAAAGATGGGGTTTAGGGATCTGAGCTCGATCCCTAGCTTGTGGGCTGTTAAGTAAATAGTGTAATCTCTGTCCCTTGTCTCTCCCAGCTCTGTAACAGGGATAATTACCTTCCCCTCAGCACTCTCCACTCTCATCCCACGCTGTCATCCAGTGACCACTCCAGTCGCTGGGATGGCTCCTGCTCCTCAAATATTTGCCTTCAGGTTGGGAGCTATGGGAGTGGAAAACAGGGACAGCAGAGCCCAGATCTCTGTAAATCTTTGTTCCCACTAACTGCCTGATCCCACCTGTTGCAAGCATTTGAAGGCAGCTGGATAAGCTGCTCCTGAGTATTGTGGGGTTCATTTGTTACAAAACTTCAAGGAGGGGAATCACTGGTGAGGTTCAAGCAGATGCCACCAGGAGTGATAATCTCTTGATTATTATTTTTTTAAAGCCATTGTGACCAGGAGGCTCCTTAGAGTTATAACAAGACAAGCAGTCCTTTCTCTGCAGGTATGAGATGTAATTGTGACTTTCCAGGTGGCTGGGGTGGAGCCAGGGTAGCTGAGGCAGGGGTGAGCACTAGACAAGTGTCTGTAGCGTTGAGATGATGCATCAGTCCCAGCTCTGCCAGCCTTACTCAGGGTCTCATAGAGGCTGCAACTGCTGTTCAACCCTTCCCACTGCATCACCCCATCCCTGCTTCTCTTTCTTCTTTCTCTTCAGCAATTTAAGGAAGGGTTAGATGAGATCTTAGGGGGAAGTTCTTTCCAGGGAGAGCAGTGAGGGGCTGGAACAGGCTGCCCAGAGAGGGGGTGGGTGCCCCATCCCTGGGGGTGTTCAAGGCCAGGTTGGCTGGGGCCCTGGGCAACGTTGTGTAGCTCCAGGCCTGGAGGTTGGTGTCCCTGCCTGTGGCAGGGGGTTGGAGCTCTGTGACCCTTGGGGTCCCTTCCAACCCAGACCAGTCTGTGAATCTATGATTCTATGATTTAATGCATTTTATTGTGTGGCTTCCCTGCAACCAGTTTTCCTTTCTCTGCTCAAACACTTTCCCCCTCCCTTTATTCTCTGAGCTGTACCAGAGCTGGTGTTGGCCAGGGTGAGTTTGGCCTCGGTGCCACAGTGCTGCCAGCCAGCCCTCTCCCTGTGTGTCACTTCTGAGGCTCAGGGTATTTTTTCCCCATGACATGACTGAAGTTTGTGTGAATCTGTTTTGGTTTAAATCTAAAGTATGCATTTGGGGGGTGGGGGTGGGAGAAGCATGCAGACCTCACCCCTCACAGCCCAACCCATCCCCAATCCAGACTCCTTCCAAAAGGAAAGGCAGAGAACAACCCGCTCCCTGTTTCTTCCAAGCCTCATGACTTACAGCCAGCCTTTGGGACTATTCCTTGGTGGTGGACTGCCTGATGGATCTCAGCTTCTGGAGGATACAGATTTCTGGTGGTTTGGGTTCCTTGCCTCCTCCCCAAAGTCACCAGAACAGCTCCTGGAGGAGGACAGCCTGTTGGCCTCAGTGGCACCACACACCCTTAGTCTCATGTGAGCCCATTTTAGGGGTTGGAAGCACCAACCAAGCTTTCCCTCTGCGGCTGACCTGCCTCTGCTGCCTGCCCTCCTGGCGTTGTCTCCTCTTTTTGGGGTGGCCCTGTGTGGCTAACTGGGGAAGCCACCCACCTCAGCAAGATAACAAACCCTGGGACTCACAGAGCCACTAGCACACGGCTGAATTTTGCCAGATTTGGCCCCTTTTCTCTAGCCTGGAACCTGGCAGGATGTGTGCGACCATGAGATGTCCCCAAGAAAAAACACCCACCTCCCACCAAAGGGGTGTGTAGCTCCTTCCCTGGCTTGAGTTTCCCATTTAAACACCACTCCCTGCCAGAAGAGACGAATCCCTTGCATCACCCCAAAGGTCCCAGCTGCCCCATTTCACCCCGGGTGGGTACCCAATACAGAACCACCCACCAGAAACCCACCCTGCGCCGCTCCCCGTCGCAGCCCGACGGAGCCGGGAGCTGGCTGGTGAGCCAGGGGGAAAAAAGAAGCTGCAGCAAAAGATGGAACAAACAGAATTTTTTTTTGCATCTAGAGGGGGAAGCACAGAGCTAAAAATAAAACGGGAAGATCAGTATCTGTCAGGCTGACGGCGGATTGGCTCTTTGGAAATGCATGTAATTACCAGGCTGTAGGTAGACATTTGCATGGAGCGAATAGCAAGCTACTGAGACAAGGTTATGCTTTAACCTTTAAGTCCTGAATCTGCTGGAAAAACTAAGACAGGACTGCAGGAAATTAACTTAAATTAATAGAGTTGCTGTGACTGTGCCACATGTTACTTCAGTGTGTGTCACTTCACGGTACACCGTGTCTTGCTGCCTCCGTGCCCCTGGCTCCTTGGAGGAGTGAGATGCTTTGGAAGCAAGTTTGGCATGCGTGGATCTCCTCTCTCCCTCCCTCAGTTGGGGATTTGGTTTGACTTGGGGAGAGGAGCTGTGGCTTTTTTGTGGTCCGTGCGCCTCCTTTTGTAGCATCCTTGGAGCTGGTGGGTTCCAAAGGGCTTGAAGGAAATTTGGGCACAGGGGTCTTTGTCCTAGGGGAAGCTGCAGGGGCTGGGTGCTGGGTGCAGGTGAAATCCAGATGTGCTGCTTCACAGCTCTGGGCCTGGGAGGGGATGTGTTTAGGGGATCACAGATGTTCTGTTGAGTGTCTGGAGCCTGAGCTCTGTGTGCAGAGCTCTGCAGGCACTATTCAGTGCTGAAATTGTATGGAGGAGAGCAAAGATGGTGCCTCAGTGTGGGTGTGCAGCACCTAACTCTGCCAGTGCAGAACTGGTCTAGTGAAAAACGCAGAGAGGAACCAAAACCATGCCTGGATGCTCCCACTCTGGGCTCCCATCAGTGCTCTGATGCCTCTATGCTACCTTCCTACCCCCAGGAGACCTTGCTCTTGTTGCTGCCCATCTTCCTTGGGGCAGGGGTCATAAGCAGTCTGGGGATGTCTGGTGATGGGAGGAGAAGGACTTCCCACCAGGATGGGAGATGGAGATGCCATGGGCATGTTTCTGGTTCCCAGCTGGCACAACCTCTAGAGCTGCTGCTGCTGTGAGGTGCAGGTATGAGCAGCTGGGTCAAGCTGAGGATGGAGAGGAAGGAGTTGGAAAACATGAGGCTTTGAAGCCTGTGGTGACACCTTGCAGTCTGTTGTCACTGTGCTGCCTTGAACTGTGGGTGTGGTTTGGAGAATCCAAATTTTTCCAGCCTCTTTACTGGCTGTGATGACCAGGCAACACTTGTTTCCAAAACTGCTGCCGCCTTCCCTCCAGCTTGGGGACAATTCTGTCCATCATTATCGATGCTGTTGCTTGGCTCAGGCTGACCGTGCTCTGTGTGTGTGTGCAGCGGAAGCTGAAAGTAGCAGCCGTGTGGTGGGACCAGCTGGTGCAGGGCACAGCAGCTCACCTCCCCAAAGGGCTAGGCCACCGGGAGCTCAAGCTGCTCCGCTGGCTTCCCATCAGCTCCCCAGTCCAGTGTAAGGCTCTGGCCCTAATCTTCAAAGCCACTAATGGGGGATGTGCCAATGGCATCAAAGGCTGAATTTTGTTCTGTGAGCAGCACAAGCTGGTCCTCTGAGACGGTCCAGAGCATGAAGGCTGGATGAAACCTAAGAGAGCAAGCTCAGCTGGCTGGGATGTGGCAAGGGGTGGCTGGTGGTCAGGGCTCTTTGGCCTGGATTCAGGGATGTTGGTTTCAGTTCTCTGCTCTGGGCTATGTTGGACCCAGGTTCAGGTGCTTGAACACCATGAAATCCTCCAACCTGGTGCTTTGAGGGGTTGATGCTGAAGGAAGCTGGAGCTTTGTCTCTCTGCCTCTAGTGACCCATCTGTGAAACACAGATAAGTGCTGCCTCGCTTCTTGGGGCGGTCAGAGGACGAGCACATCACAGACTGTGAGACCTGTGGATTTGGTGACAGCCTAGCATGTAGTTTAGGCACGGGGGAGCAGTCTTCTGGGTAAGGCTGGGCAAATCGGAGCGGTGCTCATCGTTAGGGAACAACCCATCCTCTTCTGTGTGCTCTTTTACCAAATCCCTCCTGCCAGGCATCAAACCCAGCAGGTATCTGGTCCCAAAGGCAGCGCTGCTGGAGACTCAGCAAGGGGGTGTTGTACCACTGGATGAGGAAGGAGCTCGCATGCTCCAGTGGTGACCTGGGTGGGATAAAGCCCCCACAGTCTTTCTACCTGGTCAGGTGGGGGATCAAACTGTTGGTATGAAGGTGAGAGGCTTGGCTCTCTGTGGCTTGTGCCCTTCATGCCTCCATCTGCTGAAGAGTTAAAACAGATGTATGTCTCCTCAAGGAATGTTCTGCTTTATGATTTCTGTGTAAAAGGGACGTGAGGTTCAGCTCTGCCATCGTGCTCTGTTCTTAACTCCAGTTGAGTCACCTGCCTACCTGGACCCGTCTTGGAGGAGTGGGGACTGAGGCAGCTTCACACACTGATGACACTGTTGTCTTGTGGTTGTCCTGGAGTCAGATCTTGGAAAACCTTCCCTGCCCAAGAGCACCCCGAGCACCGAGCTCTTTGGAAATCTTGCTTTGATGGTTTCTTCCCCACCTTTTTTTGGAAATCCCCCTTTTAGATGCCTTCCTCTTTGAGCTCATTGCTTTTTCCTTCAGCCAGTGGTGGTTTTAACTCAGGGTGCAGCCTAGGAAAGGAAACTGGAACACCCTGTCTTACCTACAGGCTTCTTCTGCATGTGGTGTAGACAGACCTTGAAGAGAGCCAGTTGTGCCTGGTTGTTTTTCCAGCTCTGTGAGTTGAGTTGATAAAAGCTATGGCCTCTCCCTGCAAACTCCACACTCTTTTGGGGTTTTTCTTTAGGATATTGGTTCCTCATCAGTAAGCAGGAAGACAGAGCCCATCCCTCCTTATGGCAGCGCAAGGCAGAGTTTAAGGTGGACAGATGTTTTGAAGGAGAAGGGATGTCTGACAAGGATTTTGGAGAGGGAGATGCTGGCAGCAGGAATGGCCACTGGGTTTCCAGCGTGCCACTGTGGAGCATGCATGAGGAAAGGTTTGTCACTGTCACTTGGCCCTTGGTCCTAACAGGCTGCTTGTTCCCACAGGCTTCACCGTGACTTTGTCACCTCCTTTCAGGGTTCCTGCTTTTGTCAGGGATCCTGCTTGTGTAATCCCACAGGATTGAACTGTCCCCAGAGCCCCAGCCACCAGATAGTGCCCCAGGGCTCGGGGGGGGACGGGACAGTGCGGGTGGCTCCTGCTCTGCCCCCTCCATGGCTGCTCACACAGGGAGGGCTGAACGGTTCTCAGAGCAGCTCTGGAAATGCTGCCATTCACAGGTTGAAGCACCTTCCAGTTGACTTTCAAATATCACGCTGTCAACTTGCTGTGGGCCACCCCGATAGCCTGTGTCTACCCCAACTAACTTTAACTAGCCTTGGCAGCAGGGTGTGAAGGACTGGCTGCATTGGTGAAGACCAGGTCTGCCAAACTCCGTCCCTCTTGGTGAGGGCATGCTTAACCAACATGTTGAGGATATTCCCTTTGTGGTTGCCCATCTCCAGCAACCTCCACTGAGAAACCCAAGCAAAGTGCCATACCCTCAACTTTGTCTTTAAATAACCCGTGTGGTTTTATCCTGAGTCCTCACTGTCCTGTGCACCTGTACATGGCACTGGGGAGGCTGCACCTCGAGTGCTGTGTCCAGTTCTGGGCTCCTCAGCATCAGAAGGACATGGAGATCCTGGAGCGAGTCCAGAGAAGGGCAACCAGGCTGGGGAAGGGGCTGGAGGGCAAATCCTCTAAGGAGCAGCTGAGGGAGCTGGGGGTGTTGAGCCTGGAGAAGAGGAGGCTGAGGGGAGACCTCCTCCCCACCTCCACTGCCCTGCCAGGAGGGTGCAGGGAGGTGGGCGCTGGTCTCTTCAGCCAGGGGACAGGAGATGGGACAAGGGGCAATGGGCTCAAGCTGCACCAGGGCAGGGTCAGAGCAGATGTGAGGGGAAAGTTCTTCCCTGGCAGAGTTGTGGGGCTGTGGAACTGCCCAGGGAGGGGATTGATAACATGGTAATGTGTTTAAAAGGTGGGTAGATGAGGTACTCAGGGATGTGGTTTAGCATAGGACAGGAACAGTTGGACCTGATGATCTTAAAGGTCTTTTCCAACCTTGTGACTCTGTGATTGATTCTCTGTTCTCCGCTTCTCGCCTGGGCTCTGCATTTCCACACCATGCCCTGCCCACGGCCTTACTGCAGAGGCACCGCGCTGTGCTTCAGATGTACCCACTGTTAGATCCAGCTCGTTACTGGGATCAATCCCCACTGCTCTAAACCCAGGCCTGGGAAAGCCAGGAGTGCTGTGACACCGCCTTTGGCTTGGCCTGGAGCACGGAGCGCTAGGCCCGCTCTGGCGTTTGGGGTGTCCTTGTCGCTTCTGACGCAGCACAACGTTCTTGTTTCTGTGGAAATGAACCAAAAGAATGAGGGGAAGTGCTTCCAGACTCATTTCTAACGAAGATCCTGACGTGTGGACAGATCCTTTGTCTAGATACGAATGTATTTATGCCGGTGGCACCTTGCCACTCATACAGCCCCGTACAGGTTTTGTAACGTGATAGCAGCGCGTCCAAGTAAACCTGGAGTACAAAAGACTGAGAGACCAGGGTTTGGCCTTTCCTTCCCCTGTTCTTCATGCGGTTGCACTGGCTGATACCAGCTGGGGAGAGGTTGCTTTTGGTATTCTTTTGAGGGTTTTTGTCTTGAAGAGGAACAGTAGGCTCCAATATTCAGTGTTGGTTTCACACCCATGGGACCGTTGCGTGAGGGGTGCCGGGCACGATGGAACCCTGAGCTTCACCACAGTCAAGATGCTGGGAAGAGGATGAAACTCCCAGCTTTCCTCTTTTGTCACAAATAGTTATCTGAAGGAATTTGTACTATTTTTACTGTTTGTTTTTGTTTCTCCCCTCCCCTTTTAACTATGCACCTTCGTGTTTTCGGCAGGCCCTGTCACTGGGGTATCTCCATTTGGACTTTGAAACAGAAGACTCAGCTTCCTGGTTGTTTAGAATAGTTTTTAAGTTATTTTTGCTCTCCAGCCCCATTTTCTATCATCATGCTGCAATTACTGGAGTGCCGGCTCTGCAGGGGAACACTTGCTTCTTTTAAACAAATGGTTTCCTTTGGAATTAAAGGGGAAAAAGTAGTTTATGGAAACATTTCTCTGGGCCTTTGATTATTAATTTATTATGAAGGCTCTAATTCTATCTTACAAAAAGAACCAACCCCTGAAATCTTCATTTTAGAAGACCAAAATTTGGAGGCAACTTTTGAACCCCCGGTAGTTTCTTTAACATGGACTTTGGTGTCTCTTTCTGTTTAAATGGCTGATCCGCCTTGTGCTGCTTCGTTATGTGGTTAGTCCTGTTGGGCCTGATCTGATCGGTCTGGTGCTGGAGCAAAGGGAGCAGAGCTGAATGTTGGTGTGGGAGATCTGATCTCAGGAGGGAGGGAGGGCAGCGTGGCCCTGGGGCAATGGGGCTGGCTGACACCCCTTGCCCCTTGAGCTGCTGCCAAAGCCACAGGCTCAGCCCCTGGGTTTCAGGGATCCTACCTGCGCTGGGAAGGGCTCTGTCTTGTTTTCTCCACTTAATAATAAGAAAGTAATTTTTTAAGAAAAAAAGGGGGGGGAAATGTTTGCTGACATGTTGGATCCATAAATGTGATTTTTAAGCTGTTGGAGCTGTGTTTGGAGACTGCTCTGGCCAAGCTGGCTTCCAACAGGGGTCTCGCATCCCTGCCCAAGGCATTTTTTGTCCATTCACCTGGGTTGAAGTAACGCCTGGTTGCTAGTTTTTCAGCAGTAAGGTGTGCTGGTACCTGCTTTGGAGGTGACATGCCACCTCCTCCTGCCCTGGTTCCTGGGGATGGATGTGCTGGTTCTGCCTTGCTGGGAGAGCAGAGCCCAAGTGTCTGCTGAGAAAGGGGACAGGGAGGGCTGGCACAGCCAGGCTTTCCCTGGGCCCCTGTGGGTGTGGAACAGCTCTTGATAGGTACAGGTGCCTATATGCAAATTCCTGCCTTTGAGCTGCAGAGGGATTGACCCCCGCAGCAGAAGACCCTCCCCACAAAGGATTTCTCCTCTGCCAATGTGATGGGAAACCCTCCTCACCACCAGGATTTTTAGTGTCACGAATGGGAGAGGCTCAAAGCGCCCGCTCCCTGGGGCGCAGAATAAACCTTGCCAGGCTGTGGCTGTCCCTGGGTCCCCAACGGGACCCTGCTGAGCTGACCCCAAGCAGAGGGGTGCCTCTGGGACCGGGGAGGGCTCCAAATCGCCTGGAGCTGTGCTGGCTGCTGGGCCTGTTGATGGTTGATGGCTTTCAGCCAGGGGTAAGGATGGTCCCCAGCCTTTCTGTCAGGCCCTGGGAAGGGGAAGAGGAGGGCTGTGTTCCCAGGGATTTTTTAGGGTATTGCTGGGATTCTTTTGCAGGGAGGGAGGGATGCAGCAGCAGTATGCTTGGCCTTAGGGTGGATTCCTTTCTCCTGCTCCCTCATGGCTCTTGAGGAGCCTCTTGGCTGTAGCTGGGAAGGGGTTAAGGCTTCACGGCTGGCCTGGGAGCTGCTGCTGGCTGCCTCTGTTCCCCTTCCGGGGCTGCTGGGCTGAGGTTTGCTGGTATGTGTGCAATGCGGCGCCGGCCAGCCGAGAGCACCCAGCCCTCTCCAGAGCTCCGCGAGAGCCTTCCCGGCATGGCCTCCCCTCCCCTGGCTCCTTCCTTCAGCGTTGAGTGATGGGGCTGGGGATCAGGGACCTACTGGCAAAGCAAAACCAGGGGCCAGAAGAGATGGGTTGAAAAGGAGTTGAGCTGCAAAGCAGCAGCCCTGAGCTCTGCTGTGACGCTCACCTGCGATGCTCTCGTGCAGGGGAGCGTCTTTGGGCACGTCCTTGTGCTGGCCTGAGGTTCTTCTAGCTCATCTGTGCTCCTGCCTTCGCCCCTGCCATGCCACAGGCTGGGGATGGGAAGGTGGCAAAGGGCTTTGGCTGCTTCAGCAGGGTTAGACCTGACAAGGAGCTGTGTTTTGGGCACGCTCCTGCTTCCCAGGGCAGGGGAGAGGGTTTAGTGCAGACGCAGGCAGGAGCTGGAAAAATTGCAGCCACAGCAGTAGTATTCAAGCTGAAACGTGGTGAGAAGCCTTGGAGGGAGATGCAGACTTGCAGGGAGATGCAGATCGCCTGGAGTTCTCTCTCTGCAACAAAAATTTATGTCCCTTATATAACTGGGGAAAAGCAAACAAAGAAACTTGTCTCCAAGTGGGAACATCATGTTACTGGGAGAAATCCCACAGCAGGAGCGAGACCTCGGATTCACTGGCAGGGCTATTAACTCTTCAGCAGAAGGGCAGTGCTGTTACTGCTAAACTGAAAGGGCTCCTGAGTATTCCTAAAGGACTGGGGGGAGGAGGGGGCTAATTTAGGCAAAGGGCGGGAATATGTTTTTGCTCTGGAGCTTTTTGGGGTTCGGTGGGGGCTGCTTTCTGCTCAGGGGCAGCTGGGCTTCGCCGTGCTCCCTCCCTGCTCTCCCACCAAGCCCAAACTTCTGCTGTCACCCAAGGGCTGTGCTTTACCTTTGATCTTCACACCGCGCCGCCGCTGACATTGGCAGGGACCCGCCTTGCAGAGCCCAGGCTGTTCCACGGTGCTAATTTTGGAGTCTCAGATAACGGAGCCTCTCCAAAAAATGTCATTGGGGGCCGTCTGCAGGGTGAGTTTGACACCGCTGAGCTCCGCTGGGGCGCGTGTCCTGCGGGAGGGGGACCTGGCGCCCGTGGGAGGTGGCACGCTGCGTGGCTGGGGAGGCTCATGGACCAGCTTCTCAGCAAAAGAACTCCCATTTTCCTACCTTGAACTACCCCAAAGTCACAGAATCACACGGTTGGAAAAGACCTTTAAGATCATCAAGGCCTTGGCCCTTGGTTGCCCCGGACTGTCAGTCTGATGCTGAACCAGGGTCAGTCATAAAGAGAATAAATGTGTGTGTGTGGGTGTTGTTTTGGATTATGGTTATGCCATAACTTTCTCATTAACTCAAATTAAGATAAAAAAGGAAATAGATTTAACCAGGGAGGTGCAATAGGCACTAGACTTGTTTGTGGGGTTTTCTTCTCTCAGCACAGGCAGTTACCAAGTTCATCCCCTTTGATATGAGCCTAATACATGTTCACTAATATATTTATTATTATGATATACTTGCCCAGCAAGGACTTGTTCAGTAAGTTGGTTTTCTGTCTTGTCAAACTCCACTGCCTCTTGTCTTCCTGTTTCTTCAGCAATTTGGGGTGGGATGGGGACAGTTTCTGGGGGGAAATCCCAACGTTCCCTCTTTGAGATTCACACCACAGCCCTTCCACAGGGGCATCACTATTAAAAAACCAATAATTTAAAAAAATTTAAAAATCCAATCGGAATTTAATGAAGAGCCCAAACTGCTTCTGAGTTGTCACTTGCTATTTGGGATGGGGGGCCACCCTCATGGGTGTGTGGATGAACCCACCCTCCCTGATCAGTTGTGCCTGGAAATCCCCAGCAGCTGTGGCAGAGGGGTGGGATTGCAGTGCAGGAGCAAGCTGACAGCTCAACTGGTGCATGTTACCACCACAGTCTTATTTTGGGGGGTTTCTTCCCTTTCTTGAAGGGAATAGGGCCCCTGTGATGCAGTCTGTGCATGTGTGCCTACGTGTGGCTCTCCTCCTCTCTCCACTTGTCCCCGCCTCCCCCTGGTTTCTACCCAGCAACGAGTTGCAGTTATGTTTGGCTGAAGGGTAGAGCTCCTGTACAGCTCCCACAAGCCTTCTGAAGATGGGTGGGTGGGTAAAGAGGAGAGACTTCAGCGCTTGGTAGCTGCATGGGAGCTCAACCCTTAGGAGACACCAGAGAATCCACATTAGAAAAGCCACCGGCCCTTTCATTTGCCTTCCCACCCTGAAACCACCCTGTTTGGAGGGGCTGGGGGTGGTGGAGAAAGCAGAGGCGAGTTAAAGCTGCTGGGCTTGGTGGACCTGGAAGAAGTATCGGGGGGTTGGTGGGGAAGGTTCCCAGAGAGCTGAAGGGCAGGGAAGGGAAGGGAAGGGAAGGGACGCTCCAGACAGCGTTTCCCACAGGAGCTGAAGGGTCAGACCCTGCGGGGTGGTGAGGCTCAGTCAGCAAGAGGTGGTGCCCTCAGTAACAGGACACGATGCTTGAGCGGGAGGTATGTCCATCTGTCTGTCTGCAGCCTTGGGACCTTCAGGGATGGACAGATGAACCTGGCAAGCTCCTGGCTTTCCAGAGGGGACCATTACAGGGTGAAACTGGATGTGATGCAAAGCAGCAGCTGCTGAAGCACCCCAGTGTCCCTCCCCAAAAGGACCTTTACGCTTTGCAGGCTTGGAGCGTACCAAGGTGTTTCTCCTGGTGGACCCCATCCTGGCCTGATCCTGGACCAATTCCTTGTCCACCTTCCCTCCCCAAATGCACCTGGTGTTTTTTTGGCACCGTGGTTGGGAAGTGAAACCTGACACAAGTAGATATGTTGACAGCCTGTGTTCAGCCGGCGGGGAATGTAAATTATCTCATTTGAACAAGGCTAACGCAGAATCAAGCCGTTGGTCCCAAATATCCCTTCTAAGTGCAGATGAGAAATATTCATGGCATCTTCACTCCCAGAATATTGCTTTTATCTTTGTGGTTCCTTGAGTGGCAATATAAAAGTTACTGATTTTGCACTTTTTATGCATCTGAACCTGCAGTCTTTGAAATCAGGAGGTTTGCCTGCGTGCTTTGCCTCGTTAGATCCATACCCTTGCAGGCACCTAGGAACGATCTACTCCATAAGCCCCTCTGTATTTGTCTTGGATATAACATCCTACCTTGGGAACATCTTTAACCAGGCCATTGGGATGAGCAGAGGTGAGGTTGGGTTGGGTTCTTCCGTGGTGAGGCAGATCCTGAGGATGGGAGATATGTGTGTGTGTGTGTACGGTGGTGGTGTGACCCATGCGGTGCAGGCAGCCAGCTTGGGGTAGGGTGGATGCAAAGCTCCATGCTCAGCCAGCAAAGAGACTCCCAGAAAACTTTGTGCCAGAGCCATTCTGGGGAGCTGTGCTCTCCAGGCTTGTCTCCTTTCTTTCTGGAGCTCAACATAAGTGGGATCACACCCAGGGCCAAAAGTGGGACGTGTGGCTTGGTACTCACTGTTCAGCCAGCAAAGGTCCTGGGATGCAGAGGTTGGGTTTCTTCGGCACATCCTGGTGTCACTTGTGTCTTCAGTGGCTCAGGCCATTTCAGGGAGGTCTCTGTGCTGCCCTCACCCCAGGGCTTGGTCCAAGTGAACAATATCTTGCTCCAGCTCGAGCAGGGAGCCATGAGGATGGCTTGCAATGGGGGTCCCACCAGCTGACAGCAATGGTGGGAAGAGGACTGAAGGCACCTACCTGCCCTGCTGAACCCAGGGCAGGGGCAGGAGGTGGAAACACCATCCCACGGGCTTCTTGGGCACATCCTGGTGTCACTTGTGTCTTCTGTGGCTCAGGTCATTTCAGGGAGGTCCCTCTGCTGCCCTCATCCCAGGGCTTGGTCGAGGTGAACAAACTGGAACAGGCTGCCCAGGGAGGGGGTTGAGTCCCCTTCCCTGGATGTGTTTAAAAAAAGCGTAGATGAGGTACTTAGGGATCTGGTTTAGCATAGGATGGGAATGGTTGGACTCGATGATCTTAAAGGTCTTTTCCAACCTTGTGATTCTGTGAGTCTGTAATATCTTGCTCCAGCTCAAGCAGGGTTGGCTCATGATGAGGAGAAGAGGACCGAAGGCACCCACCTGCCCTGCTGAACCCAGGGCAGGGGCAAGAGCTGGAAACTCCCACTGGGATCTGCCCCATCCCTGGGGGTGTTCAAGGCCAGGTTGGATGGGGCCCTGGGCAACCTTGTGTAGCTCCAGGCCTGGAGGTTGGTGGCCCTGCCTGTGTCAGGGGGTTGGAGCTCTGTGACCCTTGGGGTCCCTCCCAACCCAGACCAGTCTGGGATTCTACAATTCTATGATCTCCCCTTCTACACAACAGCCTTTGCACCGCCGGTCCTTGCGAGCCATGGCAGAAGGTCAGATTGTCTCCCAACCTCGACTGTGTTTGCAGGAGGACATCTCTCTGGCTTTTTGCTTTTCTTTTATTCTTTGTAATTTTTTTTTCCCTCCATAACAGGGTGTTGGGGTTGGGGTTTTCCCCCCCCCTTTAAGAACGCAGAAGATTGATTCCCTTGCAGGGCGCATCGCCGAGGCGAGCCATGTCCAAATGGTTTGCACGTCTGCATTTTTTACTGTTCTCGTTTAATATGTATGCAAATGCAGTCTCTCCTGTCCTCACTCTCTGTGTGGGTTTGCACAGTCAGGAGCACATTCCCATTACTGCTGCCCATCTCCTGCTCCGCTCTGCATTCGAGGAGACTGCCTTTGAACCGCTGATAGATGGAGGTGCAAGAGGGAAAATAAAAAATAGAGAGGGAAACGAAGGATTTTCCCCCTAATTTCTTTGCTGGGGAGGGGGGAAGGTGTTGGGAAAGCAGAGGAAGGAGCTTGAAATATATGCAAAATTGTTTATTGGGAGAAAGGGGAGGTTTGGGGGGGGGAAAGGTGTGGGGGGCTCCAGCTCACCGAGTGTATTTCGTATGCCGTTCCATTTTCAGAGCGCCGGCTCAGAGGGTTTTAGCTGGAGGTTAGGGGAAAATCCAAGCCTTGGCAATAATCTTGTGATAGAGGAAATATTCAGCTTTTCTCCTGATAAATAGACACGTGTTGGAACTGAAGTCAGGGTTTCAGGCCTGGAAAGCAATGTTGGCTTTCTATTTTTTTTAAATAAATAAGGAGTGAGGAGTTGCTGCCTGCAGAAGGGGCAGCGTGTGGCTGCTGCTGCTGCTGCTTTCTTTTCCTGCCTGCTTTTTAATTGCTGTATTTTTCCAAAGCACTTCAAAACCCGACACCCGTGAAACTTGGCCTCTCACATACCCAGGGCTGTGTTTGTAGAAGTAAAATGGGAAACTCTGTGCTCCAGCTAAGGCCAAAAAATGTGGGAAGCACCTTTGGAAGCATGGCCAGGAGTGGGGGAAGATCTTCCTCTCCCCAAGTGGTGGTACTTTTTAAAGCCAGTGCTGTTTGAGGTTGAAGATCTCTGGTTTCACCTTCTTGGGAAGGCTGAGGAGGTCCTTGCTCTTGGTGTGGGAAGCAGGGGATGACCTATCCTGCCATCACCCATCTAACTCCAGAGGGGAAACAGAGGTTCATGCTGCACCCCACCCAACTTCAGTGAAATTTAGGTCCTTTAAATGCAAAAAGGTACCAAATTTTCAGGTGTATTTTAGGCCCTTCAAATCATTTGTGATTGTAATGGTTAAACACAAAACACCTTTCAAACCTGGCTGCTTTCTGAACCCCATCACAGAGTGCCCAAGCCTTAATTCCGCGAGGAGGGAGAGAGCTGGACCCCGTGCCCTAGGGTGGGGGTGGCTGCAGGCAGCCGCCTGCTCCCTGTGCCCCACCTGGAGCAGGGATAATACATC
The DNA here is from genome assembly GCA_027925045.1 of Hypotaenidia okinawae. NCBI lineage: Eukaryota > Metazoa > Chordata > Aves > Gruiformes > Rallidae > Hypotaenidia > Hypotaenidia okinawae. The sequence continues at coordinate 9,119,979 of BSDF01000019.1, read as the reverse complement.
TGGGAGCAGGGATAATACCTCTGAAACCAGATCTTTACCCAGCTCTTCCAGGAGTTCACAGACAAAGCGCTTTCCTTTCCAGAAGCCAAAGGGCTCTGTGAGCTGGGAAAGCCCCTCTGCTGCGGCAGGGGCTTGTCAGATGTGTTTACTTTTGCATCTCCAAGTTTTGCAGGAGCGTTCCCGGTGGCCCTGGGTGTTGTGAAAGCCCTTTCCAGGCAGGAGCACAGCTATGCCCATGCTGGGTGACAGGCAGGAGCCGTGGCAGCCATAGACCTTGTGCTGGGGGCTCTGGTCTGGGAAACTCAGACCTTGGCTCTGCTTGTGGCACAGGTTAGAGGTTCTGAGGGGTGATGTTCAGGAGGGTGTTTGGAGGTGCTCTGTTCCTGTGGTGATGTGAAGGAGCTGGCTTCTTCTCGTGCAGCTGGTGTGGAAATCTTGCTGCTTGGGTGATGAGCTCTTAGGGGCTGCCTGCTCCTGCCTCTACCTCCCCCACGCTCTGGGAAAAAAAAAACCCTGCCTTTGGCAGTCTGGAGACATGCAAAAGCTGCTGGCAGAGGTGGGTCCACAGCCCATGTTTAGGGCTGACCGATGCAAAGAGCTGTTCTTTCTGCTTCTCCCGTTCCCAGCACCTTTGAGAGGCTCATCCTGTCCTGTACCAACAGCTGTGGTGTTGGAGGGGGCGAGTGGGGGGCTGCCAGGAGCAGCTCCAGCTCTCCTCTTCCCAGCTGTCCCTTAGCTCCCCTCCAACCTTGTTTGCTGCGAGGTAAATACCTCGTGCCGCCGTGCCCTCACTCCGGTGGGTTTGTGTCGCTTGTGATCACAGACTCCCAACTTCCCCTGCTAGTGCTGCTTTTTGAACAGCCTCCTTTTTATTGGTGAGAAGCTTCGTGGAGCCTTTCTACTTCCTTCATCTCTAAATTGTCCTCTCCATAACGAAGGGACCGTTCCGACTGGGTTTTGATGTGTTTGTCTCCCAACAGATGTCTGGGTGGTTAAAGTGCCCCCTGAGTACAAGTATCCTGTGTTTGTGAGCTCTTTGATAGTTGGTTCAGGAATCTTTTTGTTCTTTCTTTCTCTCCTCCAGTCCTGGGGGTCTGTAGCAGATGCCTGCTGCAGTCTCTCCTTTGTTTTCCCCTCCTGATATCCGTGCCCACAGTGCTATTGCTCTACCCTCTCCCTTATCACATTAGATTAGCTCCTCCTTGTAAGTCCTTCCAGCACGGTGTGGCTGTGCAAAGGCACCATTGGCATAGTGGGTTGAGGTGTTGTGTGCCTGTTGCTCACACCTCTGATTCTCCATCGCGCCTTTCCAGGACCTTAGGACCAAGCTGGATGTAATGGTACCAGTAAAAGCCAGGCCAGCTAACTCCTCTTCCTGCTTGCAGCCAAATCTCAGCACCCCCTCAAATCTCAGCTGCCACATCACCCTGTGTGGGAACCCCCAGCCCATTTTGTCCTGATGCTCTGCACCATGTCACCGCGACCCCCATGTCATCACTCTTCCTTCCTGCTGTCTTCAGCATCTCCTCTTGAGTCCTGGACTTTGCTGGTGGCATCTAAACATCTTCTTGGTGTGACAGGATGCTCTTTGCCTCGACCCCCTGCCTTTCCAACGGCTTTCCCCATCTCCAGGTGTGATCCAGAAAAATCTCCTTGTTATTCTGTCCTTCCTCCCCATCACAAACCTGTGTTTCTGTTCAATCTTTCATGAAAAGGTCTAAGACTGAAGGTGAAATGTGATAACAGCCTTCAAAAATATGTCAGTGGCAGCTGCAAACAGGAGAGGAATAAACGATTCTTCGTGTCCTGTGGTGGGTAGGACAAGAAATTATGGGCTTAAGCTGTAGCACAAGGGAGATTTAGGTTTGATGTTTGGATATCCTGGGGGTGAAGCACTGGAGGAGGCTGCTGGGGAGTCACTGGAGGGGCAGGTCAGATGAGCAGCTGTCAGGAGAGGCTGAAGGGGAGTCGAGGGGATAGCAGGGTGATCCAGAAGATCATTTTTCATCCTCTCCAGCCCTTTCACCTACCCTTCCATATGCTGGAAGCCTCCAGCTAGGCAAGGGGCTTTTTGTGGCTTGCTCAGCCAGGCTCATGCCTTTCTCTCTCCTTGGTTTTTGTCTCTATTGCAGCAGTTCTGGCAAATGCAGTTGCAGCAAGCCTGAAAAAAGCCACAGCGAGCCTCTCCTCTCAAAACCTTTCCTTTGTGCTTGGTGACTCTTTTCAAACCTCATATTGCTGGTGGAGATGATGGCAGCTGGGCAACAGTGACCAAACCCAATGTTTTGCTGCGCCCAGAAGGGTCCAGACAGAGTCTGGGGGCAGCCCCAGAGATGCTGCTCAAGGCCCTCGATGGGAAGCTGCTGCCAGTGTTGCAGTGGGGTGCGTTGGGCACGTGCTGGTGTGTAGGAGAAGATGTGGAGGTGAGGATGGCTCCTGGAAGGGCTGTCCCAGCCGGTGGTGCAGGGCTCCCCATGGGCTCTGCTCTCTGGCTGGCAGTGGGAGTGCAGGAGTGTGGGCAGGAGGGAGAGGTGTCACTGCCTGCTTCTGTGAGTCAGCCCTCAGCGGGTGCCCAGGACACACAGGGAGCCAGGTCACAGGGCTCCCCATGCCCAGCTCCTGGGAAGGACACTGCAGGGCAGCCAAGGGGAAAGTCCTGGCTTTGCCACAGCCAAAATCTGGGGCCTCCATCCAAACCCAGGGTACGGTGCAAGAGCAGCCACGCTGTTTCTGACACCTCTGGCCAGGAGGTCACCGAGTCCCCTGGGCACCTTCCACACCCACCTCCCCTGACCCTTCCCCATCTGGCACCACCGTGGCCGTGCCAGGGTCCGGTTGCATCCGCGCTGTGTCCTCGCTTCCCTCCCCAGTCCTGTCCTCCCTGCCTGCTCTCCCTGGGGTGCTGTAGGGTCCTGGTCAGCCGTGACCCCCCCTTCACCCAGCCTGCAGCACCATCCCCTTCACAGCTCCCTAGCAGGAGAGGCGGGCAGGGAGAAACAGGCAGATGAATAATTTATTATAACGATGCAAAATAGGGGTTTAAAACTCTCCCCGTATAAATATTTATTTTTGACTCGTTAGCACCGCAGCCGCCTCCACCCCCCACTCCCCCCTCCCCAATCCTTCCCCTTCTCCTTCCCAAAGCCCCCCCCCCCCCGCCAGCCTCGTGGCTATCACGCTGGTTCTCCCAGTTCTCCTTTGCTCCATCCCTCTGTCTGTCCGTCTCTCCCTGTGCTCGCTCTGCACATGACCTGAGCCCCGATGCCAAACGCTTCCCAGGGAAGAGGGAAACACCCCCACCCCCCAACCCCACCCCCCAACCCTCTTCCTCACTCACACGCACACACAAAACAACACCGGGAGGGGAGGGCTGGGGGGGGGGAGAGATGGAGAAGCACACACAGGCACACGCACAAAACCCTTTGAAGCCTGAGCAGGGTAAGGGTTGTTTCTGTGGTAACGGCGCGGGGATTGGCGGCGATGGGCGAGGGCCCCCGTCCCGCGGCGGGGCCGAGTGATTAATGAGCCGTTGCTGGGCTGTACGGGAGCTCCCGGGGCCGGGCTGTGCACTGCGGGGCTGCTCCCACGCCGCTGGACCTCGGACACCTCTTCATCCTTCCGCTGCTCGCCCCGGGGGCTGCTCGCTCAGGCACGGCCCCGCACACGCGGGCTGGTGGGAGGTGTTGGCCCTTCGAGGGGTGGGACATCCCTCTGTGCCCAGCCCTGTTGGTGCTGGAGCATCCCCGGGGCTCTGGCCTTCATCCCATTGCCTGACCTTGCTCCTCTGCATCAAGATCAGCGCCGGGGGTGGTCCAGCATCCCCCCCCCTCGCTGTGGGGACAGTCAGAGCCGTGGGGGATTGTGGTGGCATCAGCAGTGTCCTGCCTGGTGGGTGCGTTTTGGGGAGCATCACTCACAGCCTCGCCTCAACGCCTGCCCTCAGCCCCACTGCTGCCTGCAGCTGCCTGTCCCACTCCCACCCCCACGCCTTCCCAAGGTGGCTGAGCAGAGAGCAGGGCTGTGCCATCCCCATCCCACATCCATCCCTGCTCCGTGCCACCACCCCTTGATCCAGGTGTCACCGGGCTGTTGGTACCACCTCCCAGCGAGCGCTGCAGCTCCCCAGGAGCCTTGCCATCTCAGGGAGCTTTGAAACTCACCTCTCCACGCTTTCTATTTTGAAAAGGCAAAGGAGAAACAGGCATCGCTCACATCTCTGGGGCGAACAATAATAATGAGCGAGCTTCAAATCTCTTTTCCCCCAAAATAGCCAAACCAGAACACGCACAGCCTTCACCGAGCCGCTGCCTGAAACAGATGTGCTGCCAGTGAGGCAGCTATTTATAATGTGCAGCGTTCCCTTTTCAGCCGCAGCGACTCCAGCCCTCGGCTCTCTCGCGCTCGGCAGCTCCTTTTGAAGCCTGGAGCTCTAATCCAGGGACTGTTCCTGGTGCTGCTAAAAAATCTCCTCGTAAACCCACCAGGACGCCAGCAAGCCGGAGCCCTGCCTGCTCTCTGCCTTCAAAGGGGGTTTTATCCCCCTGAGGCTTCTGGGATGGGACCCTACCATTCCCTGGATGTCCCAACCGGGATGGGACAGCGGTGGGATCTAGTTGGGCTGTGTGGTGTCCCTGATGCCCCCATGGCTGCAGCTCTGTAGAGGGCTGGAGCCTGAAAGCCTTTCCCAATCCCTAATTTGGGAGGGTTTTGTCACCCAGAGGACAAGGGGAGGGGGGGTCAGGGTTGCTGATCAGGGGGATGGGGTGATGTGGGCTGGAGCCTGGTGGGTTCGATCTGATCCTCCCCAAAGGGAAGGCACTGCACGATGCCCTGGGGGATGCAGGGGTGTGGGAGAAGGAAGAAAACTAGGGGTCCAATTAAAAGGGGGTTTAGGGGTGTTGCCAGCGTTGATGTCCACACCTGGGTGAGTGTGGGGGGTGTTGTTTACTAACCTGAAGGTCCCACCGCCGTGATGGAGACCTCAGGCTACCCGTGCACCCAGGGACCACAGGGTGGAGGGGGGCTCATCGCCCCTATCCCAGGAGGGGCTGCATCTCGCAGGTGCTGGAGCACGCAGGGCCAAGCATCCCTGCTGCTGCTTCAGCCCCGCCACCCCCCGCCATGAATAAGTGTGCTGGTATGTCGGGGCGGTTAGGCGAGGCAGGCAGCCTGCATGTGGAAGCTGTTTACTGCCAGGGCTGCTGCAGGCCCGGCTCTGCCTCCCGCAGCGACAGGGCCGCCCCAACCAGCCCAGCCGGTGCGGCCGCTCTGCGTGGGGCCGGTGTGGGGCTCAGGGGCCCCAGCCCAGCCGGGGGGTGGGGGGTGGGTGGGTAAAGCAACTTGCTGGTGGGGCTGAGGGGTTTGGTTCTATCCCCTCGCCTGCCTTGTGTTTGCGTTTCTCCTGAGCAGGGTGTTTGGAGGTGTGGAGATGGCTGGGTTGGAAGCCTGGGCTTTGGGGATGGCTCAGGTCCTGCTCTCCTGGCCCAGAGCGCTGTCCCCAGCCTGATCCGGCACAGTCGGGCAGGCAGCTGGGAGCTGTGGTGATCTGGCAGGAGCTCCCTGCCCTTTGGAAAGGGAGATGTTGAAAAATAGCCCCCAGAATGACCTCACGTGGGCTGCTCTGGCTTTGCTCACTCGCTGTTTCGCAGGTGCCCTGGGATGGGGTTGTGCAGGGGGGCAGACACCACCCCCTCATCCCCAAGCTCCATCCTTCACCTTCCAAATCCCATCTCGAGCATGAGCAGTAGCTTGTCCTCCTGCCTGGTGAGCTCACATCCAGGTCAGCCACAAGGAGATGAGGGTGGCGGTTTTAAAACAGCCCCATGAGCCGTCTCCAACCCAGGGTGGGATTTTGGGAAGGAGCTGAGGATGGGCTGCCTTGGCAGGGCTGCTTCATCTCTGCTCTGGATGCCAGCTCCCGGTGCAATGGGTCAGCTCAGCTTGGTGGGGACACAGACACAGGTTCCCATGAGGATGGCATCCCCAGCCCAGACTGGAGCCTTCCTGGTTTCCAGTAGTAACAGACAAACCTTTGCTCCTGGAAGAGGGTCTGTAATGCAGGCTGTGGCAGTGAAGCCTCTTAAAAGCTGGTCTCGTTGCTGTTGTGTTAATTATTAATAGGATGTGGGGAAGAAAACACTGGAAAACCCCAACTGTTGGAGGCAAGATGCCACCTCACTGTGTCTAGCATCACCAGTCCCCTGACCCAAGGGCACATTCACAGTGTCTGCCTCTTCCAGTGGCTGGTGTTGGTGAAAGAATTTGACCATCTCTCTGAAGACCACAGCAGCCCAAAACTGGGGAGCTGAATGAGTTGTGTGAGTCCTAGCTCAGTCCCCAGCAAAGATTTCCCCTCTGGAAGGGATGAAGTCCATTTTGGCAGCATCTCCGCCCAGCAGGACTGGCAAAGTGTTGGAATCACAGGGTCTGCTGGCATGGAGGCACTGAGGATCCCTGTCCCAGCCCAGGGCACCCCACAGAGCTGCGTGGGGAGGATGGGACCCCGAGATGGTGCTTGGACCTCACCTGCATAGTGAGTCAGAGCTGGAGGATTCCAGCAGAGCTATTCTCATGAAAAACAAAACAATGGGGAATTTTCACCCAAAAGCCTGGCGAGCCTGGAGGATTTCTTCCCCCACACCTGACCGTGGGTACCAGGGACATCTCGGTGTGGGGACCTGGGAGGTGTTTCTATGGAAACCGGTGGTGTCGCTGTGGGGGGCACCCCATGGCATGGGTCGCATCCTGCTGCAGAAGCAGTGCTCGGTGAGGGAGGCACCAGCCCAGTGGGATCTCAGACCAGTGGTGCCCTGGCTCCATGGCACACAGCTGGGAGAAGCCTTGCTCTGCCCTCCGTCCTCTGTGTGGGGAGGAGATCCCAGACCTCAGGGGCAGGCGATAGCTGTAGGTGCTACCAGCCTCCCACCTTCTCACCACCCCGTCCAAGAGCCCCTACCTCCCCGGAGTGGAGTGCTCCTCTCTCCCCTCTCCCTTCTCTCCCATTCCCCATCCCCTTTCTCTCCCTGTCTTCCCCTTGCTCCAGCCCCCCTCCAGACTCCTCTGTTGGGCATTGATTTTTCCATCCGTCAGCGAAACGCTTGAGGAAAATGAAAGAGCATCTTCGTGATCGATCAGGAGAACTCTTCAGCCTGGGGTCAGGAAGGGTTTGAATCAGCTGCTCCCCTGGCATATAATTACCCCCTTCTCTCCTGAGCTGGGGCTTTTCACATGCCTGGTGGGAGCAGCCATCCCACTGGAGAACACCTCCAGCTGCGATGCTGGGAGAGAGTATCCGTGGATATGGTGGGTTTGGCTGTGGAGCTCAGCTTTGGGCTGGGGTCTGTGTGCTGGGGATGTGCTGGGTGGGTACCAGCCTGAGTGTGCTTCTCCCTCGCCGGCATCGATCGCCCGCGTGTAGCTAATTCTGCGCGGCGCTTGGTGAGGGGTGGGGAGCTTTGAGGCTGAAAGAAAAACTAAATCCAATATGAGTTGGGTGTCCAGCTCCCTTCTCTCTCTTTTCAACATCTCATTTGCAGGGGAGCATCATCTGGGCTCTGCTGTTCATACAGACCACGGTGTCAGCCTGGAGATGCCGGTGGAAATGCCAGGATTTGCCATCTGGTGCCACGCCGGCCCCTGAGGTGCTCACTGCTCACTGCTCTCCCCCAGAAAGCCAGCAAATAGCTGAGGGAGCTTCTCATTCCACCGTGGGGTAGCTGCATGCAAATGTTGACTTCTTCTTCATGGCAACCGGTGTGAGTCATGCTGGGAGCCGGAGGGGAACGTTGGCGCCTGTAGCTTGTGCTCTGCTCTGGACTGTTGCCTGGATCCGGCGGGTTGCTTGCGTGGCTGTGTAGGCACAGTCCTGCCTGCAGCTCCTGCTGGAGCTCCATCTCTGCTCGGTGGGACGTGCTGGCTGCTTTGCACATGTGAGGCCTCTGGCCCTTGTGGGTGCGGCGGTGGGCTGCAGTGGTCGGAGCGTGGCGTGCCTGTGAGTCGCTGAGTTGGGGGTCGTGACAACAGCAGAGAAAATTTAATCCTTTGGACTTCTTGGAAGGAGAGAGAGACCCTGAGTGTGATTCCATACCAGCACAGGGGGATGCCAGCCCCAGAGCTGACACCGGCCATCCCAGCGCATCATGGAGCTGATAGGCTCAGTGTCGCCCATCTCCACTGACCCTTTGGTTCCCTACTCCCAAATTATCCTCGTTTTCCATAGATATTGAGAGTGGTGAGGGGCTGGAACAGGCTGCCCAGAGAGGGGGTGGGTGCCCCGTCCCTGGGGGTGTTCAAGGCCAGGTTGGATGGGGCCCTGGGCAACCTTGTGTAGCTCCAGGCCTGGAGGTTGGTGTCCCTGCCTGTGGCAGGGGGTTGGAGCTCTGTGATCCTTGGGGTCCCTCCCAACCCAGACCAGTCTGGGATTCTATGATTCTAAGCTGTTTCCAGAGCTAGGTGCAGGGATTTCAGACCTAGGGGTGCACAACACATGGCTGGTTGGAGCTTGTGGAGGTCCCAGACCTGGGCACAACAGCTTTCTGTGGTGGGTTGTGCATCTTAGCTGTCACCACACAGTGTGAAAGCATCACTGTGAGGGGGATGAGGGACACTAAGAGAGTGAGGGGAAAATGCAAGTCTGTTCCTCATCCCTCCTGACCTCTTGCCCCCAGAGAGCCTGGTTGTGGGGTGCACCATCCCACAACTGCATCCACCAGCATCTGCAGCCCTTCAGCCCATGGCCTGCAGAAGCCCTGGTAGCTGGTGGGTCCCCCATTGTGTGGGAGCTCACAGACACCCGATTCCCGTTGTGTTTCCACGCTGAGCTGGAACCAAGCCCAAAGCCGCGAGGGCAAAAACCCAGTGGTAGGGTGAGAAACCAGAGCAACACGTTCCTGCTCCCACTACAGCCAGTTCAGACCAGCCAGACCAGAGCTCTGCAGGAGAAGAACAATGCAAAAAGCTCTGGCTTTCTCCCTCCAAAGCAGCAGGCTTACGTTTGCTCCAGCCTGGATGTGTTGCAGATGTGATGATAGCAGCTAGCTGAGTGCTGACGCTGCTGTGGAGGAGCCGGCTGCGGAGCTGTAGGTAAAGGCTGAGCTGAGTTTATCTGCTCTGCAGATAATGTCTTCTGCTGAAAGCAGCTGAAACATCCAGCTGCATCCAGGGCTTGCTGGAAAGTTTATTTTACAGCGTGTAATGAGAGCTTTGCCCTGTGTCCATGGTAGAGCCTTGGCATAAAGCCCCATCTGGGGTAGGGTCTTGTCCCTGGTGGGATTTGGCATCGGTCTTGACAGTCAGGGGAACTTTGCTTCACCTCTGAGCGTTGCATCATTATAGAAACGTGGATCTAACCCAGTTTCCTTGAATCCACGTCGCTCTGTGGGTAGCAAGGGAGAGAGGCTGGTTTGGGCAAGTGGATAAAGTGGGATCTTCCTGTTCTTCCTTACAAACAGGATGCTCTAGTCTGGACACCGACCTGTGTGACCTGTTTTGGCAGGGGGTTGGACCCAATGATCTCTTGAGGTCCTTTCCAACCCCTATAACTCTGTGATTCTAGTGAGCTGTCGCCAGGTCCCTGCTGGGTTTGGTGCAGGTAGTGGGGACAGGGAAGACTCTGGGGATTTCTCCATTCCTCTGCCACCTTCTTGCTGACCACGCTTGGTCATGAGCGTTGGTCTTCCTGCTGCCTCCTTGTTCCCAGGTCTGTAAAACGAAGACAAAATGCTCTCTGACTTGCTGGGGGAGCTTGGTGCTCAAATAAGAAGTGCATGCTAATTACAGTGAGCTCCTCCATCCCTGTTGGTATCCCATACCCATCGGTGGGGTGCTGGGAAGCCTTGGGATGCAGGAGCGTGAGGTTGCGACAGAGACCAAACAATACACTCTCAGAGTGCTGAACAGAAAGTGGATCCATGTGTTAATCTGGGAAAAGGGGTGTGAAAATAACTGCAAATCCTTCATGACTTCCCTGTAATTTCTCCCAGATAGGACCCAGGCAGGAAAAATGCCTGCTCTGTGCTCCAGCCTCCTCGCTTCCCAGGTCATTACTGGGCTAAATGGGAGGCTGATGGGAGAAGAAACCCGGTCCCATCCCTGGGCTTCACATGTGGCTGCTGGAAATTTGGGGGAAAGGGTTAATGACTGCGTAGAATGGGGGGCTGCTGGGATCCCAGTGCCTCAAGGGTCAGCCAGGTCTCCTCCCTGGTCCCTCTGGGCTCAGCCTGGCTGCTGGAGGAGCTGGGAGGGTTGTCTGGGTGGGTAGGGCTGAGCTGTGCCTCCGACAGCAGCACTGCTCCCGTCGTCGAGTGGGCGACCACAGGGTGCAGAAAGCCAGGCCCCTCCCAGCTGCCTTTCTGCTAATGCTCATCTAATTAAACAGCAGCCTGGAGTGGCTGAAACCAGGGCAGCGGGAGAGCTGAGGTTTTCATCCAATAGGTTCCTGTCTCCAGCTCAGGAACCAGAAGAAAAAACCCTTTTCATATCGTCAGATCAATACGCAGGTGGTGTTCCCCCTCCCTTCCCCTTCCCCTTCTCCAGCTCTCCTTTCACCTCCTGGGCCAGGGATGCTTTTCAAAGCCAGAGCAGGGCTGGGATCTCTACACGATGGATTTTTTGCACCTCATGCCCTTATCCTGGCTGCTGTGTGTGCCACGTGTGTGCTGAGAGGTGCCAGGAGCAGCCGGGACCCTGATCTCAGCAGGTCGTATCTGAAGGGAGCAAATCTTGGCTTCAAACAGGCACGGTCCCTTCTCAGGGACAGGTTTCAATCAGTAATGTGTTTGAAGAGTCACCATCCCTTTGCCAAGACAATCAGAGAAGCTACAGGGCTGTGACAGGGGGGCAGGATTGGAGCAGCAACTTTCATACTGCTGGCTGAGGCGCAGGCAAAGGGTTAACAAGAAGCAGCCATTCAGTTTGCTTTGGTTCTCTGGAAGGAGTTGCTCTTCCTGGTGCTTGGGCTGTTGTAAATGCATTCTTCTTCCCAAGGTGTCTCCTGAAAATTAGCTCCAGCGTGTCGTCAGTGGTGGGGAGATGATTATGGAGAAGCAGCTGTCCGTCCCCTCCTGCCAGCTCCCTGCGAGGCAGCAGGAGGGGTGACGGCTCCTTTGGGTGCTTGCTGCTGGCAGCAGATTTCCTAGTGCCTGATCCAGGCTCTGGGATAAACAGGCAGCTTTAAGCCCTGGTCCTTTCCATCCCACCTCAATGCACCGGGGCAAGAAACCACTCTGCAGTGCCCAGCTTGGTACAAGCTCCAACTGTGGGTGGGGTGGGATTTTTCCACGTGGAAGTTGCACAGACCTTCCCCCAGACATCAGCCTGCTCAGGCAGCCAGCAAGGGGTCGTCTGCAGCTCCTGTATTGTTTCTGCCCCATGGGAGAGAAATCACTGCCCTGTTTCTCCATGCAAAAATGAGGGGCTGGAAACAGGCAGAAGGGGAGAGGAATGGGATGGGTTCCTCACCATGGCAGGGGATGGCACCCTGGTCTTAGGTTACTGTCTCTCTGTCCCCTTCCTGGTCCTTCTGTCATTAATACAAGCTGGGTTTACTGGGTTTATTATCTGTGGCCCTGCACCAGGCTTCAAACACCCCATCAGCTCCTGAGCCCAGCGCTGGATCCGAAACCAACTCAGGATGCTCCAGCCAAGAGGGAGGTGAGCTCCACACCCTCTAGCAGAGGAGGGCTGTGGGGCTGTCATAGCTGTGCTGGCCAGATGCAAGCTCTTCCCAGGCATTTCCACCCCCACGACACACACACCCCCACCCCTTCCCCTTGCCCTAGCCTCAGGCCAGGCAGGGAAAATCCTTCAGCAGGACCCCAGCTGGGGCTGCTGGCTGCCGGCTTTCCATGGCAACGTCCATCAGGGGGTCGGAGTCAGCAGTGAAAAATCCTGCCCCCTCCTTCCTTCCCTTGCCTGGGCTGCAGGTCACTCCTTTGATTGCGTTCCTGGGGAGCTGAGCTGCAGATGTGGTCTCCTTATCTTGGGAAGGTCTGAGTCAGTTTTTCTCTGCGTGACAAGCAGGCAGCTGAGGGCTGGAGGGAGGAATAAATAGCTCCTGAGGTATGTCGGGGATGTCCCTCCCTGAGGACAAGGTGACAGGCCAGGAGCCTTTCACCACCCTCCATCCTGGACTCCATGGTGCCCACATGGCATGGAAGATATGCTGGAGACAAGGGAGACATCTCTGTCGAGCAGCCTCCATACATCCTTGATGTCCTGGCCTAGGGAAACCAGGAGTACCTGTGCTGTCAGCTGGATCCTGCTCCTGGGAAGACCTGAGGAATATGTGTGGAGGGGAGGAAGCACGTTCACCCCACCAGCATGTTCCTAGGATGCTGTGCCACTCCTTGACACAGCAGCTGATGTGTTCATCCAAGGACAGATTCCCTCCAGCCTTACACAGGCGTGATGGAGAGCAGGATCCAGCCCCAGGGACCTGATACCTTTATTCACTGACTATGCCCCACGGGCTGCTGTGAGCAGATCTGTGTCCAGGTGCTGCTAGCAGAGCTCAGGGCTCAGCACCCTTGATGGTGCAACCACCTGGCTCCAGCGTGGAGGCTGGAGGTGGGACAATCACTCTGGGTCCCCTGGTTGTGTGCTGAAATGGGAGCTGCTTTCTTCCCTTCCTTGCAGAGAGGATGTCCTCTGATGGCTTTTCTGCTCGAGAAGCTTGCTCCTGGATGCCTCACCGTGGAGATGGGATGTCTCAATGCCCAGAAAAGCTGTTGGGGACCAACCAGTGAAGCCCTGGTGATGAGTCCAGGTTTCCTGCTGTAAGCTGAGCTATAAACCAGGACACAGCCTGCTGAGAACTGAGGCAGGGTCTGGTGTAAGGTGCCGTTATCATAACGGTCCATGTCGTAAGGTCCCAAAGCACTGCCCCCCCATGGCTCATGCACTGCATAACCACCAGTCCAACCTGAGAAACCCCCCTGCATTAAGTGTTAAACACACTGCAGTCTTGTTCTGTCGGTGGGGTCCTCAGCTCAGGCTTCCCCCTGTCCCCCAGAGTCTCCACCCCAAAGTCTGGTAGCTCAGTCAGCACTTCTGTTCTATTGTCCTTTCAGTTTGGCTGTCCCCAAACGAGAGCTGGGGGTTATCACGTGCACCCCTGGCTCCAGGAGATGGAGGGCTTCCAGGGGAGAGTGGTGGGCAGGGAAGAGCCTTCAGGGATGGAGGCCTGGAGGAAGATAGGATACCTGGGGCTGGCTGGTGGTGGTGGGCACTACATCCTCCTGCTGCAGCGGGGCCTTGGGAAGCAGCAGCAGCACATCCAGCCCAGGCTGGGATGAGCAGGCACCGTGGGACGTCCCAGTGCAGGGCTGGGGACAGAGCTGGCTTCCAGCCTCTCATCTCAGAGCTGCAGCCGGGAGCCAGGGCTCAGGAGAGGGTTTCTATAGCAACAGCTGCCACTCACTCCCCATCTTGGATGTAAATTAGTTGGGATTTTATTAGTGTGCAGAATTTCAAGAGGCCGGAGCTGGCGAAGAGGCCTGATGAATTCAGGACAGGGGGGTGTGAGGGAAGCCTGCCCCAGCACCCTCAGGCAGCACTGGTTTAGGAGCATCTTTAGGAGTTTGGGTTGAGGCAGGTTTGGGGCTTTTCTGACCTGCCTGAATGCCTGGCTTTTCACCCCAGTGAAACAGCTCTGGGTTTTCCATGGCTCAGGCAGGAGGCTGGAGATGGGGCAGCAGAGGCAGAGAGGGTGGCACTGACCCCCGGGAGAAGTGGATGGGTGGGCTGGCTTGCCCCAAAGCCTGGGAAAGGGAGTGCTGTGGGGTGACCTCCCTGTGCTGGGTGGTGGATGTGGTCCTGGTGGGACAACACCAAGGCATGAAAGCCCAAAGCCCCTCTCTTTCTTGGATACCCTAACTGGAAGGCCAACAAGGACACGCTGATGGTGAGGAGTGTGCTCATATTTATTAACACTCCTCTGGCTGTGCTTTACATTTGCTTTGGGGCTGCAGGACCCATGCACAAGATGCTCTTTGTCTCACAGATCTTGCAATCCCAACTGAAGCATCAGGTGAGGAAGGAGTGCCACCCTTTGAGGTCCAACCTAGGCATCAGCCTGTCCTGGAGAGATGCTCTCAGGCCCTGGACCTTCAGGTAGGAGATTTCCCCTCCCTCCTTATTTCCTTTTTGCAGCCTGGCTCTTTAAGGGTGTTAATGGTGTGAGACCATCCTAAGTGACCACAGCTGGTGCAGCTAGAGGGTTTCCAATTAAAAGCTTGATGAGGAGGCTACCTGATGGTTTGGTGGAGGTGGTTCCTGGTGACCTTCTGGTGATCTTCTGAAGAGGTGAGTAGCTGGAGATGGTTTTTGAGTGCTGTGGGTGGGACTGGGGCAGGGGTTTTTGCTTGCTCAGAGGGTCTGGTTATCCTGGGTTGTGGGGCTCCTTGTTAGTGAGATCATGAGTGGTTGTTAGGTGGGATCAGCCCCTGCTTAGGCTTCTCTCTGAGCATCTGGGGTTTTGCTGGTTTGGAAGAGTGGTCCTGGCTGTGAGTGCTGCTCTGTTGGGAATCATCCTCTTCCCATCCTTGAGTGTGAGCAAAGAAGGAGGGTGAATGTAATGCCAGTTGCTGCCCCCAGACTAAACAATTGATGTGAAACTTGAGCGAAAAACCTTGATTTCTACATGTTTTCCAGCTTCTCTGTGGCTAGGAGCCATGTTTTCAGAGCTCATATTTTCAACTCTCTGCCTCTAGCTGTGAGGGCACTGAATTTTCCTTTTTAATGAAAGAAGAGGTTTGGGGCTTTTCCTTTTATTCCCCTTCCATAACTCCATGACTCTGGGAGCAGGGGCTTTGTGAAAGCCAGAAGGTTCTGTAGGCACCTTCTGATGGTGCTGTGGCATTTGCCAGCACTGGGTTGGTAGTGTGTAAAGCTCCATAGCTAACATAGATGTCATATGTGTGTGCTTGTGTGGAGCAACAAAGAGGGCTGGAGAAGCCCTTGAGATACACCCTGGAAGTGTGGGGCTGGCCTGGCTGGTTGGCAAGTGTTTGGAAGGGGGGCTGGGGGAGGTTTTGATGTTTTGGGGTTTTCTTGTGCTGCAGAACAAATCACAGAGGAGCAGCTGGTGCTCAGCTTGGATGGGTTGTGCTGGGGTGGGAAAGGAAGGGTTCCTGCTCCATCCTGGGCAAGTGAGGCTGGTTGCAGACAGGCCCAGCCACAGCCAGGGCTTGGGGAGACCCTCTTGGTCTAATCCTTATCTACTGATGTTGCAGTTACTCTAAGAGCTTGCTCTTCCCTTCCTGTGTCATATTCATCCTCTGGGCTTAGGTAGTGGGGTTTTTTTGTTGATGGGCCCCCTCCTTTTAATTCCTCCACACATCAATTAGTTTAATTAATAGCTATAATTCAGGAACTCATCTGCTTTTGTGGCTTACAGTGATATGGTGACAATAACCAGCTCAGATGATGGGAAATTCAGGTAGTTGGCTGAGGTGGGGCTGCTGCTCCTGTCCCAGCGTAGGATGTTGCTGATGCTGTTGGGTTTCCCCACCCTGCCCAAAGGCTGTGTTGGCACATCTACTGCCTTCTGGAAGCTACAGCCTCGAAGGCAGAGGTTTGCTTTCAAGATGAATTGGCCCCTTTTGTAGGGGACTGTGTCCTAAGTGTGATGAAAATGCCAAACGTGCTGATAATGCAGCTTGGAACGGCTCCACAGGGGCTTTGTGCTGGTGTCTGGAAGGTTACTGTGAGTAGGAAAAGAACTGGGTGATGCATGGGGTAACTGGGCTGTGAGCTCTGAGGTGGGAGGCGTGATGCAGGGCTGATGTGAGGGTGCTGACTGGGGAGGCTGAGCTGCTCCTCCCAGCCTGAAGAACAGGCAAAGATGTAATCCCTGTGAGGTGTGGGAAGGCAGCAGGGGCTGTGTTCGCTGGTATGCCAGGGCTCTGGAGGCTGTTCTTGGTGTCCCCAGGTTGAGTTTGGGCCCCTGGCCTCTGGGTGAAGTGTCACCGAGCTGGTTGTGTCCCTCCCACTTGTGGGATGCAGCAAGAATGGGCACGATGTGCAAGAGATGAGGCCTGGCTGCCTCTGAGCTGAGGGGCACCATCCAAACCTTCCTCATCTTGATGGTTTCCAAATTTGGACTGAGACTTTCCCAATCTACAGTTCTGGGGGCTTTGGGCCCCCTCAGTGCCTTAACCTACCACAGGAAGGTGATGGAGGCTAGGTGCTGGCTGTCCATCAGTGCTTTGGAGGATGGCCATCCCCTGGAGCAGTGGGCTTGGTCTGGATTTGGAGGAGGGCATGTAAGAGCACAGGGACACCTCGGTGCCCTCCCCAGGTTTGGGCTAAGGGGGCTTGGAGCAGGCCCCAGTTCAGAGAACTGCCCTTCGCTGGAAGCAGCTCATCACGTGCTAACCCTTGAGCACATCCTTCAGCTCCATTGAGGGAAGCAGCCTGTAAGTGCATGCTTGAATTGAAGTGTGTGGGTAAGTGTGTCCCAGTTCCTGGGCTGCAGGTAGGACAGTGACTGCTGCAGCGAGGATGGCCAGATAAACTGGGAGACAGTGTGAGGACAGGGCTGTGAGCACCTTCCCATCTCTGGTGAGGCTGCCTTTGGGGATTAGCACCCAGCACCTCGTATGGCAGCCCAAGGGATGTAGCCCTGCATCTGTCCTGCCTCACAAAGCACATCCCACCTCCTCCTCCTCCTCCATCCTCCCCTTCCTCTGCGCATCCCTCCCTCTCCCCAAGGCTGCTCCATCCCTCTCTGCCCACAGAGCCAGAAGCGCCTGGCCCAGATATTTTACTTCACATCAGCACAAACCCAACCCAGCCCTTTCCAGGAGACAGCTCGGCCGGGCACAACGCTGCCAAACCCATCCCCTAGCAGGCTTAGGTTGCCCCTGCCCCAATTTGGGGCTGCAGTTCCCCTTCAGTTGGCCGTACATCTGGCTGCTTTGGGCTAACTGAGAAGCTGAAGCTCAGGAGGCAGCAACAGCAGCCTCTGCTTTTTCCACACGTCGGTATTTTTAGCTCGGCTGTGCATTAGCGTGCAGGAGCTCAAACTGCGAAGCCTGGCTGAGGTTTTATCTGTTGTGACAGCCCTTAGGGCTGTAGTCAGACACTCTCTCTCTTGCTTGCTACCTCGTTTCTTTTTCTTTCTTTCTTTTTTTTTTCTTCTTTTTTCTTTTTTTTTTCTTTTTTTTAAAAATATTTTTAATTTTAATTTCAAGTTTGCAGCTGGGAGCCGCTCGCTGCGGCTGCACCGGGCACCTGCCAAGGTGAGGGACTGAGGGAGGGGGAAACAGGGGCTGCAGAGTGGTCTGAGCCCCTCAATGAGGATGCTTTCTTCAGGTCCTCCCTGTATTTTTTTTTTCCATTCCTCCTGCTGCTGCTGCTGCTGCTGCTGTTGTTGCTGGCAGGGATGGAATGGTGGGAGCTGATGTTGTGGGATTAGGTGCTGGCTCGCCCCTGCTGCCCTGCCCCAAAGGGGCTCTGAAAAGCTGTGCTGGGTGACAGCTACACAACTACTGGGGACAGCAGAACAGAGAGCCAAGGCCAGCCCAGCCCACGTGTGCCTGCTGGGGCTCGGCACATCTCGTGCTCTCTCTGCTGCTGCTGTTTCCAAGCTCCTTGCATCTACACCAGCAGTTTAAAGCCCAGCTGTTGCCTGTTTTAGGGCAGTTTTGGGTTCCAGGCACCCCAGAGCATCGGGGAAACATCAAAGTCCCTTACCAAGCCTTGCTGGATTCCAACCCACGAGATTTTCACTGGTCTAAATGGTGTGTCTGAACCCCCCTTGAGAGAACGGGACTCATGAACCCACCCTGGCTCTGCACCAAAACCCAACACTTTGTTTTTTGAGAAGGGTTTTCCTTACTACCTCCCCTCCTGGACCTCCCCCCACCCCCAGGCATTTCAGAGGAGAGGGACATTCCCCCAGCTCCCAGAGAGCCACACAAACATGAAAGATCTCCTTCCCACCCCAGTACCTCCAAAAACTTACCTGGAAGTGGAGTAGCAGAAAGGCAGCTTTGGTATGTCCTTCTGAAGGATGAGGAACCAAGGTGCTGACCAGGGTTTGGCTCTTCCCACACACTCAGCATCCTTTGTGCTCTGCTCAGGTAAATCGGGGCCCAAACGGGAGCAGATGTTGCCTGAATACCTGGTGCCCCTGGAATTTGTCCAAGATCATGGGGGAATTTGGGGACAAGAGGCAGGAATTGGCATCTGGCTCCTCCTGAAATTCTGCCCCAGGTCCTGGGATATCTGTACCAACCCTGGTATCTCCTGGATGGCAGCACAGACCCTGTGCAGGGAGGGCTGGCTCCTCTGGCTTTTCCTCCAAGGAAAGGGCTTCTTTTGGGTGCTTAACCAGAGGGTGTTGAAGGAAATCTATATTTAGGGAGAAAATAATGATTTGACTTCTTTTTTTCTGAGGCATTTGGCTCCTGAGGAGACCACAGCACCACTGCAGGAGTCCCAAGGTGGACTTGGGGCTGTGTGCCTGCAGAAGGAGGTTGGGGTGCGTGGGTGCTGGGTGGGCTGGAGGGCAGAGAGGGGGGAGATGTTTGTGGTGGGTTGTGGGTTCCTTTATATAAGCCTGCCCACACCACCTTTCTTTCTGAAGTCGCAGGCTGCAGCTATGGGGCAGAGGATGCTGTGGGCACAGGGGGGCTGCCAGGAGCCAGCCTTGCCATCCAGTTTATCTGGGTATAAATCCAACTGGGAGCCCAGGATGTTTTCCTGGGTCCTCCCTATTCATTTGCATTGATGAGGAGTGGAGGAACATCCCAAAATTTGTTTGGCAAGCCCACATCTCAGGCAGCTTTTCTAATTAACTGTTCCCCCCACTGTGCTTGCTCCAGCCTCCCCCCAACAACTCCTCCTTTCCTTTGCTGGCAGCAGCCGATGCTGTGAACCACAGCGACGAACTGCAGAGTGCTGCTCCTGGCTCAACCTGCAGCAGAGAGGGCTGGAAATAGCTGGTGCTTTTGCCCTTTTGCTGGGAGCACCCAGGGATGAAGAATGTTGCAGCTCTGCTCGTGGTGCAGAGCAGGGTGTGTGTGTGTGTGGAGTGTGGGGAGGGATCTGCTCCGGTGGCATTTTCTTTGTGCAGGTTGTTTGTGTGATGTGCAAGACCTCTGTAGCAGCCAGAGCCCAGCAAATACCTTTGCACAGAGCTTTGGCATCCCTCAAACAGCCCCTGAGCAGCTCTGTGGGGCTGGACTGACATCCTCCTCCTCTTCTGTCCCCCACCACCCCCAGCCTCCTGGGGAAAACCCGTTTGTGGCTCCTGGGGGGGATGGATGCAGATATTCCACATCAGCAAAGAAACCCAGCACAGTCCAAAATCCCAGGCTGGGAGCAGCTTAATCCTCTCTGTGCTCTTCCCCTTGCTGAGGGAAGCTGCTAACAGCGACTGGAGCTGGCTCCTGGGGTGCACAGGGTCTACCTGCATCCACCACCACGATGCCAGAAGCCATCATTCTTCCAGGGGCTCTGACACTGGCATAGCTAGATGAGGTCTAGGAGGAATTAAATGTTGCTGGGTTTATTTATGGATGTTAATCTGTGAGATGAAAGACTTCTTTTTGGGGAGGCAGAGGAAGATGATACTTTAGGAGCTTTTAAACTTTAAAAAACACCCTGTGGCGTCTATGTTAGCACCTCTTCCTGAGTCAATAGCAGTTCTTACAGCTTCTAAACCCCCTGAAAATTGGGCTCTAAGCTGCTGTCTGATGTCCCTGTGGAAGGCAAGGTGGATGCCCGGAGAGATGTCTCTCCAGGCAGCATGTCCCTCAGCCAGCCAGGCTGTTCCCTGCCATGGAGCAGTCACTGGGATACACTGGCTCTCCCAGCCCTGAGTCCTGACAGGGGTCTGGATGCATCAGGTCTGTGTGAGGCCAAACCCCAGCAGCCTCCTGTGTGCTCTGTGCTAGAAAACAGACTTTCTCCCCTGTCGTCATGTCTCCTTGAGCTTCCCAGGCTGCAAGTGGTTCCTCTGCTCACACCCAAACCCACCTGCTCCTTCGCTATCCCACTCCTTTGCCTTCTTGCTCCAGAGCTGTCTTGGGCTCTCTGATGCTTTGGTGCTGCCAGGAGTTGGATCTCCAACTGCTTCCCAGCCCCCTCGTGTGTGTGTGTGTGGGTACTGGGAGCGGGGCTGAGAAAGTGGGGAAGGGATGAACAGCAGGAGATGGGATGAGGGAAGGATGAGGGAGAAGCAAGGAGCAGGGAGAAAAAGTGAGAACAGGGAGGAGGAGGGAGAAAGGATGTTCTCCCTTGCCTGTTCTTGGATTTAGATCGCTTGAGTTGCACTGGATTAGCTAAAAGTGGTGCAGAGCTGCCTTCCCCTCCCCTTTCCTTCAGGCAGGGGCTCATATTTGGGGTTGAAAGCCTTAATTCACTTCAGCTTCAACCTGCTCCTAATTGACTTAAACCGCACTGAGAGAAACTCTGCTTCCCCAGCAAGCAGCTGCAAAATTGCACCTTGGGTTCAGTCAGCGTGATTCTGTGTATAAAGAAACCCAGAGCCTGGCACAGGGCTCGCTGCGTGCTGGGGGCTGTGCTGAGCTCTGTTGGTCCCTCACTGGGCCCACTCCTCACCAGTGGGGTTTCAGTCTGACCTTGAGTAAATCAGGATTTGGGGGGTGATGGGGGGAATTGGGGATTTGGCTGTTTGTAAGAGCTGCTGTTTCTTCTCATTCCTCTTTCTTCCATCCCTCTCTTCTTTTTCCCATTGCAGATGTCTGCTATAAAAAAAAAAAGAGGAAGGGGGAGAAAAACCCCTCAACCCTCCCCAAATGTCGTGGTAACACTTACTGGAGGGCTGTTTCTGCTGCACATCTGATGTGTATGACAGGGTCAGATTAACCCAGCCTCTGATTTCCAACCACAGCTATTCCAAAGGCACCAAAACCAATGCAAAACACCCCAGAGGGACTCCCCTGTCCTGGCGAGGAGCTGAGCAGGCAGGATGAGCTCGTGGTGCTCTGGGGATGCTCTGGTGCTTGGCAGGGCTGAACGTGAGGTGAGAAAGAGGAGGTTGTACTGTGAGGATTAATCTGTGGACATTACTCAGTTGAGCTTTCCAGGGCCCAGAGAGGTTCCTTTGTGCTTCAGGTTGGAGCTTTCAAAGGGCCAAAGGACAGCAGTGATTTTAAGTGGAAGAAGGTGGCCTTAGATACCTACAGCCAGCAGATGCTCTCAAGCCCCCTTGTCCTTGTGGATGGCTCTTTAATCACACCTGGACATGTGGCTTGAGCTGAGGGCAGGAAAGACTTACATCCTCCACCACCTCTTTGGCCTTTCTACATCTTTCTCCTTCTGTTGAGTTCTAAAACCATGGAGTTACCCACGGTTCTGGCCCTATCAGTGGTTGTTTTTTTCTGTTAATGAAATATTTAGCCTTCTCAGGCCCCTCCTTGAGCTGGAGGGGACATCTGAAGGCTGATGTACCCTGATGGCAGCTGAGATGGTGTTTATCTAACTTCTCCCCAGCTGAGAGACCCTCACCCTCCACAGGGCTTCTCCCTAGGTTTCTGTGGGTAAGATCTGCCTCCTGGGGCAGCACCATTCCCATGGGGCAGGTGCCCAAAAACTCAGTGCCTGTTCTTTGCAATAGGGAGGTGTTTGGAGGCATTGGGTGGGTGATGGAGGTGCTGAAGGGGAGAATATTTCCCAGGGCAGGGAGAGGTGAGTAGGGATCCCCTTGGCACAGGGTTCTGGACCAAAGCTGGTGCTGTGCCCCACCAGACAGGCTACCATCACCTGGGGGTCCTGCTGGTGACCCCCTCCAGACAGTGACTGCACAGGAGGGAACTTCTGAGCACCCCTTGTAAGTCTCTGGTCAGCACTGCCAGGCACTGGCCGGGAGCCTCCCTGGGATGGAGCCTGAGTGGGAAATTGGGGTGAGAAGGGGTAGAAAAAACCCACCCTAAAACTCCCCACGGAGCAGAAACAGAGTTGGGAGCGGAGCCACTCAGCTGATGGGGTTGCCATGGTGACGTGGCGGTGAGGAAGAGGAAAAGGCAGAAAATAGCCCGATGCTGGGCTGAGACCTGTGGGAGCCCCAGCCCCGCAGCCCCCTGCGCCCTGGCCTGTTTCTGCCTCCTGTCTCTCCCTTTGCCTTCCTCCCCTCACACAATTTGATTTCTCTTCGGCCAGAATTCCCCCTCTCTGAGGAGATGCTGAAGCAGTTGGGGTGACTGGGAGGGGGTTATTTCTCTGTAGTGTTGGGGTGGAGGCTGAAGGGCCCATGTGAAGGCTGCTCTTCCTGTAGGGCTGGATGGAGCCAGGTCTGTTCCCTTTGGGGCTGGAGGTTGGGGGGCAGCTGCATTCCCCACAGCGGGCCCAAATGGCTCCAGGCTTTGGGTTGTGGTGGTGGTGAAGAACCTCAGGTGGTACCTGGAGGTCCCAGGGTCTGACCCAGGTTTGGTGGCTGCACCCTTCCACATCCCCTCCACCTGTGCTAGCCAGGCTTTGTTTCCCGGGCTGTGTGGGGATCAGGTTGGGTTGTCTGGTGTCTCCTCCCAGCTTTAAGGAAGAGGTTTTGATTCACGTGCTGGATTGTTTTCCTCTCTGAGAAAGTGATGCTTTGTAACCGCAGCCAGTCATTTCCCCTCCCTGAGTCAGACCAGGGCCTCGTGGGGGGTATAGGTTGGGACTAACCGTTGAGGCCGAGCTGGCTGTGAGGGAACAGAAACCAAGGCTGGCTCTGAGAGGAGACAGTGTGTCTGTGTGCCACATCCTGAGGAGTTTGCCCTACAAAACAGCGTCACCCACCCACACTCTTGGCTTTATCAATGACAGGTACTTATGCTAAAGGTCCAGGTCATGGAGTCTGGTGGCCACGAGAAGGTTCCAGCTTTCAGTAAAAGAACAGTACAGGTAGTCTCTGCAACTCTTGGGGCAGCAAAAAGCAATAAAGGAAAATGTGACCTCCTAAAGCACCAAAAAAAGCAGAAGACACACCATAACCATCCCCCAGCTGAGCGCTCTTCAGACACAAACTCTTTTAGACCCTCCTCATAATTTTATTTAGGGCTTGGTAATGACAAGTGAATGCCTGAAGCTGGCAGTACTGTGGGTGGGGAATCTTGTCCTGCTTTTCCTCCTCCTCCATCCACCTCTCCTCTTTCCTCACCGCTGCAGCAGATGCCAGCGCTGTGCCTGGGCATGAGCGTGCTCCTTGCGCACTAGCATCTTTGTGCTCGTGTCTATGAGTGTAGTGTCTGAGTGCATTTCCCCTTCCCCCTCCCTTTGGCAGGGTTTTATTCCAGCAGAAGCCCTCCCAGATCTCCCACCAAAGAAACCACTGCAGCATCTCCCTCTTCTCCCTGCCTTTGTGCCCATCTGACACCAGGCTGAGGTCTCTAACTCGGTGCTGATGCTCTGTATCCAGATGGCCCAGCTAATAGTGCTTGGAGCAGTAAATCTCCATCCATTCCTGTGGCCCTGACCCTGGCCTCTGGGAGGCTGGAGGGAGGCAGGCATCCCTGCTGATGGCAGTGATGCTCCTAGCACAGAGGAAAGCGTTGGGTCCTCCTGGCCTTGTCAACTGTTATTTTGGAGCAACCAGGGCCCTTCCTCTGTTCCCTCTAATTCCCAAAGAGCTACAACCCAGCTCTTCCTCCCAAAGGGGGTAGCTGGGTAGCTTTATTTGGAGATGTCACACCCCTGCATGAGTGGCATAAACTGTCACTAAGGATGGGGGAGAAGCACACACAGGGAGGTTTCCAGGTGTTGGGGGCTTTTAAATGGGGAAAACATCTCATGGAGGAAGTGGAAAGCTGCCTGGGACTGAAAAATGATGTCAGAGACATGGCAAATGGTGCAGGATCAGCCCTTTCTACCAACTTCCTACCACAGCCTGGAAGTATTTTGAACAGAGAGCATTTCTCTGTGTAGTCTAAATATCCAGCGTAGCTTGGCTAAGAGTTCCCTGAGACCAGGGATGCACAAATATCTGAAGGTCATAAACACCCGCCTGAGTAATTATTTAGAGTGGTCTAAGGGATATAGCCATGGGTAATGGGATGAAAGGAGGAGAGGAAAATGCAGCATAGTTATCAGAAAATTCTCCCTGGTACCCTGCTTAGCACTGCAGAGGGAAGTGTACAGGTCCTTGATAAACCTGGAGGGGTGATTTATGGATTGATACATGAAACGATGGTGAAGTCCCCAAGGAGAAGCGGTGAATGGCCCATCTCTTGAGACTCTGCAAGCTCAGCTTTGCAAATCTGGTAGACCGGGGGACAACGGAGCACTGGGGCGGGAGAGGAGCTGTTTCACTGATGCATGTTGTTGGCAGGGAACCAAATGACTAGAAACTGCCCACAAATAAGTTTAGGTTGAAAACAGAGGAGCTGGTTTCTGGGAGGGATGAGGCTGTGGGCCAGCAGGTGAGAAAGCTGGCTGGAGGGTGTGGAGATGGGACAGAGCTGGCTGCACAACTTGGCCGCTCACAGGCAATGAATGCAGAAGCCTCCAGGCAGTCTTAAATTCCTGTGAGATGTGTTCTGTGAAACCTGGTCCATCCTCAAGTCTCCACTGTTATGCTACTAATAATAATCAGAGCTCAGGGAGAGCAGCAGTCTTCCCTGGCAGACATCTAGATGTTCCCTACTGCATCTGGAGAGCTTCTTCTAACTTTAGTGCCTGATGAATCTTGCAACTCTAGGGTTTGTCTCTCTTTAAGAAAGCATACTTCAAAAAATGGCTGGTGTTGGTTTGAGGGGTATGGGCTGAGTTGCTTTCATGGCCATTTCCACCTGGGCATCACTTGTCTCAGAGGTGGCTGTGCCCTTTTCCTGGGTGAGGTGGGTACCAGGCAGCATGATGGGCTCTTCTTGTCATTCAAAAATGAACTACAAGACAACTTAAAACACGGTACTGTTTTTAGAAAGCTCTTTGCATGGCTGAGTGTGGTGTTTCTGGAGGAACCTCCCTTGCCTAGCACGCCCTGTTCCCAACACCGGATGGGAGATAGCTGTCCTTGGGCTTTCTCCTCTCCAGATAGATGGTTGAAAGACATCTTGAAAGGACACAGGGAGATCAAGGGCTGTGAGTGTGAGGAGCGAGGCCAGGGGCTGACACAATCCTTTTTGGTGTCACCTTCAGCTTATCTTTCTTCAAGTAGGTGTGAGCAATGGGAAGGGGGAAGAGAGGGCTGCTCACACCCCATACCCATGCCTGCCTCGAGGTGTGAGGGACTGTCAGGAGGGGCTGCTCTGAGGTTTTGGTGTACCCTGAGCATCCTGCAGTGTTGCCGCTCAGTTCCCTGCTCCTGAGGCAGGACCTGGACTCAGAGCAGAGTCGCGCTCTGGCTTCCCAGGCCTCTATCCTGGCAGGGCCTGAGTCACCTCCTCCCTTACAAGCTTATGCTTCCTGCTCCCTGGCAATATCCCACATCTTGTCCAGCAATGCTTGGTTTCCCTAATAGCATCTTTGTGGGGTTTTATCAAAGGCTTTAGGACAATCCCAATAAATTATACCTACTGATTTCCTTTTAGCTGTTGTTTTGGTGTTTCCATCAGAAATCCTCTCCTAGAGCAGGCGTGTGGGCTTTGCCTTTCAGGAGCCACCCCAGCTTGTTCCTGTTTTTATCTTGGCTGGTTTGTGTCTCAATTTATTTTGAAACATTGAATTATTGTTCTGGAGAGCCCTTGGAAGGGACAGTCTGAGGAGCAACGCTGGCTTGGGTTGTGCCTAGGGATCTGGGCCTAGTAGTTTCTGGTCTTGAGCACCAAGAGGCAATGCTTTTGGTGGGGTGACTGCAGAAGAGATGCTGGTGTTGAGACACCATCCCTGCTTCCAGGAGCTAGGAATCTCCCAGCAGTGAAGGGCTGTGTCTGAAATAGTTCACTCTCCCAAAAAAAAACCCCACCAACCCACACCCAGCTCGCCTCGGAGCACAAGGTTGCTCCTTCTCTGTGACAACGCGCTCCCAGCTTTGTCCTTGAAACCCAAAGAGTGGGAGGGTTGAGCTGTACAGAGCCAGCAGGAGGCAATGAAACCGGCCTGCCAAGGGTTAATCCTTTCCATTGCAATTGTGTCATCTCTTTGGGGACCTCTCGCTCATTTTTTGCGAGCGGGCGCTGAAAAGCCGAGGCGCAGGGCCTCGTTCTTATTCAGCTGCACGCAGCTTCAGAGAGCGCCGGACGGCCACGCAGCTGGGCTAGGCCGCCTCGGCCTTGCAGATGGATGGAGAGAAAGGATTTGTGTGCCTGTGTGTGCTGGCGAGTGTGTGTGTGTGTGTGTGTGTGTGCCTGAAACCTAATTGTCTGCTGTCTAATCCGTCAGCCGGGGGGACAGCTTGCACAAGCCCCTTCCAGGCAGGCTGATAAATGCAGCGCTGCCAGGCCCCTCTGCGATGTGGTTTTTGGTTTAATTGGGATTGCTACGTGCACGGACTCTGCGTGCGTGGAAGGGATGCTGCGCATGGGGAAGCATGTGGCCCGGCTCCTGAGGGATGGACCTCTGTGTCCAGCTGGGCTCCTGGCAGGGTGTGTGTGGAGGGGGTGTCTCTGAAATGGTGCTTGGCAGTGATGTGAGGGTGACTTGGTGCTGGGCTGGGTGAGGTTAATGGTGGCTTCCCTGAGCCCTGGGACAGGCTGCCCAGGGGGTGTGGAGTCTCCTTCTCTGGAGAGATTCAAGACCTGTCTGGATGCTGACCTGTGTGACCTGCTTTGGCAGGGGGTTGGACCCGATGAGGTCTTGAGGTCCCTTCCAACCCCTACAATTCTGTGATTCCTCATAGTGTTAAACTGGTTATGTTAGTGGTGCTGTGTGGTCCTGCTCCTTATCACAGAATCACAGACTGGTCTGGGTTGGAAGGGACCCCAAGGATCACAGAGCTCCAACCCCCTGCCACAGGCAGCGCCACCAACCTCAGGCCTGGAGCTACACAAGGTTGCCCAGGGCCCCATCCAACCAGGCCTTGAACACTTCCAGGGACAGGGTATCTATCACCTCTCTGAGCAGCCTGTTCCAGCCCCTCACCACTCTCTCTGTGAAAAACTTCCCCCTAATATCTAATCTGAACCTTCCTTCCTTTAGCTTTAGTCCATTCCCCCTTGTCCTGTCATTTTCTACCCTTTTAAAAAGTTGATTCCTCTCCTGTTTGTATGCTCCCTTCAGAATGGGCTTCTGTGTCTTGGGGGGATGAGACTCTCCTGAGAGTGGGGTGTAAATACACCCAGCTGGTGAGTCTTTGGGGTCACCTGGGCAGGGGGTCAAAGGTACAGACATCAGGGTGCTGGCTTGG
The DNA here is from genome assembly GCA_027925045.1 of Hypotaenidia okinawae. NCBI lineage: Eukaryota > Metazoa > Chordata > Aves > Gruiformes > Rallidae > Hypotaenidia > Hypotaenidia okinawae. Next base: position 9,092,750 of record BSDF01000019.1, on the reverse strand, counting down.
AGACATCACCTGATGCCTTCAGCACAGCCGAAAGAGCTGTGCAGGGTTCAGCCCCGTGATGCCCAGCACCAATGCGCCTTGCATCTCAGCCCTGAGCATGTGGCAGCTCAGGGACTCCCCGAGCCAGAGTGGCATTTTGTCTTTAATACCCCTCAATGGATTTCCTATGAACTTGTCTAGCTGATTTTCTGTAAACACGTAAGCTTTAATCATCCCCGGAGAGCCGGGGCAAGGACTTCCACTGCTTAACCACGCACCACGTGAGGAACCATCTCCTCTTGTTTCTTTTGAACCTGCTACCTCTTAACGTTATTGAATATGTCCTAATTCTTTTATTGGGAGATGCAGCAAGGAATCAATCTCTGTTCACCTTCTTGTGGCCACAAATATGCCTCTTTAGCTGCTTATTTTCCAGGCTGAGATCTTCCTCCTTCAGACTCTTGTTTGTTTGGTTTTGATCATCCTACCCTAGACCTTCTTCCAGCTTTGCTGATGGTGTCAGGACTCTGTGTGTGGTGATATCCTCATTCATGATGTAATTAAAGGCGATGTCACAATTACAGCAGATAGTATTTGCATCAGCATTGATTGCTTAGTGTGTGTGGGTGTCAGGAGGTCCTTGTGTCCTGCCTGGTCATTAGAAGTATTCGTGAAGCTGCTGATCTTCAGCCTGGGGCTTTAATATCAATACCTAGCCTTGGAGCCCCCTGGCTGAAAGGGACAGGGACCAGTGATTATTTATAGGGAATCACTTGCTGTGCTCTTCCAAGATGTTCTTGACTTAGAAGTGACGTGTCTGTGGTGTTTCATGACACAGGTGCAGTCACCTCGAGCTTGGTACCCACCAACTCTCCCATAATAACTCTACATTGGGTTTCAGGACAGGTGATTAGCAGGAATTGTGTTTAGAGGAGAGGGATTCCATGATGGCAGACTCTGGCTGCTTGCGTGGCCATCAGACACCTCCCTCATGGCTGGAAACTCAACTGTGCAGTGCTGCTTCACCCCAGACCCCAGCAGGTTCCTGGCAGAGGTGCAAAGTTTGGAAGCTGAGGGCCAGAAGCAGGGTGTCCCAGCCCATGGTCACCACAGCCCAAGCTGGGTTGTGGCCCGGCACCTCCACCCTGTTCACCTGGGGTCCCTGCCTGGGGCTGCCCCCAGCCTGGCACGTGCTTGGGCAAGACTGCAGTGCACAGACCAACCCTGACCCACTGCCCTGCCCTCCTGCTCTCAGTTCCCTATCCCCCCTCCTCCTCCCCCTCCTCTCTTTCTCCCTTTGCCCTCTCTCTGCTTCCCTTTCTCCCCACACCTGCTCCTCTCCTTCCCTCCCCTTTTCTCCTTCCTCCTCCCCTCGAACCTCTCTCTATCCTCTTATCTCATCCCCCTTGTTTTTCTCCTCTCTGCCTGTCCAGCTGATTTACATGCACGCCGTGTTGAAGCAGCTCAGCTGGATCTAATGCCTCCTGCCTCACTGTCTCCGGCCTCCATGCAGCCCTTCCCTGGGCAGGGAGGTGCTCTGTGCACCCCACCACCTCGGCTCACGCCGTGGCCCCTTTCTGTATCACCTTTTGCTCTCCATCCTCTCTCCTTCCCTTCTACACCTTATATCCTGTGCTGCTGCCCTTGCTGCTGTCTTCTCCACTTTTCCAGGCAGGTCCCTGACCCATGTGTCCATGCTGCCCAGGTCTCCTTCAGTCTCCGTCCTGTGTTGGGTGCAAGAGGATGGACCAAATCCCAGCAGCCAGCCCAAGAGTTTGGGGAATGGTTTGCTCTTAGCTGCTGCTGTTCTCATGGCCTTGACGCCAGTGTGGACCTGAAAACCCGATGCTGCATGTTCCCAGGTGGAGCCCATGGGGCTCTTCCCAGGCCCTGGGGCTGGTGTAAGAGCCTGGGGAAGCTCTCCTGCTCCCCTGTGGCCCTTGCTGCTTGTGGAGCTGGGATCACAGTACCCAGGTTATTCCCTGGCTCTAATCACTCCCGTTTCCATTCTGCTGATTTGCATTTCCACCAGAGGAAGATGCCCTGATTAATATCCCCTCAGAAGAGCTTTATTGCGATGGCTCCTGCCTCTCTAATTGGAAAGTGGTCTTAACCTTTCATACGAGTGGTTGGGGACGTTCCTTGCCTGCCACAAACCCTGGGAAGGGTCTTGCTTGTGCTGAATTTTGGGAGAGTTGGGAGGTTTGGAGACTGCCTTTGAAGCAGGGCAGGAACCCCTCTACCCAAAGAGGACACGGCTGGGTACTGTGCCCCTAACGCCAGTGGATGGGACCATCCCTGGGCACAGACATTGAGGGGGAAGTCACAGCCAAGGGGATGTGCCTGGGTGATCCAAAACCAGCAAGCACCCAGCCAGCCCCGAGCCAGCAGCCTGGTGCTCCCCCAGCTCGTACCCACGTGCTAATTAAACAGCCCATCAAGGAATGCTTGGTGCAGTGGGGATAGAGCTGTTCCCATTTACCTTCCTGCAGCTGGGAGGCAGGATCTGACCCGGCAGCCGGGATCCTACAGCTCTTGCTCCCCGGGGAGTCCCAGGCCCACCGCTAACCCGCACTGGCAGCTTGAAAGCCTGCCTTGCACTTAGCTGCTTTCTGATCTTCAAAGGCTCTGAATGCCCAAGGAAATCAGACCTTGTGCCTTTTCTTCCCGTGCAGTTCCCCAGACCCGGACTCTCATGCAATTTATTATCCCTGGCGTGAGCCGCTCCCTCCTCGGCTGCGCGTGGGGAAGGGAGCATCGCTCTGCCACTCTTCCATAGGTACCCAAGCCAGGCTGCCCTGGCTGTGGTGTGAAGCTGCTGCTCCTCGCACGCTCCCAACAGCTCCTCACCCCGTGATGCTGAAGGCAGGGCCAGGGAGACACGCCAGCGTAGGCACCGCTGGCTTCATCCTGGCTTCCCAGCCGTGTGCCCGCCGGCCAAGGCTGGCAGCTGCCCACTCCAGGCGGGTCCCTCGGAACCCTGCCAGAGGGTTTTGCTGCTCCCCTCTGCCTGGGGACATCAGTCCCCACAGAGGTGGCTGTGGAGCCTGTGTTGCCTGTGCCCGTGGTTTTATCCAGACCCCAACTTGTCTCCTGGGTGCTCTTACCTCCCCTTCCACATTCCCTTTCCTTCTGAGGTTAGAGAAAAAAATATATACATAGTCATTATTGTTTAATTTTGGTATTTAAGCTGGTTTAGTGGCTGCAGCAGTGAGTCTTCCTGATAAACAGCCTGGGAGATCCAGAGAATAATCTCTCTGCTTGGTGACGGCAGAGGCGCCTATCGCAGCTGCTGGCAGCACAAGGAAGAAAGCCATCCTCATCCACTGCTGGCTCTGTCAGCCTGGGGAGGGAGGAATCGCCTCCATCCTTAATCACAGAGTTTGAAATCCCAGCTAGTCTGTGCCTTTTCCTTCCCAGGTTCGTGGGGTTCTGCCACTTGGGCAGGGGGAGAAATAAGCAGCTCTTGGATGGGGGCAGGAGTTGGAGAAGGGACTGGGAAGAGGGCAGGTGGGTGAGCAGCAGCTCCTTTCCTTTCGCTGGGTATGTCCTGGGTTGGCCACCCCACTGCACCTGCCCAGCACCACTCTGGCAGGTTAAGGCTGTGTTTTTAATACAGACTCACAAAAGGCTGGGTATGTAGACGCTCACTGGAACCCGGGTGTCAGGGCAGCTCCCCAAAGGGTGTCAGGGACACTCAGTAAAAAGGGTGCTGAAGGATAGAAGGACATGGGGAAGAGGCAGGGATGCTTCGTTCTTTCTTCAAATGCCACCAAGAGAGATGCTCAGGCTTGTCCCTGTGTTACAGACCAGGTCAAGCAAAGGTGCTGGGTTTCTGTGTTGTCCAGGGAAGCTGATGCTCTGGTGCTGGGATGCTGCAGGGTGCTGCAGACAGGAGAGAATGAACCTCTTTCTAGAGGATGTGTGATCTGAAATACCTGTTGGGGCGGTTCTGGGGTGCAGGACGGGGCTGGATGTACCCTGATAACCCCACAGGGACCCCAAAGCAGTGTGCTGATGGAGGGTGCTTCCACTCAGTGATGCTAAACGCCACACGTGCACGTGGGCTGCCAGAGCTGGCAGCCTGCTCAACCCAGCGATGGAAGCACAGTGCCCACCATGGGGGAGACTGGTTGGTGTTGCTGGAGGCTGCGTTTCCTCCTCCTTTATCTGTCTTTGTTAAAGGCAAAGTAAGATGCGGGGCTGTGGGAACAGCCTCAAATGCAGCACCGTGATGCTCTTGGGGGGAGGCTGAGGTTGCCAGCGGTGGCAGAGGCGCTGCTGAGGTGACTGCAGCAGGCTTCCATCCTCTGTGGACTCAGCAGTTGAGTCCTTCCCAGTGCTTTTAGCAGGTACCTGCTCCTCTGCATCCCACTGTGGGATAGGAAGCAGATCCTGCTTCACACCTTCAGTCTCAAGGTGCCTGAAGAACAGCTCTGCCAGTGCTGATCTCATCCCCTCTCTTCTCCCCTGTCCTCTCCTGGGATGGGTTTTGAAAGCCCTGCACTTGCAGGTAAGGTGACTTCCCAACTGCATCCCATGGATGCTGACAGAAATCACAGGGCTGCTGTGGTCCAGGGATGCTGGCACTCCATCCGAAACTTTCCACTGAGTTCAGAGCATCTGAGCTATTTCTGGAAAACTTCTGTGCTGGGTCAGGAGCCTGGGAAGGGGCTTTTGCTCCAGCCAGGTCTGTTCTTGAGCAGAGAGAGTCTTTAGTACAACCCCCCTCCTGTTTCTAAGCAAAAACCAAAAACACTCAGGCATTGAGTCTCAACGTGAGCAGCATCGCTCAGGCAAATGGTGTTTACACCCTGAAGCCTTTAGACTTTCTAGATTTCACCTGCCTCTCTCTGCAGAAACCCCTTGAGAAAATGTTACTGAACAAGGCAATTCTTGGGTGGATAAATTGCCTGGAACAAACGAGCTGGAATTTGTACGATCCCATTCTTCATGTAAGAAAGATGTCACTCCTTAAAGAGTCCCCAGGGAAAGTACCCACCTTGGGGAGCATCACCCCAGGCTGCCCACATTGGCCATCCCCTTCTTTGGACCAAGCTCTCTGGGTTTCCATGCACTGCAGTGATTTATTTTGTTTTTTGCCATCCCTTCCTGGGAATCTGGGGGGAATTGCAAAGAGAAAAGCAAGTTTTCTACTTTTTATTTTCTTCTGCTGGGCTTGTTTGGGGTTTTTTTTCCCCCCTGGACCTGGGCTGGGAGTAAGTGGGGTTTGGGGAGTGCTTTCAGATGGGCTGCTGAGCTGGGGGTGCCAGGAGAGGGAGGGTTTGTTGCTGCTGCGTCCTGGTACAACACTTTGGGAGCCAAACTGGCCACCAAAGGTGTTTTGGGGCACACCCCCTCCAGTCAGCATCGCTCATCCCTCTCATGGTGCAGCTATTTCTGCCTCAACTTCCCAGCAAGCTGCCTCCAGTGCTTCCCAGTCTAAAACCACACTGGCTTAGAGTGCTGGTTTCATTCCCCCTTCCATGTCTCATTTGCATACATTTGCATAGCACACAGGTTTCTGGGAGGGGAGGAGGCACTGGAGAAGCACATCCTTTATTCCTTTTATTCCCCCCCCAACTCTTTCCAGCAGAATTGTATTTATTTCTTCAACCCAGCAGCACTGCTCCAAGGGGCTCGTTCCTCACTGGTGGTGGACAGAGGTGATGGACTGATGCCCCCAGGCCCCGTCCTGGCACCTTTGCTCTTCCCTCAGCCCCATTTCCAAAAGCCCCCCTTGATCCCTGTGCACCACAGGGCCACTGTCACTCATCCAAAGGTCTCACGACTCCTGTCACGGCATGTGGCTTCCCACTGGTGTCCCAGTCCAGCATCTTTCTGGGTTGGAGACTGGTCTATTTTGGGGGAGGTGATGGGCTGGAGGGAATTGGTTTCTCAGGTCTGTGTTTTTCCAGTTTCCCAGCCAAATTGGAAATGCAAACAACCTGCCTTCCCTCCAAACTCCGAACAGGAGGAGCTCATGGGTTTTTGGCAGTGGATCTTCCCTTCCAGGGATGCTCTTAATGTAAAACACCTCTGGGACTGAGTGCAAGCTGGGTGTAAACTTACTGGAATTGCCACTTGCTGTAGGTGATCACATGCAGCCCCACGCTTACCTGCCTCCCAACAGCATCTCCTCTGGTGGGCTCTGCCACTGCCTGCCCTGGGCATGGGGGTAAAGGCTTCTTCCCCCACCCCTCCAGCTCCTGCTTTTGGAAGGGAAAGAAAACTCCATTTTGCCCAGGGTTTTCTGGATTTTCCCCCTCCTTTCTGGTATCTCTCTAGGTTTGGCTGCCTCCCTGGCACTCCTGAAAGGCTGATCCCTTGGGATTTGCCATTTCTCTTGGGGGAAACAGCGAACTGTTTCACTTGGTATGGGTTTCATCAACCTCAGAAATAGCCATTCCCATCCTGAGGAAGGAAACTCCCATTTCCCTCCTCCTATAGCCCCCTTCACCTCAGAGTGCCAGGGAGCTGGTGTAACACATGTTCATGGGATGTGGTGACCCTTGAGCTGTTCCATCCCTGTGAGCAACCACTGGTGAGAACCTCCAGGAACAGGGTAATGGAGCTGATGCATCTCAGTGTCTTGGTTCTTGTTTGCTGGTGGACCCAGAGAGGTTCAAGAGTGGGTGTGGGGTTTGTGATGTGAACCCCTCTAGGGATGTTCCACACCCACCCTGGGCTGGGTGAATTCAAGGTGTGGTTTCAACAGAAATTAAGCTGATGCATCCCCCCCAGCCTTACCTGTTTGCTCCTTTCCACCTAAGACTCATCCCAGGTCCTTGCACAGCAAGTGTGTTACATGGTGGAAGAGTCAGGTGGGATCCTGGGCTGGCTGGCTGGGAAGATACACAGCACCTGCATCCCTGGTGATGCTCAGGGATGCCCCTGCCTGCAGGCTGGGCAGCCTCTTTCACTCTGGGGTCATCCTGAACTGATCAGTCATGGTTGTCTCATCATCCCTTGCAGGCAGTAACGCTGCTGGGGTTAGAGCTAGTGCTGGTTGTCATAAAGAAATTTAAATAAGTGAGTCCAACCGACTCTTCTGCCTGGTTTTCTGTCCTCCTTGTCCTCAGGTATGTCCCTCCCAGGCTCTGCTGCAGTGTCCTTTGCTGTAAGAGGGATGAGACCAAGGTACCTCCTTGCTGGTCTGCCGAGGTGGAAGGGCAAACCAGGAGGAGAATATAATGTTGGGGTCTTGGTCTGTCATCAGTGGGGCTGTGCAGGCACTGTGCTCCCTTCAGCTGGGTGTTTCCCTTCCCCAGGGCAAGATGAGGAGGAGAGATCAGCCCATCAGTGTGTGGATGGGGACAGTGGGATGGGAAAAGTAACAGCAGCCATCAGCATGTGGCTTGAGGGGAGGTGAGGTGGCTGGTTTGTGGCAGGGTGTTGGGATGGGAGGGAACCAGCCCTGGGCACCTGGAGCCACCTGAAACAGCTCCTGCCTGGCTGGGGTTTCAACTCATGTTCACAGTGAATGGGGTGTTGTGGTTTCTGGTGCTGCAGAGGCTGCTGAGCTGCCAACCCTGCTGAGAGCTGGCTCTAACCAAGCACGGGGAGCGCGGGCTGGCGGCGGCTGGCACGGGGTGGCTCTGCTGCCCCAGCCCCGTGAGACAGAGTGGGGCAGGGCAGGTGGGTGCTGCAGCTTGGGTACGTGAGGGCTGGGCTGGTGGTGCAGTGGGACTTGGCAGATCTCTGTGACCATCACCTTTAAGACCCAGACTCAGGTTACCAAAACCCAGACCAGCCTGGCTGGGGACACGCAGTGGGGACCCCGGCTGGGGCCATGCCCTGCTCTTTGCTCCCATGCCCTTCTCCTCCCAGAGCCTCCCAAGCTGCCCAGCTCAGAGGCTGTTTGTCTTCAGCTTGACCGTTCCTCTGCCTCCCCCGCCTGTCTCCTCTGCTTCCTCATTCTCAGTGTCTGGTTGAGCAAGAGCAGAGTGGAGCCTCCTCAGGATCAGGGTGAGGCCGGGGGGGCCTCTAGTTCCAAGTTCCTTTTTTTTCCCCCCCTTCTCTCATTTTCCCCCCTCCTTCCCTCTGCACACAAAGCTGGGCTATGATGAAACTCCAGCTCTATCTTGCTTGCAGCGTTCATGCACGGCACATGCTGGAAATAATTGTCCTTGGTGGAGCTCTGCACGCTGCTGCAGAGAGATTTAACCAAAGAGAGGGGTTGGAAAGGAGGTTTAATAGGCTGCCCAGGGGGGTGGTGGAGTCTCCTTCTCTGGAGAGATTCAAGATCCGTCTGGATGCCTATCTCAGTGAAATGTCCTAGGGAGCCTGCTTCGGCAGGGGGTTGGACCCGATGATCTCTCGAGGTCCCTTCCAACCCCTACAATTCTATGATTCGATGATTTATTTCTCTGTGCTGCGCTTCAGCCTCATCACCACAGCCCTGGGTTCACCTAAAGAGAGGTTTGGTGGTGAGCTCAGGGCTGGGTCTTCAAGCCCTGTGACCGTGGCCACCAAGTGCCAAGCCTGAGGTGAAGTACCTTGCCATTCAGTGGCACTGATGGCATGGGGCTGGATGTGGCCTGGAGCTGATGGAGCAGTGCCAGCCGTGGCTGCGCTGCCCTGTGTAGGCTCGGTGTGAACCCTCCTTCTTGGTTTCTCCCAGTTTGGGATCAGATGCCACAGTGGGAGTATTTGTAAGGCACCCAGTTGGGAGCTGATAAGGGGAACATGCTGGGTGAGCGCTGCATGTTCCTCACAACCCTTGATGTGCCTTAAATAAACTGCAGAGGATTTAGCAAGTCTGGCTCCATGTTTTCTAGCTGTACAAGCCAGCTGGGAAATGCCTGCTAGGAGCTTCCTGGCCTTTGCATTATTTGGATGGGCAGAGGGAAGGACTGTAAGCTCCAATAGGCTCTGGGACCTTTTTGGAGGTGTTTGGAGTGAGGACTTTGCCTGAGCTGCCTTAAGGAAAGGGCCTGTCTTTGGTACAGGAGGACAGGGCAAGGATGGAGTGGCTGAGCCCACCATCATACCCCTTTGGATGAGGTTTTACCCTACTCAGTGAGAGCTCCTGGCCCTGAGCACCAGCATGTGTCAGCAGGAGCTGGGTGTGGGGACCATGTGCTCAGCAAAACTCAGAATATAGCTTGTTCTTCCTCGGTTTGCTCATTAGTCATCCCAAGTCCTCCTTCTCCTCCAGTTCACACAGCAGCACTGCAGCTTGTCAGGGCTCTGCTGTGGCGTGTCTGTCCACTGAAAACATGTTGTTTTCTTCAAGCTTCCTTCTCCATCCAAAGAGCCAACCCCATTCTTCTGCGACCCTCCGCAGATCCCCGCTCTTGGTCACCAGGGATCTCCTTTGGGTTAGCAGCCTGGGGCTGGTCAAGGTCAGATGGGACTTTCTGGGGATCCAGCTGGCAAAAAGCCCAAATCCTTTTGCTGTGAAAATTCAGGTCTGGAGGCACAGCCATCTACCCCTCAGTGAAGACCTTGCTGCTGCTTTGGTGTCACTGGTTTCTCTTACCCAAGTGCCAGCTGGTGTGAGGAGCAATGTGCCACCTCTAAACTGCTTTCTCCTACTCAGTGGGTTGGATGTGATCTTGTGTGTGCTCTGCAGAGCTGGGCAGAAAGAGGCTTTTGCATTATTTACTCTGTGTTGGGAGCTGGAGCCAGCCCTGACCCTGGTCTCACCCAGCTGACTGCAGTGGGAGTGAAGCCCTCCCAGTAACACCATCAGACCCACTGGACCTGGGCTCAGGTTTCTTCCCCGGCTGGTTCTCATGGCTCAGCAGGGTCTGGCTGTGCTCCCCCTTGATGTAATGCTGACATGGGGTTGGGGGGGGGGTGTTGTTTAGCTCAGCTCACACCCGGCGTTGCTTCCCCAACCACCACCCGCCGTGAGGCTCTGTGCCCGGGGTGCTCAAGCCAGGCTGCTGGCCAGCCCTTCACAGGCACTTGGTGCTGAGGCTCAGCCAAACTCATGACTTCTGGCCCTTCAGCCGTGGCCGGGGTCGCCATGGGGGGAGGAGGAGGTGGAGGAGGAAGAGGAGGGTTGTGTCAGCCCCGTTTGGAGTCCCCCCACCCCCTCGCCCATGGAAACGGTCCCAGCGAGGCGCTTTGCCTGCTGGCAGCCAGCTTTGCCCCCATCCATCCTTTCTCCAGCACCAAGAACGGGGAGGGGGAGGTGTGTGTGTGTGTGGAGAAAACCCATTCACCACCCCCTTTCCCTCTCCCTTCCCTTCCCACCGCCTGCATCCCCTCAATTCCCCCCTCTCCCCCCCAAAAAATAATCTGCCATCACCTAAAAAAAAAACCAAACCCCAACCAAACCCATTCCCTGAGTGCTTTTTCTTGCTAACCTCGGCTTGCTTTGCCTCTCCTCTCCTCCCCTCCCCTCCCCTCCCCTCCCTCCCTCCCCTCCATCTCCCTCCCTCCTTCTCTCTGGGGGGAAAAAAGGTCATTGCGCAAATGATTAGTCAGAGCTCAGTTGCTGTAGCAACCGGCTGCTGGAACTGGGACAGGCGTGCAGCGAGGACAACGGAGAGGTCGAGCATCAGCCGGGGCTGGGGGAGCATCAGCCAGGGCTGGGGGAGCCCAGCCATCCTGTTTGCAGCCCAAAACTGGGGAGCCAGGCAGGGTGAAGCCCCCCTCCCACCTCGCCCTGCTCCACACCACGCGTGGGGGCTGCTTCACCAGCCCCCCTTCCCCCCACCCCCCTCTCCACCTCAGGGGTTTGGCTGAGGTTTGTTAGAAATTGGCAGCATCTCCAGGCTGCTGTGGAGGAGTCGGCTCGGCCTTGGTCTCTCTGGAGGGTCTCTTGGTGTGTGGTGGCACCGTCCTTCGCCAGCCATGTGCTCTGTATGGGGGTCCTGCCCAGCGGGGAGTCAGGGCACGTGGTGGTTTCCACCCTTCGCTGGGGTTCAGGGCTCCTTGTCCTCTTGCAACATCCCACACGTGAAATATGAAGCCAAGTTCCTCCTGATCCTGCCTGAGGAACCCGGCGTTAACTGTGTCCTGCCCATCTCCAGCTCCAGAGCAGTGCAGTCCCTTTGCCTTCAGCCCCCAAGGAGCAGTTTCAGAGAGGTTTTCAAGCCTTCAAACCCTCCTCCCTGCCCTAAACTTGAGGACAGGAGCTCAGCACGCTGCCATCCATGGGCTGCTTGGGCTTGGTGTGCTGGGCAAGGGCTCTGCTGAGGATGGTTGCAGGGTGGTTGTCACCATCATGGTCTTCATGCAGCAGCCTCAACAACAAAACCACTTGTGTAGGCTCAGCCTGTCCCAGCCTAAACGATAGGGCCAAGGGGGGTCAGCAGCAGAGACAGATGGAGGGGGATCCCCACCTCGGTGCTGTCCCCTGCAGCCCCCCAAAGCACTGCTGCACACTTCAGGGGCCCTCCACGTCCTTTTGGTGTGAGCAGGGACCTGTTCCCATCACCAGGTCCATGCTCCTCCATGGGCACGGGGTGGGAGAGCCCTGTCACTTGACTGTCTCCCTCTCTGCTGTTCCCCAAGTACCCCAGGCCCTTGGGCTCTGAAGATCAGCTTATCTGCTGGGTCTCTGAGCACGCTGCTCCTCGCTCTGTGTGTTGAGCAGCGACTTGGGGTCCTGCTTCCCTCTGGGATGCATGTGGAGGCCAAATGGGCCTGAGGTTGCTGAGGGCTTTGAGACCCCCCTGAAAGAAAGTGCTGGGGAGGGGATGTGAGAGCTCCAGTTCAGGAGAGCTGGGTGGGCTCTGGGCAGGATTTGGGGGGTGTCTTCAGTCTCTTGTTCAAGGTTGAGCCCTGTGGATCCACCTAGGAAGCTGTGGGTTGGTGTCCTCAAGCCCAGGAGATGACTTTAGCCTGAGGTTGTGGGAACAGCAGGAAAGGGCCATTAATGCAGAGAGTGGCTTCCACCAAACACGCTTCCTTTGGGAGCAGAGGGAAATTGCTGAGAGGTGCTGGGAGTCTTTGCACTTTCCTGGGACCCTCCTTGATGGCCAAGAGAGAGCCAGCCTCATGTAACAGCCACGCCAGTGCTCCATGATGTTCACAGCCCTGCTCCCAAACCCCTCTTCCCTTGTCCTGCATGGCCCCATGGGCAGAGAGAGGGGCTTTCCAGGGCGCTGCTTGCTCCACGTTGCCCCACTGATGCTCCTCTCTGAGAGGTTCTCAAGCCTCTTGAGTTTGCCCTCAGCTCCCAGCCCCTTTCCTTTCTGATGGGGGTTTTTGACCCCCAAAGCTGGCAGGGCTTGTGCTGGTTTCTTACCTCATGGTTGCAGAGGCAAGCTTAGCAGTGTGACATCAGGGCAGCCTCAAGGCTCCAAAGCCAACAGGGAAATAACAGCTAAGCCAACTGGTCTCCCTTCTTTCTCCTTTTCCTTGTACATCTCATTACTTTCAAGGCTGATCCTGGATTTTTCCAAACCCTGGGAAGCTGTAGGAGCTCTGGATGCTGGGGGTTGTTGGCCATGCTGTTTTGGTGTCTTATTTTAGTCATGTTTTCCCTCAGAAACAGTGAGTAAAACCTGCAGCTTTGGTCCAGCTGACTAATATTTCAGGTTATTGAAAATGACAAAAGAAGGGAAGAATGAATGGATGAATGAATGAATGTAGGGCCTCCAGGAGAGGGACAAAAATCCCTCTGACTCACTCCAACACGCTATTTTTGAGCCTGCAAACACAAAATGGTGCCTCTGTTCCCCTTGCAATGGGCTGGGAGACTTGTCCCCATCCAGAACTGGGTTTGGGTTCCAGGGCTGCCAAGTCCACAAGCTGTTTACTGCTAATTTGTTTCTGCATCCTTCATCTCTCAGCCTCCTCCTGGCTCCTGAAGAACCCCCAAGGTCCAGGCTGAGAAGTGGTTGTGCTGGGTGTTTGATGGCGTCATCCAGGAGCTAAAAGAAGGGTGGAGTGGGCATTGAGAGGGGGAGTTCAGCTTGTTGAAGGGCAGACACTGGCAGGACAAAGGGGATGGAGTGAAGCTGGAGGAGGGAAGGGGGAGAGGAGATATTAGGGGGAAGTTCTTTACAGAGAGAGTGGTGAGGGGCTGGAACAGGCTGCCCAGAGAGGGGGTGGGTGCCCCGTCCCTGGGGGTGTTCAAGGCCAGGTTGGCTGGGGCCCTGGGCAACCTTGTGTAGCTCCAGGCCTGGAGGTTGGTGTCCCTGCCTGTGGCAGGGGGTTGGAGCTGTGGGACCCTTGGGGTCCCTCCCAACCCAGACCAGGCTGGGATTCTATGATCCTTCTCCAGCAGTGGCAGAGGTGATGCCATTCTGAGGGGCTGGGGAAGCATAAAGCCATTTGGCAAAGCAAGCTACTCTTTTCTGGGAGAAGGAGGGGACTCTTTGTGGTCCCTGGCTGCAGAGCACCCCCGGAGCAGGGTGGGATGTGACCCTGGCTGGCTGAGGCTGTGCTGAAAGGAGCAGCTGGTTGGGGAGCACAGGGAGCAGGCACACAGCCTTTCTCTCTCTCAGCACAATCAGCTTGAGCCCCTCTGGAAAAAAAAAAAATACATATTTGGGAGTGTTTGTCAGGGATTGCCATTGAAACAGGGCAAAAAAATCTGTAACCTGGGGTCAGGCCCCTCTTCCAGGCTCTCATGTCAGGAGAGTCCCTCACCTCCCCCTAAAACCGCAGGGAGCAACCCCCGTGCTTGGCGTTTCATCTGGCTGACACGGCTCAGCTGCAGCCTGCGCCCGGGAGGTCGGTGCAGCCAGGGGCTGGTGCTGGTTGGAGAGCTGGAATGGCATCCTGGGGATGAGCTGGGGCTGGCCGGCTCCAAGCGACCCCGGCGCTCTGGCTGCTCTGATGGGTGGGCGCTGCCTGCCCAGGGCTGTGCCGTGGGGGGGTGAGGGATGCTGCTCGCTGGGGTCTGCCGAGGGAAACCCACCTCCAGAGCAGCGTGGGGTGTTCTCTCAGGTGTGTCTCCCTGCTGGCTCTGGCTGGTGCTGTGTGGGGAGCAGGCAGCGCTGGGAGCCACCAGAGGCATTTGTTGCCTGACAGGGTGGCTCCTGGGTGGGAAGCTGGCTGGAGCAGGGGGGTGTGAGCACATCAGCCCCTCTGACTCCTCAGCCTGTCACTCCCCGGGGCTCTGTGGGAGCACAAGGGAAGCTGCTCGCTCCCAAACCCTGCCAGGGATCGTGCTGGTGCTGGGGCAGGTTGCTGCTCCCCGTGTCAGCTCAGTGGGTGCTCAGGGGACCCGTTGTAACACCCAGGAGAGATCTGACCTCCCACACAAGGTGTTGGGGTTCCCCCAGTTTAGTGGTGTTGGGCAACACGAGATGGTTCCTCTGCCCAACCCGGGTCCAAGTCCTGCTCAGCTTTGGTTAAGCCCAGCACCATGAGCAGGATTTGCCCATCTCCATCTGCTGGAATCACTCCCTGTCTCACCCAGCCTTTGTTTCCTCCCAGCTCCTCATTATTTTTCAGGGCATTTCCCCCTCTCAGTCCTGTGCTGCTGGAGGCTCTTGGTGCAAACTCAGCTTTTGGGGCTCCTGTTTGTTCAGCTGGACACTTACCTGTACGAGCCAGGTTCTCTCCTGTGCTCCCCACTAAGTGTGGTCCCTGATGGAAAGCCTCAGCTTTTTACCCACAGCATGGAACTGGGCACGTCCACGTGAACCCCAGCCCCAAAACAGCAAGGGGGGTGGGAGGGGAAGGGGGTGTGTGACGCAGCCAAGGTGAAATATCAAAGGGGGATGGGAAGTGCAAGGCAGGAGCAGGGGAAACAGAGGAGAGAATAGCCGGAGCTGAGCTCAGCTGGGGCGGGGAGCCCGGCTGCACGCACGGAAGGGGAATGGGAAGAGGATACAGCTGGGACCGGCCCTGCGCGCCCAGCCCTGCGCCCCCAGCCCGCGCTGCTGCTGCTTCTCTCCTGTCCCCTGGGGTGGGCTGGGGAAATAGGCAGGGTCTGCGCCGCCACCACCACCACCCCCTTTCCCCCCTCCCCTCAACCAGATTTGGGCTTCCAGAGGTGCCCACTGGGGATTGCAGCATTCCCTTTGGTGGTGTGGCTGGGGAGTGTGGCCAGGAGTGGCCAAGCAGCCACAAGCAAGCAGGGATGCTCTTGGGCACTCACTTCCCCTCGTGCCCTCAGGGATGCTCCTGGGCACCCACATCCCCTCATGCCCCCAGGGATGCTCCTGGGCACCCGCATCCCCCCGTACCCCCAGGGATGCTCCTGGGCACCCGCATCCCCTCATGCCCCCAGGGATGCTCTTGGGCACCCGCATCCCCCCGTGCCCCCAGGGATGCTCTTGGGCACCCGCATCCCCCCGTGCCCCCAGGGATGCTCTTGGGCACCCGCATCCCCCCGTGCCCCCAGGGATGCTCTTGGGCACCCGCATCCCCCCGTGCCCCCAGGGATGCTCTTGGGCACCCGCATCCCCCCGTGCCCCCAGGGATGCTCTTGGGCACCCGCATCCCCCCGTGCCCCCAGGGATGCTCTTGGGCACCCGCATCCCCCCGTGCCCCCAGGGATGCTCTTGGGCACCCGCATCCCCCCGTGCCCCCAGGGATGCTCCTGGGCACCCGCATCCCCCCGTGCCCCCAGGGATGCTCTTGGGCACCCGCATCCCCCCGTGCCCCCAGGGATGCTCTTGGGCACCCGCATCCCCCCGTGCCCCCAGGGATGCTCTTGGGCACCCGCATCCCCCCGTGCCCCCAGGGATGCTCTTGGGCACCCGCATCCCCCCGTGCCCCCAGGGATGCTCTTGGGCACCCGCATCCCCCCGTGCCCCCAGGGATGCTCCTGGGCACCCGCATCCCCCCGTGCCCCCAGGGATGCTCTTGGGCACCCGCATCCCCCCGTGCCCCCAGGGATGCTCTTGGGCACCCGCATCCCCCCGTGCCCCCAGGGATGCTCTTGGGCACCCGCATCCCCCCGTGCCCCCAGGGATGCTCTTGGGCACCCGCATCCCCCCGTGCCCCCAGGGATGCTCCTGGGCACCCGCATCCCCCCGTGCCCCCAGGGATGCTCTTGGGCACCCGCATCCCCCCGTGCCCCCAGGGATGCTCTTGGGCACCCGCATCCCCCCGTGCCCCCAGGGATGCTCTTGGGCACCCGCATCCCCCCGTGCCCCCAGGGATGCTCCTGGGCACCCGCATCCCCCCGTGCCCCCAGGGATGCTCTTGGGCACCCGCATCCCCCCGTGCCCCCAGGGATGCTCTTGGGCACCCGCATCCCCCCGTGCCCCCAGGGATGCTCCTGGGCACCCGCATCCCCCCGTGCCCCCAGGGATGCTCCTGGGCACCCGCATCCCCCCGTGCCCCCAGGGATGCTCTTGGGCACCCGCATCCCCCCGTGCCCCCAGGGATGCTCTTGGGCACCCGCATCCCCCCGTGCCCCCAGGGATGCTCTTGGGCACCCGCATCCCCCCGTGCCCCCAGGGATGCTCTTGGGCACCCGCATCCCCCCGTGCCCCCAGGGATGCTCTTGGGCACCCGCATCCCCCCGTGCCAGGAGCTGGCTGCACGGAACCATCCCAGATGTGGTGCTCATTGGCTCCAGTTCATCACAGACCCACCACGGTGCATCTCCAACCCAGCTCCCCAGGTTTATTGAAAGGTGACAGGGGGCAGGTCACGTTCTCCCACCCTTACCTGGTGCACAGCAGGAGCTGTGGTGTCACCACACTCAGGGCTGCCTGTCTAGAAGCAGCACAAGCCATCCCAGGGTAGCTGCTGTCCCTTCCAGCGCTCTCAGCTGTGCCCAGGGATGGCTGACTTCCTATTTTTTGGCATGTGGAGTTTTATTTTAAGCTGGAAAAAAAACCCAAAAACAAACCAAACCAAACCCCAGCCTTTAAAAAAACCCAGCAAACACATGCAAAGGTTTTGTGTGAAAAAATTCTCCTCATAATGGGATTTTTTTTCTCTTCTGTGACATTTCTACATGAAGGGTTCCTCCTGTCCACCTGCTTTCCCCCACCCTCCATCCTCAGTGAAACTTCTCCCTTTCCAAAGCTGCCCTGTTTTCCTCCCTGAGCTATGCTCCTTCAGGAAGAGGAACAGCAAATACAAGAGCTGGGTTGGTGGTTTTTTTTTTCTGGAATGCTGTTTTGTAAAGTAAAAATAAATAAGTAAAAAGGAAAGTGTAGTTAAACTATAACCTTCCCTTCTGAACCTGCTAAAATGGAACAGGATTAATAATTTCAGTCATTTTCCCCTTGCTCTCCTCTGTCCTTAGCCTTTGGTGTGGGAGAACTGGGCAGTAAATGGCCAAGAGCAGCTCCTCCTCTTTCTTAACTCAAGGGAAAGATCTTTCTGTCCCAGTGGAGGTCTTGCTTTGGGGCTGGAGAGGAGCTTGTGAAGCTTCTGACACCCAAAAGCCAACGTGTGTGCATGTGGGGAGCTTATGCTCCTGACCTTCTTCCCTCCCTGGTGCTGGGATGCTCAGAAGCCACGGGGGCTCTGTGGGGTCCATGGAGCTGTGGGAGGGCTGGGGGTGACCCGGGGTAGGTCAGGGTGGGTATGGGGACTTGGGAGCAGGGCAGTAGAAACCTTGGGTCTTGGGGTCTGCTCTCAGCTCCCCAGCACTGTCCCAGGTGACCTCTTTGTCCATCTTTGCCTGGGAAGGAGGAGGGCTCTTCCTCTGCACCCCTGGGCTCAGGGGGGTGCTTAATACCTGGAACACCCTGAGTTGGTGCAGGGATTTGGTCAGACGTGGTGTAGAGGGCAGAAGTTTTCCTTCCAGGTTAGAAATACTCTGTGGTGGCTTTTCAAGGACAGTTCTTGGGCTTGAAGGCACTGGGGGTGGGGATGTTTCTGTCCTTTGACAAGAGAGCTCCCTGCACCCAGGAACAGCACCCAAACCAGCAGCTGCATGTCCCAAATTCATCCTCCATGTGCATCCCAGGGTCCCTCCTGACCCAGCCCAGAGCCTTGCACCCCTTGGCTGGGGATGTGGCACCACGGGGCAGAGCTCTTGGCCTTTGAAGAAGACACTTAAGACCACAGCAGGCCCTTCTACTGTGAAAGGCTTGGTGGGTCTGATTGCATCCCCCAAATTCAAGTCATCTCCCAGAGCTCCCATGGGAGCAGATGATGATGCTCTGCCTCAGGTTCCAGACCCCAGAGCTGGGAAGGGGGACCTTCCATCTCAGGAAGGGGCTGGTGCTTGTGTGGATGTCTGGTTGGGACCCCTGCCCATCTCCCTTCCCAAACCACAGGGGAAATACCCAGCGGCTGCCTGCAGCCCACGCAGGAGCCTCGCAGCCCCTGGCTGTGCCAAGCCAGAGCAGGGAAGGGGAGAGAAGCAAACACCCTGTGTCCAGCCTGTTCCTTTTGTGCTGGGGTGAGGGATTTGGGGGTTGGTTGGTTGTTTTTTTTCCTTTTCCCCTTTGGTTTTGTTTCAGACATGCACTGAGTGTGTTACTCAGCCATGACTCGAGAACTTGTGAGCAATAAAGTCATACCAAAGTCTGCCAAAAAAGACTCTCCTTAGCACACCCACTTCATCACACGTTCCTGCTGTAGCTGCTTTAGCTTGATCTGCTGCTGAAAGGCAGCTACCTTGCAGGGAGCCTGTGCTAGCCATCTGTGAGCTTGTGGCAGTGGCCCATGGACAGACCCGTGCCCATCGGTGTCACCTGCCTGGTTGACTGGGACCCTTTGGCATCACAAAGGTGCTGGGCTGGGGTTTGCTCCAAAATCCAAGAGAAAAGAGAGCTGGAGGGGGCTGTATGGGCTGGTGTAGTCTTCATCCTGCAGCGTTGGCTGGGTCTTGGGTTCGGGATGGTGGGTTTGACCTTTTGGGAATCAAGGCATGACCTGAAACCCTCATGAGGTGGAGAACCATGGGCACCTTCCTCCTCCTGCCCTGACACAGCTCCATCAGGGCTGGCTGGCTGCGGGGTGGTGTGGGGCTCCAGAGCCCTTCAGAGCTGCAGTGTGGGGTGGAGATGGGCAGTACCATGCATTCTCCAGGCTGGGATGGAGTCATGCACCCCAAACAGGGAGAGCACTGTTGGAAGTGCCTAAGGAAGTGTGTATCAATGCCAAAGTCCACATCACTGGGAGCTGGCTAGTTCCCTGGGTGAGGAAGCAGGGTGCTGAGCTCCTGCCTGTGAGAGCCCCAGCCCTGCTTGTGGGGTGGTGCCACCCTTGCTTAGCATGGGATGGGGGAGAGATGCCTCTGAGACTGGGATGCTCCTGGAGCTGGATCTTGGGGCTCACTGCAGGGGTAGGGGGGAAGCAACTCCGCTGCTTTGTTGAAGGCAGGAAGGTTTGGGGTAAGAAACAACCCCAAACACCAGTGGGATGGGATGGGATGGGATGGGGATGGTGGTGGAGACACCCCATCACCTCGCTGGCACCACAGGAGCCGGGAGGCTGCGGGAGAGGTGGGGTGGAGGATGGGGGGAGACACCCAATGAGTCCAGGCAGAACCCCTTTGCCTGAATTGCTGGGGTAAAAGCCACCTCCACCACCGGCCTCCTCTCCCCACCCCTTCCCCGTGCCTGGGCTCTAAATAATTGATACCACTGATAAATAATAGATCTTGTATTTGCTCCTTGGCTTGCCTGTGCCGGGGCGGGCGCGCTCGCAGCCTGGCACTGCTGCAGTGGGGTTACAGGCATGGGGAGCAGGCGTGTGTCAGGCCAGGGGTAGGGAGCTCTGCAGTGGAGGGGGGAGAAAGAGAGAGGGAGAGGGAGAGAGAGAGCATTCCGGGGAGATAAAGGGCTGGTTTGATGTGTGTTCATGTGGCGGGGCTGTTTTGCCTTGCATGCCTTTCTCTTTTGCTTTATTTTTTTCCTGGAGTGAAGCCTGGCGCCAGCAGTCTGGAACCAGCCTGACAAGCTTTTGAGTTATGGAAAGGGGGAGGAAGAAGGGGGGGGGGGAGGAGAGAGAAAGAGGGAGCGAGAGAGGCAGGGAGGAGGAGGAGGAGGAGGAAGGCAGCGAGAGGCAGCTGGGATGTGGATTATTAGGAGAGAACAAGAACACACACAAGAGGCTGGTGGGGTGAGGGCTGGGGGCTACTGGGCTTGGTGGGGAGAGGTCAGAGCTGGTTTCTAGTGAGCCTTTCAAAGGGGGATTTATTTATTTATTTATTTATTTATTTTTGGGGGGGTTGTGGGTGATTTATTGTTTATTTTTAAGTTTTGGAGGGGAGAGGGGAGAGGGGGGATTGAGTCATTTTGGGCACCAAACGCAAACCTCGCTGCGTCAAGGAACAAGGAAGTTTTTTAAAGCACCAATTAAAGGGCTTGGAGAGGTCCAGGGCTTTTAAACAGCCTTGGGAAGGGAAGGGAAAGGGAAAGGGAAAGGGGAAGGGGGGAGGGTGAGGAGAGGAGAAGGGAGGGGGGGTCCTGGCTGGCGTTCAGGCTGCTGTCCCATCAGGACATTCCTTTCTGCTGAACGCTGCTGCTCCCGGCCCCTCTCCTCCTCCTTCTCCTCCTCCTCCCCCCCCACCCCGTCCTCCTCCTCCTTCTCCTCCTCTTCCTCCTCCTCCTCCTCTTCCTCCTCCTCCTCCTCCTCCTCTTCCTCCTCCTCCTCCTCTTCCTCCTCCTCCTCCTCCTCCTCCTCCTCTCCCAAGCTGCCCTCAAACCCTTTCCAGCTCCCGCCGTCGGAGCCCCCACAACTTTGCTCCCGTTTCATCTCCCCTGGCCCCGGGGCTGAGCTCCCCGCTTTGATCACCAGCTGCCTGCACACAGAGCACCCCCCCACCCACCCCCACCCACCCACCCCCTCCCCACACCCACCAACCCCCTGGACCCCTGCGCTTCGCACGCCTGGAGCCCAGCAGCCAGCAGCCCCTCCAGGGACTGGTATTGCCAAAAAATATCCCCCCTACACCCCCCCAACCCCCCTCCTCTGCTGATGGAGACCCCCCCCCCGTCTGCCATCACCTCCCTGAGCAGGGAAAGCAGCTGCTTCAGCAAATTGGTGGCTGCGATGGTGGAGGGGAGGGGAGGGGAGCAGGGTGCGGGGGGAACAGGGCTTGGTGCCCAACAATGGGGAGCTGCCCCTCTTGCTTCTCCCCAAAATGAGGGTGAAGGCGCCCTGTGGGAGCTAGAAGGGGTGTGTGTGTGTGAGGCAGAGTGATGCTGGGGGGAAAAACCACGTGGTGCCCACGAGGACTCCAGGGATGGGGGGGGTTCACCTCAGCGTGGATGGAACACAAACCCACTGGAGCAGGAGCATTGCAGGGAGAGGCTGGAGCAGCTCAGTGATGGGTTTCCATCACACCCACACACACCCACACACCCCCAGACACCCCATCACCACCTCCCACGGGTGCCTGGCAGCAAGAAGCAGAGGAGCAAACCCCACCCTGCTGCTGTAGCCCCCATCGTGCCCGCCTTCTGGAGAGGGGCAGAGCCAGAGCGCTGGCCAGGGGACAAGGGATTTGGAGAGGCTTCGCTGGGGCTTTGTTTGGTTTGGTTTCAGCTCAGCCTATTTAACTCCAAGGGCTGGGGAAGGTTGGGGAGAAAGAGGCTCTTTGTTCAAGGCTGAACAGCCCCAGGTCGTTGAGTCAGCCCGTTCCAAGAGCTCTGAGAAGTTGAGATAGCCCAGGGACGGGTGGGCTGTGGGACATTTTTACCTCTAAAGGGATGTGTAAGAGTGAGGCTTCACCACCCAGCTCCCAAAGAAAAGCCCAGCAGAAGCCCTGTGAAGCACCACCACCATCTGCCAAGTCTTTGTCTTCACAGAGGAGGTGGAAGGGGGAACACCCAGGTTTCTGAACTCTCCATTGCAGGTTGCCTCTGAGCTGCAAGCTCTTCAGAAAAAAAAAAACACCAAACCAACCCACACCACCACACTGCTTTCTCTGGGTTTCCAGGAAGCAAAATGTTGCCCTCCACTGTTTGCAGCAGAGCTGGAACAGATTGTTTGCTGCCTCTGAGCCCGGGCGATGCTTCGCTCTGGTGCCACATCCCCGGCGGTGGGAGGTTTGGAGAGGGGCAGCTCCTTACCCAGCCCGTGGATGCTGCAAAGACTTGTGAGAGGTGTGGGTATCCTCCCTTAGCCATCGCTTCCCACATGTGGGGTGACCTGCTCCCACCCCAGCACCTCCTCATGGGGCTGAGATGGGGTGGTTGGCCATGGGGTCAGTTGGGTTGGGTTGGGTTTGGGCTGAGGTGGGTTCATTGGGTTGGGTTTGGGCTGGGGTGGGTTCATTGGGTTGGGTTTGGACTGGGGTGGGCTCAATGGGTTGGGTTTGGATTGGGGTGGGCTCGTTGGGTTTGGGCTGGGGTGGGTTCGGGCTGGGGTGGGCTCAATGGGTTGGGTTTGTATTGGGGTGGGCTCATTGGGTTGGGTTTGTATTGGGGTGGGCTCATTGGGTTGGGTTTGGACTGGGGTGGGCTCGTTGGGTTGGGTTGGGTTTGGACTGGGGTGGGCTCATTGGGTTGGGTTTGGGCTGGGGTGGGCTCGTTGGGTTGGGTTTGGGCTGGGGTGGGCTCTCTGAAGACCAACCTTCTTGCACCCTGTGTTTCACAAAATAACAATGCTCTGTTGTGCATCCCTGGACCAAATTCCTCGTTTTTCTCCCTTTTCTTCTCTTCCTTCTTGGTGGCTCTTTGGAGTCTTTCTGGAGGCTGTAGAACTCTGCTGACAAACTTGTCCTCCAGCTCCTCCTTGCTGGAGATGCAGCAGGGATGGATCCATCGTGCCAGTTGTCTTTCAGAACACTCCAGCCTCTCTAAGTGTTGGGTGTCACGCTGGTAAGTGGAGGGAGTGACCACCCTTTTCTGTAGCTGTAGAAACTGAGGCACGCCTTCTCCAGGCCAAGTCAGATTTTAGGGCCAGGTGACATGGTTTCCCTTGGAAACATGTGCTGCATCAGCTTCCTTGGCATCTCTTGAGATGCTGCCAAGAGGGAGAAGACCCTTTTCCCTTTCTTGCCCAGAAAAGAGCAGGAGCCAGGGACAGAGCCCCACGGCCCATCCCCAACCCATCACCTCCCCGGCTCACCCAAGAGGCAGCAGGCAGAAATAAAACACAATTCAGGGCTGGCAGAGCTAGGGAAGAGCGAGATGAGTCTTGGTGGGGAGACCAGCCTCACCTTTCATATTCTAATGCCTTGCCTTTGCCTGATTTGTGAGCTCTGGGGAGTCCTGCTGGGAATTCGCTCCGACGGAGGCACACGCCGCCGTCCCTCGGTAAATTACACAGAGATATAATGAAGGAGGAGAAATCAGTTACTCTGTGACTGCAGCTCCCCAGGGGACCTTAATTCAAATATTTGTGGAGCTGAGCAAGTGGGGCGTTGGGGAGCTGCTGAGTTGGAGTGTCTCTCGACAGGTTGCTCGCAGGTGGTTGGGGATGCAAGGGGAAGAACTCTGGGCTGCGGCACCCAAAGGGGCTGCGGGCTCTTTGGGTGGTGTTTCTGCTGTCACCGGCGCAGGAGGAAGGTGCTAGGGTGGGGGGAAGGTGGGACTGAGGTCTGACTGCAACTGCCTGGGAAAAAGGAGGTGGGCACCGGCCTGCAACTGGTGGATGCTGGGATGGGGCAGCCCCACGCGCCTCTTTGCCAGTGGGTTTGAGCGGGACGGGGCGATGGGGCCACCTGCCCACAGCTGTGCAGCGCCCCAGTGCCGTCCTCTGGTGAGGGACAGGGACCTGGGAGGGCACAGCCTGGTCCTCCTGGGTTTTTCTCTGCTGAGGGAGGAGCAGGATGTGCTCAGGCAAGCTCTGCCCACACAGGCTCTGCTTTCTGTAGTGGCTGCAGAGGGGGTTACGTGTCCCATGGCGGTGAGGAGCTTCCTCGGCTCAGGAAGGAGAGGATTGATGTACCTCCAGCTCCAGGGCCAGCCCATTCCCTCTGTGTCCTCTCAGGCCAGGCCTCCTGCCCTCTCCTCCCAGGGCAGTGCTGTGGACCTCAGAAACCAAATGGGATCCAATCTGCCCAGCCAGCAAACTGGGGTGTAGTTATGGAGGGGGGGGGGGGCAGTCACCCCCTTTCTGGATGCATGCAAGCCCCATGAGGTGCTACTCCACCCTGATGGCCAAGGCCGTGGCTCCACCAAGGACACCCTGGAGCCTTGGCCATGTCATGGTGCTCTCACCCACTTCAGCAGCGGCTGCTTTGGCCTGAGCATGGAGAGCTGGGGTGTGCAGGGCGAGCTGGGGTGTGGGATGCTCAGTCCCCAGGGAGATGGGTCAGGGTTTGGAGAAGGGGCGGGGGGCTGACGGCGCCCAACACCATTCTGCACAGGCACACGCTTCCCAAACAGGTTCTACACCATCAGCCCAGCACCCAGCAGCGATGCTGTCACCAGGAGTTCAGGTGAGCGTGAGTGTGTGTGTGAGTGTGTGTGTGTCTCACCCCCCCCCCCATGTACTCCTTGCACGCCTGTCCCATGTGCACCAGCTCTCCTGCTCCCCAAAGGGCTCCTCTGCATCACACCCTGACTCACAGCTGCACACACACACACACACACAAAATCAGCATCCCTCAAGTTTCATCCCTGGATGAGGCTGGGGATGCCACACACTGTGTGTGTGTGTGTGTAGGGGAGGGGGTGGGGGAGAAATCCTTCATCCCCACACTCCCTGCGCCCCAAAGCTGTGCCACCTGCCAAGAGGCAAGCACAGGCATCCTCAGCACAGCACAGCCCCCTTGCAGGCTGGGTGTGCAGGGCTCTGCAGCACGCCAACTGTTGGGAAGGGGGAAGGAAATAAAACCCCACAGATTCAACAGAGAGAGAGAGGTTTGGGGTTGGGAGGGGGGTGTGTGTGTGGGGGGGGATAGAGAGAGAGAGAGAAAGAGAGAGAGAATGACAGACTGCAATCCCCCTTGAGTGCCTAGCCTCATGAATATTAATAAGGCGGTAATTAAAATGCAGGGACACAGCAGGACGGATGCAGGCGCTGCCTTCGGAGCGCTGGGAACGGGGGGAGCGCATCTTTCCAGGCAGGTTTTGATTCCCTTCTCTGATGAAAAGAAGAAAACGGAGCCTTCAACTTTAATCAGTTTAGAGGGGTTTGGGTTGGGTTGGGTTTTTTTTGACACGACCGTAGCTTTAATTGCTGCTATCCCTGCTCTGCTCAAGCCCAGCTCCACTTAGACTCGGGTCTAAGCGGAGATAAGGAGCCGCGCTGAAGCGCCAGGGATTCGTGTTGTGTTTACACCTTGACTTGTTTGCTGCTTCTCCTGGGGTTCCACCTCTTTGCCTGGGGTCAGAGGGTGCAGCCCCGACCTGGGTTGTCTCTGCAGGGGTTGGGAAATGCAGCCTGGCAGCTCTTTGTCTGACAACACCCACCCCCCAACCTCCCCCTGTAGCAGCTGTAGGGAAACCTCCCCTTTATTTTTTGGGGGGAGGGGGTGCTGAATGTCTCTCCTTGGCTGTGGCTGTGTGGTGAGCTTGGAGCTGGACATGATGCCACCTGGCCTGGGTGGCGTGGCATGGAGGTTGGGGCCACGGGTGGTGGGAAGGAGGAGGTTGGGGTGAGTTGGGTTGGGGTGGGTTGAGTCAGGTTGGTCAAGTCTGGGTTGGGTTGGGTTGGGTTGGGTTGGGTTGAGTTGGGTTGGGTTGGAGACCAGCTCTCTTGAGAAGAGACTCAGAATCACAGAATTGCTTGGGTTGGAAGGAACCTCAAGAGATCATCGAGTCCAACCCCCAGGGTTAGTTAGTTTCCTCTCCCCAAAGAAGGTCCCTCCCCAAAGAAGGTCCCTCCATTGTAAGAGCAGAGGTGGCTGTTAAGTTGTTACTAAGGAGGCTTCAGCCTCCTCCAACAACCAGGGTTTTGTGGTTGGGTGAGGGTCCTATGCAGGATGCACAGAGCTCTGTGAGCAAGGTGAAACCAAGCGTTGGGCCTTCTTGGAGGAGACAGTTACTCCAGTGGGCTTGTCTGTTGATGGGAAAATGAAGGGAAGAGTGTTGGTTGGTGCCCTAAGGGAACATCTTGGGTGTGGGAATTGGACCATGTCAACCCTGAACAGGGATTTAACAGGCTGTGGCTGGCAAAATGGGAAAGAAAAAAAATCAGGAGAACCCACTAACTGCCCCAGATGAGTGGCAATAGTTGTTTTAGGTGAAGTCAGGATGTTTGGGCTGGCTTGCAAACTTTTGGGTTTGTTAATTTTTGTGGCTTGCCTATTCTAATTGGATCTCTTCTTTTACATTGAAATCATTTTTTTTTTTTAACTGGAAAAAAAAAAAAAAAAAAAAAGAAAGAAGATTTGTTGGGAGTGAAAAAGTGAAGAGCATTGTTTTAGGAAATGCCAAAAGACAACAATTCACCCTGTGAATGATGGAAGAAGGTGGCTTGACACCTTCAAAGCCTTCTCCCCTGCCCAACACATGCATTTTCTTCATTCCAAACTATTTCCCAGCTTCATCCTGAGTTTCAGGATGATTCAGCCTTTTTTTTTTTTTTGAATCTTCCAGGGTTTTTTTTATATAAATCTGCCATTCCTCAAAAAACCCCAAGGAAACAAAACCCCCCTCAGCTCTGAGGAAGAGGAGAGAGACCAAGTGAGTAGAGCACAGCACCGAGCCCCCTTAACAGCTGATGTCGCTGTGCTGGGGTTGGAGTTGCCATGGAAAGATACCCCTTGTTTTCTGGGAAATGGAGGCACTCCTGGATCAGGGATGGAGGATACAGGTTTTACCCCAGCTTGGAGATATTTCATTGCCCAGGGAGCGACTATGATGTCTCCTGGAGTTGCTGTGATGTGGTGGTTTGCTCCTGCATCCTCCTAGGGCCAGAGATTTGTCCCAGGAGGATCTTCTGGCCTTCAGGCTAAGCTGCACACCCAAACTCCCAGCCTTCCTTCCCAAGCTTTGGAGCTTTCTCTCCCTTGGGAGCGTGTCCTTGTGCTTGGCTGACCTGCCTGCACGGGGAGATGGAAAAGCAGAGCTGCAGCATCCTGGAGCCCTTGTGATTTTGTTGCTCAGTGGGGCAGGGTCAGAGCTGTTGGTGTAACAGGGCCTCTTTCATCCTGCCTCTTCCTGTAAGGATGTGGGATGCTCTTACTTAGGGGGGTATGCAGCAAGTTGGGGGTCCTGGGCTCTGGTTGGGGGTCCTGGGCTCTGCCCCATGGTAGGCTGATGTTTCCCTGTTGTCCTGCTCCACAGCAAGTAAACAGCTGATCCAGCTTTGGGCTCTGCTGGACCAAACTGCTTGGATCCATCTCCTCGTTGCTCTGTTTTCCATCACCTGAGTCCCTGCACGGAGGGATGGCTGGTGAGCCTTGGCTGCAGTGATTCAGCAGGGAGAGGGTGGGAATTGGGCTGAACCCTTTGGGTGGAAGGGCACTAGAGCCCGCTGCTGAGCACTGCCCTTTCGTGACACTTGTGTGAGCCATTCCCCTGCAAAGGAGGAGGGGGTGACACCTCCCACCTCCTCCCCAGAGACATACCCCTTCTGCAAAGCTGTCCCACACCCTACAGCAGCATGGGGTGGCCCCAGGGACCCCCCAGGAGGGAGTGAAAGGGGTGCCCTTGCTCAAGGGCTCAGCACAGCACCGACTCCTCTGCACTTGGAGCCGGACTCGGGGTCGCTCCGGGGTGAACTGCCCCAAAGCCAGTGAGTCCATGTCCAGCCTCACCCATCGGTGCCTTTGGGGTTTAATGCATTTTTGGGGTGATGGGGGGGTGTGTGTTCTTTTCCACCCCTCCCTTCTTGTCTTTTAATAGCCTGGGTGCTGTGGCTTGTGCCTGGGCTGGGATCTCTCCTCCCAGGTGGGTGATTTAGCAGGGGTGGCTGTGGTGCTGGGGGCTTTTCTTGGCCACGTGGGTGCTATGGAGGGTGAGGATGAGCTGGAGTCCCCATCGGGGCCACAGCACGCAGGTGAGGGACCTGCAGTAGTGAAGAGAGGACCCATGGATGGGGGGTGGGGAGGGGGAACCTTGGGGGGACCTTGGGACCAGCAGCCTCAGCTGGGGGGAAAGCAAAGCAAAAAGCTGCTTGGGCTTTTGGGGGTTGTTTTTGTCTTTCTTCATGTTCTCCTTTCTGCTCTCCTGCAGTGCTACGACAGCAAGTTTGGGGCAGGGTAAGGACAAGGTCCAGGCAGTGTCTGAGCCCCCCTTCACCCCAAACCTCCCCTCCTCCTCACCACCATCAAAAACCTTGGGAAGTATCAGGTTTGCCCTGCGGATGGGTGATGGGGGTGATGGGGCTGGGGGGCTGTGGTGGTGGGGACAGCCCTGGGTGATGGGAATACAAAACCCTGTTCTGGAAGGAGGGAGAAGGTGTCCCCGTGCCCTTAGCAGAGTGTGGGTGGGGAAAGACCCCCAGGACTCGTGTGGGTGGCAGAGGCTGGGCTGGGACTCAGCCCTGAGTGTACAGGATGGGCCCCAGGTACTGCTGCCCGGTGACACCCCTCCGGCAGTCCCCGTCACCCCCGAGTCACATCCTGCTTGTGCTGGCTCATGTCTCATCCTGCTGCCTGCAGTTTCTCAATCCCTTTCCCTCCTGCCAGCGTTTCCTGGCTGCTGAGGTTGCTGCGGGGCCCGCGGGGCAGGCAGGGCCGGGATGGAGAAGGGGGAACGCCGGGGAGGGGGTGGGACCGGGGAATTTCGGCTGGGGGAACAAACGGGAATGTAATGCCCGCCTGGGGATGGTCAGAGCCTGGCCCTGCTCTGGCTCCCGCCCGTCTCCTGCCATCACTTGCTTCATCCCCCTGACCATCAGCTGCGCAGGGCTCTGGCCGTGCATCTCAGGGCGCACAGCGAGGGCGCACAGCCCTCCCCCGCACCCATCCTGCTGCCTCAAGCCTCGGCAGCCTGGGCAGAAAGCAGAGGTGAGAGTAAGCTGGGTGCTTATTCCCCTCCTCTCTCGTGTCCCCAGCCCCAGCGCTGAGCAAGGGCTCTGCAGGGATGTTTGTGGGAGCGAGCTGGGGTGCAGACTGTGCTGCTCCAGGGGCTGTGTCACTGAGGAGCCCGGCCGGACTCTGCTGTCCCAGGCTGAGCCACGCTCAGGTCCTGCACAGAAAACAAACACTGAGCTCCATCCTCCCCTGTTTTACAGCAGAACTGCCATTTAAGGGAGGATTTGGAGAGGAGACATCTTCCTCTTACAGATTCCTTCTCGCCAGCACAGCCTTCTCCTCAGCACAGGCTCTGAGGAGCATCCCAGCAGCTAAGGGGTTCATCCTCTGGCTAAAGCTTTCCCGTGCCCTCTGGGTTCCTACTTTGTGCCCTTTCCTTCCCCCTCCGCCCCCCAGCCCCATCTCTGGAGGGGCCCTGCTTGCAGTCGGGCTCCGGGAAAGGTAACATCCTCCTTCTCCAGGACGGATTGTGCCCTGGCACCAGAGCAGCCGTGCTGAGCCAGCCAGCACCGGGGGTGCCTCTTGGCTCAGCTCAGCGCTGGGGTGCCCAGCTTCAGATTTCTGGCCTTGAAGTCCTCCTGCAATGGCCAGGGGATTTCAAGGGGAGCTTTGATGGAGCAGGGAGATGCTGCAATACACCAGCGAGCTGGTGCCTGGGAAGGGGGACTAAGGGAAGAGCTCTTCCCTCTGCCACAGACTTTCTGGGATAACCTTGGTCAAGGCTTTGTGCTTTGCTTGTCCTGCTGTGAAGCAGAGCCCTGGCTCCTGCTCTTTCTGTGCTGCTAAACCTGCTTGTGCTCAGAGCCTGGCTGAGAGGGGGGAGCAGAGGGGGGTCTGCTCAAACACCAGCTTTTTTAGCACCAGGGTTTGGGGGGGGATGGAGGAGCTTTCTTGCTGGTGGTTTTTACCCAGGCGTGACATTGCCTTTGCTCACCGGTTCCTACCCAGGCTGTTGTAGGAAACATTGAGTCCCAGCACTCCGTGGAGGGCTGCTGGCTGCTGCCAGAGCTGCACTGCAGCAGGGCTGAGCCACAGCTCCTGGTGCCCGTGGTTCTCCCCCCAAAACACCTTTGGGGCTGTGGGACTGGAGCTGCTGGTCCCACTGTGACCCCCTCCCAAGCCGCATCGTGTGAGAGCCCTGCTCCCACCCTTGCCTGTGGTGAGCTGCGTGCTCAGGGTGTGGGAGCCCAAGGGGCATCCATGGCAGGATGAGGAGCTCCCAGGAGCTGAGCCATGGGGACCTTGGCCCCTGGGGTGCTGTGTTTCACCCTACCAGGCCTACAGGAAGGCAGGACCCCTCCGAGGGAGTCCTAAAGGTTAATCCCACCTGCACGGGGCTCAGGGCTGGGATTGCCCCTCTCCATGGGGTGCTGGCACCATGCACCCCCTCCTTCTCCATCCCCCTCTAGCCAGCACCCTGGGGAGCACAGCCAGGCAGGCACCCATCCCAGGGCTCTGGGGTGATGGAGAGGAAGGCTCGGTCCTCTCCGGGGGGGGGGGAAGGTGAGTGGGGGAGGAGGGGAAGGGGGGGGGGGGGATAGGTCCGGCCTCTGCTCTCCTTCCCTCCAGGCCAGGCAATGGTTAAATTCCTTTCCAGCTGAGCTGGCAAGCAGAGCCCAAGCATATTAGTCAGATCCCTGTAGGGGGTGGGGAGGAGGAAGGAGAGAGCAGCGAGGAGGGGCCGGAGCCGAGAGCCGAGAGCGCAGCTATTCTCCGGGGCGCGAGTGCAGGGAGGCAGCGCAGCAGGAGTTGCTGCTTCCCAGAAACTTGATTATTTTTAACCCAGGAAGAAGAAAGGAAGGAAGGGGAGGGGAAGGGAGGGGAGGAGGGAAGGGGAGGGGGCAAAAAAATACCCAAACCAAAGAAAAAAAAAAGGAAGGACGAGGGGAGTACATGTAAATCTGGAGGAACTGGGAAAGTGGCGGCTGGCACCGGGGGAGAGCTCTGGGGAGGGGAGGTGGGGCAGGGATGGAGGATGGAGGATGGAGGATGGAGGAGGGCTCAGCCGGGTACCCCTCCTCGCACGGTCCGGGCCTGGAGCGGTGGTTGGGGATGGGGCCGGGGCGCGGAGCGAAGCCAAGCCCGGCGGGAGGTGTCCCCCGGGGAGCCCAGGACGCTCCCACCCCCACCCCCCCCATCCCACCTTCGCTGCCGTGCTGGGAGGTTGGGGGGGGGGGGCAGGATGCTGCCGGGCCCCCGCCCACCCTCTCGCACACAAAGGGCACGTACACCGGCGGCTCAGGCTTCCCGGATCCCTCCTCCATCCCCCCCACCCCCCGGCTTGGGTCTGTGGCCATTTCAGAGAGCTGGGGGACGCAGGGGGCTAAGGGTGACCACACGCTGGCTTCAGGGGCTGCTGGTGAGACCCCCACATCTCCGTGGGGCTGGTGGGGACACTGGGGCTCCCCAGATTGAACTGGAAGGCAGAGGAGGCTGCCCGAGGGGTGGGGGTGGGGGACACGGGAGGTTTGGAGAAGGCACAGTCCCTCTCCCATCCCCTCGGCAGGCTCCAGCCGGCCCGGGCTGCAGAGGATCGCGGCAGCTGCACCCCCAGGGCAGCCACAGCCCCTCAACGGGCAGAGAACCTGGGGAGCTGCTTCCCCAGCCCCACGGTCACGTCACACGTCTGGACTCCTTGTGCTCCACACAGAATCCCAGCCTGGTCTGGGTTGGGAGGGACCCCAAGGGTCACAGAGCTCCAACCCCCTGCCACAGGCAGGGACACCAACCTCCAGGCCTGGAGCTACACAAGGTTGCCCAGGGCCCCATCCAACCTGGCCTGGAACACCCCCAGACACGGGGCACCCACCCCCTCTCTGGGCAGCCTGTTCCAGCCCCTCACCACTCTCTCTGGAAAGAACTTCCCCCTAATATCTCACCTAACCCTTCCTTCCTTTAGCTTTAGTCCATTCCCCCTTGTCCTGCCATCTTCTACCCTTTTAAAAAGTTGATTCCCCTCCAGCCCTAGGTCAGGGCAGGCTGGCCCAAAGCCCCCAGTGAAGGTCAGACACTTTTCTGGCCCAAGTTCATGAGGTGGAGACCTGCCACCACTCACACCACGTGTGTCTCTTCTCATTGCAGCAGCCACGCTGGTTGGGAACCTGGTGTCCTCCATGGTGGAAGTGTTCTGAGCCTGGAGATCCTGTCCCCAAGGTGTGTGGGCACCGTGCCCTTGGGAGCTGAGGGCACTGCTGCAGCAAGATGGTGATGGGAAACGTGAGCAACGGGCAGAGCTGGCACCTTCCTCCTCCAACCCAGGCAGCCCTGTGCTGGGTTGACACACCACTGCCAGCCAAGGTAAACTGAGGGAATGCATCCCTCCCATCCCAGTCCTTTGTAGGACATCAGCTGCCATCTCCTCTGGTCTGCCACGGTGGCCAGATCCTGAGCAGGGCTCGTTTTACCCACACAGTGACATCAGTGCTGTGTCTGAGAGGGAGAAGAAGCCCTTGATTCAGCAGGCATGACCAGACCTGGCCAGAAAGTGGGTATTGTTCCTCAAAGGCAGAGAGGGAAGAAGGACAAAGAGCTCAGCTGAGGGAGCGTTGGGTCTCAAACACATCCCCACTGCTTGGGTTTCCTACAGAAACCCCTTGTAACAGAGGTGCCTGAGTGGGGGTCACCAGAGGTATTTGCCATGTTTTAGACCCCCAGAGCAATGTCACCCCATCCCAGCAGAGCAAGCTGGAGCTGGAGAGCTTCCCTGTCACCAGCCTGGATTGCTAGTGAGGAAAACATGGCCAACCCTCTGGGTATTCCCTTGTGCCTCCTTTCCAAGCATTAAAAGTGCTAATTAAACCTGAGCTGTGCTCCAGCATCTGGAGGGATCGGCTGCCTTTCCCAGCACACCCCCATGAGCCTCTGTGGGGATGGCCCTTGGTGCTGTCCAGCAGCAGAGAAGGTGGCTTAGCCATGCTGCACCCAAATTTTGCAGGTGGGTGGCACAGCCCTGGAGATGGGGATGCTCCCAGAGGGGCTCATCTGCAGGGCAGCTCCATGGACAGGGGGATGGGATCATCGCCACCCCCAAAACCGTGGGCATGGTGGAGACAGGGCGCACAAGCCCTCCTCCTGACCTCTTCCCCTCCCAGGTAGTCAGAGCTGGGGAGCTGGGGTGGGTGCAGGGTGGGTCTTTCCAGTGGACAGCAGGAATTCCTGACTCTAGGCCAGTCCTGGGCATTAACACCCTCTTGGGAGGCTCGGCTGCATCCCAGACCTCCAAAGGCATTAAGAGCCCCTCAGAGGGTAAAGGGCTGGCAGAGGGACAGGGTGACACCTCGGATGGCAGTGGGGGACAGGATGGAGAGGAGGGATGGCTTTTATTCCTGCCATTTCCTTAAACCCAAGGCAGCTCAGGAGCTGGTGGATCAGCGTGCAGCAGGGTCCCCAAGGAGGGGGAAGGTGCCCACCTCTATGGTTCACATCCCCACTGCTCAGAGGTGGTGGTGTGCTCCGTGCTGAGGCAGGGCTGTCCCTCTGACCATCCACCCAGGGATGGTGCCAGGGAGCAGCTCCATGGCCACTCACTGCCAAATCCTGCCTGTGGGGAAGCTGCCCCTTCACTGAGCCACCTCAGAGCTCCCTGGGAGGCGGGGTGGGGAGCTCCCCTTTCCCTCCCCAACCCCCCCACCCGGCCCTGCACCTCTCACCCAGAGCCCCACCACCTCATCTTGTGGCAAGAGCAGAGCCCAGCAGCAGCACCCCAAAACCAGCCCAGGCCCCCCGATGCTGCGCTGGGAACCGCTCGCACCCCACAGCCGCCTCTCTCCACAGCCAAACTCTTTGCTCCCCCTGCTGCCAGGGCACCTGGGGCTGGGGCTTGCCGGGGAGAGGGCGGGGGGTGCTCAGGGCGATGGAGGGCCCTCCGAAGAGCCCCTTGTGCTGGAGGGAGCCCAGCTCTCTGCCGGCAGGGTAGTTTTTTTTCTCCCTCGCTCTTTGTTAAGCTCCCTTTCAGCTGAAATGGCAATGCCTGGGTGTTCTGAGCTGACAATAATTGCTGCAGTCTAGACACTGTCTGGTATGAGGCACGGGGAATCAAAGAGGCCCCTTCTCTCACTGCGACTTTCACACATGCTCCCTCGCTCCAGCTCCTTCCTTCTCCCTCTCCCATGTTCCCTTGGTCTTTGCCTTCTTTTTTTTCCCCTTTTTTCCCCCCCTTTTCCCCCCCCCTCCCTTGCTCCCCTCTATCTGCCTCTCCCCGCAATGGAGGAGAAGCGTCAGCATCTTCCCCCCACGCTCTCCCTCTCTGCCGTCTGTTCCTCTCTCCCGCTCCCCCTCTCCCTTCTCTCATCTGTCTCCTCTCTCCTTCCTCCACTCTTACCTTTATGCTATTCCCTTCCTCCCAAAGTTAGCAGAGAAGCAGGAGAGGGGGTGAGTGGGGAGGGGGTGTGGGGGGGCTGGCAGTGCTGGGGATTTAACTCCTTCCTCACCCTCTCTCAGGCTCTCCTCCCCATCCCAGCTCCTTGCCAGGGGTCTGGGGTACCCTGGCTGCTTTGGGGCGCTGGGTTTCTCGTTGCCCATGCTGGGGGCTGTGGTGTCTGTCTTGAGAGAAGGGGTCTGGGTGGGATGCAGGCTGGTGGGGGTGAAAGCAACCGATGCACCCTTCCTCCCAGCACCGCAGCTGCTGCTGGCATCCCAAGGCTCAGCTTGGGTTGTCCCTTGGGTGTGGGACCAGCCCAGGGATGCTCCAGCCACCTTCACCTTTGTAGGGCTGGCAGGAGGAGAGGGTTTCCTTCTCCATGAGGATCAGCTCTGCTCTCCCCTTTCCTTCCCCACACTGTGGCTGTCTCCCAGCTGCAAGGGGACCCATCTTTGGGGACGCCAGTCATTCCTTCCAGCGCTGTAGTAAACCAAATGGAGATGTTTTTTGCCAGCCACCCACCTACCCCAGACCTCAGCAGAGCAAAAAGCTCCATCCAGGCTCACACATGGCTTGTGGCCACACCACCACCTCTGGGCTGAGCTCAGTGCTGCCCTGTGCCTGCTGCAGGCTCTGGCCAGGCCATGTCCTGCCAGCTTTTCGATGGGATCCCTGCTCCCAGTTCCAGTCACACTCAGGAATCAGGCTTTTCCACTATGATGCTATAAACAGATCGTGTCTAGCTCTGTTAACCTCTTGATCCCCCTTTTTTCTGTAAAGCCCAACAAAGAATGCCCAGTTTTGGTTCACGTGAGATCTCATCATCCAGGATGGGCCATAAATGCTTTTACAAGTGGGGAAACTGAGGCAGGAGATGGTGAGCCCACGGGGTCGGTCTGCTGAGGCCAAAGCTGCTGTGGGGCCAGACGATTGCCCACTGTGGGACCCAAATTTGGGGCCAGTGCTGGAGGAGCCGCTCGCTCAGCTATCCGTGGGCATAAGTGAGCAGCTCTCCCTGCGCCCTCCAACATCTCGGTGGCAGCTGTGCTGCTTGCTTACCACGGAAAAGTCACATTAGGAAAGTATGTGGTGTATTTTTAACTGCCTCTAATGCAGTTTAACAGCTGGAAAGGAGGAAGAAAGCCAACCCCATGCAATCAGCCAGAGCTCTGCTGTCCACAAGCGAGGCCTCGGTGGACTCAAGGCTTGAGCGGTGTGGTTGGGGGTCCTGGTTTGGGGGAAGGGCTGGAAACCGTCATCCCTGAGACGGGTTCTGAGTGCAGGGTGGGAGCCTGGGGACCCAACAGCTCCTGGCTTGACACACCTGTCCCTGAAAGCCGCCACAGCTCTAGATGCTGAGCACTGTGGCTGGGTCTGGTTCCCCAAAGAGCTTGGGGGGATCTCGGCCACGCCGCGGCATTGGGATTCTCTGTGTGCTCCGGCAGCAGGGCTTGCAGTGGAGGTTTGTGGGAGCCAGGCTCTTTGAACCATCAGCTCTGTGCTGGGGGCACTTCACACGGGGCATGTGTGTCCCTGCTGTCCCCAACCCCAGGATGCAGCACCCAGGGTCTGATGTGTCACCTCCCGCCTTCCCTGCCAGCGTCCCACCGCAGCAGCTGCATCCCGTGTGCCAAGGTCCTGGGTGTGATGGGTAGAAACAGCTGCTACCTGTGTCCCTTCCTGTGCCACCACTGTAGAGGTGCTCCTCCATACCCAGTAATCATAGAATCACAGAACCCCAGACTGGGCTGGGTTGGGAGGGACCCCAAGGGTCACAGAGCTCCAAACCCCTGCCACAGGCAGGGACACCAACCTCCAGGCCTGGAGCTACACAAGGTTGCCCAGGGCTCCAGCCAACCTGGCCTTGAACACCCCCAGGGATGAGCCTTTAATGGGGCTAAACCCTAACGGGGACCCTCGGCAGGGTGGGTGCTCCTGGGGTGACAGCAGTAGGGCTTTTCTGGGGCATTTCGGTTGGTTTGCTGCCTCCTAGCAGAGTTCTGGGTGACAAGTCTGTTGCCATCAGTGACATTACCCCCTCCTGCTCCTTGGAGGACTCCCCACTCCTCACCCCGTGTCTGGAAGACTTGGAGGAAGAGGGGAGGTATCTCCAGCCCTGTTCCAGGTGACACCTCCATGGCAAGGGTCATCTGGGGAGCTGCTCCCCCCCCAGAGCAGCACAGGGGGATGGTTTGTATGGTCAGGGCTTTGCACATACACTATAAAAATGACCCATGGGATGGCTGGGCTTGAGGGTGGGCTCAGCAGTGGTGGTGGTGGGGCTCTGATGAGCCCTTGGGGGATGTAGGAGCTGCTGGTGCTCAGCACTGCTGCTCTCTGCCCAGCTTTCGGGGCAGGGTGGGGAGGGTGATGTGAAGCTGGGTGTAGGCTCAGGCTGGGGGTGGCCAGCAGAGCATCACTGGGCTTAAAAAGGGATGGTAGTGAGAGACCAAGCAGAAACACACACACAGGGAAGGGAAACAGCTTCCCAAGGTCATCCCCAGGCCAGGGGCAGAACCACGGATGAAATCCAGGTGAGCAGAGCTGATCCTTGGGTCCAGCTCACACTCCCTGGGTTGTGTTCACACATGGACACTGCTGTCCCCAGGCAGGGACCGTTCAGGGTACAGTTTGCTGAAGCAATGGGTGCCTTCTGGAGACACGCCATAGGCTGTGGGACTGGTTTTCACCTTGGGGAAGGAGGAACCTGAGTATCTGGGATCTGCTTTTCCCTCAGAGCATCATCTGAGCCACACATGGTTGGGTGCTGGCTGGTGAGGCCAGGTGGTTAAAGGCACTGCTTCTCTTGGGAAGCTTATCTCCAAATCCCAATGAAAACACACACAGAGGGAAGCCAGGACGGCGGAGGGGGAGGACTCACACCCCAGCAGTGGGGTCTGGGCGATGCTGAGCAGGGACACATGGTGGGGTTTGGAGTCCAGCTGGCTCCAGCACTGGGGAAGGGGGTGTGAGATTTAAGACCTTTGGGGGAAAACCAAGAAACCAGGGCAAGAGTATTGGGTGCCACACCCCGGGGGGGCTGTGGTCACCCTCTGAGCACCCCAAATCCAGCAGCCTTCCTGAGTTTGTCTTGTTGTGGGTTGTTTTTTTTTAATTAGGGGCTCAATGAGGAAGAAAAACCTTGAAACCAAGGAAACAAGTGAGACAGAAAGGAAAAATGTCAGCTCTTGCAAGGCAGGGCGAGCTAGCTCCAGCACCCGGGGCTGAGGGTGGGTGGGTGCTGCCCTGACCTCTCCTCAGTGGCTGGGGGAAGAAAGTTGACCAGGTTGAGATGCAATTAAAAAAATATGAGGGTGAAAGGAAGGGTCTTGTGCAGGGAGGGGTGCAGGGCTTTGCCCCAGAGGGTGCTGAGCTGCTCACAAGCAGACTGTTCCAGGGCAAGAGGGTTGATGGGCGAGGGGAGCAGAGATTCATTGGTTTTTAATGGGATGCTGTGGTGGGCTTAGCCATCCCCAAAGACTAGACTTTCCAGAGCCCAAAATAATACTCCCAGACCAAAAGCTAAGGGATAGCAGGGCTGGGAAAACTGGGGATGAGATGTGTGTGTGGCTGGAGTCATGGCTGTGTAAATCAGTGGGGTGCACTGCTGCCCCAGCAAAGGGAGTTCTTCCTCACTGGATCGGGAAGTTTCCCCCTCCACCACCTTGCTCTTCCCCCACCGAACAGCAGAGACAGGCGGGATCCTGAGGACAGCAAGTGTGAAACCCAAGCAGGGAGCCCAGCCTCACACTGGAGGGGCTTGCTGCCCGCAGCACACGGTGAGGGGCAGGGGGGCAGGTGTAGGGGCAAAGCCCTGTTTTCCCCAGATCCAAAGCCACACTGAAGGGTCTGGGGAGGCAGTGGGGGTGGGGGTGTGTGTGCATCCCTCCCTCTCACCCCTCCCCATACAGGGCCACCCAGGCCCAGCTCTGCTGTGCTGGGCGGGGGGGAGCACAACTCAGCTATTTCCCCGTGCATCCCCCCGGAGGGTTTTTTCCATTACACAGGCAGAGCCGGGCCGAGAGCAGAGCTGCCTCCTCGGCCCATCTTCCCCCCTCCTGCAACCTCTGGCACCGCTTTTCCAGCGGCACATTGTGCAAATGTAACCTTTCAGGCAGCCACTCCTCCGGCAGGAAGCCGGGGGGCTCCGCTCCTGCCAGGAACGCAGCCGGCGCGGAGCTGGAAGGCAGCCCGTTAATCAGAGCCGGCTGACAGGGAAGCACACATCCTGGGCAACAGATTTCTGCTCCCGCTCCCTCGCTCAGCCTCGCCTTCCCGCTCCCGCTGCGGCTGGGCCCTTGTGGTCTGCCTCCCCTGCCGCCCCTGCCTCCTCTTCCTCGCCAGGCCGCACCCCCCTCCCACTCCCACCCCCCACCCCGGGCTTGGGTTCCCTGGGGTGCTCGCTTTCCTTTGAGGCACAGAGTGAGACCTGCTTGGTGTGGGCTGGTTAGGGTCCCAGCAGGGACACAGAGCCTTTGGTATCCCCTCCAAGGAGGGGACAGGCTGTGAGGAGAGATGGCGGCACCGCAGCCCCCCCCCCCAAAACAAGGCAAAGGGAGCACCCTGCCCATTGTTGGGGTGCTGGTGGATGGGACCTGTGTATGGCTGCGGCATGGGCTCGCTGCTGAGCCCCCAGCCCTCCCCAAGGCCTTGTTTGAGGTCCCCGAACAGTGTCGCCCAGCCAGGGGGGTCCTTGTGACGCTGTGTGTCTGGGAGCAGGCCTTTTCCTCTCCCTTTGATGGGCGCCTTGCCCACCCCCAGCCTGCTGTAAGAACTGACCAGGAGCTTTTATCCGCAGTGCCGTGGGTCGGAGGAGCTCACACCAAATGTATCTGTGCCACCAACCACTGCCCCTCAGTGAGGGTTTCACCCTGCACCACATCCACTGGGCTGCAGCAGCACATGGGCCAAGGCCCGGTGTGTATCCTAGGTGTGAGGGCACTGCCGCCCCTTCCCAGGGCCAGGCGGGCTGAGCTGGGGGCTGCAGCCCCGGCAGGGTGGAATGAGGTGGCCACGCTGGCCAAGGTGATGGTGGGGTGCCATCCCCCTCCCATTAAAACCGGCCAAGCTGTGTGGGGCTCCTGTGCTCATGGACACGGCAAAGCAGAGATCCAGGGGCACTCGTACCCCCTCCCTGAGATGCATTCACTCTGCTGAGAATGAGGGGCTCGAGTTTTTGTAAGGTGCTGGAATGGGCTGTCCAGAGAGGGGGTGGGTGCCCCATCCCTGGGGGTGTTCCAGGCCAGGTTGGATGGGGCCCTGGGCAACCTTGTGTAGCTCCAGGCCTGGAGGTTGGTGTCCCTGCCTGTGGCAGGGGGTTGGAGCTCTGTGACCCTTGGGGTCCCTCCCAACCCAGACCAGGCTGGGATTCTCTGATGTTATGATTTTTTTGAAGTTGTTGAGCCTGCCTGGGGCTGGTGTGTGGGTGTGAGGGCTCTTCCAGGTGCCCCTGTTGGGGAGGGGGCAGCACTACAACCCCCTGCATTTATTTTTCATGTCTGGTTTCTTCCTGGTTTCGAAGCACTAAAGGGCTGCATTGTAGCATCTGTTTTTGTGGTATTTCCAGCCCAGCTGGAAGCAGGAGGCACTCAAAATTCAGAGATGGGGGTGGGGGTGGGGGTGGGGTGGAAATAATGGATCTGGTGAGATTTTGTCTTCCTGCCAAAACTCACCAAACCCAGGATGCCAGGAGAGCCTGGCAGCGGGCGCAGCATCCTGGAGCCTCGCCTCTTCCACCCTCTTCCTGCTTCCTACTCATCCCAAACCATCCTCTCATTCCCAAATTGCTTTCAGGATGCTGCACAAAGGCTGACCCTGCT
This sequence comes from Hypotaenidia okinawae, assembly GCA_027925045.1. Lineage (NCBI taxonomy): Eukaryota > Metazoa > Chordata > Aves > Gruiformes > Rallidae > Hypotaenidia > Hypotaenidia okinawae. The sequence goes on along the minus strand of BSDF01000019.1, from coordinate 9,052,936 downwards.
GCTGGAGCTGGGGATAGGCAGATAATACAGCCGCTGAATTTATTTCACCTTTTCCTCTGGTTGCGGATGGTCCGGGAGCAGATGGCGATTTTCTCAAGTGAATCCGTTATTCGAAGTCACTCACTGAGACAGCCATGGCTCAAACAAATCCCAGGCCCCCTGCAAAGCCATCATTTGGTCTTTCCATCTGCCCAGCCGCCGCCGTCGGCGTGGGCTCGGCTTCCGCCAGCGTGCCGGAGGGAAGCGGGGAGGCAGGAGAGCTGGTGGATGGAGGCAAGGCTCAGCCCCCGGCGCCTGCACCTTTCTCTGCTTCCCCCCCCCACACCCCTTCATCCCTGTGAAGCTCTGGAGGCTGTCAGGAAGGGTTAGGATCCACATCCCAGCTTTGCTGGGGTTTGGGGGCTGAGCCGCTGCCTTCCTGCGCCAAGGCCAGGAGGAGGCTAGCTCACTGGGAGGGCGCCCAGTTGCAAACTGGGAGGTTGTTTCTGACGACGGCTGTTTCTGCTGCCCCTCCCTGCCTGACCTTGGTGGGGGTGGGGGGAGAAAGGGGGCTCTTAGGATAACGAAACACCAGACCAGCCCCTGGCGACTTCACGTGTGGGTGCAGAGGTCCCTGGAGCACCAGCTGGTGCCACAGCCAGGTTCAGAGGCGCCCGGGGTTTGTGCAGGGATGTGCCCAGCTTTGGGTGATGGATATGGCATGTGGACCTGCAATAGCAGCCCAGGGTCGACTGGAGGCAGCCAGACACCCCCACCCCACCCCACCCCCCTCAATGTTGGTGGGCTCAGGCAGCTCTGTGCGGGATGGGCTTTGCCTGGCCGGCTTCAGCCAACCCCCTTGGGTGCCTCTGAGGGGACCTGTGCACCCATGGCTCTGCTCTGGGTGCTGGCAGATGGGGAAGGGTCCAGGCACTGGTTTTGATCCAGCCCCAGGGTAATAATTCCCACCTCCCAGTGTATGAAAATGGGCAGCAATGGGAAAACACATGCAAGTCTGTCCCTGGAGCTGGAACATCCTCCACTTCGGCACCCAGAGAGGGGCTGAGCCAGGGAACTGCTCCAGCAGCCACCTGCCCCCTCCTCTTGGCTGGACTCCACTTCGTTCCTTCCCATCTTCTCTTTTTTCCCTCCCCAGCAAAGACTGGGAGCTGGCTGGAGGGGACCCAGTGCCTTCTGAAATGGGAACCTGAGCCGTGCAGGGGAGCACTGGGTGGGGAGACTGACAAAGGGTGAGATGCTTTGAAATGCAGTTTCCTCTCCCCACTTCATCTCCCCACCTAAACAAATACCACTGGCTGGGGCGCATCCAGCAGGCTTTTGTTGCCAGGCTTTTGTCCAGGACTGGGGAAGGGGCTGGAACCCCCGGCTCCCCCCAGGGACACCCACGCTGACAGGGTCCTGTGCTGCCTGGGATGCTGAGAGAGATGTGGGAGGTGACAGCCCCTCACCACAGGGTTTGGGGACATCCTGTGAGCCCCTCTTGTGACCTCCGGCTGCCACCCCCTCACCTGCCACCCTGCTGCTGCTTCTTGCCCTTCCCTGGGAGCCACTTCTGGGACAGGTCCTGGTCCATCTTGTCACTGCTGTGTTCCCTCCTGGCACCCTGCCACTGTGGCAGTGCCACCAGCTCGTGGCCGCACCAGGGACACCCCCAAATGCAGCTCTGCACCCAGCACCCCTGGGATGCTGCAGGCAGAGGGGCACCAGACCCACCCCCCATAGTGGGGACCCCACAGAGTAATTCCAAGATGAAAGTTTGGGGATTTTGCAGAGCCCATCAGGTGGCTTTTCATTTGCATCCCCCAAAAGCCACTTTAATTACACCTTGGGGAGGGGTCACTTCAGGGAGTTCCTGGGGCAAAAAGTTGTGTGTGTGAGGGGGGAAACCCAACACAAACCCTGTGAATAGCCAAACAACCCTGATGTAACCAAGGGGACCCCAGCCTCAAAACCCTGGCCCTGTTAGCAGCACCCCTGGCTCTGTGCAGATGAACCCCCCCAAATTAACTCACAGCAAAGGTGAGACTCGAAATGAACTCTCTGGAAACCAGACCCTGGCTCTGCCTGGAGCGAAGCGTTTCTCAGGTGACCAGGTTTGGAGGCAAACAGACTTGTTTGAAATGTCCCCTGTTGTTCCTGCCTCACAACGGGAATGGCAGCAAGAAAATAAACACTCTTCTTTTTGTTGTTGTTGTTGGAACTGGGAGTGTGTCCCCAGGATGGGTGGAAGCCGTCTGCCCAAGCCTTGCATCGCCCTTTGTGTCCCTGTCCCCAAGGGGATGGGGACAGATGCTGGTCCAACCTCTCTGGCTGCGGTGGCCAGGGATGTGCAGAGCATTTCCAGACAACAAAAGCTCTCTGGCTGCCTGGGTTCCTGCTGCCTTATCTCCCCCTGTGATGGTGGAAAAGGCCCCAGGACATCCTAACCCCTATCCCTGGGTGCCAGGACCCCCAGTGCTGGTGGGACATGGCTGTAGGTGGGGGCTGTCAGCGCTCAGGGATCCCATCCTGCATGAGGCAGAGCCCTTTTTCTCCTGCTAATGTCTTCATTGCATGCAGGGGGTGGGTAAAACCTCCTTGGGGAGCAACTTTGGAGCCAGGGCGAGCGCAGAGCCCTCTGGTCACCTCCTCATCGCCGCTCATGGGACAGCCCCAGGGATGCTGAGCCCCCGTCGGGGTGAGCGAAGGGGGCTGCGGGGCTGGCCGGCGGGGAGAGCAGCCCCACAGCTGAGCACCGTGCTTGTCACCCAGACAAGAGATCAATAACTAATTTCACTGCAGCAGCAGCGCCGGTTTTTTTCCAATAATTGTGAGCTGGCGGTGGGGAATGAGGCTCTCAGCACCGCTCCACACCAGCCTGCACCCGATCAATCGCCACACCACTGGGGCAGCAGGAAAACTCATTTTTCTCCTTTTCTTCCCCTCTCTCCCACCTCATCCTGCTCCATCCTCCTCCTCCTCCTCCTCCTCCTCCTCCTCCTCCTCCTCCTCCTCCTCCTCCTCCTCCTCCCAGCATGGTGCTGGCTGAGCTGTGTCCCCACACCATGTGGGATATGGGCTTCCTGAGCTGTCGCCGTGGTGGTGGGGACAATGGCTGAGCCTCCCACGCTGCCCCAGCAGCTCTGAGCGCTTCGGTTCCTGTCACCTGTGGGCTGGACCCAGCTCCTTGCACAGAGCATCAGTCCCAGAAGTTTGGATGAAGGCAGCAGAAGAGTGATTTCTCACCTCCTTGGTGTGATCAAGGGGTCCCAAGGGTGCCCTGGCTTACTGGGCTATGGCTTTTGGTGCCCACTGGTGTATTTGTGAGGGTGATGTGGAGGTTTCCATCCCCTGAGCAGCTGGTCTGATGCAGAGCACAAGCCCTACTGCATTTCTCCTGACTGTCCTTTATTGCTTCTGCTTCTGCAACCCCACAGTGCCTCAGTTTCCTCCCATGAGTCTGTAAGAGACAGGGCTGAGAACATTCCCTCCTGCTCCCTCCCACACCGTTAGAGCCACCATGGGCTCCATGTCCAGGCCAGAAAGTGTCCTGGTTCCAAGCTCACAGGGTAGCTCTTTTTGGGTCCTCAGGTTGATTTTGGGGTCCTCAGGCTGATTTTGGAGGAGGTGTCCTATGATCCACTCCCCAGCAAGGCAGCAGGGAGCGATGCTGAGTCCTCAGCATCTCCCCTAGTTTGAAAGATGCTGGAGCAAATGTGGAGCCCGGGGGCACCCTTGGATCCCTCCAGTGCCTCCAGCGGGTTTGGAGGGGGTGCTGTGCCTGAGCACTTCAGGGAGGAAGGCTCAGCAGCGGGTTCATCACTGCAGCATCTTCTGAGCCCATCCAAACACCCTGTGCAGATGGCAGCAGTGCAGCCCCTCACTCCTTCTCCCTAATTTAAGACCCCACTCCCTGGTTCCCTGAGAGCATCCCCATGAATTAAACACCACCTTCGCTGCGCAGCGCCAAGCACTGCCTGCATAATTTCAAAGTTTTATTACTTGCCTTGAAGGCACTTATTGATTGGGGTCTTCTCCAGCTGATGGAGCTTTTAGTGTGGCCCAGGCTGGCCAAGCAGGGTTCAGGGCTCAGCCTTGCCAGCTTAGCTAAACTGGAGCTTAAGAACCTCAGTGGCAAGGGTGCAGGGACACCTCTGCTCCTGGGAGCGGGGTACCCATGGGCACATCCACGTTTGCACTCTCAGATGCTTTTTTGGCTTCTCAGTCTCTGCCCAAGAGCCCGTGTCCCTCCCACACACCCCTCCTCAGGCCAAGCCACAGCTCACAGGGGGTTCAGAAGTGGGAAATCCCAGAGGATTTTCCTGGGAGGGCCTGAGGTGTGGTGAGGGAATGGGGTGAGGGCAGTTTGTGTGGGGGTTCTGCCCTGCTGAGGTTCCCCTGGGGAGGTAGGTGCACCCTACTAACCCAGGAAACCCTGTACCTCCTGATGCCAGCACTGGGTTCCCCCTCCCCATGGCACTACCAGCACTGGGCACCACACACAAGCTGGGGGCTTTTTCCACCCCACCCCTCACACAGTGTGGGGTCTGGTGACCAGGACACCCCACTCCTCTCCCCCCAACCTCCTCCCCCAGCAGCTGTTTGGCCTCAGAGAAGACACAGAGGCTGGTAATGAGCATGGCTGAGCCGTGGCCCCGTGGCCACAGAATTGTCTCCTTCCATCCACCCATTTTTTCCTCTGTGGGGCCCCCCTGTTTTCACTCCTGGTCCCCCAATCCCTGCAGATTGCAGCATGTGGCTGTGCTGGGCTTCAGGGGAGCAGGAGGGGAGGTGGTTGGAGTCCCCATGGCTCCTTTAAGAAACCCACAACCAGCTCCAGGAACCAGCTCAAGGTCACAGCGGGAACCTGCGGACTTGGCAGCGCTGAGCAAGGGAGGAGGGATGGAGGGAGGGAGGAAAGCAGCCTGCCATCAGGATGAAATCACAGCCAGGGAGAGGGGACTGCTGGGCACAGCAGAGAGGGGCGGGATGGTGGGGGACAGCAGAGTGGGGCATGCAAGGGGGGATCCCACCCATGGGTGCTCCCCCGGGACTGCTGCAGCCCCAATCCCAGCACAGCCCTGCGTTCTCCTCGACACCATCCGATGTGCTCACGACTGCCCAAGCCAGGAGAGTCCCCTCATCCCCCCAGAGCTGCCCCGGGAATGCTGGGCCAGTGTCGCTCCCACGAGACTTCCCAGGCTCTGCGGGAGGTTTTCCAGTTCCAGTGGGAGCAGAGCCTGGGCAGCTGCCAGCCCGGAGGGTCGCATCCTGCACATGGCCCGGCCCAGCCCCAAGCTCTTACCTCATTGTGTCTTTAAAAGCTGGTTTTGCTTTTCAGAGCAGCAGCTCCTGGAGTCCCGTGGTTGCTGCCGGGTCTCTGCCTTGGCTTCAAGCCGGGGGGACCTTCAGAGCTGTCCTCACCAGGAGCACAGGGGGAAGGCAAATCTTTAAAGGCTCAAACCACAGGAAGTTAATAAAAAATAAATAACCCCCCTCAGCATTTCATTCTTATAACCTTTGGCATGGAAATTACTCTAAAGGTTTGGGGTGCTCTGACTCACCTTCTGGGCAGGTAAAGCTGGGTGCAGCAAAGGCACCAGAGATGCAGATAAACCCTTGGAGCTGTGATGCTCACAGCTGGGTTAGCCCAAGACCCTCCTGGCTCCGGGGCTTGCTCCTGCCCCATGGCTGCAGCATGTTTACCCATGTTGGGGGCTGCTGGCTTACCACATCTGGGGACTTTTGGGGGACAAACAGGAGCAAAGCTCAGATAGACCCGACCCCAGAGGGTGGCTGTGGCCAGGCTGGGGCTGAGCTGCAGCTCCGAAGCAGCTTGTTCTGGGGTTGGTTTGGCGATGCCCAATTTTAATTTCCATCAGAAGAATTAATCTGTGGAGTTATTTTCCCTTCCTTCCCCTCCCCTTCCTCTCCTCCCCGCTTTAGACAGAGAATCTGATCAGTTCTCCCAGGAGCTTGGCACCATTAGCATTCACTCCCAATGCATGCAAGCCGCACTGCATCGCCAAGAGCCGCCCGCGCTGCCGGCTCCGGTACCCAGCCCTGGCTCAGAGGGGACCTGGGCATTAGCTTCTCCCTCCCACAGAGCCACTCCACCTCCCCAGCTCCATGCTGGGCTGTGAGGAGGGTGGGATCCTGGTCTCTGCTCCAATGGAGTTTGGGCTTTCCAAGACAATGGAAGCTGAGCAGCTCTGGGAAGAGCACTCAAGCCCAGGGCATGGCCAAGCCTGGCAAGATTTGAAGTCACTCTGGATTGGTAACCTGGGGCTTTCCTGAAGCAGGCATTGAGTTTTCATTAATAAAGGTCAATTAACAAATTATTATTATTATTATTCAATATTATTACTGCTAAATACTGTTATTAGATGCAGCAGAGCAGGCTGCCTTTCCCAGCAAGAGCACTGGGGAGCCGCAGCCAGTGGAGCCCCATCCATCCAGCACCAGCTCTGTATGTGCTACAGCTCCAGGTGCTGTAGCTCCATGTGTGATGTATATAATCACAGAATCACAGAATCCCAGGGGTTGGAAGGAACCTTGAGAGATCATGGGGTCCAACCCCCTGCCAAAGCAGCTCCCCAGCTCATACTGCACAGGGCGGTGTCCAGACGGGGCTGGAATCTCTCCAGAGAAGGAAACTCCACAGCCCCCTGGGCAGCCTGTCCCAGGGCTCCCTCACCCTCACTGGGCAGAAGTTCTTCCCCATGTTGGTGTGGAACTTCCTATACTCTAACTTGCCCTATTGCCCCTTGTCCTGCCCCCACAGACACTGAAAAGGGGCTGCCCATTTCTCCCTGCATCCCATACTTGAGATATTTATAAACATTAATTAGGTCCCCCCTTAGTCTTCTTCTCTCCAGGCTGAACAGCCCCAGCTCACTCAGCCTTTCCTCACAGGGTAGACCTTTCCTCCAGGCCCTTTACCATCTCCATAGCCTCCTCTGGCCTCTCTCCAGGAGATCCCTGTCTTTTTTATACCAGGGAGCCCAGAACTGGACACAATACCCCAGGTGGGACCTGACCAGGGCAGAGCAGAGGGGGAAGGTTAAACAAAAGTTAAACCCTCTGTGCGCTGCCATCCCCATCACCCCACAGCTCATCCCAGGACAGGCCTCACACCCCTGCGCACCCACAGCAAGAGCTCAGCCCATCGGTTTGCCCCACTGAGGCTGTGCAGAAATGTGGGGGGGGGGGAGGGGAGGGAGGATTTCACTCAAGTAGGACCCCCACTTCAGCACAGCCCTTTTATTTCCCATCTCTGTGGCTGTGGAGAAGGGAGTAGCCGTGTGCCAGGCCTGGCACAGCCCAGCCTGGGCGAGGGCAAAGAGGCGTTAGCTGAGACGAGGAGCCGAGCGCTTTATTTTTAGTTTCAGTTTAACAAGTATTAATTAATAAGAGTGTACATGCTAATGCTGGGATGACACAAATGGTGGTGCCTGAAACGAATGCTCGGGACTCAGGATTTACAGCCGGGTGGGTTCACGGGGGGCTAAATCATTGCTCAAACTGCAAGGATAAGCTACCGCCCAGCCAGGCCGCAGTGGGATGTGCTGGGGGGCTCCAGGCCGTGCTGGGGGGCTCCAGGCCATGCTGGGGGGCTCCAGGCCATGCTGGGGGCTCAGGGCTCACTGCGCAGTGCCAGCTCGTCCCTCCCCAGTGAAAGCTCCCAGGAGGTTTGGCACAGTGTGGCCTGTTTTACTCTCTCCCTCCCCAGGCCGAGCAGGTGCCGGGTCATGCCCCGTGGAATGATTTATCTGCCCAGTGAAGACTAACTTGGGGAAAAAAATGAGACCCAGTGGACACCCTAGGGCTCAGGGGCAGCTCTGGGGACATGCTTACCCCTTGCAAGTGGAGCTCTTAAATCCTCCCAGAGAGGCAGCTGCTCGGCCAGGCTGGATCCAGGTTTTCTTCCTCCTTTCTCCTTGCAGCAGGCAGGAGGGAGCTGCTCCCTGAGAGCTGCTGCCCAGAGCCACCAGTTGGGATGGAGTGTGGGCGGTTGGGCACAGGCCAGTGTGAACTGGACACATGCATGCGCTGGGAGTCAGGGAGCTGCTGCTCACTGCATCTTCCCAGTGCTCACACCTCATGCTACCAGGACTCACTGCATCCTCCCACTGCACATACCACATCCTCCCACCAAGCACACCACATCCTCCCAATGCTCACACCGCATCCTCCCAGTGCTCACACCGCATTCTCCCAGTGCTCACCGCATCCTCACACTCCATACATCGCATCCCCCAAGTGAACACGGGGTGGGATGCTGGGATGCTGCATCAAGGCTCAGCAGCATAGGAACCCCCCCCCAGTCTAGGGTTTTGGGTGCCCACCAACTCCACCCTGGTCCCTGGGGCTAGGTCCTTGGCTGCTGCCACTTGTGGTGATCAGATGGGAGCTGGAGCAAATCATTCAGCCCTCCTGTCCAAGCCAGCAGCTAGCCTGGCACCGGGGTCACCCCTGCCTGCACAGCACCATCCTGGGGAGGCAGTGCCACGGAGCTGAGGGGCGAGGATGCCCCGGGTTGGTCCCTGGCACCCCCTCACCACCTCACAGGGACTCACATGAGAAATCCTCACCCATGGCCTTGCCAAAGCCACCCACTGCAGCCAGGCCCAAGGTTCCTTCCCTGGGCACGGTTCGGTTTGCCAGGGAGGGCTGTGTGGGTGGGACAGGTGGCTGTGGCGCGGGGTCCCTGCTCGGGCTGGTGCCCCTGCTGCCACGCTGCTCTTCAGCCGCTCCGCTCCTATCATGGAATTTTAATTTAGTTAGTGGAGTTCTTTAAACAGTGTGAACTTGCTAAGTGCTTTGCATATTTTATACTCATGAGTAACATTTATCAAACAGAAAGTCCAATTAATCAAAGAGGGGAGCTTTTGTAACTCGGAACAGTTTGCATTCTCCCTCTTTCTCCCTGATATGCGCTTCTCTGTCTCCCTCCTTTTCTTCCTCTTCCTCCTCTTCCTCCCTGCTGCCCTGTAGCCAGGGCAGCTTCACTGTGCACTACACAAATGTACATCCCCCCTCTTCCCCCTAGACCCTGCACACTATGCCCACATACATAAAAATGGGGTTTATGTCTTGAGATGTATTCTTCTTTGTGTGTGTGTGTGTGTGTATATGTGCATATATCCACATGCATCTATCTACCTGTGTGTATCTGGTGTGTAAATACCTCTGGGTGTGCATATATATACTCTATACATATATACATATAGGTATAAGTGGCCCATTTACACTGTGTGTATGTACACACACATATACAGATGTCATACACACAATATTATACACAATGTATACACATATATACTATATCCTCTACTACCTGGTGTATAGCACACGGTTTAGAGTACATAGCCTATGTTACACTCTATGTAATAAATACCTTTGATATATTTAGGGCTGCTGGGGAGTTTCAGCAGGGTCGGTGATGCTTCAAGCCTCCCAGTGAGAGCCAGCGGCTGAGGGGTGAGGTGAGGTGGATGGTCCCCAGCCCCAAGCTGTGCTGGGCCAGCAGCATCACTTACCCAACTGTGTCTGGGTCTGGGGACAGCAACCGGTGGCAGGTGATGGGACATGGGAAGCCCTGACAAGCCTCCCAGCCTGCGTCCCTTCTCCTTGCTGGGTGCTGGGGATGAGAGATGGACCAGGGGTTGCTTTTGGGACAAAGGGAGGCTGGGCATCCCCAGGACACGTGTATTTATTGCAAGGGAAACATCACCCAAACCACAATGGGTTTTGGCTCCGGAGACCCCAGGACAATGCAGGGTGAAGCCTGTGTGGGTGCCCAGTGAAGGGCTGGCATGGGTGCTGGAGGATGGGAGGTGAGAGAGTATGGCTGGTGCAGAGGGACTCATGTCCCTGCCACCCTGCTGAGCGCCTTGGCAGCTCTTGGTGAGCGGGGAGGAGCCCTGACCTAATTTATTCTGACTTCCCAAGCCTTGGCCATGGCATGGCAGAGGTGGCTGAAGGAGCTGGGCACACGTGGGCACAGGGGCAGGTTTGGCCGAGGTCAAGCCCTGACGCCTCGGCAGAGCAAAGGAGGTGGGAGCATCCTACACAGCTCCCAGCAAAAGACCTCAGGGCTATTGCCAGGGCCTCAGAGGGTTCGTTATGTTATTAATTGCCATTAATGGCAGCAGAGGGGCAGCGGGCGCCCACCTAGACCCAGGTTAAACCCCGCCGAGGAGGGGGCTGTGCCGGCACCGCAGGACCTGCTGTGCAAATCACCTGCAACAACATGTGCCGTCCTGGTCACCTCTTCTCAAAAATGATAGTGCAAAATTAATTAGAATTAATTAATCAGAAAAGGGTAATAAGGGTGATTAAGCACCTGGGGGAAAGGGGAAAAAAACCCAACCCTATATATTCCTGAAGAGCGATTGCGGCGCCGGTGATTGCCGTGAAAGGCAGCGAGGGAGCGGGAGGAGTGTGTGCAGGGAAACAAATGGGCTGGGGAAGGGGGTCTGGGGGGTGTTTTCTGTCTGGTCGCACAAGGAATTACCGAGTGACAAGATTGAAACCGGTCAGAGGAAAAGCATTTCCCGGCAGCAGCGACCGCGGGGAGGCAGCTGAGCCGAGGAGGGGAGCGGGGGGCTCTGCAGCGCAGCCGGAGCCCTCGCTGCGGCCACGCTCCTTGCAGATTTGGCTTTGCATAAACTGGTCCCCAAGGTCAGCCCTGTTCCTCAGCGGAGAGCGGGACTGGACAGGGTGTCCTTGGCGGTGGGACCCTTGTCCCCAGCCCTTTGCTGGGAGCTCAGGAGCGCGGCGAGCTGAGGGGCACTCAACTGGTTTCTTGTTCCGCTCTTAGTTTTCAGCCTTCGTTGCAATAACAGCGTGGAGTCAACGGGGATGTTTGCAAGTCAGATTGGTCCCTGGTTCAAGGCAACTGCCACAGGTGTCATGGAAACCTGAGGGGCTGATGCACAGCCCCAGCCCCTGAGGAAGACGGGGTCATCATCCCCTCCCTGCCACTGTAAAGGGAAGGCTGGAGGAGGCAGCTGGGTTAATGGAAAGGGGCTGCAGGAGCCCCAGTGCAGCACTGGGAAAAAAAAAGGAGGAAAATGTCCTTTTTTGGGGTTTTTTTGGGAAGCAGGGGGACCAAATAACAGGGTCCCGTGGGTGGCATGGATGGGATGCGGATGGCCCATGGCCTGCTTGAATACCCGGGTGATGGCCAGAGTGATGCAATGCCTGCTGCTGGCTTCACTGAGGGGAAAACTGGGGGGCTTTGGTCATTAAGGTGCCTGTGCATGGGGGGGAGCACTCAGTGCCAGCTCCCCCCATGCATCTCCCCAAACACCACCCCGGGAGCAGGCGGGTGCTGGGGCCCTGTGCTCAGCATCCCCTCCCCAGTGACAGAGACCCACAACAATCTGGGAAGCAGAATAGGACACAAGCAAGGTTTTCAGTGCTCAGAGATGCTCTTGCTGCACCCCCAACTCCACAGACAACTAAACCAGGCACTCCCCGTCCCCAGCCATCAGCCCCCACCTTGGGTCATTGCCACCCCTAGTCCGCTTGAGTCCTTGGGCAGGGTCTGGGGGGAACACGGATGCCCAAAAGCTGTCCTGGGGTGGCAGCTGCTTGCCCAAAGCTGGGCTCTTCCTTCACTTTTCACATAGGCACTATGGAATGATGGCAGAGGTCTCCAAATGAGGCCACATCCTGTCTGTACCATGGATTCTCAGGTGGCTGTGGGGTGAGCAGCTCTGTTTTGGGGACAGTGGGTCCTTGCTGGGGCCATTAGGACATTTTTGGGGTGTTAGTGGGTGGTGGCTGGGTGGGAACCCCCTGTGCCCGTGCAGCTTTGCTGCTGGGTGATTTCAAGCAGATTTGGTTCCTATGGGTTTTGTGAGAGTCGATGTGGGGATGCGGTGAGGGAGGGGTCCGTGCCCTGCCGCGGGAAGGACTCACACCCCATTAGGCTCCAGAGCCCCCAGCAGCTACCTCTCCTTGGGGACACAGCAGAGCAAACCCAGTTTTGTCACTCTCCCCACAGCGGGCCTGTTTCAAAGGCCTCGGGTGCTGCAGGTCCCCATCCAAGGGGGATCAAACCTACCCAGCCTCGGGGGGTACAGGCAGGAGGGGACGGGGTGGGCTTTGGCTCCCTCACTAGGGAGGGTGGGAGGGAAGCAACTTCCCCACCGACAGCAGCCCGGGCGTCGAGGGTGCGAGGCAGAGGGAGCCACGGCTGTAATGAGCCCGTCCGGCCTCAGCTCCCGGCCCGGCGGGACGGGAGAGTCGGGGACGGCACCGGGAAGCAGGGAGACCGGACCCCCCGCCGGGGCGCTGGGTAAGCGAGGGGTACAAGCTGGGGCGGGGGGGCAGAGGGGGCAGGTGAGCGGGGCGGGGTGCAGGTGTCGGTGCCGGGCTGGGCGCGGGTCCGGCTGCCCCCCGCTTCCCTCCCACCCACCCACTCACCCGCAGGACGCGGCCGAGTTCCCGCCGCGGTGGCGGCGCAACGGCGGGACAACAGCGCCCCCGCGTGGCCGCGGCGGGACAAGGACAACGGTAACGGCGGGACCGGGCCGGGGCAGCGGCCGGGCCGGGGCAGGCGGGCAGCCCGACCCGGTGACCAGCCCGGGGAGCCCTTGTCCTGGTGATCCCGACCCCCGCCGCCCTCCCCGGCCCTGCCATCCCGGCGGCACGGGGTCCAACGGGCTCCTACCCCCCACCTCGCTCCACGAGAGCGCCGCGGGGACCCGGGGCGCGACACCCGGGCGGGGAGAGGCACGAAACCCCCCTGGAGCCCGCGGGCAGCCCCGGGGCCGCTGGTGACGCGGTGCGGGCACGCATCGAGGGTACCGGACCCCGCAGCGGGGCGGGACAGGTCCCCTCCTGCCCTCGGCCGCCACCCGCTGCTGCGCCCCGCCGCTGCCCCGCTCCGTCCCCCCGCGGACAGCACGCCGCCCCCCCCGCCGCCCCGTCCCGTGGCGCCCCCCGCGGACAGCCGGTAGGAGAGGTGACAGGGCCCGCCCCCCGCGGTGACATCATCCTGACGTCACCGCGAGAGCCGCCGTCTGGTTGGTTTTGGCGGCCGCCCGTCACGGCGGGGGGCGGGACAGAGCGCGGCCGCCGGCGGAGGTAACCGGGGGGTGCCGGGGGGTCGCGGCCGGGCGGCCTGAGGGAGGGGGAGGGATCGGGCACCCCTCGCCCCTGCGGCTGCTCCGCTGCCCCGTGCCCACAACGGCGGGAGAGGCCGGAAGAGCTGCCGCGGCCGGATCCCGCGCCTCCTGCGGGCTCCCCGGGAGGGCCCCACGCCGCGGCCATGGAGGGGCCCAACCCCCACGGGGGGGCCGGGGAAAGGGCCGGGAACCGGCCCCTCGCAGATGGTGCACGCCGCCCTCCCCACCCCTCGCCTCCATAGGACCCCATTGCCCCCCCCGTGGCGGTCCCCCCTTCCCTGTTTGTCATAGGGAGCCCTAGGCCCGCGCTCCACACCCCCTTCCCTGCCGCCCCCCTGGGTTTGGGGAATGGGGTGACCCCCCACACACAGCGGGGGCAGGGCCGCTGTGAGGGGTGAGTACCTGTCTTCAGCGGCTCGCACGTCGGCGGGGACCTGCCCCGTTGCGGGGGCTTTCAGGGCAGCGGGGAGATGCCGGCCCTGGGGTGCACACCGGGGGGTAGTGTCACCCCGTCAGGTCCTCTCAAGCTGTGCCCTCGGCCTGCGACACCCTGAAAAACATCAGCAGGGGTTACCCAGGCGAACCGGGGAGTGAGGAAGAGGGTGGCACTGCTGGGAGGGGGAAGTGGGGTCCCAACCCAGGAGATCAGACAGCAGCGCTACCTGAAGCGGGGCCAAACCCCCCCACACACTGGCTGCCCCCCGCCCCGTGGCACAGCCTCTGCCAGCTCCAAGCTATGAGGCAGCACCAGCTCCTGCCCCCCAACTCCCCTGGGAGGGTGCCGGTGGGGTTGGGGTGGCTCTTACCTTCTTAGGGCTGCCATCAGCCTCGCTCACACTTGACGCTTGCAGGACCAGAGGGACGATTCAGGACTGAAATCCCATCTTTTCTTCCCCTAGATCACAGCACAGACCCGTTCCCAGCTTCACCGAGCCAAACTGGATTTCAACCGGTGATCTGTGAGGTGAGATGCTCCATCCCCAGGCTGTCCAAGACCACGTGGGGCCACCAAAACCTGCCTAAGCTGCCATAGAAAAGGTTTTGTGTCTAATGGGATATTTGCCAGCAAATTCAAGCCACGAACACTTTATCTCTCTTTATTTCTAAAGGTGTTTGAAGTCCTTGAATTTACCCTTTGGCCACCTTAAATCTAGTTTCTAATCCCCAGCATAGTTAATCAAATCCACAGTGGTTTGAATTAGGAGATGGCTGGGGGGATTTATAGCTTGTATTGCTGATTAGACCTTGACTTTATTATATTGCAAATATCCAACTTAGGGTCACGTGAGCTTTGCAATCCTCAGGTAGGTGCTTGGGATAACTTTTAGCAACTCCAGCTGTAAATTGGAGGTGACCAGAGCTGTCACCACAGATAAACATGTTAAGGGAAGGAAAGAAAAGGCAGAATAGGTGGAAAGGGTGGGTCAGCCGTAAAAAAAAAAATATATATAAATATAATTGGGTGTATTGCTGATTTGTGCATGGTTCAGCTGAGGTGTCCCTGCCCTGGAAGGGGTTTTGAGCTCTGGAAAATACCAGGATTTCAATCTTTGTTCCTCCTTGCTCTCAGCTAAAGGTTTTTAAGGTTTGAAGTAGCCCTAGGGAGGAAAAAGAGGTGATAAATAGAAATTAGGGCCCTCGTAGAGCTGATGCTTTGCCTCCCTGGTCTCTGGGGGTGGTGTTTGCACCCATGACTCCTTCAGACCTGACAGATGCTTTCTCCCATCTCGGAGGAGCAGCGAGTCCCGCGCGGGCACGTGCCCCTCAGCCAGCATGACGAGCGAGGTGGTGGAGAACGAGTTTGAGTTTTACTCCAAGGCAGAGAAGTACTGGAAGGATGTGCCCGCCACGGTGGACGGCATGCTGGGGGGCTACGGCCACATCTCCAGCATCGACATCAACAGCTCCAGGAAGTTCCTACAGAGGTTTCTACGGGTAGGTGGCCTGGTCTGTTGTGCTCCCATAGCTCCATCCTTCTCCCAGCATGGAGCTGAGCTCTTCTCTCAGAGTTACTCTGTGGGATCCACCATTGCATATGTGCTGGGAGATCTTTGCCCTGCAGAAGGTTCTCTGTACCCCAGCCTGGTCCTTTGTGGTTGCCCTGTTTTCTCTTCTGTGGTTACCTCCTGGTGGGATCAACCCTTTGTGGTTGTTGTTCCAGGATGGTCCCAACCGGACGGGGACGACTCGCGCCCTGGACTGCGGGGCAGGCATCGGCCGGATCACCAAGCGGCTGCTGCTGCCCCTCTTCAAGACAGTGGACATGGTGGACGTGACAGAAGACTTCCTCACCAAGGCCAAGAGCTACCTGGGAGAGGAGGGCAGGCGGGTGCGCAACTACTTCTGCTGCGGCCTGCAGGACTTCAGCCCCGAGCCAAACTCCTACGATGTCATCTGGATCCAGTGGGTCATCGGTGAGGGTCGCTCAGCTTTGGGGGGGCTCACCAGCCTGTCCTCCATCCAGCTTCTCCTGAGGGGCAGGTGCTTCATGCACCAGGGAGAGCTTTAGGTCTGCGTTAAGGACAAGCATTGTAGTGTGGGTTGGAGGCTGGGTTGGGGACCTGCCCTCTGTGGGCACAAGGACATTCCCCTTGGGGTCTTGTCCCCTCAGAGGTGTGGGTTGGATGGAGTTGGAAAAAGCCTGTGGGACACAAGTTGGACACCCCCAAGCTCAAGCTTTCCCTTGCATCCAGAGGGATCCCAACCACAGTCTCCTGGTCTCCTTCCCTCGTATCATGTGCTGTCTGGGGGTCCTGCAGTGGTCACCCCGTGCCCTATTAACAACCACTCTGTCCCTCCAGGACACCTCACTGACAACCACCTCTCTGACTTCCTGAAGCGGTGCCGTGCCGGCCTACGACCCAATGGCATTGTGGTCATCAAGGACAACATGGCTCAGGAGGGTGTGATCATGGACGATGTGGACAGCAGCGTCTGCAGGGACCTGGATGTCGTCCGTAAGATCATCCGCCGGGCTGGGCTGCACCTCCTGGCTGAGGAGCGCCAGGAGAACTTCCCTGACGAGATCTACCACGTCTACACCTTCGCCATGAGATGAGGGCGGTTGGTGGCAGGAGAAGGTCTCTCCAGGGCCAGCTTGGAGCACGGGCCGGAACGGCGGCTCCTGCTGGGGTTGGGAGGGCCGGGCCTTCACCGTGGGGTGGCAGATGGCAGTGAGGGTGTCACGACTCCCTCTCTCCAGGGCTGGTGGCGAGGCTGGGGCTTTGTCTTCCACGTTGCTGCTGTTTGTGAAGAGGTGTTTGCCAAATACATTTTCCTGCTGTTGCACTTCTGCACGTGGCCTTTCTTGGCGGCAGCGTTGGCTTGATGCCACTTTTGGGGGCTCTGAAGGGGAGCAAGAGTTGTCTCTCTGCTCCAGGGTCACCAGCAGGTCACTGACCACTGCCACACAACTCTGGGCTCCCTTCTTTGCTTGGGTGTCAGACCTTTTCCTGCCTTGAAGGTGGTGCTGCTCACAGCAATGAGCTGCATAAGGCCAAGGAGAGGAAGTGCTGCCATTCCCCTGCGAGGGATTCTGCTTGAGGGGGCCTCTAGACACATGAGCAGCTCTCCCACCTGTGCAGCAAGAGGTGGACATAATCCTGGGTGCCCCACATCCTCCTCCCAGGATAGGGGTAACACAGAGAAGCCCTGCCCACCCTGGGAGGGAGCTGGTGCAGGTGTTAACAGGGAACCTGCTCTGAGCTGCTTCTGTCCCGCTCCCAGCCATTACCACACGCTCACAGTGCTGCCCAGCAACTCACAACCGCTGTGACACCATGGCTGCTCCCCCAACACCCCACAGCTGCTCCCCACTTTGAACATTCCCAGTTCCTCCTTGGCCACTGCATTGTGCCAAACCAAATCCAGCACAGCCAACACGGGCACAGCCACTTGACAGGTCAGCAAGCCCACACACGGGTCCCAACCGAAGCCAGTCTCTCAAGAGGGGGCTCACACATGACCCCCCTCCATCCCCACAGAGCCTTTTCCTCTGTCCCACCCTCGTGTGGAAGAAACAAGCCCCTTGTCATTAGTACAAACAGCCTCCTTTAATTGCTCACTTCCCACCCCAGATGCCAGGGGAGCATTTGATCACAGTATTATTAACATCAATTCATCCAGATGCACAGCTCCAGTTCCACAGGGTGGGAGAAGGTAAAACAGGGATGCTGCCAGGAGGACAACGGGGGGCACACAAGCCCTCTGCAGCCAAACTGCCCCTGGATCCCAGGCCCACCTGCCATACACTGTACCTGCTCACAACAGTCCTCATCCTCTTCTGCAATGGGCACAAGCTGGAGCTCAGAAGTTCCATCTCCACATGAGAAAAGAGTTCTTTACTACGAGGGTGATGGAGCACTGGGACAGGCTGCCCAGAGAGCCTGTGGAGTCTCCTCTGGAGAGATTGCAGACCTGGCTGGACGCTGTCCTGCGCACCCTGCTTGAGGTGATCCTGGTCTAGCAGGGGGTTGGAATAAATGGATTTCCAGAGGTCCCTTCAACAGAGGAACAGAGGAACAGAGGCACGAGGCACTCAGCAGTTCCTTGTGCAGTGAACACAAAGTCAAACATCCATTGTTCTGAGAGACCAGCACCTCTGAGATGTCCTGTGCCAGGAGGACAGGGTGCTCCCAGCAGAAACTCAGGGGGTGCCGTGCAGCCGGCTGACACTCCCCAGCCCCACATCCCTCCCCTCACCACGCTCCTGCTTTCAGAGGCCCAGGTAAGGAAGACATCCACATCCATGTGGAGATGTTGGACCTGCCTCCCTCCAGCAGACCAGAGGCAGGACAGCAGGGCACAGATGCCAACACTCTCCTGGCCCAGGGAACACCCCAAGGTACGTCAGGACTCTGCTGCTCGCCTAAGGCACTGCTTCACCCCCTGCCCTGGACACAGCAGGGCTGGGAAGAGCCACTGTGGCCTATCCAGTCACACCACCCCACCAGGCCTTTCCTTAAAGCCCACACCCCCAGTCCTGCGCCCGGCCCCCCGATGCCCAGGGCCTCTCCTTCACCCCCAGGGAGCTGCAGAGCTCTGCCCACCTTCCTATGACACACCCCAGACCGAAGCAGCCTCCAGACACACGTGCAGTGTTGTGCCCAAAAAGGTACACCCCCTAAAATGCAGCAGAGAGGGGCACCACGGGCAGCTGCAGACATGGGGACAGCAACAGCTCTTGCTGCAGAGAAAACTGGCCAGGAGCAGAGATTTTGGCAGTTGCAGGTACACCATGACCATGGAGGCGGGGGAACAGAGAGGCACAGTTAGGCTCAGAGGTCCTCCTGCCCAGCAGCGGTGTGGTCAATGAGGAGGTACCACTTCAGCCTGTCTGGAAGAGGTAGAGCCTTGATTTTGACATCTACTGGCCACGGTTTAAGGCGCTGCCGGATAAACACCCTGCAGAGATGTTTCAGTGCCTGTGGGGAGCGCTCCAGCTGCTTCAGAGAGCAGAAGAGAGTCCTGATCTTTTCCCCATGGTACCTACAGCCGCTGGTGTTGACCTCAAAGTTGCTGGGAAGCTGGATGGCTTGTGAACTGGCCATCATGAGCTCCAACAGAGTCTGACCCTTCTGGATGAGGTCTGTAGAGAAGCTGTCATCTTCAGAGACGCTGAGGTGCGAGCAGAGGCACTCGAAGACGATGTGGAAGCCTGACCAGCACGAGGGACCATGGAGGGAGCAGTTGTAGGCAGCACCTGACTCCAGCAAGAACCGCAGCAGCGGGAAGTGGCGTTTGAAGTTTTTGAAGCAGAGGTGGGTGAGGGACTCAGGGGCTGGGCACTCGCTGGGGTTGGCACCGTGAGCCAGCAGCAGCTGTGTGACACGAAAGCAGAAGCGATTGATCACCTGTGCCTCCTCAGTGTTGCTGCACATCATCTCTCCCAGCAGGAAGATGACATAGGTGAAGACTGTGTCACCATCTTTGGTGGCAGCTCTGACATCTGCACCTGGAAGAAGGAACAGAGAATGTAACTGGCACTGCAGGCAACAAGGCTGGGACAATGTTATGGGGCTACTGGGCTCTACTCAGGTGGGAATATAGAGGAATTGGGAGGGCAGTGCCTAGACCTGGACAAAGAATCAGCCAGTGCTATGCCTGGAGGGATCGTGCATGGAGAGGGGAGAAGGTTGCCCTCACCTCCTTCCAACAGGAGACGGATGCTCTCTGTGTTGTGGATCTGGACCCCGTCACTGCTGGCCAGGGCGTGCAGCAGCGCTGTCTTGCCTGCAATGGAGCGATGGGTCAGTCAGGGGAAAATAAGGTGACACCCAAAAAGGCAGGAAGGAAAACAATCCACCCACCAACCAGCCAGCCAGGCAAACACAGGGCAAAACAACCCCTCCCTGTTTGACAGGGTCATGGTGTCCCTGTGAGGGTGGCAGGCTGCAGGGCCAGTGGCAGCCCCAGCAGGCACGTGTGCCATGGCAGAGCAGGGTTTAGAGTGCACAGGCACCACAGGGCAATGGAGGCACAGCCCCATCTCCTGCAACTACACAGAGCTCTGGTTTTGGTCACCTTCTGCACTGGACAGAGCCAAGACGCAAGGAGAAAGCAGAGAGCACCAGGGGGGTTCTGCAGCCTGCACTCAACTCCCAAACCAGTTTGCTTACAACCAGAGAGCACCCGTAGCAAGAAAATGGAAGGACACAGATGCTGTGCCCTTCTCTAGCCCACCCAAGAGGGAGCATGGGGAGCACAAGGGTTGGGGGGCTGGATGGGACCCACAGACCGTTTTTGTCAGCTGCGTTGACGTTGGCCCCCAGCTGAAGCAGCCGCTGGAGGCAGGGCAACCGCTCGGGCTCCTCGCTGGCCAGATCGAGGGGACTGCTCTCATGGATCTGCACAGAGAGAGAGGAAAAAAACACTGCTCAGCATTAAAGTCAGTGAGCTCCTCCAGAGAGCTGCTGCTGAACCCATACCCAAAAGTCCAAGTGAACTTTCCCCAGTGTAACCATAGGCAGAGGTCTGTCTACCCCAGCCTCCTCTCACCTGCTCCACCGCAGGGGCAACTCGAACTGCCACAGCATGGGAGCACTACGCACACCAGGCCCAGGAGGTGGGAAGCAGAGAGGGCTGCTGTCCCCACACCCCTGTCCCTGGCAGTTAAGGCTCCACTCAGCCCTGCCCAGCTAAGCCCGTACCCGGTCTCTGCGGTTGATGTCAGCCCCGTGGTGCACCAGGAGCTCCACCATATCTGGCTGGTTGCGGAGCACTGCGATGTGCAGGGGGGTGTAGTAGGTGACTGGATCTGAAGACAAAAAACACACAGTCAGAGAGAACTAAGGGCTTCCCCAGAACTGCTGAGACTTCCTAAATGTAGAATGGGGCAGCTGGGGCAGGCCCTGAGAACACAGCAAAACCTGGGAGAAGGGGGCTGTCACAGACACCATGGGTCCTGCTTTTGCAATAGCTCCACCTCTGGAAAACATCCTCAGAGGTTCAAACTGCCCTCCACTTCCCCAGCCATCCCCACAGCTGGGTCTGGACAAGGGCTGCCACAAAGCACATCCATGCTATCCCAGCAAAGTGGGGGTCTGAGTTGGCAGCACCCCCTATTTCTGCCTCTCAGGGCAGCTTCTTACCAGCTGGTTCTTCCTGGCCAGCCCAAGAAAGAGCCCAGGCCTAGCCCCCTCCTCACCAGCCTTACCTTCAAAGCTGAGGTCAGCTCCAAATTCCAGGAGGATTTCTGCAGCAGGGACAAGCCCCAGCTCAGTGACCTTCAGCAAGGCATAGCTCACAGCTTCCTGATAAAATGGGGAGTGGGTCTCCCTCTCCAAGACTCGTCTCACAGCTGAGAGCTGGTTCCTGTCACTGCCCAGACAGGCAGGGCTTGGGACACACAGAAACAATCAGTTATTCACCTGAGCAGCACACCAGCTGTGTTTGCAAGGGTCAAAGTAGCACCAGGAAGGGGGGGAAATAACAACCCTTGTCTCTCTCTCTGTTTCATAACCACCAGGTCTCAAACCTGATGGCTATGGGGACACAGCTTAACCCCAGTGTAGGTTCTATTGCTGTAGGTCAGGCAGAGGGGGCTGTTCCTGGGGAGCAAATGTAGCTCCTGGGTTTGCTCTGTTCCACCCCCTGCTCCCAAATAACTGCAGCAAGAGGAGGGTCTGTGGGATGAGCTGCTCACTGTGACCGGGGTTTGGTGCCAGGCAGTGCTGTGCCTGCCCTCAGCTGCACCACCGAGCTCCAGCCATCATCCTCTTCAAACACCAGTGATGGGGGGGAAGGGGGAGGTGTTAGCCCCAGGTAGTTACCTCTCAAGGCTGCTCTGCCGTTCCTCATCCTGTATCGCCAGCACCCCCAGGATCTCATCTACCAGGGGCTGATACTCGAAGATGATCCTGCGGAAGCCGTGCAGGAAAGGCATGGTGCTCTGCTCTGCACACAGCCTGCCCGGGGGCCTCCAGCATGGCAGTGGCGCCTTCCCCCCACACGGGACTTGGCGGGTGCAGCCCGGCACTGCCTGCTTTCCGAAGGCCTTTTCCCCTCCTTTCCAGACAAGCGTTTCTAGCAGGTTCGCATTGAGAAAACACCCCTCAGCCGGCCCCCCTTCCCTCCCTCTCTCCTTAGGAGCTTCTAAAAGGCCGCAGAGCCCAGCGCAAGGCTCTCCTCGCACACCCCACAGAGGTGGGTCCCCATTATCTCCCGCACACAGAGCCAGACACGGCGGTTATCCGGGCGCAGGGAGAAACCCCTGGGGCGCAGGCCAGCCCCGCTCGCAGAGGCTCTGCCTCAGGCCCTCGCTCGCCACACGGGGGGCGCACAGAGGGGCTCCGAGATGGGGGCGGGGGGGGACCGGAGCGGCGCCCGCAAGGCCGCGGGCCCGCAAACGCCCCGGGAGCAGGCCCAGGGGCCGCCGCTGCCCCTTCCTAGCGCCGCGGGGGCTGCCGAGAGGCCCCTAAACCCCCCCCCCCCAGCAGCGGGAGAGGACAGCCCCAGCGCCCGCGGGGCGAGCCCTGGAAGCCCCACGGGAGAGAAGGGACACACCCCGACCCGCAGGCCGCAACCACCTCCCCCTCCCGGCCGCAACCGCCGCCGCCGCCGCCGCCGCTCCCCTCCGCAGCGCAACCCCCGCACCTGCCCAACCCCGGCCCCGAGGCGGAAGCGGAAGCAGCCGGTTGTGCTGGGCGGGGGGGGCGGAGCCTTGCGGGGGGGCGGGACCTCGCGGACGATGGGGAGCAGAGCGTCACAGGGGGCGGGGCTGCGGCGCGGCCGGCAGGTGGCAGCACGAGGCCGGGAGCGGCGCGCGGAGGGTGCGGGGCGGCGCGCGCGGGGCGGCCGGTGCAAACCCCGCCCACTCTCCCCTCCCTCCATCCCTCCCTCCCCCCCACCCGCTTCCCCCGCGCGCGCCGGCTCCGAGCTAAGGTGGGGACGCCCTCGCGCACACCCGCGGCGCGCGCCCCGCCCCGCCCCGCCCCGCCCCGCGCACACCGGGGCGGTGCCTGCGCACCCCCATACGCGGGTACCCGGCATCCCGCGGGCATCCCCCACCCTCCGGTGCCCCCGCAAGGCACGCGATTTCCCCCCCCCCCATCCCGCACACCCCTTCAACCCCCCCCGAGATGCCCCGGCGCGACCCCCCCCGCCCGGTGTGCCCCGCTGCTGCGCCCCTCCGGGGGGCTGTGACACCTCCGCTCCGGCTCTACCGCCCCCCGAGGAGCGGGTGGGGGTTTGGGGGGGAGAGGAGGGGGTGTGCGTGACGTGTGCGTGCAGCCCCGCTCCCCAAACACCGCCCTGCCCTCGCAGGAGCACCCACCCTGCCCTCCCGGGGGTGCTGCGG
This sequence comes from Hypotaenidia okinawae, assembly GCA_027925045.1. NCBI lineage: Eukaryota > Metazoa > Chordata > Aves > Gruiformes > Rallidae > Hypotaenidia > Hypotaenidia okinawae. Next base: position 9,030,019 of record BSDF01000019.1, on the reverse strand, counting down.
GGATGGTACCGGGCGGCTGCCGTGCGCGGGGGTGCGGGAGGTGCTGCCCGCAGCGTTCCCGGACGCTCTGCTGATGAAAGAGCCGCCGGGGGAAGCGTTATCCCGGGATTTATCGGCGGGATCATCATCATCATCATCACTTTCATCGTTACGCCGGGGACCCCCCGGGCGCGGGGAGCTGCGGGGCCGGCCATAGCTGCGGCCGCCTTGGGTTTGTTTTATTCTGGTGGAAGCTTCCAGATCTCCGTACGAAGTGGGGTGCCAGGGTTTGGGGGGGGGGGACACGACCCTGGTGCCCAGAGCCCCCCACCCCACCCCTATGGTAGAGCAAAGGGTGCCAAGCCCTTTGCAGAAGGTTCCGGTGCCGTGAGGTGGCACTGATTCAACGCGTGGACCCCCCTTGCAGCCCAGCAGCCCCTGTGGGGAGGATTTTGGGGGTGTCATCCCTGCGCCAGCCTGGGTGGGGGTGGAAATAACCTCACCCGAGCACCCCGGGCAGGGGCCGGAGGGGAAAAGCAGCAGGAAGAGGAACGGGGAGCACGGTTTTCTCCCTCTGCATGGTGGGTGCTTGATGCTCTTACAAGCCCGCTTCAAACCAGCGCAGCCCGGGGGGGACACACACCCCATGTTGGGATGGCTGGGGGCGCTGAGACCCTCGCTGGATGCCTCCTCGATGCCACCAGCAGCTGGGGGAACCCCGCATCCTCTGCAGTCCCAGTAAAGCCCAAATCCTCCATGGTCTGACACAACCCTGGACCAGTCAGTCACTGTCCCCAGCTGCGTGGCACCAGTGGGGACCGTGGAAGGTCCAGCCCTCCATCAGACACCACTCTAAGTGGGGGGGGAGAATCCCCACTGTGTTCCCCAAAGCTGGCTGGGAAAAGAGGACTGGTAAGTGCGGATCACCCCATCGCCACCTCTGACCCCGGGACATGAGAGGGGACCCCAGGCTGCCCCCACTGGCCGTGCCCCTGTGAACCCCACAAAGGCTTTTCTCCCTCCTCAGTAACACCCCACACCTGCAAAGGAGGGTTTTAGGGGTGCAGCATGGAGCCAAACCCACCAAAACCAACCTTAGGAGGTGTCAAGCCCAGAGACCCAAGGGCTGAAGCCCTTCCCTGGCCATCAGCACGGTGAAGCCAACGGGGACTCCGGGCACACGGGAACCTTTCCCAGGAGCATCCTTGCCCCCAGTCCTGCCATGACCACGCCACGACCCACAACCTCTGGGGAGGTGACTCCCCATCCCCACACCGAATCCATTTTGCAGCTAGACATTGCTGGGGCGCTTGGCCAGAGTGTTCCAGTGCCCGGCTAAAATAACAGCCCTGGGATCTGCCCCTTTCCTCCCCATCGGACTAGGAAGAATGCGAGTTGGCTATCCATCAGGGAGACAGAGCAACAGCCAGCCGAAGAAAGAGGGGCATTTTAGGAGGAAAGCCAGGGAAATTTGATCATTAAGAAATCCTCCTGGCTGTCTGGGGGAATTTAATTAAATTGCTGGAAAGGGCTGTAAGCACATCTGGATCCAATATGTGCAGCTTTGATTTTTTTCTTTCTTTCTTTCTTTCTTTCTTTTTATTTTTTTTTTTTTTTTTTTTTAGTTCACTCTTTTCCCATCTCGTTGTTGAAGGAAAAAAAAAAAAGGGGAGGGGGGTGGTGGTGGTGGTGGTGGTGGGAGGAATAAAAGGGAAATAGCAGAGCCACGGAGTATTGGTTCATCTGGGACTGGGATTCCTGGCAAGGAAAGAAAGAGAGGGAGAGAAAGAGAGAGCAACAGAAAGAGGCAGAAACAGAGGGAATAAGAAAGCTGGGAAATAAAAAACCAACCCTTTACCAAGGGCCTGGCTGGGGTTTTATAATGCCACCGACCGCAGAGACAAGGAGCCAGGAGGGAACGGGGGGAGCTGAGAGAGCTGGAGGGAAGAGGAGGAGCAGGGGAGATAGCTCAGGGCACGCTGCTCTTTCGGGGTCTGTCAGGGATGGAGGGAAAGGGGAATTGCTGAGTGGATCCAGAAACATCATTCCTGCTCCCACAGCAGGGTCTGGCACCAGGGAACAACTCCAGCAAGAGCCCCTGGATGTCACCCCCACAGGCAACGCTGCCCTGATCCCTGTCAGGCCCTGATGCCCTCGGTGCTGGGGGGCAGGATGGGGATGCTGCTGTCCCCTGCCCTGGGCAGGGTGCGGGACTGGGCTTAGCTCTGATTTAAGCAGATGGAGCAGGCAGCCCTGCATCCCCAGCTCTGGCAAAGGGACTGATCCCCAGCCACCCACCCTGAGAGCCTGTCGCTGGGTCCTGGCTGGGCACATTAAGCCCCCTTACTCTACTCCATACTGTCTCCTGGACTCCCAAAATCTTCCTTACAGCTGAGCAGAGGTGCGTCTCCATAGTAAGGAAGAACCTTCCACCCATTAATCTGGGTTAAACCATCCCAGTTGGCCTGCACAATAACACTCAGGGGGCAAGATTTTGGAGATATTAAGGAGAATGAGCTCTTGGGTCCCAAAAGCAGCAGCAGCAGCCCTGAGGATGCTGCACTGCTGTGGTTGCGGGGCTGAGCGGGAGGGCTGGGGCTGGCAGAGCACATCCGGATCTGTGGAAGCATGAGATGTTATCACAGCATGAGAGAGACATCAGGGAAACCCTGGGAGGGGACAGAGCAACACTCCCAAAAATCAGCTGGGGGGGTTGGGGTTTTTGGGGTAGGGAGGGTTTTATTTACAAGCTGAAGGGGAAGGACCAGCAAACACACACACACTCGTGCCAAGGGCTGTGAACGGCAAACCTGGCAGGGTCTGGAGAGCCCCATCCCCACCCTCAGAGCCTTGCGTGGCCCTGCCAGTTCTGTGCCACGCTGGGCCGTGAGCCCAACTGCTCCAGCTTAGCAAAGCCAGACTCTGAGCACACACCCCCCCCAGCTCAGCAAAACCCAAGTGCTCAGTGTCAGGCAAACCAAACCCATACAGCTTCATCTCCAAACCACTCGTGCTTTGCTCTGTGCATGGCCAAAAGTCACCTTGCCAGCTCTGAGGTTCAGTTTGAATCACTTAAACCACATTTTTTACCCCAAAAAAAAGGGAAAAAAAGAGAAAAGCTTGCACAAGAGAGTTAGGAAACACCAGGAGGGTGGGTTTCAAACAACCAGGTCTCTCCTCAGATGCCTGGTGTGGCTGGCTGAGGTTAAAAAAAAAAAAAAAAAAAGGATGCTGGGGAGGAAAAAAAAAAGAAAAGAAGGGCAAATCCTACAGCTAAAAAGGAAATTGCATTAATACAGATTGTTTTATTTAAAAAAAGCAAACCCTGACCTCTACTTCAAAAAAGTCATTAGACATTCTCCCTCTGAAAGGCCGACAGGGGATATTACTGAAAGGCCAGTTAATTTCTCAATGACTTACTGTTCTTGCTCTGCTCATGGAAATGTGTAAAGAGTCGAAGGGTAATTTAAGGCACCCTGCAGAAAGGTGTGTAAATCTTTGCATGTCTAAAGAAACTTTACCAGACCGTTAGGATTGGGGAAAAAAAAAAGAAAATGCTTGCCCTCTTTCTTTTTCTTTTTTTTTTCTTTTTTTTTTTTTAACTTTCCTTTGGAACTCTGATCCCCTTTGATCATAAAAAAGGTCATATTTCACCCAAAAAAATATCAGCAATCACAGGGCCCGAGGAAGTGCGAACCCAAGGGGGTTTCACCGACGATTATTCCCTCCATTTAATTATTTAATGCCATGAACTGAGGGAAAGCTGTCTCCCCTGGAAAAGCCAGACAGTTCAAGAATAAGGTCTGGCCCCGAACAAGGAGGAGGAAGAGGGTTATAAATGGGGCTAGGGCTGCTCCATCCCCCCTCCTGCACTCACCCCTTCATGGGCCAAGCCCAGCTCGCCCCACAGCCCCCCCCCCCCCAAAATAATCACAGCAAGATGTTCCCAGCCTCCGAGGCCAAGGGGGAAATGCTGGGGGAAGGACAGGGGTCCGCCGCTGCCCCAGCACCCCCCTTTCAAGCCCTGGCTGGCTGGAGAGCATTACTTATGGGTCGCTGCCTTCCAAGAGAACATCTCTTGGACCAAGTTGGTCCTTGAGCCGTTTTTCCTAGGCACAGTGTCATTCCCCATCCTGGGAAGGGTCCATGGTGGAGAAAAGCAGGTTAAAGCGGGTACCTGGCCAAGGAGGGGTGGTACAGGGGTGTGCTGGGTCCCCTGGGGCATGGTGGTCCCAGGGGTGATGCTGGCATCTCCCCCAGAGAGCACGGAGCAGCCAGGAGGGCTGATGGCAATATATCCAATCTATATTCTAATGAGAGCATGCCTGCAGTGCCCAGCATCACCCTGGCACCGCGCACCACCGGGAACCTACCCAGCTGGGTGCCGGGAAGAGGTAAAAGACCCACCCCTGGAAGGAGCCCCCCAGGAAGGAGGAGCAGAAAGTGATGTGACACCAGCCTCGTGATTCACATGGCCAAGGGGGACAGGACCAGACACCCGAGCTGGCTCCTAACGTGGCCTTAGGGCAAATAAATGGGGCAAATAAATGGGGCAAATAAGGCAATAAATGGGGCAAATAAGGCAATACATGGACACCCCCAACCAAAAAATAAAGAAGGGGGGGAAGGGAGGTTGGGCTGGCTTGTTTGCACACTCGGGGAGCCCCCGCAGAGTTGGAGAGAGCCAAAATCTGCCTTGAGCTACACCCCTTCCAAGCTGGAGAGCTCTGGGAAGCCGCTTCCCCGTCAGGAAGATCAGATTTGGCAGGCGCTGGCTGGCTTCGAAACCCGCACGCCTCCGACTCGAGCAGGGGAAGGGAGAGCAAGGAAAGCTTTCGGCAAATGTTAAAATAACTCAGCCAGGGGTTCGCCTCCCTCGGCCGCGCTGGAGCGGGGATGTTTGTGAGCTCAGAGCTGGGCTGCGGCAGCCGGTTCTCTCGCTCGGAGAACCCTGCGTGCGCGCAGCCCCCGTGTCCATGTGTGCCTGCAGCAGCGGGCAGGGGAGCACGCTGGAAGCAAGGGGAAGGGATAACAACCGTTAACCTCTTCGATTTCTGCTCATCACACTCCCCACACACACACACACACCCTCCAAGCCCAGCCCAGACCCGGCCGGACACCAGCAACTGGCCTCAACCTCTGGCTCTGCCCCCCTCCGCCCTCCCACCGCCTCCTCCCTGTGTATATATCTAAATATATATATATATATATATATTTTTTAAAGAGGAAAAACTGCTTTTTCCTCTCCCGGTGGCTGGTTTTCATTAGGGAGGTTTCTTTCTAACCCCAAGGGAAACAGCCTATGAGTTTTTAACCGTGGTGCAGGACGTAATTATCTCATTAAGGCGAGAGAGCCAGGCTTTTCCCAGGAGATGTGACCTTGCTCCGGGGTTGATGGGGACCCTGGGCGGAGGGAAGGGGAGGGGGGAGACTTGAGGTGGAGGGGGGCCGTGTCCCCCGCTAACCTGCGGGTCACCTCTCCCTCCAGCCCCATTTAGGGCTGGGGAAACCCGGCCCCTCTCTCCCCCCACCACCCCCCCAATCCCTCCCCACGGAGCGCAAGCCACTTACACTTGTTGATAGAAGCACTTAAAGCAGGGTTGGGGGGGAAGATGATGATGTGGATGGGGTAAGAGGGTGGGAAAAGCCGGTCTCCCTCCTTCTCTGCCTCACCACCCTCCCTCCCAGCCTCTTCCCCCCCCCCCCCCCGCCTTTTCCGAGGCTTGGCTGCCGGCGGTGCTCGGCCCCTGGCAGGGGGGCAGGTCGCCGTGCCGTGTTGGGGGGGGGGGGGGGGGGGGGGGGCCGCCCCGCTCAGCTCGGAGCAGGGGCGTTTGTTTGAACAGCTCCAGAGCAAAGAGCAGGGGAAGAAAGTTTGGGCTGGGAGCGTGGTTTTTTCCCCAGACGTCAGCACAAGGCGGAACAGGGGCTGGGGAGGGAGCCGGACTCACAGGGCAGCCGTGATTTTTTTTTTCCCCACTTTAAAATATATATATATATATTTTCTCTCTTTTAAAATTTTTTTCCCCCCTTTGAGGGGTGGGGAAGGGGAAGGGGGGCCGGGGAGCGGCCCGGCACCTCGGGGTGGGCTGCGGGCTGGGGGTGGGAGCCATGGACTCGGCGCCAGCCTTCGCCATGGACAAACCGTTCGCCCCCAGCGCCGTGCGCGGCCCGGAGCCACCCGAAAACCCCCAAAGCCGGAAAAACTTCAGCGTGAGCCACCTCCTCGACCTGGAGGAGGTAGCGGCCGGTATGAACGGGACCCCCCCAGCCGGCCCCCCACCCGCCGGTGGCGGCAAGGCCATGCCGGAGCCGTCGGGAGGCAGCAGCGGCAGCGAGGCAGCGCCCCAGGACGGTGAGTCCCGCCGCCCCGGGATGGGACACCCCCCCACGCCTCCCCTTCCCCCGGTTTGGGGCAGCCGTGGGATGGGGTGTCCCCGCTGTCGTGTGTCTTCTTCTCTCCCCCCCCTCCCCGCTCCCTTCCCCGCCCTGTGCCGGGCTGCGGAGCGGGAGACCCGTGCGCAGCGCCCAGCACAAAGGGGGGTCCGTGTCCCCCCTCTGCTGAGGGGTTTGGGCGAGGGGGTGGAGGAGCGGGGTGACCCCCGTCGGGGCGGGTTGCGTGGGTTGTTAACACCCCGACGGCTGGGACAGAGGGACCCGGCACAAGGGGACAGGGACCGTCGCACCGGTGGACGGGGGCATCACACCGGGATTATGCGGCTCGGGGACCCCTCACAGGGGACAGGCGGCACAGGGACCCCGCACCGAGGTGGGGGGACACCCCGCACCGGCTGGCTGCCCGCTGCCACCGGAGGCGCCGGGTACGGGACGGTCGCGGGCAACCGGTGCGTCCCGGGCTGCGCGGCCTTTCCCCCGGGGCTCCCCGCCTCGGCTTCCGGGCCCGGGGAGCGGAGGCGGCCCGGTGGGGCCGGGGGCACCGAGACGCAGCGACTCCTCTCCCGGAGCCCACCGCAGCGCGTCTCCGAGCCGGTAACACCGGCAGCAAAGGACCGGCGGGGACAGAGCCGGGGCTGGGGACGGGGATCGGCCCGGGACGCGGTTTTCGTGGCTCTCGGTCCTGGCAGGAGGCGCGTTTCTAACGGGACAACCCCGCCGGCCCGGGGGCTCCGCGGCTGTCGCTTGCGCCGGGCAGCGCGCATCAGTCCGCGCCGCTCCGCCGGCCCCGGCGCATCCCGGCTTCGGCGCCCGGGACGGGGAGGATTCGCCCCGTCCCTGCGGCAAAACCCCGTCCCGGGGACAGCCCAGAGCCGGGTGTCCCCTCGGGGCGCAGTGGGAGCGGAGGGATGGGCTGTCAGAGGGGGGATGCAGAGCGTGGGGTGGGCGTGCGGCCCCGCCACCCGCTTCGGCCTCCCGTGGTGCCCACCCTGAGGGGACCCCGGAGGCGGCATCCCCCAAACCTGCCCCCCTGGCTGGGCGTTGGTACCTCAGGTTTGTGTTCTGCGGCCTCCAGACCGCACCCCTCGGGTGCCGACAGACCCTCCGCGGGCCTGACCCACACCTGGCCAAGGGTGCACAGCCCACCTGGGAAGCCATGCTGGTGAAGGGGGCTCAGCCCTCCCTGGAAGCTGCCCAGACCTGCGGTGAGGGGCTCCCAGTGGGATCCCTCCTCCAAGGGTGCTCTCTCTGTCTCCTCCCACATCTCCCACATTGCCGGCGGCTCTGAAGCATCCTTCCCCCACCCACACCTCACTCCCTGCACACCCTCCTTCCCCTGCAGAGAACCCCCTCCTGAGCCCCCCATCCTTCCCCTGCTTGGGATGCTGAGGGCTGGGTGAGGCTGGGTGCTGCTTTCTGGGATGGTATCTGGTATTTTCGGCGTGATTTTCCATCCTCCCTCCCCTTCCCTTGGGTTTTGTTTGTACTTCTCACATTGCCTTTGGGACTGTGGGGAGGCTCTTGCCCGCTGATGGCACCATACAAGGGGACAGTGTACCGCCTGGGATCAGCACAGCTTCCAGAAACCTGGCCCTGCCTGCAGCAGCCAGCTGGTCTCACAGGGCTGTTTGCAAAACAGCAGAGAAACTCCCACCCTGCCGAGCTCCTAATGCACCTCAGAGGAGCTCAGTGAGGACCAGGGGTGATGCAAACACCAGGGTGAGAGGCAAGGGGACTGGGTGGTCCCCACAAGCCCATTTTTTACCCTAAAAGCTCATTTCTCCTGGGGCAGAGGCCCCGTGGGGTTTGGCCTGCAGGTCCCACCCAGCACTGCTGGACAACGAAGAGTATTTCCCATTAGGACCTGTTTTGGTGAGGTTGCAAGGATGAAGGCACTGTCAGCATCTGGGATGCTCCAACCACGCATCCAGAGTGGAAACATTTCTCCCCCCTGATCCCACCTGGAGAGAGAAATACCTGAGCGATGGAGACTGAGAGCACCAAGTGAGAAAAGACCAAGGGAACGGAGAAGAAAACCTATGTGCATGTCAACATCGACCCGTGAGAGCCATTACCCACTGCCTAAACTGGGATGCAGTGTCCTAAATGGAGATGGGGAGACTCTAAATACCAGGGGAAAGCCCTGCCTTTGTGAGCATCAGCCTTTTGCTACACATCTGCGATGCTCTCAGCATCGGCGTGATGACAGCAGAGGAACTTTTACTGGTAACGTTATCTTTTACTGGCATCCTAAAGCAGAACAGCCTCTCAGCATTTCTCTCTCATCTCTCCCTTCACCATCGTGGGGTGGGGTGTTTTCTTCCTGCCAGATGCACGTTTGGAGCCCCTCAGGTTGGTGGCATTTGGTTTATTATCAATGCAAACAGACCCCAGCACCTAAGTGTCTCTGTGGGATGAGGTCTGGCTGGGAAGCTGTTACCAGGGTCCTTGTGCTGGTGGGATGGAGAAGGAGCAGCCTGGAGCCTGCAGCAAAGATGCTGGCAGCCCCTCCAATGGGCAGGGCCAGGGGGCCCTGCAGAGCTGATGCTGGGATGCTTTAGGCAGCTCAGAGGACTGTGACCTCGATGAAAACCTCTCCCCTTCCCCAGGTGGTCGCAGCAGGAGGAGGCTTCTGTTCCTGAGGCTGGCAAAGCCAGAGAATCTCAAGGCAGGGTTAGGTTCTTTGCAGAGGGGGATTCAACTCCTTCCTGCCCTCACCCACTGCCCCTACCCTACACCCTGGGGAGAGCCAGACATCCAGGGCCCTGGGCACATCTCTGCTCCAGGAGCAGGCCCTCTGCAGCTGCTGCCTGCGTCCCTGGCAGGGCTGGTACAGCCCTTCCCACCAGCACCAAGGACCAGAGCTGTCCCCACCTCCTTTTCCATCCATGGGGGCTGCTCAGCCCCCACCTTGTCCCCAGACCCAAACTGGTCCCGAGGGCACCCAGAGCATCCTCAGTGTTGGGGGGTAAGAGGGGGGTCAGCTGCAAATATCAGCTACCCAACACATTGCTCTCCCAGCACCCAAAAATCCAGAGGCAGAAATCCCACAAGCCAGGCAAGAGCGAGGTGATGCCAGAGAGGGGACAAGGGCTCACCCTCACCTTCATCTTCATCTTCATCCTCCCCTGGAGCAGCCCAGCAGCCTCCCATGGCAAAACCTTCCACACAACTTCTGAGGTCTTGAAAGCTTGTTCACCTCCTTTCATTAGACTAACAAATAACGTGTAACGCAAAACATCTGTTAACAACAGCCCTTAATGTTCTCAAGATGATAAAGCAGGAGGGTAATTTTAGCCAGCAGGCCTTGACTGATGGCTTTTCAAACAATGAACTTACTTTTGGTAAGGGATGGAAGAGGGAGCTGGGTGCTTCAGGGCTGAAAACTCAGGAAGAGCCATTTTTGTCACAGCTCAGGCTTGGAGGGAGGAGCTGTGGCCCCTTCAAGGGGATCCTCTGGCATAGGGCAGGCACCCATTGCCCATTCAGCTGCAGCTGGTGGGACTGGGGTGTGAAATGGGGAGAGATGTGGTGGTCCCTGGGCATCCCGTTGGCGGAGCAGCTCCTGGAGCATCCCGGACCCTGCATCCCAGACTGGGGCTGTGCAGATGCTGAGCAGTGATGAAGCGACAGGAGAGGCTGCACCCACGGGGGGGGGGGCAGGAGGGATTAAGATGATGTTACAGAAAATTGGTTTTAATTATGTAAAGGGGAGTAGCTGGAAAGGGAGAAGTGAGACAGGGAGGGGCAGGAGCCTGGTAACAGTGCAACAGCGGAAGGGACTGCTTCTGTGGGCAAGCTGTGGCTGATTTTGCCTCCCAGGGCTTGGGTACCTTCCCTCAGGCAGAGCCATCCCAGCCAGTGTCCCCGTGGTGGCCCAGCCCAGGGGCTGTGCTGGTCCTGGCTCCCAGCACATGTTTCAGCTGCACTTTTTTGCCTTCCCAAATGCTGCTCGTCCCCCACGAGGCTCGAGGCACGGCTCGGGGACACCTCTGTCCCTCTGGCTGCAGGGGCAGGAGGCAGCCCTGTAACAACGCTGCTGAGGAAGGGCAGGATGTGCCCGTGGGGATCAGCTTCCTTGGGGCATCCCTGCACATACATGACTCACCTGCAATTAAAACCAGCGTCATCAACTGGGGATGAGATTGGGATGCACCAGGCTGTGGTGCAGGGTTTACAGTGCCCATGGTCCCTTGCTGCTCTCCAAAACAGCATCAGCTGAGGGTGCCTGGGCAGAGGAGCCCCTTTCTGTGTCATCCTCCCCTGGCACGTACAGTCCCTGTGTGCCAGAGCCAGGGACAGTGGCACCCAAGGGAGGTGTCTTGGCCTTTGCAAGGCCTGTGCAGCCAGGCTGGGTGGCACTGGGACAGGAGCCACCCTTACATGGCCATGACTTTTAGTGACAAAACACCACCTTCACCTTGCTGGGGTCATCTCCTCTCCTGGAGGGCTTTGAGACCCTAGGACAAGGGGTCTGTGTCCATGCAGGGATGGTGCCCATGGGCTGCTGGAGCAGGATGATCCCCAGGATGGGGACAGCCCAGCAAGGTTTGTGCCCAAGCCCAGCACTTGATGCTGGCAGGTCCCTGGTGCAGCATCCATCAGTGTGTGTTGAGCAAGCACCAATTAATCTGGGTGGGAGCTCCCTCCCCTGCCTGCCCCCCAGCCCTCCACATTTGTTTGCACTTAGTGTGAGACTGGTGACAGGCGAGGGACAGACAGACAGAGGGAGGGAGGGATGGATGGATGGATGGGGGCCTGATGTATCCCAGCTCACTCAGACAGTTTCCAGCCACTTGCAGGGAACCCAGGATATCCCAATCAGGAAAAACAAAGGGCTACAGGGAGGGGCCCATCCTGCACCTTCCCAGGCTGCTGCCCAGGACCAGGGATGGCTCCAAGCTGTGTCATGAACCCTCCATGGAGCCTAGCTTCCCCCTCCCTAACTGGGAATCTCCCCTGTGTCACTGCTGTGAGTCCCACTCTCCTGCACATGGGCTGCCCAGGGTCCCCTACCCCACAGATGGGGGGAAACAGGTCCCTGAGTCTTATCCCTCCAAAAATCATGGGGTAGGTAGGAGCAATGAGTTAAGTCACAGCACTGCCAAAACCAGCCAGAGCAGCACAAACCACTGCCAGGTGCAGGCAGGGAGGGACCCTGGAGTGTGTGTGTGGGGGTGTCACCTCTGGGAGACCCCAGGTCTAATGGTACCACTGCTCTGTGCCCCCCTGTCACCTCCTGCCCTGAAGGGTGACACCCATGCACCATCCCCTCCTCCCCACAGTAATGCCTACTCACCACCCTGCTCCTCCCCATGCTCTGAGAGGATGCTCTGCAGCCAGGCTCTCCTTCACTGATAGCACCTGGGCTCCAATTTGAAGTGTTGCCCCCAAAATGGGCTGAATACCCCACACCTGGGCTCCAGGGCATCCCCCTCCCAAGATCAGGGCAGGCTCTGGGTTCAGATGGGGGCTTCTGCAGCCCCAGAAAGAAGCTTTGCTTGCATCTAGCCCTCCCCAGGGATGCAGAAAAAGAAATACCAGCACGTTTTCCACAGGCTCAGCTGGGTCCCTGCACACGCTCGCATCTGTGCTGGGGAAGCAGCTGCCAGAGTGAAGAGAGGAAAAAGAAACAGACCTTGGGTGTGGGGAGATGGGTCCCCTCTCACTGGGGACCCCAAGGGCTGGAGTAGCCTTGGCAAGGGCAGGAAAATCAATTCTCTGCCCCCCATCTCAGTGCTGGGATTTTTCTCCCCTTGGCACCCCAGTGAGCAGGGGGATGCTCATTCCCACAGCAGGGAAAGGGTGCAGGAGTGTGGGGCAGAGCTGCAAAAGCCACCCCCTCCAAAACGGGGTCCAGAGGGGATAGCAGGGGAGGGGGGATGATGTTATGCACACACACAGGGCTTTACCCCACTCCCTTGGGAGCAGCACCCACTGATGTGCTTTAAGCCCAGCAGCAGCTCAGCTGCCCCATGGCACAGTCATGCCCAGCCCAGGAGGTTGCCAGGGTGAGGGTACACCTTGTCTGTGCTCCCCCCCCGGCCCTTTCCCCACCACCCACCCCCCCAGGCTGTTATGTCTAGCTCAACCAGGAACAGCTCAGTGCAAGACTATTTCCCCTCTCCTTTTGGGCTGTTATTTCAGGGAATGGGGCTGATTCACAGGAAAAATATGAAATTTCGACTTTGCGCAGCCAAGATGGGCGAATTTCAACGAATCAGCATTTTAAGAGAGCCTGGGCGTGTGTCTGTAGCTGGGAGGCTGATGAAATGATTTGGGGCTTTGAGGCTGCCTCATTAGAAACCCTCCTCTCTCCCAGGGAGCTGGGCTGATTTCCTCCGGCCACCAGGAATTATTCCCCCCCCTTCCTCAACCACCACCCTTCCAGGGCTGTAAAATCACTGAGCTGAAGGGATGGGGTTTGAAACAGGATGGGATCTGGGTGATTTGGGGCTGGTAGAGGTTTGGGGTCCCCAGGCTGGGCACCTTCTCCCCTCCCTTGTGTGCAAGAAGCAGCTGGAAGGAGTTTCCCTCCCAGGCTGGGATCCCAGAGCCACGGGACAGGCTCAGAGCATCCTTTAAAATCCAGGGGCAGTGGATTGTAGTTGGGTTCAGCTGGGACCAGGCAAGGGTTTAGACCAGGTTTAATGCAAATTAAGGTGTGTTTTTTTCCTGGCAGGAAAAAACCAATTGGGAAGAGGGTGAAAATGCAGGGGGCAGAGGAAGCTGTCCCCTGCCTGGGGAATAGCGATGCCCAGCCTGGATGATGAGGATGGGGAAACCAACCCTCCTGGTGAGGAAGGACTGATGTGGGGCTTCCAGGTGGTTTTCTGATGCCTGTTTGCTGGCACTGCAGAACCGGGTTGATTTTCACTGGATGCTGCCCAATTTCCAAGAATTTATAAAAAAAAACCACCAAAAAAAGACCCTAAATCCCACCCTCCCCCTTGGGGCATTCCCAACCCCTGTGTTTGCCCAAGGGATGTGTGGCTCTGGGTGATGTTTTCCAGCCTTCCCACAGCATAATGAAACACCCCATCCCTGCTCAGCATCCTTGGCTGGACGCTTCCCTGTCCTGTTCTTTCCCTGAGAAAACCAGTCCCAGCACTGGGACCTGCTGGGGGCATCACTGGGATGGGATGGGGGGTGTCTAGCAGCCATCTGTGGGGCAGCCCCTTGCCCACGGGCAGCCTGTGCCAGCAGCTCTGGTTGCTGATTCCCTGTCAAGGAGTTGAGGTCTGAATGGGACACTGATTTTTGAGGGGTTGGGGGAACATGGGTGTCCCCTGAACTGGGACACGTTCCCAGCTGGGAACATGTCCCAGCTCAGGGGACACCCATATTCCCCCTCTAGGATGTTAGGGGGGCAGAGGGAGTCCCCTTTGCCACCCCCTCCCCTGCAGCTCTGCCCCATCCGTGCACATTGCTGGGGAGCAAACAGCAGCTCAGGGTGGGGATGGGGGACGCACAGGCGTTAATTGAGCAGGAGCCTTAACGAGGCCGCAGCGCTGCTCCTTCACCCTGGGGCTGGGGGGGGCAAACACTCCTGGGGAGCCAGAGCAGGGCTGGGATGTTGGGAAAAGAGGAGGGGAGGGGTGTGCAGCTCAGGTCCTGGGGGGACGCCGGTCAGGCTGGGAGCCTTCAGAGAGCGTCCACGCCAGCCGCTGGCCCCCTCCTCTCCTCTCCTCTCCCCACCCCTCCCCTCCTCTCCTCTCCTCTCCTCTCCTCATCCCCCTTCGGAGCACATATAATAAAGCAGCTTTTCAGCTGCGGCTGCAGTGATAGATCAGGAAGAATTGTATGAGTCTATTAAAGTCTGTGTGTCTCTGAATGGAGACTGCGGCTAAGCCAGGCGCCAGGCTCGCGCTCCGAACCAGATGTGGAGAGGCGCCATCCTTTCCAGCCACTGAATCTGAGAGCCGGCAGCCTTCACACGCAACCAAACTGCACTGCACATGGCAGGAGAGCCGGGGGAGCGCCGGGGAGCACAGGGCAGCGCTGGGAGCGGGGCCTGGGGGAGAGGGGAGCACAGGGCAGCGCTGGGAGCGGGGCCTGGGGGAGAGGGGAGCACATGGGGCCTGGGGGAGAGGGGAGCACAGGGCAGCGCTGGGAGCGGGGCCTGGGGGAGAGGAGAGCACAGGGCAGCGCTGGGAGAGAGGCCTGGGCGAGAGGGGAGCACACAGGGCCTTGGGGAGAGGGTAGCACTGGGAGAGGGACCTTGGGGAGAGGGGAGCACAGGGCAGCGCTGGGAGAGGGGAGAGCACACGGGCCCTTGGGGAGAGGGCAGCACTGGGAGCGGGGCCGGGGGAGAGGGGAGCCCATGGCAGTGCTGGGAGCGGGGCCTGGGGCAGAGGGGAGCACAGGGCAGCGCTGGGGGAGAGGCCTGGGGGAGAGGGGAGCACAGGGCAGCGCTGGGAGCGGGGCCTGGGGGAGAGGGGAGCACATGGGGCCTGGGGGAGAGGGGAGCACAGGGCAGCGCTGGGAACGGGGCCTGGGGGAGAGGGGAGCACATGGGGCCTGGGGGAGAGGGGAGCACAGGGCAGTGGTGGGAGAGGGACCTTGGGGAGAGGGGAGCACAGGGCAGTGCTGGGAGCGGGGCCTTGGGGAGAGGGGAATACATGGGGCCTTGGGGAGAGGGGAGCACTGGGAGCAGAGCCTTGGGGACAGGGGAGCCCATGGCAGTGGTGGGAGAGGGACCTTGGGGAGAGGGGAGCACTGGGCAGCACTGGGAGCAGGGCCTTGAGGAGAGGGCAGAGCTCTGGGCTGAGTGGGATGTTGGTGAGTTGGGGGGGATGCTGTGAGGGAGCAGTCTGGCTATGGAGATGGAGCAGAGGTACTGGTGCAACAGGTCGTGTCACCCACCGCTGTGGGATGCACCCCGAATCGTGCGGTGCTTTGGTGTGTGTGTGGGGGTGTTACATCCAGGGTGTTGCTGTGTGGTTGGGGTGGGGGTAAGCATCACACCCCGAGTCATGTGGGGGGAGTGTGGTGTACCCCTGTTCAGGCAGCACATTGCTTGGTGGGGGGGTGTTGTGCTACACCCCAAACTGTGCAGGGCATTTTGGGGGGGGGGGGGAAGAAGTGCTGGTACCCTGGGTCACACATGTCACTGCCTGGATGGGGCTGGGGGTGGGATTGCATTGCACCCTGAGCTGCATAGAGCACTGTGTGTGTGTTTGGGGGGGGCTGTGCATTGCACCCTGAGCTGTGCAGGGCATCACAGGGGCTGGGGGGTGTTACACTGCTGTGGGGGTGTTGGGGCAGGAGTAGCAGTGATGCTGTAAGGGAACATGTGGGGACTCCACACACGGAGGGGAGCAGAGAGCCTGGTCCAGCAGCATGGCCGAGTAGGGAGGGTGGGGATGGGGGAAGAGGGAAGGATGGAGAAGGACTGAAGGAAGGCAGGAAAGAGAGAAGAATGCTGTCACAAAGGGGTCAGCCACAGCTGGGGAGGTGGGGGGCTGGAGGAACCTCCCCAGTAAAGGTGCAGAGCATCCATGGCATGCTGTGGAAGGGACATGGGTGACACAGGGACAGCCACCAGCACGGTGCTGCTCAGGGCCACGCTGGGCTCAGCTTGGGCCAGGGCAGCCACGACCATGCTCCTTCCTCACCGGTTTCACTTTCTCAGCCACATGGCTGTAATTTGGGGGCTGTAAATACCTCGGGGGAGTTTTTAAATTAAAAAAATAACTGTTTTCATTTAAATTAAAAGACACTGAAGCATTTCTATTAGTATTAGGGGGTTATAAAACTGAAAACAAATGCTGAAGCCTACCTACCAGGCACTGTCCACTTCACAGAGCCCTTCATGTGCTCAGTGTGACCCACTTACCTGTCAGCTGAGAGTGCCCAGAGGTCCCTGACCGCCACCCCAGGACCCCAAACACTGCTGCCAGTGTGTCCCCAGCTTTAGTCCTGGCTGGGTTTTTGGGTTTTGGGGCTTCAGCTGGTCTGGTGCTGGGGTTGGGATGCACAGCACAGCTAAACGGTGCTTGGGCTCTCTGAGAACCCAAAGGGGATGAAGGCTTGGGGTGATGAGGGTGAGGGTCTCCATGCCACTTGGGCTTTGCAGAAGTGGGACCCCGATGCTGCTGCTTCCACCCTGGCACCTTCAAGGTGTTGTCCCCACAAGTGGCACCTGCCCCTAGCACCCATCACTGCCATCCCTACCAACCCTTCCATTCCCATGCCTGCCTCTGCTTTAACCTGGAAACAGTTAACCAGGCTGGGTTTAAAAAAGAGGGGGGGGGGAGCTACGAGCCGCTTATTAAAATGAATGTTTTACAATAAATTTGGCGAGGGGCCACCGACCTCAAATGAAAACCAGACCAGAGGACAGCAGGGCTGCTGGAGAGGCTTTCTGGGACGTTTGTGCATGTATGCGCCCACGAGGGTCCTCCTCGGAGCGGTGGGATGGGGTCCTGGCCCAGGGTTTGCATCCATCCCACACTCTGTATGTCCCCTGGACAGGGATGCTGGATCATGGGACGGGCTCTCAGCAGGTGCTAAAATTGCTGCTAAAATGGGACTTTGGTGGCATGTCAGCCTGGGTGTGAAAAACACCCATTTGGCCTCTGAAAAAGAGAGGGGAGATGGGTCGGTGGAAGGAGGCAGCAGGAAGGGATGCCATGGGGATTCCCACCATATCCTCCCTGTCCTTTTCCCTCTGTCTTGCTAAGGCTCCTGATACCGTGGGGTCTGTGCTTTAACCTGGCAGCCCAGGGTTGGGTTTCAGAGCCAGATGCCATTGAGGCTGCCTTGCTAGGGGCTTTTGCTTATTAAATTTCAAGAGACCGCTCATTTTTTTGGGCTGGGGTGGGGAAAGGAAGGCTGGGATCACCATGCCAGGGGTCCCTGGCTGCGAGCCAGCCCTCTGCATGGTGTTCCTGCTCTGCAGCCCTGGTTGATTAGCTTTTATTTTCCAAACACCACGCAAGAATCCCAGCGCGCTCTCGGCACCGTGATGGGCTGAGGCACCCGCCAGCCCGTCCTCATCCCAGCCCCCTGGGGACAACCACTTCCCAGATAGAGCTGAGTTTTCAGTGGAGCTTTGCAAGTACAGGAGGGTGCTGGCGCTCCTGCAAGTCTCATTAGTGTTAATTAATTACACATGCCCTGTGCCCTGCTGGGAAACCATGTAACCTGTTATGTCCGGCGGTCGCGTGTGAGCGATGTTGGCACCTCTGTGGCTGCATCATGGATGCACCAAATGGTGCCTGAAATATTTGTGGGATGGGGAGAGAAGCAGCATCTGCCATGCTCAGCCCCCATGAAGGATGGTAGGGGTCTGTCTGTCCCAGCACTGTCTGTCCCAGCATCACCCATCCCAGCATCATCCATCCCAGCATCATCCATCCCAGCATCATCCATCCCGGCATCCCCCTCGCTGGTGGCTGTGGGCAGCCTCTGTGGCTGTCCCCTCTACCCTTCTGCCCCTCGCTGCAGTGCCCAGGGCTGACCTGAAGCCTAACACTGGCAGCAGGACCAGGGCTGGCCATTTCCCTGCGCTACAGAAGCCCGTTCACACATCTGTTAACCATCACCAGCACTGCCACTCTCTGTGCTCTGCTATTTTAATGCTCAGCACAGCCGGTGCTGGCAAGGCAGGAAGGCTGCATCCTGAGTGGGTACCCGAGGTGATTCATCCCCAGGGTCCCCTCAGGGTCTCCCCAGGGTGGGAGGCACCAGACAGCCCAAGCACTGGTCTTGTCCCACCACAAGAAGGTCTCCTGGCCAGGAGATGAAAGCAAACACCCCCCCCCCTGTGAATGCCTCCTCGCTGGGGAGGCTCCCAGCCGCCAGCAGCTGGGGGAGAGCCAGCGCTTTTGTTGGTCCCCAGGCCTCTGCCGTGGGGGCTGGCAGATTCACAGGAGAACAAAATTAAAATTCCTGATCCCCCACCAGCCGATGCTGCTCCGTGCTTGGCCCAGCTCGATCCTTCAAACCCACCACAACGCCTTTTCCTGAGGTGTCTGGCTGTGCTGTGACCAGGCAGCTCCTGCCACCCTGGCCCTGCAGCCATGAGCAACTGCCCAAGGAACCCTTTGGTGGGTCACAGCCTCCTGGAGCATCCCCAGGGCAAAGCTGGGAGCCATAGCGCAGCAGGCACCACGTCCCTCTGTCCTGTGTCCCCCTCTCCCCTCTTGGGCACGTGCAGGGGACACCCCAGACCAGTGGATGAGTTTTCAGAGGCTTGGGGTGAGCCTCTCCCCATGTAAACAAGGGGGGACCCCAGAGAGGAGTGAACCCCCTTGAGCTGTGTGTTCTCCTGCCAGATGCCAGACCCTGGCCACTCAAAGCCAACTGGGATACCCAGCAGTGACCACCACAGTGCCATCATTCCCAGCAAGCTCATGCAGATGACAGACCTTTCCCAGGAAGCTTTTGGGGAAAATTGGGCTACCTAGCAGGGAGCATCACCCCAACTCATCCCCCCTTGGCTCCTCTGCGGTTCCAACCCTGCAGAGACCTGATACAATGGAGGCGACGGCGGTGCTGGAGCCGGGACAGCCCATTGTGTGGGGCTGTGGTTGCAGCCTCCTCTGAGCACAGGGGATGCTCTTGGCAGCTCCCGAAACCCTTCATCAGGCTGGGGTCACTCGCTGCACGGGCACAGGGGATATTTTTGCCTGCGGATCACTGAGCCCAAGGGATATGCTCAGCACCCACGGTACTGGGCTGGATGCCCTGGGTCGGTGCCACCCGTCCTTGGGTGCAGCCAGGCAGTCTGAGCCCTGCAGCTCTGCACAATGGCTCCTGGGGCGCACGGGAGCCAGGCGGCTGGGAAAGCGCAGCGAGAGGCTTTGCCGAGCCCCGCACTGCGCACCGGCGCTGTGCCACGGCTCTGAAGGCTGTTTCTGGGGCAGTTGCTTCAGGGGATGCTGATGGAGCCAGGCTCTGTGACCTGGCTCTGTGCATCTCAGGAGCCTGTGAGCCTGGCAGCGGGGTCTGTCTGTGTCTCCTTCCCCAGAGGTCTGTCTGCGGGTGGGCAGCTCCCAGCCCGGGTAGAAGGCAGGGATGGCAGCATCTCCCCAAGCCATGGGGAGAGGGGGAGAATTTCTCACACTCCTCAGCCCTTTCCTGCTGGAGTTTCATGACCAGAGGTGTTCCCCAGCCCATTCCTGAGGCTTGACAGCATCCCACCGACCTTGCTTCCTCCTGCAGGGAATGTGGCTGCAATTAATTCATTAAACACCTCCACTGAGGCGGGAGCTGGTCGTGCTGAAACACCATTCCCAGGGCCTGGCCCCAGCTGGGCAAGCAGTGTGCTGAGCTATGCCACAGCCTCCAGCCGGGGCAGGAGCCTGCAGCATGGTGGGACGGGGCTGTGGAGTGTTTGGGGAGGGCTCAGTGTGTCAAAGCCCCTGGGCTTTACCTGCTGCAGGTAACTACAGCCCCGTGGGTTTCACCAGCTTTCAGGGCATCCTCTGGGCATCACAGCACATGACTTGGCTGGGTCCTTGCCCGCTTTCTCCAGCATCTGGTTTCTCCCTCTCTTCATCCCCTTGTTCTTTCATGCCCTCTCTTCCTTCTGTGACACCTCCTGACCTTGTCCTTCTCATGCACTTGGGTTTTGCAGCAGATGAATCACCACCACCCTTGCTGTAGAGCCGGCTTTGAATCCACTCTTGGCTTTTACCAATTAATTTGGTGGCTGCTGATGGGCTGGGACCATCCATAAGAGAGGCAGCATCCCACAACACGGGGCTCCTCTTCTCCAGGTTCCTCTGGTCCCAAAACCCAGCTAAGTATCACATTCCCATCTCATTTGCTGCACTAAGGAGGATGAGCTGAAAGAAGGCTTCAGCACTGCAGTCAGGTTGCAAGCACAGGCTGGTTACATCCCAGCTGGATGCAGCCATGCTGCTGGCTCTTCCTGCTCTCCAGGACCTTCCCAACTTGCTCAGGCTTTCGGCTGGACACACCACAGTGGATGCTTGGACACAGCATGCCATCCCCAGCATCGCTGCCCTGGGAGTGCAAGGGGAAAAGCTTCCTGGACTCAGGGGGTGCAGGCTGCATGGAGCATCCCTGGGCAGGATCCTCCTAAAAAATGGGGCGCCCACACAGCCACGGTGAGCGAGCGGCGGCGCTGGGTGGTTTCTGCCTGGTGCAGCAGCAGCTCTATAACCATAAAACAGTCTGCTGCTGCCTGTCAGTGAGCGTGGCTAAGGCCCTCCCGGGACAGCCTTGGCCTCTTTCTTGGTCCAGGCTTTTGCTGCTCCTTTTAAGAGAGACACTTTTCCCCCAGCAAAACTGGCAGCCTGTAAAAACGTGTCAGCGTTTCAGTTTTTTCACAATTAATGAGGTGAAACATCCTCGGAAACATTTCGCTGTAATGTTTCTCCAGTAGCTGAGACTTGCCCCCTCTCTTAAATTTTTCATGTATGCCACTTGAGCTGAGAAAGTTTCCTTCAGACTCAGCACATTTGGACCCCCCTGGCTTCATTTCCCCATCCCTCCCACCCCAGCTCACAGAGCCTCTGGCATTGCTGGGGTCTTTGTAAGGCTGGACCTGGGCTGGAGGGGTGGGGGGCAGGGGTCTGGATGAGGGGGTCAGAGCCTGCTCCCAGCAGCCAGGGAGAGGCCGGCAGTCCCCGCTCCCCTGGGATGCTCAGTCCCCTGCACCCATGGGGTGTTCCCGGGATGGGTTTGGACCTCGCAGCATCATGCCGAGCAAAGCCAGGACCAGTGCTATGTGGGCAGGGGTTTGGTGGCCCCAAGGGGCTTCTGTCCTGGGTGGTGGGGAGAAACCACACAGAAAATAACGTTACACCAACGTTGTATGGTTTAACCCTGCACCGCTGCCTTGGTCCCATACACCCGGGCTGGGCTGACTGGTGGGTGCAGGAAAGGCAGCACAGTTGGGTGACCCAGCACCCGTGGAGGGGCAGCGTCGTGGCTGCTTCTCACTCCCCAGGCTTCCCCAGATGGTGGTGGGGGATTAGAGACCTGTAGCAGTGCAGGCAGCTCCCAGCATCCCTCCTGTGACAAAGAGGAACACACTGTGTCCAAGAGGAAGCCCCCAGCTCCCTTTTGGCCTGCAGAGAATCCCTCCTGCCCTCCCTCCTGGATGCAAAGCCCCAGTGGGGGAAGGCAATACAGCCACCCTGGGGGCTCCCAGGCTGCCCCTGCCACATCCCAAGACACAGCAGCTGCTGAAAAGGGGGCTCAGCTGAGCTCAGCTGCCCACGCACCCCCAAACCCCCTCCCAACCCTTGGGTTTGGGTGATTGGGCTGAAGCTTACGTTGTAACAAGGAGCTGGAGCTGGGTGGGGACACCACAGAGGGGCAATTCCCAAACCTGAGAGCTTCACTCTGGCACGGTTCCCCACGACGTGAAGGGAAGCTCTTCCTCCCCATCGCATGATTTAGAGGAGCAAGTTAAACAATTGCACATGAAGCTTTGGTGGACGTCATCACCAGAGCTCTCCTCACTTCCCCCGAGTACAGCAAGGGATGAAGGGAGTCCACATGTTTACCGAGAGAGAGAGAGACCATGGGAGAAACGAAAGACATTGTTTTTCCAAAGGATTTCTTGGCTGTAAAAGGCCTCCACCACCCTGCGGCTTCCCTGATGAAGGCCCAGCGTTAATTTGTTAAATCCACATCAAGTGCCCGGAGAACCCGTTGTTTATTTTTGCTAATTCAGCCGCCCGAGATCAAATTGGGGTTTTATTTGTTAAGGATAAACCTTAATTAATAAAAGCTATTTATTTGGTTAGAGCCGGCCGCAGCCTGAGGGTCAGATATGCCATGATCATTATTTCAAGTAAAACAAACCCAAAACGTCTCTCAACAGTTTGAAAAAACGTAGAAACTCAGAGGGCTGAATTTATTTGTCTTAGGAAGAATTTACAGCTAATTCCCTCCAGGCTATTTCAACCCTTAAATTATACCCAAGGAGGAAAAAAAAAAGGGGGGGGGGGAGAATGCTGTTCCAAAGACAGAGAGTTCCAAAGACAGAGAAAGGAAGTAAATGGTAGGGTAGATTTGATAATTTGGCTGGGGGGGGGGTTGGAATTTAAAGCTTAAAAGGTCTTTGGCAAAGTGCTTGCAAAGAAATGGAATGTGTGAAATAATTTAATGGGAGAAAACTGGGGGCTGGGAGGGTCTGGAAAATGAAACACGTTGGAGGGGATGGAGCCTGGTTTGGTTTTTTTTTTGTGGGAGGGAGCTGAGTTTACTCCCTCTTGGCCCCCAAAAAAGGGTGTGGGGTGGTATTTGCACCCCAAAGTCAAGTGGCAGAGCTTGAGCCAGAAAAACCCATCCTAGGACATGGCCGAACACAAGGGGACTTAATGGCATCACCAGGGGGAAGAGACAGGCTGGCACTTGGACGAGGGGCCCAGCCCAGCTCGTGGGGACAGCGCTGTGCACTCTGGGATGAACATTTTGGAAAGAAACCCCCCAAACTGGGGGTGCAGAGAGGAGCTGCCCAGCAGCAGCAGACTGGGTGCGTTTGGTGATGTAATCTACCACCAGAAGTCATCCAGAGGGATGAGCTTCCCTGCCTGGAGCATCCCTGCCAGGGGACATCATGGTCCCCAGGGCTCAGGCATGTGAGTGGTCAGGATTGTAAATGCTGGTCAGGTCTGGATGGCAGCTGCACACAGGTCATTTATTGCTCACTAATGGAGGCTGTAAGTCAGAGCTGAAGCCTGGGTGGAAATCTAGTGAAAATTACCCCTTTACAGCACTCAGGGGCTGCTGCGGGGGTGCTGGGGGCCCCGCCACTGTGGGACTCCCCTTGGCAAGCCCAGCACCCCAGCTGAAACCTGCTAGGTCCTTCCTAGGGAAAAGGAATGGAAGCACAGAGGGAAAATGCAAGAGCAGGAAAAGCCCCGGGCTCAGTGGGCGCCCAGTGGAACCAGTGCGGCACTGGGCCTTCAGGAATCGAGCAGGGCCCATTGCTCCCTGGTGGTGGGTGGCAGGGCGGCTCGGTGCAGGCCAGGCCTGCCAGTGTCAGTGCTCCCGTGTGGAGAAGGGTTTCAGGGTGACTCCCGGCATCCCATGGCATCCATATGGCGGAGTGCTGCCCCCCACCCTCCCAGACTGCCCCCAGCTCTCAGACAGCAGCACCTAAGGTCAAGCATTTTGGGGAGGAGGCTGGAAGGTTCCCCAGCTGCATCCAGCGCCCCAAACCTCACCCCCATGATGGGTGAGAAGACTCAGGCGTTCTCTCCTATGCTGGGGAGATTCAAGGCTGGCTTTGGGGAGCATGCTGGGCCTGTCCTGCACTGTGCAAAGGGCCTGTGTCTCCCTCTCCCCATCTTCCCCCCCAAGAACACCCTTCATTATTCAGTGATGTTATCCCCCAGGGTTTACCCCCTCCTCCTGAGTTTTTTTTCCCTTGTGTGGAAATTTTCACTGATGGAAGATAAATACACCAAAGGTGAGGGGGGTGGGGGGCTCAGGAGTCCCCTCTGACCTCAGGGTGGGACAAGCAAACCAGTGCTGCCAGCTGGGCCCCAAACGAACCCCCAAATTATAACTGACAAAGGCAAGGGTTCAGCTTTCTCTGTAACCCCCCAGGGCACTGCTGTGGGGCAACACACAGTGTCAAGTTGGCTTTCAACTCCAATTCCAGACCCTTATCTCTGGAATAAACTGAGGCAGGGAACCGGTTTCCAATTCCCCCACCAAGGTGTTAAGGAATCTGGCTAAACCAAATTCCCACAGAAGGGTGGCAGTGAGATGGCAGGGTGTCTTCAGGGGACCCCCCTTCCCTGTTCCTTCTCTGGTGCTGCAGAGCACTTCGCGATGCTCTGGTTTGGAAAGCTGATTTGGGGTTATTAAAGCATCTCTGATAGAAGCAATCCAGCCCGACTTTACACACTGTAAACCTGTCAGAAACATGCTTCCAACAATTAGGGGGGCATTTATCTGGTCTCACAAGCCTGTGATGCCTGAGCTGATGGGGAAAAGATGTTCTGCTATCAAGGCTCATCCTTGAACAGCACAGAGGACCCAGGCAGGCAGTCTGGGTGTGTAGCTGCCTCCGTGCAGTGTGGAGCTGGGGTGGCAAATGGCAGGTGAGGGGGGCAAAATTAACATAGTGGAGAGTTGAGCTGGAAAGCAAAGGTTTCCATAGGGATTGGGAAGTCCTGAGCTATACCAGGGTGCAGTGTGGTTTAGGGGAGGCATGAGTAGTTGGGGAAGGGATTTTGTCCACCAGCATCCTCAGAATAGCTCCCTAGAGCATCCCAAGGGGTTTTGTGGTGCTCTCATGTGGAGATGAGTTTCAGGGTTTCTCCATGGGGGAGAAAGTCTCCCCATTAAAACCAGCAGTAGGAGCTGAACAAAATGCCCCAATCCAGGCACAGTCCAGGGCCTGCAGATCTCCAGCCATCCAGGGACCACCAGCACCCAGACACACGGCCCAGCTCCCCCAGCCATTGAGCTCTTGCCCTGATGGGTTTGGAGAAACCAAAAAGCAGCCAGAAATGGGGCCAGAGCCCACAGAGCTGGTTTGAGAGTTGACTTCAGAAGCTTTTTCTCCTCCTCCTTGCTCTCAGCCCAATTAGAGCAGGTAAGGGAAGTCACCACTTACAGAAAAGTCCTACAGCCAGGTTTTATACTGGGGACAAAACCAAAGGGGGTTTATAAATTTTATTTATAGCTTTACTAGGGTTCTGCTGAAATCATTGCTGGTTCAGGGAGGGGGGTGGGCAGCGGGTGCCCTTGGTGTTTTTTTGAGCCAAACCCCAGTTTCTGATTTCCCCAGAAGTCATATGGGGTGGCCATAAACCTGCAAGGAAACATCTCTTGCCCCGTTACCTCCTGTAGCTCCTTCCCAGCCTGATGGTTCCTGTGTTGGTCCCAGACTCCTGGAAAACTCAGGGACAACCATGGCTGGACTTCATGTATTTTCATCCAGTGGCTCGTTAGCTCGCTGAAGGAAAACAGGACCAAAAAAGGAGTTTAACTAAAAGGGGCAACTGGAAAGCAGAGACTGGCAGAACAGTTGAAGCTGCAGGAACAAGTGCTGGAGGGAATCTGGGGAATTTTATTTGTGAGCCTTTAAACATGAACAGCAGCACAGGGCAGTCTGCGGTTTCCTGGCTGAGGAAAGGACCTCAAACCCCCAGGTATTTCAGGCATGGCACCATCCATCAAGTCTTTACCCAACCAAGGTGGCCATGTCCTAAATACAAGAGCATGGGCTGTTTCCAGCCCAAGGGATGGTCAACTAAGGTGCAGACAGACCTAGAGCACCCAGAGAAATGTCAGCAGCAGCTGGTCCTTGCTATAGCAAAGCCCCAGAGAAGCCACCTGCTCTTTCCAGGAGGCCAGTGCCAGCAATGGAAATGAATTTAACCCTTCCTCCTCTGCCACATCCCCTGGTGTGGTTCAACCTTGGCACGAGGATGCTGTTGGTGGCATCAGCCAGCAGCATGGTTTCCAGAGAGGGATGCAGTGAAGCTCTGTAGCAGCTCTAAGTTTGGACCCTGCTTTGGGAAGAGTATGATTAGTCCCAAGGACAACCTCCCAGCAGATATTTGGGTTCCTCTGGTCCTCACAGCCCATCTCAAGATGGGACAGCAGTACAGTTGGGTACAAAGGGACTTTAGGGACTTGATGAAGAACTCTGTGGAGTTTTCATGGCTTGAACTAGTCAGAATTAAGATCCAAGAAGGTTTTTCTGGCCTGAAAGGTCTTGGAGTTTCCTGCTGTTGAACAGCTTTGTGGTGTTTTGAGGCAGGAGAATTAATATCCCTCCCAGTAGATTTTGTTACTTGCTCAAGTATCACTTGAAAATGCTGTACCTATTTAATAAGTACCAAGATAGCTTATTAGCAAGTCTTCATTTCTTGAGCATATTCAGGGAGCTGTAATTCCTGCCATCGCAGCCTCTGCAATGATATAGAGCAGAGAGCCCCACTATAACCCTGCTATGAATCAGAACGTCATAAAACTATTAACATTTAAAATAATTCCCAAATACTTTCCCACCAGTAGGTACAGATTGGATCCAGATGCTTTATTAACAGAAAGAATAATTAACCAGTACCTCCATAAGGAGGAACGACAGCAAGACATGTTCCCCACGGAGCCTTTGCAGGCAGCTGACTGTGTATCTAGGAAAAAAAGACTTCATAAACTCCCCTAAACCTGATGATATTAGTGACAAAGAGGAGATTAATCTCAGCCTGGCTGAAAGCCCAAGATCAATACTGAGAAACCAAGCTACACCCTCAGCTTCATGTTTCCATGAGCCAGCAGAGCCAGAAATAAACACTGTGTGAGGGGCTGAGAGGCAGCAGCGGTCGTTCCTAGCTCTGAAAACCAGGGTTGGGTGAGCAGATGCTCAGCTGTGGTCCCTGTGTCACCCTGGGGATGTGCCAGAGCTTTCAGGGGGTGGAGATGGGACCCTGAGACCCACATCTCAGAGATGTTTTGGTGCTGAGTTTCCCATCCGTGAAAGGTTGACAATGAGAGCCAAGCCTGAGACACCTTGTGGATGTGCCCCCATGGCTGGGCAGGGGGGCCTGTGAGATGCAGTCCCAGCAGTTTGGGGCAAGTGCTGCCCCAAAATCCCCTGGGAATGGCATTCAGGTCCAGGTGGCTTTAGCCAGGCACAAAACCACCAGGTCTTTGCAAATGTTGGGTTTAACCTTGAGCTCCAGCGGGCCCTGAAATGGATTTTGGTTCCTCTAGAGACCACGGGTTGCACAGATGCTGCTTCCTCCAGGGTCCCAGGTGCCTGGATGGAGCACAGCAGCACAAACCCCAATAAAGGCTCAAGCCCATCCAGGTCCTCATGTAGGGTCTCACATGGGTCTGGCTTTTACAGGCCTCTTCTGTGCTTTCCCCACAGGTGAGAGCCTGAGCCCGAGCCGTGGGGCAGCCAAGAGGAAGAAGAAGCAGAGGAGGAACCGTACCACCTTCAACAGCAGCCAGCTGCAGGCTCTGGAGAGGGTCTTTGAGAGGACACACTACCCCGATGCCTTTGTGAGGGAGGAGCTGGCAAGAAGGGTCAACCTCAGCGAGGCAAGAGTCCAGGTGAGCACAGGTTTGTGTGGGAGAAAACGACCCCCTCTGTCTTGTTCCCAGGCAGGAGCAGGGACTGTCCCCTCTCGTTTCATCCTGCACGTGACTCTGATCAGTAGGACAGATGCTTGGGACACCCCTGCTCATACCAGGTCCCCCTCTAACTGCCTTCCCTCCCCACTCAGGTCTGGTTTCAGAACCGGAGGGCTAAATTCCGCCGTAACGAGAGGGCGATGCTTGCCAACAGATCGGCATCGCTCCTCAAATCCTACAGCCAAGAAGCAGCCATCGAGCAGCCCATGGCACCGCGGCCCACCACCCTGACCCCGGAGTATCTCTCCTGGACCAGCACCTCCCCGTACAGGTAGGTGCAAGGCACTGGAGGAGCTGGGGAGGAGGTGACCATGGGAGAGGCTGCCTAGGGACCACCCCGCTGCTACGGGAGCGCAGCTCTGTGCCGCTGCTGAGGACGTGGGGAGTTTTACAGGGCCGAAAGGAGCTCGTCTGGCTTGGCTTTGGGAACCCGTTTCAACCCCATCTGAGCATCCCCTGCCTGCTGCTGAGCAGGCTTCCCTGCCTCCATACATTTCGGAGCCGGAGCGGGGGCCCTGGTCCTCGCAAGGGATTCGCTTGGCCTCGTGCTGACCCTTCCCACATCTCGGCACGGGAGGTGGCATGGGTCCCTTCTGGTTCCCAGCTCTCACGTCCAGCCATCTCATCCAAAAGCTCAAGGCAGGGCCTCCTGGTGCATAGTTTGAGGGGTTCCCACATGCATCCAGCCACATAAAAATGCTGAAGCCTTGACCGCTCTTGTGGGACACGTCTAAGAGAGACCGGCCGATCTGGCCTGGGAAGCTGGCAGGACCGTGCAGGGCAAAGGGACTGCTCCGTGGGCCATGCCTCATTCCTCCCCTGCTCCCTCCCTGCAGCACTGTGCCTTCCTACAGCTCCAGTGGGACCGCGACTCCCACCCAAGGGGTGAACATGGCCAACAGCATCGCCAGCCTGCGCCTCAAAGCCAAAGAGTTCAGCCTCCATCAGAACCAGGTGCCAACCGTGAACTGACCAAGGCAAAAACCCACCCAGGATCCAGCACGGAGCTCCTGTGCCTGTCCAGGACGAATCTACCGCCCGCCCCAACCCACACGTCGCTCAACCCAACGACTCAGCACCTCTCCTTCTCCTCTTCCCTTTTGAAGGTAGAGTCAGTCCCAGGCCGAAGTGGCACATAATTATAGCCACATATGGAGCAAACTTGGTTAGAAACTTGCTTTTCCGCACACCCTTATAATAAAGGCTATATATACACACACATACCCCCCACGCGCTCTTCGAGGACAAACAGACTTGCCAAGGGAACAAGAATTTGCTTCCAAACATGGAAGGATTTTGGACTATTGGATTTGACCAATTTGGGTATCTTGCCCAGAGAGCCAAAGAGTTATTGGGTCTTCTCCTCCCGCAGGGACAGCATGTGGCGGTGGGAGGATCACAAGCCCCCTTTCCACCGGCGCTCCACCGCCTGTGCTGAAGCTGACCCGCGCGTTCGCCTCTATCGGGCATCCCCAGCCACAGTGCTTGGGAGAGACTTTGGGAAGCCATCAGCTTGCCCCCCCTGCCCCTGCTGTTCCCAGCCTTACCCCCCACACCGCGCTGCCTGTGTTTAAGAGCGGCCTATATCCATGGTGTGAGGTTTTCTCCCTTCCCAGAGGGGTGAGGAGGGCTGGAGCATCTCAACAGACTCACTGGGAGCCTGCGAGCTCTCCCGCAAGCTGGGAGAAGGAGGGGGAGGGTGTGTGTGTTGGGGGGAGCATCGCCAGGCTCCAAGCAGGCACCACTACTCTGCCTCGGTGGGCTTGCCAAGCGGTTCTGCAGAGCCCCATGTCGTTGAACCGTCCCAGGGAAAGAGAAAATTGGAAAAAGCTGTTGGGTTTCAGCTGAGTAGGCGGCTCCCAGCGCTTCGTGCCAACGGCAAAGCAAGGCTTCGCCTTCCGGAGGCACAGCCTCCCCGGCGGCAGCTCCGCAGATGTGTGTGGGGGTCTGGGGCTGGCGACTCCGTGGGGGTTGGCTTTCTTGGTTTTGCAGAAAGGAAATGGTTTTCCCACCCCCCACCCCCCTTCATCCCATCCCACCCCACCGTGCAGTCTTAATGAGGTTGCAAGGTGATACGTGCAAGGGGATGGACACAGGGTGGGCAACCTCACCCCAGGGCTTTCGTCATCTCAGTCCTTTGCCCGTGGCATCGAGCCGCAGAGGGATGCGCCCTCCTCCCCTCCCCACACCACAGCAATGGGGGGATAAGGCAGAGGGATGGAGGTTTTACCCTGAGGACAAAGCCCTCTGGAAACCAGACCACTCTTGTCTGGCTGCAAAGAGCCACCAGCCAAGCACATGGACACCACCAGCTCAGAGAGGTGGCCTGGATGGAGGCGGCACCAACCCTGCTTGCCTAGAAGGGCTCAGCCCCGCCAGGGACCAGAGCAGTAGATCCCAGGATGAACACAGCAATCTCCAACGTGTTTCCTCCAGATCAACATCCTCCAGTGTGCAACACCAAGGCTGGAAGCATCCCAGCTATGTGGGTGCCCAGCCAAGTCCCCACCACTCCCAGGAGCATCCTCTCCCTTCCCCGCTGGGGAGCCGCACGTGGTACCTGGGAGCTCCCACCCTGGGACCCTCAGCTTCACCCAGGGCAGCACCTGCCCCAGGGGACTCACCCAGCACCCACAGCTGGAGACCTGATGGGAGAACTAGGAGAGGAGCACATCTTTGGTTGGGGTCAACCAGCCACTCCATCCCCTTCCCAGCTTTCCCAGCTCCACCCAACGCAGCTCCCAGTTGGGAACAGCTGGCACCTCCTCAAGCACAGCACACAAGGAAAGCGCACAGCCTTATCCAGGGAGTAAAGCCATCCTAAACACCCCCCTCACTTATTTACAGGGCTGATATCCCCCCTATTTGCCATGCCAGAAGGGGAGCATGCAGCTCCCTGGACCACAGTAACACCTCACAGAGACCTAACAACAGCTGAGACATGCCAGGCCAGGAAGATGGATGCACTGCAAGTCAAATCATCTGCCATGAGAAACACCACTTGGGGCAGGAGGAGCGGGGGGAGGCAGGAGGAGGTGTCCTATTCCCATGGAAAGCACAGGGCTCTTTTTTGGTTATACAAGATGAAACCACAGGGATATAAATGTCGCTGCCTCTTTGAGAGCATTAATGAAAATAAACCCGTTTAATAGTTTGCAGATGCCGTGTCTGTAAACCTAAAAAAGGCAGGGAATAAATATTTCTCCACTAAATATCTATATGTGTATATATATATATTGGAAAACATTCACTCCTAGCCTTAGGGCCCCTCCTTCTCCTCCACGCTCTTAGCAGCTTATCACAGCCTGTCAGTCAACGCTGAAGCCTCACTGGGACAAGATACTGACTGCACCCACAGAGGGGTAGCAGGATGGAGGGATTATTGTAACCCAAGCTCCCCTCTCACCCTTTCTATTTGGACATTTCAATTACTTGTAACAAGATCCACAGTGGATTTTTTTTTCCTCTTCCCCTCCCCCCTTTCTTCTCCTGCATGTCTGTGTTTTGGAAATTTTTGTAAGGTTTTTGTAAAAACAACTCTTGTGAAATAATGGAGGAATAAATATTTTCCTGAGTAGAGACGTGTCCATGCGTGGGATGGGGATGTGGCTGTTTTCTCACCAGCTGATGTGGTTTCCCCACCTGCCCTCCACTTGCAGCATGGGAAGGGGACTGGCTGTCCCTGGGCAAGGGATAAGAGCCAGGATGTGGCCACCTTCACCTGGTGGCGTCTTGCAGAGACCCAGATCTCAGCTCAGGCTCCCAAGCGGTCCACATGCCCCAGGAGAAGGGCAGGAGTGAGCGTGTTGAGATGTGTGAGACAGTAGAGGGACTCCACTTCCAATGTGGGGCTCCCTTCCAGCTTGGGGAGCCCCAAGGCCCAGCGCAGAGATGGCTGAAATGCTCAAGGGGCACAGACAACAGCCTAACAAAGGCCACCAGCTAATTGCAGAGCCTTGCTGGATCCATCTTATGTCATTCCAGGGTAATGAGTGTAGGCTGTTGAGGGAGGGGTTTGCTTCTTCCCCTTCAAAGTCCTCCTGGGAGTAGCAGCACTTTTAGGGTCTGTCCCAGGCAGCTCACAAATTCCCAGCTCACATTAACAGTGGCCCCAGTTGGTACCCACAGCCTCAGGAGCAGCACCCACCTTCTCCCCTAGGAGTGAGGGAATGGGCTGAGATGGGATGGGGCCAGGAGCAGGCAGCAGAGCCCTTTGCTGCCAGGTTATGGGGTCAAATCCAGCATCATAAATGGGGGTGGAAGCCTGTAAATTCTAATTGATGCTCCACAGACGTCAGGGATGAGCAACTGCTACAGGCATCCTGTTCTCCTGGGACAAGCACTCATCAGTGGTCCCAGCAGCAACCACCAGAAAGTGCATAGCCCTGGGAGACAGAAACAGGCAATGAAGAGGTCTGGACCAGCTCAGACCAAAGGCACTGGAGAATTAAAGTGATGGTCATCTACACTGTCACTGCAGCCACAGCCAGGCACTCACACAGATGCTGCTCTGAAGCACACAGACCTGGTAAGAGCTGGACAACACCAGGAACCTGAACTGGCACCAAATCCAGCTCTTCTAGGCTCCATTCTGTGCCCCAAGGATGATTACCTGTGCAACCACATCAGCTGCAGACTGAGCACTGAGAGGCTCAGAGCCAGGCTGAGGGAGTGAGAAGATGCAGGATGTGAAGGGCAGCCCAGCAGAGACTCAGAGCTGAAGGTGTTTTCTAGGAGGTGGGATCAGTATGGGATGCCCTGAGCAGGAGAGCTCCAGGGAGAGCCTCTGAGCACCCTGCAGCAGAGGGGTTCTCCTCCAGGACTACAGAAATTGAGCTACAAGGAGAAGGGTCAGGTTCTGCACAGACCACTAACTAAAGAAACAAGAGGGGAGGACCAAGCCATCAGCTCTTCAGTTGCTGTGTGCTTCCCAGGGAGCAAAGCACCCAAAGCAGGGGAAGGGGGTGGAGAGGACACAGTGGTCAGACCAAGGTGATACCAAGTAGTCCAGGGCAGCCAAAGCCAAAAAGAGCTCCAGGAGCTCAGAGGCAACGCAGTGCAGCCTGGAGGTGTGCCCAGGAGAAACCGCCCAGCACACACTCAGACCAAGGGGGACCCTCACAGCAACACATCCAA
The DNA here is from genome assembly GCA_027925045.1 of Hypotaenidia okinawae. Classification (NCBI taxonomy): domain Eukaryota; kingdom Metazoa; phylum Chordata; class Aves; order Gruiformes; family Rallidae; genus Hypotaenidia; species Hypotaenidia okinawae. The sequence continues at coordinate 8,997,418 of BSDF01000019.1, read as the reverse complement.
GGGTGCCAGAGGAGAATGAGATAAATCACTTTCCATCCCAGCTGCTGGTGCTGGCACAGCCATTTCAGCACAGCACCCAGGGGAAAGGGAGCAAGCCACGGTGGGACATCACCCCCAGCCCCACTGCCTGCCTGAGCTTTTGGGTCTTCCCACCCTGTTGGCAGTTCCAGGAGAGGAAGACCAGGGAGCAGCCACACAAGAGCAGTGCTTGAATCCTTCACCAGGCAGCCCCAGAGCTCCTTGTGTCACCTTGGGGGCACTGGGCAGCTCCACAGACAGACAGGGAGATCTTATCCGAGCCGTGGTGCTGTGCTGGTGCAGAACCACCACTGGCTGCTGGGACTCAGGGAACTCCATGCACAGCACACAGATCTGATCTGGGGGACATGAACTCCACCAAACCACCCCAGCAGCCACAGTCCCACACACCAACACCTTTACTATCCCCATCGTACTGCTCCACTGCTGCTTTGTAACCACTTCCTTGACCATTCAATAGCCATCGTGCAGAGTGTGAGGGTCATTTGTCCATCCTCCTGACTGGCCCCAGGCACAGAAAATCCCATGCAGCATCCTCATGTCCTCAGCACGTGGCCAAGGCAGAGCATCCCTTGGGAGGGCATCCAGCCCCTAGGCAAAAGACCCTTGGAAGTAAAGAGTTTCAGATCCCAGGGCAGATTCTTCCAGTGACTCATTACTCTTAACTGCTGGAAATATGTCACTTATTTCCTGCCTGAACTATCCCAGCTTCAGTCCAGCTCCAGATAGAGCAGTAGGTCTCAACCCATGATCTGTCAGCTCCCAGGAGCAGATGGAGGGGTCTGCAGACCTGGAGACAGACGAGCATGGAGAGCTGCAGCTCACCTGGCAGGCTCAGCACTCCACAGAGAAGGGGTGTGCTGGGGGGAGGCTGCCAACGAAGGGGAGCTCAAGGCTTTGTGTTACTTCTGCTTCTCTTCCAGCATGGGGAGGGGGATTTTTCCTCCTAGAGATCAGCCTGTCACAGACACCAGAATGGACTTGAGCAGGAGAGCTGCTCTCACTCCACACAGCACAGCTTCAGGTGCAGGGTAAGGTCTCAAGCCCATTATTTGCAAGTTGTGTTTCCTTCCTCCAAGCTGCCGGGTTCCACGTGAGGGCCACTCCCAAAGCACATGTCTCAGCTGACATGAGGACCCCCCACACACCCCCTTTCCTCTCTAAGCCCACAGCCTGACACCACCATGGCTTTCTGACCGATGACAAGTAAATATCACAGGGGCAAACCTCAGCTGAGAACAATGTTCTATCGTCACCGGCATCAGCTGCCAGGGCAGCAAGACAAAACAGAGCTCAGATTTTCCAGCTCCCAGGGATGCCAGCTTGGTCATCCCCATCCAGAGCGAATCCTACAGACATCTAGCGGTTAGAGCATCCTCCTCTGCCTCTGCCCTTGCGCTCAGCCCTTCTCCCTCTGGTGGCAATGGGATGGTCCATTCTGGCACCACCTGCATGCTACAGAAATATATATATTATGTACATTTATATATATATATACACACACACAGTGTGACAGCATCACACCGTCTCCCAGCAGCCAAGGCCCTCCTGTCTTGGGGAACAACGCGGTCACCCCAAACTCTGCTCCATCTGGATGGCACATCTCCTCCCCACAGCTGGCATCCCTCTCCCTTCTCTCCCCAGAAGGAAGCAGAGATGCCTTTGGGGAGTTGGTAGCTCTCTGCTGGGGGCGTAACAGCAGCAGTCTGGGGAGGAGGGGAGCAGCAAAGGTTCCCTTTGGGAAGCAGCAAAGCCCAAGGGAGGAATTCCCGCACGCGGAGCATCCCTGACCCGCGCGGGAGCAGCCGTGAGCCAAGGACCGGCACCCAGCACCCACCCGGCCTTCCCCCGCCCCAAACACCTCAACATCCCCCCCACGGGCCCTGCCAGCGCCCGGGCTGGGCTCCCCGCGGCACCGGGCGGCTCAGGAAAGGGGGTGCGGGGTGTCCCCCCCGCAGCCACACGAGGGTGCTGCAGCCCCGCGCAGCGCAGCCCGCGGTAGCCGGGGCTGGGTCAGGGGTGCGGAGCGAAGCCGCTGCTGACCCCATCGGGCTGCTCCGCTCCGCACACGGGGCCAGGGGCACCCCCCGGGGCTGGCACCCGTGTCGCACCCCACGGCTCAACTCTGCAGGCGGGAGGGAAAAGCCCGGTGGATGGAGCGTTCCTTGTGCCAGCTGCACCCTCGGGCATCGGGGGGCAGGGAGGGTCTGGCTCCTGGGATGCCCGGAGCTGCCTCTCCCCCTACAAGTCCCAGCGCCTCGAGAGGAGCGAGGGGGTTTGCGCAGGAACCCACCCCCAGCGTGGGCTGGGGAAGCCCCCCGTTTGCTGGGGGAAATGGGGGATGTGGGAAGGGCAGAGCAGGCTGAGCCACCTCTGGCACGGCGGGGAGATGCCCAAGGAAGGGGGGAACTCGGTGGCAGAGCCGGCTGGGGGAAGGCCTGGCTTGCAGGCAGGTAAGGAAGGGCTCAGGCCAAACCTCGGGATCCTGGGGCTGAGCTGGCCCAAGCTTGTGGGAGGGGAAGTGGCTGGTGCTGGGTCTCCACTTGCTCCCTCCCCTCCCAAACTCCTGGGGCTCAGCACAGCATAGATCATAGAATTGTAGGGGTTGGAAGGGACCTCGAGAGCTCATGGGGTCCAACCCCCTGCCAAAGCAGCTCCCCAGGACATTTCACTCAGATAGGTGTCCAGACGGGGCTGGAATCTCTCCAGAGATGGAGACTCCACACCCCCTGGGCAGCCTGTCCCAGGGCTCCCTCACCCTCACTGTGTAGAAGTTCTTCCCCATGTTGGTGTGGAACTTCCTATGCTCCAACTTGCCCTATTGCCCCTTGTCCTGCCCCCACAGACACTGAAAAGGGGCTGCCCATTTCCCCCTGCATCCCATACTTGATATTTATAAACATTAATTAGGTCCCCCCTTAGTCTTCTCTTCTCCAGGCTGAACAGCCCCAGCTCACTCAGCCTTTCCTCACAGGGGAGATGCTCCAGGCCCTTCATCATCTCCATAGCCTCCTCTGGACTCTCTCCAGGAGATCCCTGTCCTTTTTATACCAGGGAGCCCAGAACTGGACACAAGAGGGACTCACATCCAGATATTTAAGCACCAAACTTGTGCAGCCCCAGGTGGGTTTGCAGTGTTACAATCATGGCATCACCAGGTTGGAAAAGACCTTTGAGATCATTGAGTCCAACTGTTCCTGTCCTCACAACTCCAGGTGTGAAACCAGAGTTGTTGGCACTGACACCACACACCCCAAACCCCCCAGCCACTGGTACTTCCAACCACCATCCCCACTCTCCTGGGGCTGCAGGAGACCCTGGATGGACCCATCCTTCCCCTGCTCTGATTCCAGAGCAGGAACCTGGACTCTAGGATACAGTGTGGGAAGAGGCAGGGGATGCTTTATCTCCTCACTTGCCTTGTACATGGCACCCACCCCCTGTGCCCAGGGCAGGGCCAGCAGCTCTCACCCCCTCCATCCTGGGAGGGACCTGAAGGGGCTTGGGCTGACCAGGCAGCCAAGAGTCAGGTCCTGTCCTGCCTCCCACAAACCTCCCCAGCATTTCAAAATAAGCACAATGCTTGGGACCTCTCTGAAGTTTGCCTTGTGGGCTCGTTGTTTGTTTTTTGGAGCCAGGAGAGTTCACATTCCCAAGCTTTTCCCTGCAGCCAGTACAGCAGGGTTTGTTTTTTTTTTTTTAATAAGAAAAGAAGCAAACAGCTCTGCTTGTAACCTCACTTTCCCCAGGCACAGAACAGTTTGGATGAGGCTGAAGGAACCATCAGTTCTGGAATTTGGGGTTTGCAGCCCCTTTTCTAGACCAAAAATCTCCTTTCTGTCCCAGCTTTACAGCAACACAAACTGGAGAGAGTTCACTTTAGGGAGTTACCACATTTCTTACTGAAAAGCCCAAAGCACAAGGGGAAAGAACCCCACCAAATAGAGCCATTTTGTTCATCTCAACCAGCTCACACAGACACCAGAAGGGCAGCACTTCCCAAACCCCAAGAGTTTAAGAAAAGACAGGGAAAAATCAGGGAAAAATCAGGGAAATGCATTTGCTTCCCAGCAAAAAAAGAAGGGGCTGCTGAGCTGGAGAAGTACAGGATGGCAGGACAAGGGGGATGGAGTGAAACTGGAGGAGGGAAGGGTGAGATGAGATATTAGGGGGAAGTTCTTTGCAGAGAGAGTGGTGAGGGGCTGGAACAGGCTGCCCAGAGAGGGGATGGGTGCTCCATCCCTGGGGGTGTTCAAGGCCAGGTTGGCTGGGGCCCTGGGCAACCTTGTGTAGCTCCAGGCCTGGAGGTTGGTGGCCCTGCCTGTGGCAGGGGGTTGGAGCTCTGTGATCCTTGGGGTCCCTCCCAACCCAGACCAGTCTGGGATTCTATGATAAGTACAGGCAACTCCTTTGCAACTCACACACACAGAAATAAGAGCAACCACATCTTACCTGAACTTCTCCAGCCCTCTGGGATTTAAGCACCAGCTTGGCTCCACAGGCAAGAAGCACCCAGCCAAGCACAGGCAGGGTGTGAAGAGAGAGCTTGCTGGGACAAAACACCTCACACCAGTATCCTGCTTTGGGGGAAGCTGGGATGGAGGAGGTTTAGGCAAACACCAAGCTTTGTAACAACCCACTGCCCTGAGCAAGAAAACTGAGCAGAGCTGCTCTGCACCTCCCCAGCTCTGCTGAATTTCCAGGGTCAGCACAAACAACACACACCTGGAAGAGATCTCCCTCTGCAGGGCAGGTGAGTCCTGAGGAAAGGGATGTTTCTGGGAACCCCAGGGCACTCCAGGCTCTGCAGAGGGGTTCAGCAAAGTGCATTGCAGCTGGGGAGCCATCCTGCTGGGGCTGGACCCAGCTGCTCCCCAGCTGCATCTGCTGCTCCCGAAAGGAAGGATGTATCAGAGCACAATGATTTGTTTTTATTGGGAATATTTGCTTCCTGCCACCAGGATGCATGTGCAGCAGCAGAGACGTGTCCAGGGGCTTGAGGCTTGCTTTGTGCACCACGTGGGGCAGAAAAGGCTTGTTAAGAGGGGTATGTATTACCCAGACATCTGTAAATGAGAAGAGGCCAAGAGCAAACTGCTGAGCCCACAGTCCTGCCCACCTTCTGCAGGCCCTGCATCCCCCTAGGGTGAGCAGCACGCTCTGCTCCTCTCCAAACACTGGGGGCAGGAGTTGGGGGTACAGGTACTGCTACCCTGGGCAAGGGCACAGAGCATCAGGCTGAGCTGGCGTTTCAGCTCGTGCTTTGTGGGTGCAGGCACATGGGGAGGCCCCAGGAAGAGCATCTCTGAGGACAGTGGGGTGAGTGGAACAGCTCCTGTGCTCAGGACAAAAGGGGAAGGGGAATTTATTTAGTGCTCGTCCTGGTTTGCCCCAGCGATGGCAGTAAAGCTCCACGTTGCCCTCAGAGGAGGTGCTGAACAGCAGAGCCTTCCTCCAGCCTTGCCCTCCAAAGGGTGCTTTGATGCGTGCTGCCATCTCCTGGACCAGCTCTTGGCACGTCAGGAGAGCTGCACGGCCAAGGAGCTTGGGGGCGGGGGGGGGGTGCCACCCTGTGACACCCCAATCCCAGCCTCCCCAACAAGACCAGCTCTCAGGCAGCACCGCAGAGCAGCGAGTATTGTCCTGCGGTTCCAAGCTGCTCTGCTTATTTCCAGAGCTTTCTACAGACACCAGCTAACCCCAGGCTGCACAGGGCTTTGGCAGGGCTGGACAGCAGGAAACAGCTGAAAGAAAACACCCCCGAAGCGGTCACATTCCCCAGATAGCAACAGCCACTCTGTGCCTGGGGAAAGGCTACAAACAAAGGGGGAGAAACTCTGTCTGCTGCCCTGGGAGCATTTGGAGGCACCAGCAGCATGTGGACAGGGGTACCCTCCTCAGGGGAAAGCTGTCTGCACACTGCAGCCCCCCCACACACACACTTTGTGAGCATCTCAGTCTTCCCAGAAGTCCCAGAACTCCGTGTCCAGCTCTCCACAGGGTAAATGATTCCTGCCAGCTGCTCCAGCCACGTGTCTCTGCATCTTGCCACGGCGAGACTGGGATGGAGAAGCCACGGCTGCTGGGTGGGAGCTGCCAAGCGGGGGAGCATCCGCGCTGGGACAGGCTGGCTGCTGCCTGCGGCCGGGCTCCCACCGCGCTGGGACATGAGGTGGCGCTGGGAGCAGCTGAGTGTTCTGGTGGCTTCACAACGTCACCCCTGAGATTTCGACTTCTCTGTTTAGGCTGCCTAAGAGGTACCTGCCCCCCCACCCCCGCCCCTGTGCTCCTCATATGGGAGAGGGAACCGAAGGGAGCCCACAGCCCCCCATGGCTGCGCGGGAGGAGGGTGGCTGGGTTAACACCCCCCTCTGCCAGCACCCATGTCTGCTGGCCAAGAGATTTCAGGGGATCCTCTTGATTCTCCCTTGGTGATTCATGGGGTACTCCTGACCAAGGGGAAAGGGCACATCTTCCCCTGCCCAGCTCCAAATGCAGTTGGGCCAGAAAACCTTCCTTCTTTCACTAAACCCCTTCCTTGAGGGGTGGTCTGGTCGCTCTCCCCCTCCCACCCTTAGCAGGAGTGAGAGAAACCTGCCTCACCATCCCCTTCCCGCTCCAGAGGGAGATGTGCCCCTTCTCTCCAGTGACTTCCCTGCCCAATTTCAACAGCACGGGGGTCTCTTACCAAGGCTACACCGAGCACCCCTGGGGTGGCTCCCCTGGCACGGTACCACGTGCAAACACACACACACACACACACACACACTCACACTCACACTTGCATCACCCAGCCCAGCCAGGGAAACCAGCAGAGCGCAGGACGAGGGGGTTTGGGTGATGGGTCTGGCTGGGTGTTACCAGTACGGGGTGGTGGCGAGGAGGATCTGCAGGGCCATGGAGAAGCAGGGCAGCTGTGCCACGCTGTAGGCCACGGAGCGCGTGGGTGCCCTCAGCTGCAGCAGGTAGGCGATGGTGTGGACGATGCGCCCCACGCAGAAGATGAAGAAGTGGGTCCTGGCCACCGCGGGGCTGGGATCCAGAAGGCAGTAGATGGCTCCAAGGAAGAGGAAGGGAAAGATGTTCTCCATGTCGTTGCGGTGGGCCCTGAAAAGGGACACAAGGTTGCTCCTTCCCACCAGGCTTTCCCTGCTGTCTCCCACCCCATGCAGCTGGAGGGCCCGCTCCCAGGAGCTGCTGGCCCCCTTCTCCCTTGGATGGGGCAGGTGCAGCCCCCAAAAGAGTCAGATTCCCCCTACACACACACAGGCAGCAGGATTTTGCAGCCGGTGTCTTTCCCTTGGGATGTTGTGCTCCTGAAGCTCACCCTCTGTGACTGGGATGCCTTTGCTGTGGTGGAGGACAGCCTGAGGGCTACGGCTTTTAAATAAATAAAGCTGGATGAAGACCCCACAAAGCTCAAAGCTGGTGCAGTACCAGCATGGCACAGCCCCAGCTGTGGCCACGCTGCACAGTAACAAGGACATGCATCCACAGGGGACCAGGGAAGAGTGCCCCAAGCATCCCCTGCATCCCTGTGCTGTGCCAGCAGCACCTGCTTAACTGCCCCATAGCCAGGCTGGAGGGACCACTTTCAGCACCCCATCACAGGCAGGAGAGCAAGGGGTTCCCTCCTGCCCGCTCTTCCACCTCCATGGGGAGCAGTCCCTGGCTTAAGAGCCACATCCCCATGCAAGGTGGGGGGATGTGCATGGCAAGGAACCCTCTGGAAACCCTACTTCAATTGCTGCCTGGGTGTGATTTTGGGACAGCATGGAGGAATTGACCTGCAGAAGAGACTGGAAGGAGTCCTGCTATTGTAGCAGCAGTGCCAGGAGCACTTGGTGGGGATGAGCCGATCAGAACCTGTTCACGAAGGAGACATATTCCCTGCCAAACCTGGAGTCAGGCAGGGAGCTGGAGGAAGCCCTCTGCTCCTCCTGGCCAGATGATCCTTGGGCAGAGGCAGCTCCTTCCCAGACACGAGGATGGGCTGTCCACATCCTCACGGCCCCTTCCCTGCCCACCCTAGGGCCATGCTTGCCTTCCCAAACCAGTGTCACCTCTGTGGGTACTGCCACAACCCCCAGCCCAGCCAGGCCTGTGGTGATGAGCTGGTGTCAGCAGGGCTGGAAGGACGAATGGAAGAACAGGGAGGAGAAAGGAAAGAAAAGGCCAATTGTTGTCCAGGGGCTGAGATGCAGCCGGGGCCCCTCAGAGAGGTGAGGGGGTAATCTCCCACTGCTTCCTTCTGGCCCCTGCAGTGTCCCTGTCCTGCACAGACCCGCGCTGCCGTGGCTCTGCTCCCCTCCTGGTAACACCTGAGAAGAAAACCCAACATCCCCATTGATCAGGGCAAACACCTTGGGTTTGATTTGTCTTCCTTGGGGCCGTGAACAGATCAGCAAGGACTGATCCTGAGTGCTGTGACTGCCCAAGCCAGACCACAGGCTTCCCCAGGCCTTTGCTGCAGCTCTGGTTATTTATTTTTATGGAAGTTTATCTTTTCTGACTTATCAAAACAGGATGGTGATAATTATTGCTACTATTATTTTCCTTTTCCTAGCAAGGAAACGTCTCATTTGATGTCCCCACTCCCTCTGGAAGCCCGGGGATTAGGTGGTATGGGATGGTTTTTAAAGGAAAGGTTGCAGGAGGCAAGAGGTGAGCAGTGCAGTGCCCTGGTCCTGGAGGAGTGGGCAGCTGAGGGCTCAGTGACAGCAGGCACAGCTCCAGCCTATTCTAGCCCCTCACCAGCCCAACGCTCGGGGCACCTCAGCAAAGCAAACCTGGGGCTGGACACCCTGTAGAAGGTTTGTTTGCCCTACCCTGGAGTCAAAAATCACAGCCACTGTGCCCAGGCTCTCTGCAGATCCCCAGCTGGGGCAGCACACGGCACTGGGACCAGTCGCACAGTTCCCAGTCTGTCCGTGCAGGGATCTGAGGGATTTGGGGTCCTGTATGAACTGGGCATGAGGAGACTTCAGCTGTGACTATGGGACAAGCCAGAGGGGGCGTCGAGCATCTAGGAATCACCTTGACTGTGTCAGTCAGACCCCAAACCCCGGTCCCTTCACCAGCTCGCCCCAGCGCGCACCACGCTCCCAAGCACAGATCACACACAGGGTCCCACATCCAAGCTGCAGGCATTCAACCCATCTAGGTAATTACTCAATCAACGAGCCCTTTCTCTTTCCCGGGATGGGGTGCAGGGGCAATGCCAGCACCGCCCTGTACTCGCCTGCGGCACCGCTCCACGTCGGGGTCCTGCCGGTAGTACTGCAGCCCCCGTTGCGCAGCGCATCCTCCGGGTTGGCAAACGCCTGCAAGGGAGAGAGAGAGAGAGAGTATAACCTCTCATGCTCACAGTGTTCTCAGGGTCTTTGCAGGTAGATGGTTTACTCCCCGTCTTTTGAGAGCTGAGGGGAGGGGGTTTCTTCCTGCCCAAGGACGCCTTCCAGCTCCAGTTTCTCACCAACCTCCCCAAAGACACGTGCACAATCTTGGGGGTTAAACTCTTCCTCTCCTGGTGGGTTTTCCTTATCCTCCAAACAACCCAACTCTGCCCACTGAGCAGGTCCCAACCTGGGGGCTTCAGTCTGATCCCAGTTCATTTCTTCCCCCCTCCCCTCAAAACTCATCTGAAGGAGTCTTTGCCAGCCACCAAATGAGATCACTGCTGGCACACAGCTTGCAGACACTGCACGTGGCATCCAAAAAGATAACTGGGACTGACAGATTAGTTTACCCTCCTGAGAATGGGTATTCCCTGGCTGGCTTTTTGGCAGTGATATCGTGTGTCTGAAACCAGCCCCTGGGAAATCAGATCCTACACTAATAAGCTTACAAATAAAAGTGATTTATACAAGCTCCCCACCTATGCTTGGAAGCTGATCCTCAGGGACCTGGTTAGACATGACAGCCTGGAAAGGACCCTGGCACTTTAATCATGTTACAAGCCCAGACTGTCCCAGGGCTGGAGCATCACTCAGAAGTGGGAGGGGATAAGCCAACACCATCCATTACAATTACGCTCCAGCACAGGAGTATCTATCTTGGCGTTTTATCTGAGAGCAGAAATCACTCCCTCCTGCTCCACTGATGTCCTCAAATACCAGGAAACAGATCTTACAGGCAGCTGAGTTTTACCACGAGTTCCTTTAACGTGGGCTGCTGGCTATAAAAGGTCTGGGTATCCCATCTCCTGATGCTCCAGGTCCTCCCTGTATTTTTCCCTGTGCCAAAGAACCATTTCCTCCAGCTAGTAATTTTACTCCTTGTGACTTTCTGCTCTCCTGGAGCATTCACGTAGTGATTCAACCTCCGAAATCTCAAAAGCTTTCTGGTACATCACAAGCCAAAAAAAGAGCATTGCAGTGATTTGATCTTAAACCCACCCCCTCCCACCACCACCCCCCTGGCTCCCTTTTCTTCCAGACATGGGAAATTAACTGTAAACAGTCTCTTTGCAGAAAGCAGCTCACCTGCGTGGCATTTGAGGTCTGAAATTGCTATTTAGATTGTGATTAAGAAATGATAAACATTTAGCTACAGATGGTAGAAACAAACAGTGAGAGCCAAAGAGATGTGAGATATTTATCTGCTGCAGCTCTGAAACATGTTTTGCTTTCAACTTAAGGCAAGGAAAACTCAGCTTGCTTCAAGACAGCTTTGTCAGCCTTTACAGGAATAAAAATAGAAAGAAAAAACACACAGAAACCCAAGGAAAATGACAGGAAGAGACAAAAGAGGTAAAGGGAGCTGGAGCTTACCTTCTTTCTGAGTCTGACTTGTCCTGTAATGATGGCAACAATGTACATTTTTAAGATCAAGATTGTGCTGTAGAATGTAAAGGACAGAAACACTTGGTTTTCCATCATTCTGGGGGAGTGCTGCTCAGTCGCCTGCACTGCTCATAGCCAGCGGAGATCCTGCTCGGGCTGGGAGAGGGCTCTGTGGGAGAAGGGGCAGGGAACAGCCGTGTTAAGAGACACCAGAAGTCACCAGTGTTTCTTCAGCAAAAGCCCACAGCCCCCTGTAGACTCCTTCGGGCCAGGCAGGAGTAAATGATGTGTCAGAGCTGCTGGGAGCAGAGCCCACAGCGGTGCAGAGCAGGCTCCCCCCAGTGTGACGCTGCAATGCCCCAAGCTGGGATACAGCCCCCCTCAGCCCCAAGGGCCACAGCAAAGCTCAGCCTGGCCAAGCTCGACATCCTGGCTCCCTAAAACAGCCCATCACGCCGCTCATCCCTGTCCCACCTCCCCTCCTGCCTGCTCCAGAGGGATAGAGCTGCACAGAGCATCCCTTGCCCAGGCAACCACCACTCACCCACGGACTCTGATCTGCCCTGGGAAGGATTAGGAAGGAAGTAGGCAGCTACCACAGCCACATCCAGCCCCGTGCTCCCAATCCGTCCTCGATCCCACATCCCACCCCTTCGTGGCAGCGCTCCCAGTACTCCCCAGTCCCGCCCAGCGCCGGTGACAGAGGCAGCCAGCCCTCCCCTTCACAGCCACCTGCCAAGGGATGGGGCACAGGGCCCTCCCTTGTCCCACCAGCGCCCATCACCCCAGAGCCTGGGCTGCCCCTGCAGCCCCCCAGCTGGGAGTGGGGCTCCCACAGTGACCAGCACAACCAGGCAGGCTGTAGACAGCAAAGCCCCAAAGCTGTGAACAGACTAAGGAGCAGCCTGCCCCAGCTCGTCCGGCTTTAATCCGAGAGGGTGAAGCCGGGGCAGTCACAGGGAATGTTGTCCTCAGTCTAGAAAGTGGGAATTAAGTTTGGAGCTGGCTTTTCCCAGCCATCAAAAGAAAGAAATGGGCTTTAAGCCTCTGCAGGCAGCTGGGCTGCTCTTCCAGAGGAAACCTTTAACTCCTTCCTCCCTGTCCCCTGCGCTGGCGGCAGCAAACCTGGGGAGAGCCAGCAGCGGGGGTCTGACTGGAGCTCTCCGAGTTTATTAGTGTTGAAGGGCAGGATTTGGAGTTTGGTTCCTTTAGGGAGGAGTTGAAAACCACCACAAAGCCTTATTTCAGGAAAACAGAAACTCCTGGGATGTGAATGTGGAAAAGGAATGTTAGGAGGATGAAAGCAGAGTCTGAGTTAACCGACATGCTGGAATAAAAGGAGTTGTTCCAGGCTGCAGAAAAGCCTCCCAGAACCACAGAGTGTGATGGTTTGTCATCCACAAACCCATCTATCGAAATGCCAGCTGGTTTTGTTCTTCAGGGCTTTTCAACTGCCATTCAGCAAAACTAATCCTGTCCCCTCCAAGAGGGTCCAACGGGATCCAGGGGAGCAGCGCGCTCAGCCCAGGACCAGGCTCCAGTCCTGTCACTGTCCCCAGCAATGGGACGTGGGTGGCACCCAGCTCCCTGGGAGAGAACAGGCTATGGGAGCCTTTTTCCTGGTGTGCTGGTGTGAGCTCAAGGCTATGTGGGTAGATACAGAAGGTCAGCTCCCATGAAGGGAGCAAGTGAAGGAGGAAAACAGTCACCTCTCCATCTGGATGGCGTTATCCTACCAGTCCTGACCAGAGGCCAAGCAATGCCCTGCAGAAGGGATGGTCACACCGTTTCTTGTATACAATGAGCACAGAATCACCCTGGGGAAGCTTTCCTGCCAGGATCACTGCTGTGGAAGAGATTTTGTTCCTGCTGTGCTCAGCTCAGAGCTACATTCTCTGGACGCCCCAGCCAAGGGCCAAGCTCTCCTTGTGCCCACGCAGAGCAGACATCCTTCCTCCACCACCCTGCACTGCTCCTGGCCTGGCAGGGCAGGGCTCAGAGCCAGAAGGACCTTTCAAGCACATGATTTCCCTCTTAGCAAGGAATTCTGCCTGTGTGCCTGGGAATTTCCCTTGCTGAGGCTGTTCTGCCCTGACACCACGAACCCACAGATGCCCCGGCGCTCGCTGCGATGCCCTGGCTCAGCCCCGTGACGTCCCAGCAGGCAGAGAGCCTTTGCAAACCCCCAACACTGGGTTTCAAGGGAGAGGTGCTGGCAGCTGGTCACCACCGCCCTAGCGTCAGGGCGGCTGCAGAACAAGTCCCAGCACAACCCAGTGCTGGGAATGCCTCTGTTGGGCTGGGAATGGGGACACCAAGATGCACAGCAGCACGTGGAAGCAAACACTGGGGTGTTCATCCCAGCCCCGTGCTGCCACTGCATAGCATCCCAGCCCCACTCTGGTCTCCCTGGACCTCAGCAGTGATAGATGCCATGACACCAGGCATAAGCACCTGATGGCAAAATCACATCCTAAACACTTTCCCCTCCCATCTCCCCTCTCCACACTGGATAGGTAGCGATCCCACAGCGGGAAGGACCTTGGTGCCCAAGGACTGGGGTGATGTAAGATCTCAACCCTCCAGCAGCCCCTTCCCCACCTCTCCTGGGAGCCTGAGTCCAGGGCAGGCAGCCAGACCCTTCAGCAACGCACATCACACTCTCCATGATGAAGATCCAGCCCACGGGCCCTTGAGCAACAAGACCTTTTTCCTCTGTGCACTTCTTCCCCTCCTGCAGCAGCTGGCATGCCTTGCCAAGCAGGCGGGATACACACAAGCTTGGTACCACCTGCAGACAAGCCAGGACTTCTCCTGCTCACCAGACAGACTTTCTCCTCTTCAGCATTATTCAAGCACTGGCAGGAAGCCCTGGAGAATTTGCACGGGCAGCTGGCACAGCCTGAAGCTGAGCAGAGCGATCATGAAGCACAGTTTGTTTAGGCACCAGCCCCTGGGGCAGACCCAGACATGGGTGCTGCATGTGCCAGGCAGGCTCCACGGTGTGTGAAATCCATGGGAGCACAGTTGTTTTCCCCACGTGTTTATGCATTACAGACCCTTTCCCTGTTGCATGGAGCTGAATCTCAGTGGGGAAGGCTGGTATCTGTCCTGGTGTCTTTCCACACCTACGTGGATGGGGAGAGGGGTGGAAGCTGCCTGTAAAGGCAGGTGTAAAGCCTCCAGGGTCCCAGCTCCCACTCGAGTTCTCAAGTTGAGGGGTCTCATGCTGGGCAGGAGACTTCCACAGTCCTACCTTCCCAGCTTTGCTGACCCAAGGCAACCCAGGTCCCTGGAGCATGTTCAACCATCCCATTAATCCAGGCGGAAGCAGGCTGTTAATATTAACAGTTTGATCCTCCCCCGGGGGTCACATCCTGCCAGGACAGAGCCACTGCTTGATGGGGACCAGGTCCTAAGGGCAACGTGTCTTTAAACAAGCTGTGCCTGAAAGCCTTTAGTACAAGAGGTCTCAGCCCAGGACAGGACCTACCCAAAACTGACACCGCTGGCAAAAAAGCACTGTGTTTTTCGGAGAAATTCTTATTAATAAAAATCAGGGTCAGGCTTTGAAAGATTCAGTCATCAGGTGAAGCTGACCCCAGGAGCTGTGGGAAAAAGATGGAAGGGTTTGCTGGAGGGGCAGCTGAACAGCGTGCAGAAGGAATGAAAAATTCATGGGAGTTGCTTGAGGAAAGTACTGAAAAACTGAAGCCTCTCATAACAATCCTGCTCTGGAAAGGTTGTGGAATAGAAGTCACCCTCTGTTCCCACATGGGTTTGTTATTTATTTGACCAGCTGAATTACACTCCAGTATTATAAGTAGATGTTTTCTCTGGTGGGGAATTTCCTGGTGGCAGCTACATGAGAGGGCTGGTTTTGTAACAAATGGAACCCTGGCACGTATGCCAGGGAGGCAGGGCCTGGGCTCCAACCTGATCTCAAAGGGCAGCGGGTTCTCTGGGCAATTACAGCTCAGATTCCCCCAAATTTTCCCAAACAAGCAATTACATCCCACAGCCCGGGCTAGGCAAAGAGCCCCAGGGGACTGCTCTGGAGGAGACAGGTAGGCGGGTGGCACTTCTCCAGCGTGCTCCCACGAGCAGGTGGAGAAGGTGCAGAGCCCAGCTGGGATGATCTCGCTCTTGCATAGAGCCACATTCCCAGCTTGTTCCGACGCTGCTGCGGGCGCCGGTGCCCTCTTTCCCTGCTATTCCTTCCTGCTTCTCCCAGCACAAAGCCTAGGAGCCTGTGGACATGCCCTGCCCCAGTGAGCACTTGCCCTTGGCTGCATCCAGGCCTGGAAATCCGGCCGCCTACAAGAGGTTTGCTCTAGCTCATCGCACGCAGCCACCTTTTCAAGTAAAGGCATGAGCAGTTCAGCTATTTATTAAGGAGAAAGGCACTTCTCCTGCGTGAAAAGTCACCTCATGGTGATGCACCTCATCCCTCAGATGGATGAAATCCTGTTGCTTCACCTGCAGCTCCCCATCCCTCAGCTCCTGGGCTGCTCTCTGCAGGGTGCAGGGGGCAGGAGATATGGGAGTCACAGCAGTGAAAGCATCAGCATTAGCATCTCCTGAAACCAACTGCAGCCTTTGGCAAACTCAGGCAGATTTTGCCTGTTTTGCATTTTAAAGTGACTGTCCTGGCTGGAGCTATCTGCAAGGCCTCAGGCGTGAGGAATGCAGAATCAGACTCGCCCAAACAGTCCTTCACGCTCAGACCAGCTGCCTGCAGCAGGAGAAAGCCAGCAGGAGAGGCCCAGGGAAGGGGCAGGGATGCAGTGACTCTGGGTCTCAGGCAGAGAAGAGGAGTGGAAGAACCGTTGTTGGACAGGGAGCGGGGCCAAATGAGACTCAGTGGCACATCCTCCTGCTTTCTCCCACCAGCTCCATCCACTGACCCTTCCTGCCTGTCCCCAGGCTGCTGCCCCACTCCCCTGCTCCAAACTGCCACTGATCCCCACTCTGACTGCAGGGAGTCACGATGTCCCCTGCTGCTGTGACAGCACAGAGGCACCAGAAGAGAGGCCACCAGGCTCTGAACATGTGGGAGGCAGATTATTTTCTCTTATTCCAAGCTTCCACATGGATTCATGCCTGGGCTTTCTCTGAGAGGAAAGAATTCCTTGGCTATGCTGCTCTGTGCCTCTAGGGATGCAGACCCGATGGGAGAGGGACTTCTCCCCCTCCTTTCCCCCCTGCCCCAGCTGGTTTGAGAGGTGGCTTTAGGCAGAGCCGCACCTGCCACCGCTGCCATGGGGGCAAAAGTGGGAGACAGAGGTCAGGGCTTGGGGTGTGCAGGAAGCCAGCATCCCCCTCACTTAACCACACCACAGCAACTCCCAATGTGTTTCTCTTCCCGGGAACAAGATCCCATCTCCTGTAAACAACAGGCAAAACTACGCTTGTGTTATTGCCCAAAAAGAGGGAGTTTCCCCGCCAGGCTGGGAGAGGAGAGAAACAAATCCTGCTGCCAAAAATGTCAGAGCTGGGAAAGGTTTCTAGGCTTCAAGCATCTGAAAAACTACAAAGTAAATACAGAGTCCCTGGTGGGATGCTCTTGAGCAAGAGCAAAGGTAGAGGATGCTCTGCTGTCCTGCCCCCACATGCTGTATTATGGAGAAATGGAAACTGGGGCATGTTTTGCAGTGTTAGGAGCACAGGCTCACTAACAGGGCTGGGACAGAAGGCAGATGTGGTCCCAGAGTTCAGCCTTATGGAGACCTGACACTCGACAGCAGATGAGCAGCTTCAAGGAGAAAACAAAACAAGACAGCCTTTCCCTTCTCCAGTGCCTGACCGAGGACTGTGACCTCCTGTAGTGCTGCTCCACTGGGTTCTGCTCACCCTCAGAAGCACCACGGGGTGCTTAAGAATGGGGACCTTTTTTGGCAGGTGGGTACCTCTTTGCTCGTGGGCCTTTAACCCTGCCCTGAGACCCAGGAAGAACAGCAGGCTGCAGAGCTTGCCAGTTGTGAAGCCTCGTAACTCCTGTCTTCAACAGAAAGTCATCCTCAAGTTGTCACAGAGACGTGAGAACTTGGGCCAAGATGGAATGGAAAGGTCAGTGCTTCATTGCCTGTCCCTGACCCCAGCTGAGGGAGGCCACGCCAAGGAGGCAAGACCAACTCTAAGGAGACTCCTCCTTCATGGCTTCACGTAGAGCTTCACGCACTATGGAACTTTCCAAATCACAGAGCTTATTTTTAACCCCCCAAGCTCTCTGCATCCCCTCTGTCAGCCCTAGACTAAACAGCAGCATTTCCTTATAGGTCATGTTTGCTAAATCTCTTTATCACACATGTGAATCTCCTAAACGCTATCTCCTCTCAGAGCTGGGTTTCCTCAACCAGTAGACCAGGGGGTCCTTCATATGAGACCTGACTCAGGCCCAAGTCAGAGCTTCTCAACAGTTTAAGGATGTTTGGAATTGAGTCACTGGTCAGCCTGTAGCTATGCTCCAGACACATGTTATAACTTTCCCTTTCTTTTCCCCACACAGGGTGATGCACAACACATCTTTAGGGCTTGCTTAGTCATCTCAGTGGTCAGGAGAAAAGCGGTCCAGGTCTCAACTCACACATTATTAACAAACCTCTCCCATGTAGAAAGCTAAAACCACCCTCCCCATAATCAGTCTGGAATGCAGAGAGTAATTTAGCTGCCTCATTTATAGCCCCCATTGCTTGGCAACCTCTTCCTGTGGTGCTGCCTCGGCTGCCCGCTTGCTCACAGCAGTGGGAGCACGACCCAGGCTGCAGTCACGGCCTGGGGCAGCAGAGGGAGGGGATATGGGAAGGGAATGAAGCTCACAGACCCCTGCCTGGGCATCACAGCAGGGATTCTATATCCTGTGCAACGCCTACTGCACTTGAAAGCTAAAAACAGTTGGTGTGTTATCCCCCAGACCCACAAGGAGGAAAGGCAAGGAGATGTAGGACCTCCCAGAGCCAGAATTTGGCCTGACTGATGAAGGGAAGTAGAGAAGCCTCTCCATGCTACTCCATGGACAGTGATGCTTGGGCTAACTACCCTCAGATCTCTTCCCTGCTGAACAACCCACCAGCAGGACCCCAGGAACCTGTGTAGGTCCCACGCTTTGAGCACTCTCCCGGTTTGCAGGCTCTGACCTCACCATAAGGTGTACCCCAGAAATCTGCTGCACCCTGTGTTTACCCAACCCTGACTGCTGGGTGCAGCCCCCCAGGAGGAGACACGTGCTCATCTCTGTAGCAGGGCCCCTGGCTGTTAACAGTGCCACCAGCTCAGCAAAGATGGAGTTCTCCCCCAAAAGCAGGGGAGGAGGTGGATCCAGGCGCAAGGCAGCTTTGGAAGGGATGCAGGAGCAGGGGATTATGGGATGCTACGGCCACATTAGTGGGGTGAGAGCTGTCCCTCAAGGAGAGTGAGGGGACAGAAAGGAGCAGAGAGCTGTGCTGTGCTGTTCCATGCTGGGGGAAGTTTGTGTTGAGTGTTTTCCGGTGGAAGGGAGCTGTTGTTCATCTACAGGAACATGATGGGTGGTACCAGCCCAAAGCTCCCTGTGGTTCCAAGGCACCACAAGCCCATGGGAGCAGCAGGGAACAGCCTGAGGCTCCAGGCCCCTACACCCACCCTGGCTGAGCCAGTCTTTGTGAGGCAGAGCTTACCCTGAGCTCTGAATCACAGGTTTAATCCCATTGTTTGCAAGTTCATTGTTACACATGACAGTGATGCTGGACAATTACATGCACCAAGTCACTGGCCAAACTGTTAACATTAATCTGCTTCCTGGAACAGTAAGTTCCATAATGAAACACAATGTAAATGAAGATAATTAAAATACATTTTTTAATGGGATCTCCTTCCCCTCTGCACATGTCACAGTGGGGGTTAGGAGGTACAGCAGCTCAGCTTT
The DNA here is from genome assembly GCA_027925045.1 of Hypotaenidia okinawae. NCBI lineage: Eukaryota > Metazoa > Chordata > Aves > Gruiformes > Rallidae > Hypotaenidia > Hypotaenidia okinawae. The sequence continues at coordinate 8,978,692 of BSDF01000019.1, read as the reverse complement.
GGGCAGCGTATTCCTCCTTCAATACATGCTTGTGAAATCACCTCTTCTTCAGCTTTACCATAGTCCCTTTTGCTTTCATCTCTCTTCAAAGGACATTCCTCCATGCTTTTCATTATCCCAGTCATCCTTTCTTATTTCCCTCCAACACTGAAGCTAGCAGATGACCAGCACATGACTGCCAGCTCCTTTCACCCCTTGCACCTCAACCTCCTGGTATCTCATTTCTCTTTTAACCACCAGAGTCTTCACTCAAGGGGTCCAGGACGACTCCCCACAGAGTTATGCAGTACTCTGGAGGGGCTACTCCCAAATGGCAGGAATTCCAGCTATGTTCTTACAGAAGACAACCCTGGGACACTCACTGCCTCTGCAGCTATCCAAGATCAGGCTTGCTCATGTTTCCTTCAGGGCTTTTCTGTATCCTCCAGCCCAGTCTCCTCTCTAGCTATTCTATTACCACAGACTTAGCATTATTCTTTGTAGAGCACATCCATTCTCCTGTTTTCAACCCATTCCAGCCCACCCCTGCCCACAGGGTTCACAGCTCTCAAATGTACTTTTTAACAATAGCTGGAAACTTCAAGTCCTGCACATGATCTTTTATTTTAGCAGAGCACATTTTTCTTCCTGTTAGATAACATATCTCCTGGGAAAACAAGGTAGCATTTTCAGACCCCTTCCTGGCCCTTCATCCTTATTTAACACCGCTCACTTACACAGGAATGGTTCTTCCCAGGTCATCCAGAAGAAGAGCAAGGCATGAATTGAAGTCCTCACAGAGCCCTTCAGCTGGACACTGCAGAAAGGAAAGAATGAAACACCTCTCAGCTGGTCTGGTATAAATACAGGGACATGTTTCTGAACACTGAGACCTAGTGACAACTTTCATCCGTGTGGTTTTGGTGTCTGTCACTTTTTCCTCCTCAGGAATAAAAATAGACACATCTCCTCCAGTACAAGAGAGAAATAACCTGCAAGTGGCTGGAGAAGCCTGGGAGCTGGAGTGAGGGGACTGGGAAAACCACTGGGCATGCTGGTTGTGGTGGTGCTCACCTCAAAGGGATGAGAGCAGAGCTGCTGCCCAGTGTTTCTGTGAGATTCACCTGCCCAAGAGCTCTAACTTCCAGCCTCCAGAACCACCCAAAGCAGCTCTGAACAGTGTGATGCTTTTCCCTGCTGCTGCAGCCCTCCAGTCAGTTGAGGAAGTGGACTCCAGTGGCTGCAGTCAGTCCAGGTTCATGCCCCCAGGCAATGAGATCATCCCTGAATGCTCAGGACATGGAAATAATTTTAAGGCTTCTCTTTGTCATGGTTTAACCCTTTGGGCAGCCAAAGCCACCACACAGTCCCTGGCTCACTGCCCCACCAGTGGGATTGGGCAGTGAACCGAAAGAAAATGGTGGAACTTGTGGGTTGAGATAAAGACAATTTAATAATCATAGACTGGTCTGGGTTGGGAGGGACCCCAAGGGTCACAGAGCTCCAACCCCCTGACACAGGCAGGGCCACCAACCTCCAGGCCTGGAGCTACACAAGGTTGCTCAGGGCCCCATCCAACCTGGCCTTGGACACCCCCAGGGATGGGGCACCCACCCCCTCTCTGGGCAGCCTGTTCCAGCACTTTAATGTAATAGAGCACTAAAGGTTAACAATAATAGTAATAATAATAATAATAATAATAATACCACCAACCAATCAAGTGATGCACAGTTGCTCACCACCCAGCACCGATACTCAGCAAGTCCCTGAGCCATGCTAACCACCCCAGTTATACATGGAGCATCATCTCATATTGTATGGACCCCCAATTGGGGTCGACTGTTCTGGCTGTGCCCCCTTCCCAGCTTCTTGGGTGCCCCTCTCCTTCTTGTTGGCAGGCCAATAGGAGAAGCTGAAAAGTCCTTGACTGCTTGGCAACATCTAAAATACCAGCATGTTACCCACATAATTCTCATCCTAAATCCAAAACACAGCGCTGCAGCAGCTGCTGGAGAGAAAGTTTAACTCCATCCCAGCAGAAACCAGGACATGCTTCATTTATTTATCTATTTTTTTTCCTCTTTCAGTAGCACAAACCACCCACTCCAGGAAGAACCTGGAACCACGGTGGCATTTTTCCTGTCAACTGAATGGAGAGCCCTCAGGAGCAGTTCAAAGAATTAATTTTGCTTTAAGGTAGTGGGGAATCAAAGTTACACCCACAGTACAGGATGGGTAGGGCCATGCTCTACCCCGGGTGTAAGAGACAACCACAAGCAGGATGTAGAGAACACAGGAAAATGGGCCTGAGGCTGTCAACTCTGCAAGGTGACATGCAACAGGACCACCTCGGGCCCTACAAAGCTGCTTTTCTCCAGGTGACTGGAGAAGGTCACAAAATCCCAGGGGTTGGAAGGGCCCTGGAGAGCTCATGGGGTCCAACCCCCTGCCAAAGCAGCTCCCAGCTCATATTGCACAGGGCGGTGTCCAGATGGGGCTGGAATCTCTCCAGAGATGGAGACTCCACACCCCCTGGGCAGCCTGTCCCAGGGCTCCCTCACTGTGTAGAGGTTCTTCCCCATGTTGCTGTGGAACTCCCTGTGCTCCAACTTGCAGCCATTGCCCCTTGTCCTGTCCCCACAGACACTGAAAAGGGGCTGGCCTTTCCCCTGCATCCCATAATTAAGTTGACTGTTGTTGAGTGGAAAAGCTGCACAGACTCCTCTTGTCTCAGAGCTTCAGTGTTGGAGTCGTGGTCAGCTCCATAACCCACCCCAACCCTCCAAGGGCAGCCAGACCTGGCCTGTCCCAACAAACAGGGGAACTCTGGCAGCAGCAAATTGTTATTTTCTCCTGATGAACCTACTCACTGCTCCATGGCAACTGCTGGGACTGATGAAAGCCAGGCAGAGGTCCTGATCCAAGCCTGAGCTGGAGCCAGAGGAGCAGGGAGAAGAGAGGCACCAGGCAGAATAGCTGCTTTGCAAGACTAATTTTAGTGACCTGTAATTAACACTTGTCCACAGGGGATGGGTGAAAGAAGGGGGTATGTTTAGTTTTGCAAACCCCAAGCCAAACACAGCCTCTGATTCTAGTCCAACCCAAAACCTACCGAGCACTTTTAAATCCTCTTTCACCTAAGGGTCCCAAAGTGTTGGATGGGGATGTCTCCTTAATAACACCACCACCTTATGTACTTTGGGTAAAATACAAGCCATGCACCACATCAGAGCCCATGACTGGAGCGAGTGCACAGCGTTACTCATGCCCTATAAGCCTCTCCCTGTAGCAGTCACTCCCCCATCATGTTAAGCTCAGTGTTATTATGAACTTAGTGTATTTCATTAAGTTCAGGTTTCATCCCTTTCACAGTTTTTGTCCCTAAATTATTACCTGCAGCAGAACTCAAGTTTTAAGATAGACTGTGGGTTAGTTTTCCTCTCATGTCTTGTTGTCTCCATGAGAGCTATTGCTACACACAGAGAGGTTCAGGTCAGAGCTGCTTCCAAGCCAGAAAGAAAAAAATCCAAAAGCAGATCCCAAAATTGCAAGAGCAGACCCCAGCCCAAGAGCAGCAGCCTCCAGTTACACCTTGCTGGCTCAGATTTAATAAAGGAGGAATGAAAAACCAAAGGCAGGATTGTGGAGAGGGACATCCAACCCTCACAGCATCCCCATCCTACCCAGGAGGAACTGATGGGCAGAGATGCTGTGATTTACCAGGTTGCTCAGAGCTGGGTGACAGTGCCTGGGCTTGACCTCCAGAGTCCAAATGCAGTCCCCAGATCTAACCATTAAACCAGAGAGGATGTCTGCCCCCAGGATGACTGTTTAGCTTACAAGTCAAAACAGAGTCTAACTTCCAGCATGCGAGTGCAACCTGATAGCCAACAGCCCAGCCACTGCCTCTTATCAGCAGGGCTTCATGCATTATTAATCTCACCATTGCACAACACAGGCCCTGTGAAATCAGAACCAGGGGGCAATTAAGCAGGAGCAGAGCCAGCAAGGGGTGAAAAGGCGAGGCTGGTAAAACACCCATCCCAGCACCCTGCTTTGCTTTCCCCAGTTCCTGCCCTGAGGGTGCCTCTTCCAGCTGCCAGCCCAGCTGGATTTGCTCGGTCCATAGCTGGCTGCTGTTCATTTGCACCTGGTTTTGGGTGGCACCATGGGACCCTGAGCTGCTGCATCCTCTTGCCCTGCAACAGGGGACACCCAAGCCAGCACATAAAACACCCACTGGAGGTGTCCTTGCAGAAGTGGTATGTAAACTCTCCAGAGCAATTTTCCCCAAGCTCTGTACCTTGACCTCTTCACTCCTGGCACCAAAGCTCAGAGTGGGTCTGTGCCATGAACATCCCTTTTAACAGTGGACACCTGTTGAGATCACCCAGCTGTAGATCATGAAGCCTCAAAATGACATATCATTGAATCATTCATGGTTACATATCACTGCATGATTACATTGTATGACTAAATATCATTGAATCATTCAAAAAGCTGTTCTCCTCAAAGCCTGTCACTATGGCAGTCCTGTTCAGATGAACAGAAACCTCTTGTTTTTTCCAAAGCCAAAGGGCTGCATCCCTCCATCCCTTCTCCCTCTGGAGCACACAGCTGTCTGTGGAGGAGCAGGGCCAGTTTGGGTGTCAGGCACTCAAAAAATTCCCAAGATCTTCTCCATCCATCATTGCTCAGTGGAGTGGGTATCACCAAAAGATCAACCAGGTTTCAACACCAAGTCTCACCATATAAAGAGTGCCCCCCCAGCCTGTCACCTTGTGCTTTTCTCTATCCAACATTGCCTTTCAAGGAAGTTCTCACAGGAGGCAAGAAATGTGAGATGGCCCTTTCCCCCACCCCCAGCGATGCTGTAGATCAAGCATGGCTTTAAACAATTCCTCTCCCCCCTTTCGCTCCTGTCCCTGCCAGGTAACACGATCTGTGTGTCTCCTCTTGCTGAAAACCCCTTGCTATCAGGTTAAGAATCACATTTGTCTCCCTCCACAGAGACTGTCAGCATTCAGCATGGCCAAAGGGCAGCAGCAGCACTGATAAACCTTGCTTGCTCCTCAGCTGTTGGACATTGCTGTGGGTAGGGGCTATACCAGCGTAGGCCAGGTAGAGCTCTGGGCTGGACCAGCCAAAGGCTGTGAGGTCCTTGGGCTCCTTACTCATTCTTCTTGGACAGCACAGTGAGACTTTGGTCTCTGGCTGCAATCAGGCCCAGGCAATGGGGCTTTCAGGTTGGGCATTGGGGTGGGAGACCCTTTTCTCTTGTAGGGAAGAACCTCTCGATGGCATTTTCTAGAAACAGCAACCAGAGCAAAGAATAAACCCCAAGCCACCCCACCCTCCTGGTACTTGAGAATTCTACAAGGGCTCAGGCACGATCACTGGAATTATTTCACATGGGTGGATTTATTTGAACATGTGTGTGATGGCCCTCTTCACCCAAATCCCAACATCATCCAACCCTTTCATTGTTGGACCGTCCTTCTCCTCCCAGCACAGCAGCACACACTGACTCAAGGGACTCTGTGGCTTTGCACCCTAGACAAGGGTTGTTTTAAGCCTGCCCAAGGCAAATAATGGCTCAAGCTCTTGACCAAAGATTAAAAAGAATTGCTAAACCCTTTGCTATGAGCTACCACGTTCAGAAGAGCTTTCATCATCTGCAAACCTCAGTCTTCCTACCTGCAAGAGAAGGGTGACAGTCCTTTGACTCCCTGGGTGTTGCAGGATTAGACAATGTTTGCTCAACATTAATATAACTTCAGTGTGTTGTGTTATTGCTCCTGTCAGACTAGAGAAAGGTCAACAAACATTCCAGTGAGTCGGAGCCTTCCCACAGCGTGGTCCTCAGAGCTGAGCCAGGCTCTGGGTTTGGATAAAGCCCACCACAATCCCACCCTTCAAAGATCCCAATGTACGTCAGAGTGGCAGTCCTTTCCTGTCCCTGCCTCATCTTTATGTTTAGGATAAAGAGCACTTGGAAGAGGAGGATGATGAAATTGGAGCAGGGAAAGAAAACAAACCCAAAACCACACATGCAAGGGGAAAAAAAGAAAAAAAAAGAAAAAAAAAGGTCAAAACCCAGCCAAGTCCCTTTAGAAAAAACTCTGAGCATCAGAGAGTGTCTAGCCAGGGTCAGAAGGCAGGGGGAGAAGTGTTGTGACAGACGTGTTTAGGTAGAAATTAAACTGAACATAGGGAAAAATGAGTCTCCAGCTGCTTCTCCAATTGGAAACCTTCAGCAAGAACCTCCTGCCAGCCCTGCACCTTGCATAAAACAGCAGGCATGTTACCAAACCTCATTCACAAAGCACTTGGACATCCTGAGGACCTCATACATTCTCCAACAAAAACATAGGCTTCTGGGAAAGGCACCAATTCATTGACCCTACAATTCTTACCTGGAAGCCTCTTGCACTCCGTGAAGTCAAGGCAGGGCTGCAACACCCACTCCTAGCACCCTGTTCCCTTCCTGGAGACATGATGTTTCTTTGCTCTCCAGCCAAGTGTAAGGTATGCTGCAGAAAGCCATGCTCCCCAGTGATACCCCACAGGCTCCAGGCTCTCTGCCCCAGAACTGTGAGCCCAAAGTCCAGAGAAAGCTGACTTTAAACCCAAATCAAATGCATGGGTGGGTGACAGAAGATTTCAACCTGCTGAAAGCAGAGTAAAGCCAGGCAGAGCTCTCCTCTGGGACTTTCTTCTCTCATCCTTAGCCTTACATACTCCATCTCTGCACCCCTTACCTCTCCCTTTGCAACGCACCCACCTCATCTCCACTACCCCCCATCACAACAGCCTTAGCACTTTTCCAGTGCTAAAGCACACTTTTACAAAGACCCCACTCCCTCTAGCTCCTACCACTGCTCCCCAAACCCCCACCTTCCCTCTTCCCATAACCCTTCCATGCCCTTACCCCTCCCTCACCTTCCCACCACACCCCTTCCACCACAGCTACTCCAAAGCTTTACTCAGCCACAAATCTTCAGTGCTTTGAGCTGATTCATGATGAGCTGGCTACACCACCACCATCCCTATACTGGTCGGGGAGGGGGCTCTGTGAATACCTGACAGGTTGCCCAGGGCACAGGAGGGGGTGAGGTGGAAGAGCAACGTCTATCACAAGCACAACACAACAGGCAATGAGATGTTAGTTACACTGTGGACCGTGTGTTGCAGGGTCTGTGCTCCACTTGGAGCTTCCAGACAGCTGTTGAAGGAAATTGCCATCAATGTCAGCCTCACCACTGCTATTAGACATCTCATCCATGTCCAGGCCCAGCTTGAACCCATTTAACTTGTAAGGGATAATGAGATAACAGCATGACATGTTGCAGCTGAAGGTTATTTAAACACGCATCTGGTACCTGTTACAGAGCATACATCCTATTGTTGTATAGGAAATATATGCCACCTCCCTCCCACATGGAAAAAGGAGGGTCTAGAAATGTGTCCCCTGCTACCCCTTCTTTTTGTGTAGCTGAGGTAATTCTCCTCCTCTGTGCTGTTTCTAGCCTGTCACTTTGCATTTCCTGCCTCAGGAGGTGCCGTCCCTTCCAGAATGGTGAGGCTTTGTGACAGGACACAAGACCACAAGGGAAAACTGAGCAGGGAGATCTCATCTCCCTCTCCACACAGCAGTCAGAAGAGACTTGATGCCATCTGGGTTTGAAGGGGTTGAAAGTAAGCTGTGAAGCCAGTTCACCTTTTGCCAGAGACAACTTGGCACCACATTTTACCCCAGGGGGATTCAGCGGTGACAACTGGTTCCAGTGTTCAAGGAACCACACTAGGACTAGCAAGTATTCTAGGAAATGCCAGTGGAACATCTGCTGAAGCCTGTGAGGTGAGCAACACAACCTGCTCGTGCTTTTAATTCAGATGCACAAAAGAGGCAATCTGCAGATCCCAGCTAAACCCTCATTTCTTTACCCAAACCCTCTCTCTGCCTCTGTAGGGTGGCTTTGGCTGCTCTTGGTCCTCTGCTGAAGTTGCCTATGGGGCTCTCGCTCTCCCTTGAGCCCTCCCTCGCCCTGAGGGTTGTGTGGGATCCCAAGAAATCACATTTCACAACACAAGTGGTCACCTCTGCAGATGTGTACTCCTCTCTCTTCTGTTTTACTTAGGCACAACTCAAGTCTTCTCCAAAAGTTGTTCCACCCTGTACATTGCAGACCAAAGCCTGTGTCCAACACCCCATCTAGTGTTCAGCACAGACAAACGCAGAGGGCACCACTGCATCAAGGAAACAGAAGCTGACTGGAAAATTCCCAGTATTTTATTTTCTTTTTCCCAGTGGTATTAAACCATCTTTCTAAAAGTAGCATCTGATTTGCCTCCAAAAGAGCTCTGGCAGAGTCCAAGCAACATGGAAACCTGCACATGCCAATGTCAATTCCTTCCTCCAGCCTCCACTGTGTCTCCCAACAGAGAGACTGCCACTGGAAAGCCCATCAAGTCCTGCTCTGAGCATCTCACTGTCCCAATCCTGGGGCTCTGAAGACACCCCTCTATAGGTAAGGCATCTGGATGAAGTAACTTGGAATAATGAGTCCAAGCTTCCCGGGTTCTCAGCAGTCAGTAGCACAGGGCACTCATTTCAAGAGAGGGGTCAAGTATTCTGAGTACTAAATAATGCTGCTCAGTGTTTGGGGTTTTTTTCCAATGAGATTTTTTAAAATAAAATGAGAACTACTTAAAAATGCTTTTCATGCTATTTTCATTTAAGAAAATAGAAATTTGCTGAGGAAACAAAAGCTGCTTCGGTGCCTGTCCTTCACCTTTGCAAATGCGTGTCTTTGGTGGTGACATCATGAATTTGTCAGGACAAAATACCTGCTCTGAGAACCTGGATTTAACAAAGCAGCTTTCTGACTGCTCCATCCTGTGAGCCTCAGAGCTCCAGCCTCTGCTGCAGAAACCTTTGGGCTCTGCGACCCGCAGGCCTAAGCCCAAGACAAGCACGGCTATGTTCTTGGTTAATCACCAGACCAATTAACACCTCAGTTAAGATGCAGCCAGGTTCCAGTCCTGCTCCCCTCAGAGCTGGGATTGTTCTGATGAAGCTCACTCTACCCAAGCAGAAATCTCCTGCTCACACCACTTTCTGTTCTCAAGGAGCAGCGTGATAAGCTTGTTAACTCATTAACACCTCCAGCTTACAGGACTCTTGGCTTCCATCCTCTGGCCTCACACTCCAGAAAGTTATTCTGCAGTTTCTGTTTTGCTTTCCCTTCCTGCTGAGCCAGGCTGGCTTTCAGTTCCCATCATGGGGCTTCCGGATGCTGCTGTATTCTTTACTCTTGTACCCACCTTGGTGCCAGCTTTGGACCCTCCCAGCACTTCAGTCTTCATGGGTGGTGCTGCTGTGGCTCAGCAGCTCCTCTCCCCTCACTCGTGGCTCAAGTGTGGAGTGCTGTGATGTGAAGGACAGGCAGGGCGCGTTGCTTCACATCCCTGTGACAAGCAGGCTGGCAGTCCTCAGTGACCAGTGCTGTTCCGTGCCTGCTCTGTGAGCTGGTTTCAGCAGCGATAGAGGTAACTGTCTCTCTAGCAGCTGCTGGAGCGCTGTGTTTTGGATTTAGGATGAGAATAATGTTGATAACATGCTAATATTTTGGTTGTTGCCAAGCAAAGGCTTCTCAACTTCTCCTACTGGCCTGCCAGCTAGAAGACGAGGGGCACCCAAAGCACTGGGAGGGGACATGGCCAGAACAGCCAGCCCCAACCGGTCACAGGGATACTCCATACCATGTGATGTCATGCTCCATATGTAACTGGGGGGTTGGCCCAGAGGCAGGCTGGCTCTGGAGCTGAGGATCAGTAAATGGGCAGGGTGCAGAAAGCCACCCCAGTCCCCACACTGTATCCCTAGGCTGTTTCTCCAGGAGCTGCAGGCAGCTCCTCTGTGGTTTGCTTGGTCTGGTGCAACCAGCCGTGGCTGTTGGTGGGGAAGGAGGGCGAGGTGATTCCTGCTGTGGCATGGGGCAGCGAGCGCCATTTGTGTGGCTGACATGGAGGAGAAGCCGGTGGGTGGAGGGGAGGGATGGGGAGAGGTGATGGGGCTGGATTGCTTTGAGGGGTGACGGCAGGGACGGGGCCTGCTCAACCCCGAGGCGATGTAGGTGGTAAAGCTACCCTGAGGTAACTAGTTGCGTCACGCAGCGCCCCTGTCGTCAACGCCCCAGCGGTACGTCACTGCAGGGCAGCCAAAGGCCACCCGTGCCCTTCACAAAGATGGCGGCGGTGGCTACGGGCAGGGGCGGGGACTGGAGGCGGGGTTTTCCCGCCCGCGGCCGGCGGCGGGCGGAAGCGGTTTGGGGCGCGCAGTCGCCATGCCGCGGGCGGCATCGCTGCTCTGGCTGCTGCTGCCGGGGCTGGCGGCGCTGGAGCCGCTCAGCGTGGGCCTGGCCATCGGCGTCGCCTCGGCCCTCACAGGGTACCTGTCCCACCCCAGGTTCTACTGCAGCTACGTGGAGTGCTGCCCCACCGCCGGGCACCGCCTCAACGCCACCGGTACGGCGGGGGAGGGAGGGGGAGCGCCGCCGGGCTCCTCAACCTGCCCCCGGAGCTCGGCCGGTAACCGGTCACTGCCCGGGGTAGCCCCCGGTGTGCCTGGCAGTGGCCGTGCGGGGCTTGCCCGGTGACTGGCCCCAGTCAGCGGCCACACGATGCTGAGCTCTCCCTCTCCCCCCGCAGCGCTGAAGGTGCAGCTGGACAGCAAGCTCTTCGGGCAGCACCTGGCCAAGGATGTTGTGCTGAAGGCGGTGATGGGCTTCAGCAACAACCCCAGCCCCAAGAAGCCGCTGACGCTGTCGCTCCACGGCTGGGCCGGCACTGGCAAGAACTTCCTCAGCCAGATCCTGGCAGAGCACGTCCACCCCGCTGGCCTGCGCAGCAAGTTTGTCCATCTCTTCCTGGCCACCTTGCACTTCCCCCACCAAGACCAAGTCACGGTCTACAAGGTGAGGAGGGACACAAGGTAATCCTGTTACCCCGAGTCCCTAATCACCCCCAGTATGGGGGGTTTGGCTCTTCGTGCTGCATATGTCCCCCATATACCTGACACCCAGAGGTGCACAGCTGGGTATTTCCAAAGTTGGAGCTCTGGGGGGATGCAGGAGGAAGTGCATTGAGAAAGTGAAAGGCACCACAATGCCAAGAAATCCAAAGTGAGAGTGATCTCTCAGTGCTGTCCTCTCTCTGATGACATCTGCTGATTCCTGCTGTTGACTCCTCTGGCACTTGCACCCCATTATTAAAGCTGTGCTCACGGGTTGCCTGGATGGAGGGAACTTTCTCCATAGCATCTGCAGTGCCATGCTTTGCATTTGTGGGTAAAGCAGTGCTGGTAACACACCAGTGTTGTGGCTGTGAGGGAACAGTGGTCGCACAGTCTCAAACCTCGCTTTCCCTTCTTCCCAGCTGGGGTGGGTGAGACACTGTGAGGGGACAAAGCTGGGACAGCTGACCCCAGTCTGCTGCAGGGATCTTCTGTACTACACGTTGACCTGCCCAGCAGTAAAACCTGGTGAAGAAGAAGAAATTAGTTAGTTGTGTTGGCTTCTGAGGTGGTTGCTGCTCTAACGCTGGCTGGGTATGGGTCTGTAGGTGTTCGTGGGTTTTTTTTCCCTCTTCCCATCACCTATAAAGATTGTCTTTGTCTTGCCCTGTGAGGTTTTTTGCTTTTATTCTTTGTCCTCTCTCACCTTTCCTGATGGGGTGCTTGGCTGCTGGCCATGCACTAAGTGATGAGAAAGTACAGCTCATGTGAGAGATCAAGTGATTTCATTTCTCAAACACTGGAGATTTTTGATCTTCATGTTTGAATGTACCTGAAACGGGTAGTTCTGGTTTTGGTATGAAAAAAGAAAACATTGATTTATTGTTTTTTAAACAAACAAAAAAGAAGCTTTATCCTTCAGGGTTTCCCATCTCAGACTGGTTTTTGTGTCTTCTCCATACACTGAGCAGAAAGACTGGTGAAAGTCTTTCATTTGTGAGCAGAAGAATTTACACTTAAATTCAGTGTCACATGTTAAGGGGATCAGTCAGAGAGTTTATGGTCCTCTCTACAGAAGGTACAACCACTGAGTGTGGGATGCTGACGTTTGAAAGGGTGTCACATACCAGCATCTGGCAGTATATCCCCAGGAGACCTCAATTTTTTTTCTTCCTCTTGCTCCAGGAACAGCTGCAGAACTGGATTCGGGGCAACGTCAGTGCCTGTCCCCACTCTGTCTTCATTTTTGATGAGATGGACAAAATGCACCCCGGCCTCATGGATGCCATCAAACCATTCTTAGACTACTACGAGCAGGTTGATGGGGTGTCCTACAGAAAAGCCATCTTCATCTTCCTCAGGTTTGTAGCAGTGATTCCAGTCATTTTGAGATACTGAGATAAATTGGTGTTTATGATGATAAGGATGTTCCTATGGGGCCTCATTTGGGGAACAGAGAAAGAACGGCTCTGGCACAGAGACCCTCTCTGTAAAATGGGAGCACTACGGGCTGGTCTGTGGCTGTAGTTGAGCAGCTCTGACATCATGCAGCAGACCACTGCAGCATGCTGAGCTCATAAGCCTGGCCCAAAGCAGATTATACAAGAGTTTGCTTTCTGGGGGAGTTCTCTGGTATGGGTGCACCCTGTACTGCGTCTCCACGGCAGCCAGTTTGATGCTGTGCTCTGGATTTGCGACTGAAACAGCGCTGATGATGCTCCCATGTTTATGCTGTAGTTTGCAAAGCCCTAAGGACCTCTCTTTTTCCCATGCTGCTCTGAGTGAGCAGGCTGAGGTGTGCAAGTGGATGGGAAGGGGACACAGTTGGGACAGCTGACCCAGACTGGCTGGGGGAATTCAATACCGTGTTGTCCTGGTTTCAGTCAGGATAGAGTTAACTTCATTTGTAGCAGCTGATGGAATGCTGTGTTTGGGAGTTACAATGAAAGCAGTGCTGATAACACCCTGATGTTCTTAGTTGCAGTCAGACAGTCAAGGACTTTCTCAGCTTCTTCGTATTTCTCTATTCAGGAGAAAGGAGGGGCGAAGCCAGGACAGGTGACCCAGATGGGCCAAAGAGAGTATTCCATGGCAATGACGTCCTGCCCAGGAGAACGGGGGGCTGAGGGGAGGAAGAAGAGGGGCGGTGGCGGGACGCGTGCTGCTTGGGGGGACGGTCGGGTTCCGGGACAGCTCTGGGTGGTACCTGAGTTGTGTGGGTCGGGGAGAAACTGCATTGGGGATCAAGAGTTTCATCTTCTTTTGCTCTAAAGTCCTGTTAGCATTGGGATATTTGATCTTTCTGTTCTCTTAGGAAACTCTCCTTATTCCAACCCACGGGCCTCTTAGTTTCTTGGTTTTGGAGTTATTTCCCCTTCCTTTTCCCTTCCCTTGTTTCCCCCTTTTCCCTCTTCCCCTGCTCTTTTACTTTAAGGAGCAGGCAGCTGCGTGGATCTCGGCCCACAGCCGGGGGGAAACCACGACACATGTCATGTCTGGGGGTAGAGAAAGAAAGGGAGGAGGCAGTCATCTTCCAAGGTGATGGCTCTTTGGAGGCTGCCTGGGCATGAGTCTGACTGTAGGTGGTGAGCAATCACCTTAACCCTTCCTTGGGGGTTTTCCCTCCTCTTTTCATCACATACTAAACTTCGTCTTGACCCACAAGTCTTCTTCATTTTGTTCTTCTCACTGAGGCAGTAAGGAGTAAGCAAGTGGCTGTGTAGGTTCCTGGCTGCTGGCCAGAGCCAACCCACCACACACTGATGGCTATTTAAAGAACTGAAGGCTTTCCCTAAATTTTGGCTTATGGGTTTCTGGTTTGCTGATTCCTTTGACATCAAGAACATTAGTGATATGTGTAACTGGCTAAAAAAGAAATTCTGGTTCAGCTGTGTCTGTATTCACCACTGTTTCTTCTTTTACAAACAGCAATGCAGGTGGTGACTTAATTAATAAAGCAGCTCTTGACTTCTGGACAAGTGGAAGGCACCGGGAAGAGATTCAGCTGAAAGACTTGGAGCCCATGCTATCCGTAGGGATCTTCAATAACAAGAATAGTAAGTCACTTTTCCCAGAAAAATGGGAAATTCCTTTCAGTTCCTAAAGACAAGAGTTCATCTCTTGACCCTGCCCTGCTTTTTTCCCCTTACCCCAACTCCTTCAGGTGGGCTGTGGCACAGCAGCCTCATCGACAGGAACCTCATCGACTACTTCGTCCCCTTCCTGCCCCTGGAGCACAGGCACGTGAAGATGTGTGTCAGGGCTGAAATGAGAGCCCGCGGCTACGATGTCAATGAGAAGGTGGTTCAAGCAGTGGCTGATGAGATGACATTCTTCCCCAAAGAGCAGAAAATCTACTCTGATAAAGGCTGCAAGACTGTACAGGCCAAGCTGGATATTCATGAAGATGTTACCATAAGAGATATGAAAGCCAAGGGTTGATTTCCCCTTCAGGTCTCCAAGGCACGTTCAGAACTTTTGGAAATCTGTGTATTTGCACTTAAGCTTTTTTACTGTTGCAGGGAGTATGGTGAAAATGCTAGAGTGACCTGTGTGGCTTTTTATATTTTGTTTTTTAACTTAACATACCACTGTTCTTCTCTGGGCTGGATGGTATCCATATTTTTCTTTCAACCTGTAGAGAATTTGAGTGTGACACATATATAGCACTGGATACAGCCTCTGCTGTTTTATTCTTCCAAGTGCTGGCAGTACTGGGTATTTAATTCCTCTTTCCACAAAAACTAGACTAGAACAAAGGAATTCTTCAGGTAGTCACATGCCTTTCCTTGTATGTGGTCTCATTGATGGGTGAGTAAAATGATGTGCAGGATGATGGTGCTGTCTTGCAGGGGCGAATACCTTGATAAGCTGCAGGAAGAAGATGGTACGGTGGCTTCCTGTTGTTCACAGCTGATTGATGCTGTTGTGGCTTCTACAGACAAGCATCAAGTATTCAGGCACCGAAGGGCACGGTTGTACTTTGTCTGAGCTGTGGCACCATCGCACATCTGCTACAGTAATACAGAAAGGGAAGTCTGTTGCTGAATAGTAGAGAAAAGGTGTAGGGGAGTAACTGTTTGTCCCTGTGCTGCTTTGGAGCAAAAAAAAATTGTCAAAGAAACTTACATTGATTGTGTGGCAACTCCAGGGTGTTTGTCTTCCTAAGCAGAGGGATCTAAGATGTCTGTTAAAATATACTAGGTGAGACTCTTCTTAATCAGGAAAACATCTCATGAGGATTTGACAGTTACAGCTTGGCAGGTTAATCTGCATCTGGACTCTTGGGCCTTAAGTCTGGGACATCTTCAGTAGTCCCTCCCAGCTGCAGCAAGTAGCCTAGGACTGTGTACTGCTGCTTTCACCCTGCTTGGAAGACACTTTGATGGTAGAATTTATTTTTAATGATGTATTTTTATACTGAAGTGTAAGCAAGAGCAATACAAAGCTCTTCCTAGAGACCCACAGAGAAGAGAGTGTGGGAAATGGGAGCAAATCAACAATCCCATACTCAAGAGAGTATGTTTTATAGTAGCTTTTTTAAAGAATATATGTTGAAGGGTGAGTGATGGGTTAGGAAACTGGGAAAGATGATTCAACCTTCACCCACTTGGTAAAGCTGGGGCTTACAATGCTGTTGCAAGCTTTAACTCTTTCATCATCCATCACTTGGGGTTTAACCGTACTGCAAGACAGAAGTGCCTATCACTTGTTTGATTGTAGTGTGGTTTTTAAATGGGTACAGAGAATTGGGTTGGTTTTGTGCTGCAGCATTTACCCCCCTACTTGTACTTACACTTTCATTTTCAAGTACACATGATGTAAAAATTAAGAGGTCTCAATGTTATTACGTTAATTCAAATTACAACAGGGAGTTTAGCATGGATGTTAAGCTCCAAACAAAAAGTGTCAATTGCCTTTTACAACCCCACCTGGAATTTGCCAAATGTTGGCAAACTCTTCATGCTGATGCAATCTCCAGAGCCAAATGCTAGCTAGCTGTTAACCTTGGGACATTGGACTGTTACTTTTCATGTATAATGTCATGCCTATTAACTTACTCCTAGGTGTAAATGCTACATCCAGTTTCAGTTACTCTGAATGCAAAATACTTCTGCAATTTCAAAACACTAAATAGTACCATTGTACTGCAGTTGGAATAAACCTTAAGTCACTTTTCTCTCTTGGTTGAATAATTTTCAGCGATGGGATTTTCAGCAGTAGGAAAGTACTGGGTTATGCAGTTTCCAACTGGCTGCACTGCAGCTTTCTCTTAAGCCTCCTTTATTCTTAGAAACAGAAAATCAGATTAAATAGCCTGTTGATATTAAAATACGTTGAGTCACCCAACAGCACAGCAAGGCATAAAGCAGTTAAAACCAGCTCAGGAGAAACAAACACTTGTAAAAAAGCCTTAAAAGTCTCTGTGTGCTCTGCTTCTTAGTTACTAACACATCTCCTACCATACTGCCAGGACCTGCAGGTAGCCTCAGGTAGCTTGTGTACTATTGCTCCTCTCTGTGCTGTGTCTGAAGAGCTGTCATTCAAGGTGGCTTTTCACCACTAGACAGCAAAGGCTTTCATCCTGTCTCTGTGGGCCAGAACATCTGCTGCCTCTCTAGCACTGAGAAAAAGCCAGTGTGTAAATAAGCACTGAATTCAATCAAGGTACAGCTGTTGGTGACAACTCACCCCTCACTGAACAGTCAGTTGTTTATGCTGTTGGGAACAATCTGTTGTGCTGTAACAGTACACAAGGAAGCTCATTAAGGAGGGTCTAGGGGAAGCCTAAGCTGTCTCATTCAGCAGGACTTTGCACTGTGTGGCTCTGCACACCCGCCTGCTCTCGCTATTTAACCCAGGGCACCAGGCAGATGAATCTCAAGGCCCAGGCTGCCTCTTTCTAACACCTCCATGTTTTAAGTGTCACCTCTCATTTGGTGAGCACAGCATGAGATTTGGGAACGCTTCCTGCTGGAGACTCTTCAATTAAAGTAAATATTGCTTGTTTTGGACTTTGGTAAGAAAACAACATTCAGTCTGGGCACCTGCTCAGCTCCTCTCACCTGGCTCTCTAGGGATCAGACCTTTCCCCCTTGTTTTGACATTGTCCTGTAAGTTGTCTGATCCAGTTTCAAGTGGCCTATTAAAAAATGGCCAAAGGGACCCAGTCACAGCAAGAAAGACCAAGCAAAGACCTCCACTTTGAAACCATACAGTCTAAAGGGGAGGAATCATGACAGGATCAAAGCTGGGAGCAAGTTCAGACACCCAGGTTCCCGTTACCCACATGCAGGAGAAGCTCCTAGCCAGCTCTGCTGTTTTAAGGACAGAAGAGAGATTAAACAGAGGCACTCTCCAAACATCATTTCCATACCCTCTAGAGGAACCTTCCATCTATCCCAAGCCATTCAGGGCTACAATATAATTAAATACTTGATACCAACATATGCCAAATGCTAGTACCTATGCTGTGATGGCACTTAGAACTAGAGTGAGGTTAATGCTGGAACAGCCACAATGCTGCTTGGGTGAACTGTGTCTTTTCATGAGTAGGTAAAAGCCAATAGTAAAGGTTTCACAAGGTTGGTGTTTTTTTTTACCATTAGCCAATCATTTGCTATCATCATTGGAGGTCAAAGAAACAGATTAAATAACCAAGTTCAAAGCACTCATTTGCTGACAAATATGAGGACTAATAATTTGCATATTACACAACTTCAGAGCAGAACTTAACAGCTGAAGTTTTACTGACCCTTTTGTTTTCCCCTTGCAGAGAAAACTTCAAGATGCTGCTGCTGAAAACACAAGTGGCTTCAATCAGAGCCCAGAGGGTGTTCAGTCTGTGCAACCACAGTGGGAGGAGACAAAAAACAGGGGTTTGGGAAGTTCATCTTTATACTTGCCAGCACACATACATCTAGAAAGCCTGCCTCTACAAAAGCCACACCAGTGTCACTAGTACCGATGGTGTAGAAGGGCAGTTTCCACTCCAACCTTTGTTTCCCTTTCACCAGTTAGCAGTGACATCTCCTCTCCACATCTATTACCTCCAGAAGGCAGAAACCTGTAGTGAAGGACAGCTGACAGCCAGAAACATAGAGTGTCTTCCTCAACAAGTAGTTTGTGCAGTATTAACATCAAATCACTATGCAAAGAACACCAGAAGGGAGCTAAGAAATATCTTTCTGATGAGAAGAGTTTATTTTCAATAGAAACTGGAGTGAAAAAAAACCTCTGCAGTGCTCATTCAGAAACAAACCTGACACTCTTTGCAGTAACTTCAGCTGACACGTTTCACCTTTTATTTCAAATGCTTTTGGCTCTGTCTCCATCCCTCCCTTCTGAGAGCAGGATAAAAAGAAAATCTGCCAGCTGGCCCCTGAATTCCAGGTGTAGGTGAAGAGAAAAAAACCCCTCTTTTCCATTTCCCTGGTGTAAAATGTAACCTGTGTTTCCCACTAAGTTACATTTTTTTCCATGAAGCTGACTCAGTGTCAGCTTTCCTCCTTCCCCAGAAGAGGACTCCCAGGAGAGCATACAGTTGGCATCTTTAGAGATCAAAAATAACCAAAAATAGGAACCAACACTGTAGTGGTAGTCAAGAATTTTAACTCTTTTTCCTGTGATATTACATCTGCCCTTTGAACACTATTCACATCAAAGACTTTCACGTTCTTAGTTCGACACAAAGGAGGCCAATTCATACCATTGTTTTGAGAACAACAACAGCACCACACAATTATTTTTTTTAATTACAGAATCCCCTCCCTACCTTTAATTGAGCCAAGCTTTTACAGGAAAAAAAGACACATATCCTACTTTTAATGCAGCTAGAGGAATATTCCCACATAAACCAAATGAAGGCTTTCAGAGACACAGGAACGTTGATTAAAATTCTCAATATTCTCTAGAGATTAGCCACATCAAACCAAAATCCAATTAAAATTAGGTCATAGTCCCACTCCTTCTAGACATGCCAACAGTCTGCCAAACAGTCCTGATGCTCAACACACGATCTGAGAGGAATCTTCAGCACTGTCAGACACAGACCCCCCACATTCACAACATGGTTTGTTCTTACCTTGGCAACACAAGGCTGAAGTACTTGAGAGCTGTGACTAGGGACAGAATAAAAACGCAGAGGCACTGCCACTTATTTACACACCAGGTAAAAAAAACCCCAATGTTCCTTTCTTTTAAAAGTGCTTAAAAATGAAATGTCCCAGGTTGTCCACTTTGTAATTAAGTTAAATTTGCTTCTTTGCAGGTTGTAGCAACGAAGCATTAGAAGTCATAGTAATAATCCAGCTTTGCATCCACAGTTTTACATCCTTTATCTGAATAAATTCTCTCCTCTCTGGGGAAGTAGGTCATTTCATCAGCTATTCTGGTTAAAATGTCTTCATCCACAGTGTAGCCACGTGATTCAATCTCAACCCTGGCACACATTTTCACATGTTTGTATTCCAGAGGCAGAAAGGGAACAAAGTAGTCAATGAGATTTCGATCGATCAAGGTGCTGTGCCAAAATCCACCTACAAAGGGAAAGAGAAGGGGGTTTAACACCCCTAGTTAAACACTACCATGGGTTGAGTGGAAATGAGAGGCGTATCATAGCCCTCTGCTGCATGCTAGTAAGAATTCACCTGTGGGTTTAGAGCTTTTAAAACCATCTAGGGTTTTAATGGACAATTAAATCCACATACAAGCCCCTTCTCATGATACTCTGTGCAGTTTTGGGCAGACACATAGATGTGGTCCACAAATGAATCCTAACTGAATGCACTTACACCTTGCTCCCCAAGTGCCAGTCTCAAACCTTCCCCTCTCTCACCTAGAGAGGAACAGATTTTCTGCCTCCTATCAGCTCTCCCAAACCAGCTTGTCATGCTCATTTTTTTCAGAGATTGCATCTAACCTTTTAGAAAAGCACACTAAGTTTGCTTCCATTGCTAATGTCAGGCCATAATTATGCTAAAAACCCCTTTTCCTGTGCAAGGAAACCTTGGAAGCACTGGACTGCCTGCAGCAGGGCCAGCATGTCAGCTTGTTTGCACCTTGAATACTGTGCTCAGTTCTGGGCTGCTCACTACAAGAAAGGCATCGAGGTTCTGGAGCGTGTCTAGAGAAGGGCAGCCAGGCTGGGGAAGGGGCTTGAAAGCAGATCTTACCAGGAGCTGCTGAGGGAGCTGGGGGTGTTCAGCCTGGAGAAGAGGAGGCTGAGGGGAGACCTTATCACCCTCTACAACTACCTGCCAGGAGGGTGCAGAGAGGTGGGCAATGGTCTCTTCACCCAAGCAACAGGTGATGGGATGAGGGGGAATGGCCTCAAAGTGCACCAGGGCAGGGTCAGATTAGACATTAGGGAGAAGTTCTTCACCAAAAGGGTTATGGGGCACTGGAACAGGCTGCCCAGGGAGGGGTTGAGTCACCATCCCTGGATGTATTTAAAAGATGGGTAGACAAGGTGCTCAGGGATATGGGTTAGTACAGGACAGGTACGGTTGGACTCTATGATCTCAAAGGTCTTTTCCAACCTAGTGATTCTGTGCAATAGCTCCTAAGTAACTGCCTGAAGGCTTTTACCAGACTGAGCAAGCCAGGCTGAGTGGATTTGGGGCCAAGGAAGTGGCTTTTTTATTGGTTAAAGATTTTTCAGCTGCTGTCAGGATTTCTCTTTGCCTTCCCTTTAGCCCATTACTATGTCAATAAATGCACAGTGTAGATTTCCCCCAACATGCACAATTCAATGGACAGCAAACATGCTGGAGCTCTGTGTGCACCCTGGCTCTCTTAATCTGCATCTAAAGAGCCATTTTATACACCCTAAAACTGCATCATGGCTCCTTGCTAGCCAAAACCTGAAGGCCACATCAAGTGGAAACCATAGCCATGAAAACACAGCTAAACACAGCCCATTCCTTTTGTGGAACTTCTACAACCTCAAAAAGCAATCCCAGTTTTACTCACTATTTTTGTTATTGAAGACAGACACAGACAGTGCATTCTGTATATCTGTGAGCTGTATATCTTCCCTTGTCCTCCCATTTCTCCAGAAATCCAGTGCCAGCTCTGTTATCTTTTCAGCTCCTGCATTGCTAGGTAAAGAGAAAGCAAATTTGTGGCTGCAGGTAGTTTTAAAAGGCATCAATGTACATAATAGCAAACCCCACAAGCCACTTCTTACCTGAGGAATATGAAGATGGCTTGTCTGTAAGACACCCCATCTAGAAACTCATAGTAGTCCAGGAATGGCTTGATGGAGTCAATGAGTCCTGCATGCATTTTATCCATTTCATCAAATATGAAGAGTGATCTGGGGCAGATGCTCACATTTCCCCGGATCCACGACTGCAACTGGTCCTGAGGTGCATAAAAATAAGAGATGCTGAAAGCATTTGTGTTGAAAAGACAGAAAACAGCACTTCTGCTTATTGACCTTTGTCCTGAGTCATTTCAATTGTGTCACTGTGACATCTCTGGCTTCTTGAGTAAAACACTGCTAAAAGCAGTAAGTAAATCTTTACACAAATCTCACGCTGGTTCTGAAAAAAATAAGAACAAAGACACTAAGAGATGGGATGGGATGAGCAGGAAATCTCTTTGTGAAAAGAGAGATAGTCCTGTAAACACAGCAAAAATGAAAGTGTGCAGTAGGACAAAGGATGGGCACCACCAAGGAACTGCAACACAAAGCAAAGCCCTGACAGGTAAGATGATTAGTCAGCAGCACTTTGGTCTAAACATCCTTAAGTGTCAAAATTATGAACAATAGTAAATTTGCTACTTGAACAGCACTAGTGAGACACTGCAGCTGCAGTCACTGGCAGAAGCAGAATTCAGTTCTCAGCCCTGTGTTTTAATGGTTCAGAAGTTAAACAATTACAAGCCCTTCTTAGGATGATGATATATTGTATTTAAAGATTCACTTCAAGATGGCATTTTTCCTTTCACTTAAGTGTTACATTTAAGATCAATAATGATGTAAGCAGGGGGGAATAAAAAGCCTGAATAAGTAGTAACTATTCTGATCATATACAATGATTCATCCTTTTTTTGATATTTGTTTGCTCAGTCCCTGAACTGCAGAGGCAGCACGGGAAGATGGCATCAGATGTACTGTGCAAAAGCAAAAGTTCCTCCTGCTGCCTTTGGGAGCAAGTTTTTCAAGTGTAATCACCTTGAAACAAAAGCAGAAAAGGATCCATTTTATTTTAAAACAGTTCAGCTGCAAGAAGGGGGAAGTAAGCTGTAGAAGAGAGAACAGCTATTTCCCTCCTTTAGAAGTTGGATTTGTAGACCATTCCACTCCCACTTTTAACACATACAAACTGAATATAAATATCCAGTACTACACAAGACAGCTGTATTCACTGAAAGGCTGCTAACAAAGTTAATTAGAACAAAAATACTCCAAGCTACTGCTCCACATGTTATCCACCTGACACCAAACTGGTAGAACAATTCCAAATACATTTTATCTTTCAGACACAGATATTTTGTGATTTTATGTTACAGCTGGGAAACAGGTGCATAGAAAAGCTAAATAACCTACTCAGTGTGCAGAAAACCCCCCAAATACACCCACGCCTCAGAGAGCAAGCTTGCCATGGTACCTGCCACACCTGGAGGTCACTGGGTGGTTCCCCAGAGTCATGGACTGTTGTTTCTTGTTGTGCCCACCAGTGTATCACCTAACCATGGAAACCTGCTGAATCACACTTATCTTTAAAGCAGGTGATATCCTTAAGTGTAAACCAAACATTAACTGTATTGTTCTTCCCTGAAGAGAGGCTCAGAAACCAGGCAAAACCCCTTTATATTCACAGGAAAACCTGTCTCCATGGATTTTAACATCTACCCAGTTCTATAAAGATTCCAAAACCTGCACAGACCACGTTTTACTGCATAAAAGTACCTGCAGGTTTCTAGTACCAATTGTGCCACGACATTTCTTTACCAAGTCACTGCAGCAGAGCTGTGCCCCAGCCCCACAGGCCCCATGGCACGCTCTTACCTTGTAGAGACTGATGCTGTCAGCGTGAGGAAAGTGTAAAGTGGCCACGAACTGATGGACATATTTACTCTGCAGACCTCTTTTATAAATGCTTTCGGCGACTATCTTACTGACAAAGTTTTTCCCCGTGCCAGTCCACCCGTGCAAGGAAAGGGCAAGAGGCTTTTTGGCGTTGCTGTTGTTCAAGAAGCCCTTCACCGCCTTGACAACAACCTTGTTCACCAGGTGCTGCCCGAACAGCTTCCTCTCCAGATTCTCCTGCAGAGCTGGATGGAGAGATCACACCGTCAACAACGAGGAGGGAAACGAACACGGGGTCCCGCCGCTTTCGAGGAGGGTCCAGCACCCACCGTGACGCGCAGGCTGCCGGGCTGGGGGCAAAGGGCCGGCCGCGCTGGAGCTGCGCCCTGCGGGAAGGCCTTGCCCGGCACCGGGGGCCTCTGCCCTCCCCAGCGCCGTCCTGCCAGCCCCGCAACGCGCCTCCTCCCCACCCCGACCCCTCGCAACCCCTCAGCCCGCACCAGCAGCGGCGCGCTGGTCGTGCCTCTGGAGACAGCACTCCCTGAAGTAGCAGTACAGCCGCGGGTAGGAGATGAAGCCGGTAAGGGCCGAGGCGGCGGCGCCCGCGATCGCCAGCCCCAGGCTGATGGGCTCCACGGCGCTCGCGGGCCTGAAGAGGGGCGGCAGCAGCGCCAGCCCCAGGGCCGCCCGCAGCGTGCCCCACCACAGCTTCATGGCCCGCTCGGCCCCGCGGCTTCGCCGCCGCTTCCGCTCCGTACCGCCGTTTCCGCTACCGCCATCTTGGCTGCGGGCAGAGGCGGGGCTGGCGCTGAAGTGGGCTGGTGCTGCGGGCGGCCGCCATATTGGGCGGGAAGCGGGGAGCTGCGAGTAGCTAAATGGCGACCTCGCGCGGCGCACTCGTGCAACGCCGCGCGCGGGCGGTACGATCTACCCCACAGCGGCACGGCCGCACAAGCTCAGACAAACCCCTACGTTTACCTGGCCCAGCCTCTTTTCTCCTCCTCTGAAGGGGAAGAATAAATAGTAAAAAGAACAAATTAAAACCTGTGCCTGGCCCCCAGTCACCCCTGGAATTTCCACTCCTCAGCGGCAGGACTCGACAGCCGCAGCCAGGGGAGACCCTGGCCAACCAGCAGTGCACATCCCAGAAGGAAAAACACATTTACAATCACTTAAAAACCACTTTTATTGCTTTAAAGTTCCAACTCTTGGCTTCAAGTACCCACATGTCACAGCTCCTGGGGTAATGTGGCTGATGGTGACTGCAGGGCCTCTGGCTTCTCCACCAGCTGCCATGCAGACACTGTCCCAGGAGCTGAAGGTTAGATTGCACTCCAATTCAACGGTTACAACTTGAAAACAGGCCCTGTGCAGCTGAAATAAAATGTAGCAAACTGCTACAGAAATAACTCTACTGGGAGAGAGAATAAAAAAAATATATAAACCTCAACTTACATTAGATCTCCTGTGCTGTGCATCTGTTGCTGATCCTTGTGCTCAGGGCAGATCCAGTGAGGCAATGCCAATGCCACAGTTCCTCACAGGCCACTACAGAGCCAGGCTGAATAGCAGCAGCACTCCACAAGGCTGCAGGATCTCAGCCTTACCCATTCTGTGCAGGAAAGGCCCTTGGGAACAAAGAAAGTCTCTTACAAAGTTACATTCAAGGCAGCCAGCTTTAAACCTTCCCTTTTTTTTTTTTTTGTACAAGGCAAACAGCACTGCTGCTTTCAAAGTATTTTCTTAAAATACATATTATTTTAAGAGGGTGAAAGAATCTGCAAATGCAAGTTTGTTTCCTCACTAAAAAAAATGCCAACCATGAAACCATGTTCTTATAAAAGAGGTTTTATACATGAAAATAAATAATATACAAGATTTTACCGACCAAAGAATTCTCAATGACCTGCAAACTGATTCACAAGATCACAAGAAAAGCTTTGTAGGTAACACCAGCACATGAAGGTAATGACTCTCCCCAACTCCATTTCAAGTAAAATCTTTTATTAGTGGAAAATAAGAACAAATGCAAAGACTTCTGTCCATGTTCATCAGTATCGCCTATTCATCTTCTTGAATTTCTCATAGTGATAATCATCTGTTGCTTTTTCATTGAGTGGACGTTTGCGATTTGGAGGAGACCCTTCAAAAGAAAGAGAACAAAGTATTATTTCCTGCCTTTTCATCTCTCTGAGTTTCTCAGTGATAATCATCTGTGGCTTTTTCACTGGCTGGACATTTGTGATTTGGAGGAGATCGTTGAAAAGAAAGAGAACAAAGTATTATTTCCTGTCTTCTCACTGGAGACATTTCCTTAACTCTACCACTTTACCTCATACAGCCCCTTGCTATGTGAAAGGGTATTGCTTAAGCTGTCAATGCTCCTCAACCTTGCACCCTTCACTATTCCAGCTTTCATCAAACCCTTGTCAGCTGGCTTTTCCAACACGTTGCAGTTGTGACCTTTAGTAGTCCACCCTTGGGCATCTCTAAAGACATTCTCCATTCAGAGGGCTTCGTGTGTGACCTAATAGGGGTTCACCAAGTGCAACGGCCTGTCTTGGACATAGATCACGACATTTCCCCATGTAAGAGCTGAAGAATTTCTCTGGGCAAGACCCCTGAAGGATTCTGATGCCTCGGAGGGCTGTTTTGTAGCCACTTTCACAAAACAGCTCACACAGTTACAGCCATATTCTACTAAAAACCCAAACAAATACATTCTTAAAATACACAAATTATATTAATTGCCTCAAGCTACATCTACATCAATCCATTCTGCATTATTACATTTCACTGAATCAATTTCAATGTCTCTCCTTGAGACATTCCAGACAAGGAACTTACGCTCAGGCTCTGGCCTCTCTGTATCCCCCACTCTCAGTGGACGGGGCTTTGGCTCTTCTTTGTTCCTTCGCACTGGTGCATTTAGCTCCTCATGGTAAACTGAAGAAAGAAAACATCAGGTAAGGAATATTATCCAGAGCAGCAATATTCCAATGCACAGATTTCTATGGCATTTGTTACAACTGATCTTTAGCAGGAACAGAACCTCAGAAACAGCATTCTCCCCACTGGTTTCTGTGAATGATCAATACACACAAGGTGGGATACAGCAATTTCCTAAGTACTATTTCATCAGAAGTGGCCCAAAGCCTCATTTCCTTCACAACACACCAATCTGATGCCAGATCACCCCTGTAAGCACAGTCATACGCAACAGAAGGCTGCCTTTCCTCCAGATGGCTGCAGCATGAGAGACTCTCCCGGAAATTAACTCCCCTCTCCTGTCTAGTAAGGTCTATGTTTGCTTGAAATGGATTCTCTCAATTATAAACCATCATTTAGAATCACAGACAAGGCAGACATTTCCAGCACATGCTCAAGACACAACTGAAAGCAAAAAAAAATGGTGAAATTTATGAGGCAGCGTCAGCTGGGAGTTTAAGAGCAGAAAGTCAAGCCACAAGTAATATGTCCCTCCCTTGCTGACGGATGGAAAAAACCCAGACCAAGCCAGATCACAGAATCCCAGGGGTTGGAAGGGACCTTGAGAGCTCATGGGGTCCAACCCCCGGCCAAAGCAGCTCCCAGCTCATATTGCACAGGTCGGTATCCAGACAGGGCTGGAATCTCTCCAGAGATGGAGACTCCACACCCCCTGGGCAGCCTGTCCCAGGGCTCCCTCACAGTGTAAAAGTTCTTCCCCATGTTGGTGTGGAACTTCCTATACTCTGACTTGCAGCCATTGCCCCTTGTCCTGTCCCCACAGACACTGAAAAGGGGCTGGCCATTTCCCCCTGCATCCCATACTTGATATTTATAAACATTAATTAGGTCCCCCCTTAGTCTTCTCTTCTCCAGGCTGAACAGCCCCAGCTCCCTCAGCCTTTCCTCACAGGGGAGATGCTCCAGGCCCTTCATCATCTCCATAGCCTCCTCTGGACTCTCTCCAGGAGATCCCTGGCTTTTTTATCCCAGGGAGCCCAGAACTGGACACAACACTCCAGGTGGGGCCTGACCAGGGCAGAGATGGGGTCTGTATGAGCATCCCAGCAAAAAAAAAAAAAAAAAAAATCAGACAACTACTTGTGTTGATACATGAACTAATTCTTCCTGCATCAGATTCTTCCCCAACTGCTTTTCTTCAGCAGAGGAGAGGGTCACACCTCGCTCAGGTGAGTTATGCAAGACTTACATCTGTTGTGCTGGACATAGTTTACAGCCATGTTGGTGGGAACAAAGGATGTTTCACTGTCTTTCTTCTTGTTCTGTTGCTCTGCCAGTAGCTTGGCCTTGGCCTCTTCAGTTGAGATAATGTTTTTTATTTTTGCACTAGAAGAAAACCAAATGGGTAGTAGGCATGGAAGTGCTAAGTGGAGGGATTTGGGGGATAGTAATAACACTGCTATGGTATTAGAGGTGCTTTTTGAGAGAGGAGGCATTGCTTTAGAAACAGACACTCTGTTTCAAAAGGAAAAGGGAAGCTCACATCTCTCTAGTGCATTTCCTTTCAGTGCAGGGCATGAACTGATCCTCCAGAAAGCTGCTAGGTTCAAGTCACAAAAACTAAGAGCCTTTTCCAGAAGTCATGCAACGGAGCTGCACTAGTTATCACCCTAGTCCAGGACAAGGCTCAATCCCATCACAGAGCCAAGTAATGGCTGTGTAATCCAGCCATTCTGCTGCTCTGCCCTCAGGAGTTGCTCACCCTGGCAATCTGGGCCACATCAACTTATCTGTGAACAACGTACTCGATTCCTAGGTCCACTTCAGGAATACCGCTCAGCATCTGGTTGGACAGCATCTCCTCGGTCTTCTTGGCAGAGGAGACACGGATGTTCTCTGGCAGCTCGTACAGAGAGTCCTCAGCATTCTTAAGCTTCACCTTCTGCTCCTCATTCTCCACAATTCCCTTTCTCTTCTTCAGCTCAGTCTCAATGTACTTCATCCTACACAGAAACACACAAGGGGCACAAGGCATTTAATTCCGGCTTCTGTACTCAGCACCACTGTCCCAATAGCTAGGAGAGAGGAATGAGTAACCTCTCCAGAACACAGATAATACCAACTGCAAGAAACAGCTGTCCAAGAAATGACTGGATCCTACAAACTCTCACAACCAGCAGAGAAGGCTCCCACTGGTATTTAATGCTGAGCTAGATGCCTGGCATCTCCCATGTTTGATCATGAAAAAGCCTTCAGGCAGCCAGAAAGTGAAAGGGCAAGCGAAAGTTTCAGTGGGAACTGGGAAGATGCTCTGGAACTACTCAGAATCCAAGACAGGAAAAAAAGGACACCCAGCCCCAAATTCAACATCACAGACACAAGGCAGCACAACTTACATGTCAGCATCTTCATCCCGCCTGTTGGTTTCAGCTGAGAAGGAAGTTCCCAAGTTTAGATCTTCCTCTTCATTAATCCTAAACAGAAAGCACGGTAGTTAGGTTTGGGTTTGTTTTTTTTAAAACTAATTTGCCAGGTGAGAGGAACAGGAGGTAGCCAGACTGTGTTATATTAAACTCCTCAAAACCACGGCATCTGGTTATTTCATTACTAGCTGGCATTCAGTACTAGTCCAGGGAGAGACCTTCAGAGCTCAGACACACCCACCTGTCCTTGCCTCTTTCTTTCAGCTTCTTCATGTCCACCATCCCCCCAGTTTTCATCTGGAATGGGTCATCCTGTAAAATAAGAATGAATGAGACACCCTGAGGCCTCTCTCTAGTTTAACACTAGTCTGAAACCTGGATATAACCACGGGGAACATTCAAGTATTGAGCTGTGACATCAGTCCTACCCTGGGCCAGACTCTCACAGTGATGGGCTGGACCTCACTGATGTTTTCCCATCATTATATCTTAGCACTGAGGTGATGAAAGCACCTAGCACTTACCACAAGTGTGGCTTCTTCTTGCAACTTCTCTCCCACAAGCAGAGCTACAGCGCTAGTCAAGCAGAGGAAGAAAATAAAATAACATTCAGTGGAAGGAAACACATCACCAACAACGCTGCATTTCTTTCTCCTTCTCTAAATCAGGCAGATGGTCCCAACATGCTGTATTTAAGACTAAAATGTCAATTTTATCCACATGGATAGAGCAATTGTGACTGTTTTGGGGGAGATGAGAAGTTAAGGCAGATTTTAGCACCTTACAGTGATCACCAAAAATAAGGAACAAAGTTCATTGCTGGTGCATGTTTGAACTAAGCTGGAGGTGGTGTGAAAGTGTCCTATTTAAATCACATGTGTGGTATGAAAGTGACTTGGTGAGAAAACATTTGATGTGAAACCCCCATCTTAATCTTTGTCTTCAGGGCCGGGACAGGAACAGACTTTGCTAGCTGTTAGCTGACACTAAACTCCCCCTTTTCCACCCTCAGGCTTTAACTCCTCTATGGAGAGCACGGTTTGGGTGCTACCAGACACCTAACGGTTTCTACTGAAGGAGACAAATGATGAGAGAGAAATTTATGTTGCATGACACCATCAGACAAACACAGCTCCACACCCTTGGTGCTACAGCCCTTACCTCACCCCATTGGGTCGCCTTCTGAGGCTCTGAACTTCTTTGGCTTCCTCAAGTTTTAGCCTGAAGAAAAAAAAACCAACCCAGATGACTTAATTCCTCATGGTTTGGTTTTGAATAATGAATTTGATTATTTGCATTGAACACAGCATCTTCTGGACTGTGCCCTGTGCGGGCCAGCACCCACTTCTCTGGCTAGAAGCAGGACCCCAAAACAAACCGGACCCTCTGTGAGCACCACTTTCCAAGAGACAGAAGAGCAGTACAGGTTTGGAACCACCTGCCACAGCGGTGAGAGGGCTGGAGCCGAGAGGGGCTGTGCCGGTCCTGCTGCGCCGACGGCTCCGGGCCCCTGTGGGCACAGGGCTGTCTCCCGCTGGCTCCAGAACCGAGCACGTCCCGGAGGCAGGGAACCGGCAGGCCAGAAGCCTCGGCGGACCAGCCCTCACCGGAGCTCCCGGCGGGGTCGAACACCCCGCGGGGACCGGCCCGCTGCCCCTCCCGCCCACCCCGCCCCCGTACCCGGGTGGTGACCCCCCCATGGCGGCGGGTCGGGGCTCCGCTCGGGCCGTGCCAGGGGCCTGCGTGCGGCTGCGGCCGGGCCCGGCGGCGTAAGACGATGGGACGTCACGAGGGGAGCCTGCGTGACGCGACGAAGCCATAACACAGTGACGCAACGCTGCAACATGACGGTGGAACGCAACGATATGACGACATGACACGACAGCGTGACGCTACCAAACTAACGCAGAGCCGGGGGCCCGTTCCCGGCCGCCCTGCCGTACGCTCCGGGACCGGTGGGCCCAGCTGGGCTCTCCAAGGCTCCCGACCCACCTGACCTCCTCGGCGACCTGCTCATCCTCCTCCGAGTCCCCGGAGTCCTCTCTCCGCCGGCGGAAAGACTTCTTGGCCGGCATAGCGCCGGCTGCTGCGCTGCGGCACAGCTGCCGCTCTGCTGCCCCCCCCTCACCACCAACACCGAGGCGGGCGCGTCGCGTAACGATGACGCCACCATCCGCGACGAAGCCGGGCGCTATCCCCTGTCCGCCAGTACAGCGGCCGGGCGGGAGCCACAGGCCCCGGCTAAGCGGCGTCTCCTCCTTGGTGATGCGAGAGAGGGATCCCCTCCATGCCCTCCCGGGGGTTCCCTGCCGTTAATCCCACCCCTGCGGGCCCCTAATGCACCCCGGAGCTTATTTTCGGAGCTGCTTTCCCCCGGCAGCCCCGCGGCGTGCCGAGCCGAGCCGCAGTTGTTAAGCGCTGGAGCTCCGCAGCGGCGGCGGGGCCGGGCGCATCCTATGCCCAGCAGCTCGTCCGTCAGGGATGCCGAGGGAAAAGGCGCCTTCGCAAGCGCTTGTCACACGCTCGTGTCTTAAAAACTGCACCCGTCGAGCCGGTGCTAAACCCCGGCGCGGGCGGAGCAAGGCCGGGGCTCCCGGCTGAGGAGAGCTGGGCATCGCCCCTCCGGGAGCGCATCCCGGAGCTCTGACGGCTCCGGTAACGCTGGCTCCGGCCTGGGCCTCTGCCTGGGGAGCGCTCGGGAGCTGCCCCTCCGTGGGCAGCGCCGCCGCCGCCTCCTCCTCTCTCCTCCCTCGCTCCCCGCCCCGCCGCGGCCCGGCCCCCGCTCCTCCCCCGGCCTGCGCGGCGCCCGCCGCTCCGCCGCCACCGCCTCCCCGCGCTGCTCGGGGCGCCGCGGCCCTTCCCCGCGCCGGGCCGCAGGGCGCGGCCTAACCCGGTGGCCCGGCCTGAGGCGGCGGCGCCCCGAGCATCCCGCAGGTGAGAGAGGGCTGGGGGCGGCGGCGGGGCTGGGGGGCGGTTGGGCCACGGCCCGGGGCCTGTCACGGCCGCGGTGTTGTGGGGAGGGCGGCCGCGCCGGGAATGATGCAGCAGCCGCCGCCGCGGGGCTCCTGCCCGCTCGCCCCGCGAAGTCCCGAGGTACCTGGAGAGCGGGGACAGCCCTGCAGCGCCCAGGGCCTAGTGCCTCGGCCAGGGCGGCCTCTGCGACCCTCGGAGGGAGACCCGGCGGGGTGGAGTCCTGCCCGAACCCTCCGGCGTTCGGAGCTGTTTATATTCAACTTCACTCACGCTTCGCAGCGGTGCGGCTGTCAGGAGAGCGCTTGCTTTTCGGGGGCCTGATCGGCTTGAGGGGAGACGTAGCAGGGCAAAGGAGGGGGGGGGGCGGTTTGCCAAAAGTGTTTCTTTCTTAAAAGGTAAAAAAAAAATCCCTAGGCATGCTGTTGTGTTGTAACATCCAGTAATAAATCTGTATTAAACCCTCATCTCCTTTACCTGTTCTACATAAAGTGTGTGGCTTTCCAATACGTGATGCAGTGCTAGCGTCCAGCTTAGAGCCAGGAGCACCTGGTTTCTGGTTCCTCCTTGCCAGTAGTTCAGTAAATATTTCTTCAGTACCTCAAGTGTAAGATGTGAACAAGAAGAGATTCTCCTTATGCAAGATGAGTGAGCAGACCTGGTAGTTGTTTTGTGGATGAACGGTGCTAAGATCCCTTTTATCCATGTAAACAGTTACTCCGCAGACTCAGTCTATACGTATCCGAAATTCCTGACAGCTGGCTCCAGCTTTGGTACAAAACCACACAGCTCTTTCCAAGCAAAATAAACCCTGAGAAATGTGTTGCTGTAGAAGGCAGAGACACTGGGTTTGGCAGCAAATTAAGCAACTGAAAGTAGGTTGCAGTTACTGTGGAATTGTTCTGACATGTTCTTGTACTGTTCTTCCACAGCGGTGCTTGGGAAAGACAGGCTGAAGGACTTGTTTTAAGGTAACTTTTGTTCCCATCATGCATGATACATTTTGACAAGCACTGTTAAGTTTTCTGGCAGTGTTTTTATTAAATCCCTAGTTTCCTGAGCGGTATCTGAGGGCTGTGTGTGCCAGCTAAAGCTCTTAGGGCAGAGTCACGGGCAAAGCAGGGATTGAATACTTCCTTCTGAACAGGCACAACTGGAACCTTTTCTGATGCATTCAGTCAGGGCTGAGAGGTGGAAATAAGGTTTTCCCTGCTTTATTCCAGAAGGGAAGCCCTAGGTGGGAAAATCAGCACCCCTGTGCTGGGAAGTTTAAAGGCATGGGTTTAATTTTGAATAGAAGGGTGGTCTCATGGAATGTGTTAAAACCATTCACATCCACGAGATTGTGCTTAGTGTGCTCCGAGGCTGGTTCCCAGTTAGTTTAGGCTGATGCAGATGAAGGGGTCTGGAGTTAATTTTAAAGTAATATTTTGTTCATTAGGTTTTCTGGGAAACCTGTTCAGGGAAAGGGATGATAAATCCAAGAAGGTGAACTAGCAAACATGGCATGGATAGGTTATGTTTTGTTTTTAACTGCACTAGCTGCTGCATTTGGGAAAAGGGGTCAGTTTTGATGAAGGGACTCAGAGCCTGAAAGTGTCCCAGTTTTATGTGTTAGCCAGAGATACTGCAGTCTTGTCACTTGCCTTTAAACTCAACATACACTACATGATACTCTTCTTGCTTCTCTGTGAAGCAGCACCAAATTGCTCAGTTGTTTGTTAAACATCTCTTCACAGGTTACTGAGATCCTGCTTACAACCACTGCTGTGTTTTCTGGCACACAGACAGGATTCTTTCCCCCTCCAGTTTTGCTTTGCTCCTCCACATCAGTTTATTCAGTTCCAGAGAGATGGAAAAACATTGTTAGAAAATTACCCTTGGGGGTTGTCTTCTGCCAAGGCAAGGTGCTAGGCAAGCTTTCAGCTCCCAGGATGTTACTGATATGGATTGTTTATCTTTTTTTTTAATTATTATTCTATTTTCTCCCCGCTGTCAGTGATTCAGACCAGATAACATTGGGAATTCTTTCAAATGTCCTCAGAATGTGAAAACAACAGAGTAGCAACCACACTGCTGGAGTTGTTTGACCTTAAGTTCATCAGAATTTTCCACTTCTGTTTTGTAATGATGTGGGCTTTTCATATCTGTTTCATTTCCAGCCAATAGTAATATTTTGGCTCCTGATCTGTGTTGTTAATATCCCTCATCTTTTTTTTTTTCCCCTTTAGCAGCCACAAATGAGGTTACCTAAACTATGCTTGAGGAACACAAGCTCTTTTAATCTCCTTTTTCATAGCTGTGTGTTACTGAGACATGTCTGAAGTCCTTTACATACCCATGGACCACCATGAAAGTGCTTATTGTGCTCCTAAGCATGCAGCTATGAAATCCTCTGTGCTGGAGGAGCTGGGTGGAACAGTGTTACATCTTGTACAGTCGTTATGTGGCTCAGCATTGTTAAAATCTGTCTATAAAATCCATAAATTCCTCAGAGTCTGAGGACTGGTTATCTCTGTTACAGATCATTTAAGTCTCATTCCCTCTTACCCAGCTTCATTTACAACACTAATTGTATTTTTAATGTTTGATAAAGTACTATAACTGTCAGACTCAGATCAGCACAGCATAGGTAGCATGAAGCCCCTAGACACCATAGGCTAAATACTTGTGTCTTGGGCTGCAGCATCCTTTCACTTTTAATCTCTTTCATGCAAACAAGCTAATTAGATGTGTATCTCTTCATGCTGTGTGTGTGTTTGGCAAGAGGAAGTCAGCTCAGATCCCCATGTTTTCCCACCCTACCTGCTGAGCTAGTGCAGAACACCCAGTGACTAGGATGAAAGCATAACCTGTCAGTCTAGTCAGGAGTATTCATGGTATACAAAACCAGTGAAATTAGGTATGTGAAGCGTGTTTGAGTTAATGGGAGTTTGTATTTATTGCTGTAGGACTCTGCATTGTTCAGGGATGCTGCCTGATCCAGACAGCCTGGGAGGTTAAGGTTGGGAAGATGGTCACTGTTGAGGCAACAGCAAATCCATCCCCATCCCTGAAACCCAGTCAGGAGCTGTGGTGCTGAAGCTGTGCCTGTGTACTGAGCACCCCCCTTACAATTCCTGAATGCACATTCCTCACTGGACAGATTATTGGCTTCATTTGTGTGTTGTACTTTCTTGTCCTAGGAAAACAACCCCCTTCCCAGTGAGCATTGGTGAAAATGGGAGAAACAAGAGACATCTGCCCTCACCTGGATTCCATAGGAGAGGTGACCAGGGATGATCTGCTGCTCAAGTCCAAGGTACAGGGTGTTCTGGTGGTCAGTCTCCCTTTTAGCTATTGTTTGCTTTTTGAAGAAAATGCTGCCTATTTCCAGAGGAGAGGCAGAAACTCTTCTTCCAGTGCTGCTGTACCCTGCACAGGTCCCATAAAGCAAACCTTGACCCATCTGATCTGTTTCTCACTGTTGCTTGATCCTGTTCAGATGCATCACTTAGCTAAATGCTGCAAAGCTTATATTTAATTGCCAGTGTGATACTAAGAAATGAAACACTGTAAGCTGCAGGTTGGCAAGACCTGTCTTACAGAGATGTTTCCCACTCTTGAAGGACTAGGGTACTTAAAAACCAACCAAGCAAACAAACCTTCTTTTATTATGAATATGCAGGGAACTTGCCAGTCTTGTGGAGCTGTGGGACCAAATCTCTGGGCTTGTCTTCAGGTAAAGATGGCTTGCTGTTTGCATGCATGATGGGATTTTATATAATTTTTTTAAAAAGTATTGTACTGGGGAAGAAAAAAAGGGGGGGTGTGGTTCACAGTGGAACTGTCCACTGGTTTTTGATGGATTCCAAGGAAAAGACTCCTTAGGTTAAAGACTGATGCTGCCAGAACATGCTAAGCTGTCACTGGTCACTCCTCATAGGTGATTGCCTTCTGGTAGTCCCAGTGAATAAAATGCCCAGCATTGACTGTTGGCTGGGTCCTGCCTCTGCTGGCATCTAGGAAAGGTGGCTGCAAGTGTGAGACCTCAGAAGATGTTGTCCAGGGTGACCAGGCAGAAAGGAATGAGCAGGGGCTTGTAGAGGGGCAGGGGCAGTTTATTTTTATACTGGAAAGCCTAGATGTTTTGAGACTGCTCAGATGAGCTGCCTGTTGGGGCAGTTGCTTTGGAATGGAACCGTTATGTGGGTGCAAACCTGGTTCTGGTTTTCTATAATAAAGTGATTCCAATTTCTTTGGCATCTTACTCTGGGCCCTGAATAAAGAGCAGGTTAGAAAACTGATGAGATGAATTCTGAAGCCGTGTCTGCTGCTGGGACTGGAGCTGCAGACTGTTTTGTCTACAAACAGTCTTCTTGGATGTGCCTATTGTACTTTTGCTGTTTTCTCTCACTAGATTGGCTGTCCTTATGTTGGTTGTGGGGAGTCCTTCGCTGACCACAGCACACTTCATGCACAGGTGAGCTTTCCTCTTGCACTTTCCCGTTCCTTCACCCTCCTCTGCCCTAGTCTGGTAGTCTAGTGCTTCAGCTTGAGCCAGCTAAATAATACTCATTATTTCACCCTTTAATTTGTAGGCCAAAAAGCACAACCTGACAGTGAACCTGACCACGTTCCGTGTCTGGTGTTACGCCTGTGAGAAGGAGGTGTTCTTGGACCAGCGGCTGGCAGCGCACACACAGTCACCACCAGTGAAGTTCACCGAACCGGTGGGTCTGCATCACAACATGGGGGGGTTAAACACTTGGCAGGGTCTTTGTTCACCTGTTCCAAAATCAGCTGAGTGGTTTCTGCTATTGTCCAGGCTTTTGCTGTGTCAGAGCTCTTGCCATGAGAGTGGCTATCTGTAGTCAGAGGACCAGTAGCCTTGCCTTCTAGGATCTCCCAGCAGGAATACTTCCAGATGATTTGAATATCCATTTTGACT
Source organism: Hypotaenidia okinawae (assembly GCA_027925045.1). Classification (NCBI taxonomy): domain Eukaryota; kingdom Metazoa; phylum Chordata; class Aves; order Gruiformes; family Rallidae; genus Hypotaenidia; species Hypotaenidia okinawae. The sequence continues at coordinate 8,942,384 of BSDF01000019.1, read as the reverse complement.
TTATTTTTTAACCATTCCTAGCCTCTTCCATGGGTTGTCTGTTTCTGGGAGGAACCAAACCAGCTGTCACATCTTCATTTCCAATGCATGGCCCATGGAAATTTCAGCTGCCAGACCAGAAGTTCATTTACTTGTGACACAGCTGTCTGTTCCTGATCTCTCTCTTACCATGTATACTGGAAGCAGTAATGGTACTATTTTCACTCCCTCCTTGCCTTAGTGAGAAAGGGAGACAGTGCAACTGGTTTTTCTCTCCCCAGTGCGTTTTTTTTAAAGCCTGGCTCAATTTCTGTGCTAGATAGTATCTCTCACAGCTCACCTCTTAAAGCAGGCCTCTCACTGATGTTTCTTTCTCTGTCTTTAATCTAGGATTCTCCATTGCCTGCTCACCCTTTGAAAGCTGTTCCGATTGCAGTGGCTGATGAAGGCGAATCTGAATCAGAGGATGATGATTTGAAGCCAAGAGGTAACTGCATCGAGTTGATGAAAGGGCTGTGAGAGCAACTCTGCAATCTGTAGGACCTGCACTGAGAGGTTCCTAGGAGCAGAGTGTGGAAACTGCCTGGAAAGGGCTGAATTCCCTCTCCTTTGGGGAGGAATGTAGAAAGCACTTTCTGGAAAGTGTTTCATGCCTCTCTTGTTTGTGCTTTAGGCCTTACTGGAATGAAAAATCTTGGGAACTCCTGCTACATGAATGCAGCACTTCAGGCTCTCTCTAACTGGTAGGCAGTAGGGCCTTTAGTAGAGTCTTTACTAGACTTAACTCAGTGTCAAACATGATGCCTCTGATCTAAGCCCTTTGTGGGTCTTGCAGAGAGAAATTGGCCAAGCTAGATGCCAAAAAAAAATGTGTTTGCTCAGGGCAGCAGAAGTTTTACAGTAGGAAACCAAGCAAACAGCCAGCTTGTGGCTACATACAAGACTCATGTTTAGATGAGTGCTTGGAAGTAAGACTTCAACACTTCTGTGACAGAAGCATGTTTATTGCATGGGCAGGCATGTCACATCTCTTTATTGCCCCCAGAGATGTCTTTCTGACAACCCATATCCTAAAATATTTTCTAGCCATCCTGCTGAGTACTAATTCCAGGTTCTCTGTACTGGGAACAGATTGAGACCAGCTTTCTTCATTTGCTTCAAGTTAGGACTCCAGTCTGCATCTGGAATCACTTCTTCCCTCAGTTTAAAACCAGTATCTTAAGCATGCTTTTGGAAAGGCACGCTTCTAAGTTTTGATAAACCCTTAAATAGAAGCAGGGGAGAAATTTCTATGCACTGAATTTGGCTCTTTTTTCTCCCCTGTAGCCCCCTCTTACACAGTTTTTTCTGGAATGTGGTGGACTGGTCCGTACAGATAAGAAACCAGCACTATGCAAAAGTTACCAGAAGTTGGTGTCTGAGGTTTGGCATAAGAAACGGTGAGTGGTCCCTCATCTGATCTGGAGAGGCTTTGTACTTCTTTTAGTTCTGAAGTCTGCTGTCAGCAAAGAGGAAATTTGATTTTCTGGGATAAGCACAATCTCCTAAGGCAGTCAGTTCAAACCCTACGTAGATGGGTATGTGAGGATTCCCCTGTTATCTAGGAGATCCCATATCCTCCTCCTGGTAATAAAATGAGCATATTGATGTCAGCAATCATAAGAATACATTCTTCATGTTACAACTTGAAAAAGGAAGATTTTTTTTAATATATATCCTCCCTGTTGGCAGTGAGTTAAAAATGATGGAATGAGAAGAAATCTTGGTCATTGCTAAGTGTTTTGCATGAGCTGACCAGCAATTAATTGCACTGCTCTTGGTTAGGAGCAGGATGGATGATTTATTTGGAAAAAGTGATAGATTTTTACCAAAGAGAAGGGAAAATGCAGGTGATGTTTTGGGAGATGTTCACTGTTGGTTTGAATTCTGCACCAGCCAAAAGGATGGTGTGAAACAATGCAGCTCTGCTTAAACCTGAAGATTTCTGCTCTGAGAGATCAATTAAAAAATCGATCTAGGGATGCAAATGGCATTGCCTGTTTGTTTTATGGTAGTTCTTAATGAGAGGTAAGTGAGATGCAGAGCAAAAGTGAACTGTGTCTGTCTGGAGGAGCAGGGTGCAGCCCTGAAGCAGCGTACTGTCAGTTTAATACTGGTTTTCATTTACCTCATTGACTGGGTGGCCAGCCCACCCAGCTTTCAGCCAGCCATGGTGTTGCGAAATCAAACTAATTACAAAACCCTGCTGTAGAAGGGGTCCAAGTGTGGACAGAGCTTCAAGTTACTTGTGCTCTAGGGAAGATTGTCTCTGCGAGGCTAGACTGAAGTGACAGCAAGATGTTTTCTGTCTCTTAATTTCTGTGTCATTCAGCTAATAGAGAAATATATACCCAGGCTCTGCAGGTGCTTAATTATCTTTTGTCCTCTGAACTAGTTACCACACCCTGTTCTATGGCTTATTAGACAAACTGGCTCCAGGCCTGATAAGCAAACTAACTTCTTTTTCTTTTTCCCATATCTAAACAGCCCCAGTTATGTTGTTCCAAGCAGCCTGTCCCATGGAATTAAGCTCGTCAACCCCATGTTCAGAGGCTATGCACAGCAGGTGGGGCCTCAACCAAAACATGCTGTTATTCCAGAGATGGTGGGACTTTTCTTCCTGTGGCTGTGGTGCTTGTGCTTGGGAGGAAGGGCTTGAGCTCGGGGCCATGCCCATTTTGTGTCAGCATTAGGGGTCTCATAGAGCACTCGGGTGGGATGGAGGAGACCTGGGTTCTCTTCCAGGCTCTGCCTCTGGCTTGCTGATAGCAAATCAGTGCATTTTTCTGCATCAACTTTCTCATCTCTGAAATGATGATGGTCACCTCCCTTATAAAGGGCTTGGAGATCCACTGCTCTGTGCCCTGGGAGAGGTTAGGTGTTACCTATTCACATCAGAGCTGAGAAACCTGCATAAATCTGTGCTAAAAAGTTAAAGATACCCATGTTCTCTTTCTGAAGAATTACAGCAAAATGAATCATATTTACAGATAGGCTCCTTTTTTTCTTTGAAGTTTTTATCAGCATATCTCTTGTGTTTATTCTTTAGAGTCAAATGTAAACATCAAACTACATTTGAGTAGAAAATTTGCAAAAGAAGTGACAGTACCTCTGAACTGTGATACTGGCAGGAGGCTGAAACAAGAGGATTAAAAATAACGATTAATGAAAGAACTTCTGTATTTATCTTTGAAGTACCTTGGATTGGAAAACTCTCAGCTAGAAAGAGATGAAGTTGAAAGGAAGACAGAGCAGGCTAAAAGCCAAGTTTCCATAAAATAACAGCAACATCATAATTAACTTTCTGGAGATGTCAAAATACCGAGTTGTTTTTCAGCAAGGTCTTTGAAGCCAATGTGTCAGCTCCTTTACCATGTATTAGAAATGTAGGAGCTTGCACCTTGACTGCAGAGTCTTTGGTTTCTGGTTCCATTCCCCATTTATGAAAGATTTTAATCTGCCCTATCTAAGAGGGATTGCTACGAGCAGAAAGACGTGCTCATGGAATTTGTTTTGTGGATAAGAGTCTGTTCCCTGTGGCCTGCTGGCTTCATTCAGTTCCTCCTTGTGTCTTGCCTCTTATCAGTCGTAAACCCCTGATAAATAAGCTCATGGCTTGTATGCTGCAGCAGCTGCTCTCTGGCTTTTCAGTGGCTTTCAGCTGAAAATGTTCAGATAAAACTGTGCCTTTTATCATTTAGGAGTTAAAAGCCTTTACGTGGCAGGCAGGCTTCTTGGTACGTCCTGCAGTACTTGCTTGGCTTCAGTAGGTCTCCTTGTGTTGGAGAAGTGGCTAACCCCTGTGGGCAGCATGGGAGAGGCTGCAAATGGTGCCATCTCTTCTTTTGCCCGATTTCTGGATGGATGCTAACATGGAGTTACTCCTGGCTTTCAGGACACTCAGGAGTTCCTGCGGTGCCTGATGGACCAGCTTCACGAAGAGCTGAAGGAACCCATTGTTGCAGAGACAAGGGATTTGGATACCAGTGACCAAGACGACAAGCGAGAGGGAGACAGGAGCCCTTCAGAGGATGAGTTCCTCTCCTGTGACTCGAGCAGTGACAGGGGTGAAGGGGATGGTCAAAGCCGGACCACAGGTGGCATGGGCAGCAGCTCCCTTGCAGAGACAGAGTTGCTGATCCAGGATGAAGCAGGGAGAGGCATCTCTGAGAAAGAGAGGATGAAGGACAGGAAGTTCTCCTGTGGCCATCGGCGCAGCAACTCAGAGCAGGTGGATGAGGATGCAGATGTTGATACTACTATGATGCCAGTTGATGGCAGAGCCTCACCTGAGATGCTGCCAGCTCCCTGTCCTGCCAGCCCGTGTAGAACACCAGGTACACACCTCTCCCACGTGTATCACTTGTGAGAAGACATGTTCTCATCCTACACAGGGACAGGGCTGTAGAACAGGGGCAAAGAACACATAATTTGACTGTTCCTTCTAGGGGTTTCAAGAGATTTTGCATCCAAGATTTTCCTCTGTGTCCCTGGCAGTAATTCTGCCTTTGTGCACAATTGATTCTATAAGAAAATCTAGTGTGTGGGCCAGAGAGGTGCTTGGCTGGGCTGAAGTGCTGTGGAACTGATCAAGGACTATGTCCTGAAGGTGCTAGCTGCCTCTGCCAAACTCACAGACACTGTATTGATGCCTTGCCCTAATGTAAGAAAAAGGGGTTGTGTGTGTGCATCGCTTTATCTGATCAGCTGGCCTGGGGAAACGCTAGGAAAATGCTAGGAAACACTGGGGAAGAGGTGTGGGGAAAGGTATTTGTCAGTGTTGGACTGTGGGCTTTGTGGAGGAGAGGGGAGAGGCACAGTCTGTGCACTCCTGTGTCTGGAAAAGCGCAGCAGTAGGGTGTAGGTGGGGAGTCACCTCACACTCAACATATCCGATCTTTCAACGCTTCTCTAAATAAGAGCCTCACTCTGCCAACTGGCACTGAACCCAGCAGTGCTGTTTGTGTGATCAGGGATATGGGAGCAAGCTGTAAAACCTAATTAGTCAGAAGTGTGAAAAAATGGCAGGTTGGGGTTTTTTTTTACTCTGTAATTATTAGCTGTCTAGTAGAGCTCTGTACTCACTCTTAATGCCTGCAGTGAGGAAGCTGCCTCTGCCAGCCTGGGCAAGCAGGACAGTTAGCAGGCACAGAGCTGTGTGTTTTGGGGAAGATTCTGTGCTGGAAAGCAGAGCTGGGCTGACAGTAACAGTGACAGTGTTGCCTGTGGTTTTCACCAGTGCTCTTCTCCCTGCCTGTTTCCCCAAGCAGAGCCTGACAACGATGCCTACGTGCGCTGCTCCTCGCGGCCCTGCAGCCCCGTCCATCATGACATGCACTCCAAGCTCTCCAGCAGTCCTCCTCGCTCCAGTCCTGCCAGGCTTGGACCTTCCTATGTGCTCAAGAAAGGTAGTGCAAAGAGGGAGACAAAGTGGGGAGCGTGTAGAGGAGGAGGGGTTCATTTACAGAGGAGAGAAGGAATCCATCCTCGATCTTGATAAGTGGTTTTAAGAAGAGCTGATTCCCTCAGTGCTTTCTAAAACAGTACTAGGCAAAGACTAGAGGAAACCTGCTCTGGGCAGAACAGATGTTCTGGTCTGCTTTTATATTGGAGCCTGAAACAATTTTCAAGCCTGTGTCTGCGTGCTGTGGTGAGTGCTAATGAAATGGCTACAAAATCCCAGGCACAAGCTCTGTCCCTTTAGGGGAGGGGGAGATGTGTAAACATTTGTCTCCCAGACCTGAATTTCATAACACATGGGCCAAAGGACTGAAAGATGATGTTACCAAGAGAGAGCTTCCTGCCTCATAGACATCACAGGCTCACAGAAGAGAGTCACTGCTGCAGATGGTGCTGGAAGCATCGTTAAGCTTCAGAGTGGGGCCTGGCTTCTGCTGTTACCAGACTGGGCCCTTCATCCCCAGCAAACTGCAAAATGAAACCCCTCAGCATTGCATAGCCTGCAAGCACAACAGGCATGTGCTTGTACCTCCCTCTCCACAGCTGCCCAACAATGGAGTTCTTTCCTCCAGTGTGTCCCAACTCCTTGGCTGAGGTCAGCACAACTGCAGATGTTCTGGCTGGATGAAAGGCACTCTGTCTCTATGCACATGTGTTGTGTGGAGAAGAGGGTTTGTTATTAAACAAAACTGTCTTGGGTCAGTCCCTGCTGTGGAGAGTCCTCTCCACTGTAAGACACTGAGAAACACATGGTAAATGTCAGAGGGAGGGAAAAAAGGACAGAGTACATGGGCAGGTGAGGGAGGGAGAGGAAATAAAGTGTAAAGCTTAGAGCAAAATATTGCAAGACCTCAAAAACCAGTGACTGCCTGTGTAATAAGAGGATGGAGATGGGAATTCCAGTAAGATAATTTCTGCCTGCTGAGAGCTGGCACGTTTGTGTTGGTTCAGTTAGCTACCCTCTCCCTTCCCTGCACCATGTTCTTCATGTCAGCTCACAACGGGCTCCTCTCTCTCGCTGTGACATGTAGGTGATGTCTGCACATGCAGGATGGGGCTTGTCCTGTGTCCTTGTGTGGCAGTGTGACTCTGCTGAGACAGGAGATGGAGAGGAGCTGCTACATGATGGGGCTTCCTTGTTTGTCCTTTCAGCCCAGATGCAGGCTTCTGGGAAAAAGAAGAAAGAACTTCGTTACCGCAGTGTGATTTCGGACATCTTTGATGGCTCCATCCTCAGCCTGGTGCAGTGCCTCACCTGTGACAGAGTGAGTAGTCCCAGAGCACAGTCTTCTAGCTTGCAGCTCTCTTCTTAGGAAATGGTGCTCCTGTTTCTGAGTGCTGTGGGATGTGGTGGGTCTGCTGAAGTGGTGATGGGTGGATGGTGGGGGAGATGTGAGAAACCTGCTGTGTAAAGATGTTGTAGTTCTCTCTAGGGGTCTGTTTGCTTATCTCCTGAGTTGGCCTAGGGATATCATATTCACGTTTGAAAACTGATTGCAGTGCTACAGGAACCATGACAAAAGCCATACTGTAATTAGTCACAGCAATTAGTAGTTACTGCCAGCTCAGGTTTCTAGCCCAGACAAAATCCAAGCAATGACAAAAGGTGATGAAGGTCAGGTCCCAGCTCTGGTACATGCACAGGAAACCCAGACCTTTTCCTCTTGGATATTTCCAGGTTTCTACGACAGTGGAGACGTTCCAGGACCTGTCCCTCCCGATCCCAGGGAAGGAGGACCTGGCCAAGCTGCACTCTGCCATCTACCAGAATGTGCCAGCTAAGACAGGGGCGTGTGGGGACAACTATGCCTCACAGGGCTGGATTGCTTTCATCATGGAGTACATCCGGAGGTGGGTTCCCTGGGCAGGACCTCTTTCTTCTGGGGTTTGCCCTGCAAGACAGCTCTCCCCACCACTGGTTTTGACAGTGGAACATCAACTGTAACCATTCCTTGGATGACAGCATGTGGAACCTCACAGGTTTCATGTGAACCGGTTCCTACTGTTCCTCTAGTTCCCTCATACACCTTGAGTTCTCTTGTGCAGCTCCTCATCACTCACCTCTGCCTTTAGCTCAGTTTTGCTGTCCAGAGCAAATTATCTAGTAAATTATATAGTAGTTCTCCAGATCATGTCCAGTTTGAGCAGTCACAGTAGGAACATCAGCTGAGAGAAACCATTCTTTCTGTGCTCCTCTGGGGAGTGTGATGACCCTCAGACCTCCAGCTAGATGGAAACCCATCGTCCATTTGGGGATTTGTAAGTCAAACTGTTCAGCTGTTTCACACGTAACTCTGTCTCTTGATCCCCTCTCTTGTGCAGATTTGTGGTGTCCTGTATCCCTAGCTGGTTTTGGGGTCCTGTGGTGACACTGGAGGATTGTCTTGCTGCCTTTTTTGCAGCGGATGAGTTGAAGGGTGAGTTTTCTTCAGTAGACTCTGGCAGCACAAGCCAAAGAGAACCACATGGAGGAGTATTTCCTGTGCATTTTGGATGCAGATTAAAGCTGGTGACAATCCTGCCTTAGTATTTTACTCAGAGACTGGCAGCACCACAAGTTGGTAGTTCAGCATCTCTGAGCAGAACCGAGTTAGTGTCTCCACCTGCTCAGGGGTGGGAAATCTGAGTGGGAGTGTCCTCAGCAAGGAGCAGCCGTAGCTGCTGGCTGGGAGTGCGGAGGCTCCTTGCCCTTCTCAGTTTCTTTGCTTTCTCTGGTGACTCATAGAATCACAGACTGGTTTGGGTTGGAAAAGACCCAAAGGATCACAGAGCCCCAGGCAGGGCCACCAACCTCCAGGCCTGGATCTACACAAGGCTGCCCAGGGCCCATCCAGGCTCAAACAATTTGCTGTACTCACCTGTGTTGATCTCTGTTTAAATCTCACTCTGGCTTCCCCAAGAGGTTTCTCAGCCCTGGATGGAAGCAGAGTCACACCAGCTTGGTGTGCTCTGAATAACAGCTCTCTTCTCTTTGCAGGGGACAACATGTACAGTTGTGAACGGTGTAAAAAGTAAGTTTGTGTTACCTGTATTGTGCTGTGTTTCTGGGACTTTCTTTGTCCTGCTGCCACACACCTTGCTGAGCCCTCTGCCAGGACACTTCTTGTGCTGAGTGGCATGTGAGATCTGCCTTGCCATGTGCCAGAGCTCTGCTTGAGAGGTTGCTGATTGCAGATAGGAAAAGGGGGCTTTGGGGGGGAAGAAAAGAAGAGGGATATGAACAGGGATGAGGATTAGAAAGAAGAGGCACAACAAACTGCTCATGCCATCCTTTGGGAAGGATGCTGGGAAGAGCCTGAATTTGTTGCTGCTGGAGTTGAGGATTTGTCTTGGATTTGAAAGCAAACAAGACCCAGCTTTGCTCTCTGGCATCCTTTTGCTGTAGAGATTTCTCACAGCTCGTTTCTTTCCCTCCCTCAGGCTGCGGAATGGAGTCAAGTACTGCAAGGTCCTCCGGCTGCCAGAGGTGAGTAAAGGCACCTCATTTCCTACTTGTCTTTTAGCAGCCGCTGAGGAGGAAAGGAGGCTCAAGGTAGAACAGAAATAACAGTTTGATTTGATGGCAAAGTCCTGTTTCTAGACCAGAAGAGGCCTCCTTGTTCTAAGCTGGTGAGCCAGCAGGATTCATGACTTCTAGGTGAAGAAGCCTTCCAAAGATCAGACGCCCAGAGGTGTGCTGTTCTACCAGAATTCCCTTGGCACAACCTCACCTTGGTGTCCCCTGTCCTTGGTCTTGCCTAGATTCTTTGCATCCACTTGAAACGGTTCCGGCACGAGGTGATGTATTCCTTCAAGATCAACAGCCATGTCTCCTTCCCCTTGGAAGGGCTGGATCTGCGACCTTTCCTAGCCAAGGAGTGTGTCTCCCAGATCACCACCTACGATCTGCTGTCAGTCATCTGTCACCATGGCACAGCAGGCAGTAAGTCCTTCTTTGGGAGTACAGGCAGAGGTGATCAGGAATGACATGAGTATAAGCAAGGCAGAAGTGTGTTCCAGGACTACCCAGCACCTCTTCTGGGTGCAGCGTAAGGCCTGTCCCCTCCATCCCCAAGCTTGCTCAGCCTCTGCCCTTTGAAAAAGAGGAAAAAAACCCCAAAGCAGCTTGTGATAGACCCTTGCCAGCCTCCCATCTGGGTGGGCTCAGCCCCTTCCCTGCTCTTCAGCTCTGCTGAGAGGCCCTTTCCAAGGAAGGTGAAGAGGGGTAACAGTGCCCAGCTCCCCAAATGCTGCACAGCTTACCTGAACAGGAATCACACGTTTTTTGGGGCTCGCTCTCCATCTCCACCAGCATCTAAACCCGTTTGTGCTGCTGACATCATCCCCAGCCTGACTTCTGTCTGCAGGCCAAACCCCAGGGGTGTTGTGTTTGCTCTCTTACAGGTGGGCATTACATAGCCTACTGCCAGAACGTGATCAACGGCCAGTGGTACGAGTTTGATGACCAGTATGTCACTGAAGTCCACGAGACCGTGGTCCAGAACGCAGAAGCCTATGTCCTGTTCTACAGGTGAGCTCTGCCCTGGATGCAGCAGTCCCTTGCTGGTTGCACACCACCTAGAAACGTGTTTGGAAAACTTCCTCTTGGAAAATCTTCTCTTCTTTTCCCTACTTAAGGAAAAGCAGTGAAGAAGCTGTGCGGGAGCGTCAGAAGGTCGTGTCCCTGGCCAGCATGAAGGAGCACAGCTTGCTCCAGTTCTACATCTCTAGAGAGTGGCTCAATAAATTCAACACCTTTGCTGAGCCTGGTCCCATCACCAACCACACCTTTCTGTGTTCTCATGGAGGTAAGGCCGGGCCCAGGAACAGCCACTCTCAGCTATGGCTTCAGGGGAAGAGCTCCAGCTGAAGTCCTGCCACAGCCTGGCTGCAGCAGGATCTGCTTCTTTGGCAGAAACTCCAGCCTGTTCAGGGAGACATGAGACAATCACCCCATTGTCCTGCTGATCAGAGGCCTGGAGCCATGTGTAGTGTTAGGAAGTAACAGATCTGGGTTCTCTGTTTGGTTTTTAAAAACAAGCCAGTAGCAGACAGATAAGGCAGCATTTATCTGTGATACCCTATGGGCAAGTTGGTGTTTGTTTGGAGAGGAGCACGTGCTGAGGAAGAGAGCTGGTGCCACACTTTGCTGTTCTGCTGCTTCATCTGTCCTGCCAGGGAGCAGAGAGTTTATAAATCTCCACTGGTTAGAAATAGAGGCTGTGAATTGAGAAACCTCCATGATTAATGAGCTCCTGACTGTCTTCCTTTAGTGGATTAACAGAATCAAGTTTTCAGTAAGGAAGATCTGCCTTTTTCATTTGTGTATTTACCCAGCAATAAAGTGATCCCTGGCTAACTCCCCTCTTGCCTTTCCTCCACAGGGATCCCTCCCAACAAATACCACTATATTGATGACCTGGTGGTGATTCTGCCTCAAAATGTGTGGGAATATCTCTACAACAGGTGAATGCAGCCACCTCATTCTTCCTCCCAGTGAGTTTTGGGGTTTGTTACACACCTTGGGCAGTGACCAAGACACAGTCCCTTCCCAGGGTGCCTTAAAGGCGTGCAGTACTTGGTGTGGACTGCCAAAGACTTGTGTCATAGAATCCCAGACTGGTCTGGGTTGGAAGGGACCCCAAGGATCACAGAGCTCCAACTCCCTGCCACAGGCAGGGACACCAACCTCCAGGCCTGGAGCTACACAAGGTTGCCCAGGGCCCCATCCAACCTGGCCTTGAACACCTCCAGGGATGGGGCACCCACCCCCTCTCTGGGCAGCCTGTTCCAGCCCCTCACCACTCTCTCTAAAGAACTTCCCCCTAAGATCTCCTCTCACCCTTCCCTCCTTCAGCTTCACTCCATCCCCCTTGTCCTGCCAGTCTCTACTCTTTTAAAAGCTGATTCCCCTCCTGTTCCTCTGCTCCCTTCAGGGACTGGCAGGCTGCAATGAGGTCCCCCCACAGCCTTCTCTTCTCCAGGCTGACCCAGCCCAGCTCCCTCAGCCTCTCTTTGTAGGGGAGCTGCTCCAGCCCTCTGATCATCTTCATGGCCTCCTCTGACCCCTCTCCAACAGTCCCACATTTTTCTTGTATGGGGATATCCTCTTCATCTAAACCAAAACGAGCTGTACCAGGGCGCTGTCCCAGAGCCGTGTTGTGCCCCTCACTGTGCTCAGTAAAGGCCCCTCTCTCCATTCAGCCCACCGCCAGTATCTGCAACAGCATGAGACTCCATCTCTCTAGGAATCAGGGTTGGGAAGCACTTTGATTCCCCTGTGGTTCTTCATTCCCCTCCCTCTCTCCCCACGCTCAGGTTTGGGGGAGGCCCTGCTGTGAACCATCTGTACGTCTGCTCCATCTGCCAAGTGGAGATCGAAGCACTTGCCAAACGCAGGAGAATTGAGATCGACACCTTCATCAAGGTTTGTGTGGGAAGCTTCTGGAAGCAGCAGCTGAGGGGAGAGGTAGGAAATGGAGACCTGGCACAGACAGGTAGAGGAAACCTCCTGCCCCTGTCTTCCAGAACGTGATCTATGGTATGGCCAAAGATCGATCTGGGGGTTCCTCAGGGAGGGACAGCTGAAGGCGATAGTGAAGTTTGAAGTCATCCTAGTCTCTTGCCCGCTCTAGTGAGCAGGAGCAGGTTGTGAGGGAGGGGGTGGAATTACAAGGGGTTCTCCTGAAGACTGGCACAGCTGCCTTAGTTAGCACTCCAGAGCTCTGAAGCGACTAACTCCTTTCTCTCCACCTCTGTCTTCTGCTCCTCCAGCTGAACAAGGCTTTCCAGGCAGAGGAGTCTCCAAGTGTCATCTACTGTATCAGCATGCAGTGGTTCCGAGAGTGGGAAGCCTTTGTCAAGGGGAAGGATAACGGTAAGAAGCCAGAGACCCCTGGGCTCTGTCGGGGGTGGGAGGCAGGATGGAATCCTGCCTTCACGGGTCCTCGGTGAGCTTTGCACCTGGCTGGTCTGACTTGGGGCTGAACGGGGCTCAGACACCAGCGAGGCTGCCCGCAGGTCCCCAAGGGCAGGGCAGAAGTAAGAGAGGGGAGCCAGCTCAGGCAGTGAGCTGGCTGCAGTGCCGAGGTGGGAAGCAGAATGGCTTTTGACATGTTCGTTCTCCTCTTCCAGAGCCTCCCGGGCCCATCGACAACAGCAAGATCGCTCTCACTAAGGCAGGTGGCCATGTGCAAGTGAAGCAGGGTAAGGCTTGTGCTTGCTGTCTGGTAGCACTCTGCAGAGGTGGAGGAGGTTCTGCTGGGCCCAGCTGCCCGTAGTTGGGTGGTCACAGAGCAGGATGGTGTTGCAGAGGACAGTTCTCTGTGCACCCCTGTGCTGCCGGCCCTGAGGGAGCCCGCTGGCAGCTCCTGTGGGACCAGCTTGCTGACGTGACTTGCTGCAGTGAAGCCTGCAGCCCCACATCTCCTCCTGTCTCCCTAGGCCCTCTCCACCATTCCTCTTCTTCCCAGCATTGCAGCTTTGATCTTGTGTTGTTCATGTCTTGGTCCAGCTTGGGAAGCAACATTGCTGGTGCTGCTGGGCTCTCCAGCCAAGCTGATCAAACTGCAGCCATACCGTGGCACATCCTCTTCCTCCTCCATAACCTTTCTGGCCAGGTTCTCTGCTTTTCCTCCTCTGGGCTTCCACCACCTGACATTGTCCCTCCTAGGACAGCTCAGAGGAGCATTGTCAGTGTCTCCCAGGCAGGGCAGCCCCAGGAGCTGCTGGGAATCGCTGTGTCCAACAGCGTGTTTATCAGCCCTTGGGCTGTTGGAGCTCCGTCCCCGCTGGGCAAGGGGACAGGAGGATCCTGCTGCCATGAGCCGCTGCTGCTCAGTTCCTGTGAAAGGAGGTGACTGCAGCAGGACCCTGCAGTGGCTGGTGATGCTGTCACAGAGCTATGGTGGCTTCCAGCAGCGGGTCACTCTGCAGAGGGCGGGTGGAGGGGCTGTGGTGGCTGCAGCAGGACAGAGCAGAGCTGGGTGGGTCTAGCGCCGTGCAGCTGCAGGAACCACTCCTGCCTCACTCTTCCTGGGGCTGGGCTGGGAGGTGGGTGGAGAGGACACGGTGGTGGTGTGGGACACCACCCTGTGCCATCTGATCCCTGCTCCTGTCCCTCTCAGGTGCTGACTACGGGCAGATTTCTGAGGAGACCTGGATTTACCTAAGCACCCTGTATGGAGGGGGCCCGGAGATTGCCATCAGACAGAACATCACCCAGGTCCAAGAACTGGAAAACCTACACGGGGAGCAGAAGATCGAGGCGGAGACACGGGCTGTGTGATCTGTGCGGCACGGGGCAGGGAAGGTACGGCACAGACACGGCTTTAGGGGTGGAAGGCTGGGGAATCCCAAGGAGCCGAACCTCTTACCTTGTCTGGCACCTGAAGGTGTGTGCAGCTCCCGCCACTGCTGCTGGGGAAGGCAGGTTTCCTCCGCCCTCTAAACACGGGGTGGTGGTGCTGGCAGGAGTGGGAGACCAGCAGCTTCTCTGCAATTCACCTCTGGCTCAAGCTGTGGCACAAGGCTGTAGCCAGACATCGCCAGGACGGTGTTTTGACCCTTGCCCTTTTGTTTGCTTACTGGAAGCTCCCAGCTTGCCCCAGAACTAAGTCTCTGCTCCTTTGCAGGTTTTGCTTTTGGCACTTTTGAACTCAAATGTTTAAGGATAACGAAGAAACGTTACTGGGCTCCAGCCTGCAGCTAGAGAAGCCTGTTCTCTGTGGGTGACTAAAGCCCCAAGGTCTCGTGGGAGTTCTGTGCTGGTGGTGCACAGCTGTCACAACGTCCTAGGTTTGCTTTTTATCTAATTCTTGCTAATTCAGTTTCAATCAACTAAGAAGATTAAGAAGAGGATGTTTCTTTCTCCCCCAGCCCCTAAAGCCACATGTTCAGAGTCCTGCAAAATTGTTTTGCTCCTTGTATCTGATGCCCTGTGTTGGACACCTTTCCAGAGAACAGAGCTGGAAGATGAGTCCCCCTCCCCACTGTGCTCCCTCTGCACAAGCTCCTGGCAGCTGTGAAGCTCTGGGCTGCAGCCTTATGGGCTGTTAGCTCACAGGGCTGAGGGACACGAGGGGCTTCACCTCAGAGCTGTTTCTGGTTGAGCTTGGTGGAGTGGGGGCTGTTGGATTGCTCCACCTGCACCTGCTGTAAGCCAGGACCTGTCTGTAGGCCCAGCTCTGTCCCCAGGGCAGCCGGGTCGCTAGCAGAGAGCTGAGCCAGCCCCTTGGCCTGGGCAGTGGGTCCGTGTTGGGGAAGGGGCCTGCCCAAGCCAGCCCCAGGCTCTCCAAGCAGATTTTTAGGAATGAGCTGGTTGCAAAGGCACCCCCTCAGCCCACTGCTGAGACCACTCCACACCGAAACCATTTGTGTACACAGCAGCTCAGTTAATGAACAGTCCCCCAACCTCCTGCCACTAATGAGCCAGGGAGCATTAGAGCAGGGTGGGGGGAAGGAGAGGTACGAAGACAAAAGAAGGCCAAACGCTGCTTGTCTCAGCAGGGCTGACCTCACATGGTGTCTGTCTGTCTCCTAAGCCAGAAGGACGATAGGGAAAGCGGGTGAGGGAAGCAGTGAGGCAGCAGTGCCCGCTCATGGCTGAGGAACCAAACTGCATGAATGGTTCCAGAGCATCAGACCTGGCTGTGGTGGTACCAGGCTGGGCCCAGGCTGCGACTTCTGAGCGCCACAGCAAGAGAAAGGGAGGGGGAGGCAGAGGCTGCTCTTGGCGTGAGAGAGAAAGCAGGAAAAGGAGAACTCCAGAAGACAATTGTTGCCTTCAGATGATTTTGCTTTTTAGACCAAATCTTTGCTGCAAACGGTTCAGCATGTTAATTTTAGGATCCTGTTAATTGGATGCTTGTACATACCCAGCCAGGCCTGAGGGGAGGTCAGCAGATGAGCCACTGTTGGGATTTCTCCTTGTTTCGCGCTGTCATCGTTCCCACTGCAGCTGCTTTGGGAGCTGCTGCGGAGCCTGTGGGGCTGCATGTCTGTGTTGTCTGTGCCGTTCTGAGGATGCTGTACAGATCCCAATAACACTCCTGTGCTTCAGTGTTCTACTTTGTGCTGAAAACGTGTTACAATAAATCCATGTGCATTCAACAGCTTGCACGACAGGTGCCTGCAGCGCAGGGGCAGGAGCTCTCACTGCTCCCAGGGTGTCAGTGGAGGGGAGAACATGAAAAAAAAAAGATGAGAAAATAAAACCCAAACCCCAAATCATCCAAACTTCAGGCTGCTGCAAGGCTGAGCGGGAACACCCCGGCACACAGAGCCATAGGCACTTGTTCAGGGAGGGTGCCTGCTCCTTCCAGTCTCCGCTTGCAGAGCCCTCGTGGTGCATTTACCCCGTTCCAGCCCTTTTTGGCCCAGGGAGCTGCATGTGCAGTACATGGCCAGTGCTGCTACTGAAGTAACTTGCAAGGGAGGTAGTTGGAGTTCTCCTGGAGCTGTTCCAGGTTTACCAGAAGGACCCTGCAAGGTTTTCTGTCACTCCAGGTTGTGGCTGATGATGTCATTACCGATAGGGCACTGGTACCACCCCGTTGTACTGGGGCCTCTGGAACCACCACGCTCCCACCAGCCAGTTCGACCCGTGGGAGCCAACAAAGCTGCCAGAACTAATGAGCCCCGGGGACAGAACGTTCCCTGCCAGGGCAGTGACACCCCACTAGCTACAGCCCCAAAACCTCTGAACAAGCGGAGCTGGAGTTGGGTAAGGTGCAGTTTGTTCTTTAGCAGCTTGAGATCAAGCGCCACGACGCGTCACCTCAGCAACAGCAGAGCAGCCCCAGCCATGCTGGGAGGGAGGGACTGTTCAGTGCCTGGATGAACAGCTCCAGCGCTGCTCTGGCAAAACCCTAACAGGGCTTTGTGTTCCTCTCAGTCCCTTCAGTGCTCCCAGCTTGGTGCCATGGCTCGGAGCCGTTGGCAGCCTGAGCGCAGCCCTGCTTCACTCAGGCTCATGCTGGGGCAGCTCCAGGAGCTCTGAGCACGTGCCACAGACGCAGCTTTGGGACCTGGCACAAGCTGAAGTCTGTGCCTGAACTCCCATCAATTCTTTTGCAAATCACTTTGGGTGCCCTTCATCATCCTGCTGATTCCAAGGAAGGGGAGAGGACGTAACAAGGGAGCCAACTCTGCCTTTACACGACCTGCTCCCCCTTCCCAGCCCTCTGCACGGCAGCAGCCCCTGTGCTGGTGACAGGGTGTGCAAAGCTCCTTTAATTTTCTCCCCAGTTACTGCTCAGCTTGGCAGCCACTTCCAGCCTTCACTTGCTCATGGTTGTGTCCTGGCTATTTATAGTCAGCAGTGCTAATCCTGGGAGAGATAAAGTGCCAGCCAGCCACCCCCTCCCATTCATTATTTCCCCAAAATGCCAAGCCTGGCAGACAGTTCCATAGCCCTGGTTTGTCTGGAGCTGACAGGGATGTTAATTGGTGCTGGCAAAGAACACTGAAAGCGTTAAAAAATCCTGATCTGACCTTGGGAAAAACCCACCTCTCTGAGGCTGTTTCAGATACAGTCGGTGGGAGCGGCACAGCTCAAACCCTCACAGCTCCGGCCTGTTCCCCCTCCTTGGGGAATGGAGCTGT
This sequence comes from Hypotaenidia okinawae, assembly GCA_027925045.1. Classification (NCBI taxonomy): domain Eukaryota; kingdom Metazoa; phylum Chordata; class Aves; order Gruiformes; family Rallidae; genus Hypotaenidia; species Hypotaenidia okinawae. The sequence continues at coordinate 8,925,323 of BSDF01000019.1, read as the reverse complement.
GAAGACCCTCACCTGACAGAAACACATCCGGTTTTCCAGCTGTTGGGGGAAGAGAAACAGCGGTGGGTTTCACACATGGGCACAACTGTGTCACTCCCAAAGCCAGCAACAGGTTTACTCTTAAGAGTATAAACAGCATCAAACCCATCTGCCAAGACTCCCGTTAGACCAGTCGCCATGGGTGTTGCAGGGTACAACCTGTCAACAGAGGAAGCACTCCCCCAGCTTCCAGCCCTCGTGGCGTCCTACCGAGGGGGGAATGAGGAGCCACCACCACGTTCCCCCAGTGACAACTCCCAACCACAACAGTGTTTCTTCCTCCTCAGCTGACCAAGCAGTACCAGCCCTACCCGAGACCCTTCGTGCTCTGTTCAGCGCCAGCTGGAAAGGTGGGAGGTGGATAAAATGGTGCCCCAGGTGGACCTGAGGGGAGTGGCTGCATGGGATGGTCACTCAAAGGTGAACCCAGAGCCACGTCCGTGCTTCCAGTACCTGGAGAGTCCAGTATGAACAAATATGAAATCAAACCCAACCTGAAGCCCAAGTACCACGAGTACAAACGTCTCATCGTTCATCACAGCACCATCAGGCTGTTCTGCTCGTTCCAGCAAACCAGAGAGCTGGAGGCAAAGCCCAAACCCCTCCTGAAGCAGAACAAGGAGCAAGAGAGCAGCTCAGGGGAGCTCCAGGCTGCAGCATTTGCAGCTGGCTCACAGTCCCAGCTGAACCCCAGTTCTCAACTGGAAATGCTGGTGTGAAGGCAGCGAGCTCACAAGAGCAAGGGATGGGCCTGCAGCAGAGCTGAGAAGCCCTGGTAGAAAGGCAAACAAAGGCTCTTTCATTGCAAAGGGGAGCACCAAAACCACCCCTCCTCTTCTCTGGATGATCAAGAGGGTCCAGGGAAACTGTGTTTCTGGATTAAATGTTTATTTAAATAGGTGGGTGACTTTCATTGTTACAAGGTCAATATTCGCTTTCAAATGGAAGCACTTTATTTGGTTGAATTCTGTCTCCAGAAATGAATGGGCAACACCAGAACCTTTTACATTGGCAATGAAATCACAACGCTGAGGATGCCACCAGAGTCTAGAGATCAGTGCTCAAACACACATACACACACATATACAAATAAAAAAAGTGCTCAACATCATCATCATCATGTTAAAATAGAATTTGGCTTTTTTTTTTTTTTTAAAGGTCTTTTTGACACTTCAGGCAGGAAAACAGAAACCAAAGAACAACAGGGATCCAACTAAATGGACTTCAGAAAAATACTCAGCATTAAACACGACTTTGGGTATCAGTAAATATGTTTCTTCTCTATTTACAGGTGGTAAGAAAGGGCATTAGAGACTTTTTGCTGGGGATTAGGACATTGGTAGGACCTGCAGTCCACGCTTCTGGGCGAGATTAGGAACTTCAGGCAGAGTTTTTATAAACCAGTCACATATTTGGGCTTTTGAATGTTGCAAAAGGGAAATTCTACAGGAATTCCTCAGTCGTTACACCCTGACTGAAGGCAGCAGGACAGGGGCAGGTATGTTACCATCCACAACTGTGGCTGGTTTTTCCCTTGCAGCGTGGTTGAAGATCCAGGCTTTTGGGAACAAGTTGCCAAGTTTATAAAAACTCCACATGTGGGCTTTAATTAATTAAATCAGCTGAAGTTAAAGCTCCTTCTAAAGCGCCAGTTAGCAACACAGCCATTGCAATCACTCCAATGTTCCACAGAGGCTGACAATAATATACTGTCCACCTGGGTTAAATATATAAAAAAAGCAAATTTCATCTCTATATTTTTACATGGATGGCACAAGGATAGGTGAAAATTAATTCCTCTCAGCTGCTGATTCAACAGAGCATCGGGCACGAGGATAAAAATAGCACAGCTAAAAATATTGTGAAGGTGTTTTGCAGACCTGTTAAACTGCAGGACCACTCAGACCCCCCCAAGGCATGGGTGGGTGCAATGGAGCCTTCCCACCAAGCTTTGTACAGAGCCACGGGTGCCAACCATGGGGGGGATGTGCTGCTCTCAGGGGCTCGCAGATCTCAGCGGTGAAGTGACCATAGTAGCAGCAATTAGGATGGGAATTTAATTGATTATGATCCTTCTGATGCTGCCAATGCTGCAGCCAAACAGGCTCGGTGTTGGCATCACCTGGTCTCAGTGCAGGCTCCTGAGCTGCTTCACTCAGTTTAAAACCAAACCCTTTCTGCTGGTTGGTGTTAAGCACCATAAATACAACCTAAGTACAACCTGTAGGGCTGAGGGACTTCGTGCTGTTGAAAATCAAGGTGGTATTGTGAACGGAGAGGAGGGGACGGAGTGAGGGACACAACATGTAACTCGAGTCATAAAATCACCTCGTCCTGAGCAGGGGTGACCAAGGAACCCCCCAGCGTGAGGAGCACCCGATTCCTGGGCACATGCTGACCCTGTGCAAGAGCTGGTCAGACCCCCAAACCCCACGTGTTTGTCTGCAAATGACACCAGAGGGGTGTCACTGCGGGGTCACTGCCCAAGGTGGCTCCTGTACCAGTTCTCTCCAATTGCAAACACCAAACACACCCAGGCTGGCAAAGAACAAGTAGATTCCCCCAAACCATGGGTTGATCCATGGGTAGGTCTGGCCCTCAGAAGCTATTAAGTAACAACTGACTCTCACAGGGCTCAAACACGTACAAGGTGACGCTGAAATCCCAACAACGGTGACGATCCAGGGGAAACAACAGTTGGAAACACAAGTTTGGAGTGGGGACGAGCCTTTCTGCAGGGGCTGAGTCCAGAGCACATGGAGACAGCGCTGTGTGCCCTCCCCTGCACCACACACAGTGCAGCAGCTGCTACTTCTGCTTCAAACAAACCCATGTGAGAACAGGATGGTCACAATTCCTGTCTGGCTTCTGCATCCAGCTCCACTCCATGACAAGGTGGGAGAAGGAAAGAGGGCAGGTTCTTTTTTTTTCCTTTTATTACTTTTTTTTTCTAAAAAAACCTCTGTTATTCAAACATGAACTGATGAGAAAGCATGCAGAGAGAGAAGGCAGGTCTGAGAGGCTGAAAACCAAACCAAAAGGAAACTGCAAAGAGATTTAACGACCATGGGCCACAAAACAACACGGCCCTGGGGAAGGTGGGCGCAGGCAAGGCAACAGGGCGAGCATGCAGACCGACACGAGAGCAAAGGGGCTCTGTGACAAGCACAGTGGGGCTTCAAACCAAAATGCCAGTGTCTGTGTGTGTCTGTGTGTGTGTGTGAGAGAGAGAGAGGAGGGGGGATAAGGAGTTGAGGTGGGGGGAGGTAAAGAGGAAGTGGCAGAGAGAACAAGCAGGGAAACCAGCGTACATACGTGAGCTTGAAGGCTTTCAGGCAACAGCAAGGTCAGAGGGATTTAATACTTGGAGTGAGCATCAGCCTAGATTTAAAAAAAAATAAAGGCTGACAAGTATCAGTGACCTTTGGGGAAGCAGAACATCCAGTAACACGAGTGGATCAGACTGAACAGCACAGATTCAGAGCCCAGCCCAGCTGCTGTGACACTGCTCTGGGGAGGGGGGTTTCCACCAGCACACCCCCCTGCCCAGCTAGTCAGTGGGACTACTGGCAGGACCAGCACTAAAGGCACCGTGTGAAACGCTGATGGACCAATGCATACATTCAGATGGACTGAGAGGGGGACAGAAGACAGAGCACAGGGCGTGCTTGGGACTCCCCGGTTCCCCCCAGCAGCGAAGGGCAGCCGGCAGCTCTGTGACCCGTGTGTGAGGAAGTGGGGGGTGGAACTGGGTGTGGGGTAAACACCTTGGTGAGGGTTTACAGAGGAGCTGTGCCAAGCTGGCAGAAGAGTGGGGAAGGCTGGGACGTTAGTCTGAGCAAGTAGCATGCCATGGAAAGGAGCAAGCGGCTGAGTGATACTGGGATGGAATTTAGGTCTGAATTTTTCAAGTGGGAACTCCACAGACTGGGAGTCTGGCTTCCCACGGGGGGATTTAACTGCCTGCAGGGTAAACAGACCATTCTGTTTCTCCTTCTGTGACAAGCTCGCCCCGAGGTTCTTGCACCAGCACAAACACCTTTAGGAATCTAAAACATAAGAGAGACAAAAAGAAAAGAGACTGGATTAGAAAGAGGCTGGGGAAACCGGGATGCTGTAAGAGCAGCGCTGCCCGCAGGAGGTTAAAGGAAACGCAGCATCCAAGCGTCTACTGGGTTACAAGGGGTTGAGGAAAGCTCTGGAACAAACAGCCTGTACCCTCACGGCCTGTCCCTCCAGCCTGGGGATGGAGCATCTCCAGACACTGCTCTCCCAGGAGGAGATGCAACTCGGGAGCAGGGTCCTGCCAGCCCCTTCTCAGTGCAAAGGAGAAAAGAAATGGGTTTTCCCTTTCAGCCTGCAGAGTACTGTATCTGGGCAAGCACCAGCTCCAGGCACCACAGCTGATCCTGAAGAGCAACAACAGGAGGCTAACACCCAACAGACTGTGCAGCTCAGTCCAGTGCAGCTCCCCTTTCCACACAGGCTGCAGAGACCTTTTACTCCCAAGGGACACGTGAACACAGACAGCAAGTGAGAGCAGACACTTGGCCTCTCTACACCAGCCTTTGAAGTCCAACTCAAATCAACTGCCATCAAAAAATAAACCAAAAACAAACAAAAAAACCCTCAGAGGGATGAGAAAATACAACATTTATTAGAAGAAGACACCATGGTACATCAAGCTATGAAGAGATTCCTGACAGATGATGATTTTTTAAAAACCAATAGAAACAGAACAGCCCCGTTGGCCAAATTTAACAGACCTTAACACCATCCAAAGGTTCTACACAAGGCTGACCAGATGCTGAGTAACTAAACCCACTCATCAACAAAAGGACTGAGGAGTTACCAAAACAGCAGCTAGGTTAAGCAGAACAATAGTCTAATAAAACCATTTATAAGTATACAAATATAAAAGGATAAAAACAATTCAAGTAACTTTAGTTTTTTAAGTTATGTTATATACATTTTTTTTTAATACTGGGAAAGCTAAGGGCAAGTATTTAACAAAAGGATTTTTAAAAGCCACAGTCCAGTTTATAATTACCATTTCCTAAATAATTTGGCAAGCATTAAATAACCAGGTCAATCCTAGATTAGAAAGTGCATCAGCATGGTTAACTTTTACCTATTTAATTCTCTAAGTCAAGGCTCTGCGTAACGGGCACGGCAAAGAGCAGAGCTGCAACGCCCAGCTGAGCCTCCAGCTGTCTGTAGGGATTTGTCTGGGTAACCAGAGGTGAGGAGCAATGGGTCCAGAGCAGCCACAGGAGCCAAAATGCTCCTCAGCCCATGGATCCAAAATGTCTTTACCAGGAAGTTTAAGGTCACAAGAGTGCCTCCATTCCTTGCTCATCACCCAACCAGCCAGTCTTCCTGCTGGAAGCCACCATGGTGGGTTTGCTGGGGAGTTTCTCTAAAGCTGATTATTTCATGCAAGTTCTTTTGCATACCCCCCTATGTCACAACGTCCCTCAGCAAAAGGCTTTGTTCCCAAGCGGGTTCTGAGGTGCTGACAACCCAGCACCAGCGCTCCTGAGCAAAACCACCCAAGGAGTTCCTGTATTGGATGCACCAGGCAGGTGCAGAAGCTCTGCAAGAACCTACCCCCACGTCTCCTTCCCCATCCCCAAGCAGTTCGAGGTTGGTGTAAGCCCCAAGACACAAGTTTGCATCCAAGAGCTCCAATCCTTGGCCTGCATGGGCTCTCACACCGTCACAGCGGCCTCCTGCGCGTGCCACAGGATGAGCCGTGCTGGCTCCTGTTTCTATCAGGGTGGGCAATACTGTTGACAATTCATACAGCTGGGCCAGGACTGGCCTGGGGAGCAATGCACATTTAAATGTCAAGAGGTGACTTTAGACACACATCAGCTGAGCAGACGGTACCTAACAGAGTCTCTCACTGCTGGAGATAGGCCATGCCATTCATCTCTTCTAAAGAGAACCTTCCACACAGCTCCTACAACCATCGCAGCAGCAACCCAGCAGCCTACAAGGTGAACAGGCCTATGCAAACCTACTCAGAGATTTTTCTGAAGTGATTTGTACCCATCTGGAAAGAAATAAAAAGGCAAAACAAGATAGATGTTACTATTCTCTTTGGGATAAGGTTTGCTAACAGCCTCTGACCAGAGGTATCATCGTGAGCTGTACCAACAGCCCTCATGCTGGTGTTTGCAGGGCCTGGCTGGGCTCCCATGATGACTACAGTCAGGAGGCTGGCTACAGCACATGACTTACCTGTCCTATTCATCTCAGGTTTGGCAGCAGAGCCCTGACACCACCAGGTTCAGCTGACTGGGAGAGCTCACCAGCTGCCAAGCAGCTTTCCAGAGAAGCATTTAAAGAGCTGCACATCTCGGGCAGCACTGCCTCTGCCTGTGGCACCAGCAGAACACAGCCAGGCTGGTTCAGCTGAGACAGAAGCAATGCTGCTGGCTAGAAGAGTCACAAAGGTACTCAGAGCTGGGGTGATTGCTCCCACCTTTCATGCAAGGAACATTTGGAGGTACCAGCTGCTCAAGCTTCTTTCCAAGAACAGAGGAAAGAACTACTGCAGTATGTAAATGCTTTAGTATTTCACTGTTGTTTTCAGGAATGTTGTAGGTTCTGGCTCAAGGGTGGAATAAAGTCACTTCTATATTAAAAATCAAATGAGAAATGTGCAGTTGGCAACAATGAAGTTTGTCTTTTAGCCTGAGTAGCACTTCCTCCAAATCTTTATGCAGCCACTGCAACACTGCAGGAGAGTTCTCTTTTCACTTTTCTTTTTAATAAGAGCATTGAGAAATAAAAGAGAGAAATACTGTCTGCAACCATTCCAGCCTTCACTCCCAGCACAGACTGTGTTTTTAGCCATTAACACCATTAACATGCCAACACAGTTTTCTGGCTACCATGGCAATACTCCTGCAATGTTCTCTCCCCAAGGATAAGTGAAAGACAGACTTTGGGGAGTTCAGGTGGCAGGGCTGTGTTGGGATCACAGAACCACAAGGTTGGAAAAGACCTTTAGGATCAAGTCCAACTGTTCCCATCCTACGCTAAACCATATCCCTAAGTACCTGATTAGCCCTATATGGGATGCCTCACCCCACCCAGCACAACGCTTTGCTTCCCCCTTCCCATCCAACTTGCTGCCCTTTCCATGGATGCAAACTGTGCTGTGTATCAGAGCCACGCTCCTCACTTAGGACAGGTTTAGATGCCACACTGGCTTAGCTGCCCCAAGCAGCCTAAGCTGCCCCAAAACAAATCTACCAGCAGAACAGTAATGTTGCTTTTGACTGTGGCCATGCACAAAACAGCCAGTCTCCACAGGAGAGAACATGGGGGTAATAAGGCAGGATGGGATGGCCCCATTTGGTGCTTTCTGTCTTGTTCTGAATATGAACTAAAGGAGAAGGTACAACCCACGCTCCTCTTCAAGGGTTAATACACACTGAGGGAGGGGCCAAGCATTCCACATCTCCACTGACCCTGTCTTTGCCAGCACAAAGCTACAGCTAAGGTATCCTGGCAAAATAAAACAAGAGCCCAGACCTTGATCTGCAGCAGACAAGGCACTGTGCTGTTTAATACCAAACCCAAGACAGCGAACTGATCGAGTCAGAGTGTGTGTTGACAGTCCTACACCTCCCTTCCTCCTGTCCATAAACCCCTGTGAGAGTGGTTTGGCTTTCCTTTAAATCTGATGGGGCAGCTTGTTTCACCCTGGGAACTCTAAAGTCCAGGAAACACAACAATAATCTGAAGGATTATGTGACTGAAAGCACACATAATTTCTTTTACAGTGGACTTCAAAGACATCCTGATATGAAACAGGACTGAAATCTTTTCATGTCTCTGTGCATGACAATTCTAAGTGCCCCTGGTGCCAATGCACATCCCCCAGGGGTTTCCCCTGTGGCACTGCTTGTTTACACCTCCCCTCCCTGTGAGAGGTTAAGAGCAACAGCCAAACACCAGACTGAGCTCTGCATGTCTCCATTGATCTTGTGTGAGCGCAAGATTAAACCTGAGCAGGAGATTAAACCGTCAGTGATGGCCGTCTGAAACAGCAAGCACATCTTCTGAAAGGTATCAAGGTGGGAAAGAGTAGAGGATCTTTCCTAATGTGTTAGTGATGTATCACAGACCACAGAGGGCTGTGTTAAGATGGGTTTTGGCAAGATCTCTCCCCCCACCTTCCCCACACACTAACTAAATGATAACCAGGTTTCAATCCAGAAGGTCCACAGAACACGACAGGCTCTGGACAGCTACCACAGAGACAGGAGACAGCAGTCTAAGTATTTCCTACGTTAACATCCCACTGGATCAGTCTGGGACAAACAGGGGACTTGTGAGCATGTCTGAGCTCACTCCTGGACATCTGCAGAGAGCCCAGGATATTCCAAATGGCTTGGCATGACCTGCACTAGGTCAGGTGTGCAACAGTAGGGAGAGCTGGACCAGCACTGTCTAGGAAAGGCTGCATCACCCCTCCAGTTCTATGGTCAACCACATATCCATCTCTGATCAATAAAAGCACATTTTGCAGCACAGCAAGCCATATTAGTCCATGTATGAAATAATGCACCTTATGGCATTGTACAGACTTTTAAGAGGCTCTATCTGCAACACAGAGCAGTCCCAGGGTTGGACACCTCTGTGAAAGCAAAGTAGTAATAATAATAATACTAGTATTAAATATAAGTCATAGCACCTTTGGCATTTTTGTCCAAATAGACTTCAACATAGGACGTGGGGACATAGCCCTCCTCATCTTCATTCCTTCGGATTCGCGTCCACCCATCGCCTTTGTCTTCTTCTATAACGTAGAGCATTTCTCCTTCTGCTACAGAAATTGTTCCTTCATTCTGACCTGAAAGACACAGTAACATGGGGTTTAGGCTGGTGTGCCCAGCTGGAACCTCAGATGCAGGGAGGGCTGCTGAGGGCATGCTGATGACACGCTGAGGCGACCTTCCCTGCATCACTAGCAGCAAGAACAGGAGCACGTGATTTCAGAGACAAAGGCTGTACACAAAGAACCAGATGAATGTGATCCTGACATCAGAGGTTTGGTCCTTTTTCCTCAGAGACCCTGAATAACAGGAGACAAATCACTGTCCTAATGTCTCTCTACAACACAAGGATCATGCCAGAGCCTTGCTTGCCCTTTCTTTGTCTGCTGAAGCATCACAGGGGTTAAATGAAGGTTTCCAACCTGCCCTTGGCATACAAGCCTAAACGTAACAGTGAGTAAAATGAGAGTAAAGTTTAAGTGATACCTTCAAATGTATAGAGGGCTTTACATGTTCCTATGGTGGGCAGTGGTTCTTCATCATCAAATTCATCATCAAACTCTGTTGCAGGTACTTTCATCTCAGTCTCCTGACTTTGCTCTTCTGTGTAACTGCCATCTGGGCTGCTCAAGAGAGGAAAATACACAGCAACTATAGCAACCAGCCTCAGGAGCAAAGACGACGACTTGGTTACCAGACATTTACTGCAAGGTGAGTGGGAGCAGCTCAGCCATTCTAAAGCACGCTCAGACCTGGCTGTTCCCTCTAGCAGTCTGTCACAACACAAGGGGTGAAACCAGTTGTTTTTCCCCATCAAGAGATGACACACTGACCTCACTCACCTCCACAGCAGCAGGGGTGGGGGCTAGCACCCATTGTATTCAGAAAAGCACCTCAAAGTTGGGATCTTCTATAGGCTAAAACCAGGCACTGGGAGTTACCAGTGACTGAGCAGCTCCCAAATGCTGCAGAGTTATGATTTTTCCCAATTAATAAGCTAAGGAAATGGGGTCCAGCTGTCAGCCTGAGACAGCCAGCTCTGTACAGATACTGTACCTCTCCCGGTCCTGTGCACAGCTGTTCACTGCTGAAGTGTTCTGGGCTTCGTACAGGCCGCTCTGCCGCCGGGCCTGCTCAGTCCGCACGGGTAGCCGGCCCTCCACCTCAGCCAGCCAGCCCTGCAAGGGGAAAGCAGTTCAGATTGTAAGCTTATTTCAGTTTTCCTTTGGGTTGCAGTTGTCAGGGAGAACAGATTCTGTATTTTAAGTGCATTATTTAAACTATTGGCCTTGCCAAACCCACATACTTATTGAAAGCTTGATTCTTTTTGGATACTGAAAACCCTGTGACCCAAGAGGAACAGTTAACAGGAGCTGTTGGGAGATGCTGCTGCTCTGGTCACAATGTGAGAGAGCTTATACTCATCTCAATAATCACACATCAACATTCAGGCTGCTGAATGTACAAGGCTAAAGCTGGGGAGAATGAAAGACCTGGTGATTTTCAAGCGGGTAAGAAAGCAACAGATAGTAAAGCCAACAACAGCTCTAAGAAATGTCTAAAAATAGATAGAGCTCATTAATTATGTACACAGTGTAACTTGTGAGTGAAGTCTTTTTTCAGCCCTGTAATCCTACTCATGTAATTATATCATCTTCATATGCTCCAAACACTCCTGTTCTTGAGATTTTGTATCTCTAGGAAGCTTCCTGTTACAGCAGACTATTCCTTAAAACATTTCTTATCTGAAGGCTTCTGTCTTGCTGTAAGACTATAAATAGCACATTTATGTTCCTTTGATTTTCCAGAGTCATCTGTAACATGATACTTCAAATTATTTAATTAATCAAATAAGCATCTGAACCCGCCTGGACAGTCTGGAGCACTATTTTCTCTTACCCACCACTCAGGGCAATTTGATTTTGTGGCAAATGAAGCAGCAGGATTGCTGGCTGTCACAAGAGATGATGCATGGTACACAACCAGGCCTAAAGATCTCAATTACCATCAAGCACTCAGTAACACGTACCCATACATGGTAAGAAAATGCATGAGCACAGCTAGAAAAGCCACGAAGCGGCTGCTTAGAACCAAGCAGATCCTGAGCTATGTTTTACTGCAAAGTCTCTTCCCATACCTCAAATTTCTGAACTTCTAATCGTAGCTTCTCAATGTTCTGTCCCAGTTCTGCCAATCTGTGGTCCACGCTCGCCGCATCTCCCATCTGGGGGTTCTTGATGTACACATCTTTCATTTTTGTTAAGGCATCTCTGAGGGGCAGAAGGGAAAACAAAGCACATAAGAGTTGATGCAGCTGGGGGCAAATGCCTTTCTCTCAAGGGAGTCAGAGGAAGGGATAACAACCTGCTGCTTCTTTACTCTGTGTTTCATGCCTGATTGGTGACAAAGGTAACTGAGCACATCCAGACAGAGGCTTCTGCCCTGTATAGAACCAGCTATTAAAAAGTTGCAGTAAAATCGCTTGGCAGAGGAGAATTTACGCTGTCAGAGACAGCAAGGGATGCCTTCACCTACAATGGGCCAACAGAGACACTGCACCCAAGCCAAACTCGCCAAGGTCCAACTTCCAAAGAGCAATAGGCAGCTTAGGGCTCTTCACGTGTGTGAGGCTGGCAGGAGGAGCCTCTCTGGTGGATGGTGAGGTGTTGGAATGAGCACACAACACGTTTAGACCAAGTGATTCAAGCTCCACGTGCTCATCCCTTGAAGAATATTGGCAGAAAAATGACTGAACTCTTGGACATGGTATTTTGCAAGACAAAAAGAGAAGTTTGATGCTGTCTTTTAGCCTGGCACACTCTTATTTAGTTCTATGATTTGTAACTGCTAATCCTGGGGGAAGAAAAAGAGTAATAACAAAAAGAAAATCTTGCAACCAGTGCAAGAGATGAAAGCTTCAACTTTCTGGATGAGTATCACCCCATTTTTTGGGGCACAGACAAACAATTGCATCATTCTTCACCACGAGCTGAAGCTCAGTTGAGAAACAGGGACAAAGAGCTGGACACAGCCATATTAGTAATAAAAATGGAGTGCTAATGAGAAATTCTCACCCTGCCTGTTGCAGTTTGTCTTTTGCAACCCAAATAATTTCTAAGACACTTATTTCATGCTGCTTGAAACGAAGTTAAATCCAGATGGTTTGTGTTTGTCACAGCAGAGCGACAGACAGACCTCAGGCTGCATAAAGCGACCCTGCATCCTGTGAAGTCCCACAGCACTTTGACTAGGCTCTTTCTGGGGGCTGTGTTCTGTATCAACCCAGATGCCAAATGCCCCAGGCTTCAGAGATGTTAATTTTAAGGCCCACTGTGATAAACGTGGTACTGTAAGGCCAAGATTAACCTAGCACATGCTTTCATGAGCTCCCTTAGGAACATGCTCTCTGACAGCAACGTGCTGCCTTTGAACCAAGCTGAAGCTGAAAGAAAAACCTTATCTGCATGATGAGGAACGTTTTGGAGCTCACAGAAGGGCAGACACACGAGCCTGTTTCCTGTATTACTGGCACAGCTATTTGGCTTTTCTCTGGGCATAATTTGGGGGGTAAGAAAGGTTAATGTGAGTCCCACGACTCAAGTTAACACTCTTTATATTTTAGAGTTTCCCACCAGACTCTTGGCAGTGACAATCCTGTGCCTGCCTTTGTTTTGTGTGTAGAGAAAATGGGGAAAAGTGTGGGTGGCAAGGAAGCAGGACTGCTCTGTGGTTGAAACCCTAAGGGACAATATTGCAAACATATGAGTCATAATTATTACTAGTTTTTAACTCTTACTTAACTGGTGGTGCTACTTCCTCAGTCTTTATGTAAAATCACTTCGTTTTGCTCTGATTTCATATCTGATTTTAATGTTGGGTGACCTCAGAATCAATACAGAGCAGAAAGGAAAATCATAGACAAATTTTAGTTACTACAGAGGGAATGTGCTTTAAAAAAGGGTAGATCAGGTACTTAGGGATATGGTTTAGCATAGGATGGGAATGGTTGGACTTGATGATCTTAAAGGTCTTTTCCAACCTTGTGATTCTATGAATACCAAGTCAATGAGAAAGCACACAACCATGTGCAGCTTTCCCTTCTTGTACATGATATAAAACATAAAGAAGAAACTTTGGGCTACCAGAAAAAAAATCAACAGGTTACTCAAAGCAAGCTAGCAGAAAGGGTAGGTACATCAGTACAAGTGCAAAGCAATCTTTTGGGATAGACTAGTATTGGAGAGGCTAAGTCTTGAAACCAGTCAGGGAAGAAAAGTTCTCTTGTAGACACAACATGATGAATCTTTAATGCAACTGCAGAACGTGAACAAACACAAAGAAACAAGCAAAGGCTGCCAGAATCAATAAAAAATGTGGAGCTAAGATAGCTGTATTAAATTAAATAGCCTTATTAAATAACTGATTTCAGAATCTGAGTTGTAGAGAGCCTTGCATCTCTCAGGTGTTTTTAGCCCTAAGTAGACTCTGGTGGTTCTTTTCTTGGAACAGCACATTAAGCAAACCCCCAATCTTGTTCTTACTTGCTCCCTCTGTACTCTGAGAGACTCCCTGTTTCTTTTTTCATGGTTTGACATACCTTTGATCCATCTCCTTCTGAATGTCTTTGTTTAGTTCATCGACTTTCTGCTGAAGTTTCTTTCTTCTTTGCTCAGGTGGGAGATTGCTGAAGTCTTCTGGCCCTGCTCCCTGCACAGAGTGGAATGAAGGGGTGGGGGGAATAATTTTAAAAATTAAAATCAGAGTCTGAAAGAATCCCTCAGGACTGTATTTTGAGAAGGGCTCACAGAAATCTGTGCAAAACCACAATGGTCTGAAGCATTGTTATCATCTGTACTGTACTGAGAGTTACCAGTCCCTGAACAGACAGGAATCTGGATGCCTCAGAGAATCCCAGGACCACATCCTGCTCTTGTACCAAGTGGCTAATGGGAAATCACTGACTAAAGAATGCCAGAGGTAAATGGCAAAGCTGAGAAACCTTTTTATCCATAGTTGTTGTCAGATTTTATTTAACAGAGTTCCATTCTCACAGAAAGAGGCTCTTTCCTGCCTTCCTCCACTCTGCTGCAGACAGCATCCCCCTAAAAGCAGCTGCTTTTACCCCTGTGTCACACTCACACTTCTCATGTACATCACTAACTGCTGCCTTGCTCTGCATAGTCTGAGAGTCAGTCCAGCACAGGTAACTTGTGTCAGGGCTCTCCTGAGCACACTAAGGTAGCACAAGAGATTCCACTGGGATTCTGCAAATTAAAAACATGCTGCTTACTTTCCCAGGATCCACATTCCATGTCCAAGTCTGTCTATTTCCTCTCTCACTCCCACTGACACAGAAATCAGGGGTTACATCAAAGCCATAGAACCAATCAATTTGAAATCCCAACTGAAGGATAAAACCATGCAGACCACAGTGGTCACCTTGGTGTGATTCAGCTTGAAAACTCCTTTTCTGCCTTCAAACTGCTTTGCCTCTTCTTGATTGCCTCAATGTGACACAGCAGACAGATGACACATAAAACACATCCACACTATTTCCTTCAAAGTACCACCTAGTTTTGTCTTGCAAGAAGGCAAGGGGGATAGTTTGGGTGGGCTACACTGAAAACGCATCAGTAGTAATTAGTTGCACAGGAATTAGGTTCTTGTACATAAGAATCCTGAATTTGTACAGGTTTTGCTTGGTTTGGTTTCTAAGGGGGTGGAATACCAGCCTACGGGGGAGAGAAGGGTAAAAGCACAAAGCCAAGTAACAAAATCAGTGGCCCATCAGCTTAGTGAGAGCTTGTGAGCAGATCTGGGACAGGAGTCTTACTAAAATGCCCAACATCTCTCAGAGGAGTGTGATTTAGCAGACACTCTGCCACAAAAGCTGCCCCTTAGACCCTTCCAGCCCTGCACTCAGTGTGCTCCCAGACAGCGGCTCACTCTTCTGCCTTTGCAGAATCAGCTGCTTACAAGAACGTGTGTGGGTGCAGAGGGGTAGGGGACAACTCCAGGCAGGTCACAGCTTCTCCTCCAGCCTCACAGCCACAGACTAGCAGAACAGGCAAACCCAACAAAACTGCTGCCACGGTGCTTTTCAGCAAGATACACCACAAGCACTTAGTTAAGCCTGGATTGCCTGTGTAATAATACACTTAAGATTCCATTTCATGAGCCAACAAGAAAGTAAATTTAAGACAAATCATTAAAAAAACCCCACACCTACATAAGTTACACTAAATAACTTCAGCTACCTGGAGCCCTAGCAGTGCTTACTGCCATCAGCAAGATCATTTTCATTCATTCTTTCACGATGCTGCTCTGCTTGATAGTAACTCTCACACGATGTTAGACATGAGAAAGAATATCTGCACAGTATATTCCATCAAATTCAATATACTGCAGGGATATTCTATACACTAAAGCCACACTTAGGTCTTTTTAGAGGCAAAGCATCTGGGTGTAGCTTTGTAAATAAGCAGTTACAAGAAAGACTATATAATGTTCTTCTCAACTCTTCAGCAGAAGAGACAGAGATGATTGAAAATATCCCTAGGAGGATGCAACAGTCAAACCAAATTGGAAAAACATCTTTTTGATTCATCAACTTCATTCAAAAGCTCTGGGTTGGACTAAATTCAGTATCTTTGTTCACAATGCTTCAGACCAAAGCATCAGGGTGGCACAGAAACACATGCCCGAGGCTAGGAGGTGATGTCACACTGACTTCATTCCATGCTCAGTAATTCCCCATCATAACAGAAGGTACAGTTTGGTTCCTCTTCCAGAAGGAAGGGCCAATTTTTTGCACATGCTGGGCACAGTTCATGCTCTCAAGCAAAACCCCACCTGGGCTATCTCTCAAGTAGTGAGCACTGCCTACAGTGAGATGTTTCAACTGTGACATGGGAGGGAAAATCTGTGCTCTTTTTGAAGTGTTATAGAAGCAGCAGAGCCAGTGCTGACTAGGTTTCCTTGCATAAAGATACTGGGATTTGGGATGCAAACTGTCCCAAGATGAAGGGCTGTGAAAAGAGAGGCTGTGTTAGGAGCAGTGTCTGGGCTGAAGCAACGTACAGGGAGAGCACGAGGTCTGCCAGCCCCAGTTTGGGCTCTTGTGCAGCTGGGATCCAAGAGGAAGTTGCCAACAAGCAGAGGAACACACAGGTCTCATCCCCCTCCACAGCTTACTGGTTTGTGTGGTTCTTGGGGACAGGCCAGGTCAGCCAGGGGTTTCTGGAGGATTTATTCCTACATACAAAGGCTCAGCTCAGCTCCACAACACACTAGCACTGTGACGTGGGAAACAACAGATGGAAATCCCTGGTATGAAAGCACTGTGCTACCAGCTAAAAGAAGGTTTGTAAGCAAGCTGGAGATTTCCACCACTCCTCAGCCTCACCACAGGCCTCCAGTGAGGAGCAGTACTGCTGGTGGAGCCCAAGCAGGCCGCTGTGTTGGCAGAGCAGCAGGACCTGAACCCGCCCTGAGCTATGGGTAGCTTCCCCAGCCCATGCATTTTCTCCAAATAAGAACTGAACAGGTCCCCAAGAATGTAATCCAACAGCAATATGTGTGTAGGGGGGAGGGAGGACCTAAAGGCTGGTGAAGAATAAGGTGGCTTTCAAGCTAAGGCAGTTAAGGTGCTCCTGCAGACCCTGTCTGCGAACTACAGTTTGCAGCTCCTGTGTGAAGTGGGTCAGCAAACCAGTTGCATTCTCCTCATGACTGGACTCTCAAAGGGCAAAGGAATGTAGACAGGCTGTCAGAAACATATCAAGGTGAGGAGTATCTCAAGCAATACAGTACCTTGTGTATGAGGTTCAGCGCATACTTTGCTTTCCCAAATACATTCACCCTTTCCAACTCAGTAACGTGTTATCTTACCGTAGCTCAAGAAACCTTCCCAGCTGCATCCAAGATGGAATTTAGGATTCACATAGTGTATCTCTCTCCATTTGCAAGTTCAAATCAGACTGAGTTAACCTTGTTGGTTAAGGTTTACAGAACTTACATTAGTGAATGTAATTATTAGTTTATTCTGAAGGACTACTTAGGGCTGTAAAATGTAGGTGATAAAGATGCAGATTTCCAGTAATACCTGGACATGGAAAGCAAACTTGGCTACACCAAAGACATGCATTTCTCTCTGGAAAAGGTCCAGCAAGCACAGAGACCTTTATATTTTTTTCTTTAAACGTTTGAACATATGCTTCTTCTGTAGCAGAATTGATACTGCTTTTCTACATTTTCATAGCCCTAGATTATAAAAGTGAGAACTAAACTATAGAGTTAATTTTTAGCAGCTTATTAGAAAGACTGAATTCTGATCACCTCTATTAGACTCCAGACCTGTGTATTCAGAGTTATCTGATAAATATCAAAAAAAGCAAACACAAAAGGAGAAACAAAATTTAACAGTTAATTTCAGCGTCATGTCACGTGTGGCACAGTGCACATTAAAACACACAGAGAAAATGGTGATTAAAACACAGGACAGGCATGCTGTAAATGTGCTTACCAGCTTGAGAGAAAGCTTCATGTAAAAATTGGAGAGATACGGGGCAGGGGGGGAGAAAGAGAAAAAAACAACAGTGCATCAGTAGGAGAGGAACTTTTTCAGGCTGCTGTTACAATAAAATGACACACAATCCCCTGGCTGTTTGGAAGGCAAAATGGGTAACACTAAGAGATCTGTGCCAAAGTTCACAAGATGGACCAGCGTTATCAGTCAGCTGCCGCTGCCTCAGCAGACAGAGAGCTGGGGAAGTGGTGTACCTCCACACACGGGCTCTAGCACCACAGGCCAAGAGCTGGCTCACATCGCCTTACACACAGCAACTGCAGCCAGCAGCGTTTTCCTCATTACAGGAACATCCCTGCAGTGGAAAAAGCCCTCAGAACTCAAAAGCACGTGCAAGCTTTGATCAAAAATATGCTGAAACGCAGTCATGAGATCCCCTCATGTCATTATTCCCTTTATGGAAGGGCTCAAGGGAAGGGGATGACACCTGGCCAAGGCTCGGTGAAGAGGTAAGGGACAGCACTTGGCCCCCAGCACCAGAAAGCACGATAGGATCTCCAGTGATTTCCTAGCTCTCCAGCCTATGTCAAAAGAACTTCATCCTTGAAATATCCCTGGGGATGACCTACAGTGCTGTCCAGACAGACAGGTAAAGTCATTTCATGTTCTTGAACAATTTAGAAACAAATACTCAGCCTCAAATGTACTTTGGCCATGCTGAGTCAGACAAGGTCAGGACCAAGAAGAAAGGGGAAAAACAGTAAAAATCTCCTCCCTTTACACCAAATTAATTCCATGGCAGCATGGCATGACATTATTCAAGCTCCTTAAATGATATACATTATCTGATTGTCCAAAGGTTACCATCATCTCCTGGTACAGAGCCAAAACACCTTTTAGCTGCTGTGGGAAGTAAGACCAAGCGTACACTGAAGGAGCCTCGGCTGCAGCACCGTTTGCCTCTGCCCTGCACACACAGCTCTCAGCAGCACCAGGGAGCCATAGGATCTGCCAGGCAAACAAGCGTGCTGGAGCAGCCAACCACCAAAATTACCAAAGCCTCTTCCAAGACATTAGGACAGCTGTGATTTGGGTTCTCCAAGAGACAGGGGAACTCAGAGTGCTCCAGCGCCTTTTCTTCCCCCTCTATCAAGGAGCACACTTGCTCCTGTTCGAGACACAGAGCCAGATTTTAAAGGGGGAATATCAAGGCTACACCCAGCCTCCTCCAGCAATCTGCACTCTGCCCATCTGACCAGCCCTCTGGGGACGGTTTGGGAAGTGCTCAAACTACAACAACAAACTTGTAAGCACATAACTGCACATCCTCAGCGCTGAAACGTGACAGCTGGAAAACTGCCCCTCACTCCAGGCAGCGATCTGCACCGTGAGACTTCACCACCTCTTTCCATTCAAGAGCTCTCCATTATTTCACCACTACCAGCTCCTGAACACAGTGGTCTCAAACAGACTGGTCAGTTTTAGCACTGGGTTTAAGAGAAATAAAGGTGGCTCCACAGCTATGCTGGTTTTGGCAGCATGATTTAAGAAATACCCATTTCTCAAAAAAAAAAATAATCACAATAACCATTAATTACCAGAACTGGTACAGCAAGACATGCCAGCCCTTCAAGGCAAACATACAGCCTTGCAATAAACACCAGGATACTCCATTTGAACTGGGCCTTTAAGCAAACAGTGAAACTTCCCTCTGAAGTTCAGTCTGTTGGGAAGCAAACACCCGATAATCTCAGTGCAATGAAGAAATGCCCTCTCTCAGCTCCAAGGCCATTAAAAAGGAAAACAAACCCCATCTATTTGAGAGAAGAATCATCCAGGAAGGAGAAAGGAGCTGAAATTCACCGCTGAAGAAATTCAGCGCGGGCAGCTTTTGTTTGCATCATTGCTTTCACACTCCTGTGAACTTTAGCATAGACATGATCAGCACAAACCCAGATCCTGGTACATATAGATACAGACAAGACTCATGGTGCAGAATAAATATTTACCTATGAAGCACTCTATTAAAGGCACAGATGTATGCTACATGCGCTAGTTTCTAAACACTACTCACTCTAGAGGCACTACGCTACGGCGGAGAAACATCTGCATCAAGACTATTCTTTTGCTGTAAATTCAGCAAATGGGGAAAGGATTATAGACACTGTAACACCCAATTCTTATGCTGTTAAGTGTGGCAAAAAAATAGAGCACTTATTAATTGTCAAATAGTACATGAGGGATTGTTATAACCAGTACGAATAGCAAAGCAGATCATAGACTGGAAACAATGAAATGCTGAAATAAGTAATATTCACTGTTTTCCATTTCTGAATTATGTTGGTGATTTTACATGACAGCCATTCAGTTTCTATAAACAAATACAAGCAGACTGAAAATAAATCTGCATTAAATGCTAAATAACTACTTTTGCCCATTCTGTTGAGTTTTCACAGCTAGAAACTTGCTCACAGCTCCTGGGAGAACAGGGGCATTTTTCCCTGAAGTGGTCCAATAAATCACATTTCTTCAAAAACGAGCAAATCTGTTTCAAGCTGTCAGTTTAAAACAAGTCTAGCTTAGTCTTGCAGGGGAAAAAATGAAGAGCCTACGAGCCACAAGCTTCAATAACACATGAGAGAAGCATGAAAGCCAGCAAGTCCATGTGTTATTGGACAGTCACGGACACTAACCTCACTTACAGAAAACAGGGTTGAAATAAATGACTGGACTTCCATACAACCAGGTGGTAATTTTCATTCTTAATGGTCCTGTAACAATCTCCCCGTACTCTGCTTTATCCAGGTATCAGATTTAGGGGCCATGTATCTCGATTCCATGAACTATCATTGTTGCAGAGAGTTCAGGGAAGCTTCAGAAAGCTCCACGACCGAGGCACAGAACGTGTCACTGCACTGCTGTAAATCAGGGGTTGGCTCGTGACGCTCCAGACTTCATTCATAAAATAATTTAGAATAAAGGCGTGGAACCTCTTTGTTGTACTTACTCTGAATTTCACAGGACCAGCTAACTTTAATTGTGCCAATTTCAGCATTTCCAGGACTAGCAGACATCTCTTTCCTGCACATAACACAAAGCTGCAACTTGCCTCCCATCAAATTCTCCTTTGGTCTTTCCAAAGCACGTTTCCACAGCACACACTAAGGGCGTTGTAAGTGGGGTTAGCGACTGTGTAGCAACGGTATGGGCTGATCACACCATACACGGACTTACAACATATTCCCTAGCCTCAATGGCACACGTGGGTGTCCCTAAAGTCCTCTTCATGAGTTCTTTGTGAATATACAAAGACTGTGTCTGCTGGTGAGTCAGCAAGAGAAAACACACATCCGTTACACTGGAGACGAGCACGGCACCTCTGTGTTTACTGCTTCTACAGCAAAAGACAGCTTGGCATTTAACTAGCCTTTAAGTGCGAAGTGGAAGAGTCCTAGAAACTAGGTGAATATTAAGAGTTTAGCATTCTCACAAGAATATCAGCAAAACACCACATTTGTTCATGCTAGCATAAAGGCACAAGGTCAGAAAACATCTCCGTGCTAGAATAAAACATGGATTTAATGACCCCACCCACCAAAAACTCCTGGTTTCGGCAGATTTAGACACTTATGTTAGAATAACAAGTACTCCCAAGGGCTTGGAACAGAGCAGGTACGAAAGGGGTGGTTGGGTTTGTTTGCCATTTCTGCATGCTCACAGAACAACAAAGTACCCATCACCAACAGCTCAGCGCGGAGGAAGGAGACTGCACGGTACGTCACAGAGGCGAGACAGGGGTGGTAAGGGGAGACACCAACCAGTGCAAAGGGAATTAAAACAGATCACATTATAATGAAGTCAACAACTTCCACTAAAAAGGAAACCACAAAAGTCCCTTTCATGGGCCTTATGGAACCACCTGGAGCTTTAGTAATGACAGCAGTATCTGCAACCCCAGCTCCCAGACCCATCCTCTCTGCTCCATCACAGCCCAGTCTCCAAGGAAAGAGAGGAAAGGCAGGTCTGCATACCGGTGTAAGTTCTACCCCTGGATTGTGTTAGTTCAGAAGTATTGCTCTTTAAACAAAGCTGCTGATGTTACTGCCACTAGAGCAATAAAACAAAAGAACACAAAATTAATAAGAACTAGCAGGATACAGAGTCTTCTTTGTCCTCAAAATGGAATTAGAAAAAGCAGAGCAAGCATAAATGAAATTATGACTTATGTAAGTGGTTCCTCATTTTTTGTACTCTTCTGGCTTTAACTTCCCTAAAGAGACAGAGTTGATTTTAAGTGTTCCACTCCTTTTACACTGCCTTTCAAAAGAGCTATTATAAACCGCACTCCAAAACTGTGTATGAGACTTTTCCCCCCTCCTCTTCTAGCTCTGATCCCTGACAAGTGCTCTAACAGTTTCACAGTATTTTATAATGACATTTTTGATAATGGGAGTAGAAGAAAGCAGCTTTGAGGAAAATATAAAAATGTGATTAGAAAACCACAGACACTGACAAGAGTGCATTATTTTTTTTAACAGATTAGAATTTCACTGGTACTGGTATTGGCACCTCAACATTAACCTTGCATCTGCTGTGAAGAGCTCAGGCATCTGCTTCCTTCCATGAAAATAAGATGCACTGGATTTTTTTGGTTTGGAAGTGAAGTTAAAGCTGGACTGGGCACAGGACATCTCATTACTAATTATATGTAATTAATTTTAGCAGTCACCAGGGATTTTTCCACTTGATAGTTTCATTATTTCTCCTCTTAAATACAACATAAGATGCTAAGACAAAATTTTCTAAGGAAATTACTACAGCATACTGCTGCTCCAGGCATGCTCTGGTACCAAAGAGCTTGTGGAGGAACTGTATGGGTACCCGTTCACTCACATTTCAAGGATGAATTCCAAAGTGCAGTTCTACTGGTGGTATTTACCTTCTTAAGGTCTTCATATATACTGGACTTGTTCACATTAAGTAGTTCCTTTTCACACACATCTTCCTTAGGCCAGTGCAGAAAAGGAGCATGATCTGGTTTCCTCTGAATTAAGCAAACTGTTCCCCTGGCTTTCATAGGAGTTCCCAGCTCTGTTAAGCCAGGAAGGACCTGCTTGACAATTTGGTTGAAATGTCTAAAATAATACTTGAAATGTCTAAAGTACTACTTAAGATGTCTTTACAGCAAGGTGTCTGGCTGGGGTGGAGTTCTGGCTCTGAACAAAACCAGCACCGTGGAGACAATGAAATGACTCAGTGCCCAAAGCCAACCACCCATCACATTGCACTGTCCTGCTGGCTCCCTGCATGACCTTCCCAAAAGTGGCCTCCCTGATGTATTTCTGTACAGATCAAGTGTTCATCTGTGCAGAAGACAGTTTCCACTCTACGTCCTCCTAATTTCTTTGGTAACATTGCAATCCAGTATTTATAACGCTACTGCTTATGCTCCTGAGCAAAATCCAGATGCTTTTGGGTTTGGCAGGGGAATGGAGAGGAATTGAGAAAGGGAAGTCTTGTAACAGTATGGTAAAAGCAGAATTAACAATGTTATTGGGCTGTACTGAATATAAAAGCAGGTCATTTCAACTATGAGGTGAAACAAATGCCAACCACGCAGTTTTCAGCTGGTAAATTGACAAGATTTGGGGGTGATTCTTGATTTCTTTTTTGCCTGGTTAGAATGATTTTATTTTGGAAGGTTATATGGCCTTTTCATGATCTTTTAGTCTGACCATTTGTATCACAAATCACCAAGGACCTGAGCAATGTGAACTTTTCAAATCAGAGGGAGTAAGGTATGAGGGCTTTGCAGCCTCTCCTACTGGATACAAGCCAAGTGTCCAAATTCAACCCTCTGGATAAAGAGATGATGATCTGAACACTGGCCTCCAACTCTGGGGGATGAGTCAGGCAGGAAAGGTTTTTACATACAAACATCCTGGTAGCTAACAGGGGAAGGAAATGAAATAGAAAGAGAATACAGTGAAAGGTTTAAATGAAGATTGAGCAATAGCCTTTCCTTCAACATTTTTAATGAATGTGTCAGCAGAAATTTGAAGGGTTTCACATGGCTATAGGAAATCGTTCTCATCATCTCACTGTCCACACAAATTGCTTGAAACCAATAAAGTATGGGGGATTTGTATGCAAGACCTGCTTGGACTTCTCAGGTAATTAATACACCAAACAAGGGCCTTTCTTGAGGAAAAATTAAAAACAATTAATCAGAATTGCTTACACTGCTAAATACTCACTAACAACCTGTACATTTGAAATACAAACTTGTGCCTGTGGAACTACAAACCTGTATTTTAAAGTTAGAAATATTCAGCACTGTTTGCAGTGTTTTGCTCCAGGAATGGAGCACTAGATCATAACACCAAACCTTCACCGTACTCCCTCAAGTGTCTCACCACTACCCTGGAATGAAGCAGACTGCCAGGCACCCACCCACCCACCCACCACAGTGGGTGCCACTAGGACAGCCACCCCTGCAGCACCCCCACCCCCAAGGTCTGCTGCTGCAGAAGCAGAATTGAAAAAAAAAACCCACCATCCTGTTTCTTCCCCCCAAAACCACAAGGGAAAGATGCTCTGAGCTGAAGTGCAACTGCGGGAAGGAGGTACAGAACCTGCCTTTGGACAGCTTAGAAACTTCCCAGTTCCCCAATGAAAAGCACCAGAAAGTGTGGTATTTTGGGTTGGTTCTGAATGTCCCATTAAATGGCAATTCCCTGGTAAATGACTGAAAACCACTCTGCACAAACCATCCTTCTTTTAAAAGCACAGACTGCAACCATGTGAGACTAAACGCTGTTTACAGCGCTGTTCTCAATTCTCCATGACCCACCACTAAGTTCCCCACTGAAATCATCTCTGCTTTTACACAACTTCAGCCCTAAATGTCAGTGCAAGTCCCTGGAGCAGAATTTGGGCTTTTTGAAGCAGTCCCTTCCCTGCTGTTAACAGCCTGTTCCAGATCTGAAATGTACCGAATGCTTTGTCTCCTTTCTGTAATATTTACGTGAGGAAGTAATTCTGAGGACCTTAACCCAGGAGCCATGCTATGCCAGCAACTTCTCAGCACAACTGGGCCACGTGCAAGCTTCTGGGAAGATAAAAGTGTTATTTTAGTTTGAAAAATGGAAAATATTTTATCTCAGGAACCTGTCATTTTACTTGCTGCTTACGAACACAAACACTTCTCCATGAGTTTCCCAATGGGGCCACAGCCAGTGTCAAGGGCAGGGACAGAGCAGCTGACCCTGGAAAACTCAGGCCACGCTTCCTACTTTCTGCACAACAAAGGGGACAGGGACACTGTGCTGCTGAGAGGGGTGGAGTGGCACAAAACAGTGATCTGGTTTGCTCTAGGTCCCGGCGAGACCCCAAGGTCTGGCACGGAGGCTCTCAGCGCTGAACACGCTGTGGATAAGCAAGGCCAGGCCCAAACCCAAACCCTAATCCCTCAAAGCATCTCATCTACGTCTCTGAGCCTGCATGAGAGACTGATAAAGCTTTCATAAACAAAATATCACTTTAAACCATGTGCATCATACTACTGGGAAGTTCAAGTCAGTTCAGAAAGCAACAGAATTTGTGGACTTGATGGGAAATGCCCAGAAAAAGACATGCTGGCCTGCAATTCTGCAGGATAGTGTATGCCAGGAAGGCTGCAAGAACAAGTCAAACATGGAATTTGAATTTTTTTCCTAGCTCTGCATAATGTTTATCAAACTCTTAGTTAATGCCTTTCTTCCACAGCGTGCAAGAACAGCAGTTGCTAGCAGCCATTACAAACAGTGCTTCAACCTGGTATTTTTGTGACGATGTATCATTAGCATTTAACGTGTCAAGCATAAAAACTGTGGAAAAAACACTTAGAACTAATTAGGAAAAAGTTAGAGAGCATGGCAGGATTTTAAGTTCTTCTATGGATACTCAAAAAGCTGTTTAAGCCACATCATCTGCTCAAGGAGGTCCAAACAGACACGATAAACTTGCTGGGAAGCCTGATTTCTCAGCCTGTCTACAGGAATCAATCAAACCTTCCTATCTTACCAAAACTTCATGCCACAGGATGTGGTTAAGGTACTTGGGAAGTGTCAGCCACAAATATTTATAGCCAGCTGTAACAAATACATGTAGGTAGCTGCAGGGAGCACGAAATTCAGTTGTCACCAACTGGGAGCCCTGGTTTCAAGCACACACCTACCATAAACAACTCAATTACCACCTAGAATCTGTTCAGCTCGCACAGGTCACATGGTTTATCATCTTGAGGCTCAGACTTACTAAACCAGCTATCAGTGGAACACCTGAAGCACAAGCTGAGGCTGAGCCTCTGGAAGTGAAGTGGCACGGGGGTGTACTTGGCCATAAAACACAGAGAAGTCGTCTCCCTGCTGCCACAGCAAGAGGTGCCATATCTTTTTGGGGAAATGCCTGAATTTGCACCAACTGAGGTCAGAATAATCATTTTAGAATCCCTCCTAATTTACTCTACTCCTTCTGACAGAGATACCAAGCTGAATCCACCCTGCAGAGAAGAAAGCTTTTCACATTGATAGAGAACACACACGAAGCATCAAGATCAGAGTAAGCCTCTGAGTAGTGCTCCTCCAAACCTCCTCTGCCACAGACTGACATGTGGCTACTGAATTAATGGATTTGACTTTGATATATTGCTTAATGTTTGGTTCTTCCTCCCCTATTTTGGATCCCACCTCCCCCTAAAATCAAATGGGTAATTTCCATCAGCAGCTGTACTTTTTGTGGTTTCATTGTGGGGTTTTTGACTACAAATGGCTTTATAGGTTGGGATTCCTTGGATTTGTCTGCATGTTATGCTAAAACACGATGGATTCATTCACAAAACAAAGCAAGTTCTTACACAACAGAACGTGCAATAAAAGCGCCAAGAAAGAAAGAAAAGAGAAAGAGAGAGATAGAGAGAGAGAGGTATCCAGAGGAGAACTTACCCCGCGCTTTAGGCTCCTGAAGCAGTGGATTTTGGGTTTGGAGGTCATGAACTCGTTGAAGCGATGGGAGAGGGGTTCCTTTTGCTGCTTGGGAGACTGGGGGCCGTTGGGAACAGCAGAGGGTGAGGCAGAGGCAGGGGGAGGAGGAGGGGGCTGATGGGGGGATGTTAAAAGGGACATAAGCTACGTATAAGAGATGGAGAAGTGACAGAATAAAAACCAAAATAAAAAGATAAAACACAAAACGAAAATAAGCATCAAAACCAATATTTGAAATCCAGAGGAAAAAAACAATTAAATAATTAAATATTAAAGGCCATGGTTCAAGAGAGGGAGGGGGAAGCAGTATTTAAAGTCGTGTTAAATGAAGGATGTGATAAATGGAAGTTTTAGTAAGTGATGCAACAGAAGAGTAACACAAAGTATTCTGACGGGAGGCTCATGCAGACTCTTCCATGCAGCACTATCCCCATAAATCGCCCTGTTCTGCTCTGTGGACAGCTCAGAATAATGCATATGGATAGAGCTTTCAAATACCTGAATTTAAATGGATCAGATAAGGAAGGTACCTTAGTGCCCAGTAGCGTTTCTATTATCTGGAAAACAACAAACCACATTCCTTCCTGCTTTTGAATCAGACCTCAGCAATGTGCATCACACTTCACTTTTACAGATTATTCTATTAATTTGCTCAGGAGTTAGTCCTGTTTTGTTGGGTTTTGTTTCTGGCTACACTGATGTAAGCACCAGATAGTCGTGTCCTCTCATATACCAGCACAACAGCAGTGATCCATTTCGAACAGGTAGATTTTTTGACTCTGTAATTAGAAGTGGTTTGGGATGGGTCAGTGCAAGGGTGAGATCAACGAAACTACTCTGGGCTTCCATCAGTGTTACTGAAAACCAATCTAGTCCAGTCACCCTGACACATTCTGGAAACCCCAGATAAATGCTGCCATGCATTAATGGTGTAAAATATGACAGTGAAATGACAAAGGTTTAATGGATACATAAGTTAATACTGTCTTTTTTAAAAGTCAACTGCTCAGTTAGTTAATGCTCCGTTAGTTGTGATTAAGAAGAATGAATCGCAGCAATTCCTTGTTCCCAGCCACCCAAACTGCTGAACCCAGTGCCCAGACTGAAAAGATAACGCAAATGAAAAGCCAAGGAGAGTTTTAGAAGTGTCAGAACAGTAATGCCACCTTCAAGCTTCCCCAGAGGAACAATGTTAGTTAGCACACACAGCACTAGGTAAGTGGTACACAAATGCCTTCCGAGTTAGGAACAGAGAAATGGACCATGGCACAGACGTGACAATTAAAGTTAAATTAATATAAAAACTGCAACATAATTAAAGAAATTACACAAGAAAAAAAATAAAGATATAAAGAAACTCAGGTAACCAAAGACTACAATAAAACACGATAAAGACATCAGTTATTAACTCTCTGAATCTAAAATTCTCTTAAAATTACTAGACGAGACAGGTTATTGAATACACACAGACTGCCACCAAGCTCGAGTTTTCCAGTCAGTACCTTATTTTTCTTGATGAATGGCCATAACTTGCCCTTGGATTTGCCACCGAACTTGGGCTCAGACTTCCCATCCCCTCTGGAGTTGGAAAGGCTGGATTCAGAGACAGTCCTCTTCATGGGCTGCGTGAAGTCCTCGAAGTCGACATCTCCCGGAGGCTCGAACCCCGATTTAAAGGCTTCTATTACCAGCTGAGAATCCTGAAATGGGACAGACCCAATAGAAAAATAAATACACTGGATGAGGGCTGTCATCAAACTGAAAGATGGTACAAGGACAAGCAAGGTTGCCTGTGTGGGAACTAGCCTTTACCAGGGACCAGTCATCCCAGGGAGTGAAACCCTGCCAAGCCCCAGGATCAATACAAGTGTCTCTACACTCTGCTCCAAGATCAGGGCACTTTTCTTGGACGTATTTTCACTACCATGATGTGCTTAAAAACCCTCAAACAAACAGAAAACAACCCCAAACCCCACATGTAGGCACAGTGTTTAATTTTACCAAAGCAAGGCATTTATTTTGTAAAATTTAATACTCCCAGACACTACAGGGATAAACACAGTTAAGACCACCCCCATCCCCCACAGAGAGCAACCTGTGTTGCTGGACCAGCTGTTACTCAAAATGCCAACAGATAAGCAGCAGAGGACTATGGTCTGCTTAGGAAAATTATCACTTTAAAGCACAGGTCATTGTAATTAACTAAAGATGAGTAAACTCGAGTCTCCGTGCTCCAACCTTCCACTGAGCTGCGCAACCTGAGCCTGACCCCACCCCAGCAGTGCTATCATTCCCTTGGTTTCCTTTCCAAGGCAAAAATGAAAACTCTGATACAAAGAGCTTTTAAAGGCTTTTTCATGCCCGCTGGTGAATGTGACTAAGAGCTCCTCAGCAATCATACTCCAGTGACTGAACAGACAGCTTAAGCCACTCACAGCAAAGATTTAAGTTATAGAATTGCTGGGCACACAGCTGGAAGCAAACTAGTGGAAAATCCCAACAAATCCTCCTATATAAAGGAGCTCCTGAGCATCAACACTGCTGCAAGATGACAAGTTGGTGCTTGCAAATTCAGTGGTAAACAGCAGGAGTTTATCTGATGAGCTTTTATCTAACAACTGAACAGCCCAAGGTCAATGGGCACCTGGGTGCAGGCAGGGGCTGGAGGTGCAGCCAGCTGCTGGGTGCCACCCAGTCACACACTGGCTGTACCCTGTGTACAAGGGGGGCTTTTTTTTTTTTTAAATAGAGGGAAAAGAAAAAAATTTAAAATC
This sequence comes from Hypotaenidia okinawae, assembly GCA_027925045.1. Lineage (NCBI taxonomy): Eukaryota > Metazoa > Chordata > Aves > Gruiformes > Rallidae > Hypotaenidia > Hypotaenidia okinawae. Next base: position 8,896,165 of record BSDF01000019.1, on the reverse strand, counting down.
TAAGCAAGAAGAGTATATAGCATTTTTCCTAGTCAGGTCTACAAACACAATTAATTATACATAAATTCAGACTTTAGTTTGCAAAATGCATTGAAATCTAATGGACTCAGGAAAAGCAATGTATGTTAACACATTTCTCTACATCCTGGCAAGTGAGATTCTGGTGTTACACAGTTCGAACAGCTTGCTTCTAAGGTCATTAGAGAAGCTGTGCCACAGCACACAGGTGTCTTATTAGTCTCTAGGTAAGAGCATCATCATCCTGTTCAGATAGAGAGATGAATGTGTTGCTTTGAAGGCATTTTGCAGACCCTGCTTATGTCCATAGGTAAAGCGCTGTTTGTGAGAAGCCTAGTGGGATATAAACTCATCCAGAGGCCAAGCTCCATGGAGCAAGACACTGTTACAGGAAAAGCTTTGCAAAAGTCTTCGTAGGATTGAGAAGAAAACAAAGGTTTAAGGTCCTCAATCTATCACTGGGAAATTCCTACACAACACTTAGTGGGGTAGAACACCTATCTCATCCCCATTTAATATTAAAACTTACAGAGATTTTAATATTTGAAGGGATTTTTAGTATTAAGTCATGAAAGCAAGGTGAAGGAGGAATACAGACGTTGACTATAAACATACCCAAGGTTACCTTAAATGCTCTACTAGTATTTTATCCTACACATGGAGCTATTCGTTTTTCTCCTAATTTTACAGTGTTCCTTCCATTTAGTAAAAACATCCTTCCACTACAATGGAGCTAAAAATAACCAGCATGCTCCATATATCACAGAGATAATGTCATAACAGGAACTCCAGTGTCCGTAACAAATTAATTTTATCTACTACTAGAGCCTTCCAAAGCAAGTCCTGCAGAGGTTCACCCTGCAGCTTACCCTTGCACCATGACCTCCATGCTGTCCAAGTTGTTTGAGGGAGGACATGAAAAATAAGTGCATTTACAATTGCATTAGAAACACAAGGCTAACCAGTATTCCCAGATAAACCCAGTTTCCATTGCTACTGGCGGGAATTCTACATGCTTCAGGAAAGGTGTGAAGCAATCCTATTTACACAGTTGAAGATTCAGTAACTAATCCTGAAAGACAGGTCATTTTGGAAGCAGGCACGAGGCTGAACTTTGTAATATTTAAGCTGCAGAGAATACAGAAAGGATGAAATTTGTCCCATGGGTCATCCTGGTTCTTAACGCTGTCCAACAAAATAGGGGCCCTGGAAAGGAGTGATCTTCCAGAATCCTGCTAGCACATACAGAGGGAAGGAGAAAGGAGGTGGTTGTGGAAAGCAGTCAGCACTTCCACTGTCTCAAAGTCACTACTGAAATACATGCTTTACTATTACACTACACAGTTCTGATGCCAGGAATCACAGTGGTTCACAAATCCCACAGGACCCCACCTTCACATTCATAGACCTACCCAGAAAATTATCAAAAAGCTCTGAGATACCTACATGAAGTGCAAAGCTCTACTGCTTTTATTTTGGTTTTCCTTTTTAAGCTGCAGTGCCTTACCATCAGCTGGCAATACTTTATTGCCAGCAATAAAAGCTGCAGAACTTGTAGGTTCTTACCTCCTTTCAGCTAGAGTGGACACAGTTTGGTGCACAAGGTAAATGACTATAAATGGGGCTTTCTCTAATTGTCTTTCTTTCTGACCAATACATCTTCTATATTAGTTGTGGTTGTTCCATTTAAAGCCCCAGTTTCTGAACTGATGTCACTGTGCAAAAAGCAGAGCTTTCATTTACCCTTTCCCCTTCTTTGGTGACTCTGTCTGTGAGAGCTGGCTAGAAAAAGTGAAAACAAAACCAAAGATTCCAGGAGCTGAATAAAAACTTCAAACACCTCATTGCTTTGGTCAATGCCATGGTGTCTGACCGTATGCAGCTCAAGTCTGGTCATGTTGTACTTTTCTTTATGGTTACCAGATCCTGGAGATCTCCTCCCAGCTGGGAAACACGTGTCTCTGCAGGCCTGGAGTTTCACACAAAGCTTTTCCTGCTCAGGAGGCTCTTGGTTTTTGCTCACCATTGTACTAGCTATATTATCACCAGCTGTCCTTGCATTCAACTTCCCTGGAATCTGACCTCAAAGTTGACTACAGCACAGATCTAGCTGACTTTCCTATCCAAAGTTTCTTCAAGCCTGAAAAAGGTGAGTAAAGGAGACAACCTTCAATTTGAATCTTAACAGGGAGAGGTGAAACTCTCTCCACAGTGGCTTAAGAGAGCCCTGACTTGTTTCTTTGAACACTAAGGGGTAGGATGGGAAAGGTCTGTTGCAACACTCTACATTAGTGGCAGCAGCAGTTAAGTTATCTGGAAATGGAAAACATTGGCTTTTAAATTGCTACAGTGTGCACCTATGGCTATCCTTACAGAGCAGCAGGACCTGCATGCTACAGTAGGGCAGGAACAAGCACATCACTTTTGTCAGAATCAGGAGAGTTAGACAATACTGTTCCAGAGATGAAAATAAATCCTTGATGATATTTAAGAAGAAAGTGCCCTTTATGGACTCACCTGTTTTCCAGCTAGAACACACTAAACCCTTTGCAATTGTTCAGATACAACAACTGCGGTTAAATACATTTCTGTTAGCATGGAGTTAAAGATCCCTTAGTTGGTGATGCTCAAAGCCACTGTTTCCTCATGTCATACCTGCACACCTGAGCCAATCTGACTTATCTGTGCATGAGAGAGACTAACTTGAATATAAAAGTCACAGTAGTTCAACGACCTGGCTATAGCCCTGTGTGTGTTTTGCAAAGACCTCACTTGAAGATTCAAGCAGGACATAGGTTTAGATATGCATCTCCCAACATGATTTCCTCAAGCAGCACCAAAAGCTCTACCTCAAGCAGGGTATGTTGTTCTAACAGGGGAATCTGTGTCCCAAATCCCCCTTCTCCCACCCTGAGAGAGCAAGTTTCAGATTCCTTGGTTTCCTATGCTGCTCTCCGTGAGAGGAATTGCTGAGTAGATAATAATAGATTCATTTCAAATCTTCAGCCTCAGGCTTATGCTGCCAATTAACAGCAAGCTCCAGGCTCTGGGCACTGAATAGCTCAGAAAAATATTCCAGTGAAAAAGATGTATGGGAAATTCAAACAGCCAGCAAGACACATGCTGTTTATATTTGAAGCACTAACATGATCCATGAGAAAGGCTGAAAGAGCAAGCAGAGACTCCATTTACAAAGGGATCAGATCACTCTGAAAACAAAATAGAAAACACATTTCCCCTTGTGCTGACTGTACATCAGGAAGCTCAACCAAACTATCAGCCTTTTTATCAGGAAGGCTTCATTTGTACTCCTGCTCCTCAGCAATCAAGATTTGTGAGAGCTCCTTTACAGATTGCTAGCAAACCTCAGATCTGCAAAGAAAGCTTTTATAAAAGCATAGAAATTTTTGCTGAGCTGTTTACAGTAATTTACATGGCCAAAATTTTAAATACTTCTATTATTATAAAACTAACTAGAAGGAAGAGGTTTCTGCAGCATTCAGTTTTCTATTAGACACAGAACCCATCTGAACAAGAACCAGTGATTACTAGTTACCTGGAATTATGCCCACCCTCTTCCTTGTTGTACACAGAAGTCTATTTTTCTATTACAGTACTTCAAAAAGTAATTATCTTAAAAGAAAGGGAAAAAAAAAGTGTGGCAGCAGAGGCATTTCTGTGTGTTAAGGAGATTTAGGAAATAATCTGAGGACATTCTGCCTCAGACAAAGTACCTTGGGACAAGCAGCTATTCTTTGGTTTAGTTCTAGGACTTTACAGCTCTCGTGCTGCAGCCTGGACTTACATCTCCACATATGAAGTCATTGATACCAAACATGACAATCAACAATCCAAACAAAGCACCACTTACATTCTTGTGATCAATTGACTCTGCAGCCTTTGTTATTTCATCCAGACACTTCCCAATGATAGGGATCACCTGACGGTCGACCTCTGCAAAGGTTTTCATGGATTCACCTATCCTCACGATTCTTCTTTCCTCCATCTCTTGAATTTTCTAGAACATGACACTTCAATTCAGATCACGAGGCAAGATTAACTTCACAGTTACAACCTACTTCCCCCCCAGCATACATCTGCTGCTTGAAGGTTTATGGTTTAAGTATGGTTTTTAAGAGCAAAGTAGGACAGCTGTTCTCATGAAGGCACCACCAAGTGATATTGTTCTCTCAAACATCAAAACACCATCCTAAAAAAGTCATCTCTTACTATTATTGGTTATTTTTTCAATAAACTTTTTCTGTTAAAAAAATGATGACATGTCTGAACCCCAGCTTAAGACTCCTGTAAGGATGGTTCCTAAGGCTTTTAAGAGAATTTCTGCAACAATAAATTCTTCCATTTTCTGCTCACATTCTGAAAGCTCTCTCATTCTACTGCAGAAGCTAAGCAAACAAAAATCTTGATGTCTCCCCTTCTTTTCCCCTAAAAGGCAATTTTTGGGGTACAGGCAGTCCTTTACATCATGTATTGTTCACACTGGGGGTTCTCATCACACACTCCCTGTTGCTCAATGGATTCAGTGCCACAATCTCCAACGTATTTATTCCACAGGCTTCTTGTTTCCAACAGAGGGAAACTGGATGTGACATAACGCTATTATGGCAGATTATAACAGGATACAGAAGGGCACGAACAGGAATGGCCTGTTCCACATTAGACTGCAGGAATCTTCTGGAGCACTGTCAACTTAATCCCCATTGCCTTGACTGATCCACAAGCAACATAAATTATTTACCAAACAACTTATTTCAACATCCAAAAGAAAGCACGAGCTTAGTGGTGCACTGGCAGTGAAAAAGATTCATTTGCAGTACTTAAAGCATGTTTATCTACAGCCAAAACACCAGATTTAGCATTAAATACAAGGATATTGAAAAAAAAAATTGTATCTGATGCCAGGGATAGTTTATCTCAAGACATTGGTTTGAAATACCATGGAGCAAAAGAAGCAGTGTCTATTTAGCTAAAGAAGTTCCAGCTATGGATAAGAAAACTCATATTGGCTATGGAAATATTAGTTATTTCTCATCAAATAAGCATGTGACATTTTCTCCCTTAAAGAGGTTGGGTTTTCCACTCGTGACACTTATGACCCATTACAATGGAACAGTCATTTAGAATTTCTGTTCTACTACATTAATCTCTCTTTGTTCAGTCAAGCACAAATTCAGATCTTCAGGCAGTATAAACCTGAGAGTTCTTTTGTTCTTTCTGCACAGTCTTTCTCTAAGCACCCTAAGGCATAATCAGCAAGCTGGCTTAAACCCTCTGATATCCCTGAATTACCGTGGTTTAAATGTAAACACCTGTGCAGTCCGGTTTGAAGACAGGATATAAAGGACCATGAGACTACAGCTGTAATGATGCCCAGCTGACTCCTGCCCCAACAAGGTAAATGCTGCTTTCATTCCCCAGCTGCATGGACACCAGAGTTTAACAGAGCAAGACTGTGAGCGATTCCAAAGACCATCGCAATTTGTCATGACAATTCAGCATCACCTTCCTCTTATTGTTGAGGACTCCATATCTAGCCTAAGGGACAATTTATCCTACCAAGCTTTCCATCTGGGGGTTGGCAGAGTGCATGGAAAAATTGCTAACTGACAAAAATCACAAAAAATTAAAGATGGGGTCATAGAATTGAGCTGATGTGCAATACTCCACTCTGTTCTTATCAGATGAGCTGCTCTAGATCAAGCCACTGCGCCCCTTACCTGGAAGATGTTTGGTATGTGTGTGTAGTAATGATCATGCTGCTCACTGTTGAACTTCTGTAGAGTAGAAGAATATTCGGCTTTGCTGTCTTCTGCCATCTGATGTCGCAGCTGGGCTTGCTGCCTTGCCTAGGGATATGCCAAAAGAAATTTATGATTTATATTACATGGAAAGAAACTGCATCATGTTACTCCTCATCTTACTATCCTCACCAGTAGGCAGCACAGGGCCATTAGCATACGGGTGTCTCAACACTTCAGTTTATCTCCATCAAGCATAAGCCTGCAGCATGCACACCACTGCTGCTCTCGTGCTACAACACACTATTTCCATCAGCTGCTTTGTATTCCATGAACACCCCTGTTCCTGCTGTGTTTAAAACACCATAACATGTTCACCCCTTGCTTTCCAGGGGCAGCCATGTCTGCTGTACACCTCTGGACACTCTTCTTGCTTCACCTTATGCTCCATTGGATGGCACCTGCTATTCCCAACTTACATGTTGGTATCTTCTGGGGGAAGGGAAGGGACACAAAACCCAAAACACCTCTTTTTTGGTCTCATTTCACATGCTTTAGGCAACATAATCATGTCAAAACTTCTCAACGCCAGCTCACACTGTGCTCCCTGTGAAATCCTTTATCTACACCTCCTTGAATAGCACTGGCACGAAGTTCACAAGGAAAGAGGAGCCCAAGTAGCAGCTGAGACATGACTCCCTCCTATTTTTACCCACCCAGATGATTTGCTTTGCTGCCCAGCATAGCAGAGCACTGGGCAAGCAAGCTCCTTTCTTTCCCCAGAACAGTCGGCCCCAAATGACCCTTTTCTGTATTTTCAGATTCCTCCCTGTACAATTCTGCTTTCCCAAAGCCTTCTGCTACCTGTTTCATGTCTGACACCATTTCCTCACCATCCACACGATCTATTTTAGTTGCCTTTTTGTTCTTTGCTGTTGGCCTTCACACCATAACTCTTCCTCCTTTCCCCTTCCCACCCAGCTCCCTGCACCCATATGCCTTCACTCCCTGTCCCACATCTGCTTGTTGAAGCTCCCACCTCACCTTCACCCAGCCAGAGCCCTGCTGCTCTCCCTGCTCCCCACGCAGCCCAGATCCTGCCCCACAGCCGGGGGCCAAATCCTTGCTCCAGTGAGAGCTCTGCCATTGACTGGAGCCAGCCCAGGATTTGGCTTTGTGAATCTAAACTGGCCTGAGTTTGGGTTCATTTTTTAGGTGCTCATGAAGCCTCCTCACCCATCGCTGCCAATCCAGCCCTGGAACGGTGCTGTGAGTGTCCAGATAGTATTATGTTCTGATTGCTCCCTCAATCTCAAAATAACCCCTCAGAGAAAGGTGACAGGACAACTGTGTTATATTTAAATCATTTTGGGGTGTTTTGGGGAAAAACAGCACAATAAATTTTAGCATATTTTAAAGTAGGTTCCCATTAAAAAAGGTTCAGAATGGGGTTATTCTTTGAACTGTTCCAAGCAGACAATAGTTTCCTGCAAATAAATCCATGAAATACCAAATCATGGAACATTTTCGTAATCAGAACTGGAAGGCAACAAATTCTGCCAGAAGGTTTCAAATCTCCATTTGCAAAGAAACAGGTTTCCCTCCCATTTGTCCAGCTCACACATCTCACCTAATAATTTATTTCACCTCAATTCAGCCATTCCTTTTGCAATCACAGTCGCTGGTAGGAATTTCCTAGATCCCTTTCACATTCTTTCTACAAATATAAGTCAAGCCCAATGAGAAAAATGCTGGGCACTGAGTGCAGAATGGGAGATGAAGCAGTAACATCTAATGGAAAAGCCTGTAACTATGACCAAAATAATAAATCAAATTATAAAAAAGGAGACAGAGCTTCAGCTTTGCTGGTAACTTCAGAAAACATACCTGCTGCAGAGGAATTCCAAGTAGCCATATCAATCGTATGTTCTATATAGCTTAATTAAACTGTATCCTCCACACACTCCTATACAGCTACATTAAATAGGAGTGGGAAACAATGTCGCCTTGTCCTAGAAACACAAATTTACCAGCAAAACAAAGTCAGCCATGGAAAGGCAGACAGCTGGAAGAGTAATGTGCGCTCGTCTCCCAAGCCCTTCCTCAAGTCCCAGCTGCTACAGATCAATATCCATTTGTGAGGCCCATCTACCTAAGAGCAACCCATTGTTTGGGACGACTTCTATGACAGCCCCAGTCCCACTCATACAGCTGTCTCTTCTTTTTTTTTTCTTTAATAGTGCAACTCAGGAATTTGTCCCTTGACTCTATTGTTGAGGCAGAAAAACAAGAAAGCCATTATGACACGTTTCCAGGCAGATCCAGCAGACATTAAGCCACCCAAGTTCATTTTCATGAGCAAGCTCAGGGGTCAGATATGAGCGGAGTAACTCTGAGCTAAATGTATACAGGGGTAAGACGCTTGGTTTCCAAAACTATCTTAACTGGCCCCAAATAAGAGGCAGCAGATGAGTAAGTAAAGTTGGGTACATGCCAAAAAACAAGAATTTCTGTATGAGCCCCAGTGATGTTTTGTTTCTCCTGGCCACTTAATGCATTTGGCAAGCTTCAAACAGTTTAAATATTTTTCCAATGAGATATTTGGATCCTAAAATAAAAATATGACCAAAAAAACCCTAGGGTTTTTTTTTTTTTAATTACTTCATTTTAGTATGTCATTTACTCTAAGATCATCACTTCTAGTATGAAGAGAATTATATTTCATAGCTAGGTTCCTGCACTACTCTGCTGAAGCACAGGATGATAAAAAAGGTGTTGATGATGTTAAGTTTCACATTCAGAGTAATGGATGCAGCAGCCTGGAGCTGCACAGTCACAGGAGCTATTTCAGGAGTCATTTGTAGTTAAGCTTTACAGAAAGTAAATGTTTTGCCTTCTTTACTGCTCACTTGTGCATGCAAACAGCTGCAGAGAAAGTGTTTCTTGAGCTTCTTAAGAGTTAATGTGAAAATATTTGCAGGACAAAAGAGTCTGGAAGAGTTGGTCTCTGGAAAACCAGCCCACGACTTCAGATATAAGAGGATAATAGTGTGATGCAGGTTTCAGACAGCGTACTCTCTCTTTTAGCAGGGCAGGGATGACTGAGCAGGAGCTCACCTTTCCAGCATCACACATGAAATCATGATCCAGATCTTGCACAGACTGCCAGATTTCTCAGTTGCAAGAGATGTCAAGGCCAGGTACTCTAATGCAACTAAAAGATCCCCTTCCCTCTTGAAACAAGAATGAGGTCACCTCCATCACAAAAAAGCAGAAAAGGGTATCTATGTTTGAAGGGTTTACAGGGAGAAGAAAGGCAGTTTGCCCCACACATCTGCAAGAGAGACACAGATTTTGCCCACTCCCCTCCCAACACAGGTCTGTATCATTTTTTTATCCCCAGATAATCATGCACAGCATATATACAGAGTCTGGGTCTGTTAAGGCAGTGCTTCTCTGAACTCACCCAGCAGCAACAAACCCAAAAGGTCACATACGCCAGTGCAGGTCTCATCAAGAACAGCACTCCCAAGGACCAACAACAGCCCCGTACCTGCAGCACCACCCACCTCACAACGAGCTCTGATAGAGTGAACTATAAAATCACACTACCAGCAGGTAGGGCTTATTATGTATGACCTCTTCTATCTCAAAATCTCTACAGAATTGCCATTAAACACATCCAAACCCAGTATTTTTTCCTTCCTCGAGACAGTCTTGCTCGTTGATGGTGGGGAAGGCAGGGCAGCAGCTAACTGCAGGGTAGCAGTAACTTCCCAAAGCGTTGATTTTTTAAAAAAATCAGTAGAACTGTGGCTGTCTTCAGTGCTTTTAACAAAAAAAAAAACCAAACTGAAAAATCGACCACAGAACTTACCTTATATGAAAAACAACACTGAACTCAACAGCCACATGAACAGTTTCTCTCTCTGCTACAAGGTAGCAGGAAAAAACAACAAACATTATTCACTTGAGATTCTTTTAACCACATTTCCTGCTGATTTTCTACCCAGCCACTGAGTTCTACCTAACCCAGACTTTCTGTCCAACAGCAGCAAAAGTTAATTCTGGATAACCATCTGGACTGCACCAGGTGACTGCACCAGGAGTTCAGTGAGAGCAAGTTTGGGATACCAGGGCAAGGAATTGATGCTCTAAAAATCTTTTGTGACTGAAATACTTATGGAAGCATTTATTTCCCCTATAAAATAAGAAATTGTAAGAAAGCTGACCCTGTGACCCTTTTACACTGAAACAAACCATGTTTGAGAGATATATTTAGTCTGAACCTACTTATCACCTGCTTGAAAAATCCTGCAGTTTGATGCAATTTCAGTAATCACTGTGCTATCAGAATTACCAACAGGGAAAGTTCACCGTAGTCCTTGCAAATGTGTAGTACTTGTAACAGCTCTCAAATCAATCCCAGTACTTTATGCCTTTGAATACCAGTCAGAAAAGGGAAATTCAAAAGAGAAGGGTGATAAGGACATCTTGGTGATGGGCACTGTCAGTCCTGAAGGTGTGGGAAAGCATCAGCGAGGTGTTAGGCATTACAACCTACCTCTTAGAGAATTAAAAAAATAAATCCTCACATAGTCCCACTTCATACACCTTTTCCCCATCACATCCAGTTCGATACAAAAGGCAACTGGTGATTAAGGGTAGGAGAAATTTTTAAAAACTAATTACTTTGTCATTTCAGTCTCCAGTACAGAAAAGAATGAAGGATATTTTGCTGAGAACAATTTTCTAAGACACATTCCAGAAACAGCAAGAGGGTCAATAGACACACTGTCTTCTGGGTTTACACAGACAAAAAAATGCAGCTCCTCAAGGCTGTTATGGTGGGAGTGATATGAATAACCGAAAAGGGCAGGAAAAAGCTTTGGCTGCTGTTCAGCTGATCCACATTAAGTGGAACAGTTCAACTTCTCAGCATTTGCTCTTGTCCAGAATGGCAGAGTTTCCAATCAAAACTTTAGTGTAGTTTTCTTTCTTCTTTCTTTTTCCCCCCTCATTCCCCTCCACCCTCCCTTCTTTAAGCCCAGACAGCATGTGAGATTCATTGCTGCCAGGCCACTGCCTGCCAAAATAGATCCTTCTTAGGCAAACCCAAGAGCAAACTAAAATGCAAACAACAACAAAATCAAAAAAAAATAAGAAGAAAATCAGCCTTACCCCTCCCCTCAACTACCCAACCTCTGCAAAATAACTTAACGATAACGGCAGACTCAGAAACACTTCACCAATGTCAGGAATGCTTTCAATCCCTGACAGATTTTTCAGCTGCAGGCTCCATCCTCCCTCTGCAGACAACCTCACACAGCCGCCCTCTGTTAGGAGCGGGCACCAGCACGACCAGCAGCGGGGCGCCTCTCGGTAGCAGCAACACTGGCAGCGTTTGCAGAATCATTAATAACAGTGGGAACTTTGCCATGGACTTCAAAACAAGGCCAGGATTTCAAGGCTTTGATTTACATAGACTCCAAATCAAGCTCCATTGTTTACTATTTTACAATAACCGGTTTGGTGTCTCTGAAAAAGGTTTTGAAATTTGCTTTCTTGAATGCAGGAATATACAACAGGGAGAGCAAACTAACATATAGGGGGACAGGGGGAACAGAAAGACAAACCCCCTTACTTTCAACATTAGAACAGGTGGGGAAAAGATCTGAGAATCTCTGGATTCCTGAAATCCCTTGGCTGGATATAATATACAAACGAGCAAACCACTGACAGGGGATGGAAAAAATCTTCATCACCAGGAATTGTTATCTAGAGCAGTTGCACTGCACATAATTTGGCCAGACTATACAAGAGCTCACTCAGAAATGATACACCATAGCAACAAAACCCCATGAAAGCTCTAACAAGAAAGAGGGATGGAAGGAACAGAGCTGAGACAGTAACACAGTCAGCACCCCGCACGAAGCTCTAGCATGCTGAATTGCTCTAGCCAAGCTGCACCACTAAAGTGAACACCATACAGCAACAAGGACTCACCTGTGTCAGTCCTGTACACTCAGGTGAGCACAACTCAAGGCACTGATTAACAGAGTCTGATGGAGGCTACTTGAAATTTTACTTAAGCAAATGAGCCCAAGACTTTGGTTACCTGGCTTTGGCCTTCCAGTCTGCACCAGACTCGCTTCCACATATTTGGGCACTGTACTTCCCAGTTATAAAACAAGTATATGGCTTTTTCTTTTCTATTGCATCCATGTATTGCCTCAATTGGTCCTCAAAAGCGTTTAGAGCAGTCTAAATGTGGCGTAAGAGGAAGATTTAAGAACAGCAGGAAGCACTTCTGACAAGCCCCTGGGGAAGTAACTCTGCCTTAAGCCCAGAAGTTTGCCCTCCTTGCACTGCCTATCTAATATAAAACTAAATATCCCAACTCTCTGGGCAACCAAACCACAAAATCCCTGTCACCTCAGAGAAACGCAGTTCCAGGAGGATACCTAGCCAAAATTTATTATAAAAGAATGAGGTGTTCATGGTGGGGGGAAAGCGCCACAGGCTTCAGGGAGGAGGCAACAAGGCCCCAAAAAAAGTATTTGGAGCAGTGGCAAACAATGTTTAAATTATTTCTGGAGATCTCTTTAGTTGTACTAACATAAGCAATCAGGTTCTGCGGTGTGTATATCTAAGTATTGAATATAAATAATGGAAATTATTTCAGGACTCTGTGATAGATTGCTTAGCTCATACTTTGAATACTGGCCATGGTTCTACGCATCTCTCTCCCAGAAGGAATTTACACAGTCAGTGTTGAATAGGTACGGCTGCAGAAAGTTATCCACATGAATTTGATAAACTTAAACCAATATTATGGGTACAATATAAGGAATATAATGAGGAACTTTTTCACTGTGAGGGTGATGGAGCCCTGGGATAGGCTGCCCAGAGAGGCTGTGGAGTCTCCTTCCCTAGAGACATTCAAACCCATCTGGATGTGTTCCTGTGTGATTTAGTCTGGGTGACCCTGCTCTGGCAGGGGGTTGGACTAGGTGAGCTTTCAAGGTCCCTTCCAACTCCTAATCTTCTGTGATTCTGTAATACATTCACTTAAACTGAACAATTTACAAGCAATAAGCTAAATTCTGAGGTCTCTGCTTTATTTTTCCATATATCTTAAGCGGGTGAAGATACCTGTTATAAGGTATGACAGAATGACAATAAATCAGCTTTCCAACTGTACAGCACAACCCAATTGCTTTACCTGAGCCAAGAGCACCGGCTATGTCACACTTGTGATTCAAACTGCAGTTAATCCTTAATTCAGAGGAGCTTCTGTTCAGTGATCTCTTAGCACCAAGACACAGTGTGTGCAAGGGATACATACAGATGTACATTATGTTTTCCAGACTGCAGTCATTAACTCTTTATTGACTGGAAATCAAACCTCCTAAATTAGTCATGATTCCAAAAGGGAAACAGCTGCTACATGCAGCGTCACAGCCAGCAGGTTGTAAACAAGCCTTTACTCTTCCAGAAATGCAAATGATGGTCCTGAGGGACTCCCCGTGTTCACACACTAAATGATCTATTAGGAAGGAAACTGTTCAGGAAGGAGACTGGGGTCTGCACAACCCAGAAAAGTAACGTTAGTGTGACTGACTCTAAGGGCCTTAAACCACGTTACCAGGAAAAGACTCCACCTGAATTGGTGGGAGATCTGACTCCCAACAAAAGCAAAGACACAGAAGGGTTTAGTCAGCTCCATCAGCTGAACAAAAAACCCCAAGCAGCTCCTTAATCAAAGAAAGTAAAACTCATCACCACGCAGAGAACATGGCGGAATCTTACGGGATATTTAACTCTCACACAGAGGCCCAGGCCCTCTCAGAGCCCCTCCAGGACCAAGCCTGACACCCCTTTCTCTGGCATTTCACCCCGATACTGTGCTGCCCTTACATAAAGGCACAGCAGGGTGCAGGAAAAGCAAAGCCTCTGGACTGTTCACTGCAACACGCATCTGCCATCTTAATGGCGGACACACAGAGCACGTCCACCTTCTGACATTGCCTCCGTGTGGCGTCTTCCAAAAGGCCAGTTCCATTATGCCAGCAGGTGCCTGGAGGTGGGCAGGAAAAGGAGGGGATACAACCAGCCCCACGGTCACAGGATGGGGGAAATGACTTGGCATCTCCTGAAAAATGATGCCCATTAAGTAGTTACGGCCTGCAGAAGGCAGACACCCACAGTCCCAGGTTATGCTGCAGGATTTACTGCTGACAGTCTTAATTGTCTAAAAGCTCAGTGACGCACAATGCGACAGCACAGCATGGAGCTGGAGATGTTCCTCTACAGTTTGTCTGTGGGGTTTCAGCAATACACACTGCATCCAGCTCCGCTGTGACTTGACTGCTGTGCCAGAGCCTGCTGTAAACAGCACAGGCAGGACAGTGCTGAAACACAGATCAGACATTTCTCCAGACCCCAAATAAAGATAATTTAGTGCTCCCTTCATTCAAGGATGGGTAAAATCTTAACAAAGAGATCTGCGTCCCACAGTGCAGCGGCCTACGGCCTGGAAAAGCAGTTTACCACTTGACAGCATAACTGCACTCACACAGGCAGGAAGATCAGCTTACTCTCCAAGAGCCTCCCGAAGCAGCAGTATTTCTACATCTATGTTCAGTAAGACTTTGCCAGTGATTCAGCTCATGAGTACTTGAGGCAACATAAATGGATGCTTCTTCTATGGATAAAGAGGGAGATACAGGCTCTTAATATTGTATTGAAATGGATGGTGAGTATCCAGGGGATGGTGCATAAGAAAAGAGAAAATGAAACTTCAAACATGAAACATCAGTGTTTATCTGTAGTTATATTTGCAGACTAGAAAAATTAGTGTAATGGTGGTATCACATTGTAAGGTTTCATGCCTTTATGCAAATTTTAAACTATTCTGGGACTCCAGCAGACGTAACCTGATCTGAAAGCCACAGAGCACTGGGGAGAGTTCCTAGAGACTTGCAACAAACTTGACATTATTTCTATTTCCTCTCAGTTTCTCCACTTCAAAAAACAAATAAAAAAATCAAACAAACAAAGGTCAGTAGTGTAAAACTTGTAATTATCCCAGAATCAGCACAGGAATAAACCCATAACTTTTTCATTTCTTTTGCTTTTAGATATGACAGGATTGGGCAGAAGAGAGGACGGAATGGAATGATAAACCTGTAATAATAACGTTGGATAAGTTTGGAGCAATTCTGATGTCAAAGCGACAGCTGACTAGCAAGAAACTCAAGCAGCTGTAAGCATGTAAGAAAGCAAGTTCAGTAGGAAAGCCCCACTGCCCCAGAAAAGATCTCTGAATGTCAAAGGATCTTAATGCAAAGCTTATCCTTTCCGGGTTTGGGTTGCACTAAAGATGAGTCAGTCAAAACCCACAGCAAAACAAAATGCTCACCCCATGTTTTTAATGTTATCAGAATTCTTGATTTATGAGAATTCAAGTCAAATTTGCACTTTATGTCTTTCTAAACCTACTATCACTAAACTGCTTTCTAAACCCACAAAACATTTACATTAATCTCAAAACTGCTTGAGGTGGAACCCTCCTAACGTAAGAGGAACAGAGATCAGAGCAAGGCAATGAGCCCAGGAGAGCAGTCCTGGGAACTCACACACAGTTCAGTTTTTACAGCTCAAAGCTGAAGTTGTTTTCTGGCAGAATTATTACATAGGACCGCAACATACGACCACGCTACTCTTCAGCAAAGGCACAGATCCTGCCTGACACCAAACACCTCAAAACACCATCATCCCCCTCAAACCTTGCAAATCAAGAGGCAAATCATTCACCCCTTCCCGTGGCTGGTCTCAGTCACTTCCTCTTTAAAAGCAGATTCTGAAAAGCTTACTTTGAAAATAAGCTTTTAGAAAAGGCAACACTTTTTTGGGGGTTGGGTTTTGGTTTTTTTTTTTAATTGCCAGAAGTCTGCAGAGGCACCACTGGGTACCACATTATCCCATAAAGATGTCAGCTTTTTAGTGATTGCAGCCCTAAAGAGAAGGAACAAACAATAGAGCGTTTCCTTATATGTACACCAGCTCTGCGCTGGCGACAGAGCCCATTTCCCCAAATGGTCAAAAAATTGAAGCAGCTCCACTGTGGTTTTTGAAAGAGATCAGCTTTAAAGCACACATCCCATCGCGATCCCAACGAAGCTGAAGATTACAGCGATTCCTACAAGGCTTCCCAGCATTAGCATCAGCACATTGCACCATTTATTCAGCTTGTGAGGTGGTTTCCACTGGACATCTTTCAGCAGCGCGCTGAGCTTCCCAGCCTGACTTTGCTAAACTGAATTGACAAAACCTTTGTGACAAACTGTACTTCGTGTTGACACTTAAATATCTCCCTGCTAATGCTGGCTGATGGTAATTCACAGCTCAGCACAAACACAGGGAGGGAGCTCAGGGGCCCAAGCCCACTCCCTCAACTCCCACATCAAGACTGTGACCACTGCAGAGACAGATCACAGTCTTTTTCGCCATGTTCCTGCCACCACAAATACAGAGATGGGAGGTAACAAAGCTTAACACCCCCTATCTGATATCAACTACCAGACTGGCCTGCTGCAAAGATGCTTGATCCATACTGGCAACAGAAGATATGGTACCCTCTGTGTATCAAACCTGAGCTGCGGGTAGATGCAAGGTTCCCATCCTGCACCCAGCCCTGCCCCTAAGCACACACCTGAGGTCCGTCACAGAACAGTCACAGAGAAATAAGGAGGAAACAACTCAACTTACTTCTCTGTCACCATTCTGGTTACTTAATCCTAGCAAACTGTAATACACAAAGAGTTGTCTCTTTGGCAAGGCCACATGAAGTGCTGGTGGCTGGCAGCTCTGTCACAGAATTCCCTGAGAAGGTTGTCAAAGGCTGCAGCAACTGAAAGACTGAGACCCATGAGCATTTCAGAGCCTCACACTGCCTAGCATTAGAGAATTGCAGCTTTCCAGTCTTTCAATTGCATGTGTCATTGGGATCACTGCAGAATTTTAATTCCATTACCCTGTAATGCACGATGCAAAAAATAGCTCTGGAGTCTGCTCATATTTGTAGGTACAAGCTGAAGTAGCCAAGGTGTCACTCTCAAGAAGTGAGGGCAACCAATGCCATGCTTGAAGAGCCCTTTGTTCAGCCAAAGTTAATAGCACTGGCTCTGCACACAGCCAAACTGCGCTCCTGGCCAGACAGATTTCTGGGAGCAGCCAAGCCACACGGAGCAAGAGAAATCAGCACCGCTGCAGTAGAGTCGGGAGGTAAAAGTCATCCTATTGCCTCATCCAAAGCTGAGCAGGCCCTGCATCTCCCGGGAGCGAGTCAGCCAGCGCTGCCCCAAGAGCAGCGCGTGGTGGAACAATATCCTATTTTGCCTTGAGACTTATGTAAGAGCAGCCCCAGTCACACGGGCCGAGGGAAGCAAAGAAAGGGCATTATTCACAGCCCGACATGGATGGGCCTGGTTTAACACATGGGCTCAGAAAACACTGTTCTCTCTGTTCAGTAATATTATTTCACATTCCACTCGTTTTGATAACCTTTTCCTTCTCTATCTACCCTGCTGACTGACTGGAAAGTCGACTAATGCCTTCTCCTGAGATTAGCCAACACACATAACTGCAACAGACTTGGGTTTTTTAATTTTCTTTCAACATACCACCAGAGCATCATTTTGCAATAAATAATTTACAGATAAATACAATAAAAAGCCTGGGAAATGTAGAAGGAAAGGCCCTCTGCTTCACTTCACAGGGAAAGAGCACCAGAGCAGGGATTGCTTCCCAGAATTTACTTAATGCTATCAGATTGATATGGGGTCAATATGCAGCCTTTCACTCTGACCACAAAAGGCCAGCCTTTGAAAGGGATGTAGAAGTAAGGAGTTTCAGTCCTCTATTGCAGTCATGGCTCTGTATCCCTTTGACATAGCCTCAGCTTTGAAAAAAATCTAGGGCAAGACCTAATTTTATATATGAAAAAATGTATTCTAAACCCACTTTATACAGATAAAGCAGATGATCCTCCTCAATCAGAAAACCCCACATGCAGTGTTGCATCTTTAACACCATTAAAGTGCCCTGCCAAATCCTGAATGCAACAAAGGATCAAGTCTGCATGGTGAATTTCCAACTCAAAACCATGTAAATCACAAGAACACAGAAGTATTTTTTCCTTTTAATATGCAATAGCATTTTGGGGAAGTTTTCTGAGCTTTTTTGTTTTATTTACAGTCCTTGATTCTAATAGCATCCTTGATGCTATCTGCTACGCAACCTCCTTGATGCTCAGCATACTAGAAACATCTTAAGATCCCACATATGTAAAGAAAGCCTTGTATCTGATAGTTTTCCAGGACTGAATGAAGTGAGAATAGAATGAAGCTGACCTCTTGGGGAGCCAAGGCTACATTTTACAAGGGCTATCTTGGACTGAAAAAGATCCCCTACCTATAATTCAGTTGCCTTTCCCATCCTGCAACAAAAGGTTTGGTGTATTTTAAGCTTTTTTTTTCCTGACTTGCTTTTTTTGTCACAAACAAAAAACCCACCTTTTCAAAAGTGCTGGTTATTTTCTATTTTTTGTATGAATCAAACTCAGGGTGTAACATGGTGTTTCTAGCCTGTGTTACTGCATCTTCTGAGCAAATGTGCAACCAAAAAGAGAAGCAATTTCAACATGTTTTCCCCCTCTCCACTGCACAGAGATCTCCCCATGTTTAATTAACCTATAGACTACTTAAGTGAGGCATTAAGGCTCAGAGGGTTTATCCTACCAGCAGGATCGAGGAGCTAAACCACTCGCCATCCGTGTTTACAAAGAGTCTCTTCACCCTCTGGCTTACCTTTTCAACATCTGCTTTTGTGACATTGATGTCAGCATCCATTTTCTCAAAGTACTGTTGTGCTCGATCAGCTTCTTTGCAGTCGCGTTCGAACCGCCTTTTACTCTGAAAATGAACAACAGAAGCCTTCATCATGGCAAAGAAACACAGTATCAAAATCCAGCTAATAAATAAATCAATACATGAATAACTGATCAGCTGCAACAAGCATCAGGTTTCAGAACTCACTTGCTTACATTGGAATAAGTTTCCATATTAAAGAACTTCAAACCTCAAAGTTAGCAGAAACACATTTTCTCTTTTGTTCTTCAGGCAGCTTTGATTATATACCAACACCACCAGATTTCCATATATTTTCCTGTTAGCTTCTCTTCTGGTAGACCAAGTGACTCTCAACACCTCCCACGTGTTTATGAGACTTAACAAGATTCACACATTTGCAAGAAAAACTTTTGGTTACTGAGATGTCACTTCTCTCTCTCGTCTCCTCTACTGACAGCCTTTCTTTTCATTCATCACATGAACAACAATTCCAATGCATTTACTCTTGAGAAACAGCATCTTACTCAAGAGACTGTCCCACTCAATTTATTCACAGGGTGTGAAGCTCCACAGAGGAACATCTGAACAGGACCCTTAGGGACTCTGCATTTCCAGCAACGCTTGCCACACTTTTCAAGTCATATCAAATGAAATGCTACTAAAGAGAGACACAGATCCCACAGAAAGCCAAAGGTAGTATTAAAAAAAGACTTTTTAATGCCTTGCAGTGTATTTAACACAGTGAACTTAAAAAATCCCATTTCTACAGCATTTATCCTTCTTTTTCCAAACATGTTTGGAACCATCTCTATGAAAACAGTATAAAAAGGACTTAAAATATCTGAGGAAGTTTCCACTTACTGCTTCAAGTTGTTTCCAGCAAGTTTCAATATGTTGTTGTGCCTTTCTGCCATCGTGGAAGTGCTGTTTAGAAAAAGGAGAGAGAAAAAGAAAACATTTTGAACAACAAAAGAACAAACAGCCAATTATGCTCAAGGAGTTCCAGAAAAAAAAAAAACCCCAGAAATTATTCTGACAGCTGTGTTCTGCAACACTGGTAAATTGAGCAGGTGTATGATGACTATCTAATGTCTCAGCAGGCTGCAGATGTATATTTGCATCAATTATAGTGGTTAGTTTGACTAAGGCTAATTAATCCCTTTAGCAATTCTACCTTGTATTGTTCACTGGATCTCGTAATTATTGGTTTCCCATCCCACGAAATCTGAAGCACTTTTATCTGAAGAGGATTTCTTTGGTTACTGACTGAACAGTAGTGATAAATTAAAATGTCTCTCGACATGGAGCCTACCAAGATGCCTTTGATTGGCACTTTCTAACAACCGATGTTTGTCCTGATTTTCATTCAGGCTCAACGTAAAACCCTCTTCTCCCTCGTTACTGGCTGTGTGAGCAAGGCCAGCTGTTCATTTCTGGAGAGGTATCCAAGTCTTTGGGTCCCTCCAGACCCCTCCTCTCCCACACGCTGGGCTCTGTGTCCATGCATGCCCACACTGAGGTTGTACAGAAGTTGTAAATACAGGATGTCCTGACATGTATGTTTTAATCCCTACATGATGCTCTTCATCAGATCATTTACTGTGCTTTAGGTATTACTCCCCCCATCTTCCAGTGGCCTCGCCTTCCCTCAGGATAAGCAACTGATTCAAGACCATCACATCACTCAATGAGGTTACACCCAAACCACCTTGCAAAGTAATACAGCAAAGCTACACATAGGAAGAGACAGACATTTCTGCTGTATCATTTATGGCCAATTCCGGTGTTTTACTCAAATACAGATACAGTTTCACACAAACCTGAAGAAACAAAGGTCTGACATCTCCAGACAATCCCACTGCAGCTCACCAGAACTCCAGCATTCGCAGCCCCATGTGTAAGCAGACATCAGATATATCTTAAGCAACATGATACCAACAGCCTGTCAGGGCAGAAAAGCTCCAACTTCAGAAGAGCTGCCTGCCACAAGCTGCTAAAGTTAGGAAAACGTGCCTGCAAGCACTTTCTAATTGGCACCTCCACTGTTTCCTGCAATCTTCCACTACAGGAACTGGTATTTTCTCCATGGGAGAGGCAGGTTGCTGAGCACACCTCCTAAGTGACATTCCCTAAGATGCTTTTCTGGCTTCACCAGACCTGCCCAGTAAAAAGCCCCAAAACTGCAGTTCTCTTTCACCCCATGGCCAATAAAGATGTATCACCTTAAAAATCACCATCTTCACCCTGCCTGGGAGCAGAGACCACCACCACACTGTCCTGAGAGCTCTGGATACTATGACCTGCTGGCTGCTAAGGAGGGATGCTCACCTAGGGTTGAAAACAGGGGCCACTCAATAGTTTTAACATTCTGAATAGCGTTTCTCTCTGCACAGAAAGTCTCAAAGCAGAGAAGACAGTGGCAGTGATGCCATTAATTCCAGGCAAGTGCCATGGTCTACTCCTGCCCATCAAGGAGGGAAAGATGAGCCATGGGAAGGAGCACAGCCCACAGCCCAGCACTGAGATGCCTTTTGCCGTGAACTCAATGCTCCTTGGGCAGTTGACAGCACAGCCCACCCTGCTAGGCTTCTCCAAAGACTCTGCCTCCACATTCAGACATGAAAAAACCCAGACACCACTGTAAACTGCTGGGACAGTGGGAACAGGCTCCAAATAGACTTTGGTTCCTTTTGTAGATCCCCATTTCCTTTCAACTCTGCATGTGACAGATCCAGCATCTTCCTTGCCGGGGGGACTTTGAAACAATCCTCATTTCAGGCTCATTTTTTTAATTAGAGTTTAGGAAAACAGTCCCAAGGAGCAACAAAAACAGTCCCAAGGAACAACTGTAATTTAACACTACATTTTTCAACGTTTTGCTGAAGAGCGTGTAATTCCTGAGACTCTCCCAACAGTGAAGCAGCAAGTAAAAGTACTTGGCTGTGTTCACACAGCATTTCCTGCCTCCTCCTTTGCTGTGTGCTCCCCTCCTCACCAGCTCTGGCTTTGCTGGAGCACAGGAAGGGACCAGATTTGGGAAGAGCTGGGCTGTGTGAAACCCAGCGCTGCCAGTGACCCAGAAACCCGAGGAAAACACCACGCCAGGTTAATTTAACAGAACCCAGTTGTGTATCAGGCCTGAAGGATGAGCAGGGAATCAAAAGCTTATCAGACAGCAGGACTAACCCCGAGCTCGTATTTTAAAATCCCTTTGTAGTTAATCTATAATGTAATTTGAGTTTTGCACAACCCATCCCTGTTATTCCCAAATTTACCAGCTCTGTCAAATGAGCTCTACAAGCTGCTGGGAGTAGAGAGGGGAGAAGCAGAAAGCCCAGCAGCACAGCTGCATCACGCTCCCTTTTTTGGCCTGTTTCCCCTGAGGAGCTCTTCACAGCCGAGCAGCTCTGAGGTGGAAAACAGGCATAACTGAGAATTATTAAATAATGAAACCAAGGAACTGACATCGAATGACAGCCTGATAAATGCAAGTACTTCGTGTATTTCCATGCAATCTTTTTTTTTAATTTCACCATTTTCTAAATATATTCCTATCCCCCAGTTCTTGTATGATGCCACATATATCCTTGGTATATCCTTTTATATATAATAGCAAAGCTACAGGTGATAATGGATGTTATATTTATCAAGAGCACTTCTGCTTTTGCAGATCTGCCCTCAAAGGATGATTTCTGCCTTCCAAAGATTAACTTTTATGTAAAGCAACTAAGTGGGAACTTCTAACTATCTACGTATCTTCAGTGCCCCCATTTCATGGTTAAAACAGAGACAGCACAGTTAAGCGATCTGCTCAAAGTCATACAGGAAGCCTCCAGTTTCCTCAAGCTCTGAACTATCTTCAACTTCCTCAAACTCATTTCCTTTACTTTAAAAAATCTTCTTAAACAGCAAATGTCTTCTAGCTTCCCACCCTCAAGAAAACCACCCAAATTAGCCAAAATACCTTGAATATCAACTCTTCCTTGATAAAGCTTCCAGATACATGTTCCAAGTTAAAGAGAAGTATTTTTAAGCAAATTAAGTAATTGATTATTCTACACTTGATGATTCAGTAAATGGGAACATGACAAATCAGTTAGCAAATCATATGGAAAACTAGGATTCCCAATACTAATTCCAATACACACACATTCCAGCAGCACACAGCAATGAATTTAGGGTGGTTGATACAATACAGAATATTACTTCCCCCTGTCCCCCTCCAAACTAATACACCCTCATCAGGCTTTCTATTTCAAAGGCCTCAGATTGTGAGCAAGATACCAGATTAATGAATCACCCCCTAAGCGTGCCAGGGAGATGCTTGCAGCAGTGGTGTTGGCTGTTCACATGCCATGGTTTCCTCCAGGCTCTCAGCCACAGCATTCAAAGCACAAGCTGAACAATCCATAGCTGGCTGTCTCCATCCGTTCTGCACTCACAGGATACAACCCGGTGTTTAGGTGATCTCACAAGAGTTGTAAGGCTTGAGAGATTTTCAGCACAGTGTTAAATTACTTGTATAAAGACTGTGGATTAGATCAACCTTTTAAAAATCAATCATTGTATTCTAAACTCTTTTAACTGAAGAAATAGCTCCAGCGAAGGAAGAAGAGTTTGAGGAAGGGTGGGAATCCATGTAGACACACTGTACGTCTGAGTTTTTCCCTTATAAATCCAGTCATCCCAACTGGTGTGCTCTCCTCATCACCAGGCTGACTGTGTGTAACAGCTGGGGAGAAATCCTGGCTGCTGTGCAATCCAACACAAAACTCTCTTTGACTTTTGTTAGGCTCCAATTTCACCCGTGTTGATCAAAACCCGGGGAGCAGCAAGCAAGCTCCCTTCAGCCCTGTAGTGCTGGCCCGTTCCTGCCAGCACTATCACAGTGAGTAGCAATGGGATATTTTTGCAAAGCTTTCTTTGTATGCAAGGGGGTTTACACAGCCACGCAGCTCCCAGAGCAGACAGCAAGAGCGTGTTAGAAGATGCCTCCTCTTCCTGACCTTTTGAGAGGAGGAGGGGAAAAATCAAGATGCAGTTAAAGGCATCTTAAGAAGGTCAATACAACCCAGTAGTTTTGCTGAGGGATTCCCAGGCAGTTTTACATGAAGGAATTGCCTGAAACACACAGGCTACCGGTGTAAACAGAGCTGCCTCTGCCACATCAAAACCCAGCCATGCCAAACAGTTTAAGAACAGCCGTAAGACAACTGTATTTTTCTTAAGGAAGTAAATAGCCATCGATCCCACGGTTACACTTAGGATTTGCACATCTACAGTCTGTTTATATCAGAAACAGAAAAATAATCTCTCAGTTAAATTACAGGCATAGCACACAGTCCACCTGACAACATCCTGTTTAAGAATTTTTGGAAGAGAGATCTATGACAAGGCTGCTTCATTCTCTGTTCTCCAACTAGGTAATACATCATGCTGAAAACAGTGGCCTTGGGCTTCTGTACCTGTCGATCTCAGCTCACCTGGAGAGTCAATAGACACAGCCCCAGCCATGCAGCACTTCCTTCTCCAATTCAAACTACCTCCTATTTTTCTTAAAAGCGGTTCTTAAAATACTGGCCAGTGAAGAAAGCATAGCTGGGCAGGAATTAGAGAACAATATTTTTTTCCCCTCCTCAATTTTTCTCAGCTCAGTTTGCAAAAATCCTTGACAAATGTGGGGCTTTTTCCTGCCGAGACAGGAAACAGTCTCCTCAGAAGAAATCTTTGTTTCCAAGAATAGCAGCATGCTCTTGAAGCCTTATCGCCCTCATTTGCAGTAACAGGAGCATAAGACAGTCCCGTGAACACTGACATGAAACACATGACTAACTCAGCACACGTTCGTCAGCGCTGCTTCTGAGCACTGTGGTTTAATGCTGCTCTCCCTGGCAACCTCTCATCTGAATGTTGTTCTTAACATGGACCTTTTGGCTAGGTCAAACTTGAGATAGGTTAAAGGAGTGTCTGTTCAAGGCTGATAACTCCGCACTCCTGCAGTTTAGCAGGACAACTCCATGGGAGCAGAGCTACAGGGATCCTTGTGCACGCTCTGCCATGCTGGCCAGCTCTTTGAGAGGTCCTGCTGAACCATCTGGCTTCAAGGCTGCAGGCCAGAAGGCCCTGGATTCAGTGAGCACAAACACAGGTATGACAGGTTGCTTGGAGATCATATACCCCAGTCTTGAATCCATCCTTGGGGACTAATAGTGTCCTTAAAAGCCAAGCTGTGCTGGAGTGCTCTGTGAGGGCCAACCTCCAGGCTCTTCAAAGGGAGATCCAACATCACTACTAAAAACTAAGGCATGAAGGAAATATGTTGGTGGTTTTAAATCCTCTGATGAGGATAAAAAAGCTAGTCTAGCTTCCACCTCTTCTGGTGCCCAGATCTGTCACACAGCTTCTCTTCCACTGACCCACATCCAAGAGATGCCATCTCCACAGAACGTCTCTTCCCCCACTAGAAATGGTATCTGACAGTCCCACACAACACTTCCAGTGACAAGAAAACCAGAAGATGCCCAAGTTAATGCCTCAACAGGCAAAGACATACTTCTTTCTTTCAATAGCTTGTAGCTGGTTCCAAGTTCCTTCGCATACGTGTACACCCACACTCAGGTATTAAGACCTGTGTTGGATATATATAAGACTCAACACAAACTAGAATGCCAAGGAAACATGCCCACGTGTGTCATGTGCCTCAGGCTGTGGATAAGCAGAGTTGGCACCCAGTTCAGGGATGCCCTACTAGCATGGATTTACAGTGGCTCTGTCATTTTAGGCTGATCTCTGGGGCTGTCTGGGTAGAGGACAAAGGGAAAAGTACACAGGTGGCCGATGCCCAGCCCCTCTCGCCCGCGGGCGGTTCACAGGCATGCACTGAGCAGGAAGCGGTACTGCTGACAGAAGACCTCTCTCATCTTGTCCTCCTGCCAGGCTGTTGCTCTGCAGTACAATATTCAGGCAGAAAATGTAACTGCATTTGTCTGTAACCATATTTCATTTCTCAATCAGAATCCTTCGTGCTGTAAGCAGAAGCCGATGTATTTATTTCAACTATTATTCCCTTTAAACTGGGAAGACCATGAGATGAAGTCTAGTCACCTCAACTTCAACCCTTCTAAATCCAAAGTTCACACCACACCTTTCAGCTGGATGTGACAGTATTATTAGTAGTAGCAGTTTCCAACATAAAAACCCCACATTTTGGGAAACTTTTGTAATAAACACTTGCTTCTTCCATCTCAGAGCTGTTCTTCACAGCACTATTGCATGTGGCACATACAAATAATTAACACAGCTTCATTACATTTGTGCCATAGTTTAAAGAAAACAAACGGTGGGAATACCCAGAATTTATGATGATCCTTCCTAAACCATTTTGTGCATTCCTTCATATGTTACAGCTACTACTTAACACTCTACTGGTACAATCTCACTTAATGAAATCCAGCTGAAATAGCTTGTGAGAGAGAGAGAGGATGAATATGTAGAGCTCAATCATTGTGCAGTGTGTTTATCAAGCACAACAGAAGCTCCCATAAATGTCCACAGATTTTCCCTTCTGTTATAAATGGCTCCTGCAAAGCTTCTACCTGGCAATGTAACTTATTAATGCTTGAATTTTATGCCCTTAGATTAAAACTAAATACTTTAAACTCCATTCACAGGGTAGTAAGCTTGAATCTTGTCTGAAGTCGGTCTCTCCTTTCCTACCACCCGCTTTGCTGTTGGTTTGTCATTCCTTGAAGGCAGCAATGTCTCTTTGTACCCCTCCAGCACAGAGCACAGCTGTGCTCCAAACACACAGAGACCTTGAGGCACATCCAAAATGCAACACAGGAAAAACCCATTGTGCACATGACAGGGTCGTACTCTGCCACCCAGCCTCAGGCTCACACGGTGTGTTAGGCCGTGAGAAATCCTGCTGGAAACCACAGGGCTATTTGCAGAACAGAGCACTATTCAGAATGACCAAACGTGGCAGAATTCCTCCAATTATTTACTTTTCATCAACACCTGAGAGCCTACAAGCAACAGAAAGCTCTCTGACATGTACACCCCCTGGATGAATACACATGGGGAGGGTGCGCATGCTGCACCATGAAGAACCAGGCCATTTTTGCCCTCCCAGTACCCATAAGGATGCATTCATTCCCCCTTCCCCTTCCATCCCAACACAAAATGGAATGTCTTGGTACCACGTAAATTCTCTGCCAACCACAGAATCCCAGTGCTGCACCAGTTCAGCCTGCAGCAAAGTTCTTGGCTCATGCTCGACCTTCATGCTGGATCGTACGGAGCCAGCCTACCCCCAAGGGGAGTTGAAGGTAGAGGTGAGAGCAGCAGCAGTAATAAGAAGCACAGTTCATGACTCCCAAATACATTTTTAGCAAAGCTGACATGAGCAACAGCTACACAGAGCAGCTGCTGCCAGAGGAGACCTGAGTCAGACCTAGTTTGTGACCACAGATCTAAATCATAATCGCCCCAGGAATTAGTTCTTGAATTTCCAGCCAAACTACAGTATTGAGGGTTTTTTCCCTCAGCCATAGCTGAGAGAATACCTAAACCAAGTTATCTCCTGGGAAGCTTTATGAAAGAAAGGAAATTCTCAGTGCTGGGTGGCACTGGCTATGTTTGCTCTGAAGTCCTCTAAGGTGAGCAAAAGAACCCCAGTGTCTAGATTAATTTTATTTTTTTATTTAAATAAAACAGCATGCTGAGGAACCTGGCAGGAACAACAATGTGGAGACAGATTCCCTCATCTGAGCCATCCAAATGCTGGTGATCTTTCTGTTATACAGAGAGTAAAGGGTCTGCTTAGGAGCTACTATCACAGCCAGCAACCACTGCAACACTGAACAACTCGAGTTGTTTTGCTAGTGAAGTCCAAATGCCCCTCTTGACACTGAGATCATCTTCTTCTTTTATCATCAACAAGCAAGATTAAGACCCAAATCTGTAATGCTGCAGGACCCGCAGCTCAAACTGGGCACCTTCCACAGCTATCCCAGAGGAAGGGTTTGGTGAAACTGGCACAAAGAACGAGGGCAGAAGCCAGTTCTTTTCCTGAGCTACTCCATGAGGCAGCACCCAACTCATTTGGGTGGCTTGGTGATGGAGGTCTTGGTACAGTGAAGGGGAATTCTGTCACATGCATCTGACCTCAAGAACCTCAGAAGGAAGGTGGATGGAGCACGACCTTCACAGGCAGCCTACAACTGAAATTTAAGCTTCGATTTGGCTGTCAAGATCCTAGCTGAAGATGAGAATTACTCACATGAGAGCATGGACACACTAAGATCAAGATATTACAAGAAGAAGTTCAAGTGAGGAAGTGTACTATTAAGAGTTTCACTTCATGAGATAGCTGGGAAGAACTGAAACAGCAGGATTTCTCCCTCTTGCCTAACTTCAGTGACAGTGAGGGCAAAACAACTCAGCTGGTACAGTGATACCACCAAGGGGTATCCAATGGGAGAGGAATGATGTTCAAAGAGTCTTTACTTGTTTCCTTACCACTTTCTGATGATCAAAAACCATGATGCAACAAAAGCATGGGATCAGTGAAAACATAAGGTAACCCAGAACCCCCCAGAGCCCCAAACCAGCCCAACGGGAAGAGGAGGGATCTGTCTTTTGAACCAACCACTGGGAGTTTGCAAACCATCCCACTTGTCCAACATCCAGACTGTCTTGCCTGGTTTTGATTAGCTGTTTCTTCCCCCATCCCTGAAAGCGTTTAAGGCCAGGTTAGATGGGGCTTTGGGGAACCTGGTCTCGCGAAGGTGTCCCTGCCCATGGCAGGGGATTGGAACTAGGTGATCTTTGATGTTCCTTCCAACCCAAAGCATTCTGTGATTCTATAATTCCCTTATTTTCACCTTTAACAACTATTTATATATGGAAAAACACAACATAGGCAGCCATCAAGTACATCTTTCACAGCAGTCAAAGAAATCTATAAAACAAATACATAAAAATAGCATGACAAATTAACTTTACCCAGCATAAAACCAATGCAAGCCTGTATATGCTCTCAGGGTCTGTGCTGCTTACAGGCTGTGGGCTTGTATGTGTCAAGGAAAAATAAAGAAGTGTGATCCCAATCAGCTGCTGGGTTAATTCCTTTTCAATCAATAGCACTAAATGAGCATGAAAGCAGAGTGATGCAGGCATGCGTCAGACTCCATGTACTTAAAGATCCCCAACCACATCCTGCATGACTATCAAATGCACAGTTCCTACTGCATATCAAAGGGGCTTCTTTTGGAAACAAGTTCTTGACTGATAGATTTGTCTGACCACTTTCTGCTGTACCCAAGCTCATCTTCCACACATTTATCCTTAAGACACCTCTGAGCATCATTTCTATCTTCCAGGTGGGAAATGACAATGAAAAGCACAAGGGTGCTCATCTATCTTGGTCATACTGAAGTCACTGGAGATTTGTACCTTGTTCCAGGTATTTGGACACCTGAATGACTTAACCCAAGTAATACACGACTGCAGACAGCAATGGGGATCTCAATCCCTGTGTGTGGCCCTAGCCTCAGAAGTGATTATCTTTTCTTACCACTTGTATCAACTTGGTAGACTTGGTAATGTTGGGTTAATGGTTGGACTCAATGTTATGAGTCTTTTCCAACTTAAATGATTTTATGGTTCTATGAACTCGTACTGTAACAGCTGATGATGTATCAAGCAGTGAGCATGAGAGCTCTGACAGCAACATTGCTGGAAATACCAAACCATCCATCAGCTCGTATCAAAAAAGGATTTGCCAAAGCATCAGCCCTCTGTGATATTTACACAGCGATCACCTTCCCCTCCTGCAGATCCCAGCATGATTGATGCATCTGTGTTTCACAGTGGGAAGTGAGAGGAGCTGTGTATGAAACATGCCTGAAGGCAGAAGCCGTTTCCTTTTCAACACCATTTGCTCATAAATGAGAAGTCTACAGGATTCAGGCAGGATTCATAATTCATATAGTTCATATTCACGTTACCAGAACAAAACAACCATCCATGACTGACATGTGCTTTCTGTTAAAATCTAAGAATTATCAGCAACAGGTAAAAACACCCTCAGTTGGGGGTTTTGCTATTGTCACTCGACCAATATTAAAGCAATTTTCCTGTCATTCACACATTACTTATCAGCCATGCTCACTACAAAACTCTACAAACACAAGGAAAAAAGCAGTATTTATGGCTCACATACTTTACAAGACAGCAAGTCCTCTTTCATTGTACTTAAATGTCCTAATAGATATTCCAGTCACACCCATATAATCGAAGAATTAGGTAAAAACATTCAAAGTGACAATAAAACACCATCCCAGAATGCTTTTTTTTTGGATTTACTTATTGTACAGAGTAATGGGCATAAGAGTGGCTGAGAAAACGTTCTCATCACAGCTAGAAATATCCTTCCACTTGGCTGCCAAAATATTATGTCCCTGGAAGATTACACATCTGCAAATTAAAAAGTATGCCTGTTGACTCCTCTTCCTAATACTGCACCTTGGAAAAGATGGCAATTTCCAGGACTCTGATCCTACACAGAACTTCAACATGTGCTTAATGATCAGTGGGAATGTTTTGCTGGTGATGATAGAGAGTACTTTTGCGCTGTAATGGACCACCAGTTTGGAAATTAAATATAGCACCCTGATGCTCCTCTTACCTTGTTGTACTTTGCTTAGTCATTTTATACCTGTGTATAAAATGAGTGTCTGTAACATTAATGCTTAGAAATCCTATTTTATGCTCAGTCATCTCAGGGATAAAAGGGTTCAAGGCAAGGAATAAAATTAATTACATCTCAACTATATACCTGTCAAGAGTTGATGATATACAAATTAATCAGCCTCGAACATTTACTGTACAAGTCACATAGGTTCCTAAGCTACTACCTGAAACAGAGTACTGACATAAAGCTCCTAATTCTATCAGTCTGGAAGGACAATAGGTTGAAAACCAGATTCCTCATCAACACAAAACAAGACAGATGCCATATTTCTTATTTGAATAATTTTCTGAAGTTCTGTTGACCACATCTGGCTGAGAAACAGGGGAACGTGACCCCTACATCCTAATGATTCTCAGTCAGTCTCAGTAATAGTTTCTCTGTTTATTTCAGGCTTTACCCAGTGCTGCTGGACTCTTCCCGACACAAGCTTTTGGCTAACAGAGCCTTCAGCACAGATGGGTCTCTGACCTTATTTAGCAGGGATTCTCCTGAAGGCATTGCTGTCTGATTTTATAACATCTGATTCAGATGGTTCAGTGACTCGGTCAGGGCACGTAACCCACTTTTTAAATGCCTGGTTCATTAGCAAAGCTCAAGTTCATTAACTACAAATAACTTTTGCTTAACATTGAACTCCCCTACCACCAATTATCTGTCTTAAATAGACATTAATTGTGAATAATAAGAATGATCAGTTACCGATTTCCTCTCTTGTTTCAGCTCCTGCACGTAGCGTGATAGCTCTCCAGTGATAAGAGAGGTCATGTTCTCTGAAATGACCTCGTGCTGTCCAGCATAGTCATTCATTTCATTTAAAGTGGCTAGGAAGGCTCTGGTTGATGTGTACCTGCAGAGGACAAAACCACATTTTGCTTTTAGCCCTTTTTTTTCTCCCCTCCCAGAAAGACACACCACAAAGGGAGGTTGTATCCTTCTTAAGCATCTCTTATTGCTACATGAGCCTGAATACAGATTAGCACAGATTCCCATGAAGGAATTTCACAATAGAAAGCCATCCCACCCACTGACAGTTGTCTGATAAATTAATCTCAATTTAGACAGCTTGACATTGGCTCTTAAAATATCACAGTTGTAGAGTGATGGGGTTTATCATCAGCACAGCTCTGGGACTTCACTATTCTAATCTCTATTCAAACATTTCTAGTTAGAACCCTACAATTCAGTGCACAGCCAGAGTACTCCTCTCTACCTGGCAAAATCCTGTCTGCACAGCCAAGTGCAGAAAATTTTTCATAGTGTAATCTGGATTTAAATCAGCTATAGTTTATAAAGTTTTCAAGAAGTGAGTTTACTAACCAAGGGTTCATTGTCAATCCTTATTTTTTAGTACCTTCCATCACAAGCTTTATTTTTGGTTGGAAATCTCCTATGCAACATTCCATGTGTTATTAAAAGGAAGAAACAAACATCTGTGCACACAGCTTCAAAACAGCAGATTATGTCACTAGCATGTTGAGCACAGAGCCAACAGAGCTCCATTTGGGTAGCCCAGCTGGCTGTGCTGGTCAGCTGGAAAACAGCAGCTTACCCATACTAGAAAAACAATGAATATAAAAATGCACCCATATAACATCACTTAAAGGTGAAAAAGCAAAGCAAAGAGGGAGGGATTTAGAGGAAAGAGAGAGGAGTGGTACAAGCAGGGAAGAAAAAGGCATAGAAGGAAAAAAAACAGGTGGAAAAAAGAGATGAAAATATATTCCAATAGAAGCAGTCACATCCACAGTCAAGCTGTGGTGAATCCCAGTTCCAAAAGGCAGAGGATCAAAGGCACAGAACTACAGACTGACAAGAAGTTGAAAACAGATCCTTTTTGGACAGGCTGTCTCAAAACACTGTCCGAGGCACCCAAAGGTCGCATGACAAATCCTCAGACATTATTTAGAGACATGAGGAAACTATAGTGATGTGAGCACTGCATTTAAAAGGGCAAAGCACACACGGGGTCTTCTGTGCCACATCACATGAATCATTTAACTCCAATTTCCTTTTCCAGCAATAAAAGATGTGTCAAAAAAGGTTGTAGTAAACTCAAAATATCCATTTATGGTCTAACTACCCAAAAGCAGATTTATTCCTAATCCCAGGTACACAGCAGAAGAGCTGCTGTGCTGGTAACAGAAGCTTCCTTGTATAAATATTAATATCTTGGGAAACAAATAACTAATTCCCAAACAACATTAACAAAATAACATACATTAAAAAGAAAATGAAAAGGCTGCCATCTCTGTCAACATGAGCCAACAGAGTTGCTGTATACAGCAGCTTGGGGGGTCTGACCCAAAAATCTAAATTAATATAATGATACTGTTGGATTTGTATCCAAATTCATTTGAAATGTTTCAAATGTCAGGGCAAGGGTTTGAGTCTGCTGCCAGGCTCTCCAGAGGCAGCACAGTCTCCTGCAACACAAAGCTGCAGGGTCAGACTCTGCAAAGCCTTCACTGGAAGCTGATGCTTTAACAAAACACTGGCACAGAGCAGCAGAGCGCTCTAAGGGAAGCTCTCCCTCTGGCTCATAAGCTGTCAGTTGGAAAGCTCCTCCTCTAGAACATTCTTTTTAAATATTATCTTTCATCTCACCACGGGCAGGAATGTTCTCAGTGAGGTGTGGTCTGTCATCACCTGTATCACTGTCTGCAGTGTCACCCAACGAGGGAGTTGTGCTTGACACTGCAGTCATTATCCTGCATGAGTCCCCTGACACCAGGGAGAAGATCTGGATAGCTGAGCCAACAGCTGAGGCCTTGCAGCATCCTTCAAGAGAGGCAAGTCACGTGTCAATACATCCCAGGATGCTGGGAGTACAAACTACATCCTTCACCTTACTTATGCTTCAAGAGTCACTGGTTTCTCTGTTGCATTATAACATTATCCCTTCAGTGAGTTACTAATCTGTGTTGTCAGTCCATTTGGGTAATTTAATACTCACAAGGGCTGCTCAAGTTTCATGCTAAAATTAACAACTGCTTCTGTTCCTGCTCAAAGGAGTCAGGAGTTTGGTCATTCCCTTCAAATAGCCTTAAAGTTCTTAAGGTAAAGCAAACACAAAACCCCCACACCCCAGGTATCCGGAACCCACAACATTGAGAAGTGAGTAGCTAGAGACCAAATCCATCTTTGAAAATCCACTCCTTGGTATCTACCATATCAGCCTGTTTCTGCATCAATGATTTCTATACTTTTCTCTTGATTTTAAAATCCTTGCCTTACAAGCCAAATCCTGGCTGGTAACCCAATCTCTCCCCCTTCCTCCATCAACACATGTCCAGCCAACAGCAGATCATGACCATACCTGTACTCTTCCTCTTCTTTGGAGTTCTTTTTGGGTTGGTATTTCTTTGAAAGATTCCTAAAATTAAACATACATAGTTATTTATATTAACTTTAACTGGATAAACCTTTGCATGCACACACACACTCTGTGGGGCTTCAGATTTTATTTACAGGGATTAGGCATGTTCTCAGAAGTATGACTGCAACCTGGCTTTGAGCAGCAGCACTCAAAGCACAGTGCTTCAGTCTCTGCAGCTGCAATAAAATATCACATTCTGAACCTGAGAAGTAAATAAATTACAGTCATGAAGTCCATACACCTGAGTTATGGTTCTGCTGATGCACAAGTCTCCTTCACCTGATCTAAAGGTGAAAGCCTTCTACAGTCAGAACACAGTCCTTAGACACACAGGAGTGCTTTACAAACTCCACCCGGTAGAAGGTGCTACTCTATATCCAAAGGTCTCCTGGCTTACTCAAGTGGGATTTGCTGCAGCAGAGGACACTCAGGCCAGGCAAGCCTGCCCACCTTTAGCAGGATGCTTCCAAGGAAGAGAAAAATCTTCACAAAGCTGAGGGAAGCTGTACTGAGCTGACAAAAGGGGGATTGTTTCACAATTATCAGCTGATGCTGGGAGAAATGTGAAATCTGATTATCCCAATTAGTGCAGATGCTTGAATATCTCATTACCCCACACCCAACTAATGATTTAATTTTAAAAGACTGATATGCTCCAGTGATCTTATCTGGAATAAGAAATCTGAGTAGCTGTTAGCACATTTGACAGCACACAGCCTGAAAGTGCTGGCTGCCAAGCAGCACAGCCAGGCTTTGGAGAGCGGGTGCTGCCCACCCGACACAACCCACCTTGCTGATACTTAAAGCTTAATGTTAGGGTGCCTATTGCACTGCAGCAATATGCCATGTGTCTTCTATCCAATGCAAACCAGAGAGCTGGTAGATCTTAGAAATCTGATGTCCTTTTCAGTGCTGCAGTACTGGGATCTCCTCTCTAAACTCAGTCCTGATTATGTGCTTTCCTGCAGCCTGTTACCCTATCATGAAATTAAATCCATTTGTTTTAGCTGTACAAAATGGTTTACTCTTTGAAGGACTCCCAGAGCACTTCCAGTTGAAAAGAAGCTGCTTTTTCAGAGGTGTGACCCCCTCCCTGTTGCAAGCTTGTTTTACTGCTAACTGGGAGACAGTAGGGCCTCTTGTCTCACATTTCTTATTCCTTTTCTTCTCCTTAAGGAATTAAGAAGCATCTGCCCAAACAGACTAGTAGCCAGAACCCTGGTAGATTTGCACAGACAAACATGTGTTTCTCTAAATTTAAATATCCCTACTGGAAGGGATCCAAATGAGCATCTCTTCTCCAGTCACTGCCTTCCCTGAAAAGTAGATCCTCTGAAACAATGAGCTTTTCTCTAGCCCTGCATACAGCCAGTTCAAGCAAAGAACCCCAGCACAGCAAGAATTCTGCCAACTGCTCTCCATGCTTACAGCAAGCCTTGCAGCAAGCCTCACACCCTTTGTGTGCCACAGGAATCCCTCCACCGCTCACCTGCTTACAGAGGAAAGGGGAAGCCACAGCATGCACAGAAATGACATTAACAAGGCATTTTCACACAGTTAAAACATGTGTTCCTGCACTGTCATGCTGCCCAGTTAATTCCATTATACAGAGCTACTGTCTTCCTGTAAACCTGTAAAGGTGCAGACATGCTACAGATCTCAAGCAAAAAGCCAGACTCCATGCTTTCCCAGAAAGATAAAAGAGAATTCTGAAAGCATGTAACAAGAATTAGAACATAGTAAAGTGTTTAAAGTAGATGCTACCTAGTTTACAAACCACATAAAATATAGTCTGTAGATTTTTGTTCTTTGGATTCTCCCCCTCCCTTCTCTAATCCAAAACATAGGTAAGGGTTTTAAAAACCAGGACACACCCAAAACCCAGAAGTGATACTGAATCCAGAAGTGATACTGAACCCAGCAGGAGTCAACATCTCTGTCACCGGGAGCAGCCCAGCGTGCAGTGCCACCACAACACTGGCACTTCCTGGGTTCAAGCTCAAAGCAGTGACACCTTCAGAGCTCATAGGGACTGCAGAGGGAACTAACACATACCAGCAAAGGTCAGCAGTGAAACAGCAATTCTGGCAAGGTCCTGTGCACCTGTCTCCAATTCACATTTCTAGTTGCCTTTCACACTGCTTCCTCCCCACCAACCCCAGCTTGTTTCTCTCCTATTTTCCATTTTTGACATCTTGCCTTCTCTCAAATTTATCATCCATCAGTGGTTCCCAATTCTCAGATTATCCTGATCTCTTAAGCATGTTTTTTTCCCCAATACATCTTCCTCAAAGCTCCCTATCCATCACTACATTCAGCAAGGCTTTTGACACACTTGATGCTCCAACCATGCGTGCTATAAGGAGTGATGAGGGAAGGAGGGCAGTGACACACCACTTCAGCACTCAGAGCACAGCATCCAGCATGTCAGCATCCAAGGGAGCGTGAAACAAAGCCCAGGAACAAGTGAACACTCTACCAGTCTCTGCAGCCCTCCCTTCCCAGCCTAGTTTAATGACTCAACAGCTATAAAGAAAACTATCCTGTCAAATCTGAACTGAGCTCTCCAACCAGGACTGATGGCAAGTGGTACAGGCAGGACTTCAGCAGCACAGGCACAATGTGTAAGGTATGTGACACTGGGGGGTTTCTTCCTCTGCTGTAACCAGCTAAATCCTATGCATCCTGCAAGTACATAGATCTAACTTAACACTTAAATATCCCATATAAACCTGCAGAATTATAAAGGGGAAGGAAAGAAAAATTTTTAAATAGAAGACAATTAAACTTCAACAGATGACCAGGGTGAGATGTAGACAGACAAGAAGAATATTTAGGCTAGGGAGCCCAGAGACCAAGCAGAAAACACAAGCTTCACAAAATGAAGTTGAGCAGCTTTGCTTACACTATAAATAAAACTCAGAGTTAAATCAACAGGAGTATCTTGTGTTAACTCATCCCTTTCCAATGATATGTCCATGCAGTGATATGCTGCAGCCTGTTTACACCAAATGGATGTGATACAAGGAAGGTCTGCACTGGCTGGAGCAGGCTCATTAAAAGCAGATGCATGGGTTGGTTTTTGGGTTTTTTTATCATTCTCTCCCTCCCCTTCCTGATGTCCTGCACTGGTTTATCTCAACATTTGACAAGTTGACATTTTTTCTTTTATACCTCAAACTCCTTAGATGACTCCAAAGAGCACTGTGTGTTTAAGAGCTCCTGGTGGGGGAAGTATCTGTACTCAAACCATACCCATGGGTGGGAGAGACAAACAGGGAGAGAAGAAACTGACTGAGTTTGTTTCTTAGTCTGTCCTGGACTTCCAAGACTCAGGAGTTCAGAGTTTCTAGGCAGTTTTACCTGTGACTCTCTCCCCTACTTCCTTAAACATTTTTAATGTGTTTATTTTCATAACTACACTCTTCACACCTGAAATTTGTCATCCTATGAAATTCAGTTTCTGATTCTGCATCAGACAGAGCTGCTCCCACAGATACTCTGCTGGGGTTTCCCAGTCCAGTCATACTCTCTTTCTTCCAGCTCATTTTGCCTCTAATTCAATCTCTTCTCATCTCCATAAGATATGAGCAATCTGTTCCTGCACAAGTCATTTTCTATTTCCTGCTTGTCTATAGCAGAAACCCTGGGGAATCCTTGTGGCATTCCCCTGAGAAAGCACAGAACCATAAAGGTAGGAGTTTATCAACTCATAAATAACAGGCCAACAGGCATCTCAAATCCATCCTAACACAAGCACCAAACATTCTGGGTGATTTGGTTTTTAATAGATATTGTGCTTTAGATATACCCAGATCAATTAGAACCTGAGATCTCTATAAACACTAAGAAGATGGAAGGAGTTCTAATGTGTGTTATAGTCATGCAAAAAAGGTGTGGATTTACCAGAGGGGTTAGGAAGGATTAGTCCTGCACTCCCCTCCCACCACCTCCAGCTTCACCACCTCCAGCTTCTCACCCCGGACACTAGTGGCTGGCAGCAATATTGCTTCACAGCCTCTCCCCAGCAACAGGACTGTGTGTGTGGTATTGTATTCCCTTCTCACCCCTGTTCACCTCTCATTTTTAACATCCTCCAAGAAGCAGCAGGCTAAGAGCTACTCATTGTAGGAGGGTTCTGAGCAGCCCCTCCTGTCCACTGGATCTCACCTCAAGGAATGTGTTTTTGGGTCTTGTTCACATACACACAGCTCTACCTACAACCTGATGGTCAAACCAGACATGTAGAACATACACAGCAGGAATTCCCAGCAATTCAACTACTCAAAATGAATCTGTAGGATCTCTGTTCAGGAGACACACTGCAAGAAGAGTGGCAAGGTTACAAGACCGTGTGAGTTCAAATTTCAGGCTGCAACCTGGCTAACTACTCAGACAAACTTCCAAGGGCTCAGAGTGACTTTCTGACCTGCAATTTCTCCACACTGGTCTTTAAAAAGCAACCAAGCCCTAAACATTGCCTAGGAACAAGTGCTCATTATTCTGTTGAATTCTTAAACCCCTCAGCATTTACACGCAGCAGTCATAATTTCATGGAAAACATTACAAAGCTATCCTCAAAGCCTGAGCCATTAATCATGCATAAATAGTGAGTAAGCTCTAGTACACTACTCAGTCACCTAAACAACCTTTCTTTTTGCAAAGCATATGATTTTTAGCAGAGATAATAAAACAGTAGCTTAAATTAACTTTAGTTTTCCATTCTCTCAATTAAAGCTATTCTCTAAAAGCCATTATTAAAAACCAAACAAATTAGCACAAGTGAAAGAGTAAACTTACACATGATGACAGGCTTTGAACAGATGTAACTCAAAGTCCAGAGCTCCACTTATCAACTTACCTAAGCTGCTTTGCATAGCTGAGTTCAATCTCTGTTCTTTCTTTAACAAACTTGATGTATTTTTCCAGCACATCAATGCCCCACTGCGTGTGTTTTTCTAAGTTGTCAAACTGGTCCTGCAATAACAATAATAAAAAAACAAACTTAGTCTCCCTCAACACAGAGATAACTAAAAATAATTTCCAAAGTACACATCACCATAAAGAAAATGCTGTTAGTATTTTCCATCACCCCAGTCAGACATTTGCATGACGATACCGGTTTGTAATCGACGGAAATTCGCCTGTAACATGATTCAGTAACATTCCTGATTCCTGAATCAGTTTCATTTCAGAAATCCTGGCAATTCTACTGAATACAATCTTCTGTCCTTAGACAAGGGATAAGGAATAGTCTTGCCAGTATTTTAATTTACTCTTCAGAGTTAACCTAAGTCCCATGAATGAGGTCTCCTCCTAATTATTCTGATTTTTCACCACACACCCCCAACATCAATTTATCCTCAAGCTTTGTCAGTGTTATGGACTTAAAACATCATTTAGAACCACTAACAATTTTTTTTTTTACCAAAAAGAATTTACTTCCCCTGTAGGCTGTTTTGTTCTAAGCAGAAGACAGGCTCCCAAATGATGCCACAAAAAATGACATTAGCTATGTGAACAGTGACTTTTCACGTCTCTCTCCATTGAGATACAGATGCTACTTTGTTCTTCAAATATTGTTGCCCTCAAAAAAAAAAAAAACCCCACAAAACCCAGTCACACGTGTTTTCAATAAAATCTTTTTCAACCAAGAACATTCCACAAGTCAGCTTGGGATTTACAAATGCCAAGAAATTAATTACCCGAGCCAGCTCATTACTATCTGCAGATTTCACCTAAAATTACCTTGGTTTTTTAAAAAATCTGGTTACTTTAACTTTCAAATTCCACACAGCATTTCAAGAGGGAGTTTCTACACAACTTGGAGGATATCTTTTTAATTGTACACCTGCAGTACATAGGTTAGATTTACAGTATTTAAAAATAAACATACAGAGCCATAGACCTGGGTCAGGTGCTTCGCTGCTGCAGTTAAAGCTTCTGACAGGGGCAATGCTGCTTTTCTACCTGCCAAAGGTTTGGTCCTGTGATTTTCAGCTTGTAGAGCTATCAGCAAGTGTTATCAAAGCCGTGCAAGCCCACTTCCTTAGCTGCACAAATTAAAAAACCAGAGAACTACTCCAAAGCCTGGTTTGTGCCTACGCTGCTCTTCAGAAATACCACTTTCTACATCGTAGCCTGTGCGGCTCTGGCCCTGGCAGATGGGGATCAGGGGAGATTCCTCCAGCACCCAACTCAACTGTTGTGTACATGGGTGCTGCTACTTGCTAACAAAACTGTTTGACTGTGTTTTGAAGGAGAGAAAGAAACCTGTGTTAGAGGAGGAAGAGTGCAAAACCCTAACAAGAAGCAATATGCACGGAACAGGACACATTGGGTTTGTATGATCCAAGGGCTGGAGCAGCTCTCCTGTGAAGCCAGGCTGAGAGAGTTGGGCTTGTTGAGCCTGGAGAAGAGAAGGCTCCAGGGGGACCTTACAGCACCTTCCAGTCCCTGAAAGGTGCCTATAGGAAAGCTGGGGAAGAACTGTTCATGAGGGCACGTAGTGGTAAGACAAGGGGTGGTGTTTTTAAACTAGAAGAGGGGAGATTTAGGTTGGATATTAGGAAAAAAAAATCTTCAATATGAGGGTGGCAGATACCTGGCACAGGCTGCACAGGGAGGTGGTGGAGGCCCCATCCCTGGAGACATTCAAGGTCAGACTTGATAGGGCTCTGAGCAACCTGCTCTAGTGAAGATGTCCCTGCTTGCTGCAGGGGGTGGGACTAGATGACCTCTAAAGGTCCCTTCCAACCTTACACATTCTATGGTTCTATGTATATCTGTGTATTTGCTGTGGTTTAGCATAACATACCACTTGAAACACGTTCAGCCAAACCAGACTAGGCTTCAGCTGAAATTATGTCAGTATTAGTCAATTAAAGAGCCACTGGGGAGAGGACAGCAAAAGGGCAATAGTATAAAGTTACAAAAATAGTAAAGAACTTCTAAGCCTTATGTTCCAGGAACTAAGAAAAAGTGGTTACAGGCAACTGAAAAGAAAAAAATTCAAACTACACAGAACAAAAGCCTGACTTCCAGCAATAGAAACGACCCTCAAACCAGTGTAACAGCATTCCCTCCAGAAGAGGATGTATGTATTCTGCAGAAAGGGAAGAGGTGTGCTAAGCCAGTACATGTTTGCATACAGACAAATCCATATTTCACACAATTTCACAGCTGGGGAGAATTCAAAGACAACATGAATAACATCATGGGCCTCTCCTCCTCCTCCTCCCAAAGGGCTCCGGTCAGGAACAGGATGTGCTGCTGGAGTAGGACACCAGCACAATGAGACACCTCCTGCTCTGCTTCAAATACACAAGCTCTGCGCCTCCAATCATGCTAGCATCAAAAAGCAATGCAAAACACGCCCTTTCCCAGGTTCCTGACAGAGCTCTTACAGCTAAGCTATCCCACACGCTGACCCATCCTCAGTTTAAGATGAACACATGCATATAAAGTAACAAACCCCACGAGGCAGCGCATCGCTCCTGTTCACATGTGTTCACACACACTCTCAACTTTGAGAGGGGAAATATCAGGGAGGGAAATCCACTCCCTAATTCCTGTGAGCAAATTAAACCACCGTTAACCATATCAGTAGCAAGAAGTTAACTTAGCACCCTACTGTTACCCCATCCAAAGAAGAAAGGTCATGGCTTTCTGTAGGAAAGAATGTTTTTCAAGGAGATCCTGCCCTTCAAGAGAATTCACGCTGTTAAATGCACAAAGATAGAACAAAAGTTCACCCAGGAGAGGTAATACTGGTATTGGCTTGTCCAAACCTCTTCCACCACCATCACCACCACCCTGCCTTAATTCTCAGAGCATCATTTAAATCAGAGTATGGATAAAAACCTGAAAACGGCTCCAGGTAGCTGC
Source organism: Hypotaenidia okinawae (assembly GCA_027925045.1). Taxonomy (NCBI): domain Eukaryota; kingdom Metazoa; phylum Chordata; class Aves; order Gruiformes; family Rallidae; genus Hypotaenidia; species Hypotaenidia okinawae. The sequence goes on along the minus strand of BSDF01000019.1, from coordinate 8,854,453 downwards.
CTCAGTCTGGTCTGTTATGCCATAGATCAGTCTGCTGGACTGTTTCAGCGGCCTCACTATGTCAAGCTTGGCAAAAGAAAACTCCATGATGTGAGTGCAGAGGCAGATGAACCGCGCTGCAGCTGTCAGAGCAACTGAAGATGCTACCCTTCTATTTATACAGTGAGCAGCCACACTTGGCCCACACTGAGCAGTAACCAGAAGAACCTCAACCAGGTAAGACTACAAGCGCTGACCTGTGCTATCAGGAACTGAGGCAAGGTGGAAATTAGCTTTCTGCAGACTGCAGAAGAGTCTGCAGAGAGAAGAGACTGCAGAGAGAAGAGTTTCTGTCTTTTTCTGGACATGGAACAATATTGGCCCAAACACCATTCCACTAAGCAGCCAACGCCCCACAACAGTGTGTTACTCTGGGGTCACATATTCCATTATCCCTTCTCTTTTCTGTGTTCCTCAAGGATGAAAAAACATCAGTGAAATTGGCAACACCATCACTTGCTGAGCATGAGACTCCAAAGGAAAGGCAGTGCAGCCAGAGGCACACAACACAGATAGTCCTCCTTGCTCCATGGATCTGTGCAGCAGGCTGAAGGGAGGCAAAGGCTCCGTGTTAAAGCTAATGAATCACAGGGATGGCACCATACACAGAATGCTTTCACTATAAAGCATAACATTTATGGAGTCCCAAAGTCCAGGGATACATGCAATCAAACCCAGAATTCCTAAAAAGTGATTTTTGAGGAGTAGCTAACTATCATGTCTTCAAACAATCAATACTGAAAAGATGTTATTTTTTAATTGGGCAGGTGTTTCTAAAGTTCATTACAAAAATTATCACATGAAATCTGAGAGTTTAAAAACAGTCAACTATCCTGAAGCAAATTTGGTCTAGTTTCAATATTCATGAGACAGATTTTCACCCTTCTCCATAACCAGCTGCCTCCCACAACAGGTTTCCACAACACAGACTGCTAGCAAAGTTCTTCAAAAGATTCCCAAACTCCAGTACTCTGTTTCACCAGTTTTCACTGAACTCCACAATCACTGTCCAGCTTAAAAAAAAGCTCTTCATAGTAATTCATCCCAGCAAAAGAGCGTGCATGAAGGGAGCAATGTCATCAATAAATTACTATTACTTGGGTTAACATAAACACTTGTAGGACCAGGCTTCTCACACTCAGTGAGAATCTTCAAGCATGGAGATCAATAAAAGGTACTAAACTAGTGTCCCACTGAAGCCAGGAAGAAGCTGGTGGCTGGGGAAGCACCTGCCTTACAAAAAGGAGCAAGAGTGCAGCTTGTAAGGATTTACCTGTCTCAGCTCTAAGAGAACCTGGCTCTACAACCAGGAGCAGCCTAATGAGCACACAGAGTGCTCCATCCCTGCCAGCGATGGGTACAGGTTTAGCAGGTGAGATGTGCACTGCAGCTCTGCAGGTTTGGTCATTGACTAGAAGTCGGCTCAGGTCTCTCTGTGAGTTGTTGTTTCACCTTTCAGTTTCAGTTCTACTCTGGTTTTGCAGCCTCTTCATCCTTCCAGCCAGGGATAACATTAGAAAACAATAAATCCCACAAGATTTTATCATTTTTCAAGAAAAGCAAGAAAACAAGACAAGCAGCATGAGAATTGAGAATGCTCCCACCAGGCCCCAGTGTGTGGGGGGAACAGAGGGTCAACTTTGTACCTGTTTTCTCTGAAAAAGAAACACCAAAACATTTTCTAGAATTGCTCCCTATGTTACTCAGAGACTGGTTTACATTTGAGAACTCTTGAGCAAAACACCACACTGACAAAGAGTGGTGTATCACAGCAGGCTCCCACCACAGTCTTCACCTTATTGTCCATGTTCTTTGGCCGTCCAACCTGCCCAACCTCACATTCTCTCATTTTTTGAGTCCTAAACCTGCTGTGATATCAACATCTTACTAAAAAGAACAGAGTTTTGATTGGCAATCAGAACAGGTACACAGTTAAAGCACTTGTACAACTGCAGCTTATTCCTCTTCATCAGATTCCACCGGCATCCTGGCGACAGCAGCTCGTGCCAGTACAAACACTCCATCCCTTCCCCAAGTGATGGAGGAGTCTGAACACAGGAGCTGACCCACCTGACTTTACATGGGTGGGAAAGCAGAACTCTGCTCCAAGCTGCTCGAAACAAACAGCATCTTTCCTTTCTGTTCAGAGCATACCATGTCCTTGAGCGTGCACACACAAAAACTACAGCTCAAAAGAGGAAAGAACAACTTCAGTCATTAACTTGAATGGGAATTGGACATCCAAGTACCCAGAATGCTTTGAAATTTTTATCCCTGAGGCAAAGTGTGTTTCTAACTTCATTTCTGTTTCCATTAAGTCTGTCCCAGTATTTTTACCACTGCCCAAATAACCACACATCCATGCATTCTTTCTGAAAGTCGGCTGCATGCTTGTTACTCTGACAATGCTTAAAATGGAAATAGTGCTGCCTATTTGCTTTTCCTCATATTAACAGCTACTCCAAGATGTCAGATCCCCTCACTTAACTAGTCTCTTGAAGTCACATTCCCCAGCTATGCACGAAGTATTTTGGGAAGAAGAAAGTTATCATTAAAAAAAGTCAAGAAACAGGAAGAAAGCTTTTCTAAGCCACATAACACGGAGTACAACCAATTATTGAGCAATAATGAAAGTGTTATTCATGTGGCCTTTGAAGATCAGCTCTGTAAGATACTCCTTCCCCTTTCAAGAGTGCTTCTATCTATTGCAAAATAGTTTGACACAAGGTTCATTCAGGCACAGTGATGGATGGGACCTTAATTTGCCACCAAGAGGCTTCAGCATTGGCATCTACTAAAATCAAGGGGGTGTCCTCACTCTTCTCCCAAGTGACAGTCTCAGTGTCCCTGCAGTCAGACACTACTCATGCTGGTCACTGTGGTCCCATGCAGTCAAGGCTGGTGACAACAGGTCTGACTCCACCACCTGGGATTTCTAGTCATGATGGACTGAACTCCTGGGATTTCTATTCAGCTTTAAGTGTGAACAAACCAGTATATTCTGGGAGATTTCACCAGTTAATTCTGCAGTTTTAATCATCATGTCAAACCTGCTCAGATGAGGCTCAGGTGGCAGCGTTCAGTACAGCAGTAACCAGCCTGAACTCTCTGCTTTCACAGGTGGTGGTGCAGGAGTGCAAAGAACCCCAATACAGAAAGGAACAAGTTGTGAAGAAAGAACATGCTGAAAATACAGGTGCTAATAACAGAAAAACAAAGCCTTTATATTTGGCATTTTCCTCCCAGAATTTTAATCTGGTGACATAATCAAAGACCCATGATTCTTAAACATTAAGAGTATCTGAAGTCTTTCTACTGCCTCATTCTTTGGGGAGTTCCATTCAGCTTCCTCCCAGAATTACTTGTTTACTCACAGTCCTAAAAAAATAAGCAAGAACAGGGGAATTAAACACTAGGCTTCATCTCTGGCTTCCACTTTCATATATTCTCTTACACCACACCCTCTATCTCCCCTCCCCCCTTTTTTTTTTAAACACTCTCATTTCCATAGGCAAAGAGGAATTAAATGTGAAGATCAAGAATACATCAGACTGTTCAAATTCTAAATTACTTTAGATTCTGTGGTCTAACAGCTTCAAATTATGAAAATAATTAACAAGATGAGACCTTCATAGACTCGGTACAGCTTGCAGAATACAACAAAATTCAGTTCTCTTCTCCTTGGAGACCTACATTAAAGCTATATGCAAATGTTAACAGTCTTCAGGCAAATTAATAATGAATAAAAATGCAAAAAGTACAGGCTACCACTGCAAGAGCCTTCCAAAACCCAGAGATGAGCAGAAAATACAAAATCAGTACTACTGAGAGATGGCTTCCCACACAAAACTTGGCAGCTACAGCCAGTGAAACCTTCACTTACTGACAACTAAACAAACATCCCTGCTTATATATGTCAAATACAAAACAGAGGACAGGACAGACAAGGAGGACTGACAGCACCACGGAAGACATACCGATGGGACAGGAAGACCATCTCTTTTTGGTTTATATTCAAATGATGCTGTGGCTTTTCTGGTTGCTTTATGAATCTACTCTTCATTACACCTGTAGATCTGGTTCTCGCTCACAAAACTATTTATGATCACAGGCATTTTTCATGCAGATCATCTATTCATCAATGGGTTTTAGTTAATTTCACCTTTAAGTATTAAATAAACTCTTCATGTTAAACAGGGATATTTCTGCTTGAGGTAAACAAAAGATACCCCAGAAAAATCCACCCTACTTTCCCATCTCTGCTTGCTCTTCATCTTCAGTCCTTAAATTCATTTTCCATAAGTCCCCAAGAGGTTAACTGTTCTTTTATCTCTTGTGATTCACCTCAGAACTTAATCTAATTAGGAGAAAAGAGAAACAAAACCAAGATTCTTTGCAGCATCATTAGGCAACTAAGTGCATGTCTAACTTGGGTGGAGGGGAAGGGAGGGAACGCAGAAATCAAGAGTGGAAGCAGATTATCTTTTTTATGTTGAAATATCTTTTATGCTGCTAGAAAAAACTCATCTCTAATGGCCCCACTCGTTCCAATAAATATCATGAATTAAGCTGTTTACTGGTCTATACTTCAGCTTTGAAATGCTTCCTCTTCAAGCATTTTGCTTAAGCTGTAAGTGAAAATAAGCTCTAATACTATGCCAATTTTAATTTGGATTTTAAATAATGTTGCCTCGGTATAATAGCAGGGCCCTTTGCACAGCAAAGGCAGCAACAGGGAGTAACCCTCCTAATTGCTCCTGAGACCAGCCACACTCATCCCCTCCCAAAAAACCACCTTCCACAAACTCAAGGGTGACCCCTCCTGCTAATTAAGCAGAAGTGCTGTCTCACAGGCAGGTTTCGGCCATCCCCTAACACCCTACCTTCAGGGAGAGCTGGCTGAAGTCAAGCAAGCAGCACTTTGGGACAAAGCCACCTGAGCACATGGTGCAGAGGCCTGGAGAGCAAAGCCATGCTGAGCCAAGGACAGTCTGGGAGCACAACCAGGGTTCATGGGAGCAAATGACACTGCAACATCTAACAAAAAGACCCAAGTACAGGAAAGCTGCACAGGTACATCCCCCACTAATGAAAACGATGAGCTTGTCTTGGTGCTAAGTGTAACGTACAACACTTGATGAGGATGCACGCCACCAGACTCCCAACACACAGTACTGGTGTGGCTTTCAGGGAGCATGACACCAAACAGCAGTAAGCCAACTCACAGAATCACAGGGGTTGGAAAGGACCTCGAGAAATCCTTGGGTCCAACCCCCTGCCAAAGCAGGTTGCGTAGGGCAAATCGCACAGGTCGGCGTCCCGATGGGTCTGGAGTATCTCCAGAGATGAGACTCCACACCCCCCTGGGCAGCCTGTCTCAGGGCTCTGTCACCCTGACTCATAAGCTTTGAAAGCAGGGAAGGGAGGGAGAGCAACTCCTGCAGCAGAGGCACAGAGCATCAGGTCAGCGATGAGACACCTCCGCCTGTGTGACAGGTCACCGGGAGCACAGCCCCAGCACCTGTGCCCGTGACCCAGCTATGAGGGAAGCCTTGCCAAACCTGACACGTGGTTCCCAGGAGAATGCTTCCCAGTGTGAGTACAAGCAGTGTCATCAGCTGCCAAACACTCACACACTGTCAGTATCTAGCCCTCTCTGCTAACAGCTTAAGCCATGAACTGAAACTGCTCCTTCCTGCAGCAGCCAGAAGCCAGTCAGTGCTGGTGCCCAGCCACGGGTGCAGTGGCAATGGAGCTCCAGGAGGAACAAGTGGTCCTAGTCTTGATTCCAGGGGCTGCTCTTACCACTGCAGCAGCCTTCTCATCAGAGCCCACATCCCTCTACCATCCTAGGGCGCAACTAAGCCTTCTCCCCCGCTCAGCCTGCTGTATCCTACAGAGGATGTGGTAAAGCAGAACTTGTGGTCCCTCTATAGCAACGGTGCAAGGAACAGTGCTAACACAGCAGCCAGGAAGGAAGGTGAGAGAGGATGTGACATACAAGAGAGGATGTGGTTGCCCGTATGGCAGCAGCTTCAAGAGATGCTGTGAGAGGTACGACAACAGACAGGAATGATTAATTCAGAGGAGTGGGAAGGCAGGAGGATGTGAACAGCTCGAGTGGAGCAGGACAGAGCTGATGAGCTATAGGTGATTAACAGCAACTGAATCAAAGGATACTGGATAGTTACAGGGACAGTACGACAGTCCTTTTGCAAGCAAAACACTGAAGGGGAAGGGAAAGCCTGGTTTTCTTGGGACAGGGAAGATTTTGAAGTGAAATTGGGTAGGTTACATGCCCTGGACAGCACATGTGGAAGAACACAAGTCAGGTACAGAACATTATACAGGTGCTGTTTCATTTGTATTCAAAGAATTACCTGAAAGGCCACAGAGAGGCATTAGAGATATGACAAGTCATGTGCTGTTATCAGCAGGAGACACTTCTAAGAAGTTGAGATACATTTCTTGAAAGAGGAAACGTGCATCTCTGAGCTGTCAAAATTTCACACTCTTGAAAAGTGAATGTTAATGTTTTCTTCACATAAGGATAAGGTAAGGCCCAAAACACATTGTCCTCAGTGTCCAAGGATATGTTTCATAGAAGGCCATGCTGCAGCAGCAATTCATTTCCTTCAAATAAGTTTATACATTTTGAGGTTTGAGGCACTGCATGACTTCACCACAACGAGAACCATCTGTCATAAGCAGACCATTCAGAAATGAACACTTCTTTTTCAAGCATACTATTCTGCTTATAAAATACATGCAAGAAACCCCAGAATGGGACAAAGTTTTGTTTCAAAACACATTATAATGTGCAAATTACAACCCGGGATAAAAGAAAGCTCTTAAAGGGCGAGATAATAAGAGAGAAACCTTAACTAATGCCAGATGGAAGGTCAGAAATACTGACTATTTTTATTGAAGGACTGAATACATTTCAAGCCTTTCCTGCACATATTCAGCTATTTAAACTGAAGACAAACATGCACATGCTGCTTCTGCTGATACTAGTGGGATTTGATCAATCTAACTGGACTTATTCCTACTAGGTGGGGGCATAAGCAGCAGAATCTAGACGTTAGCAAAGCAAAAGCTAAGCAAAGGCTTGTAACTACTAAAACCTACTGGGGCCCAGAGAAATGCTGCATCTCTACTATCAGCATTAACAGTCGCCACAAAAGTCTTTTTAAAAACAGACAAAACAAAGCAAGGCTAACCTCTTCCTTCTGTTCATCCTGGGGGAACAGGAGTGGGACAAGGATTTGGTGTTTTGCTGACATTACCCAGAGCTGCAGGCTGGAAGCTGCAGCGACCCACAGGGATTCACTGTTCTGTGCATTATAAACAAGAGCATTGAAAATGAGCAGATTCTGGTGTGTATGGCTCGGCTGCTGGGACGGCATAAATCATGAGCTGCAGCAGAGCTCAAGCTCCAACTGCCTCCCCCAGGAGTTACAGCCTGGTAACGAAGCTAAATATATGCTGCTGTTGTGTTGTTGTTGTTCTTTGAGTAAGATCTTTCAGTTGACAGTGTTGCAACTTCTCAGTGTTCCCCAACACCATCCCACTTCCCTGATTCAATACACACCCATTCTTCTGTTCTGAAATAATACCAAATGCAATTTTAGACCTAATTCCCAGTAAATCTTTCGGTGCCTGGCTACATCTTTGGATTAACTGTTGACTGATTTTCATCCTCCTTTTTCTTTTTTTTTTTCCCATTCTGTGAAGCACTCCCTTAATAATACCAGCTGTTAAAACAGATCAACGAGATCTCTTGCCCACACAGTTTCCCCTTTGGGCAGCTCTGTACTAATTATTAAAAATGAACCATGCAGTGTTCCTGCTTATTGCACTGGTAACTACAAAGGAAAAACAAACACGCCCACTGATCCATTTAAAAGACAACACACACACAAAAAAAGGCAATTCTGCCTTCTTATCCCAAACCAAACTGAATTATAATAGGACAATCCTATTCACCAGGAGAACACTTCAAACCGTAGTAGTCTGTGGGAATATATTTTGGGGAAATCAGCTCTTTGCCCAACCTCTTCATAAACCAGTACTATACTGGATTCACCATGCAGTACATCCAAGGTGTTATACATCCTCAAAGTGACCAAATTTGTCACTAATACCAAGCCTTTCCAAATGCAATGCTGCTCTAATTTTAGGAGCTCCTGAATTTCAGCCCCATTCTGTTGAATTCTTTGGAGCAGTAACATATGAGTGGGTTTTTTGGTTGGTTCTGGGGAGATGTGATTATTTTTATATAACTGCCTTAAGGGAAAAAAATAAATCAGTCACATTGTTAAACTCTGTAAAATAATGCTCCTTGATCCCCCTCTATATAAATGTAGCCCATGTGGGCTACAAAACCACCCAAACAAAAGCAATCCAGAAAAGCCCAACCTCACCAGATACATCTGGTATTCTCAATAGCAAAACTTCTGATCTCTGTCAAATATACCACCTGTCAGGCATAGACATGTCATGTCTATGTGTGTGTGAGCATGTGTGTGAATGTTTTCTGCACAGATGCTAATGCAAAGACATATTTATTTATTAAACAGATGAGAACAGCCTTTACTCTGACTCACCTTCACCTCTTCCTCTGGCAGCGAAGGGCTGGGAACTGACTACCCAACGTCACTGCAGGCACCCTGAGTTTATGGGATATTTATGCAGACACTTAGAATAAATACTGCAGAAGTCACTGAAATTCTGCTTAGAATTACAGAAATTAGAAACTAGGCTGCCTCCTTGAATCACTGGAGCAATGGCAATAGCTAGGGTCAAAAAAAATAAGCTCATCCACCCTCCCCCCATGTCCCCAAATTGCATCCAAAGTCCTTCCTTAAAGTTCAAATGGAAGGGGGAAAATCAGTAAGCTGACCTCTCCTCTTTTCAAATTAAATAGAACTAACTGCAGAAAGACTAAAATACTCCTTTACAGATGGGGTTCAAAAAGCATTTAATATCTTAAATACCAGGAGATAACAAATACAGTCCTAGATTTTTCAAGAGACACTTCACACTTGGGGCCAAATAAGATTACTGCTACACCTTAAGTATTTCCATCTGCTGCCACATTCCACTTCCAACCCAGCAATCAGATGTGGTGCCTCTGCTCTGATCCAATCTATAGTTATGTTTCTGAAACAGGAGATTTCTTGGAGATATACATTGGGTTCAGGAAATCTAGTGCAGTAAGTAGAGCGACACTATCATTCTGAGCATGCAGCATGTTCAATGTCTGCAAACCTGAGCATAAGTAAAACCCAAATTTTAAACACAGTTCAAAATTGGTTAACAAACTGTTCAAAGCACATTCCATAGCTCACCCTTATCCACTCATACACTCTACGCTGGAGTCAAGCAACACTGGTTAAAAAATCCACCCAACAATCTGGAACTAGGCCAGAAATAGAAAAATAAACAAAGAACTGAAGAAAAGTTTGTATCTGTATCATATAAGACACTATCCCTTAAATCCGTCTGTTGGGGTTTGTAACACAGGGCCTTTTTTTACTGCAATAAGACCCAACTCTTCCTAAAGCTGTGAAAATAGCAATGAAGATGTTGAGTGAACAAGCTGTTCAGTATTTTCCTACTACCTATTACCTTTCTCAGGTCAGCTCTTCTTCTGATAAAGGTGTCAGAAAAGGGACTAACACTCTGCAGTGCTTTGCAGAGCCAGGCTGTTTGTCTCTTGCCATCACCACTGCTTCAGACTGGTCCCACTTGCATAAAGCATTCAAACTTTAAGCTGAATCCTGCTACAACGCCTCCTCTCTGCAAAAAACGAGGTCACCAGGATGGCCAGAGATTTAAGCTCTGATAAAGAGTCTAAAATACAGTCAAACCAAAACTAAGGCAGCAACGGCACGTACTTCTGACACATCTTGCTAGGGATCAGAAACACCCACCTGCCCATCAAAACATATATTGTGATCAATAAACAGGTATTCTCTGGTAACTTCATGTTTCTTTTCCCTTGGAGGAAGAGAACACACATTCTCACATGACAGGTTCTGTTTCATCTCTCTAAAGTTTATCCTCAGGTAACAACTCCCCTTAATTATAGTGTGAAGCTGTGTTAAATCAAAGTTTAAATCTGAGGGAAAGTAATCGCATTTCCCTTAACCAAATCACTGCTGTGTAAAGCCTCTCAAACTCCACGGGGTTCTCCCCTCTTCCCAACAGAAGCTTCTCTCAGTTCTCAGTAATAAGATCACAGCAGAAATAAATGAATGCATCAAAGTAGGTGGAATAAAGAAGGGGGATATTGTGCAAAATGCTGACCCACCAAAAGGCACACAAAGCATTTGTTCAGTACTGACAGGGAATAAATTAATCCAAGACAAATTACCAAACAAAACATCAATTAAATTACATGCTGGAATACAAGAGAAAGTTCTCCCACGCACATTTCAGGTTTGCAGAGTCAACAGAGCAGCACGCACACGGCCAAGCACAGCGCTCCGTGGCTTCTGATGGAGCCAGCAGTTACTGAAGGATCCAGGAGATTCTCCACAGGACATGAGACAATTGCATGCAGTGTTAGGAGTTAAATTTACCTCTCTTCACTAAACAAACATCCATACCAGAATAGAGATCATGCATCCCTGAGTTTCCCCACTCTATGAGCATGCCATTCGTGACACATACAGAGCTGGAGTGTTTTAACAGACCCATCTCTATCCCTGGTACATTTAAAGTGCCTGACCACTTAGCCATAGAGCTTTTGAAACAAGTTGCACCTGCAGCAAAAGATCTGTCAGCTCTAAGGGCATCCCCCTCGTGCAAACTATACACCTCAGAGATCTGAAACGGGGGCCAGCTCACAGAAATCAGAGACAAGCAGGGAACCACAGAGCAGCAAGTGAGTCACCGTGGTTTGCTGACTGTCCCACAAACCTGCTGCAGTGATGCCACACAGAGCCCCAATGGACAAAGCTCAAGTTCAGTGTGCTAACCAACACAGCCTAAACTTACAGTTTCTAGAAAGTAGGGCACCTACTGACTGTACAAGCCTTCTAGTCTGGCTCCTACAAAGGCTCCAGCCTCCAAAAGTAAAATATCAGAACATTTTAGGGAAACAAATCAACAATTATATTATCTTTTGACCAGTATGATTTAGAAACCTAAACATCAGAAATCAATAATGTGTCACCATCCTGAGCAAGAAAAGCAACATCCTTTGGTACACAGAAGGACTCCTTCCCTCAGCAAGGATATTCTGTTTATAAGCTGGATAGACAAGTCTCACTGAGCAAAAGGGGTAATTCAGTTTGCTTGCTATAACAGTCTCATGTCCTTGGGTTTAAAAAAAAAAACCCCAAACCTCCAAAACACCAAAACCAAACCATGCAAGTATTTTAACACATGCAGTAACAGTGACAATGATAGCACCATGGTACAGATTTCAAGCCTTCACAATGGTTGAATGAGCATGCATCTTTACAACCCTAACAGCAATTACATTGGTAAACAGTCATCAAACTAGTTTTTAGACATATTCATGAAGAAAAGCACTAAACAATGATTATCAGAGCTCAGATTAAAAGCCACACACGTATTACATGAGTCTGACCACTTCCTTCTGCCCATCCCATCTTCTAGTGCTACATATTTGCCTAAATCCAGTATCAGTGAAACAAGGGACAGCGCAAATTGTTTGGTTTTGTTTGTGGTTTTGATTCCATTCCAAAACATGCAGCTGTGAGAGCATTATACACAGTTCCCAGTTCTGAACAGTGGTACCAGTTCATAAACCCCAGGCTGAAGTTCTGCTGCAGCAGGTAATAACACCATCATCCTTCACCCATCAAGGCAGCTTTCACTAAAACCCTTAGACCCAGTCTCCAAATAAAAGCATCCATTTTAAAGCCTTAAAAATAGACTTGTAGAAGTTTGAAACTTGTTGTAGTTTTAAAAACCCCATTCATATCCTTTTTTCTACAAGAACTGCCAAACAGACCACTTAATGGGTGGAGGGAGTGGGTTGATTTGCTACAGAAAGAGGAAAGGAAAAGCAGTTTAGCGTCATATCAGTTCTACTCTGGTGTATAAACACCAACCTCCAAACTTCACATGGAATGGAAAGTGCCCATGGAAAAAAAAGAAAAAACAAATCAGGTTGACTACATCAAGTCTCATTAAAACCACATTATGCCAGTTTACCTAACTGTAAAGGCAACTATTTTTTCAACATAAATCCTAGACTGTCCCCGGAGTTTAAACACATGGCAAAACATGCAAGAAATGTACCCATTGGCATGGAGGTAAAAGCACTAATAGGAGCCCCACGAGCTATTCAGTAAAACCTGGAGCACAATGAAACTCCCAAGACAATGCTGCCAGGAAAAGATTCTTACTGACTTTGCAAAGCCCAGGACACACAATACTTCTCAAATACAGATCTCAAAATTCTTTATAAAGCTGTTAAGGCTACAGCAAGCAGGCAAGAATTTTAAACTTTCTTTAAGGAGTTTAGAGCCAACAAAGCTCCTGGTATTTTAGTGGCATTGCAGGCTCTTGTAACACTGAAGGCATTTAGAAGTGCTAGCAAATTAACATGCTGCACCGACTCATTTGGTGAACAATCTCATTCAGATCTTAAGCCGCTTGTCCTGTGTTCTGAATGTGTTAGCAGGCTGGAAAAATCTGAGGCACCAAAGATATTTTCTGAAAGGGTGCTACAGTTGGGTTGTTGGTTTTTTTTTTTTCAAGAGTAAAGCTGCTTGCTGTACTTTGGTCTGATTCCTGGGACAGCAATAAAAAGCATTCTGTCTTGAAGACAAACAAAACCAAGACCATCACACCACATAAATCGTGATGTTATTAAAGGACTAACACAAACTATGGTTCAACATCATTAAAATCTTCACAATGGAAGTAATAGAGAGCTGCTGATCGAGCTTGCAGTTGGTATTATGGTATATTTTACAGGAGTATTCTTAACTAATTGCTCTACTAAGCCTATACCAGAGAAAAGCGTGCTGGGCACAGAGCACACGTGGTAAAATTCTGTAACTAAAGCTACACAGCTGAGCAATCCCCATTTCTACTCTTCTCAGAGGATCAAGCAGAAGGCTACAACAACAAAAAAATAAACAGAGGGAATGTTTACATTCTAATATGCTACAAGTGTTTTCCTATCACAGCAATAACAAACCATGAAGTACCAGAAGAGGATGGCAAGCACAACACTGCTCTTTTTCTGTGGGAGGAAATGTAACAAATGTTCACTTTGTTTCCAGAAAGTAAAAGATTTCCTCAACTCTACAGGTCTATTTGGAATAAACATTGCCCACAAATGACATGCCAATCTGTTAGGAATTCACTTCTCCATCAGCCTGCCATTCAAAATAAACAGCTGATAAGACAGCAATAACAATGAACACAGCTAGCTCACGTACAGAAGAACTGCACATAGCTCAGGAGTAGACTGGCATCTCACAAGAGAGCCCTAAATTTGGGTCAGCTTGTAGCTGCACTGTTCAGCAGCAGAAGAGGAGGCAATGTGATGTGCAGAATAATGTCGGTCACTTGAGCTCCCTGTTCCCTAAAGGAAGGGAAATCACAGCCTGCTTTCAGTATTTTTTGGACTCAATCTCCAAGCTCTTTTCCAACCTGGTGACTCTGTGGTTCTGTATTACTTCTGCACACTTGCTCCAGCTGGAAGAGCTTGCCCAATGAAAGGGGGAAACCAGCTCGTCCCATTCTGGGAGTTGAAGCTCTTCCCAGTAACATCCAAGCGTGTACTCACCTACAAAGACATAAAGCTGTTTCCTATAACCCATTATTTTTGAGCAGGGCATCTCAAAATTACATCTTTAAGGAGTAATTAACTCCTTAAATGAAAAGAAAACAGAGACACACACATTCCATCCTCTCCTTATCAGGGATGTGAGTATCACCCCCGCACAACTTCAGAAGTCCAGACCAGGAGGGTTGTAAGCAGATGCCACTAAATATTGATGTTGTTGTATTTCATTTTTTGCATGACTATTTCTTTGAAGGTAATTAATTAGTGTACATTGGAAAAATAATTCTTTGAAACATGACTGTCAGGCACACAGATTTTTTTATAGCATCCTGGGAACACAGCAATCCCAGTGTACAGGATCTATGCTGAGTACCTCTCAAGGAGCTGTACTGATTTTCAATGTAAGAGGATACAATAAAATAAATACCCTCTATTTTTCTTCTCAACCTAATCTTCAAGTGTAGTAACTACATACAGGAGGGCTTGGGTTGGTAGGGCTCTCAGACCCCCTCATGGACAAGGGCACCCCCCATCCCAGGGTGCCCAAAGCCCCATCCAACCCGGCCTTGAACCCTGCCAGGGATCTGGGGGCAGCCCCAGCTTCTCTGGGCACCCTGTGTCAGGGCCTCCCCACCCTCAGAGTGAAGAATTTCTTCCTAATGTCTCATCTAAACCTACCCTCTTTGACCTGAAAACCATTACCCCATTACCACACTCAGCAGTTTACAATTTCACAACACATAAGAATATTCATAAAAAAACCCAAACAAACATGGGTGTGAGAGAAAATACTCTTTTTTCTCCCCAAACTGGTACATTCATAAAATAAATAAAAAATACAGACCACTTTAAGCAGTGCACTTACTAAAAGAGCAGATGTTTAAGTGCTACAAGGGTTGACATCCTGTAAACGACATTGAGGGGAACACTCCTCCAAAGTATTGCTAGATGCACTTCTAACTCATTTATTACTGTAATGAGGTGGTATTAGAGCATTTTGCTTTAAATATCTTCTGCTTCAAAGCTAAGTTCTCATTTCTTTTGTGCAAGAGCTGTTGGCTTTGGGTACTAAAGTTCAGAGCAAATGTAACATGGAAAATTCCCCACCTCAAAACATTTTTTTTAAAAAAAAAGTCTTGCCATTATATTAAAATATGAAGTTCCTACCAGCAAGTCACCTTCAAGTGCTCTGGAGTCTTAGAACTATTTGCTGCTCATATGACACTTGGAAAAATCAAGTGAGGCACCTAAAACGTGACACTTCCTGAGCTGGCACTGGAGCCTGCAAGAGGTTATCACACTGTGCTGTAGTTGTCATTTTTGGAAACATAGGTTGCAAATTCTAAAGTACATAGTGATATGAGTTAGCCTTATAAGGAACACAAGAGGAAAAACAGAAGAGTGTCTTTGAGAATAAATAATCTCCTCGTGGGTAAGGCTCAGGAAGAGACAGTGGAAAATAATTGGATATAAACAACAAAAATTGTCCTGCTGGAGAACAACAGAAAAGAGAAAATTTACTTTACCAGAACTCAAGATTGAAGTGTAATGCATCTGTGTACTGGAGAAAAATGTCCTAGGCTGGATGCTAGAGACATGAATGCTTAATTAAAAAAAATAAAGAACAACAACAAACCAGCCACATGTGCCTGAAATGAGACCAAAGGTTCTGAACACTGCCCTGTCTTGCAGAGACAGTGATGCAAACAGAGTGACAGATGTTCAGAGAGCAGAGTCAGCATTACTAAATTAAGCATGATGATCTGAATTTCTTATTAACCTCAAAAAAAGCTGCACACCCATAATGCAGCCACACACAACGGGTGCACAAACAAAAAGCAAGGGGCTTCAGCTCTGTCTGCACTATCTGAAATTGCACATACAGATAAGGGCTGGACAGTAAAGTTTAGCCTTTTTATAAACGTGATTTAGTTGAACAATAGCACAAAATACAAACCATTTCTAAAATAACAGGTACAATAACAAACAGCCTCAGCAACATTCCACACCACTGCCAGTACTTTGCCATAGGAAGTTTGTCATACTGGCTTCATATTAGAAGTGACAGCAGTGGCAGAGTAAACCCATCTCTTGAGTTTATCCTCTCTCTGAAATTAAAAGTCTGTAGCTTAGGCAAGAATAATAAATTTTACTAGAGATAAAATTCCTCAAGGTATACAGGCTTGTCATGTTTGTGCTTATCACCTTTACAAGGGGCGTAAGAGCATCAATCGTACCCAAAATGAGCAGGTCACTATTGGAAGCATCCAGCAATGTATCATCACAAGCAGCTCTGAGCAGTCACACTGATTAAACTGCTCACAGGGCTGAAACAGGAGCTGGGATGTTTGTAAAAACTTAGCATGAGGAAAAGCCCACAGCTTGAAGGGTGACTGCTGCAGCAACTCCCTGCAACCAGTGGAACAACATGACTACCAATCCTCAGATCTTATGGTAGACCCAGAGACTCTAATCTCAACACAAAGCTTCTCCTTCTGACAAAAGCCACCAGGCCCTTTGAATCATCTTCTGCTATTAAACACAAAGAGGTGCCAGCCTTCCTCCTCTTCCCCTTTCAATCTTCCTCATATCTCTGCTTTGCTTCCTTCATCCATTACACTGTTGCAGCTTTGTCTGTTGGATTAAAGAGCACTCAGATGAAGTGGCTTTGTCTGAAGAACAAGCAGGAACCTCCTGTCCAACCTTTGACTTGCATGGATCAGAGCTGCTGATCTCCCATACAGCAACTGGAGCTTCTGGGCACAGTTCCCTGAGTGTCCCATGACTCCCCAGCTATTTTATAAGACAGGGATGGACCATTTGCTTGATGAACAGTTGAATCATCTAAAAAATACGAAAGAGGATACTGACTTGAATCTATTAGATGGTTTATCTGCCAAGGAAGCTAACAGAGCTTGGCCTCTGAACTTCACTGATACAGAGGAGGGGAAAAGAGGAAAACAAATGCATCCTTACCTGTGTACACAGAGGGGGAGGGAATGCTCTCAATTTGACAAGAACATCCCCTCCTGTAGCAAGTACAATGAGGTCATTCAGTGCTCTTCAGTTGTCATAATGACAATAGCTTCCACATAAAATAGTCTTTGGAGGCTACAACTCTGGGCCAAAGGTTGGCCAGAACTGCTCTTGCTCTCAGCCAAGAAAGGGAAAGAGCTTATTTTTCACAAACCTTGACGTTTAAATCCATTTTCCCAAAGAATGGAGTTTTGGCTGCTAATGAACTAGTGGGCCATGAACCAGTAGGACCGAAGAAGTTAAGGTGGAATACTTTGGCAGAGCATCTCTGAAGTCAGAAGTCTTCAAGACAAGAGCACCTGCCACGTTGAGCATATCCAACAAGGTGACCTATTATAGTTAATTCTTGCTTATGAGCACTTAATACACAGTCTAAAGCTCAGTCATACTGTTTGTATCCTCATTTAAGCTAATGAAAGCATTTCTAGAGAAACTGAGTGCAACCAGGACATTTTTATCCTCGATACACTCATGCACAACTGCAGCCCCCTTCCTGCACACAAGTAAATAGAGTCTTAAAATTTTGCAAAATTAAGACATAATATACATAGGAACCCACATCTCAGAAGCAACTATTGTTTAGAAATGATGTATTCCCTGGCTTTAAGATGTTTAATTCAACTAATTAAATATTTGTGACTGTATTTATTTTTGGAACAGCTACAGAACATGTACACAAAGGAGATAAAACAAGTTATAAATGCAACACCATCAATAGAGCTATATAGTTCAACCTTTTTCTCTCCTCCCAGCATTAAGCACTGCACCACACAAAGAAAATGTATTACAGTTCCCCTTTCAAGGGTGATTTGAGCCTGTGGCTGTTTTCTTTTAGTTTTGGGTTCATCTTCTGATGATTTTCAAAATTCTCTTTATCCAAGAAAGCCTCTTGAAGTGCATTAGGGCTTATACATTAGTCCCAGACTGTTTAATTTAGCCCTAATACCTTGAGGAAGCTTCAGCATGGATTGTTGCTATTCTGATTAAGGAATCAATCTCACCCCCTGCTGAGGGGGTTAGATGAATGCCTGGCCCCCAGAGGGAAATCACTATTGCTCCACTGACCAGCAGCTTCCAAGCACTGTAAGTGCCAGTGTATCATTAAGGAAGAAAATAAATAAAGCACTTAATTCTTGCATTCCAATTACAAAATAAGTTCTGAATTTCCACTATTGTGACACTTCTTTTACCTGTTAACTCTTCAAGAAGTGTGGATTCAAGCTTTTTTTTACCACTCTGTCAATATTCCAGATTTGTTTGTTTGTTTGCAGGTATTAAAGCACAAGCAACCTACAAGAGACAACTACACCACCCCAACAACAGATTCAACACTCAGGTCAATACAAATTGCTGTAATCAGATGCAGGAAAACTATACCTATCATACAAAAGAAAAGATCTTGCAGCCCTTGTGTGAATGAAACGTGCTACTTTGTCATGCTGTTCCTAAGCATCAAGTACTTCAACTGCCAATAACCCAGTGAAATATTTATATCTGTATTGTTCAGCTTAAAGGACTGCCACAGACTTAAGTGTTGGCTTTATGATATGCAAGGTTTCTATTCAAGACCAAGTATTTTTTGAAGATCATTAAGGACTATGCAGATCTCATCTCCAAAGATGCCTAAATTAGGTGTGTGTTTCACAACAGCACTTTTCTTGCAAAAATCAGCTTCTTCCAAAAAATTACAGCTTTCCTATTTCAAGAGAGTTTCATGTCAATCACACTGAACCTCTGCAAAACGAGCTTTCAACAATTTTATCCATAATAGAAGTATAAGGATGATGCAGACAAGAAACAGAGCAAAAGCTGCAACACAGAACAGAAAGAACAGCCCACAGATATCCAGAGGAAGAGGTACAGAGGTGCTCACAGTTCACATCATGCTTTGCCAGGAATGGATGTGTACTTCCACCCTACCAGGGTTATTTCCTGGGCTCTTTCATCACATTTTAGAAGACTGCATGCAGCCACACAGCCAGAGAAACATTATTTTGTCTTTAAATAGAGTTGGAACCTGGCTATCCCCCCACCATTCCAAAAATAAGGCTGTAAATCCCCAGGGCGCTGATTTAAATAGGACCAGAGTCACACATGTCATGTGATAGGCATTCTCATTACCTACAGGATGTGTGTGTGCCTAGCTGACAATTTTGGTTTTCAGGTGAACTATGCAACAATAAACTGACGTGCTGAATGCCTTGATCACTGTGGGCACACTGGTTGTCCTTCAGGAGGATGCAGCCTTTCTGATCAGCTGATGCACAGAAACTGCTAACCAACAGATAGGGTACTGAAATGTTGGCTTCAAAGTTGTTCTGCACACCAAAAACTGAAGGAAAGCTTTGCTAGGCAGTTCTTCATCTTACACATGTGAAGTTACAGACAACACATGCCAAAAAGCATCCTCTGAGAAACAGATGTTTCACAACTCCAAAGAGCTGTGAGGAAATAAAGGCTCTCCATCAGCACATACAACCCTTTCACCATTTATTTTTGGGCTTTTCCAGTGACAACACACAAGCAAAACTCTCTCAGACTGTTATATGTGGGAGAAAGAAGCAATATAGATAAAAATATTTATGTAGTGCTTTATCATAGCTCTCCTGGTTCATCCACCACCAGTTTTACTACAGCAAAACCTTAGTTAGCATGCTTAATGAATGCCACTCCTCTAAGACCCACGTTTGACGTATCAACAGCCCTCAAGAGGGCAGGAAATATTTTCCTTCCCCATTTAACTTTTGTTTGAAAAAACACACTTGCATTCACTCACTCCTATATCCCATCATTTTTTCCTTTTGTAAATACAAGATAAATGTGTTAAAGCATTTATCTCCTCCTAAGAGAAAGCATAATGCAGAGCAAAACCATTTATCTAACTGCATTTTAAACCTATTTGCTAAACAATTCCTCCAAGTTTTCTGCACAGAACAAGCTGGTGAAAACCAGCAGTGGATAGAGCTCTCATTTGGGGCTGTGGTCAAATATTCTTTCACAGCAAGTAAAGATGCAAAAATGCAACCACAGAAATCAACATAGACACATTCAAACCAGTAAGTCAACTCTACTTGAATATTACTGGGGAAAAGACACACAAAACTAGCAATGCTACAAAGGCAAGCATGCAAAGAGGACTGCTTTTCTGTGGTGCTTTTTATCTAATCATCATCCTTTGCTCCAAGCTCCTTCCTTCCCCTTGTGCATTCACTACACTTTCTCCTGATCCCATCAAACTCTTGACTTGCTGCTCCTAATGCACTAATCTCATCGCACATCCTGCCTCACGGAGTCACAATCCCACCTGTCCTACCCAGAGCCCAGCCCTGCTCTCCCCACAGGCTCTTTATCCAAGCTGTTTCCTTGCCACTGGTTCTTTGCCTTTTGTCTGTTTAAGCTCCTCTTCTCCTCAGCTCTGCTATTCCTTTTGCCCAGTCAGTCTGGTTCTCTCATCCTCCCTGTTCACTATCACAGCTGCCAATTCAAGTTGCCTCTCCTCCAACTACCCTATTTCCATCTTTCTTGGCATTCCAAACACAGAAACAGTTCTTAGACCCACAGCTCCAAGTTCCTGTAACTAGATCCTACTCTGAGCTCTGCTCCTCCTTCCCCAATAACATTTGGTCTCTTGAACCAGCGAGGCTCCCCTCTGACCACAGCATCTCTTCCCACATTCTTCACCCTTGGGTGAACAAGAGACAAACCAGTTTGCTGCCACCAAGGAAGGGCAGTGGTCAGACAGACCTTAAGCATGACTCAGTGCAGCCATGCCTTTTGTGTCCTCTTTCCCTCCTAGCTGTAGCCCATTTTCTCCCAACACACTGGAAGGCTCTGTTCTCCCTTACTACAATCCAGACCCTCACTTCTGAGAGCAGAAGCTGCTGCTGGACTCCACCCTGGCCTCGAGCAGCCACGACATGCAGAGTCTGGCTGTGCTCTTGCAAGGACCAGACTGAGGCATGTTCCAATTATTCTGTGGGTGATCCACAACTTCTTGTCCCACAAAAACCCCTCGAAGGCCAGAACGTTCTCAGCACATTCTGGAAGCTCTGAACACTTTGGCATCAATATCTTCACTGAGCACTTGCAAAGTGGTATTCTTCCACAGACTTGCAAGTTTGCCTAATTTGGGCAGTTTTTCTCCACAACAAGGGAAGGCATATCCCTGTTCAAGAGCTATTGAATGCCAGGCTTCAAAACCTTGTTGCAATGAACAGGAGTACTACAGCTTTCCAGAACCCCAGAGGCATTGTGTTGATAGTGTGTGGATGACACTGGTCCTGGCAACAACTGAACAATACTGATTACTCCAGAATACAGCATCTCTGCAAAACGACCATCTTCTTGGCACATAGGTAGTACTCCTTCATCTGCAGATCTACTCAGCTCAATTAAAGTAAATTTCAACTATTAAATGAGTAATTTAGGAGATAAATTGTACCTGCTGTTCCAAGAGCAGGTCTAACCACTACAAACTACCCTTCCCCTTCAGATACATAAATGCCACTAGTAGCACTGATACCAGCCTCACTTAAAGGACTGATTTTCTTTAAAACCCTTTTAGGTACCAAGCAGAAACACTTGACAAATACTGAACAAGCATCAGCCAAGTGACAAGTATTTAACATAAGAAGAATGATAATCCACTGTGGCCTTTCCTAGGGATTAAGGACTATCTAGATGACTTGGTAGCTCATTGGGGACCATCCTTCTAAACCAGGCGTTAATTCTTGAGAGACTGTTTCAAGTTTTATTGCTTTACTGGATTTCTGAAGGTGTCTGGGGGGTGGCTGCTGTCGTTATTTTGGTTGTTTTTTCAATTAGAAGCACTCTTCCCTAAATAAATTAAGGGCCACATAGCAACATAACTGCTTCTTTATGTGCTGTATAACAGGCATGTCTGCTTCAGTGACCACCAATGAACACTGGCAATCAACATTTCATTCCTCCACTGTGCTGTACACTGTAAAGTCTCTAGAAACCCCATCCACAGTTTGTCCATTTTCAGCTGCAAAAAAAAAAAGCAGCATTTTATTTAATAATTCAAACAAACCATTCTTCATAAACTGAGCCAAGGGAAATTATTGAACAGGTTAACAAGATCATCCAGATTACAAGGAGACAAACCAATCATGTCAAACTTCCAAAGGGATCCAAAAATCACCCCATCACATGTGCTTAAGATGACTAAACCCATCATATCCTGTACATACAACATACATATTAATTTTTCTCATTCTGTATTTTAGATCCAGAGCTGTTGATTGGAAAGAAGGACAAGACTGAAAAGCTTTTCCACTCACCAATTTAACCAGCTTAATTGTTTTTAAAAAGTGAAACACAAAAGCAGAGTTTCTAGGGGTGGAAGGAGGAAGTTTCATCTGAAAAGCTTATGATTATATTGAAGGGGGAAGTTATTTTAAAATATTTATATGAGCACTAAGGAAACTCACAGAGCACACTGCATTTCAACAGCTGGATGGGATTCAATGTATAACTAATCTCAGAAACATTAGTTCAAACAGGATGAAAGTAAAATTTCCAAAAACTCATTAGCAGGTTACCTTTCCAGCCATCAACAAAAGCAATAATGTCATGCACCTTACTGAAGTTTCAGGGCAGCCCTGGCTCCTACTCTTCATGTGGAGCATGGCTTTTGAAATTCTGCTTTAAAAGAATGTTTCACAACATGAGTAACACTAATGAGCTGCAAAGACTCCAGAAAAACATTGTCTCATGTTTGACTGCCTTCCCATATGGTTCAGGAAAGCAGGGCATCTTGAGCAGCCACAATACAAATGGCAAGAGTCTGTGCCTGAAAGGGCAAAAAAATACACTCTGCAGTCTTGCCTGGGATGAAAGATGGTAAATCCCCCATTCTTGAATGAATAGGAAGGAAACACAAGAATAGGTCGCTGACAGTGTTATAGAAATCCTCTTTCTAAAGCAAAGTAGAATTGTAAATTAAATTACTCAGACATTCATACATTAAAGATCCAGCAACTCCTTTAGGTACCAGGAAGGAGACTTTTTGCTCCCAGTGTCTGGAAGTACCAAGGGTGCTGGGCAGGGACCTCACAGGTAACCCTGTTTTCCTACCAACCCCCTCCCCACACAACAATTCTTACAGTTTAAAAATCAACTACTTTTAAACTAAGGCAAAATGAGTGCTGTTGTAGTCCTTTCACAAGCACATCCTTAGAGGCTGCAGCAGCCTGAGCTACCATCCTGCGCTGGGCAAAGGTGTGTGCTGCTGAATTAAGATACTGGGTAATGATTCAACTTCTATAAACCATTTCTCACTCACTCATCTGCATACAGAGGCTGACCACTTAAAACAGTGAATGATCCACTGTGAAATAAAGAGGAGATATTAGTGTCAGGCAATTTTGCTGCCTCAGAACTGTCCAAATAACTATGCAGAATACTAAGCTAATGAAAAGTGTATTTAGCTTTGAAGTGCCAGTTTCCAGCTTGTATATATACAACTTTTAATATGGATACAACCAGGAGCCTTAGAATACCCAAGCCAAAATTATAAACATAATGCATTTATTCCTGACCTCATCTTACTTTTTTCAACCTCTCTCTGTATTTGCTTGGGGGGCTTTACTCTGGGAGTAAATTTATATATACTTTTGTGGATGAAATTCCTTAAATAGAAACAGAGATCCCACTAAACACAAAGAGAAGGGGGTCAGGGATACAGAGCTCTGGCTGTAGGAGTTGTGTGAAGGATGGCAAGTAAATTGCAACAATTCACAGCCAATTTACAATAAAACACACTTTTCACAAGCAAGGAAGAATATTTGCTGTCACTACACAAAACGATTATTCTCAACTGCAAACAATTCATCCACCCACCCTTGAAGGTCCATTACCTTATTTAATGGAAACTCTCAATTTATTATCAGGGTTAATTTGTGATTTAGCATGCAAGACTGCACACTTCTAAACTGTGTCCTTGTCCCATCAGAAACCAGCTCCTTTCAATCTTGGAGTAACAGTTTTCCTTTCAATCTTGGAGTAACAGTTAACACCAAAGACCAAAGAACTGGTGGGTGGAGGGAGGTGAGAATGGGATGGGTGGAATCCCACAGGCAGATTTCTAATGTATGCAAATCAGCTGTAAGGATTCATACAACAAAACTAGATGTTGGCTGAAGAAAAGAATCAATACATCAAACCCAGCCCCAGCACTGCAGATCCTCTTATAGGGAACAAGCTGACAAGAACAGAGCCTTCATCTGAGATCACATTTGACTACTGTGCTGCCCAGTGTGTAATGCCAAGGTCAAAATCGCCTACCTACCTACTCCAGAGGGTTTCCAAACGTGAGTCACTGCTCTATGCAACACCCATATATTATAAATACTATTGGAAAACAATACTGCATTCAAGCAAATTTAAGAAATGTAAGATTGCAGCTGTTTAAACACAAACTCTGCTGATGAAAGAGAGACAAAAGTACTTAAAGAGGAAACGACTTATCAGTTAACAGATAGAAAATGGGGCCTTCACTTTTGACTCAGTTGCACCCGTGCTTCATCGTTTGACAATTAGGACTTAAGAGAACATATTCTATAAGAATCCCACTTGTTCTGATACTGTCAATTAAGAAATTACTGAAAATAATAATTTTCTAAACTATAAAAGTATTAGGGGCAATTCACATTTAGAAGTGGAATGAACTTTATAATGACAAAATACCCACAGTCACACTGTATTTTTTCATCCAGAGGCACACTGGAACACACTACAAACAAAAGACACAGTCCCCAAAGTAGCAGCCACGTGAGGAGTTGGCCAACAGATCCCCTTGCATAAGGACACAAGTCCTCTGCAAACACAGAATATTCATATTCACCTTCTCACAGGTTGAAAGGACAGTGACAGCCATTAGCTGTTATTACTTTCTTCCCCAGTCTTCTTTTAATTTTCCTTGAACGTGGAAAAAAAACCAGCAACAAACCCACAGCATCAGCACCTCTGAAACATTCATAACAAAGAGCCAAATCTCACATTTACTCACTTTACAGCCTGCACTTGCCATGCAGTCTGACAGTGTTCTGCAGAGACTGGCTATTCCCAGGACCACTTAACCACAAATTTACATGTAGCTCCCCCAAACTATTGTACCAAAACTCACAATCAAGGAAGTTCATTCCCTTCCATACACCAACCATGCAGCCACAGCTCTTTCCACTGACCAGACAAGTGCTGAGGTTAGCTTTAGCTCAGTTTGCCATGTAATTCCTACCACTTGCTTCGCAGACTTCACACCACACAGGACACTGGTGGGAAGCATAGCACACGTTACTAGCATTTTACTAGCTAAAGCACCTTTCAGAATAGCTGCGTGCTCAGCATGTGCTCTGTGTTCTTCCCCATGACTCAAGAGAGGAAGAGGGTGAGAGATCCCCATGTGCTTTTACAACCTATTGTCCTCAGAGCTAATGACCTGAAGGTACAAGCTGTGTCCCTAAGCAGGTACACGTATTCTTTACTTTCCACTTACGTTAGCTAAGTATTTAGCCAACATTGCCAATTTCAGGAATCAGACATGAAATAACCATCTATTATACCCTCCTGCTCGTTAGCCCTTAATTCTACCCTTCAACTGTGGCGAAAACCAAAATGGTTTGGTCCCATGAGTGTACTTTGTCCTTCACCCATTCCTTCTTTCTGCAGCTCCTGAATGTTTCAAGTATAATGGGCAGTAAGACCGGTGCAGGGTTTAGGTAGACTGAGACTGCACAGAGCAGCCACAGCCACCCTGCACCACGTGTTTACACTCAGGAAACTCACAGATGGTTTCATGAGACCTTTAGGTTTTGTCGCCTTGCTTAGAGGCCTCAGATGATCTCATTATCCTGAGCATTTAGCCTTATACACGATATAAAAGCTGCGTTAGTACCTCTTCTGCTGGTTATGTGTCCATTTGCTCTCGAAGGGCCAGTCCTAAGATGCAGCTGGGAAGTCTAGATTCGAGTGAAACATCAATAGGAGCTCTGCAACAGGATTTGCAAGCCAGAGGCACAGGATACGCTCACATCACAGCACAAGGCTGCAAGTCTGTTTTAGGAATAACTCTACACGTTGCTGAGGGGATTTTATTCCTTCTGAAGTATGAGGCTTTCTGCAATCAGCTTTTTTTTTTTTTTCCTCCCCAGGAATGAGGTGAAATTCTACAGAACTCCATGCACCTTTAACATTCTACATGCTCTGAAGAGCAAGCTCGATTTTACTTCTCCTTTGCTACACTTAAAAGGGTGAATCATGAATAGACATCCGGCCTGAGGGATCAGCATATCAGAGACGCAGGGTGCAACTCAAGCCTGATCAACCAACGGTAATCTTTCTAGCAAATTTCCAATCTACAAACGACAGTTGGAAACCCTTGTTCTGCCCCAGCTTTCAGTCCATCAAATTATTGTGTCAAATCATACATCAATCTCATCATAAAACAAGCATCTTTTGCTTACAACTCCTCTTCCTAAATACCTATTCTCTGACTACTTAAAACAAATAGTAAGTTCTAAGGTAAATGGAAGTCTAATTTTGGCTTCAAAATAACCCTCCAAAACCTAAACACCGTGTCCAATAAAAGGAGGCAGCATATATCAAAATACAGGTTGTTTGTGTGGTTTCCTTTCCCAGCAAAAGGAGAACATGGAGGGAGATCAGTGTTTTGGCCTGAATACACTGGAAAACAATGTGTTTTCAAAACTCTGCCCAATTTAAAATAAGACAACTCCTGCCAATTCTGCATCTAGAATCACTTAATCTGTTGGTCCAACCCTCTTCCTCAGTAACCTGCTGTAGATCTCCAAGTACTACACTGGAAACATGCAAAATAAATACTTGGATGCTCCTGAAGACAATCATTTCACCAACAAAATTTTCAGGGGGAAAAAACCCTGCAAATGTCACAGAAGTAGCTTATAACTGTTACAGAGAAGAAATACATAACTGCCCACACCTGCAAGGATTACATAAAAGAGAAACGACTATTTATAAGCACTACTTGCTACTATTTGTGAGGAAACATCTCAGTATCGTTTGGACACTTAGCTTAGGTCCACTTTAAGCATTCCGAATCGAAATCCCTGGGTCAAAATCGTTATAGTGCCTCTAACTCCACTCAAACTCTTGGATGTCTCCCCAACACATCCAAGGCACAGAAAGAAAATGCAACTGCAGATTTTCCCAGAAACATTCCCATGCAGCAGAGCTGTTTAGATACTGATGAATCAATATAGCATCACAGCAGTATTTCATCCGTGTGCATCACCTTTCTTCCTCTGCAACATACAAACATACCCTCAATAACCCCTCAGTAAGCATCTGCTCCCTAATTTACCGTCTAGCTCTGACTAGACCTAGCTGTACGGCGACCACAATGTCACAGCAAAATGGGATGCTTACCTAACTGTCTGCCAGTAACGCGCCCAGAAGAGAGAGCAATTAGCACATTTTTTAAAAAATCACCGTT
Source organism: Hypotaenidia okinawae (assembly GCA_027925045.1). NCBI lineage: Eukaryota > Metazoa > Chordata > Aves > Gruiformes > Rallidae > Hypotaenidia > Hypotaenidia okinawae. The sequence goes on along the minus strand of BSDF01000019.1, from coordinate 8,827,100 downwards.
TCTATACAGAGGCAGTTTAAAAGCCCACACACGCCGGCACCCACCCCAGCTCGCCCTGCTTACTAGCCACAAGCGTGAGCGCAGGACCCAAACCCTGCGGTGCTCTGCAATCCGATGACCCTCTGCCACTCATTCTTGCCTTCCCCATTCAAAACACCATTTCCGTTTTCCTCCTCTCCCCCCTCCCCTTCCCGCGCAGAGATTTGTCCGAAGATCCTCCGTATCCCACCATTAAATCAACAGCAGCTTGCAGCCTCCCGTCCACTATCGCCAGCCCTCGAGAACAGGTTTTGCTCCACCATCGCGCTGCCAAACATGGCTGCACCGTGTCCTCTTTGTGATTGAATATGTATATCTCTCTTGCCTTTCCAGGCTCCTCTTCTCTGCCTACCCTTCCTTCCTCCGAACACCCAGGGACCACTTCAACCCCCTATTACCCGCTTTCCATTCCTTTCCACGCTCCGATATTTCCCAGTCACGCCAACCGAAGGTATTTTATGCTTCCCACTCTCCGGGCTCACTTCGAAAACACTCGAGGGGCTTTTAATACCCCGAAACCCTCCTCCCCACCGATAAAACAGCCTCATTTACACACAACGGAAAACTCTCCCAGCAATAAACACCCCCCCGGTGCCTCGAAACAAGCGCGGAAAGACAACCCGTAAAGGAGGGGAAAGGAAATTTTATCATCTGGCTTCTCTTCCCTGCAGCTCCCTCTCCTGAAATTGGACCCCCTTGTGTATAAATCCACCTCCGAGCCTCTCCTCCTGCCTCACTTTGCAGGAGCCACACACAAAACCCACCCCAGCCTGTGCCTGAAGCCTCCCCTCCGCTCTACAACCGCGGCCGCTTTTCGTGCTGTCGAGCCTTTTTTTAGCGGTCGTTACTGTTTGACGAGGAAAACAAATAAAACTAATAACTCCGCGCTAGGCTTTCCCGGCGGGGGCTGCAAGTAAAAGTTTCCTGAAGGGAGAGGTTTTTCCCCCCGCAGAGAGCAGCCCCCGGCCTGAGCTCCCCCGCGCTGCCCCGCACGGCAGAGCCCCGGCCCCCCGCCCCGCACCGCGCCGGCCCCTCCGCACGGACCGTTATGACACGGGGCGGGCGCGGCGGTCTGCGGTAGCTGCCGCAACGGCGGCCCCGCTCCGTTCCCCCCCCCTCTCCGCCCTGCTCGCCCGTCTCTCACTCACCCACAGCTCCGTGCCCCAGCTCATGGCTCCGCCGCGCCGCCGAGGGCCGGCGCTGAGGGGGCGGGCAAGGGACGCTCGGGGTCTCTCTGTCCTCTGGCTGGGCTTCCTTCCCCTTCCCGCCCCGCGCACGGAGGGCCGGGTCCCGGCGTGGCACGACCGGAGGTGCGGAGAGAAGCGGGACGGGGCCAAGCGCTGCTCACCGCCGCTCCCGCCTCATCGCGCCGCAAAATGGCCCGAGCGGCGCCGCGCGGGGAGGCGGTGGCGGAGCGGGGCGGGCGGGCGCTTGACAGCTCCGGTGTATTGCGCAGGCGCGGTCCGCGGCGGGTGCGGGGGGTGGGTGAAGGCGGGCGAGGCCGGCACCGCGCAGGCTCCGGGCAGCGCGTCCCCGGTCCCCGCTGGCAGCGGAACGATCGCGCCGCCGTCCGGTCCCGGTCTCAGCCCCACACGGAAAGGCGGCGCGGCGGGCAGCTCTCGGCTCGCTCTGAAGTGCGGAGTGGGGCGGAGCGAGCAGCCGGGCGGGTGAGGTGGGTGCTCCCCGCCCCGCGGGCAGCCCCGGCGGCGATCCCCGCCCGCCTCAGGTGTCGCTTCCCCCGTTCTCACCGCCCTCTGCCCCAGCGAGGGGCGGCTTTTCCTTCTTGTTATCTAACAGATGCTGCTGGTTTGACTATTTAGGCCAAGGGCAACCCCCTGAGAGAAGAAGGAACCCCCCACCCTTCAAACTCACCGCAAACTCATCCTCCTTCAGACCCAGCTACCCAAACACACGTATTCACACACACACACCCCAAAAATAACCCAAATCTGGGAATACTGAAGACCACCATCTGTCACCAAGATGCTCAAGAAGCAAGCAGGAAAATAACCGAATTATCTGCCTTTGTGTAAGCACAGGTTACTGCAGCAACGCCTCAGGCCGTGCAGAGAACAGCCCGGTTCCTTGCCAGAGAAGTACGAGCCCTGTCCTCCTCATCTTCCTCTGTATGTTACAGCAGCACCTGAGCTGTGTCACTACCCTGATTTCACATGTCTGGTTTCCAGCTATGGGAAATGCAGAATGAGCCTTAGACTGATGTATTTATTGCATCTGCTCATGAAAGATTTACATGGGAGGGAAAATAGGGAAGAACATTTATTCACCTGAGGGAAAAGATATCTGCTTGGAGAGGGTGAGGATCCTTTTGATGTCAGAAGATAAAACTTGACCAGCTGCTACAACAAGCGTTATCTGCTTTAGATTAATGCACTTCTTCCACTGATGCTTGGCTATTAACCTATGTGAGAAAGCACAAGCAAAGAATAACTTAATAAGCAATTCCAACATTTAGAGCAACAATAAAGAGAAGTAGTATGTTAATGACTGAATTCCATGTATTTTTATCTTGGTTCAGTAGATTTCAAGGTAAGAGTAGAATGCTGGTCCTCACACTGCTGTGGTGGGAGGCAAAGAACAGGCAATGCTTTTGTTCATCGTTAGAAGTTACTACTTTTATGGACTTACTTCACAGCAACTGAGCCACGCTGTTTAACTCATTTTAGAGAGTACTTCTTCCTGCTACTGCCAACATATTTAAATATCTGAGCTTGCCATGATGCCTAAAGCTCAACCACAACCTTCCAAGGGCTTTTACTTCCACAGAGAAGGGACACCTAAGCCCACTGTCCAGACAACAGGGTTGCATCAGGACTTCTTGAGAGGTTAATCCTTAAATACCTGAGTAAAAAGAGCATACTGAGACCAAACAGAAAGCAGCACTAGTATCTTCTGAGGTAAATTCGCTGTGGAATTTCCTTTTGCACAAAGAGCTGGGAGTGGAACAAGGCAAACCTGTTACACCAGCACGGGCAGGGAAACCTGTCCACACTGCAAGACAGAAATGCTTAACCAGTTCCAGAAAGATAAAGGCCAGAAATGCAAGTTTTGTGTTATGATGGCATCTAACACCCAACCATGCCTCCACCTATGAAAAGTTACTAAAATTTGTGTGGACAGAAACTCAAGATAAACACTAAATTAAAAAAAATCTGAGGTTTGCTGAAAGGGGACTTTTTCCTTTCTTTATTATGTAGCCTGAAACTCTCCAAGACTGGGACTGCCACTTAGATCATTACTTTCAGTTGTGCAGTACCCAAAACAGCAGGGCCTGGAGCTTGGTTAGTCCCTAATTACTAACATAATTAATAATGATGAGAGTAATAAGAACCTTTTATATTGAAGTAAATGCTGGATAGCTCAAAAGAATAATTCAAAGTGACACTTAGAAATTATATTATCTAGCACTTCTTTATTTATTTACACTGTCCAAAGCTGAATACCCTGAAACCACAGACAGATGATGGTGGGAGTTTTCCCTCAGCCACACTGAAAACAAGACCTTGCAGATCTGTTATCTAGATATGGGCCCATTCCTGTAAAACCTCTGTTTACCTCTCTTGTTGTTACAATTCAGACCACTCCTAGAAGCAGATTCTAAACCCATCTGGAAGCAACTCCCTTCTTAGAAGGGCAGGACTTTGTTTAGGAAGCCCCCATTCCACTCAAAAGCAACCAGATTAGCTGCAAAACAATTCGGAAAATAATCAAAGAAGATAAAATAAAACCCTCAAATACAATTCAATCTCAGTCCCTTCCCTCTAGGTTTGTTTACTTATGTAAAACAAGTAAAATCACAACTTTTGAAACACATACAGGCACTTCTAGCTTCCAGGATACAAGAGGACCCACCTTTTCCCCTGGAGTTATCACCCTTGCAGCTGCTTCCCTTTTAGCTTTATAATTCTACTCAGATAATGCACATCCAAGGCAAGAAATGTAGATGTTGCTTGTAACCTCTCATACACTGGGACCGAACCAGCACCAGGAAAGGAACAGGACACACCTTTCCCTAAGGCCATCACAGCTGTTTCCTTTCTGCTCTCACAACACTACACAGATCATTCTAACACACAGCAGGGGCCCTCAGTTCTCTTTAAATGCCTATCAGGGCCCAGAGGAGCCTAATTAAGGCCTAATTAAGACCTGATAATCCTTAATGGCCCTGACCAGCCTCACCTGTGGCCTCCACCAACACCCTCTGCCCCTGGACTCCGGCCCTGTTTAAGCTCTGGCCTGAGGGCTTAGTCTCTGTTTGAGCAACGTCGTGGTGTGCAGGTCTCTGGTTCAGCCACAGCTCTGCCAGTCTATAGACCCTGCTGATGCAGAACCTGGCTGGTACCTGGTCTGATCTTGGACTTGCCTCATCCCTACAGACCTGCCCAGGTGCTAAGCTGTAGCTGACCTTGGTTCCTCTCAGCTAAGCTGCAGATTGACTTCTCATTGCTATGAGCTCACCTGATGACCTGGACTGCCAGCTGCCACCCCTGCTTGGGGACTGTGGGACCGGACTGTGACCGGTGAGGCCCCTGTCTTGCTGCTTGTGTTATCATGTTTATTTTCTAACTCTGCATCCCTTAGTGAACAGTCTGTCCTTGCTGCTCTGTGACATGCCTGTGCTGTGGCTCATGGTGTGCAGTAACAGACTGCATCACTCTGTACTGAGGTGTACCTGTATGCTGTCCTCCTGCCAAGATCTTCCTGACACTGTTGATGCTTTCCATCCAATCTCAATAGATGCCTATGATAGGCTTAAAAAAAAATCTCTCTTCTAATTAAATGTTTGAATATGTGTGAAAATATCCTAGCTAAATTAGTGTAACTACAGCTGAGAATAACTGTGCTTTTTAGGAATGGCACATTTATAGCAACATAAATGCTGTTTGGAAGCTACAGTAAAGGACATGAATGTAAGGATGAGACTTACTGCTATAGCATATTCATTGCAGACAGCAGCCAGTTTGCATATTGATAGGGATGTAAGTTTGAGTATAGGCATCTTTCAACATACAAAATCTTAGAAAAATGCATAACTAAAGAAAGTATGTTATAAATTCGAACTCTGAGGTCATTTAGTCTAGGTAAGTCAGGAACTTAACTACTGGTGAGTTAACATGAACAAAATAAAGATGTTCAGACAGTCCCCTGCATAGAAATCTCTGGTAATAGGAAACATCTTCAGACTACCAGAGGATCCTCACATTAACCACCCCCCACAATTATAGGGGAAAACCTCATGCTATTTGACCATGCCAAAGTGTGCCTGACACTTAATAGTGGAGGCAAGGCAAGAAAGCCTGTGCTGGGGTTGCAACCAGCTGCTTCTCAGGAATCAAAAGTCTCTGGGTTTCCCAGGTGGCCCACACACTGGAATTAGTCACAATTACAACATTAAACTATGAGTTCCAAGAAAATATCCAGACCCGAGTTATCTTTCCGGAATAAAGTACCTGATGTAAATAATTACGTAGGCTTCTGGCAATGTGCAGGGTGCCGCTGGGTGCAGTGCGAGGCCTGATGCTGACAGGACATCTAGTGGCACACACGAGCTACTGCCCAGAGCAAGAATCCTGCTCGAAAAATACAGATTTTTATTTTTTTAATGCTTTCAGATTATTTCTGGTGCCAATCTAGGTTTCTTTAGCTGAGAGTGAAATTTCTGTGTGTGCTACATAATCCTGCCAATACAAAGGTCAAGAGTATTGATTTTTTTCCTCTGCCTTTCTCTCTCACTTGCATTTTACTACTTGCCTGGTCTGATGCAGTAGTTTATCTGGCTTTGGATGAAGAAACTTGCACAGCTGTTACTCTATGCTGGAAGGAAAAATCAGAATGATTGAGTCCCAAGAGCTGACAGCACAGGATTCCCCACTGAACGAATTACATTTAATTACATTGATGTCTTCCCATTGCAGTCTTTCAAATATTTTTAGCAATGTGCTAACCTAAAAGCCATTTTAATTGCCACTATTCCTGTTCACTTTGCTTTTTGTGTTGCTCTCAGTTTGAGCAACAAAGAAGTCACTGAAGCCAGACCAAATCTGCTTGTCATTTCATTTTCAAGTGAGACTACAGCTACTAGTTCAATTGTAGCAAAACTATTCCAGTAAGGAAGCAGAAAGCCCTTTGTTTTGTGTCATAGTATAATCCCAGCCAGCAACTAAGCACCACACAGCTGCTTGCTTACTACCCCCATGGCAGGATGGGGGGATGAATCAGAAGAGTAAAAGAGAAATCTCATGGGTTGAGATAAAGACAGTTTAATAGTTAAAGCAAAACAAAGAATTACTTGCCACTTCACATGCACAAGCAGGTGATCAGCCTTGTCCAGGAAAGCAGGGCTCCATCATATGTAACTGTTAATTGGGAAGACAAACACCATCATTCTGAATATCTCCCTCTTCCAGCTTGTAAGCTGAGCATGACCTCACATGGTATGGAATATCGATTATCCCTTTGGTTGGTGTAAGTACTGCTCAGTGGGAATGAAAACATCCCTCTGGTATCAACACTTTTTCAGTACAAATCCAAGCCATGGCCTCATATGAGGTCCCATGAAGAAAATTAACTCTATTCCAGCCAAACCCACCACATTTTGTTACATATTTCTTTGTGATATTTAAAACTAATGCTTTCAATGGAAAGGCATTTTTTTCCAGTTATTTGGACTACCTGATGCTCAGACATCTGCTCTAACCACAGCTTCCAGGAAGCAGCTGAAACCTGCTGGCTGATCCACGGCTGAGCTGGGAGCAGCAATCCCAAAACCAGTGATTGCTGGACAGCTGAGCTGGGAGCAGCGATCCCAAATTACTGGGAGATGATCCATAGTTGAGCTGGGAGCAGCAATCCCAAATTGCTGGAGGCTGATCCATGGCTGAGGTGGGAACAGCAATCCCAAACCTCCCCATGAACATGAGGAGGGCAAGGTGGGAAGAACACCGGCCTTCACCGCCTGGGTCAGAGCAGCTCCGTGGCACCGAACCAGGGCCTTAACTGAGCACCTCCACGGGGGAAGGCCCGGGGGTCCCTTCGGGCCGCGTCCTCCTGTGGGAGCGGAGAGGGGCCCCCGCAAGGCGGGAGTTGCCTCAGGGCCGCGGCCCTCACTGAGGGGCCCGGGCCGACCCGCGAGGGCACCGTGGGAGGCAGCCTCTGCGCGGGGGGAGCAACTCAGAAGGGCCCGAGAGGGAGAGGAAGGGGCTGCGGAGGCCGGTAGCAGGGACAAGGCCGGGACCGAGCGGCCGCAGCTGGGGGACCGGGCGGTGACAGGACGCAAGGACAGCCACGCCCCGCGGCCACGTGCCCGCCGCCCCTTGACCCCGGAAGTGGCGCGGGAAGAGGATGCGGATGTCAGAATAAACATGGCGGCCCGCGGGGAGGCGGTTGCGCTGTGGCGGGCCGCGGCCGTGCTGGGGCTGGTGCTGTTCTGGGAGGGCCCGGTCAGCGCCCGCGTCCATCACCTCACCCTCAAAGTAAGGTCTGCGCAGCTCCCCCTCCTTGCAGGCTCGGCTCCCGGCTGTGCTGGGGTCTCTCCGGCTCGACTGAGCGGAGTGGTGAGGTGGCCTGGGCCTGCCCGCGGGCCGGGGCTTTCCTCTCCTTCCCGCGCCTCCAGCTGCGTCGCGCCGCCTCCTCCCGGCCCTTCTCACTGCTCTCTAGGTTCTCTCCTTGTGCCTCGGTCGGAGCGGGTCGAGCTGTGTGCTGTCCTTCCCGTTATTTCCCTTCGCGTCCCCTTAGCGCCGCCCCAGCCGGGTTACCCGTCTGTTTCTTAGTTGTGAGGGAAACGCGTGAAGGGGCCTCAGAACCGCCGCGGTTTGAAGGTCCAGATACTTCGCATCCAGTTAAGAGTGAGGTAGAACGCCGTGTACCATGAGAGCGAGATAGATGTGGGATGGGGAGAGGTTCCTCGATAGAATTGGGGGTTGTTTTTGCTATGCTCTGCTGTAGTCTGACTGTCCTGGCCACTGAGAGCTGAAAGGCTGTCCTATTTGCCTTCTGGATGTAGTTTCTTAACACTGTTTAAGCAATCAGTAGAGATAGAAGATGACGTTGGCAGCCCTCTCTCGTGGTTTAACAGACTTCTGGTTGTGCTTTCAAAGAGAATAGTGTGCCTGTGTTTGAGCTGCTTGGGGTGGTTGGTGGGAAGGGGTGCAGATCGCTGGAGTTGTGCTGCTCTGGAGTGTTGCTGTTGTGTTTTAAATGAAAAGCTGCATGTCTGTTATGTGATAGAGCAGCTGTGTATTTGGTGATGCTTTTAAGGGATTTTGTGTGGTTCATGAAGTTCTCTGAGTCTTCAGAATGAGGTGGTTAATTCTGTTCTTGTCAACAGTGTGCAATATTTTGCAGTTGGAAGTGTTAAAAGAAGTTGCTAAAGTGGGGTATGACTGGGACTGGCATTATTCTGTTCTTGTAGCAGTTTAGGGGGAGCACCAAGCCTTTGCAGGACCTTCCTTCCAGCCTTTGGGATACTGTGAATGCCGGGGGCATTTGTGACTTACGGATGAATTGCTGGGCTATATAGCTGTCAGTGCACATCAGACAGGAGTATTGTCCTGCTTCAGGAAAAATAAATTTCTCTGTGAAGCAGTAAGTTAGGAGGTTCATGCTGGTTCCATTATTGTTTTGAAGAATCTATGACTGACCTTTGAGTGCTGGAAGAATTTCCCCTGGTGTGATACTTTTCTGTTACAAAGAAAACTTTCAAGCTGGTCTTCAGCAAATGTTCTCAACAGCAAATTTTACAGCCTCTAGTTCCCGTTTGGGTGTCTCTTAACCACCTGGGTCAATCACTAGCCTGTGGTTGCTGATTTTTACGCTCTAAGCAGGGTATGGTTTTAGTTCTGTAGGTATCTTGTGAAGGCTGCAACACCGACCTGCCAACAGCTGCAGGAAGAAGCACGTAGATGCCTTTGTCCCCCTCCTGTATAAACATGAACCTTCTCGTTGGAGCACTGGCTTCTCCCTTTCTGCTTCATCCACCGCTTTACAGCACTTGTGTAAACATTGTGCTCCAACAACAGTACCCTTTCACAATGAAATCTCCTGGTGTTCTTGCCATTGGTTCCTTGCTTGTAAGTGTGCATTGACACTGTGCCAAGCTAAAGGCTACAGCTTTGTGTGTTTGATATTAGGTTTCCTCAAACAAGCTGTTACTGCTTAAGTTAGAATAGCCTCATTCTTGTATCTTTGTAATTAGTATGCTAAGGTGAAGCTTTTTTGTTGTCAGTAAAGCAAACCACAGTGTGAGTGGTTTCCTGTTTGGAAAATAACTTTTTATCTTTATAAAACCACAGTAAATTATTTTTTCTGAGTGAGAAAAATGCTTTAAGTCTTGCTTTTGGACTAACCTCATCAAAGGAGACTCTCTTCATTTAGTAGCAATTATCAACCTCATTAGATGAATGAGATGTTAAAAAAACACAAACCCCACAAACATTGAAGTTACAGAAGACTGATAGCAACAATTATCAGAGGTTTCTGGAAGTGGCTGGAATGTTGGTTATTTTTTGTTGTCCTAACGGTTGAATGCTGTAATATCCAAGCTTTATGTGCAGTGGAAGCTCTCTTGGAGAATGAGGAAGTTGGTCTAAGTGAGGTCTTTGCCAGGCACTTGGTTCAGTTTGATGCTGGTGAGTAGCCAACCCCTGCCAGTTTCAAAGGGAACCATTCTACTTAGTGCTGTGTAGCAGAAGAGCTCTTAGTTTCTGATTGAAGTGAATTATCTTTCCAATTAACTGACTTAGAATTTTATGATACTGGTGAGTTTGAAGTTGCATGTTAAACTATTTGGAAGATGCTGTTTTTCTGTGATTGTTTGTAGATACTTGTGGCATTTTAATGTTGGTAGGGCTCAGGCTTCAATTGCTCACCTTGAATTTACTTTTCAAAGCAATTAATTTCATCTTGCACAGATCATAAGTCTTACCATTGGTCTCATACAAATAATAAAATTAATTTCATGTAAGAGTAAGCAAACTGATAAAACTTACACTGTAACAACAGCATGATCCTCATTAGACTTTTGGGTAAACAGTTAAACAATATTTCTGTGATTGTTCGGGGCTACAGGATCTTGGATACCACCTCTCTCTTACCTTATTCAGATATTGCAGGATCAATTTTTATGCTAAAGGAGTGAAAGAAGTAGGGAAGATTTTTATGGAAATAAGCTGAGAACTCACTGTATTGGTTTGACCTGTTAGTGTTGAATCCCAGATCATCTCTTCTCAAAGGGGCAGGCTTACTGTTAGAAGCATCATGTGTAAATTAATGTGTATACCAACAACTCAGATGTTCATATATTCACTTGTATGTGCTCATACCTTTGTAAACTTAGAGTTGAATATTTCTGAAGTTGGCAGTAAGTGATTATAAATAAAAGCTGGATTTTTCCAGCCTGTTAAACCTCCAGTGAGAGGTGAAACAATTATTAGTAAGCCAGTATCTTTAAGCTGTCGATATGTGGAGCAGTAGATGCTGTTGCTTGGTGGCGACTGGTGACAGCGTGTGTGGGATCATGTAAAGCTGAAGGATTTGTGAACTAAATCTGTAAACTCTTAAGCACTCAGAGCTGAGATAAAACCAGGGAGGAAAGTGTGTGTGCTGTATATTAATTATATTTTGTTAATTGGGAGTATACTGGCAGAGTAAACAACCTTAAATTGAACTGAATAGCTTTTGCAAGTACTCTGAATTAAGCAGCCGTCTCTGGTCATGTTTACAAGGTGCAAAACACCTTGTGGTGGGGTGACACTGCCCTGTACCCCCCATATTCCCCTCTACCTTATAACCCAGACAAATGCTTGCCTGTCTAGTTTTGCTTAAATACATCTGGAGTCCTGTGTACAGCGCTAATATTAATCTTCTGTTGTAAGTGGGAAATTTACATTGAAAACAGTATTAACAGAACCAGATGGGCTCTTGTTTCAAGCACGTTAAGTGACCTAGAACCTGCAGGCAGCACAGCTTTAATACTCTGTTGAACAAAGCATCTGCTGTGAGCCATGTGTCACCAACTTTTTTCCCCCTCTTCTGAGCATTAAGAGAACCATCTGGTTATTTGCCAGGTTAACTTGATTCTATTAGGGTGATCTCTTTACAGCTGGATTACAGGTTAGCTGTGTCAGGGCTGGTGTCCTGCTGTTGCAGTGAGTGATATTTATGAGTCAGGGATGTTTTATGCAGAGATGTCAGAATTAATACTTGGGTAAGGGAAGAGAAAATTTATTTCTAGAATTCTTAGCTCTGTCTTCCAGTGCCTTGTCCAGATCAGTTTGTCTGCCTTTAGCAGCTGACTTCTCTGCTTAGAGTATTCTGTATTCTAATTATATGTTCCTAGAAGAAACAGAAGAAAAAGTTTTATTATTTTAGTGACTTATAAAATCACAGTGACTTTAAGTCACATTATAGGCCTGCTTTTTAATTTTTGTTGCTCTGTTTCTCCTTTTCTTCTGCTTAGCAACCTAGTAGGATTGGTCCAACTGCATACTTATTTATTGCTTTATGAATGCAGAGTAACAGGGATATGACTTTCCTCATCTGATGTGGCAATTTTGTGTAGTGTTTACTAATCTTCATGTGATGTCCTTCATGACCTCCTTTTTTTAGGAAAAAAACCCCACCAAAACAAACCAGCAAGAAAGTTCAAACACAATTTCACTGTGTTTGAACCCTTCTCAGCTGATGAAGGCATGGGAAGGGATCAACTTCTACAGCTCCCTTGCCAGACTGAGATTACATAGATTATTCTGCAAGTAGGACTGGGGGCAGAGGAGGGGATTGAATTTTCTTTTCATGTTAGAAACTAACCTAAGTGATTCTGTTTGAACCCACATAGTCATTTCTTGGTATTTATTCCACGTACAAGGCCTTGCTAAACATCATTTGGAGGAAGGGGACTACATAAGAAATCTTCTCACCTACACCTTACCATTAATTCTCTGGTGTGTTTGGTATTTTGATTGTCCAAACATTGTCCCTGCTTAACATAGAAGATCTTGATGGGATGATAATACACTGTGATACCTGTGAAACACTTGGCCAAAACCCAGCTTTTGGTTAAGTAAGATCCTGTAGTCAACTAATTCCTCTTCAGTCTCTTGCAATGACAGTAGTTGTCTTAATTTGCCTGTGGTCTCTTTGGTAGCAATGTTTTGTTTCATCAGCAGTGGCAGATATTTAATTTCCACCAGACTTTTTTCTTGTGTATTCCTCAGTAGTTTAGCCAGGTATGTAGCAAAGGTGTATTTATTTCAAGTTCTTGCTGTTCAGGTTATTGGAATAGTTGGTTGATTACAGTGAAGTCATTGACTATATCTGAAGATATCCAAAAGACATTTGGTCTTGGTGTGATCACACAGATATTTTGCATGAATACTGAAGTAAGTGTTACTGTTACTTTATTACTGTGATTCTTCTTTGCTGCTGCAGGTGACTGTATGTGATCTGTAAACTGGATGTCCTTTCTTACAGGATGATGTGAGACAGAAAGTGCATCTGAATACCTTTGGCTTCTTCAAGGATGGTTTCATGAAGGTCAACGTCAGCAACCTTTCGCTGAAGCCACCTGTGCCCTCTGGGGACAAGAATAGCTTGTCAGTAAGTTGCTTTGAGTCCAATGCCAGTATTAAGCTTCCTGTGAAAGTGCCCTAACTTGTTTGAGGTGTCAGGTCCTGACTGGTGGTGCTATTGGCTTCACTCCCCCACTGTGAGCCCTTTATGAGGATACATGTACTGTGAGATTTAGCCTTGAGTGTTATCCCTTCTGCTTGAAGGATAAACTTTAACCTGCCAGATCCTCTCCTGAACTCGATGGACACATCTATAACCTGTGGTGAACATAGCTTGCCTAAGCAGTCCTCTGATGTGAGATCTTCACATTGTCCTGTTGCCACACAATGCACCTTGAAGTCATATTACATTCAGTTCAACCTGTTTATTACTAAGAATAGTAAATGTTTTCCTTAGCAAAAACATCTGGAAAAATATTGAACCTTTCAGTTGTTCTCAAGGGCAGAAGGTACTCTGTGTTAGTTTAGGTTTGAACCATTATATATTTTATACATATATTCTTGGTGGGTATGGATGAAGCAGCAAGTTTATTAGATTTTAATATTTTTTTCTGTCTAATTAGGTAATGAGAAAAATAGCTGGATTCTGCCTTAAACATTGGTTAATTTCTTTAGAGAGCAGTGTCTTTAAGTCAGTGGGGGTTTGGCTTCTGACAGTAGAGGAACCTGAACTGTTTTAATTTGACAGATTCTTCTCAACTGTTTCATAGGTGGGGTTCAGCTTAGATCGAACAAGGAATGATGGGTTCTCCACCTACCTGGTAAGCATAAGAGATGTGACCTTACTTTTCTAAGCTGGGAATACCTCACAGTCTGCCTTACTCCAGGAGTGATTGCAAGAAATTAAAAATGAGGAGGGTTTAGGATAATCCAAGTTTATAACTTGCTGGACTAACTCTGGTAACCTGTCCTGGGGAGGGATGGGTAGGGGGTTGTGTGTGTGAACATGTCCTTTTTATTATAAAAGGGAGGGCACTTCAAAGATGCCTTGCATATATTACTAGGATGAAGAAATGGATTACTGTATCCTGAAAAAGAAACCAGAGCAAGATGTCTCTGTTGTGATCTTACTTCTGGACCTAAAAACTGAAGTGTGAGTAAATAGTGTACTCTACATCTTAAAGTTGTTTCTCTAATTGAAGCCAACATAATGCTTTGTGAAACTTTAAGGGCTTGGAAAGCTTCTGTGCATGTGGTTTGAATTCTAGTGGGTTACATGGGAGCTGTGGGAAGGAAGAAATTCTGCAGTGTGAAACGGTTGGTGAATTCTTGATGTATGTTGAAGGGCATGGGGCAAAAGAATCATATTGTAATTGTGTTGAAGACTTCAGCTTGAAGCCTTGAGTCACTTTTGCAACTCATGCATTGACTATACTGCTTTATTGTTTGTCTTAAATGATCTATTTTGTGGAAGAACTTTCAAGACTGCATTGCTTTGTTTTGCAAGAGCAACTGTAACTGTGTGGAAACATAATTGCTAAGACTCTCATTAGCAAAGTGGGATAAACTTCAGCCACTCTTGTATCTGATGTAAAGATTTGAGTCCCACAGTGATCAGTTCAATGACAGGCTGCTCTAAGTAGTGATCTGGTGCTTGCCTGTTCTCTGTGGTTAAAAGAAAGCAAGTCAAGACAACTTGATTATACTTTCTTGGGTGTATTAGGCTATGACAGATTGCTTCTGTGAATGTTTGCTTTCATTTATATAAAAAGCCACTCTTTGTTTGTTTAGTGTGAAAGTACGGTTCTCTGCAGAAGCTGCTTCTTTGTTACCCAAGATTTCATTCATGTCTGAGGAGAATGTTACTGCCTTAAGTACCAAGCCACTAAAATCTGCTGAACAGAGTAGTGATTCTGGTAAAAGTACTGCAGAGACCAACCAAAAAGGTAAGCCTACTAACCTATATGTACTCTCACTATTAGTTCCTCATTGATAAGCATCCAGCAGTGTGTTGTGTTCACATCTGGGGTCTCCTTGGGCTAGAACTTCACACACACTCTTGTGTAAATCTGTGCATTGAGCTACCTTTTGGGCTGGAGTCTCTCCTGCTCAGTGATTTGTATTAACTGGTTCTGTTGATCTGGCAGAGACCCAATGTGACTTTGAGACCTACAGTACCTGTGGGGTGGGGTTGAGGTACTTTTCTGGTGAAAAGAAGGTTAAGGAGAATTTTGGTAGCCACCAACAGCTAGTTGAAGGAAGGTTGGAAGGATAAGATGTAAAGCTACTTTTAGTAGTGGCACAATGGTGTTTCCCCTTATTAGAATCATAGAATTAAATTCAGTCTTGTGTGTCTCACATAGGAAGTTGGGAGAGAAAATAGGTGGGTGTTCCAGCATTCTAGCACATCATTTGTGGAAGTTGTAAAGCCTGCATCCTTTGAGGTTTTAAACACTTGACTAGACAAAAACCAGGCCCAGTGTAATACAGTATTGATGCTAGTCATGCTTTGAGTCAGAAGTTGGATTAAATACCTCCTCAGGTCCTTTCCAACCAAGGCTTTTTGTGTATCTGAGCGTTGAAATCTATTCTGTTACCTGGAAGCTATGAGGATGGAGAGGTAACTATACCAGTAACCTTTATTGGAGGCACAAATCCTTGTCTGGCTTCCAGACCAGCAGACGAAACAATTTTATAATCTCAATGCTGATGGGATTAGCTCTAAACAGTTCATGTTATCCCCTCTTGGAAGAGTTTAGTTTCCAGATCAGACTGCTGAGCAGTCTGAGTCTGTCTTGGCTTGTCATGCTCACCAGCTTTGATATCATTGAAGATTTTGCACGGCTTTCCTAACAAGTCAAAAGCTCAAGCTGGGTGGTACTGAAGAGAATTGATCTGACAGCTCTAGTTTGTGTTTTTCTTGCTTTAAGAAGTGTAGCATGCACACTGACAGTGCAGTGAGGTGCAGGAGCCAAAAGCGAAGCTTAAGTCTTGAACTTTTGCTTCCTGGTAGAATGGGATGACCTTATGAAAAGCTCCTTACAGGAGTGGAGTGAAACTGCACTTGGCACACTGCTCTGAAGTCTCCTGTCAAGTTAAGTTTCAGATATTGACTTGGCAGGTCAGCTATGCTTTTGGGTTTTATTTGTGTTTTTACTGGAGCCTTTCTCACTGCAGAGCTGAGAATGTTTTCCTTCCCCAGGGCTAATTAGGGCTTCCCTATCTTTGTCAGGCTGTGTATTAATGTCCAAATTAAGATTAGCAAGCAAGATTAACAGTACTCAGTCATAACACGGGAAGTCATGGCTGTAGACTGCCTCCTGCATCACTGTAATTGAGGGGGCTGGAAAGATTCCTTGGAGAGGCTTTTGTAAAAGGTGTAATAGTGGAGAAGCCTGTCCTAGCATTTGAGGGTGCATTCAGAAAGAATGCTAGCTATAGGAAGAGCCCTGGGAGAGTAAAGAGGGGCTGGGAAAGAACCTCTCCTAGTGATTTTCTAGGAAACTGCCACAAAGACAAGTATAGGAAGGTTTGAGTAAGGTTTTGGCAGTGTATAAAAGATGATAGTCTATGAGGATGTCTACATGCAAACATGCTAAATGTACCATTAATGCTTTTGTCTCTAGATAAGAAGTCCAAGCAAAGTACAACCAGCTCTGAGGTAAGAAACTATCTGCCGTTTTGCTTCAGAAAGAACCTGGGGGAATAAGCATATATAAGCATATTCAGGAATTGGAGAGCATTTTGCTCTCTGCTTCCACTGTAAATACATGGAATGCAGTGTTGATTGTCTGGATGATGTAAAATCTAAAAGTCTCTTTTCCTTTTCCCAGAGCATAGTAGAACAAGAACACCCTGTTCACAATGACAGAGGAACCTTTTCATTCCAGGTAGGATGCCTGGTGGTGTCTGGTCTTAATATATGCAGTTACTCCCTTTGCTGTGCTACTTCGTGAACAGTAAAAGTATGTTGCTCTCTGTAATTCCTATTTCTTTGGTATAAATGCCTCTCTGATAACTCAGTAAGATTTTGATTGGATTCTTGTTAAGAATAAGTGCTGGAAATCTTTCTCCACGAGGTGTGGGAGCTGTTTTAAACTCCTTGTTATGAGAGAGCTCTAAATCAGTGAGCCTCAGCATGTTAAAGCTTACCGTGATGCAACCGGCCCATACAGATTTCTATTAGCAAACAGCTTTGACCTGACTGATGACTCATTTAAGGGGAAGATACTCTGTATGAAACCTGATTAATGCTTTGTTTCAGCATGCTGGCTCTCTCCTGCCTAGTTACTATAAACCAAACACATTTTAAGTTCAGTGTGACACACAGCTCACTTTCGTAGCTATTGCAACATGTGTGGTTGGGGGAGGGACAGAACAGCTGCTTATGCTTTAGGACAAGTATGATCAAAATTTTACACTTCACCATGTTTAATATATGGCAGTTCCTGTTAACTTTCTCTGTGGTGAGCACAGTTAAACACTGATACCTAAAGGTCTTGAATTACCTGAGTGCATAACTATAGATCACTGATGACTTGGCATCTGGAATTCTGTTGAAGCTTGTAATTATATTGGTGTCCTCAGAACGGTATGCCTGCTGAAAGGAACCAACTGACCCTCAATGACTGATGTTCTTCATGCCTCAGTAGAGATGGCTTTTCAACCAGGGCAACCCTGTAGTGAATGAGAAGAATGCTGACTGTCCTATTCCTTATTTCTAGTTCTCTTTCAATATCAGCTCTGATAACCAAGAAGGTCTCTACAGCCTGTATTTCCATAAATGTGTTATTGGCGATGGGGTGACTAATGATCACCAGCTCTTTAGTCTTGATGTGAGTATAATTAACTCATTTGCTGAACTCAAATATATAGCTTTCAATTCTAGCTTGTATACCAAGCACACGCTGTATGTGAGTGTATACATGGGGAGGGACGTGATTCAGAGTTGTGTGGTTTTTAATCTCTGTAGTGGCATTTCTGAAGGAAGCAACTACAATAAGAATTAAAATACTAGTTGTGGAGAAATGTCTGGAAATCTGAAAGACTGTGTGTGGGCTGGGTTCAGTCTACACAGTTGTGACTAGATGCTGTAATGAGATGGGAGCTAAAACAGCTGTTCATGTTTTGCTGTGTTCAGAAATCACCTTTGTCTTTATGCAGTTGCAGTTATTAAGGCTGTGGCTGCAATTTAAATTGCTGGTGTGTGTGAATTTAGTGTAGTCACTTTTTGCTGGCCTAATTAAAGATGCATTTTTACAGTGCTAGATGCAGGTCTTAAGGCATTTGCTATAATACATTGTTTCTATCTTAACATCCAGGGGTACAGTCCTAGGCTTTTCTGAGCCAGAGTACATTATGACAGCTCAGGCTTTCCCTTCTTTCTCTTTCCTGTGTGCACACATGCATCTGCTGGTGTATAGTGAGCTGTTCTGTAATGAATCCTCTCATTGCACCTGCTCTTGCAGCTCAGAAGGCAAATGGTATCCTGGGCTCCATCAGAAGAGGGGTGGCCAGTGGGGACAGGGAGGGGATTGTCCCTCTCTCCTCTGCCCTTGTGAGGCCCCAGCTGGAGTCCTGTGTCCAGAGCTGGGGCCCCCAATACAAAGAAGATGTGGAACTGGTGGAGAGGGTTCAAAGGGGGCTGGAGCACCTTCCCAACCAAGAGAGGCTGAGGGAACTGGGCTTGTTCAGCCTGGAGAAGAGAAGGCTGTGGGGGAACTCATTGCAGCCTGCCAGTCCCTGAAGGGAGCAGAGGAACAGGAGGGGAATCACCTTGTTCAAAGGGTAGACAATGGCAGGACAAGGGGGATGGAGTGAAGCTGAAGGAGGGAAGGGTTAGATGAGATATTAGGGGAAGCTCTTCACACAGAGAGTGGTGAGGGTCTGGAACAGGCTGCCCAGAGAAGGGGTGGGTGCCCCATCCCTGGGGGTGTTCCAGGCCAGGTTGGCTGAGGCCCTGGGCAACCTTGTGTAGATATGTCCTAGCACATAGAACCAAGCTATTCAGGGGCATAAGTAGAATGTTAAATAAAGCTTCAGTTTTCTCAGTTACAGGGAAATAAGCTTGCAGCAAAGTAAGCTGAGTACTTCCTTTCTTTTGACAAGTGAAGAAATCCACTGTAGTAAACCTAAGAATCGAGTTTCAACTATGTGTGACTCTCCCCACACTTGAAATTACAAAGTTTCTTGAGGATGAAGAGTTGCTTTAACTTTTTATTTTTGAGTCTCATAACAGTCACTGCTTCAAAAAAGCTAATTTTAACTGAGCAGATTGGGTTGTGAACTGTAATTAACTCTGTTTTTTAATATAATGTTCTTTCAACTCTGCACATAACACACCTTGAAATATTCAGATAGAAATTACGGAAAAGAATCCTGAAAGCTACCTCTCAGCTGGGGAGATCCCACTGCCAAAGCTTTACATTTGCATGGCTATGTTCTTCTTTCTGTCTGGGACTGTATGGATCCATGTACTTCGTAAACGCAGGTAAGCATCAGTGAGAAGTGTTGGCCTTACCTTATTTGACTTTTATTTTTTATTCTTCCTTTTCTAATGCCCATTTTGCACTCAGTTTTAATTGACATTCCAAGTCTGGCATATGCTTAACACAACTAGTTCATAGCTAAAAACCAGCTACGTCCATCAGTATCATTATTACAGACAATTACTCCAAAATTACCAAGTTTTACATTAAGAAATTCTTCATGTGATGTGCACATTTTAATATGTTGTGGGAACAAATCATCAGGAAGTTCCTGTAGCTGATGACAAAAGGTGAATGCTGTTTGAAAATAACTTTTAACAAGATAAACTTGGTCAGGTTTTTTCCTGTGGAGACTGGCAACTTAGGGCAGTGGAGAGCTGTAAACACTTTTATTGTAGTCAAAAGTGGTAGAAATTTCTAAGTGAAAGCTATGCTGCTTAGAAGTTAGAAGCATCAGAAGGCAGGAGTACCTATGATTCCATTCTTGCTCTGACTTAATCTGACCACTAAGTGAACTTCAGACTATCTAGTAGTATGGAATTCAGTGGTATGGTATAGTGGTTAGGGGGTAGAGGGTGAAGTAATGCATGTTTGACTTATGTTTAGCAAATTTTCTAATGGGCATGATTGATATATGCAGGGTGTTCCTATGAATTAGAATTTTTAATTAATTCAAATGTTAAAAATCAGAGTTGCAGAACATGTAGCTGAAATGTTTTTCAGGATGTGGCAGAAACTTGGGCTGCAGCATTAAGGGGAATCCTTTTACAGTAAAAGTCAGCTGGGACTATTGTTTAACATTTATAGGCTTTAAAGAAATACCCTTGGGAACTGAAACTCTTACTGCTGGCTTTTAATTGATGCTCTTCCTCCTTTTTTTTTCCCTTCCCAGAAATGATGTCTTTAAGATTCACTGGCTGATGGCAGCACTCCCTTTCACAAAGTCTCTGTCCTTAGTCTTCCATGCGGTACGTATAATGTCTGTGCCTGAAGCTGTTCAGCTGGGAAGTAGAAACATGGAATCTGGGGCCTGCTGTTTGAGAAATCTGCTTTGGGGGAAGCAGGGGAATTGTCTTTCATATGGAAGCGTTGGAACTGAACTGTGTGGTGGAAGTGATTCAGTTTTCACCAGCAAAGTCTGACTTTAAATGGAGTTGAGATTGTGGCCTGAGGTGGTGAAGCAGTAAGTGTATGTGAGGGTTGAATGTGTTCCTCGAATTCTAATGGTTTGGCCATCTGAGGCTGGCCCAAAAGCTTGGGCAATAAGTGTTAATAAATGAAAACCTTGATGTATGTTGGTAAAATTGCAGCTTCAGATGAAGTCTCATTACACTTGTAAAGCATAAAGTCTCTGTTGAATTATTTTGACTTTCTTTCCACTGGAGAGATCTCAGAAACAAAGGTATTGGCAAGCACTTAGTCCTTCAACACTTGTGCCAGCCATGATCTTCACATTTATGATAGCCTAACTGCTACAGACACTTGTGGATTCTAATGAATTAAATTTGGATTCCAGTGATAGAAGTGCTCTAGTCACATAATGCAACTGAACTTGAATGAATAAATAGATGACAAAAGCAGTTGTTTAACTATAGTGAAATGTGGGAGCTCTGTGGGGAGGATGTAGATTGTATGTGATGTAGCCACTAGCACTTTGGAAATAGAGCAAATGGAAATGATCTCATTGATGCTAAACAAAACTAGAACATGCTGGGAGGAGGGAGGCATTCTCCAAGATAAAACAGAGCTGAGTGTGTATACGCTGGTTGGAAAATGAAACTTGAAGTAGCTGTCAAGGAGACCTGTTTTATAGACATGGGTGAGGTGCTGATGAGCAGCTTGTAAGTACTCTGTATTTTCTGCTTCCAGATCGACTATTACTACATTTCTTCTCAGGGATATCCTATTGAAGGCTGGGCTGTTGTTTATTACATCACTCACCTGTAAGTATGTCAGAAGATTGATGTGATAGATGCAAACAATGAAACTGAATTCCCTGTGAGGCTGTCTGCCTCCCTCCCTCCTGAGCAAACTGGAAAATTGCTGATTCTTTGCTACTGTGGTCTGAATGACAAGACAACAATCAGCCCTGTGTGAAGGGGAAAGCTCTACTTAAAGGGCAGCTGCAGAGAATTGGTACTTAGCTGAGTGGAGGAGCAAAAGGAGAAAGAAATGCCTTGCTTTCCTTTGTTCATACTAATATTCAAGTATCTAATTTGCTCTTGGTGTGAATGGTAAGAGGGTACAGCTGCCAGTGTTTTCCTGCTGCTCACGCTGGTGAATGGATGACTCCCCCAGGAAAAGACTGCATATATTGACAATTGTGAATGAAGTGTAATATTGCTGTGTGTCACACAGTTGTAAGCAAGTGCATCTGCTTCACTGTTGTAGGGTAGGCACTTGCCAAAATTATAAATAGCAAGGCATTTGTTTGGTTTTGTGGCTTTACTGACTGTAGGAGAGAACCTGGGCAGAAGAGACAGTTTGATAAAATAGTTTCTCACTGCAGTATCTGTTTCCCTTTCAGGTTGAAGGGTGCTCTTCTGTTCATCACTATTGCCCTTATTGGCACAGGCTGGGCTTTCATCAAACACATCCTGTCAGATAAAGACAAAAAAATCTTCATGATTGTCATCCCACTCCAGGTGAGAACTAAGCTGTGTCAGTGCTTACTGACTTGTGGGAGAGCTGCCTGTGGAAGCTGTATAAGGCTGTGTAACCTTCACAAAATACCCTGGTGTTACTGCTCCTGTAAGCCTACTGGTTGCAATTTTAGTTGAGCTGAAATATCTTGGCCCAAAGGTTACTCCTGTAATTTTCCCCACTCTCCTCCCTATATTGAGCATGAGATAATGATGATCAAATAGTGTCAGCAGTTGAATGGCTGGTTATAAGGTAGATATATGGTCATACTGGGGTGAAACTTGAGCTGCACAACAGCACTGAAATACTAAGCAGAGAAATGAAATGAGTTGTTACTTCCAAAATGCTTGCTGAATGGACTTAAGGAAAAAAAAAAGGGAAAACCAAGACTTGTAGGTCCAATAGGTCTATGGGAAACTTTCCCAGTGTGTTCCAAGTGTCTCTGTCTCCAGAAACTGCAGTCAATAGGAAATCAACCCTTTGTTGTAGAGAGAACAGCTTTCCAGCATTTTGAGGTGGAATCCCTTACCTGGCTGCAGAACCGAAAGTGTGTAATTAGTGTTTGAGGCTCCTGCAGAGCTCAGATCTGAAGCAAATATAGTCAGTGGCCAGTTTGAATTATTGGCTTAACAATCTAAATGCATTATTGTCTGTGCATGTGTGGAGTCCTGTTTCTGTGGTTTTATAAATAGATTTTGCTCTTTCTATCTCTACTGATACAGTAGGTTCAGCATAGTATATAACAAACAGGGCTGGATTTGGAATATCAGCAGAAATAAGTTCCACTCAGTTTTATTACTGTAGATCCTGTGAAGATACTGCTGAATGTGTGACTTTCTTGACAGCAGCAATTCTTCTGCAGCTCTGTTACTGAGTGGGCTCTTTCTGTAACTGTGGGACAGCCTGTGCTGAGTTGGCAGCCTGTGCCCAGTATTTCCTTGGGAAGTTTCTGAAGCCACTAAGTGTGTTCTGTCCTGTAGGTCCTGGCAAACGTGGCATACATTATCATAGACTCAACAGAAGAGGGGACAACTGAATATGGACTGTGGAAAGAAATCCTCTTCCTGGTAGACTTGCTATGTTGTGGAGCCATCCTATTTCCAGTGGTATGGTGAGTTGCTGTGTGGTTTCTGAGCCCCCATGGCTTGAGATGTTTCTGACTGCTACATAGAGCTAGAGATACTGCTAAAGGAACAAAACTCAGTCCTTTAGAGTCAAGCATTCTGATAACTTTTTTTTTAAACTCTGTCAATCTTAATACTTGAATCTTGTGTTGTGGAAGATACTTGTTTGGGAATAAAGTGAGCATGAGGTAAAGTGGATGGGGGATTAAAGTGTGGCCAGCACAGAGCAGACTATAGGTGCTTTTGAAACTGGGAATTTTGCAGAAGGGTTGACTCTCTCTTACCTTGAGAAATGGGATATTGCTTTACTGGCAGAGGTTGGAAACTAGGCTGGTAAATGCTAAAACAGTAGAGCTGTCTAAGATCAGTGCTGCCTTCAAGCAGAGGAGCTGCATTTTTACTTGACTGTTTAGAAGAAATAATCCCACAGGGAGCATTTCCCTGCCCTTCCTTCCACTCTACTTGGCAGGAAATAATGTTGGTTATATAAAACTCAATCACAACACAGATAATTCAGATAAACACTATTGTTGCTTCTTGCCAGTTAGAACATTTATCTTTTAAATTCATTTTAGTCTTAATTAGATAAACAGCTGGATTTAAAGGAGGATATGAAGGAGCTTCTGGCTCCTGGGTTAATAAATATGGAATATTCTTCTCCAGTATCTTTCTGAAATGCAGATTGAATATAAATGTCTGCCTAGTAAACATGTAATCACTTGAGTGTGTAACTCCTGAGTGTTTCAGAGAATTGTTTCCTGGTGTGTGTGTGTAAAAAGACTCATGTATGCATGGCTTAGTAGATGGGAGTAAGCCTCAGGTTGACTTGTGAGAGGGTTTCAACTGCCTTTACCTTCCCAATTGACCTCCATGGAAGGGCAAAACCCCATGTGGTCCCAGTGGCCTTCTGCCATGGCTGGGAAATGTCTTCCAAGAAATGCACTACCCACTTGTCTCTTCCCCCACTCCAGTCAAAATGCTGCTGGTCTTCTGAGGCTGAGCATTTGGGTATGGTGAATAAAACTGCAGGAATACTGACTCCATTGTTAAAGGGGCCCTGTTTTCCTGGGATAAAGGTGACTTCTGCAGTTGCAGCTCTCTCAACCTAATGCTGGAATCAGTATGTTCTGTGTAGTGATATGCTGGTACAAAACTTGCTTTCCATAAAAGACCTGTATCTGAAGAACAAATACACTTGGGTAAGCTGCCCTGTAACTGTTTATAGTGTGCAGCCAGTGTTCCAGCATTGTCATAGTACCAACATAAACTGGCAGTGAAGCCCAGGACTTAAATCCTGCCCCTCTTTCATCTGGATAGTGTCACTGAAGCTGGTGAAATGACTCATGTGAGCAAGGTGACTAAGGCCCTTGAATTTACATCCCTGCAGGGTAGCTTTGGTTACATAAGTTGCCTATGTAGACATGTAAGCTGTAATCAAGTATTTAAATGAAAAGAGCTTAAAAGAGCAGTAAGATGCCAAATGCTTGGCAGGACTCTGAATAGTAGCTCAGCTTAATTGTACAAGTGGAAAGCATTATGCTGGAAAATGCCCTAGTTTCTCACTCTGCTCCCACAAAGCTCTCTGTAGGCTGAAGTAGCCTTGGCAATTGGCTTTCTTACTCACAAGGAGATATGGATACTTGAACTAACTGCCTAAGCTGGGGAGATGGGGTGAAATATATGCAGTGCCAAGCATGCTAAGCACAGTTAATTATGATTATATCCCAACCATAAAGAGCTAAGAAAATTTGTCATTGTCCTAGAGGGCTGCAGTGAAAGAAGAGTACAAAATTATACCTAATCTATTTTATTTATATTTTTCAGGTCAATAAGGCATTTACAAGAGGCTTCAGCAACAGATGGCAAAGGCAAGTAATTTTTTTCTCTCTTGTAAGAGAAACATAAGAGAATGCTAGAGTTTCAAACACATGATGCTGACTTAAAATATGTAAACTGAAACTGCAGATCTACACTGTGTTATTGTTGCACTGCTGCTTCTCCTCAGTGGGCTTATAGAAACAACTTTTGGAAAACAACCTTTTCCATGTATTGCTTTGGCTATCAGAACTCATGTGGAACTCATTCTCTGGGACTTGCATAGCTCTTGGTGCTCAAGTTAGACAGGATGTCTAGAGCAAATCATCTTGACAGATTTGCCTTCTTTCCTCAGACTTAAGTGTTCAGAAGCAGAAGTAGGAATGAATTTCAGAATTGCTGACTATTAGTCAAAAGAGACCTCCTTATTTCAGTTTCAGCAGAAATCTGTTCCTGCCAGAATAGAGGGAAACAAACCTCATTATGAAATAAACCATTAATTGGCATTCAGTGGAAGGCAGTTCCTGACTTGTCCATGTTTGTACAGCAGCTTAAAGGACTGCTTGTGTAAAGCAGAGGTTGTGTTTATGGTAGCAGTGAAAATGAGATGATAGATGGAAAGCCAACCTAAATATGGTTTCTGTAGCCTGTGCCCTTCCTGCCTCATCTGCTCAGTTCTGAATTAGTTCCTCAGTTGGCTGCAGATGCAAGCCACAGAGCATAGCCTGGCTTCCTTGGAAGCAGGCAGCCATTTCAATATTCTGGCATTTGATAGCTTACTCTTCTTGGAAGCTTTATTTCTAGACTGTCCTTTGTTGGCAACATGTTTTCAACCAGGATTCATCCCTTAACTCTTGCCTCTCCATTTTGGAGATAGCCTCCTAGGTCTGGCTGCTACTTCCAGCTGTTCCCTGGCTGCATTTCAGTGCAGATTGCCTCTGTGCTCAGGTAGGGGGAGTGTTAGCCAGGGTGCTGAACTCAGCTCTGTGCAGACCACCGGTTAGGTCCCTTCTTGCTGCCTGTTATAGTAATAATGAAGGTGAGCCAGTAATTTTTTTTAATGCTCAGAGTTGTTAAAAACAATCATATACCACACACCTCGAAATTAAAGGGCTATATTGATCTCTAATAGGAACCAATGTACATGAGGTTAGTGTTGATTCATGTGACACAGATGTTTGTAGGAGCTTTCTCACGTGGGTTCAGTGACATTCACTGATTGACTTGTTTAACCTTGTCCACTGACTGTATGTTCTGGAGTATTCGTGCTCTTAAGGTTATAAAATCTGCTTAAATCTAGACACTCCTTGGAGCAGTCCCTTTCTGTGAACTGAGGGCTAGATCTGTGTGGCGTCGGTGATCACCCCGTGCCTACCTTGCACTTGATGGTTCTTATCACAAGATGGTGCTATGGAGTTTGCTTAACTTTGAAACCTTATAGTAAGGTGGCCGGTATGAAGGATGTTTAGCATAAAGCCTGGACCTCTCTGCTTATCATCCTAATGGGTGGAATCCGGAGCTGAGTAAACCCAAGCAATTCTGAAGGATGGACTGTAGTGTAGAATGGAGGTAAAAGAAAGCTGTGATCTGAGAAGAACTGGCTGTGTCTCTGTAGCTCATCAGTGCTAGGCAGAATAACCCCAAGGGCTGGTTTTAGCCTCTGTTGATCATGAATTTTGCTTGGGGATGACCTGTGGTCATGGCTTTACCTGCAGTTACTGTTGGGCTGTACAGATCCTGTGAGCTGTGTGTTGAGAGGGGCTTAGCAGCTGTGCTGGGCTATGCTAATAATAAAGAATAGCTAAGGAGAAAAAATGAGAGAAAACACTGTGTAGGCTGGCAGCAGGTTATGGCCAGGACAGCCACAGTGCTGGGACTTGCTTTTGAAATAGTGTGGTTGGAATATTTGGAGGCTGTTGATGGGAGCCCATGGGGAGCAAGTGGTTGGCAATGTGATGCCAGAAGCAGAATGGCTAGCTGATGATGTCATGCTGCTAGTGGGCCTGACTGAGAAAACCAGAAGTGCTTTAGTTGTGCTGTAAAAAGGTAAAATCACTCGTTAGGCTTATCAACAAAAAGTCTTGACTAGAACTGTGTGCTCTTAACTCTAGGTTTCCCTTGGAGGCCTGTTCTGTAGAGATGCTGCATGCTGTCTTTAGTTTCTCATGAAAAAATAGGACTGGTGCTAACTCTAAATCACCAGCACTTCCTTTTGTCCACAGATAATTTTCCCCTTAAGTGGGGAAAACTAGTGGATCTTTTCGTATGCAGCTAACTGCTTGCACTGCCTGTCCTGTGCTCAGAGCTGCCTGCATCTTGTGCAGACAGGTCTGGTTAGACAGCCTACTGCTTGCTAGGATTTATTGTCTGGTATTACCTTAAAGGCTGCTGTCCCTGTTCTCTCACACAGACTTCATTAACTTATAGGGTGTCTTGGGGAATTGTATACTATAAATTCAATAGCTGTTTTTCCCGGTGCTGAGTCTTCTGGTGACCTTCTCACTGGCAAGAAAGACCTAAAGTAAATTATTTTTGCTTCCTTGTGTCTATTAGAACTAACAACTCTAGGACTTCATGGCTCAGTATTTTGGTGGCTGGCTGTCTTGTCCTCTTCTGGGTACTTTACAACCTGTTTATTAGATAGCACTCCCTTGGGTCAAGTGCAGCCACGACTGCAGTGTGACTAGACTAGAAATGAAGCTGAAGGCTGGTCTTCTAGTCCTACAGCTGTGCTTTCCAGAGGCCTTTGTGTTAGCAGTGAACAGTTATAAAAAAGGCTTGCTTTAAGTAACAGTGATTTGGAGTTGCTAGCTAATGGTCATTTAAACTTGATGGTTTTTTAAAAGACTTTTCTCAAGTGGGAAAGCTAGGAGAATGGATCTAAAGCCATAATTATCCAGAGAGACCTTATATGCACAGGATTGTGTCTCACTTGTGAAGCGTAGGTATGGCACAGTGGTACAGCTGAGTTTGAACTGCCTGATTGTTTGCTTTTATCCCTTGAAGGTGATCTTTAAAACAAAGTATCTGACCTACACAGGCTTCTTATCTTGCACAGCAGTGGGTGTAAGCATCCCATTTTTAGAAGCTTTTTTCTTCCCCTCTTTAAAATCCCCACCTAGGACTTGTGCAGGTACCTAGCTGCAGCTCTTTGGTTTGTCTCTATCATCTTTCAGGTGGGAGCAGTGATCTCTGTCCACTTTAGAGCTGCATTATAAATGTCTTGCAGACTGAGCTGGAATTGTCTGGGTTGGAAAACTGTTCAACTGCTATTACCTTGCAGGGGTGTCATGGTTTGATCTGGAGAGCATCTAAACCAGTTGCCTCCCATTTACTCATTCCTGCCCTCTCAGTGGGATGGGGGAAAGAACACAAATGGACAAGACTTGGGGGTTGAGATAAAGACAGTTTAATAGGACAGAAGAGGAAGATGATTATGATAAAAGAGTACACAAACAAGTGATGCACAGCACAGTTGCTCATCACCTGGAGCTGATGTTCAGATAGTTCCCAAGCTGTGATGCTTCCTGACCACCCTCTCCAGTTATGTCCTCGTGCCCTGTATATATGGATATATGGTATGGAGCACCCCTGTGGCCCATTGGGGTTGGTTGTTCTGGCCATGTCCCCTCCCAGTGCTTTGGGTGCCCCTCGCCTTCTAGCTGGCAGGCCAGTAGGAGAAGTTGAGAAGCCTTTGCTTGGCAACAACCAAAATATTAGCATGTTATCAACATTATTCTCATCCTAAATCCAAAACACAGCGCTATACCAGCTGCTAGGAAGAAAACTAACTCTATCCCTGCCAAAACCAGGACAAGGGACCATGAGAAGTAGAAGAGAAGGAATATGTTGCAGTAATGTATTACATATGGGGTTTTTTTTTTTAAACCTGAAGTTCTTGGTCACTGGACCTCTCAGGCCTTATAACTCACTCATGTCTTGTGTCATCTGTTGTTTGAGGGAGGAATGGAGGGCTGGAAGCACCACTGCAGTTTTTGTTCTGTTTGTACATCTGTGTATGTGATGAGGGATGTGGAACTTGGTGCAGTCTGATCACGAGCAGTTAGCTATTTTCCTGAAGCACTGCAGCATGTCACAGTTGGCAGCAGGATTAGGGGAAACACAGCACAGCGTGGAGCTCTCAGGCACCATTCCCTGTGTGCTGTGCAGTGGGCAAATGGTGATTAATGCCTTTGTGCTTGCCCCCATGGCAGGAAAAACCATTTGCCATGTATAGCATCTTTCTGCTTCTGTGCCATTGAAAACACTGTGACCAGAGAGCCTGGTCCTGCACGGTGCTTAGCTGAGCTCAGCAGATGCTGGAGGCAATGTCTCTGTGGAGACCTGCACTAAAACACCTCTGCAGCTCCTCCAGTGAGGAGGAGGAGGGGGTAATGCAGGGGTAACGTGCTCTAGGCAGTACATCTTGGCCCTCAAGATAAAGCTTAGTGATTTCAGTGTTGAGACCTCAATGGAGAGTTGGGAAATGCAAATTGGGAAATGAAACAGGCCTGTGATGTTCTGGTGTAACGCTTCCAGGCACCCCGGGTGACGGTCTGGGCTTGATGTAGCAATCATGTGATGGAAAGGCATTGCTTATTCTGTCTGTTAGCCATGTGGCACAAAAGCTTTTCACCAGGCTCAGAAGAAAGGCCAATGTGTTCCCAAATCTTCAAGGTTACCAGTCTGTGACCCCTTCTTGTGTGTGACACAGAGCTGCTCTGGCTGTGTGCTCGGCCCCTCTTGCTGGTACAGGAGTGCTTTTAAGCAGGGTGCTTCTCAGAGCTCCTCTAGAGTTGCTTTTTGAGGTCTTGATCTACATGTGTGCCCTCATTCCTGGGGCAGGCAGGGAACAGAAGCTTGCCCTTTACGATTTGGTGGTGACAGCTTGCATCTCAAGCACCAGAGGTAGTGCTGCACACAGAGCATTATGGAAACACCCTCAGCTGTACTTCAGTGTGTTCACTCAAGGTGCATTATGGTTTGCCCTTGCATACAGAATGGTCTGGACTTGAGCTTGCCTGTGCCCTCAGCTGCAGCCCTCTTTATTGCATGCTTACTCTGAAAAGGCTGGATATATTCATCAAAAAGCTGTTATCTGATGGTGGGCAAGGCTGTAGTAGATGGTCTGGCTTTCTTTTTTGATATCTTAAAGGCTGATGGGGCATGTGAAACTAGCACAGAGGGCAATCTGAAAAACACTGATTACCAAACTACTGTGGTGTGCTATGTTTTGATCAGTGCAGATCAAGCTATTGCAGGCAAGCTGCTGAAGTCAATGGTGATAGAGAAGGGAGACTGAGGGAAGCAAGGTATAGATGTCACTATAAACCTTTCTTGGAAGATGACTTTTATCTTTTTAATTATACCATGAAAGAGGTAGAACACACAAATTAATTTGTAAAACCTTTGGTAGAAAGTCTCTACTGTTCCCCCCATAGTTAAGTACTGTTCCTTGAAGAATGGCTATCATACTTGAAATGTAAATTTACCCAACCTTTGCTGCATGCTGAGATTGCTGTGTTATCACAGCTTTACAGGTTGGGGCTGCAAGTGATTTTAGTTTTAAGTGGCAGCTGCTGGCCTTGCTTCTCTCCTTCCAGTGTCTGCACTGCCAGGCTGAGGTGGATCAAAGTCTTAAAGCGTCCAGCATAGCAAGATTCAAGTGGTAACTGCTTGGAGCACATTCAGCCTGTGAAAAAGCAATTCACAGGCTGCTGATGCCAAGCAATGATGATTTTAGACTTTCTCCAGAACAGTATGTGCTGTAATTTTGAGCTGTTTTTTAAAAAAAAAGGCAGAATTTTGTAGATGTGCATCAATACTGACTTCAGTATCTGATAGTGGAGAGAAGTATTCCTGAAGTTGAGGTGGCCAGAGGAAAGGACATAATCGTGATAAATAAGCAAGCCAGCTTCCAGAGGGGGGCTCTTCAATCTCTTTATTTGGTGGTGGTTGTCTTTTTATCTCCCTTGCCCCTTTTCCATGCTCAGCCATTCTAGATAGCTGGATGTACAAACCTGTGACTCCAGTATCAGTTGTCA
This sequence comes from Hypotaenidia okinawae, assembly GCA_027925045.1. NCBI lineage: Eukaryota > Metazoa > Chordata > Aves > Gruiformes > Rallidae > Hypotaenidia > Hypotaenidia okinawae. Next base: position 8,796,423 of record BSDF01000019.1, on the reverse strand, counting down.
CGATGAGTAGGTGAGACCTTGAGCTGTGGCTCGTTGGCTGGGAGAAATGGTGGTGTGACACTTGAGTTGGCAGGCAGATCTTTGGCTTCACTACCCTTTCCTCCTATGCACTGCATGAGTCCAACAGAAATGAGTCCCCAGCTCACTCAGTTGTTGACTGTAAAGTGCTGGTGGACTCGCAGTTTGAATCACAGCTGTTGAGTTGGTGTTCCTTTGACTACAAAGCCTGGTAATTCTCCTGGCCTGTCACTGCACCAGTTGGTGGCAGCTCTTGAAGATGAATTTGTTGAGTTCAAAATAGATCTTTCTGTGTACCAACCGGTACGTGGTAAATCACAAGATCTTCATGGTCACACTTAATGTAGCTCTCCTTTAAATAGGACAATGTTTCTTCTCTGCTTCATGATTTAATGAGCTTGTCCTGCATATTTACATGCTTTAATCTTTCTCCAAGTGTATTATGAAAAGCTTTTAACATTAGGTTATCTGGTAGCACAGTAGACCCATAAGGATCAATATGGTTTTGCTATTTGTGTGTGGGAGATTAGCTTTTATGAGAGATAGAAATGAGGGAGAAGTAGCTAAACCTTGGGGCTGGTTTAGCTACCAAGGATTTCATTAAAGTCCTACTCCAGCAGTTCCAAGCCTTGCCATCTGTTACCTAGGGAAGTGCTCTGTGAAGGACTAGCTGGTCCTGTACAGCTGCAAGTCTAGAGCCTGGGCATTGCTTGCTGAGTCCAGAACTCTATATTGCAAAGTAGATGCTTTCTGTGTTCTGTGTTGCTATTCAGTGTGCAGTCTGGAAGGGAGCATCCTCCTGAATCTCAGAGCTAGCGTTCCTCTGGCAGACTGTGCTGCTGTAAGGCTGCCCCATGAGCAGAGTCTTACCCAAAGCCACCCGAGCCTGCCTGGTGCTTGGATGGCTGCTGTGCAGCGTGAGCTGGAGCTGCACAGAAACAAACTTGGCATTCCTTCACAAACCAGGCTTGCTTCTTTCCTCTTGAGCTCTGGCTCTGCTTTCTTTTCCTGACATGCCCTGTGCTCTGTCAAGCTAAACATACCGTTTGGAAATGGGTGGAAGGCACTAGCCAGCACTAAATCAAAACTACTCTTAGCTTGGTTTTATCTTACCTGTCAGTCGGTTTGTGTCTTGTGTTAGGTGCTGTTGGTAGAGCATGTCTGCTGGAGGAGGGTTTCTATCTGTCTCGAGGTGCCCGTAAGCTTTCAGTGGTTCTCCGGAATACTAGAAGTAAGTTGGAAAGTGACTCTTTAGATGACACACAGTTGTCTGTCTTCACTGCAGCTCATGTAGTGGGAGCCCATAGCAGTTTATTTTCAGTGGTATGTTTGACATTACCTTTCCATCAGAAAAGCTTCATTGGCTTTGTCACAAGAAGTGGAGGGTTTTTAGTCTGTACTAAGCCTTTCTCTTCCTGATGTGTAATACCATATTTTGCACTGTTGTGAACCTGGAAGAACTTATGTGCAAATATATGTAGCCTTTTATAAATCTGCTTTTTGCAGTGTGTGATTTCTGTGAGGGAATGCTGGTGAACTTAAGCACAACATGTTCCACTTCCACATCTGATTTAACAAAAAAAAAAAAAAGGCTTGGAGGGAATACCAGTAAGAATGTGGCAGTATTTTCTAACTGGCAACTTGTGTTCATTGGCTCTAAATTGCATCTCTGTAGGCTGTCAGCATATCTTGGACTCTTTGCCTCTCCTGCTGTCACAAAAGCACCAGGGGTCTGTATTTGTAATCCTGCTGCACCTGTAAAGTCTGACTCTCAAACCAGAGTTGACAGCTGTTCCATCTGTTGTTGACCTCCGCTCGTTCACATGAGTATCTGCTGTGTTCCTGGTGCAATCTGTCCAGTAAACACAGGTTAGCCTGGGGCCTCAGCTTACACGGTTTGTGACTGAAACACATGCATTTGCTATGAGAGCTATTGAATGTGACTACCTGTTTCACTTGTAAGCTACAACTGAGCCACAAGTGATAGAGGATACTGTGTAGATGTTTAAATATTCCTGCTGTGGTTCAAAAACACACAATAGTTCCCAGAGATGGAGTTATCTCAGAGTTGCTCAGGTCAGCTGAAGGCTCAGAGCAGGTCAGGAGTAACCTAAACAGACAGGAACTTTCTAAGCAGCAACGTAAGTGATGTGGCCCATGTAGCAGGAGCAAGGTGACAGTACATAGTTGCCTATACACAAGGTAAGCTTTTAAATAAAGCTCTATACTGCATAGTGCATGCCTATAGAATTAAGTGTAAAAGGCTTCTCAGAGTTGACTTTTCAAGAGGCTTCACCCCAACCTAGGAGTTGTCCAATGTGTAGACAAGCCAGACAGGCACTACCTGGAGCACCCAAGAGGTGGTGGGACAAACACTTATAGTCTGGTATTGCCTGAGCCTAGCTTTGGTCACTTGCCTACTCTATAGGCAAGCATTAAACTAAACTGTCTCACTTAATGCTTTTCTGATGGACTTCTATGTTCTCTTAACAGCTGCCATTAACCTAGCAAAGCTGAAGCTTTTCAGACATTACTATGTCATGGTAAGTAAAACACATGTATGAACCTGTACAGAGCACTTAGAAGCTGTTGGAAGCTGCTATAGCTGGTGGACATGGTGGAGATGTTCTGGTTCTGTGGCAGTGCTGTACTTTGGCATCTTCCTCCACTGTGTTAAAGTCCTCAAAGCAACTGCCTTTTCCTAGTGGTTGCATCCTTCTGTCTATCTTTAAATTGGTTCCAGCTATTTGTAACACTTCCTAATTTCCTCTGGAGACAGCTTGAGCTGCCAGTTGAATTGATGAGCTCGAATAACGTACTGTAAACTTGCTAAAAATTAAACTTGGGACCAAATGGTGCCTGGAGATGCATGTATGTTGTTTCTGATTAAGTCAGTGGGAGCCATGAGCATACCTCTCAAGAGAGCATAGCTTTCTTAATGATTTCCAACGGCCTCGTTTCAGACTCTTCTCAGTGATAAGAGCAATAAATTACAGTTGTGGTGCTTCAAGTTCTACAAAATGCTAATACTTAAGGTATTTTCCTGCTGTAGCTTGAATATGTCAGTAGTAGCTTGAGTCCTTTGGACGTTCAACAAGCAGTAGGGCCCTCAGCCTATATCTGCCATGCTTATCAAGGAGTGTAAGAAGGTGGATCTGACATGAGTTGTCTGGGAGTTGCTTGAGCTATATCTCTGGAAAAAGAGGGTCCATAAGGATGGTGCTATTGTTCTTATCATGCTTTCTCCTTTTCCTTCCCAGATTGTGTGTTACATTTACTTCACACGGATCATTGCCATTCTCATAAAGATTGCTGTTCCGTTCCAGTGGAAATGGCTGTACCAGGTATTTGCCAGAAAAGGAAAATAGATCAGTTCCTTGATTGTTTTTCTTTTTCTTCATATTCTTTAGAAATAACTGCACCAAAAAAAACCCCAAACCATGTATTGTTCCTCATATTGTAGTAGAGCATCTCAAAGCACAGTGCTGTGCCCTGTCTCCTCCTGATTTTTATCACTGATGTGCCTAAGGAGGCAGGAATATGTTTTTAGTTCTGTGTTTGTCCAGCAAGGCTGCTGGATTATACATGAGATGTCTGGAAGTAATTGCATTATTGATTTTTAGTCTTTCAATTTAAGAATGTCTGAAGGAAATTAATCAAGAACATACAAAGGAGGAGGAAAAAAAAAGCCAGGTTTGCCCTGTGTAATTGAGGCCCCAGGGAGCCAGTGGAATAAGCTTTCACTGTTCCATCTAGAGGCTTTATTTGCCTAGTGATTTTTAAATACTTGGTTTCTTAACATATAATCCAAGTAACTGTGCAGGGAGTCTTTGGAATACATTAACTGTTGAAAATACCCAGCAATGTAGGGCTGATTATTCCCCCTCCTCGTTTAAAAGCCAAGTCTTGCTGTAGGTAGTTAAAAGCACTGGAGTGATGGCTGGAACTGTAACAGTGTTTAAAGTGACAGGGAAAGCTGAAAGAACAAAGGACTTGACAGACTTTAGCCAGGGATTAGTGATATTGCTTTATTTCTGCTGTGGCATGTGCTGCTTGGCCATTAAATCTGGAACCTTGTGAATGAGGAGAAACGTTTCATGCCTCTGAAGTTCTGAACATGTTTGACCATGACAGGAGTGAACTTCAGTCTTCTGGTTTTACTTGCAGCTGCTGGATGAGATGGCCACACTTGTGTTCTTTGTCCTCACTGGGTATAAGTTCCGTCCAGCATCAGACAACCCTTATCTACAGCTGTCTCAAGATGATGAGGATGACTTGGAGATGGAAGCTGTGTAAGAACCCCTCCTCTCTCCCATTTTTTTTGTGCTTCTTCACTTGATTTGAGAAAACTAATGATTTTAAAACCAATTTACTTTAATCTCTCTAAATCCTGCTTTGAAAAAAATGATCTACCCACACATTTAAAGATGAGGTGTCCATTTGGTGTGTGTGAAACTAACAAAGAGATTTGGGATATATATAACAGCCTCTGAGCTGGATATTGCAGTAGTGTGGAATAAGCTGGTAAATCTTTTCATGGGGCAAAAAGATGTGCAGAAAAAAGCCAAGTAAAATAGCTTCTGTGTTTAATCTGTGGTGCTGAACACCAGTGAGTCTTAGACATTGTCATTAACGCTTCATATTTAAACCTAAACAAATAACAAAAGCTCATTACCAATCTACACAATATAAATTAACATGGTGTAAGGTCACTTCTGCCTTGAAGCTCAGCTAGTAGCTTTGCAGAAGTTTATCTTCAGTAGCCCTAAGCTGAGGATGTGTGTTTTTACTAATACTCTTCACTCTTCTATGGCTCTCTCCCCAACCATGAAGCACCACAAATGCAGTAGGACCTCAGGAGAACTTATAAAGTGGGGCTCAGCCCTAAGTCCCTGTTTTCTTTGCAGTGGTCTTCTGAAGACTTAGAGCAGTTTCTATTATAAATTAAGAAATGCCACCCATTTTCTAAGAAATTCAGCATGCTGGAACTGTTGAATACAGCTATAATTGCCACAGACTCTGTGGCCTTAATAGAAGCCAAGCTAACCTAATCTCTTTAGTTGTTACACATTTTGTGCATAATTGCAATTTGTGTACAGGCTCAAAAGCCTATTCCTAAGAGTTTTTACTTAAAATTTGGCAAATCTTCTTTACCTGATCTTGGGTGAAACAACTCAATGCTCCTCACTTTAATTGTAGGAGCAAAAAAAAAAAGTCAGAATGTCTTTGCCCTTGTAGACACTTAGGAAGAAATGGAGCTTGTTGGGAAATTGCTACAAGGAGCTTTGAGGTAGAATCCAGCCTGAAATGTTCTGAAAGGAGTTTAATTTCTCAAATGTCTCTAGGAACAAAGATCTTTCCACATGCTTAGTTATTTTTGCTTTGGATCCATAAAATCTGTCGTTGCAAGCAGAATCCAACTAGTGGGTAGTAACCCTAAAAACACTCTCACTTAAAAGTGTCTAAATGGTTTATGTAAGAAGCTCATTTCTGTTTGGGAGCTGGTACATCAACATCCACCTTAGGAAAGCACCATCTGAACTGGAAGATGTGGTGGGATTAGTGGCTACAAAAAAAGAGCTTTATTCCTACAAGATTGTCCCTTAAGAGTGAATTCCAGCTTTGCATGACACACTTGATGAATATTTACTTGGGTGGGGGTTTTTTTTAGGGCTAATACAGCACCTTTCACATGTAGTAGTTTCAGTAAGTTGGAGAAGCTGCAAAATTTAAGAGAACCTGCCAGGAGAAAGTTTAATGACCTGATTTGCATCTTGCCATAGTGAAATAGATGTTACTGGAAACATGAGGATCAGAATTCCTAGTAAGGCATTTTGCTCTTTGCCTTGGGAATTTCTATTGTTGCCCCTTGGGGGTTTGTTCCACTTAGTGTTACTTGAATTTTTCTCATCTGATTCACCAGGAGTTTTACTCCTTGGCAGGATATAATCTGTAGGAGAGTCTTGTTCTTCCTTCCCCAGCTGAAGTAAAGCTTGCACACTTCTGAAAATCATGGGGGGGGTGTATATATACATTCTCTGACAAGTGAAGCTCTGCAGTGAAAGTGGATCAAATTCCTTGTTCACTTAGTTTTGCTGGTCTTATTTTTGATATTTTTTTTAATAAATATTAAAAGTTGTTTCTGTGGGGGGAAATACCAAGGCAAGTGACTAAGTGCCTGACAGCATCCTGACTAACCCTTGTATGAGTGTGTTTTGTCTTTCATGTGATAAATACACACTTGCCTTCAGAGGCTGTGGCAGAAGTTAAGAGTCTTCAAACTTCATGGTGATATGTTGTGTCTTCTTGCCAGGTTTTATGGTTGTTTTCCTCTCCCTGAGGGTTTTTGTTAAAGTCAGGTTCTTTAAAACAGTTTCTACAGAAGCATTCTGTTTCTTTAGACTCAACACTTTGAGCCAAGGGAGGGGAAGAGCTGTGAGGTCACCAAGCCTGTTTTCCAGGCTTGCTTGTCCCAGCAAAAAATGGGATGCTTTAAGTGCAGCTTACTGTCTTCTGCCTGTTTAATTGCAGTGCAAAGTAGACAGAGCTCGATCTGACAGTAAATGTAAATATTGTTAAGGACAGTGTGGAAATCTGCAAAGTTTCAAGAAAAAGCCAAAGGCTTGGTGTCTGCAACAGAAGCACCATAAGGCACAAGGCCTCCTCTAAATTACTGTAACTCAAAAATAAACCAAACTGAGAACAGCAAAGGTAACTTCTACTAAGTCTTTTTGACTAATGTGCCTTTATATTGGGAAAAATCACCCACAAATATTACAGAACTTTCTTTGGTTGTAGCAGACTCCACAGAACCCCTCCTGGTGGAGAGGAGGGTGGGTAAATCTGGACTAAGGACCAGTCTGTTCTTTTACAAGTAGAGTCAATAGCCATTCATCACCAAAGCAGGTTTCTGTGTATTCTGTGCTGGGCAGCCTCTTGAGCCTGTTAGGTGGGCTTGTCACTGACTGTTTGTTGAAGGACCCTGCTTGAGAAGGTGCAGCCACGCTTGGCAGACAGAGTTGTCAGGTTTCCAGTCCTAATGCCGTATCTAGGGCACGGACACAAAAGTATGAGCAGTATGTAAGTGGGGTGGGGTGAAGAAGGGGAAAGAAAGCAGTTTTGGAGTTCTGTAGTCTTGCAGGAAGCTATTTCATTAGCTCAGTAAGTTGGCTTTGAGCGTTGGGTACCAAAGTGTTCCTCTACAGATCTTGGTCAGGAGCGGTGCTTGTACCTGCATGTGGGACTAAGGGATTTCCAGTGGAGGAGGGACTGCAGGAAAAGCCATTAATGGTTTTGTTCTCAGTTCAGTAAATCCATCTTGCTGAGTGCATGGAGACTGACTTTGTTTATCCTTAACACCCAAAACAGCCTCAACACAGTGAACTGTTGTGGTAACACTGACCTACCTTTGCTTATGCCTTGGGATCTGGACTTTCTCAGTGTGTCGTGAGGCAACCTATTGTGTGCTGAGTCTTGAAGTCCTGGCTGTTTGCTTTTCTCTGCTTTCTCTCAGGTTGTGCTTTGTGGCAGGCTGATTCATGATGCTCTCCCCTAGAACTGATTTCTTCACCTAACACATCTTTTTCCCTGCAGAGATCAGCTCTTTTGCTCAATGGCTGATCCAGCTTCACTCCAGTTTGCAATAGCTGATAAAGGCTGCCAGTATTGCAGGGGTTTCTTGTTGGAACTGTAAACCAAAATACAGGAGACATGACAGCTGAGACCCACCACTGTGGAGGGCTGAAAATGCTTCTGAATGTTTAGCCATCTCTTGATACCTTGGATACAATGTGGGGGAGGAAGAAGTGGATGAAATTTCTGCAGCATGTTCCACTGCAGTGGAGTGCTGAGGGAACTCCTTTTGTGACAGGTATCCCTCTGGAAGGCACAAACTTTCTGGAGAGAGATGTTGTCATGAGAAGGATTTGTTGCATTTTAGCTACTGCTAGTTTGTGGGTTAGAAATGCAGCCTGGCAAACTGCAGGTGAGGAACACTTACTTGCAGTATTGCAGGTCAGAGCTGAAGTCTTAAGACTGTTCAGAGGACTAAAGTGAGAAGGGTGGTGTGCTTGGTCTTAGTACTGACACCCATATTTTACTGGGCCTTAATGTGTTGGCTGGACTGATTTTTTGAGAGGGAAGAGGTTGTACTCAGAACCTGGAAAAACAAGGACAAGCTGCACTGTACACTTGTCAGGAGACGAGAACAGTGCTCTTCAGATGGTCTTTAACTTTCACTGTCGAGGAACCTGACCTGCAGTCTCTCCCAGTTCTTTGCTGTTGTTGCAGGGTGGGACAGGGCATGGTCTCTCTGGTAACAAATGACATGACTTGACCTGGCTGCAGTACCAGTGTGTAGCTGTTCATCCTTTTCCTCCATGGAAGTGGATCACTCCCTCTATAACCTCTGATTGCTTTTGTCATCGTGTTGATGTGTAATGGGTTTGGAACTGTATTGAAGCACAGTGCTGATGTCTAGACTGTGTGTCTGGTGGGATCTTACTAGCTGAGAGTCAAGTGTTAGGACTACTTTGGTGTAGTATGTCTTCTGCTGCATTGCTCTGTTAGTGGCTGACTTCTGGTTTGTAGGCAACTGTAATCTTCAGTTCATCCCTGAAGAATTGATGTAGCCCCCTATTCTGTCATTCCAGAGCTTATTACTTCTGAGGAGTAATCTCTGTAGCTGTTTTGCTGCATGTCCCATATTTTTCAGACCATTACTTTGATTTGCCAGAATCTTTCTGCATTCTAGTCCCTTTCTCAAATATGTGGCTCTTAATTATTACATCTGCAGAAGACTGAGTTCTCTATTCCATTACCCAGGCAATTACTGAAAATATTGAGTAGAAGTGAACCCAGGACAGACCTCACTGGAACCATGCTCAATGTTCCTTCATTTTTGACAGGAAACCATTAAGTACACCTCAATACATGCTTTTCCAATTAGTTATGCATCTACTTTGCTTTTGTCCAGCTCACGTTTCCCCAGACTTCTTCCTGTGTGACTATGAAAAATCCTTTGTCAACAGGGAGAACTTAAGAGATCTACATGTTCTCTGTGCTGATAAGCTTGACGTGATTTCTTCCAGGCAAGCGTTTACTAATTCCATCTTTCTCCTGGAAGCAACCTGCTTACTTTGCTCCCTTGTAATCTTTTTTTCTTTAATTCCAATAGGGAATAAAGTTACTATTTAATCTATAGTCATCTGCCCCTTTCCCAGCTCCCTTAAACACAAGCTCATCTAGGCCTGCTCTCAAGGGTCTGAGCTGCTGGCAGCACAGCTGCTGCTAGAGAGTCGCTGAGCACACCAGTGTGAGTGCATTAGATATAATACAGAACTAAGCACATTACTAGAAGAGTGTATCTGAAGATTACTACTTCTCTAGGGTGTTCCTGTGAATATGTTGTTAGCTAGTCTGATCAACTAAAGTATTCTGACATGGTAAACAGCAGGTGAAAGCACACAAAGCCCAACAGCAGCATCTTTGAACAGGACTGTTTTATGTATGCTTCCAGGCATCCCTTGTGAGGGCTTTGAGCTATTGGCACTCTTGCTTTCAGCATCCAAAATAACTTTTGTAGCACATTTGTTGGGGGGAAAAATACCTGTGTGGAATGAAAATACAACTGTGCTGGAGAGTAACACAAATGTCTTGTGCATGTGAACAGCCTGTGCTTGCATAGTGTCAGAGGAAGCTGCTGGGCTGAAGAGCTTGTTGGATAGATGAGGTGGCTCTGAGAGGAGTTGGGGCTCTTCTGGCTGGATAAACGGTTCAGTCTGCCTCATGTTTGAACGGTATTATGAGGCTTTAGAGTTCAGTGGTCAGATTGCCATGACAAATCCAGGCTGGGATGGTATAAAAAGGATGTGGTTTCTTCTGATTTAGCTGTTCACTGAGTTTTTTGCTATTAACAGGAGTTGGTGTGTATTAAGCTAATGAGGTTCATCTGGGGTACTGTCCATTGTATGCACTTGTGTATTATGTCATACCTACTGAAAGCTTTGCAAACATAGAAGAAAATCTTCAAGGCACAGAATTAAAGGTGCTTAGCTGTAGAGCAAAATGGCTTTTAAGCAAGCTGCTCAAACTTCAGCAAATAACCACCTTGTTTAACTGTTAAACCACCCCTGCTGTCATCTTTCAGATGTGAGCAAGTATTATTTCCTGTTTAATGACAGACAGGAAGGGCCTTGAGACTCAAGGACAGTGGTCTTGCTCCCAACATCCATTGGTGTTGTGTCCAAGGTGATACCTGGCCTGCAACTTGGTAGCAGTAGGAGAGACTGACCATCAAGGTCTTGGTAAAGAGGCACTCCAGGAGAGTTACTTGATATGTGCAGGAAACTAAGTGTGTGGGGACTATTGGTGTAAAGGATGTTACAGTTCTAGGTCTGATCTCTATTTTCCCTTCTCTTCCAGGGTGACGACTTCTGGAGTAATGGAGGGGATGAAGAAGGTCAAGAAAGTGGTGAATGGTTCAGCAGAGCTGCGGGGCGAGTGGGAAGGCATGGCGTGATGGACTGGACTGAGGCAGCACTTTCAGAGAAACTTTTTTAATTTATTAATATTACTCTCAGTGGAAAGGGAGCAACTAGCACTTCCCAACACTGAAGCTGCAGAGTGGGGTGTGTCTAGGGGGGAGCAAAGCAGTGCAGAAATATAACTATTCCTTTGGCCATAAGAAAATGGGATCTCTTGGTACCTGCAAGGAGCGTGAAGCTTTCCTAGGGATTTTGGGTAGCTTATTCTTGTTTTCCCCTTACTGGATTGGTTAGGTATTCTGAATTGTTTGCAGTTGCCTTCTCCAGAATGTGTAATACTAATGTGAAGAGAGACCTTTAGTGTGTATGTAAAGTATATATTTTATATAAGCACGTATATGTACACACTTGCTATGTAACATGTATGCTGGGAGTTAGTGTGGCAGAAGGTGGGGAAAGAAGATAAAAGATGTAAGTATTCTTTTTCTTTTCTTTTTTATAAACCATCCTTTTGGCTTGGACAAAAACATTGCCAAACAAATGAATAGGAACAACTGCAGTTATTTGGGACTCTAAATGGGGTATTGAATCAGACTAATTCTGCCACTGCTCACATCAGTGGGAAACTTGGTAAGGATCTTCTTGCCTTATCCAGGTGGGTATCCAGTGTGTCAGGCTTTAAAACGTGTTGCAGCGAGTGACTGTTCTCCATTAAAGCACTAGCCTGTAGTGCACTAAGTGTTAACATCATTTCTCCACTGTTCATGGGGTTGCTCTTGATTCACACCCACCTGACAAGAAGTACAATGAGTACAAAGTAATGAGAAGTGTAAGGCTGATGCTTGCTTCTTAGGGGTCTGCCTTGCTACCTTAAACATCTCATTTGAAGCTGTACCCAGAGCACTTTGATCTGCTTTATAAGATATTTTAAAAGACACTCCTTTTTGGCACAGAATAAACAGTGCTGGAATCTCCAGTGGAAGTCTATCTGGCATCTGTACTCCAGCAAAAACCTCTGGCTCACCATTATCCTGAGTTACTTGGCCTCACCAGATGGCCACTTGTACCTCTGGCTACGTGTAGGATTAATGATACTGCTGTTTGAGGTGTGCTGAACTGGTCAGAATGGTACTGCTGCCCAAAGCAGGTAACTGCAGCTTCCAGTCCAAAACAGTTTGTGTCAGAAAAGATAATGAACAGAATGCTCTGTGCAGGGGAACATAGAAAGCTTAGCTACTAGCTGCAAACCTGTAGTGGAATCTTTAGAGACCTGTTACAAATGACACGTCTGTTTTATCTGTTGTACTCTACTATTGTTAGTAAGGTGAGCTGGTGTGCCCAGAGCTGTAGTAGTAAGGCATAGCAAATAATTGTTAATTTGGGGGAGGCTGGAAGTGGTTTGCTGATGTAATGAGGATAAGCTTTAAGAAAAATAAATCAAGTATTAACTTGCTGACCCTTTGAAGCCTTAATATTCCTCTAGAGACAGTGACATATGGTGCTGTCGAGCAAAGTGCTTCTGTCAGGGTGACAGGGAGACACCATCACAGAGCCTTGGGTGTGCCAGCATCTCTTCCAAACTCCCTTAGGGATTGCTTTTTTGACTGAAGGGGCTATGTCTCTGGGGCATAACTTTTTAGAGGACCATTTTATCATAGAATCATAGAATGCTTTAGGTTGGAAGGGACCTCAAAGATTGTCTAGTTCCACCTCCTGCCATTTAGAAGGGTGATCTTCTCTGGAACCTTGAACCACTTCATCATTCTTGAAGAGGGGTTGTAGAGCTCTTAAATGAGCAGAGTCTGTACCAAGGTGTGCTGTGTTAATAGCAGAACTGTCGTCTTTGGTTGCTGCTTCTTTTCCCAGGTACTGGTTCAGTGCATCATGGAAATGGGTCTGCCTGCTTTGATACCTGGAACTAGTTTCTCTTCAGATAAAGCACAAGAGTATCCCACTTGTCTGGGTACAGAGTCCTCTTCTGTGTTTTCCTCCACAGCTGTAACTGCACAGTATGGCAGCAGTGATGGTTTTACTTTTGCTTTTATTGTTTTGCAAAGATACAGTTTTAGTGAAAGCAGAGAAGCCTGAGGAATTAGAAAGGCTGTTAGATGACTTAGGAGCCTTCTGTGTCTTCTGAATGAGGAAACTAGTAGCTGAGGTATGAGAAATTGGACTAGAAACAAACATAGGCAGTCCCTACTGAAATACAATACCTGAAAAAACTCATCTTCTCTTTGAGCTGTTACCCTGTCCCTGTGGAAATGTCACTGTCTGCATCCAGAGGGCTGAAACAGGCTGTAAACTTCAGAGTAGTGCACTGGAGACTGTAAGTCTGGCACTGAAGTACATAAAGGTTAAGGGTTTGCTATCAGGAACAAAAGTGCAATGCCAGTGTTAATCTTACAACCTCTTCATTCCATTTGTGAACAACGTTCTGATGGGTGTGGTGTTTCACCCAAAAGCCCCAGGGGCTGCACTGGGATCCCAGTGTGGACTGAGCTGGTTCTAAACAGCCACATGTTCCATACCTCACCGATCTGGTGAGTGCTTTTACCTTAGTCTCAGGTTTCTTTTTTATATGCCCTTTTTTTTTTTTTGCTAAAGCTGTGCACACTGTGGGTGTACCTGCCAAGTTCCTGGCTTGCTAGCCAAAGGCAAAAAAAAAGTGACTAACTCTTGTCTTGACACAGGAGGCCAAGTATTTTTAGAAGAGCTGTTTCCCAGTTCAGACCTGAGCATCAGCACTTGGCTCTACAATCAAGCCAGCACTTGATGCAGGATGCTAACCAGCAGTAACTAGTTAGAACTAAGAATCAGTACAGAAAATGAACGTGGAATGTTTGAGTCCAAAACCCTTGGTGGAAGGTTCTTACTGCAGCTGTTTCCAAAGTGAATTTCCATGTTTTTCTGGTGGAATTCCTTGGAGCAGTCTTGCAGGCTTGTGATAGATGGGACAGGATGGTGGCTGGGTGTTGGGGGATGGCTGCAGCTGTGATTCTCACGCAGCACAGTGTGTGCTGCACCACGGAGCATCAGAGGGAGAGCTACTCCCTCTTCCTCCCCAGGCGAGCCCACAGCTGCATGACTAGTAAAGAGCAGCAGCCTGGAGCTCAGCAGGCAGGATAATGGTCTCTGCCATTCAGGTGCCTGTCTGGTAGGAAGCTGTGTCTTTCACAGGGAGGGAAAATAGAAGAGCTGCAGTGGCTTGCAGACTGTTTTGGGATGCAGCCTTACTCCCCTGACTCTGCCTTTTACTGGAGTGAGCAATTAAACCCATCACCCTGCGAATACATGGGGATGAAATGATGGGAGTCCTGGACAGGCAGGTCTGGTGCAATTCAGAATAAACAGTTTCAAGTGCATTCACACACGTTGCTGCACTGGAGTTACTGCAGAGATAAATGAGATTGGTTCAGTCTTCAGATGCAAGGCAGGTTATGCCCCAATAAATCCCTGTTGACAACATGCAAACGCCACCGATGCACTCCTGTCCTGCTGTAACTGTTCAGCAAGCTGTCTTCCAAGGAAACCTCCTTGCAGTGTGACTGCCAGACTCTTGCATTCTTCAGGCTTGCAAATGTTTTCCTTGATGGTTCATCAAGAGATGTACTGAAAGAAAGCAAGACATAATGGGGTCATCTGGAACACTGCTGCCGCTCACTCCGAACGGAGCGGTTCGAGTAGAAGCAGCCACATGCTGTCCTATTAAGATGCTCTTTCATGTTGTCATCTAACTCAGCGTGTCATGATCAGTGCAGTGCATTGTTCAGTGTTTCTCTCCAGCTGAGTGCCCTGTTCCTGGATTTCCATGCTGGCATTACCCTGGGAGCATGTTGTAAAGATTTGCTGCATTGCAGTATTTTGTCTTGGAGCTAGTAATGTGGAAGACTTTTATTTTTTTTTAACCTAAGTGGACTCTCTCTAGCACAAGAGTACATCTGCCATGTATCCCTAAGCCCTGTAACATCCCTCCTGGCCATGAAAAGGCATTTCCTAATCACTCCAGCATGCACAGTTGGCAAAAGTCTGATGGAAGCTTTTACTGCTACGTCTGTCTTACCTTACAGCATGTTCCTCCTAGAGAAATGCAGTCTGGCCAGGGGCAAGTTCACAAGGAAGGGTTGTGGGGTTTTCTGTAGTCTGCTTGAAAACTGCCCAGCTGCAATGCTGGGTGCTTGTGTGTTTGGGTGGTAGCACAGGTACTGAAGGGAAGAAATTCCTTCCTCCTGCTTGGTCTCCTTCAGTTTGACCTGTGGTGACAGCCAGCACACTACCTCTGCTTTAAAGCAAATGTGTTTTCTTGATTCTGTATTATGATCTCTGCTTCAATCACAAACTATTTCCCCATTTTTCACCTTTATAAAAAAGAGCCTGGAGCTGGGGTCTGCAGGGGGTGGAAGGTGATATGGTGATACCCAAAGCATAATGGGACTTAGACTGTCTAAAGCCTGTGACCTCATGTGTAACTTCAGAAACTCAAATGCTTAATGAAATCTGAGGTGGTGCTGCCCAGAGGCACTTGACCAGTGTTTCTTTATGTTCCCTGGGGTTGATTTGCTGGAAAACGTTGTTCTAAATTGGATTAATCTGGTTTTTCTCATAGCTGCTGGGTGTGATGCTGTTTGGGGCTTATTAATCACTTTTACTTAGCGATACTGCCAAGCTGTGTATTTTCCTCCTTGTAGTTTCTCACTTGGATATAGCAGTGATCCTGCAAGAACCACACACCATACATACTTGTGAGTGGCTGGAAAAAGATTTAAGAAAAATCCTGAGGTACTTGTGTGTAAACTGATGGCACTGGGAGAAAGTGGCTGAGAAAAAAGTGTCTCCTGGTCGGTTGACTGGCTCAAGAACCCATTTGTGTTTTGACTGCAGCAATCCTGTAGAAAGGACAAGTCTTAATAAATATTTCCCTGTGGGATTTCACTCAGTGTTCTGCTCTCTCTGTAATAAAGTAGAGCCCGATCTCCACTTTATTGGAAGCACTTTGTCTTCTAGCAAGGGTGCTGGAGCACCGGGCTGGTACCTGGTCTGTCAAAACAGAGCATGGGTCTAAGTAGCTTCGTTTTCCCTTTAGTAACTATTAATAATTAATTCTAGATCCTCTTGTGTCATTAAGCAGCTTTAGTGCACCTTGTACAATGCAGCTCTGAAGTCATTTAGTAAATGACCTCCAAAAGAACTGAAAGACTTTCCTGTACAGCAAGGTCCAGTTCCAGGGTGGTTGGTGACATGTGAAGATCCTGCTCCTCAGTTCATGTTCAAATGTGTGAAGGGAATTTTTCAGTATTTTCTTAAACTTTATTAAAAGACCAACAGCCACTATTTGAAGAGAAGCCAGGCTCACACCTCAGCCTGGGCTGTGTAACTTTGTTTCCCTGCTGCATTGGTTTTCCCCATGCAGCCTTTAGCATTTGCATCACAGCTACAGGACTGCATCCCAAAACTCCAGTTTCCTGTCACCTATGGGAAAAGCTTCCCTGCAGCATCCCACAGCAGCCTTGGTGTGGTGCCTCTTCTTGCTGCTGCTGGCCAGCACCATGGGCTCCTTCTGCAGGACTTGGTGTCAGCCTTCCTGTAAGGACCAGTAAGGAGCTGGTGCTTTGAACCTCAGTGACCAGGTGAAATTAAGAGTAGAAACCTGTATTTGAAGCAATACCCTTTGTGGATCTGGCTGTGTTATCGCTGAGAGTCCTTGTTTGGTTTAGACTAGTCTGGGGGGGGGATTTGGGACATAGAGGTATCTTCCTGAGATGTTGGGGTGTAACCATGGGTTTGAGTGCTGCAAACTGGGCACAGCAGGGAGGAGGAGGACAAAGTATTTCTGGGAAGTGCTCTTCCTGATAATCCCCTGTCCCTCAAAGCATACATCCTTCATCCTAAAATCTAGCCTATAGTTCTCATCCTACAGCAGGGGTTTAATGCCAGAAATAGCCTGTGTTCTGTACCCTGCAACTCCCAAACAGCCCGTTCTGCCTTGCCTGAAGCCTTTGGGTGGGTGGTGTTTTACCAGGGAACTAAACTATAAAAAGCCCATGGGGTCCTGGGCTCGTGAATACCCTGCTCTAGACTAAACCCAACTTCATGTGCTGAGGGTGAGGGGCGGCTGCTGCTCTGGGGCAGCCTGTAACCCTGTCATGTGGGTGTTTCCTGGGTGTTAGGGTTTCTCCAACCTAAACATCCTCTCCTTTTTCTGGCTATTATGTAGCTGGCCTTAAAACATCTCCTCTTAAAGGGAGAGCAGCTGAACTCATCCCTGCTGTAAGGGCCCAACACTGCAGTGGGGGCAACTGCATGGGGCCAGATAGCTTGACTGTGATGAATAGGGGAGGGGTGTGTAGGGCAGGTCTAAATTGGGGGAAGACTCACTGCAGCTTGAGACTGAGTGTGCTGCGGGGGGGGGGGGCGGGTGGGAAACTCTAAACCTTGATTTCTGGCCATCTTCTCCAGGGAGAAGCAAAAAGCCCCTAATTACAACCAAGCTCTCAGTATTTCAGGTCTGCTGCAAGCAGGCATTGTCTGGTAGACTTAAATAGGGGCTAGAATAAACAAAGCCAGAGCCCTAACAAAGCTTTCCTCAACATACTGTGCCGGGAAGGTAAATTGTCTAACCTGGGGGATGATTTTCTTCTTCTGTCTGAAAATTCTGAGCTGTCTTGATCATTTGCTGCTCCTCGTTGCAGTCCAAGGTGCCTGCTGTCAATGCTCTTGCTCTAGCAAGATCATCTTCAAGACTGTGAAGAGCTGCCTTCCCTTTAAACCTTGCTTTTGCCTTCCTTTGCCTTCTGACTGACAGGCTCTAATGAGCAGGAGCGTGTCATAGTGCCCTGTATAGCAAATGGTCAATAAAAACAAATTGCTTTGTGCAGGAGAGGTAATAACACAGCTTGTACTGGCACAGCTGATGCTGGGGTCCTCAGGTAGACAACGAGGGCTTTCATGTGGCTTGAGTAATAACAAATGCATGTCATCCCTTTCTTCTTTCCCTTCTCATCCAGGGGAGAGAATGTAACTTGGGGTGACTCTGCTCCCCTGCTTGATATTTTTAGCAGGGTGGCTGAGTCCCAGTGTATGAGATGGCTTTTGTGTCACTGGAAAAAACAAACAGGCGTGTGAGGTGGGGCTGCTCAAGTGGTGGTGGATGGCATAGATGGGGACCAAAATGGAGGCAATGGCTTAAAACTCCTTTTTCCTGCTCCCTCTTGGGATGATTGTGCCGAGCTTGGCAGGAGACTTCCAGCATCCTCAGTGAGAAGATGTTAATGTCATGGGGCTCTTACAGCAAGGGTAAATATGGTAATGAGGTGGGGGTTTGGACCCTGAGGATACTGTTCTGGGGTGCTGATCTTCATCTTCAGTCCTCAGTCATTTTTGTAGGGTGGCACAATATCCCCTTGGCAGCCCACTGCTCAAAGAATCCCTGTGCACCCACCTCTTCTGCTCAGGATGCCTTGTTCCACTGGGCCTGTGTCACAGCGGGAGGAATCCCACACCCAGCACAGCTGCAAAGTATCGATCTGCACCTGGGAGGCACCAAACCTGATCATTTTGGGATGGATCTCGTACCAGGGGACAGCAGTCAAATTGGAGGGGCTACAAAGAACAGCTGCAGCAGCTGAGACAATCGGGCAATGACAGAAGATTACAGGACTTAACGCTGTAAGCTTAAGTGATGATTAAAGACTGGGCTGTGAAGATGCAGCGTGCTCCAGAATGGCTGCATGGGGCAGGGCTGGGGGAAGCACAGGAGTAAGTGGGGAATAAATCAGTGTGGCTCAAGCCCTGAGCTGCAGAGAGGTGAGCTGAGCTGGAACGAAAGCAGAGGAAAGCAAGATGTAGGAGAAACCTTCTGCCAATGAGATGCGTTTGCCGGCAAACAATCTCCCTGGAGAAACTGAAGCAGTTCTGTGGTGTTTGAGATAATCACCACCCAACTGGATAAATCACTGCTGAGTATACTGTGGGGAGCGACCCAACTGGGGGTCTCCATACTGGAGAGCGACCCAACTGGGGGTCTCCATACTGGAGAGCTGGGTTAAATGCCCGGCTCAGTCTTTTTCCAGTTGCTTATCTCTGTGTGCAGTAATTCCCAGTTTGGGGCTGCTTTTTATTTTGCTAGGAAACCTTGTAGATGCCGTGAGTGAGCTCAGCTGCTCCATGGGAGGAAGGTGGAAGCGCAAGGTTAAAACGAAGCTGGGGTGTGTGGTGTCCCCTGAGCTGTGCTCCCTGTAAGTTGGGGTTTTAGCTGTTGTTGCAAAAACTGAGTGGAAATATCTGCTGGGCTTTGGCAAGCATGCAGTGCCCGTGTGCTGCCGTGAATCAGAGCAGCCTTGGGGGAGGTTCAACCTCTTCCAGCAACGAAACTCAAATGAAATTCTAAGAATGATTGTGTTTGGGGTTTTTTTTTGTATGTTTTGAGTAGTTTTTGGGGTTTGTGGTTTGTAATTAGGGATTGTAAAGTGGGGTTTGGGTAGACAGGCATCATTGCTGACAGCACAGTCTCATCATAAAGTTTGCTCAAGGGGGTTGTGTTCCATCTGAGAGCCACACCGGGTCAGCAGCGACCAGCCCCGGCCCCTCGCTCTGCCCCACGGCCGTGGTGAGATGCTACGTGCTGCAGCCAGGCTCCACTCATTGAGAAGCTGACAATCTTCTGTGACTTGTGAGTAACCTTTGAAAGAGGCTGACTACCATCTGGCTCGTGGCATGACCACCATCACCACAACGGCTCCCCTGCGCCCGCCGCTGGTGCTCACAGCTCAGCATTCAATGGACAAAGGCACCCAGCTACCTTCAGAGCAGAGATTCAGGCAGGAGAGTGGACCTGGCAGCCTCATAATCTTCAAAATGAAGGGAAGGTCTTCAAAAGGTATGTATGTTTTAAAAGAAAAAAGGGACTGTGAAGATGATGAAGGGCCTGGAGCATGTCCTCTACGAGGAAAGGCTTGAGTTGAGCTGGGGCTGTTCAGCCTGGAGAAGAGAAGCCTGAGAGGGGATCTGATCAATGGGGATCAATAGCTGAAGAGTAGGACACCAGGAAATGGCCAGCCTCTTCTCAGTGTCTGTGGGGACAGGACAAGGGGCAACGGCCTCAAATGGGAGCATGGGAAGTTCTGCACCAATATGCAGAACAACTTCTTCCCAGTGAGGGTGAGGGAGCCCTGGGACAGGCTGCCCAGGGGGTGTGGAGTCTCTTTCTCTGGAGAGATTCCAGACCTGTCTGGACACCAACCTGTATGACCTGTCCTAGGGAGCTGCTTTGGCAGGGGGTTGGACCCAGTAGTCTCTGGAGGTCCCTTCCAACCCCTATGGTTCTGTGAGACTGTGAAAAAATAATAGGTTGGTTCTGTTCCAGACCCTGCTCTTGTGGTTTTAGGGACACGTCTCTCAAAGAGGGGCTGGGTGGTTGTTTCCAAGTCCAGACATCTGCAGGAGCTGGGCAGCAGGCTTGGTGAAGGGGGCTCAAATGCAGTTGGTACCTTGCCTGGTGCATCTAGCCCCTCCTTCATCCCTCACAGAGATGCTGCAAGACATCTTTGCTGCTAAAAGCCACCGCTCCCTCTGCGACTGTCATCTCACACAGACACAACCGCGCAGCGCTCGCGTGGCTGTCGGCATTAGGAGCCTTTTCTTTCTGTCCCTGAGCACAACACGCTGCTCCCAGCACCCAGCCTTGTCTGAAGGCTCATGGTGCCTGGCCTGAGCTCTGTGGTTCCTGAGCTGTGGGATGAGCCTGGCAGGAGCGGGAAAAAGAAGGTGGTTTCCCAGTTGCCAGCTGTGATTTGGAAGATGGCAACACCTCCTCCTGCTTGGCTTTGTCTCTGACTGCACAGACAGGGAGAACAGCTGAGGACTTCACCACAGCCACCTCTTACAGCTTCCCCCATTAGCATAATAATTAACAGCCCCAGGGGCTGTAAAGGGAATAGAGTCTTCAAAAAAAAAAGAAGAAAATAATACTAGGCTTTAACAGAGAAATTAATAGTGTAGTGAATATTAACACTCAGTGTCTTGAAAGACAGCTGTGACATGCAGCCTTGGCACAGTCCTGCTGATGTCCAGACCTTCCTTGGTGTCTGGCTGTTATTTGCAGGTCCCAGTTCTGCTTCCTTGGGAAGGAGCCAGCAGGACCCCTTTCCTGCTGCCATCTGCCCCCCAAACCAGGGATGTTTGGTTTCTGTTGTATTTTCTCCAGGCACTGGCAATACAAGGCTCTCTGAAACTTATCTGTAACAGTGAGAGCAGGCAGAGTAGCTGGAGTTCTAGTCTCAGAGTGTTTTGGGTTATAAATCTTGATTTCTGAGGGCTTTCTTACTCAGTCCCATATATCTCAGCTAGCCAGACAGTCAGAACAGTGGTGGCCAGGGCTGGGTGCTTGCTGTGGTCCGCAGTGAAACCAGGGCTGAGCCAAGAGCAGCACCACTTGCATCTTTTAAAAGATGTTCAGGGACCTGCTGGTTGATGACCTCAAAAGTTGTGAAGCGAAGCTGCCCACAGGCTTGAAATCACATTGCTATGTAAAACTTGGGATCTGAGCTGAGGGACCTGCCTGGGAAACCAAGATGGGGCTGAGGATGTCCCTGGGACCAGCTGGGCCACCCCTCCCCTGGCTCTGCTGGTGCCTGTTGCATCAGGATGTTGAACTCACTCTCCTGGCATTGATTTTTATTTTTATTTCTCAGAACTCCTCCAAACACAACTATTTTGGGGGCTCTCCGTGCCAACGGTGACCAGGGCTTGTGTGGTGGAGCAGGCAGCACTCATGCCAGTAATTTCTTTGGCTCTTTTTCTGACTGAGTCAGATCACTTAAGCATTAACCTTAAAATAGCCACTATTTTTGTAGCTAATATAATTAATCCTCTGTGTGTGTGAATGTTCCTTGCTCATCCTGAGCTTTGAGGCTTCACCACCCCCTGCTGCTCGCCTCCCGCTTTGGCACAAGCA
This sequence comes from Hypotaenidia okinawae, assembly GCA_027925045.1. Taxonomy (NCBI): domain Eukaryota; kingdom Metazoa; phylum Chordata; class Aves; order Gruiformes; family Rallidae; genus Hypotaenidia; species Hypotaenidia okinawae. Next base: position 8,774,973 of record BSDF01000019.1, on the reverse strand, counting down.
AGCTCTTAGCAGAACTGGGGGCTTTTTTCCCATGAAAAGGATGAGCTGGGTGGGTTCTGCTGGGCATGATCACTGCTGGGTGAAGGCCCTTTGCCTTCGCTGCTGCCTTCTCCAGCGCCAGAGCCCTTGCTTGCATGGTGGGGTGTCTTCATACCACCTTCTCCATCCGCCTCTGCATGGCTGGATGTGGAAGGGGGTAGCGCTGGCCACAAAGGCAGCAGTACCCAGATGGGTGTGTGGGTTTAGGGATGCACTAGGAAAAAGGGGGTTGGTGAAGCATGGAGTGGGCCGTATGTGGAGCATCATCCAGCCCTGGGAAGGGGAGGAGGGAGGCAAGGGCCAGGCTGAGCTCAGGATGAGCCTCTCTCCTCCTCTTCCCGGGGCAGCTGCTGCATTGATGCACATCCCAGAGCGTAAGTGTGGAGTGCTGGATACTGCCCCATCCCTGACTTCCAGCCCCACTTGTGCCTGAGGCAGGAATTCAGAGGGTCCTGTGCTTGGGCTGTATTATACTACTGGGTTTTATCAGCTCTGAGCACAACAGCAAAGGTGGGGTGGGGGGAGGGAAGGAAAGGACCTTTTGCAACGAAGCACAGAGAGTGTGCTGGAGCAGGGGAGGACTGAACCGCGCTGCTTGCACACAGCGCTATTCCCGGGGGGTGACTGTAATCCCAACAATTAAATCAACAAGGAACACCCCCGGGATGGTGCCTGCAGATGCTTATTCTATGCAACGTGGTGAGCCCACGTGGAGCACAGGGCGATGTGGCTGAGCCCTCCAGCCTGGCTGTGTCCCAGGGAACAAGAGCTTTATGAAACACTTCAGGGTAAATACAGAAGGAGGGAAGGAAGGGAAGGGAAGGAGAGGAAGGACTTTCCACAGACACGGACTCAGCTCCGCAGCCCACGCAGCTCCCAGCTTCTGCAGTCAGCGTGCTGAGTGTCCTCAGATCCCATCCCAACGTCTGGCACTGGTGTGGCAGGAGAGGCAGCGGCTTCCCTGTGGAGCGAGACCTTGCTCCCACAGCAACTCTCCCCCCAGGAATGCTCCTTTCCACGGCAGCACGTTGCAGTGTGGTGACCAGGCACCGGACGCGGCGCACGCCGTCGCTCCATGAAAAAGCCAACCCGGGCTGGGGTTCAGCAGGATGCAAAGCTCCTGCTGCAGTCGCTGGCAGCGGGGAGATGCCAGGGCTGCCAGGGAAGAGAAACAGGGGTGGGATTTGCAAAGCAAAGCTGCTCTTGAGGGCTGGCCTTGCCTTGGGTTTGCCTCTCTGGATGAACAACCTGGCGCCTTTCCTGCGCACTGACCACCTTCAGCTGGAGGGGGCTGGTTTGTGCCCTGCTTGCTGTTGGGATTTCCATCCTGCCAGCCCCAGGAGTTTTTCCAGGCTGGGGCTGTGCTCCTCTGGCTGTAGAAAAGTCACTGTCTGTCAGAAAATGCCACCGGTGGTGTTATTTAAGCAATACTGGGGGTAGAGCTAACAATTAGGAAGAGAAAGTGACTGGCTTGCACAGTTTCCGATTACTTTTCTCCTCTTGCCTGTGTGATCTGAGCTCTCTCTTCAGCATTCGCCGTGGTGGAGGCAGGGTAGAGTTTTTAAATAGACTTAAATCCCTTTAACATCAGTTTTTGCATCAGCAGGGCTTGTACTAAAATGCCTGCACCGCACGGGGAAGGCTTGGGATGTGAGCCTGGCTTCTCACCCCAGCTGGGTGCCGGATGCGATGTGCTCTGCACCCAGCAGGACACCCCCCTGCACCGCAGTTACAGCCCTGTGACTACAGACAGAGGGGATTAGTGCAACATTTGGTATTTGGCTGATGGGCAGCAAAGGAAGGGGCTGTACAGGCCATTTTCCTGCAGATTTGGGGTCTAAACTGGAATCCAGCGGGGCCTGTGTATGAGTTGCAGGCAAGATTTTGTCCCTAAGAGCTGTACAAATACTGGGAGGGATGCTGGAGGGAGGACAGGAGCCTCTCTGGGTTCTCCCAGCCGTGTGCTGCAAATCCCGTTGCTCAGCGCCGTTACCCTTCTTCATCCCCTGGGTGTGCTGCTGCTGGGTGCTGAGCTGGGGTGCGGGGAGGGTGTTTTTATACTCCTCTGCCTTAACGAGCTCGTTTGCCAAAGGCTGGGGAATAGAGCGCTCGTGTTTTAGAAACATCGACCTTGGGCTCATACCCCTGGAGAAGCGAGCATCAGGCAACCCTTCCCCAGCAGGGAGAGCAGCATCGTATCTATCAGCATCGTATCAGCATCGTATCAGCGTGCTCCTTGTCCCCTTTGCAGATGCCCCGTGGGCTGTGCTCCCCGCAGCCGTGCAGACAGGTTTCCCTGTATCCCAGCACCTACTTTTTTCCCCCTCCTTGGCTGCTGCCACAGAAGTCCAGGGCATGCCCAGGCAGCTCCAGCGAGGCCTTCGGCGCGACGCAGGCAGGAAGAAAACTGTATTTATCATGCTCACCGGTACAGCTAATGAGTGTGTGCACAGAGAGAGATCTGTTTTGGGGGCAGAAAGCCCTGCGTGGGTTTGAGGGGATAAAGAGCGGAGTGCCGCTGCTTTTAGCACTGGTTTGGTTTCCTGGTTGTGCCATGAACCCACTGTTGAATCCATGGGGTTTTTGGAGGGGTTGAACTTGGTCTCTGCCTGCACGTTGCAGAATGAACAAAGGCTCCCAAGAGCCCCGAGGAGCCTCGGGGTGAGGGGCACAGACCTGCCTGCAGATAGGGGCAGCCAGGAGGTGGAAGATGCTTCTACAACCCAAGGTGCTGGTGTCTCACCAAGGTCACCCCCATGCCTGGGGCTCAGCATCGCCTGTTACCCCGGTGATCTCCCCGCTTTCCCCATCATCCTGCAGCCCATCAGCCCTCCAGGCAGGACCACGACCTCCAGCGAGGGGCTTGGGTGGGTGGGGAAAGGCTCGTCCGGACCCCAGCCGAGCATCGCCCACTCCTTTCCGCCTCCCGGGCTTTCCCCGCCGATCCCCGCGGAGCGGCTCCGCCCGGGGGTACCGCAGGAGGCATCCCTGTGCCGGAGGCCGCTTTGGGATCCCCTTTTCCCCCCACGGGGTTCCCGCGCTTTGGGGCGGCGGGGCCGTGCCCGAGCTTACACCCCCCCCCCCGCCCCTCCCCGCTTTCCTCCTCAAGCCCTAGACCGACCTCCCCCCCACCCCAAATCCCGCAGCGCGGGGCGGGGCGCGCCGCCCGTCCGTCCGCGCCTCCGCAGCGCCCCGCGCCCCCGCAGCGCGGCCGCGGCCGCTCCGCGCCTGGCGGCGGAGGAGGGCGGGGAGGGTGCGTGTAACCAGGGACACGCACACACACACACACACACACACACACACGCAGGGCGGCCCTGCAGCGCCGCGCCGCTCGCCTTTGCGGCCAAACCCCGGCAACAAAGACACCCCCCCCCCCGCCATCACCCCCCCCCACCCTACCCACCCCCCGGCTCTGCTGCGCGGCGCTGCCCGGCCCCTCCGCGGGATGTAGCCCGGCCGGGAGCTGCCACCGAGGCACCGCGGGCCCCCTCCCTCCCCGTCCCCAACCTCCCCTTCCCCCGTCCCTCCATGCCCCCGCAGTGAGGCCGGGAGGCGGCGGGCGAGCCGGCGCTGCGTGCTCTGCCGGGGCTGACGGCGCTGCCGCCACCATGGGGAAATCCAACAGCAAGTTGAAGCCTGAAGTTGTGGAGGAGCTGACCAGGAAAACGTACTGTGAGTGTGAGCGGGCCTGCTGCGCGGGGAGGGGTGGGGGGGGCAGCGCTGGGGCTGGATGTGGGGGGAAAGAGGGCTGCGCCCTAGGGATGCTGCCGGAGCGGCCTCGGAGGCCGGTGGGGGGAGGTGGATGGGGCCGTTTTAGGGGTTGCCGGAGGTGTCCAGGGCCACCCTGGAGACGCGGGTGCCGGCCCCGGCCTCCTCTTCCTCCTCCCCCCGGCTCGTCCCTGCGTGGGGAGCGGGGAGCTGCGATTCCTCCCGGCATCGGCGCGGCCGGGGCCGTTCCGCGGGGGAGGGCGCAGCTCCGCCGGGCTTTGTTGGGAGAATTCGGCGTTTAGCCTGGGAGGATTGGAAAAATTAAACCCACCCAAACCCGCACAGCCATGGAGAGGGGCCGGGAACCAGGGGAACGCGCTGTTTTCCTAGGAAAACGTCTCGCCGTGGCCTGTGTCTTGCGGGGCAAGGGCCGCATCCTGCCCACCCGGAGCAACGCACCGTCCTTTCCCCTGCTCCCAGCATCCTTTCTCCAGCGGCTGCCTGGCCCTGGGGTATCGCTGCCGGGTGGGTACCCAGGGTGGCCGTGCTCCCCTCGCTGCTCCCCCTGGAGCCAGGCGGCTTCTCCCTAAACCAGGGACCCCGGAGCTGCCTGGGTGGCTTCCAAAGTTTGGGTGGGTTGGTTGGAGGGGTTTTCTTTGTTGTGGTGCTCTGAAGTGAGGAGCCTGGCACTGGAGAGCTGGGGGGTTTTCTCTGGGTGTCTCAGTGTCAGTTTAAGAACCTGGTTTTCCCAGCCAGCGGCTTCCCCATCCGAACCTCTGCTGTAACCTCACTGACGTGCCCGGTGCCTGAGCCATCCATGGGTTTTAGCTAAATCAGTTCAGGGCTTTTTTTTTCTTCCCCCTCTGAAGGATGCACAAAGGAAACAAAAGGCTTTGGTGGTTCAAGTTTGCCTCTCTGCTCGCGGGTTGGAGATATCCCCCCCTTTGCTTCGCCGGAGAGCCGCTAACGGGTAGCAGACCTGTCATTGCTGCAGTCCCACGACAGCGCTTACCCAAAAAGGCAATAGATTAGGATGCAGCAAGTTCTCCCATATGGAGAAGAGGCGATGCTGGTGCATTGCACAACCCTACACGCCGGGTTGCTCGCTCTCTCGCCGTGCCACAGCCGGGGAGGAGGACAGGTTGCAGCCGGCGTGTCCGCATAGCCCCAACCACGAGCGATGGTAGGACAGGTTGGGGTAGGACAGGTTGGGGTACCCCCCGGCTGAGCTTCCCTGAAGTGGTTCGGGGAGATGAAATAGTGGGAGCGTGGCGGTGCTGGCTGGGCACGGACCCTGCCTGGGGCTGGGTCCTGGGTTTTGGTGCTCTCACTGCAGCTGTGACCCACGGTGGGTGCGGCCGTGCCAGGCCAGGTACGGTTATTGCTGTGCTGCAATCGAGCTTGGTTTGCGGCCGCCGTGACAATCCCATCTCCAATGGAGAGGGATCTGGAAAAAGACAGCCCCAGTGCAACCTTGTCCACTGGTGATCTGCTGGATGCTGGGTTTTCCACGCCAGGAAGGGGCCATCACCAGCAGGGTGATGGAGGGACGCGTGGGCAGCAGTGCCCTGTGTCTTACTGGCAGCCGATGCCCAACACTGTGCTGGTAAAACCATCGTCTGCTGGCACAGGGATGTCTGTTCTGCTGGGTGAGGCCATCAGAGGGTCACTGCCTTTTGAATCGCTTTATTCCCAACTTCCCGCTTCTCTCTGTTGGGTGCCCTTCCTTCCCCACTGCATCCCCTCCAAAAAGGACTGCTGTCCTCTGATGGCTCCCACAATGAGTTCCTGGCCTGACCAGGGTTTTCCCTGTCCACTCTGGGCCTCTCACCACCTCTTCCTCAAAGTGCAGCAGCTGCCGGGCAGCACGTGGCTCGAGCCCAGTGCAGCATCCCAACGTGCCCTGGCAGAGCACGGCTGGCGGTGCGGCGCCTGTCAGGGAGATCCGTCATTCATACCAGACTCTGTTGATCTCTGCTCGTTCCACCTCTCATCTCTGGGATTAATTACTTTTGCTGAGTGTTTCTGCCCCTTTCCTGCAGCTGTCAAGGCAAGCACGCGTTCCCTTGCTGGGCAAAGTGCTTCCCAGGGCCTTCCCAGGCACATCTGAAAGCCTCTGGTTTATCTTCAGACCCTGGGAGATTGGAAAGATAATCATTCCCTTCTGCATTTTGGGGAACCCAGGCAGGGGAGACGCAGGTGGGAGCTGGAGGGTTGCGCTGAGCACAGCGGGAGGGATGGATCCAGACCCCTGTGCTGTGGGAAGTGGAGCAGGGGATAGCAGTGCCCACAGATCCATGGGGTACTCGGCACTTTCGGGGGTCTGCTGGGAGAGGTTTCACCCCATGATGCCGTGGTATTCCAGAGTCTTTCTGGTGGACTGGCTATGACCATCCTTCAAAGAGCATCCTTGGTGCGTGGCTGCCCTTCCTGCGTGCCACGTTACAGAGCCCTGCCTTGTGCGTGGTGCTGCTGCCGTTACAGCACATCTGGGCAGATGTCTGGGGGATCCCAAAAACTGGCAGCCCATGAGGGAACCCCTGTTTGTCCAGGGAAGGTTCCTGGGGCAGTGTGAGCTGTGGCTGGAGGGTTTCTCCCGCGACTGGATTTCCTTCCATCGTGTCCTTCTCTGTCTGTGCTGTTTCCAAACACAGTGAAGGAAATACCAGGAAGCCCCTTCTTGGCTCCGCAGGATTGGAGCAACGGGGGGACTTTCCCTCTCCCAGCCCTGCATGGCTTTTCTGCAGATTTATCCCATCTGGGGAGGGATGGAGGGGACCTGCAGCCTGTGTCCTGTCCCCTGGTGCCTTCTCACATCCTGCAGCTGCTGTCCCCATCTCCTCTTTCTGGCATTCCTCAGGCCATGCCTTGGTAGCACCAACCCTTGGGCAGGCGAGCGGTGGGAGCCGCTGGGAGAGGAGCGTGGGACAGCTGATGGGTGCTCACAGGCATGGCAGGCGTGCTGGGGATGCTGCAGGGTTGCCTTTGGGGCCTCCACGAGGCGCAAGAACTTCACCAGAGCATTTTCAGGTTGGTCTGGGTCCTGCTGGTAACCTGGCACACAAGACAGGAGCCTGGGAACCTCATCCCTTGGCTCCCCTCTCCACTCTGCTCCTCACAGGCCAGATTTCAATGGCACTTTGGACACCCAAAAGTGCACAAGGATACCCGAGGACTTCTTCAAAGTGCCAGCTGCCCAAGTCCTGCTGATTTGGACCCATCGCCTTGTGCCTTTAGCATCTCCAGGGCACCCAAGTGCCCAGGATTCCCTGGCAGTGTCAGTGTCACCCAGCTGCAGGGACAGGACTTAACCTTCCCCGAGGGCCAGGCTGGTGCCATACGGGAGCGTGCGGGAGCAGCCAATGCTGAGTGATAATAATAATGAATAATAAATTATGTCATTCTTTGTACTTCCATAGAGCCTTTCATCCCAAAGCTCTCCAAGTGCTTTAAAATCATTAATTTATTAATGATTTATTAATCTTTACTGATGCCTCGTTGAGGTAGCTCAGAGATGCGGCTTTGACCTCTGTGTGTTGTCCCAGGAGACTTGAAGGAACCGCCGTCCTCCCTGGATCATCCCTGCCAGCCTTTCTTCAGAGGGGATTTAAGCCTGGACTTAACTCAGGCCAGGTGCTGGCGGCCACAATGGGATTTGGGATTGGGCTTAAGAGCCTTGTGGGGCCATGGTCCGAGGGTTCTCTGCTAAGCCCGAGGATTTTGGTTGTCCCAGGGTCTCGCCGCTCCCTGCAGCGAAGCCTGTGTGAAGCTGTGTACAGCACATGTGTGTGCTTGTGGGTGGGGAATACATGTTGGGGGTGGAAAGAGCTCGTGGACTCCTGGCAGGAGAAGCAGGGAGAGGAGCACGGTGCTGAGCATCCCTGTGTTCAGTACCCACAACCCTTGAAATCATGAAACAGGCTTCAAAATTCGGGTTTGTTTCTGAAGAGCGGGGTGTTTTTAGGCATTCTGAGGTGGATCAGATTTCGGGGTTCACTTTTCCAAGCTATTGCCCAGGTCTGGAACCACTTATGCTTATTTGTCTCCCAATACCAGCTGCCACAGCCCCATGACCAGCACTGAGGTGCAGCAGCATTGCTGCCAGGGCTCAGGGCGCAGGGTCAGGGTGGTGGTCCCAGTACTCTGGAGGTCACAGCGATGTTCCAGGAGAGGCATGGGATCCGTGCCAAAACACCACCCGTGGCGCCGGGCTGCGGAGTGGGTGCTGGGAGAGGAAGATGCTCTTTTCCCAGGAGCCGCGTCCCACCCACTGTGATCTATTTTGTGGATTCTAAACTCACTCCAGCATCATCATTTTCTGCTCTTTTACAATAAGCCCCAGAATTGGCTCTGTTGCTCGCCAGTAATGCACCCAATTAATGGGCATTAGTTTAAGAGCAAGCTACAAACATATTGATTTGTCGTTACGGGGTACGCGGCGGCGGCTGGAATTCTGTGGGAGAGGAAAGGAGATTCCCTGATGGCAGCAGCTTTCAGCTGGGAAAAGGGGTTGTTGGTTCCTCCCTGGGTGCTCCGGGGTTGGTTTCTCCCCTGGTGTGTGCGTGTGGAATGATCCAGGCTGGGACAGAGGGACCGGTGGAGCGGAGGTGGCTCCTCGCTGTGGGTTTATTTTTAGCCTCTGAAATGTTTGGCCCCCGGCGCTGGGTTCCTCTGCCAGGTTTGTTGGTGTTGAAATCCCTCCTGTTGCTCCTGCAGCAGAGAGCTGGGTGAGCTGTCTGGCCACCCGAGCTGTCCAGCCACCCCTGATCCCTCAGCAGCTAATGATGGGGGGAGGTGGAAACCTAAAGCATCCAAAATGCTGCCTGTGCCTGGCAGCTGCCTGCACCCACCGCCGCAGCACCGGCCTGGTGCCCCTTGGCTGCGCTCAGCCCTACAAGCTGCCCACACAGCTGTGGGCAGGGAGCTGGTGGGCAGTATCCCACCCTGGGGTGGGTGCTGTGGGACCCACTCCTGGGAGATGGGCACCAGGATGCTGAGGTGGGTGCCCGCCCAGTGCGTAGAGCTGGGCTGATGCTGGCCCAGGAGGAGCTCCAGACACTCTTGGCATGTGATAGGGTCTGCAGGAGCCCAAGAGGGATGTTTTTGGGAGGGTGAGGAGGAGGGAGCACCTGCCTCAGCACCCTGGGTGTGTGCTGGGGAGGGGGAGGGGAGTGGGTCTGCCTTCCCCCACAAGCCAGGGTGCTGAGGGCAGGATGTGCTGGAGGGATGCTCAGGGCCAGCTGCTCTTTGGGGCTCATTTTTACTGCAGCCACGTGTAACCCAGAGCCGCAAAGGCAGCAGCAGCTGTGGCACAGGTTCACTGCCAGCTTGGTGGGGACCCGAGGGCTGTGGTGGTCTGGAGGTGTCCCCAGCCTCTTCCCCGGGGGGACCCCATCCTGCTCCCAGCAAACCTCATGCCTGGGTATCCCTCAGACCTGGTGCTCTGGGGGTAAATGCACGTCAAGCAAGTTTTGGGGTCCCAGAAGCAAGTTTTTGGGGTGTCCCTGGGAAGTGCTTACAACACTGGGAATGGGAAGATGTGACCAGGAGCCCCTTGGGCTCCCTCTGGAGCGGAGGGAGCAGCTGTCCCCACCGGCCACGCTTGCTGGCTGCGCCGGCATCAGAAGAATCGCATTTCATTTATCCCCTGACATGTTAATGGAGCTGCTTAACCACTCTCCCGACCTCTGCTGCTGCCGTGATAATTAAGGTTGTGAAACAAGAAGCTCTGAAGGCATCAAAGGAGGCGGCTGCTCCAGGGAGGAGCCCGCGGCCGCGCTCGCTCTGTTATCGGGGTGACATTTGTGGGGTCCCTTTGTTCCTCCCTCCCCTCCGCAGCCTCCTGGGTCTGCCAGGGAGCGGGAAAGGGAGATGGGGTCTGTGTCCCCCAGCCCCGCCTGCCAAGGGGTGCTCAGCCCAGGTCATGGTGATCACCGACCCATCCTTGGGGGATGATGGGGAGAGGGGAGAGGTGCCCCCGTTGCCGCAAGGTTTCACCCTGCACCATCTTCCTGACCTTCCTTTGCTGACAGACCACCGTGGCCATGTCATGGACACTTGCCCCTCCATCCCCAGGTCCTGAGGGGTGTTTTCTCCTCTCCTTGGGGTTGGAACTCCTCCTTGGGCTGGGAATGGCACCTTGGAGCACCCAGCCTTGCCAAAATCCCCATAGCCAAGGGGAGGATTGAGCAGGGGGAACAGGACACAGCTGCCCCCTGGCAAGGCCTGGACAGTGGGGGCTGCTCCCGGCAGCGCTGGGGATGCTCTGCCCGGCCGTGGGACATTGCTGCATAGACTCATGGGGAAGCTGGGATTAAATCCAGCCCGGGACTGACTGGCCACAGCCACTGGCTCCCACTGTCGGGCGTGTTTCTGTCTGGTTCACTAACTCCCAACCCAAGGCACCGTCCTTTGCCCCTCCTCTGCTGCCGAGAGCGAGTGCTGCTGCTTCCCTGAACCCAGTTTCCAAAGCCTCACATTGGGCCCTTAAATATTTAATAAAGTCTAAGAAGGATTTTAACTGCATGTTGGCTTTCCTGTCGGTACCAGCCCTGGGAGATGAGCACAGAGCTGCTCATGGGCCTGTTTATCCAGCCAGTGAGACAGAGCACTGATGGCCAGAGGAGTGTGGGACGTGTGTGCAGGTCTCTCTGCACACCCCGCCCTATCTCAGCAGTAGCAGATGACACCAGTAACAGCATCGGGCTTGTGTTCCCAATGTCTCTGAGGCTCCTGGACCTGACCATGTCTGTGTCTGTTGGGGAAAGAAGCCAACTGGGGCAAGGGTGCATGGTGACTGGTGAGATGGGATGGGGATGTCCCAGTCCCACAGGTAGGCAGCTGGGCTGGGTTGGTGCTGGCGTGAGAAGGGGCTGGTCCTACATCCTGCTCCAATGTCCCACTCCAAAATCCCTTTGTGATGGGGTGCTGCAGGGGTGGGTACCTGCTTGGGGATGGGTACCCACTCAGTGATGGGTACCCACAGCCCCGGCGCATGGGTGATGCAGCTGGGAGAGGGGCTGAGGTGGGGATACATGAGGTTGGAGTGATACAGCTGGGAGCAGGGCTGGGGCTGAGGTGGGGGTACACGAGGTTGGGGTGAGCTGCTGCAGGTCGTCTCCGGGAGCAAAGGGAGGTGTCACTGGCCACGGTTCTCTCCATGGGGGTGGCCCTGGTGCCACAGACAGGTTTTGCTGGGGTTGTGTTTGATGCTGCTTCCCAAAGCGAGCGTGCGCCGGCGTGGGGGCTGACAGAGGGCAGGAGGGCAGCGTCCTTGGTAACCTTTAACCAGGACATGGGGTGTGTGGTTAAACCCAAACGTCGGTGAGTCGGAGTTGCCAGGGCCAAACAACCCCAATTCCTCTGTCGCTGCCGTGCAGCGTGTCTTAGAAGATACCGGCACCGAGCAGGGACCCGGGTGAGCCCCGAGGTTCCCCAGGATGGGTGGTGGGCAGCCCTGGGGGAGGACTGAGCTCATGGTAGCTTGGGTGGGGAGGGGTTCGCCCCTTCTTCCACAGGCACTGGGCTCTGTGCCGAGGGCTGGGTGGTGTGTGTCACTTGGGGGCCTCGTGCCCACGCTCCAGCTGTCCCTGGGGACCCGCCTGATGACTGTTGGGGTGACGATGAGGAGCTGGTGCTGGGATTGGGGCCATCTGTGCCCAGCTGGGTCCCTGTTTGCAGGGAGCGGGGTCTGCACCATGGAGCCCTGTGGTCACTCGGTGGGGACCGAGGGCTAATGCTGTGGTGGTGGTAGTGGTGTGGGTCACTCAAGGCATGATCCCGATCCCCAAATCAGGGTCCCGGGGGTGAAAGGAGTGGAATCCCAGTGAGCTCACACAGATGCTGCCGAGCCCCATTGCCCACTCAGCAGGGTGGGAGGGGGGAGCTAGTAGTTGGTTGGAAGCAGAGTTTGTAAGGGGTTTCTGTGCCCACAGCACTTACAGACGTGTTTGGCAGAGGCGAGGGGGGAGTGTGCCGGGCATGGATCGCAGGGTGCGCGGGGCTCGCCCTGCAGCACCGTGGTATTTCACGCATGAGGGGCCCATGAGCTCATGCATGAGCACCCCGGGCCTTTCCGCATCAGCACCCGATTCACACACACACGAGGGCGCAATTAATTAAACACAGGGGCACCCAGCTGATTTCTGCAGTGGTGCCCTGGCTCAGCCACGCTGGGCTGCACGCCGGGCCACGCATGAGCACCCTGAAGTTGATGCATGGGTGCCCAGTTAACCGGGGCGTGTGTCCCCATGCGTGAGTGCCCAGATAATCTACGTGTGAGAGCACCCGATGTGTTCACACCCCGGATGCACAAGTGTGTTGTCTCCTAATTCACACATGAGCACCCAATTGGTTCGTGGGGGGTGCCCGGTGAAGATTTAGATGAGATCTTAGTGGGAAGTTCTTTACAGAGAGAGTGGTGAGGGGCTGGAACAGGCTGCCCAGAGAGGGGGTGGGTGCCCCGTCCCTGGGGGTGTTCAAGGCCAGGTTGGCTGGGGCCCTGGGCAACCTTGTGTAGCTCCAGGCCTGGAGGTTGGTGTCCCTGCCTGTGGCAGGGGGTTGGAGCTCTGTGATCCTTGGGGTCCCTCCCAACCCAGACCAGTCTGGGATTCTGTGACTGGGATGCACAGGGATGTGCAGGGACCCCAGGAAGGAGCCTCAGCGAGTCCCTGGGGGAATAAACTCTGCAGGACTGCCAGTGCTGCACCTTGGTGTGTGATGCCCATGGGTTGGTGAGGGAGCTGACACCTGGCAGGGCAGGAATGCTGGGCAGTGGCAGGAACCACTCCGTGCTTGGAAATAATTAACCCTGGTTTCCCTGATATGGTGACGGTGCCTGTGGCCCTGCAGGGTCAAGGTGCTGTCGTAGTGGCTGGAGTGAGGTGGGGTGTGTGGGGGGCTTGGGGGAGACTCCCCACAGGCCACTGTGGGAGGATAGTGTTTGCTGAGCCTTTGGGAGCCCAGACCCACACGAGGCCAGCCTTGTGCCGTGGCCTCCTCCCACTCAGGATCTGGCCCTGTGCCTGTGGCTAAACCCCTGTCCTTCTGCAGATGGGAGGGGACGGCCACAGGATGGGACAGCAGCATGAAAAAAGCCCCGTGGGGCTGGAGCATCATCACTTCCCACATCCCACCATGGGCAGGGGTCCCCAGAGCATTCTGAATCCCCCACTCTGTACTACCCCCTGTCCCCACTGCAGCTGTCCCCAACGAGCTGCACCCCTCCTCCCCGAGTGGGACGATGGATGGGGGCAGTCCCGGTTCCCTCCTCCTCTCCTTGCAGCCTGGCAAACACAAATTAACAGGCTTGAGCACTGATTAACCAGAGCTGCTTCTCGCTGCAGCGGCAGCTGGGTGGTGGGAAGAGAGGGGGCACGCCAAGGGCGGGTGGTGACGGAGCTGTCAGTCCTCGCCCGTGCCGCTGGGGATTGATGGAAAGGTTGGGGGCAGAGGGTTGGGGGGTTTTGGGTACCGGTAGCTGGGAGGAGAGGGGGCTGGGGACTGCTTGCAGTCTCTGCCCTGCATGAGATGTGCGGCTGAAACAGAGATGGGAGCAGGAATGGACCGATGGGCGCTGCAAAGGGGCAGTGGGGGCCCGTGGCCGTGCCATGGCCGTGTGCGGCAGCTCCGGTGCTGCTGTGGGGCGACTGGCCGTGCTGCCAGCACCGACTGCCTGCTCCTGCCCACAGCACGAGCCCCGGGCTCAGCGTGTCCCTGCGCTTTGCTGAGAGCAGCAGAAACAAAGATGCCGTTGGCACGAGCTGCCGTGCGGCGTCGTACGCTCGGGAGGGTGTCTGCGGCACGTAGCCGGGGCTCCCGGCTCAGGGATGCCTCTTCCAGCCCTGCGGTTGGTAACAAATGCTAATCCCCTGCCTTTATTTACTGCCTTTCATCCCCAAGGATCCCGGGGCAGGCTGCATCCAGCAGCAAGATGCTACACGCCCTATTTATAGCCATCCCCGCCGATGGCGGCTGTCCCTGGGGACCACGGCACAGGGGGTGCCACGACAGGGCTGCTGCGGGCCATCCCCTTGTCCTTGAGCGCTGGGGGTCACAGCTGGCCGGGGTTTCTGTCGCTGAGAATTGATCAGCATCAGCTCAGCATCGCGCCCTGATCGATGCCGGGGGAGGGAAATGCGGCGGCTGCTGCCACACAGGTGCTTTCTGTGGGCTCGGCTGGGCTCTGCGTGCTGGGGGAGCTGCAGGGGAGGGGCTGGGGAGAGCAGGGGGGACAGCCCTGCCCCTGCCTGCATCCCCCAGCCGCAGGATGGATGGCCAGGAGAGCGGTGTGTTCCCAAGGCTTTCCCAGCCGTGGGTCCCTGTGGCATTGGCGTCACCCCACAGTGCTGCTCCCAGTGTCCACACCCGGTGGGCTTGGATGGGGTGGGAAGCAGCAGCTGTGAAGTTGTCCTCTGTGTCGGATCCGGGGGCAGGCACGTGCTGAGCCCCAGCTCGCCCAGCTGCAGCGATGCTGGGCTCAGGGCTGTGGTGTTTTCCCACACTGGGAACACTCTGCCCTGGGGAGCAGGGAAGGTTTGGTGGGAGCAGAGGGATGGATGCACCCAGAGATGAGGTGTGCCTCCCTTTCCAAGGGAGGTAGGGCTGTGCTCCCAACCCAGGGCAAACCCTGCAGCCTTCCTGGGGACAGGAGGAAGGGCACCAGAGGAGGGATGGAGCTTTGCATGGCCCCATTCCAGGGATGTGCATTAACATACCCCACCACGAGAACCCTGTGCTGGTTTTTGGGCTGGCACCTGAGCGGTCCCCGCCGTCGGAAAAGCCTCTCCTGGGAGCATCCACATCCCTCCCGTGGGCACGTGGGGAGCCAGCTCCATCGCTCCCTCCCCTCCCGCCCCAGCCCCAGCGTGTCATTACCAGCATTTCTCCTGTACTAAAAAAAGCACAAATTTCTTAATTGTTTCCTGCCGGAGTTGAAAGGCAGCTCCTGGGCCTGAAATAGCTCAATAGCTGGGGGAAACACAGCCAGAGAGAGGGAGCAGGAGGAGATTTGCCATGGGGGACTGAGCCCCCAGCCCTGAGGGCTGCCTGAATCCTGCGCTCACCCTCTTCCTCTTCTTCCCACCCACCTTCATCGGCACCTGCGGGCAATGGGGGGCTGCAGAGCTGGTACCAGGGGCATCCCCTGAGTATCCTGGGGTGGGGGGGGTGGTCCTGGCTGGTATCTTGATGCTTATGGGGAATGTGCACAGGGAGGCCTGTTTCAGCATCTCTCTCTTGGGAGGTGCTTTGGGGGATGGGGAATCCTTCAGGACCAACATGACTGTTGTTTTTGCCCGCCCCAGATCTGCTGCTGGAGAGAGACAGCATGTCCCTCCTGGCTCCCTTCTGCCAGGAGACCTTTGTCCCTCCTCCTGTCTGCTCTCTTCCTTCCAGACAGCCCTGCCAAAACAACCCTCCAAATCCCTCCTGCGGCGCGGCCGAAGCCCTCGGTGTCCTTCAGCCCCAGTCCTGAGCATCCCTGTACCCGCCTCCCCGCTCTGTCTCTGGCTGCCACCGACTCTGCCATCCTGCACAGTGGGCACTGTTGCCCTCCCAGCACGGCTGGTCCCAGCACAGCCCTTTGCCAGCTCCCAGGGAAGGCAGGGGGAACACCCCTGGCCTTTTCCCCATGCCAAGCCCTTCCCCAGGGATCACAGGCTCTGTCCCTAGAGCAGTCCCCGAACTGGGATGCAGGGACCCCCCGTATGTGTGGGAACAGCCTCAGATGCAGCAATTCCTGCACACAGGGATGCAGGAGCCAGCAGCTGGCTGGCTGGGAGATGGGGGCCAGCATGTGCCCCCCTAGACGCCCCACCACTGCCTGCCAGCCCTCTCCTCCTGCAGCCCATGCCTTCTGCCAGGCACCTTATAAATCTTTCTGATGGAAAATTGCTTTCTTTTATTTGCCATCCAAGGTAATTGGCATCTGTTGATGTGTCTTAGGTCTCTATTTTTATCAGCCGTTTGCACATTGACACATCCCCACTCCGCCTCGTTATCCCCGTGTGGTTCAGACCTAGTGCTGGTTTATTATTATTTGGATGCACGATGCAAAGGAAATGAGGAATGAGGCCGTTCCCCTCACACCCACCTCCTGGCACTGGGCTCCCTGCTGCCCTGCTGGCCAGGCACCTCTCCTGCAGCGGGATGGGCACCAGACACCCCCTTCCCCGTCCCGTTGGGCTCCCCAGCATCCCACATCCCATCAGAGCCTTTCCTCTGCTCAGAACATCTCCTGGCCTCAGCAGCTGTCCCCAAACTGGGGACACTCAGCATCACCTGTGCTCGCCATTTTCTAGCTTGTCACATTTTGGGGGTTCTCTGGAGCCTGGCAAAGCTTCCTGGGGTTCTGGGATGGGTTTGATGAGGTTTCTCTGTGTGGTTCAGAAGAAGCTGGTACCTGGGAAGATGCCAGCCCCAGGGCTGTGCCTGTGCCCAGCATGGCAGTGTCATGGCCAGGCAGGTGCCTTCCCCATACCACCTCCAGACAGGTGTTCTGGCAGATGTTTCCAGGGGTGTTTTGGCTCTTGGGGAGGGGGGAACAGCAGAACGAGGACAAATCCTCCCAGGCATGAACCAGCCCGGCCATAACCTCTCACACCAATGGCAAAATACCTTGGTGGGCTCCCCAGTTCTGGGGTGGGAAGTGCCCTGCGGCTGTGCCTTGAAGGCAGCTTCTGGTGCGTGGGTACAGCAGGCAGCGTGGAGCGAGCAAGCCCTGGGGCATCCCCTCCGGGGCTGTGCAGAACACCAGCGTCACCAGCAGAGCACTAAATTCCTTTCTCTTTTCTCTTTTTTCCTCTCTTTTCCCCTGTTTCCTCTCACAGTTACGGAGAAGGAGGTGCAGCAGTGGTGAGTGTCCGGTGCGGCGGTGGGATGCCGAGGCGCGGGGCTGGGGGGCACAGTGGGGGAGCTGGAGGCACTCAGCGATCCCATCAGCCGTGCAAAGCGAGGGGCGCAGGATGCTACACCTGTTTTTGGGGTGCAGGTGTTACCTCACAGAGGGGGGCGACCAGAAAATTGGGTGTTCCTGTATGGTGCACAGGTTTGGTGCTCTCCATCCTCTGCTGCCCGTGCAGGACGTCGCACACCCCCTCTTGCCTCTTCCCTCCCCATACAGGCAGCTGAGGGGTGCAGGGATTTGGGGGACCATCCAGCTGGTGTCCCTGGCTGCAGGAGGCGGATGCTGTCCCAGCAGCATGCACTCACACCGTCCCCTCCACTCTGCACAATGCCCTAGAAAAGCCACCGCTCCCCTTTCATCTTCCTATCCCACCAGTCAGGGTTTGCGTTCCTTCTATCTCTGTCTCTCATCCTTCCTTCCCCCCACCACACACACCACCTCCCCCCACCCCGAATGAGTCATAGCTGCAGCAGCGTGAAAACGATGTCACCAGCACTTCAGTTTCCCACCTCGCCACCCCCTTCCCCTCCTCCCCCAGCCCTGACAGATTTGGGCGACACGTTGCGTAACGCTCACGCACCCCGCGGGGTCCCTGCGCCCCAGGAGCCATCGCACCCCTTCCCCTGTGCCAGCCAGGACCAACCCCTTGGGGTGTTTAATGAGTTTGGGGGGATGCCCTCAGCTGGGCCACCCCAAGGATGCAGTAACCCTCTGTGCACCAACCCCCCCAACTCATTCTCCCCCCAGCAGCTTGCCCCGGGGGCTGTGCAGAGGATGCTGTTGCAGGGCCTTGGCTTCCCTGGGTGTGGAGATGTCCTGGCTGATGGGGGTGGGTTTTGGGTGCTTGGGCCCACCGTGCTGTTGGGCTTTGGCAGGGCCTGGCCGCAGCAGCCGCTTGCCAAGTGATGGCTGCACAGTGCCTGTAGCAGTGTGACCCATCGCTGGTCCCTCCCCCATGGTGGTGCAGTGGCTCAGGGGGAGCTTCCCTGGAGCTTCCCCAGGGCTTCCTCAAAGCTTCCCCAGAGCTTCCCTGGAGCTTCCCTGGAGCTTTTCCAGAGCTTCCCCCTGGGCTTTTCTGGAGGTTTCCCAGCCTCCATGCCAGAGAGCCAGTGGGATATAGTGGGACCACGGCAGTGGCGTAGGGGAAGGGAATCCCTGGCTCTGGGGAGGGCCTTTTCCTTCACAGCTCGGGAGCTGGACACGTCTGAAGATCTGAGCAAGGGGACCATCCTGGCTCCAGCTGCAGCACCAGGGCAGAGCCCCATCCCAACTGCCCAGGGCTGGGGGGCTGCAGTCAAGAGCTCACCCTCTGCCCTTCCCCGCAGGTACAAGGGCTTTATCAAGGACTGTCCCAGCGGGCAGCTCGATGCCGCCGGCTTTCAGAAGATCTATAAGCAGTTCTTCCCCTTCGGTGACCCAACCAAATTTGCCACCTTCGTGTTCAATGTCTTTGATGAGAACAAAGTAAGTCTGTGAGCCGGGGGGGACGACATCGTTCAGGGTGGGGGGTCTGGGCTGGACCTGTGGTGATGGTGGGATGGGTTCAGTGATGCAACTGCGCCCACTGAGATGCTCGCCAGCAGGCTGGGCATGGTGGCCAGATGACACTGCTGGAGATAACCATGCATCCCTCCTCCATCCCCATCGCCCCTTGGGATGCACCTTCCAAGGGCGCCGGGGACACGTGGGCAGGGAGGACTTTGCTGGGGGGAGGGGGAGGTGGCAGTAGCACCCTCACTCCCTCGTTCCCTCCCCCAGGACGGGAGGATCGAGTTTTCGGAGTTCATCCAGGCGCTGTCGGTCACCTCCCGGGGGACGCTGGACGAGAAGCTGAGGTGTAAGTGCTCCCTGGCATGGCGAGGGGCCTGGGGGTGGCATGGGGGCAGCGATGGGGGGTGGGGGTGTGTCTCCAGTGGGGGGGCCCTGATCCCAAGCACCTTGGCCTTGCTCTGGCTTGCAGGGGCGTTTAAGCTGTACGACTTGGACAACGACGGGTACATCACGAGGAACGAGATGCTGGACATTGTGGACGCGATTTATCAGATGGTGGTAAGCAGTGGGGGGGAGGTGGGGGGGGTCAGCAGCCCCTGGGGGTCACCACGGGGCTGGAGCCCGGCTCTGCAGGAAGAAAGGATGCTGAAATGACCTTGATTTTCTTCCCTGGGGTATTTTGGTGAGGGTTTGTGGCCATTCCGGCTGGGGAATCTGGCCGCTGAGGATGGCTGTGGCCCCAGTGCCAGTGTGCTGTCCCCATCCTGGGCTGAGGGGAGCAGGGACAGGACACGTGTCCTTCCCTGGGACAGCATCCAGACAGGGCACTAACCAGAACATGACCAGGTCCCATCCTGCCACCACAGGGAAACACGGTGGAGCTTCCCGAGGAGGAGAACACACCAGAGAAGAGGGTGGATCGGATTTTTGCCATGATGGACAAGGTGAGGGTGCTCAGGTGGCTTTTTCCTTGGGGCCAGGGGGGTTTGGAGACAGTTGTGGGCCCCCTTGCCACATCTTGGCTCTTGCAGGTGCCCCCCATGAATACAAGGTCTCAGCTGGCGCTGGGCTCGCTGCAGACCCCCACATCCCTGCAGGGACCCCTGTATCCATTTCAGGGTCCCCAAGGTGGCATTGCTCCCTGTGAGGCACTCCTCCCCAGCTCTGCATGGCTTGGCAGAGAAACTGAGGCTGCAGGGGTGGGGGGATGGAGGAGGCCATGGGGGACAGCATGGGTGGTGCTGGGGCTGGGGGTGCTCAGCGCCTGGGTGAGGGGGTGCTGCAGCAGGTGTGTCTTACAGAATGCAGATGGGAAGCTGACGCTGCAGGAGTTTCAGGAGGGCTCCAAGGCCGACCCCTCCATCGTGCAGGCGCTCTCCCTCTACGACGGGCTCGTATAGTCCCGGGGCCGAGCGGCGGTGAGTGGGGTGCAGGGGGGGTTGTCCGGGGTGGAGGAGGGGGCATCCATCTCCATCTCCCACCAGCTGGATGCCATTCCCACCTTCCCTGGGGGCGGGTGGCTGATTCCCCTCTGCCAAAGCATCAAAGCATGAGCATCATACTGAAATCCAACTGGAGGGGGGATGTTGCCCTCATACCATTGAGTTTCTGCCAGTGCCCCCCCAATCCCACAGAGCCCCCCAGGACCACAGCCCATGAGGGTGCTGTCCGAGCCACCCAGCTGGCAGGGCTTGGGCTCTCACTGTGGGTGAGGCAGGGAGGCAGCCAGTGCGCTGGGGATGCTCTGGAGAGACATGATACTAAACACTGTAGTTACAACTTCATAACATTACGCCCCAGAGCTGGCATGGTGGGGTGGTCCACAGCATCCCAGGGAAACTGGGCTGAGCACCATGCCCATGGGACCATGCAGAGATGTCTCCTGGGTCCGTCTTGGTCATCGCAGTCCAGGCAGTGTCAGACCATGGGTGACATCAAGCTGGAGTTTTGAGCTTGTAAAAATCTTCGTGGTGTTTCCAGCTTTGCCCCTCCAGCCACGCTGGTGTGACACGAGGTGGCCGCAGAGCTTTCTGCCTGTCTTTCTCAGCCACTTTCTCTTCTCCCCACCCCTCTCCTGCAGATGCCTGGGGGAAGATGCTCTCCGTGCCATCCGACCACCACCGCGCGAAAGCTTGCCTGTCCCTCTCGGCCTTCCTTTCTGTTCTGCGAGCAAAGGATGCCCTCGAAGCGCGAGCTCACCCCCTCTCTGCACTCTGAACCAGCCGCTGCCATTTCTGCTTTCTCCAAAAACCAAGAAACCAGCCCCACGACAGACCCCGGTCTGAGCGGCAGCGAACGCCCGAGACTTCACGGCCGGGGAAGCGGGTTGAGCATCGCCGAAGGCAGAGCTGCCCCCTACACCCCCCAACCCTGCCTCCTCTCCCCCACTTTGCTCCCCCTTTTCCTACCTTTTCGGATGGGACCGTGGATACGCCGGTGCCAGCGTGATGCTCTCCCAGGAATCAGCCAGCTGGAGATGGAGCCCAAAGGTACCGGAGGGCACCCCGGGGTGCTGCCTGCACGGGGTGGCCGGGGAGCCAAGGCAGCGACAGCGATTGGGAACGCAGTCCTGGCATCACCTGCTGCCAGCCCAGCCCGGCTCACTAGGGATATATATATATATATATATATATATTTTATTATTTTAAGTTCTTTTTTGGTGAGACAGTATTGTGCTTTTTTTCTTTTTTTTTTTTTTAATTATTTTTATTTCCCCCTTCTTTATTTTTTTTCCCCTTGGTGGAAAAAAGCGAGGGGCTTTTTCGATACCTTTATTTATTGGTTGGAAATGTTGCTGCCGCGTTTAGTCTCCTCTCTGTGTGTGTCCCTGTGTCCGTGTGTCCGTGTCTGACCAACCTAAGGCAATGATACGTTAAGGTTTACATGCTCGTACACTATTGCAGGGCACCGGGAGCCTGCAATAACAATGAAGCCAAAAATCTGCCTTCCCTCCCCTCTCCTCTTCTCCCACTCCCCTGTATCCTGAGCTCAGTGGGCTGGCTGCTGTTCTAAGGGACTTTGTTTCCTCTTCCCGTTGACCCATTTTCTGGTCACCTTTCCCTTTGTGAGCTCAGCCGAGGCTCCCAGCAGCCTGAGCCCACTCCATCCTTCAACCGAGCAGGCAAGGAGGCTGCTGGGCACCAGAACATCCTCGTTTCCTTTGGGTTTTTCCCTTTTTCCCTTCTTTTTCTCGCTGCATGAAGAAGTGTTAACGGAGCTGAGAGTGGGGTTTTGCTTTCAAGCCGTTTCCTTTACTGTTTTATTTTCTCCAAGCGATGGGAAGGTCTGGCTGCACCCTGGGGAGGTGGCTCTGGATCAGCCGGCGGGGCTGGGGAGCAAAGGGGATGCCCGTGGGGATGACTCACGGTACCCCCTCCACCCCATCCTGGTGGGATGATGCTGCAGCTCCTGCCAAGGGCAGTGTGGGGCTGGGGGATGTGCAGGTCAGGGTGTTTCCTTATCCCCTTGCTCCTTGTTTAGGATGCGGGAGGTGTTGCTGTAAGCCACCCACTTGCACCCACTCCGCCTCGTGCAGGGGCAGAGGGATGGGGAAACACATCTGGAGTCACCCAAGCATGGTGCTTGCAATGCCCCCTACCCTGGCCACGAGCTAGGGGGCCTGTGTGACCCCCTCCATCACCCACCACTACCCTGGGATGTGCCTGGGCAGGGCTCAGCCCCCCCGCAGGACACACACCGTGGGACATCAGTTGGCATCTCCACTGGAGGACAAGCGTTACACGTGGATGCTGCTGCAGCTGTTTCCAGCCACCTCAGGCCATGCCCTGGGGAAGGAGAGATTTGGACCTCCTCAGGGCCAAAGTGTAGGATGCCCGTGGGACCCCAAATAATGCCAGATGGGTTGCAGACCCCTTCTGCTCTGGCGCAGTTTGTTCCTGGCCCAGCAACACTGATGCTGCTCTCCCTCCAGCCCAGGACATCACCCCTCCGCCCTGTATCGGCTGATGTGGCATCATCCCCTTCCCACCCTGCTCTTCACAGGGATGCCTGCAGTCTCCAGAGCCCTCTGTCACAGGGACCGTCCCCAGGGCGGTGGGAAGTGACACCTGGACACAGAGGGTGTTCTCATAGGTGTCCCATGGTGCCACAGCAGGCTCTGAACCCTCCCAGTATGGCCAGGACAGGCGCTGGCCAAGCCTGATGTGTGGCTGTGCAGCACCAGGGCCGTGTGCTGGGGGCACTTCCTGACTCCCACAAAAAACACCCTTCCCCATCCCCAAGGAGACTGGCCTCATGTCCACGTGCAATATTTCTGCCTCCTCTGCGGTTCCTGCCCCCGAGGGTGCCCGTGTGTCATTGGTGTGACACCCAGGGTGGTGTCACCTCACGCTCTCCCTTTGGAAACTCTTTTCCCTTCCTGCTTTGTGGCCAAAATGCAGTTTTCTTGGGCAGATCATTGCAGTCCCTCCAACTTCTTGAACGCTTCTCTGCCAGACCTGTCCCTTCCCAGTGCCAATCGATGTTCCCAGTGAATGTGATGCTGCTGCAATGGCCTCTGCTGATAAACAATGGACTCTGCAACGTTTGGACATGATTCCCAGGCACAGGCAAACCCCCTTTGCTCAGACACTTTCCCCTGAAAGGCTTTGAATTTTTGGAGGACCTGCCATGCTTCAAGCTCCAGCAGTGCTCACTGACATCTCCCAAGGGCAGGTGGGTACGTGGCCCCCCCCAGCATGGGTTTGGGTACCAGCATCAGACCCCAGAAATAGCAGGATTCGGTGTGCACCCAGTGCTGCCAGCAACCTCCTGCTGCTGGGGGGCTTAGGGATGGAGCCCCGTGTCTCATCCCCCCTTGTCCCATGTTAAATATTTGCACATTAGGGAAAAAAAAAAAAAGAGGAAAAAAAAAAAAAAAGGAAAGATTTTGCTTCCACTGAAAATCTCTGTGCTGGCTGATGAGGACCCTCATTGTCCAGTGGCGATGGTGGTGAGTTTTCCTGGGCAGAGATCCTTCCTGCACAGTCCATGCTGGCTCTTGTCCTGGGTCCCAGCCTGGGCTCTGTCCTGCCCCCTCTTGGCATGCTGAGTGTCCCCAAGCAAATAATTTTGGCTCCAGTATCCCCCCCGCCCTGGCCCGTGTCTCTGGATTTGAGATCTTGGATGCTTCTGGCACCCCCGAACGCCCTCAGTGACTCCTGAACATCACCAGGATCTGCAGCTTCTCAGTCCCGCTGAAAATAAGGCTTGGAGCATCTTGTGCTTGGAAACGTCGGCCTTAACCTCCTCGTGCCTCAGTTTCCCCATCAGTGAAGTGGCTTAGGTGAGCCATCCCCCCTGCAGAGAGAGATGTGATGCCCATGCCTGGAGTCTGGATACAGCTCGTGGCTGCGACTACCTGGGTTTGGTGGGACCCATGTGTGGAGAGCTGGGAGCGGGGCAGGAACTGCAGGCTCGGGGTTTCCATCAGCAAGTAATTCATTTCAGTCTTTTTACACCCAGTCATTATTAAAAGTGAACGGCTAACGAGGCCTGATTGATTTCTGTCCAGACCCTGTTCCCATCCCCTGTCTCAGACCCTGGCGAGGGCAAGGGCACCCCCGAAGCGCAGCCAGGCAGAGGCGAGGGTCCAGCCCTGGACACTGCGGTGTGTTCCCCCCACCCCCAACTCCCCCCCCCTTGTCCCTGTCAGTGTTGCCCCATTAAAATGCCGTGTCTGTATTTTATTTTCATTTTTCCATCCGTGCACTGGCTGTTGCTGCTTTGTAACCCTCTGTCCAGGAGCTCCAGGGCTGGGCTGGGCTGGGCTGTTTCCCCCTCCGAGACCAAGGAGGTGGGGAGGAGGCACTGGGGGCAGATTGCATCCTTCCCCCCAACCTTGGACTGTGGCACAAACCAGGACCCAGGAGAGAAAAGCAAGATGGGTTTTTTCCCCTCTGGAGCAGCCCCTTAATTGCTGTGGTTTGTGATGAGAGGTGGCAGCCCCCGGGAGCATTCCCAGATGTCTCTGAGGTGAGGGGAGGATGTTGGGGGGACCCCAGGCTCTGTTTGCACCGCGTACCAACTGCATCACACCCAAGCATGTGGAAGTGGGTGCCTGTCACAGCCTCCCGTGCCATCAGGACACTGCACCCCAGTTCCATGGGGGAGGCTGAGGCTGTGGGACCCCCATCCCAGAGCTGCTGCTCCCCGTGAGCGGGCAGGAGTGCCACCGACTGCCATGGGGCTGCACTAACTGGGGGGTAGAAGGGTCTCAAGGTCTAGGCCCAAGCCCTGAGTGGAGCAGGTTTGGCTTTGGTGCTGCCCCAGGCATGGTGTGGGGGGCAGCCAAAATCATAGGCAGAGCTGTCCTCTTCCCATGTGGTGTGCGTTGGTGGGGGGGGGGAGTAAAGATGCATTTTGAGGTGATACCCAGTAGTCCTTCATGGGGTGTTGGAGGGGAGGGGTCTGTCTGGGGTGGTGGTCAGTGGGGCAGGAGAGAGGGCTGGGAGCAAAGGAGGGAAGTGATGCCCTGGTCTCAGTGCACAGCTTGGGGTGGGGGGGATGTCTCCTTGCAGAGCAGTTTTGGGGTCTCGGTGAGACATGCCAGTCCCAAGACTGCAGGAAAACCATCCTTTCCCTCTGCTCCTGTGGCCACCAGCCCCGGGGGTGCCCCGTCCTCTGGGACCCCTGGGACCCCTACCCCGAGCCCTGGGGCTGAGGAGCAGCAGCTCCAGCCACAAGAGCCTTGTTTGTCAAGATGCAGCCTGTCTGTGCGCCCGTGCCGGTGCCCCGGCCTGCATGCCCCGCTGCCTTGAGATGAATTCAGGAGCAAACCAAGCAAAACAACCAGTTTCCAGTCAAACCCAAGGGAAAGGGAACCCGGGAACGTTGTGACAGTGGAAATAAAAGCTTCATGACAGTAAAGGAGCACTGCTGGTCTGTGATGTGCTGTGGGGGGAAGGCAGGCTTGGGGAGGGGCATGGATCAGGCTCGCTGCCTCCTGCAGCACCACACCCCCACCCCTCCCAAGCTGTCCCGTGCTCTGGGGGTGCTGGGAGCTGGGCTTGGGGGTGTCATCATCCGGTGCTGTGTGCCCCAAGCACGGGGCTGTGCCAGCACCAGCAGTGAGCTGTGCCTGGGTTACGCCAGTGTGGCTGCGAAGGGGGATGCGCTGGGCCGTGCTGGCAGGCACACACGCTGTGATGAGTTGTCAGGTCTCAGCTCCAGCATGGGGACACCTCAGGGACCATCCAGCCTTGTAGCAGGACTCCTTCCACCTCCCTTTCCCCAGGCACAGCTTTTCCTCTGCCAGGTCCCATAGCCCCAGCTCCTGTGTCCTTACTCCTACTCCCCTTTTGCAGGCAGACACCCGCTGCTGTGCCGTGTCTGCCTGCACCATCCCTGGCTCCCCTGAGCCTCCCCTCCATCGGCTGGGAGCCATCAGCTTGCTTTTGGCACACAATGGCTGCAGAGGAAGCTCGATATTAATATCCCATAATTGTGCCTTGCAGCCTGTAACGGAGGTGGCCCTGGGCAACCCATGGCTGACTGGGTGAGCAGGGGAGGGGCAAGGGGGGCTTGGAGCCTGGATTAGGCTTTTCACGTGCTGTGGGATGGCGTTTGCCATTCTGCCTTGCCAAGTCTCCTGGAAGCGAGCACTGTGAGGCCTCCCTGCCAGCCCATCTTCATTTGTTTGCTCTCCTAATAAGGCTGACTAATTATTTTTGGGAGGCCAGGGCAGATGCCCTAAGAGCCTGAACAAGGAGGCTGTGTTTGCACAGGGGGGTTATTCAGAGGTCCCTTGTGCCAGCGCACAGCAGGAGCCCCCTGGGATTTATCCCCTGTGCTGGGAAGCAAGCAAGGATGGGCACAGGCTCCAAGCCGTGGCTGTGCCTTGCTTTAAACCCCAGCAAGGAAGGAAGGGGTTAAAGCCCAGCTGATGGGAGTGATCCTGGGACTGGGAGCACTGGTGGTTGTGGGGAGGGGTTAATTTGATGATGGGGAGAAGCTGTTGGAGTTTTTTGGTGGTAGCAGTGGTGGGGAGAGGTGCTTTCTGCTGGGGTGTGGGATGGGGTTGGGGTCTAAGGTTGGGGGTGTTCTGCAGTAGGTTTGCTGGCACTGTGGAGTAGGTACCCCCTACCCTTCCCCTGAGTTTGCAGTGAGTGTGGGGTTGGGGTTGCAAAACTTGGGAGGGGGAACAAGGGGCTAGGGGTGAGTGGCTGCATGCAAGCCTACAGCCCTGGCTGTGAGATGGGATGGGATGGGATGGGATGGGGGGAGTAGGAGGAGGTGGGGCACAGGCCACTTGTGCAGCTCAGTGCTATTTGGCTGCCCCCTCTGCTGGGGCAGGGGTCTGTGCCCTACCTGGGGCTCTGTTGAGCTCAGACTTGAAGGGACATGTTGGGCAGAGGGATGTGTGAAAGGGTCCCAGTGTCCCACCAGTGGGGATGGGTGGTCCCTAATCTCCCCCTGTCCCTGTGTCCGGAGGAGTAGGGCTGATGCCAGTGAGGTGCTGGGGAAGGGGGTGGGAGGGAAAAGGGGGTGCTCAGCCCAGGGCAGGACTCAGCCCTCGGTGCACAGCTTCACCTTGGCCGCAGACGCTCCCCAGGTCCCGATGAGGCTGGTAGGGGGAGCGGAGCAATAGCGGAGCATCCCCCCGGAGCGGCCGTGAGCTCAGCGCTCGGCTGCGGGGGGAGCCAGGAAAAGCTCCGGGACACCCCGGCCAAGGGCTGCCCCTCCCCCTCCTCCTGGCTCCGGCTTCATCCGCTCTTCGCTCCCTCGTTCCTGGGGTGGCTGTGTGGGGGAGGCGCTGCCCCCAACACCCCCTACTGAGCCCCTTTCTCCCCCCCCGTCCCCAGCCCCACTGCAGACCCCTATTCCAGGAGGGCCCTTTGCCTAGCAGAGGGGGGTTGCTCCCTCGGGGTTCCTTTCGCAGCTGGCTGCCCCCTCCCTCCCCTCCCCCCACCCCGGGTTTGGCAGGGTTTCCCCGCAGGCGCTCAGCTTCGAACCCCCGTGTCCTCCCCTAACCCCCGGCTCCCCCCCGCCCCTCCCCCGGCAGAGCAAGGGGGCTCGCTGAGCAGGATGGGGAGTCAGGCCCTGACAGGCCTGTGGGCTGCGGGACCGGCTTCCCAGCCCCCGCATCCCCATCCCGCCTTGCTCCAGCTCCCACCCACCTCCCCGCTGGCTCCCAAAGTCCCGTTTTCCCTCCCTCCCTCTCTCCCTCCCCGATCTGCAGCTGCGGGTGGCTGAGCATCCCCCGGCTGGGGTCCCTGCTCCATCCCCACCCCGTGTGGCCCCTTGCGCTCCGTGTCCCTCCCTGGAGTGGGGACGCTGCCCAGGGGGACTGGGAGAAGGAGCAGAGTGAGGACAGAAAAGGAGAGTCCCCAGCACCCGAGGGTCCCCTCCACCATGCCGCCCCACGGAGGGGTGTTTGTGGGTCTCTGGCTGCTGCTGGGCCCCAGTCTCGCCGAGTTCCCCCCAGCACAGGGGGGGTCACCCTAGCCTTTGTCTTCGACATCACTGGCTCCATGTATGATGACCTGGTGCAGGTGATGGACGGGGCCTCGCGCATCCTGGAGCGGACGCTCAGCAGGAGCATGAAGCCCATCAGCAACTACGCCCTGATCCCCTTCCACGACCCAGGTACGGCTGGGGCAGGGGGAGGGCACGCAGAGGGAGGGGGCTTGGGGGAGCTGGGGGGTGGCTCTGGCCGGGTTTGGGGCTGAAGCATGCACTAAGGTCCCAAGTGCTGTCCCTTCTCCCTGCTCTTAATGTCCTGGTGCGATGGGGATGGCATCTTGAGGGGTCAGCGCTGGGCAGGGACTCCCATCCCTGAGCCATCCCGTGAGCACTGGGCAATCTGCTCCTCACCAGATTAATCCCAATGATGCTGGTACCTGCTTGTGGGTGGCTCTTCTGCCTTCTTCCCATCTCCCCAGTCTAATTATTGGGGGAGGGGGTGTGCATTTCTGTGCAAGTCCACAATGTGCTTCCAGGTCTCCCCAATAAAAGTACCACTCACAAAGAGGTTTTGGAAACTTCCTGCAATACTGGGCTAATTTCTTTCTGTTCCAGTCTTTGCACCCCCATAAACAGCAGCTTTTCTCCCAAAGATCCCAGACCCCCAACAAGGAGAGTGGGGCTGAGGCTTTCTTTTTGGGCGAGTCCCCGAGTTGGAATGACAATCCCTGGAGCTGGGCAGGGAAGGAGGCAGAGGTGGTGGTTAGGTTTCTGCATCGCTTTGCTGGGAGACTCCCCCCAGCAGAAAAGGGGTGCTGGGTTTGCAGCTCACCCTGGCTTGGGCCAGCCAGTGTGCTGGGGGTGTAACTCGTCTGGGGCAGGCTGTGCCCCTGGGTATGGGGCTGGTCTGCCCAAATCCATGTGTGCTCTGTACCAAGCCAGGGTAGATGCTCAACCCTGTGCCTCCTGGGTCCTGTAAGGGTGTTTCAGCTAGGGTGGGGGGTTGGGAGCACCGGCAGCATGGCACAAAAAGGGGGGGGAGCTGAAGCAGTGGTGCCACTGTGCTTGCAGAGGTGGGACCCGCCACCCTCACTGCAGACCCCCGGCTCTTCCAGCAGCGCCTGCGGGAGCTTCGTGTGCAGGTAAGGCATCTGTGGCTGGCTTGGGCTGAGCCACATCCTGGGAAGCTCTGCCCTGCATCCCTGAGCAGTGGTGGGTTCTGGGAGCAATCCCTGCTCCCCTCTGAGGCTGCTGACCCCCTGGGGGGCATGCTGGGGGGCTTGGGACTGCACTGGGCTTGCTGGGAGCTGACCACACCAAGGTTGGAGAGTGCCCCAGGCTCCTGGAACGGGGATAACTCTCAGTTCCCAGGTCTTGTCCCAGAGTGGGAATGCTTTCCCTGTGAGAGTTTGCACACAGCCTCCATGGAACCAAAAAGATCTTCTTCTAGAAGTGCTGCTGGAAAATCAAGTCGTTGTTTTTTCTCTCTTTTTATTTTTTTAAACAATTTCAGCTGTATTCTGCCAGCTGAAACCCTCTCCAGGAGTTTAATCATGCTTCATCCATCCCTGCTCCTGCCCTGCCCTCCCCTGCATTGCTGAATCCCCGTGGGTTTCCCTACAGATGCAGCTGTGTTTTGGTGGGAGGTGTAAAGTGGCAGCTGCAGATCCTTTCACAGCCCTTTGGGGTGCAAAGCTGGGTGAAAGTGGGGAGCTGGTCCTCACTGTGCCCCTGTGCTTGCCTGGGTTGGGGTGGGCACTAATGTGTCTGCTTCAAGGTGTTGGTAGGAAGCCAAATGGGTCACTTAATTATCCTGAGTGGTGAAACAAGAACGGGTCCTTGTGATCCTGCATGTCCCTGTGGTGCCATCACGCTGTGCCTGGGCCGGATCTGGTGTAATTCCTCCCCGGGAGCAGACTCTGGGGGGTCCTGCTGGGAGCCCACCGGGGAAGGGCTGAGCACGGGGTGGCTCAGTGCATGTGTCACATCCCTCATGGTGTGCCACAGGGTGGAGGGGACTGCCCGGAGATGAGCGTGGGAGCCATAAGGTTGGCTGTGGAGGTCTCACACCCTGGCTCCTTCATCTACGTCTTCTCGGATGCTCGGGCCAAGGACTATGAGGAGCAGGAGGAGCTGCTGCGGCTGCTGCAGCACAAGCAGAGCCAGGTGAGTGATGCTGCTCTGCGAGACCTGGCCTGGGTGGGCACTGCAGCAGCAGCTCTTGGCAATGAGGGACACCAAAGGTGCCTGTTAGTGGAGCGAATTTTGGGTGCTGGGTACGTCCCTCCCTGGGATGGACGGGTTCCTCGTGGCTGTGGGAGATGCTGCAGGGTCTGTTGCTGTGGCAGGTGGTGTTCGTGCTGACAGGGGACTGTGGGGACAGGAGCCACCCCGGGTACCGTGTCTATGAGCGCATTGCTGCCACCAGCTCGGGGCAGATCTTCCACCTGGACAAGCAGCAGGTGACAGAGGTGAGCAGGGGGACCCGCAGGAGCAAGGATGGGGTGCCTGAGGTACATGTGGTCCAATCTGGCTCTGCTGCTCTTAGGTTCTCCTGAGGTCCATCCTGGTGCCCAGGGCACCTCCACACTCCCTGCTCTGGGCACCCTGCTTTAGCCTGAAACTGAAGCGAGGGCTTGGGAAAGCTGGTTGCTCCCGAGCTTGCTGCTGGGCTGCTTGTGTGATCTTGGGATGAGCCTGCTCACCTGTCCCCATGGAGGGCAGGTGTCTGCTTCAGGCTGAGGCTGCGGATGCTCTTGATGCTCTCAGCACCCCAAGAATTAGGTGGGTGTCCTGGCCATGGGGATGGACGTGAGCCTCTCTGCCTGTCCCTGTCCTTGAAGCTCTCGATCAGCATGAAATCCTGGTGACCTGGGGAAGATCAAAGTGCTTTTCTGCTCAGGCAGCATCTCTGAGCAGACCTCAGGACAGCCCCTGCCCAGCCTTGGGCAGTTGTGTCTTCTAATGGCTTCAGTTCCCACCAGGGAGCTGCGTGTAATCATGCTCCTTCCCTGAGCTTGGTGAGAGCAATTAGACCGAGTCACTCAATTCCTGCCTGCTCATAGCAAGGAGGGGTCAGCTGGGGCATTGCCTCCTGCCTGCTGTCCCCATGCCACCCTCTTGCTGGTACCTGCCGGGCCTGGCTGGGGCTGTCCCCTTGCCTGGGCACTGTTGTGAAGCTGTGCCTGAGATTTTGACCTGGTCCAGCACAGCCCTGCTTCTGAAATGGCCATGCCTGAGGTGATGGGGGATCGGGGTCAACCCTCCCCCTGTGCCCCCAGGTGCTGAAGTGGGTGGAAGAAGCCATCCAGGCCTCCAAAGTCCATTTACTGTCCATGGACCATGAAGACGGTGGGGAGCACACATGGCCTGTCCCATTTGACCCGAGCTTGAAGGAGGTCACCATCTCCTTGAGCGGCCCTGCCCCAGGGATTGAGGTCCGGGATCCAGCAGGTAGGAGCCCGAGGGAGGGGAGTGGGTGGGGGATGATGTTTTACCTCCCAGAGAGCACTTGAGGATGCCCACAAATCAGCAGGCATAGGAATTGCCAAAGCTTGCACTGAAAACAAAACCCCAATGAGCTGCAAACCCCTCATGAAGCACCAAGAGCATCTGCTCTGCCCCCATCCAGCGTGGCTTTGCCTCTGGTTTTAGGAGGGTGTCCTCTGACACCCAGGCTGAGAGTGCAGAAGGCTCTGCACTGCACTGAGCCCCAAGGCAGGGAGCTCCAGGCTGGCTGCAGGGACCAGGTGATGGATCTGGGCTGCCCATCCTAGGGGTTTGTTTGCTGTTGTAGGAAAAGTCCTTGACAAAGGCCGAGGTCTGAAGGAACTGCTCAGCATCCCCAACTCAGCCATGGTGGTGGCTGTGGAGCCCCACGAGCCAGGGACGTGGTCGGTCACGGTAGGCTGGTGGCAGATCCCACACGTTGTCCCCTACACATCCCCTGATGGATATTCAGCCTGCCAGGCTTTGCCAGGCGTGGGTTTTCCCCCTCAGCCACCTCCTGCTGGGCAGAGGATGCATGAGTGGGCTGGAAGGGGCCGCTTGCTGCCTTGTCCTTTCCCTGTCCCTTCCCCTGCCCTTGGCACATGCTCTACTTCCAGACCCAGAGCAGCGGCCGCCACTCACTGAGGGTCACAGGCATCAGCAACATCAATTTTCAAGCCAGCTTCTCCACCCAGCCGGACTCTGGTGCCAGCCAGCGTGGGGACCGGCCAGTGCAGGGTGAGGCTGGTGCTGCCCGGAGCCGTGGATGCTGTGTCTGGGCTTCTTTCAGCTGGGAACTTAGCTGTGGGTTTGTTTTTCCCTTCCTTCCCTCTAGGTCTGCCCATCTCTGTGGTGGTAAACTGCACTGGTCTGGAGCCGCCTGGGCACTTGCAGGAGATTGAGCTCTTCAACTCCTCTGGCCATGCCCTCCTCTCGCTGCCTGCACGGCCCCTCTCCAACATCTCAGAGCATCTCTGGGTGAGCTCACAGTTCCGTGTCCCCCTGGGTGACTTTCTGCTGAAGGTGAAGGGCAAAGATGCCCAGGGCCACCCCCTGCACCGCCTCTCCGGAGTCACCTACACCAGCATCGTCCCTGGTGAGTGGTCCCCATGCTCCCCAAGGGTGCTGAGAAGGCACCAGAGGCTCCTTCCAGCACCACCTCTGCTCTGGTTTCTGGTTAGGCATTCTTCTACCCTGCTTCCCAGCCCAGCTCATGGTGAGCTCCCGAGGAGTGTTCTATGTGTTTGAGTCCCCAACTGTTTCCAGGTCTACCCAAAATGAACATCTCCAGCAAGATCCAGGCTTACAACCAGGAGCCGCAGCTGATCTCCTGCTCCGCGCAGAGCGAGGTCCCTTTCCGCCTGCAGCTCAGCCGGGGTAGGACAAGACTGGGGGAAGAGCAGCTCTTCAGGTGAGCCTCCAGTTTGGCCCAGTGGGCTCCATGATGAACCCGAATGGGCAGCAGCTGGGGATGTTGGGATGTGGGATGCTGTGGGAATGCTGGTGCATCCGCTTGCCTGGCTTAGATGAAAGAGAGCCCTAGGGTTTTAGGGCGGGGAGGGGCACTGGGAACCCAGCTCCAGTGCCCCGGTGTGGGGCTGAGCATCCAGTCTCCCTTCTTGCAGGGGCTGGGGGAACGTCAGCTGGCTGATCCCTGCCGTGTCCAAGAACGATGAAGGGTTTTACGAGTGCACAGCCACGAGCCAGGTCGGGGTGACGCGGGCTCGCGCCTACGTCTCTGTCTCAGGTGGGGACTGCTCATGCCAAGCCTCAGTGCCCGTGGGTCTCTGGGGCTGGGGCTGAGCACAGGCCTGTTGCAACTCCACACGCCACGTTTGCAGAGCCCCCGCCACGTCTCATAGCCCCCAGCAACATCACGGCTTCACCGGGTCAAGACGTGGTCATGTCCTGCCCAGTCGTGAGCCACGTGCCCTACAACCTGACGTGGAGCTGGGATGGGAAGGCAGCATGGCCAGGGGATGGCCGGACCAGGCTGCTGCAGAACCTCTCGCTGGAGATCGCCCACGTGCAGCCGGGGGATGAGGGTCTCTATGAGTGCGTGGCACGCAGCGCCCACGGCACTGCCGCTGCCTCCCTCTGGCTCTTCATCCAGGGTAAGCTCAGCCCCACACAGCACCCTGTCCTGGGTGATGCCCTTTCCCAGAGGGAGGGAGGGTGGTGGGTGATGCTCAAGGGCTGAGCCCTTCTCCAACCCCGCGCAGAGGTGCCGTGGGTGAAGGTGGACACCAGCCCCCAGCGTTTCGGCAGGGGCCAGGAGCTGCAGCTGAACTGCACGGCCAGGGGCTACCCCCAGCCCCACATCACCTGGAAGCGCTGGGGCTGGGCACTGGAGCAGGATGAGAGGTAACCCGTGGGCACCTGGTTGCCTTCATCCCCCCTGTCCCATGGGGGATGGTGGTCCCCTCGCAGGGGTGCACAGGCTTAGGAGAGGGGCTCAGAGTCACCTATAGCTCCAGAGAGAGGGAAGCGTTGCAGTATCCCCAACCTGAGATGGTTGGTGTGCTGTGAGCTTTGATTTCATGTACTTATTTTTAAGCCTTATCCAGGTCACCCTCCCCACTGAGAGGGACTGGAAGTGCTTTGCACACCTGGTGTGTGTTCAGGTCTCAAAATATCCCTTGTGCTTCCCATTAATTCCTTCTGCTTTTGGCTTCTACCCCCCTGCCTGTGTCAGGCTGTGAGGGCTGGTGTGGACTTTGGGGAAGGGTGGGGTTTTTTATTTTGGAGATGAAAAAGCCCAGTTCTTAATCCTTTTCCCCAGTTCAAAGCAAGACCCTTCCCTGCAGCAGCTGGATTTAAGTGATAACCCACAGCTGCCAAAGTCCCAGCACTTTCCACGTGCTTTAATGTGATGGCTTTGAGCCCACTTCAACACATTTTGCCCTGGCTCTGTTTCTACTGGACTCATTTCTCCCTCTGTCCCTGTTTGCTGCAGGGTTTTCACAGATGCTCAGGGCACCCTGCACATCAGGGATGCCGGCCCAGAGGATGCAGGGAATTACAGCTGCTATGCCAGCAGCGTGCTGGGCTGGGACGAGCAGGTTGTGGTGCTGGAGTTCACTGGTACGTGCTCCCTGCCAGCTGGCTGCATCCCAGCAAGGCTTTGGAGCTGCTGCTGGAGGGGTTATTCTCCCTCCCTGCCAGCCCTTGGCTGCCTGCTGGGACCTTGCGACACGTGAGCTGTGGGATGCGGTTGTCTGTGATGGAGGGTGTTGGGAGTGGGGGCAGCTCCCAGGGCTCTGGGGTCCCCTCAGGGTGGATGGCACCACACGCCATGCTCCAAGGAGTCACCGTATCCACGTCTCTCCCCACGGTGCAGAGCCTCCTGCCATCCTGGCAGTGACGCCCAGCCTGAAGGCACTGGTGGGAGAAGATGTGACCCTGGAGTGCTGGGTCTCAGGGGTGCCCCCGCCCCACATTGTGTGGTACAAAGGTGAGGCTGAGAAGGACCCTGAGGAGCAAACTGCCTCCATGCACTGGGGGTCCCCAGGACCTGACAGCGGGAGGGGTGCCCGGAGGCACTGGGGGTGCTGATGCAGGGGGTCTCGGGGCAGGTGAGCAAGCAGTGGCGGCATTCCCAGCTGGCACCCAGCGTGCCATCCTGCGGCTGCAGGCAGTGCAGGAGGAGGATGCAGGGCTGTACATCTGTGAGGCTCTCAGCGAGGATGATGTCGCCTTGGATGGCACCGTGCTGGATGTGGGGTGTAAGTCTCTGTCTCTCCTTTGGGGTCCTCCCAAAAGCTCGAGCCTATCCCCGCTACCCTCCCTTCCTGGCTCAGCTCCTGCTTGTGGCTCCCCATCTACCCCTGGGTTTCCCAAAGTGGGAGGTGTCGGCACTCGGGGAAAGCAGGCTGAAGCCTGATGGAATCTGCAAGGGTCAGGAGGAGGGAAGAGGCTCAAGAGGTGGCAGGAGACTGGTGTGCCAAGCTATTGCATGGGCTATATGGCTTGGGGCATGACTGGGAGTACAAAGTGCAATTACTGGGATTAGGTGTGGGCTGGCTTCAGTGTGTCTGAAAATCCAGGTACCCCAGCTCAGGGCTTCCCACTAGAGGCAGGAGGGATGGAAGAGCCTGGGGAGGAGGAGAAGAGGCTCTGAGCTGGGGGCACCAAGACTTGAAGTGATTCCAGGTGGAAAAGCACAAAAGATTTTGCTGAGCTGGGGAGCTGCTGGGCTCAACCTGCACAGGACATGGCCGAGCCCCTTCTCCACTGCTCCCTCCTCCAGCTGCCCCTCGCTTTGCTGAGCCCTTGGGGGATGTTGCAGTCGAGGTCGGGGAGAGCGTCAGCCTGCTGTGCCACGCTGCTGGCTCTCCCCCGCCACGGGTCGCCTGGTCCCGGCAGGATGGGAAGGCTGTGGCGGGTTGGCAGGGGCCTCACCATGCTCCCAGCCAGCTGGAAGCTGCTGAGCTCCTCATCGACAGTAAGTGCTGAGCATGCAGATGTGCAAAGGTGTGGGGAAGAGCGTGTGTGGGCATCCCACCTGGGCACACACACAGAGCATCACCCTCAGGTGTTTCCCCCCTGCTGCTGCTGGTGTCCCAGCGCTGGGATTCATCCCCATGCCCACCTGCTCTGCAGTGATGGAGCAGTGATGTTGTAGGTTGATTTTTCCCACAAGCCTCCATCACTGCCATGTCTCTCCCCTGTCAGCAGCAGGGCAAGGAAGGGTGTTGTCACCTCATCCTGGAGCTTGCTTGGGAGTCTCCAGCCCCACTATGCTTGGGCATTGCCAAGCTCAGCCTTCTCCCCACTGTGCTGCAGGTGCCTCCCGGGATGACCAGGCTGTCTATGTCTGTGAAGCCCAGAATGAGTTTGGGAAAATCCGAGCAGAGCTCAAGCTGACAGTCACTGGACACGGTTGGCCTTCATGTGCTTTTGTTGGTGTATCCATCCTGGCTGAGCAAGGGGCAGACCTGCATGGATGTGTCTGCTCCTGAGCCAGCAGCCATGAAAACCCCTCAGCAAACCCCTCCCAGCACAGGGTCTGGGTAACACCCTGCCTCCTCTTTGCTTAATGCACTGACATGGGCTTGAACCCAAAATGTAGACAAATATCCCCAAATTCCCTGGGGGAGCTGAATGCCAGAGCCAGCCCGTGCTGAGGCAAAGCCTGGATCTCAGAAGAAAGGCAATCCCTATTTCTTGTCCTGAGTGCTCCTGGCCAATTTATCTCTAATCAGTATTACTTTTCCCTTTCCTCTCTCTCAAGCAGCCCCAGAAATTGCTCTCACATCCCCTGTGGTACGTGTGCTCCTTGGCCAGCCCGTGTCGCTGCCCTGTGTGATCCTGGCTGGGAAGCCATTCCCAGCCCGTCGCTGGCTGAAGGATGGGCAGCTGGTGAGGGCTCTGTGCCTGCTGGGGTTGATGGGGCAGCTGCAGCAGGGGCTTTGCTGCAGGATGGGTGCCCCAACCTCCTGGGGCCAAAGCTCCTGGTGAACTATGCCAGGGGAGAACTTGAGTCGGGGGGGTAACACGGGTTCTTCACTGCACTGGGGTGTTCCTATCGCTCAAGGGGTAGATGTGCCTGAAGACATGATGAGGTTTGACCCCCACATCTGTCTTGCTTTCTGCTCTCTCTGCACCCAGGTAGCCCCGAACGGCCGCTACACCATCCAGGCTGATGGGAGCCTGCACGTGGAGCTGGTGTCGCAGGGGGACGTGGGGAGGTTCACCTGTGAGGTGACCAACGCCTTTGGCTCGCACCGGCAGGACACGGCCCTGGTCGTCCATGGTGAGTGGCATGGTGCTGGCCATCCCAGCAAATGGGGGGCTTCCTGAGCTGCAAAGCACCCCTCTCTGGTGCCCACACGGGCTGAGGTGCTGCTTTTCCTTCCCAGTCCCCCCAGCATTGAGCTCGGCCCTGTCCTTGTCACTGCCATCGAGGGAGGGGCCGTTGCCCTGCAGTGCAATGCCACTGGTGTGCCCCCCCACTGTTACCTGGACAAAGGTAGGTGACAGGGATGGGAAGGCTGCTGTCCCACTGCCAGCCAGGCTGCGGGTCACCCTTAGGTAATGTGTTTGGAGAGGTGGCTGCAGCTGCCCACCGAGTGCCCTGGGAAGCCAGGACTGGGAGGTAGCCTGTTCTGAGGGGTCCAGAGCCCTCCTCTCATCCTTAGGGTGCTCAGCTCATGGGGGAGTCTCTGCTGCCTTCCTTTGTCCCTTCTCTTACCTCTGCAGGACACAGAGCCCATCTTGCCAAGCCCACACTACCACCTGGACCCTGATGGGACCCTCCTGATCCCTTCAGCCTCCCCTGAGGATGCTGGGACCTATTTCTGCACAGCTACCAACACAGCTGGCTTCTCCAGCCAGGAGATGCAGCTCTCCATCAGCAGTGAGTGCCGGGCTCCCAGTAAAGCTGGAGGGTGGCTGGCTGGGAGAGCATGACCTGTGGGACTCTACTAGCTTCCCTGGGCCACCTAGCTGGGTTTGAGGGATGGGGGAGGGCAGCACTGAGGGTTGTGGGGCACCTGAAATGCTCCTGCACCAGCCACGCTCCCTTTCCACCCAGCAAAGCCCAGGATCACTGTGAATGGATCACAGGCATCAGACCCTGTAACTGTCCTGGCTGTGCTTGGGCAGGAGACCACCCTGCCCTGTGAGGTTCAGGGCTACCCCCTCCCTTGGTGGTGTGGACACAGGAGTCCCAGCCGCTGCCTCTCTCCACCCCGAGGTAAGGAGACTTGTAGGGGTCAGGAGCTGTGATCTCATGGCTGAGATGATGTCATGTCTGTGGAGCACGGAGAGCGCTGGGAGCAGAGCACGGCCAGCTCCAGCTGCAGGGGCCGTGCTCTGTGGGGAACCCCATCCCTCTTTGTCCCCTGGGTGGGTGGCTCATGCTGCTGCCTTGCACTGAGCTTGTTCAGGAGCTGAGGAAAGGTGTTTTGCACCCGCAGATGGCTCTGCCACCCTCCTTGTGCAGGAGATGGTCCTGGAGACCTCTTGGCTGTCCCAGGGTGATGGCGAGCTTTCTGTTCTTAGCTTCTGCCCCTGGTAGGTGATGGGGGCCGTGGCTGTTCTTCCTGTCCAGCTTTTCTGTTCCCTCTTCCCCCAGGTACAGTGTCCTCCCTTCTGGGTCCCTCCACCTGTCTGAGCCCCAGGTGATGGACACAGGTCTCTACACCTGCACTGCCATGAACGCCGCGGGCAACACCTCGGTCAGATACAGCCTGCATGTCCAAGGTGCCCATCACTGGTTAAAATGCTGCTCCCACTTCCCCATCCCAGGGCCCAGGGGTGGTCCCAGCCTGAAGCCCCCTTTCCCCTCCTCCCCAGCTCCCCCCAGCTGCTGATCGGCGATGGGGAAAGCCACCTGACAGCTGTTGCCAATGACTCCCTGAGGATTCACTGTCGTGCCATGGGCATGCCCACACCCCCCATCCAGTGAGTACTGCTGGGTGGTGGGTGCTACCACATCCCCCTGAGCTCCTTTAGGGGCTGTGTAGCTCTCTGGGGGTGCTCTGCAGCCCAGGGTGCAAAGCTGCAGCAGAGATCGGTGTGGGCACTCAGGGTAGGGTGTCCCTTAGGATGGGAGGTGTTAGTCCAGCTCCTTGACCCTGGAATCCTGCTTTTCCTATCAGCCTGGGCACTGCCAGCCCCTTTCCAAGTGACAAGGGGGCGGTGGTTGCTGCCAGCACCCTGCCATTCACCCCTTTGGTGGGCAGAAATGGGGGCCAGGTGGTGGTAGGATGGTCCCAGGGCTCGCTGCCCACCCTTCTGCTCCCAGGTGGCTGAAGGACGGGCACCCGCTGGGCGAGCAGGATGGTGCAGTGGTGTCTGAGGACGGTGGGACCCTGCTGATTGTCCGTGTGGGGCTTGGCCATGAAGGGCTCTATGTCTGCCAGGGCAGCAGCTGGGCAGGGCTGGCCCAGGCAGAGGTGCAGGTTTCGGTGCAAGG
Source organism: Hypotaenidia okinawae (assembly GCA_027925045.1). NCBI lineage: Eukaryota > Metazoa > Chordata > Aves > Gruiformes > Rallidae > Hypotaenidia > Hypotaenidia okinawae. The sequence goes on along the minus strand of BSDF01000019.1, from coordinate 8,736,019 downwards.
TGAGTGTGACATTGGGGTGAGACCTGCTATCCAACCCACGTATCAGGGAGGCTGTGGCTGGGTGTTCTTGGCCCTGCTTTTGGGGAGGTGTAGGGCTCTTGGGCTTTGCTGATCTCAACGTGAGGTTGAGAGCTGATGGCTGCCAGTGCTCTGGTGAATCACAGCATCTGTAGTGATGGGAGCTCCCAGGTGGGTGGTGGTCTGCCCCCTGCCCCTTTGGCCACAGCACCCCTCAGTCAGCACCAAGGGATGTGACAATGAAGGTGCTGGGTGAGAAACCAGGCAGGGAGCAGGGATCCCTGCCCTGGGAAGAATCAATATCTCATCCCAGGGGGCAACAAATGTTCTGCTGGATGACTTGTAGAGCAGCAGTGGCACCGCATGATGAATGCGGTCCCTTCCCAGAGAGGGCAGCAAGCTGTGGCTCCAGCCACTGCTCTCCCAGGACCTTGTGCATGCCAAGAGCCCCCGGTGTGCCCAGCTGTGCCCCCTGGCACTGTGTTGTGAGGCTGGAGCTGGTTTGGGCTGTATAGAGCCACTGATTAGGTGTGCTGTGTTGCAGTGCCTCCAAACATCGAACCCAGCGTGGTGGACCTGGTCATTCTGGAGAACAGCACAGTGTCCCTGGAGTGCCTGGCCTCAGGGCTGCCTGCTCCTGGTGAGTCTGTCCTCTCCTTTCGCTCTTGCCCCCGCAGCCCCGGGTCTTTCCTGGGGTCCCCTCAGTGTCTTTCCTGGGGTCCCCTCAGTGAGAGGAGCGGCAGCATCGCTCCTCACAGCTCATCTCCCTGCTTCCCTCCAGACATCACCTGGTACAAGGGCCATGAGCAGCTCTCAGCCAGGCTGGGCCAGGCCCTGTCCAGGGATGGGAAGCTCCTGGAGATCCAGCATGCCCAGCTGTCCGATGCCGGCAGCTACCGCTGTGTGGCCTCCAACGTGGCCGGTGTCACCGAGCTCTGGTACAGCCTGCGAGTGACTGGTGAGTCTGTGGTGACCAGGGGAAGGACTGCAGCTGCCTGAGAGCTGAGTGCTCCCCCCAGGACCTCTTGTTCTTGTGTGGGACCAAGCGGGCCATCCCAGCCCTCGTGGCGCATCCCTGGAAGATGGCTTTAACAGACCCCCTGTCCTCTGCCCCCTTTGGAACTCCAGCTGTGCAATTCCCCATGTGCACCCCAAACAATGTCCCAGCAAACCCCAGCCCTGTGGATGGGCATTGCCTGCTCCACTCCAGGGTGTCTCCTACACACCCTGTCCTGTGCCTCGCTGCTCCTGGTGACATTTCTCTGCCTCCCCCCGTCCCCCCAGTGCCTCCACAGATCACAGCTGGCCCCAGCCCTGTCACTGTGGTGATGAATGAACCGGTGACACTGGAGTGTGATGCTGTGGGGGTCCCGGCTCCGGTGCTGCTGTGGCTGAAGGATGGCAACCCAGTGCCCAGCACAGTGGAGGATGCCCCACAGGTGGGTGAGATGGGAATGAGAGGCTCACTGGGGGACATCCCTCTAGGAAGATGCTCCTTTTCCTTTTTGCTTTGAGGAAAAAAACCCGTTTGCTGGAGCTGCACAGATGCAGTGCTGCCCAGACCTGCTCCTGCCTTTGGTCCATGGGAACATGGACCTGTCAGCCCTGTGCTGGGCTTTCCTGCCCCGAGGGGTACGGCGGGCAGGGGGTCCCCAGGATGTCATGACAGGCTCACACCCAGCTGTCCTTGCTCCTGTATGCCAGCTCACAACCAGCTGCCTGTGAGTTCCTCTTGCTCCATCCTCATCTGGGCTCCTTCTGCTTCTTGGGGGGCACAGATCCTCTCCGGCGGGCGCATCCTGTCCCTACCTTCTCCTCACCTCTGGGACTCGGGGACATACACGTGTGTAGCCAGCAGCACTGTGGGGGAGGACAGACGTGAGGCCACCCTCAAGGTGTGGTGTAAGTACCCCAGGGCACCCCTGGCCCCTTCCCACCAGCGTGGCCGTGGGGCTGGAGGTAATGCTTGGCACTAGGGGGGATGCTCCCCCTCCCTTTACAAGCACGGGGGGCTGTGGGGGGCCAGCCCTGGGAAGGGGTGCCAAAGGGGGTGGTTAGGGGAAGTTGTTGTACCTTCGATCTGTTTTGCAGTACCCACCACTGCCCCAGGTGAGGAGGAGAATGTCTCAGTCATCATCAACCAGACGGTGACCCTGGGGTGCCCGGCCCCTGGGGTGTCCCCTCAGGGGTCCCGCTGGATGAAGGATGGGAACTTGCTCACCCCAAAGCCAGGCGTGTGGGTGTCTGCAGAGGGAACTGTCCTCCAGGTGATGTTTTGGAGCGCTGCAGAGGGTGGGAGGGGAAATGGGGCTCTGAAGACCCCCATCTCCCCCTCCCTCTGCACCCAATGAGAGAGAGAGTGGATGCAGAGGGAGAGGGAGGTGGGGGTCCCTCCCAGCTTGCCCATACCTCAGCACCATTCCCACCTCTCTCATTGATCTTTTCCCCATGGCTTCTGCTGGCACAAAACTCCCCTGTGGAGTGGCCACATGGGTCCAGCTCTGCTCCAGAGCATCTTAGTGTCTCTGCTTCTCCGGGCAGATCGGGAGAGCCGCGCTGCGGGATGCAGGCAGGTACACGTGCCAGGTGCCTGGTCACCCAGAGAAGCACTACAACCTCCATGTGTGGGGTAAGGGCCATAGTGACCCTTTCTATACACTATATTGTATACTGTTAATTTATGTGTATAGAATCATAGAATCCCAGACTGGTCTGGGTTGGGAGGGACCCCAAGGATCACAGAGCTCCAACCCCCTGCCACAGGCAGGGACACCAACCTCCAGGCCTGGAGCTACACAAGGTTGCTCAGGGCCCCATCCAACCTGGCCTTGAACACCCCCAGACACGGGGCACCCACCCCCTCTCTGGGCAGCCTGTTCCAGCCCCTCCCCACTCTCTCTGCAAAGAACTTCCCCCTAATATCTCCTCTAACCCTTCCCTCCTCCAGCTTCACTCCAGCCCCCTTGTCCTGCCAGGCTCTGCCCTTTAACAAGCTGGTTCCCCTCCTGTTCCTCTGCTCCCTTCAGGGACTGGCAGGCTGCAATGAGTTCCCCCCACAGCCTTCTCTTCTCCAGGCTGACCCAGCCCAGCTCCCTCAGCCTCTCTCCATAGGGGAGCTGCTCCAGCTCTCAAAATCATCTCCATGGCTCCTCTGACCCCTCTCCACCAGTTCCCCATCTTTCTTGTATTGGAGGCCCCAGCTCTGGACACAGGACTCCAGCTGGGGCCTCACAAGGGCAGAGCAGAGAGGGACAATCCTCTCCCTGTCCCTGCTGGCCACCCCTCTTCTGATGGGTAGCTGTCTGGCTTGGAAAACACTAAGCCCACAATATTAAAGCCCTGCAGAACGCTGCAGCTGGAGGTGGTTGGGAATCCCCACCAAAACGGAGGGGGAAAGCCAATCCTTGCATGCATCTTGCTTTTGGGAGGGGGATTTTTGGTGATGATGCAGAAGGGGCATCTTTACTGCCCGCGTTTTGGAGAGTGAAAGGATTTCTTTGCTGCTCAGCCAGCCTGGCAGTGGCTGCAGGTGTTGTGCCCCCAGATCTGCCCCTGTCCCCATGGGAAGATGCAGCGCTGCTGCCAGGACAGGGTCTGGATGCTTCTACTCACTCAATTCAAGCATCCTTGCAGCCTCCTGGTCCATTCAGCACGTCCACAGGCTGGGGGCTGAGCCAGGCCCTGGCTTTTCACAGGGATGCTCTAGGCCAGTTGGTGGAAGTCCTGCAGGCAGGTGGCCAGGGAGTGGAGAAAATCCAGTTCTCCTGATCCAGACTTGTTCCTGTGGTCCCTTCCCAGGGAAACATTTGCACGTCTGGCCTCCTGGCTCGGGTGGATTGTTTGGGTTCTGCTGTTTTTGTTTTCCTGGGGTTTCTGGGTGTTGGGTTTTTTCTCTCACAAACTGATAGCCCTCATGGGAAGGAGTTACTCTTTTCCAGCCAGCTGTATTTATGAGCAACTGAGAACGGCATCTGATAATGGAAAGAGTTAGGTAACCTTCCCAGTGAGCAGTGCTACCTAATAAGGCTGTGTCTGGCCAACCTGGGCTTGGCCTGCCTGTGTGACTGGCACAGGATGCTCAGTTGTCCCCTGCTACACGCCACGTGCGGTTTAAAAGCATCACTCGCTTAATAGCTGGAGAGTCGAGATGACTGTTTCCACATGGAGCCAGGGCAGGGGATTCTTGCTGTTCTTTTTGTGTGAAGCCCTGTGGAGCTGTGGGTGGCGTGTGGATGGAGCTCCAGGTGTGGGATCTGCCCCTGTCCTCTTGCCTGCTGCCATCAGCGAGCTGCTCCTCTCCTCTCATCCCCTGCAGTGCCGCCGTCCTTCTCCTCAGCAGAGCCCGTGGCTGTGGCCGTGCTGGAGGGACAGTCCGTCAGGCTGACCTGCCAGTGCCATGGGATCCCATTCCCCACCCTGAGCTGGCAGAAGGATGGTAGGAGCATGAGTCTCAGCCTCAGCCCTCCCCACAAATGTTGACCCACCAGACAACTTGGCCTCCTTGGAGTGAGGAGTGCTTTATGCTGAGCAGCATCCAGCTCCTGGGTGGGAGCTGGTCCTGCTGGGAACCTGAGAGGGGCTGTTGTCTCCTTCCCTGGCAGGTGAGCCCCTCTCTGCCCGTCCTGGGAGCCCAAAGCTGGTGTCCACGGGAGGGAGCATGCTGTACATTGAGAAGGTACAGCTGGCTGACATGGGGACATACACCTGTGAGTGCAGGAATGCTGCTGGCAGCAGCAGCAAGGAGCATCGCCTGGAGCAGCATGGTGAGCCAGAGGGGCCCAGAGACACAGAGGGACCTGTGTGGGTGGCTGTGGGTGCCACGATCTGTCTTGATGCAAGGTCCACCTGGACCAAAAAGCTCACAATGGTTTCCTGCTGCCTTGGGCAGAAAGGATGCTGCTAGCTGGGTTAGCTTCACCCCTCCTGGCTCCAAGCTGGTTGCAGCTAATTTCCCCTCTGACAGCTGCTCCCCCTTGGCTTTGCTTTGCTCTTTGCCACCTTGACTGCTGCACATCAGCTTGTGTGTGGCCAAGGGAGCTGTTAGAGCATGGCCTCCACCTTTGTGTCCCTTTGCCCGCAGCGCTGCCCAGGCTCCAGGGCAGCCCCAAAGCCCTGAGGAAGGTTTCTGTCATCGAGGCTGGCGAGACGGTTTTGGAGTGCGAGGCCGTGGGGACGCCACCCCCTGCAGTGACGTGGGTGAAGGACGGGCAGCCCCTGGCCCCTGGGAAGGGGCTGCTGCTGACGGAGCAGGGGAGGCGGCTGCGCATCCCCCAGGCAGAGGTGGCCCACGCGGGACGCTACGCTTGCCTGGTGGCAGCTGCCACAGGGCAGGAGCGGAGGGAGTTTGATGTGGCGGTGCACGGTAGGGGTGTGGGATGGTGATGGTGGTGGGGGGATAGGGGTGGAGGCAGGCTTGGGAGGGTGGTGAGATGTCACACAGCACCTGGAGGTCTTGCACAACCCAGCACGCAGATGGTCTCGGGTCAGAAGAGGGATGCTTGGGTATAGCTGTAGAACTGGCTCCATCAGTCAGGAGGGGGTTTTTTCTGGGGTCATCAGAGCAGACCACCTCACACTTCATAGTCATCTACTTTGCAAGAACTTGGGGCAACCTTATGGGTCAAGGTACCAAGCACTTGAGCTGGAAAAGGCCTGAGGTGGCTCAGTGTGTGTGGCAAGGTTGGTGACACGCCTTTAAGCATGGCCTTGGGGATGTGGGTAGGTGGCACATGCTCCAAGTCACCTGTCTCATAACACCTTTGAAGCTGACAACTTCAGATGATGATGCTCGTGGCCCTTCTAGGCTTGTGTCCCCAAATAGTACAAGTAGGAGGGTGGGAGTGAGCCGGGTTTACTCAGTTTGCCTTGCTCTTGTGCTGTCCTTACAAACACATCCTTTTCTCCATCCCCAGTTCCTCCAGAGTTCATTCAAGGATCAGGGTCATCAGCCAACGTCAGCGTGTCTCTGCACGGAGCCCTGACACTGACCTGTGAAGCCACGGGCATCCCTCTGCCCACAGCCACTTGGTACAGGGGTGGCTCTCCCATCACCCCCAGTGAGAACACACACGTGCTTTCAGGTCAGGGACGAGCCATGGGAGCTTTGGGGAACGAGTTTTGCCCCAACGCTGATAGGTGTAAATGCAGCAGAGCTCCAGGCCTGCTGGTGCCTGGATCAGGGCCCTGAGACCTCTCTGCTCTGTGCTTCCAGGGGGCTGGATGCTGAGAATCACCCGTGCACAAGTCCAGGATGGTGGCCACTATTCCTGCCTGGCCAGCAACGCAGCTGGGGAGGCCAGGAGGCATTTCTACGTGGACATCCTAGGTAAGGAGGGGGTCCTCCATCTGCTGCTGGATACCTCATAGGACTTCAGAACTTCACCCTTGCAGGGACAGGCATGAGTTAAGACCGGGCATGGTGGGAGCTGCAGTGCTGGAGTCCTTCATGCCTGAGCATGTGAGCTTGGCGGCTCGGTGAAGCTGGCCAGCTGCTGAGGTCCCTTGTGTTCCCAGTTCCTCCCCACATCGAGAATGCAGATGAGGAAGAGACCATCGAAGTACCTGAGGGTCACCCTGTCACTTGGTCCTGCCTGGCAGCAGGTGAGCACCACGTGGGGGGTAGAGGTGGCAAGAGCAGGTGGGAGATGGGGCTCAGGGACCTGGGTGTCCTTCTGGGGCATGGAGCAAACAGACAGCTCCAGTCAGTGACACGAAAATAACTAAAACCCTCTGAAGATCCTTTTTGGGATAGTTCCTGGCTTTCCAGTTGTGCTGTCTGGGAAGTGCTGGGGAGGAAGTGCCCACGCAGGGAGCTTGTTCCACGACGTAAGCTTCAATCTCTCCCAAATGGAGCTAAAACTCCTCTAATCTGGTTTCCCCTTTAGTGATGGGAATAATTAATCACCTCCTACTCAGGACAGTTTTCTTCTTGCTGGCTCATCCAGCAGCCTCTAAAAACCCGATCCAGATCATGATAACTTTGGATTTGGGCTGGTGTCCTTCCTTCCCAGCACAGCCCCAGCGCAACAGCCCCGGTCAGGCTTTTCGTGCGTATGGAAAAAATGTTGCCCAAAGGCCAAAAAAACCCCCTGTGTCCCACCCAAAACAGGCAACCCCCAGCCAAAGATCATCTGGCTGAAAGATGGCCACCCTCTGCCCATCGGAGACAACTTCTCCATCTCCCCTGATGGCTCCACGCTCCGCATCCCCCGAGCCTCCCTGTCCGATGCTGGTCGCTACTCCTGTGTGGCCTCCAGCTCCGTGGAGAACCAAACCAAGCACTACCTGCTAGAGGTTTCAGGTAGGAGATGCCATGGGATGGAGGCCGTCTTGGGGTGTGAGTGGGGAGCGTGGAGTCAGAAGGGTTTTTAACTGCCTGCTCCAGGTAGGTGGTGAGGGTTCCTTAATCCTACAGCCAGCAGCATGGTGTCATGTCCTGGACCTGCCAAAAAAACCCTTGTGAGACCTCCTGAAAAGAACATAAAGGGCCTGTCTAGTGGAGGATCTGTGTCGTATGGTGGCTGGTGGGAAGCAGGGGTGTCTCTCCTGTGTCCTGGGTGTTTTTGGAGGGCAGCAACATGCAGCTGGGCTGGTGCTGTACCTGCTGCGTGCTTCATGTTCAGCTCCCTGAGCTGACCATGCCCTGTGGTGGGGGGATGAAGCCTTGGGAAGCCTGAGTGCGAGCTAATGCTGACCTGCCCTGCAAACACATCTCTGTAGAAAGCCCTACCTTTGCTGGACATGCCCACGATGCTGCTGCAGAAGAAGTCACAGTGATCATCAACAATCCCATCTCCCTGGTCTGCGAGGCTCTGGCCCACCCATCTCCCAACATCACCTGGCTCAAGGATGAGGTTCCCCTCAAAGCATCAAGAAACGTCTACCTGCTCCCTGGTACTGTGCTAGTGTCCCCTGGCTCTGCGTGGCTGTGGTGTCTCCTTGCTCTATGCCCCAGGGAGCTGGGACTGGATGTGGTTCGGGGCAGTGGGATGGTGGGAAGTCATCATCCTGCAGGACCCTTGGGGCTCAGGCCATCAGATCAATGCTGCTTTTCCATGTGCTGCATCCCCTGATGATAGCTGGAGCCTCCTTGGCAGCATCAGGGAGACAGCACTGGGTTTTATATGCGTGGAAACTGGCCTCTCTAGAGCATAAGAGAACCTCAAGTCAGGCTTGCAGCCGATCAGCAGGTTCCTTAAGGTGCCTTCTCGTACTGCATGGGGGTAGACAGCTGTGGCTGTGAGTGGTGACCCTCTCAGGAGACTCCCTTTGCCCAGGTGGCCACGGACTGCAGATCCTGAATGCCCAGGAAGAGGACGCAGGCACGTACAGCTGTATCGTGGACAATGAAGCTGGGGAGGCTGTGAAGAACTATGCTGTGAAGGTCCTGGGTGCGGGAACTCTCAGTCTCCTTCCTAATTCCTGTAGTGACCTCACTGTGGGGCTCTTCTCTCATCCCAGATATATTGTCTCTCCCCACTAGTTCCTCCTTGGATTGCCAGAGATGACCCTTTGGGGGAATTTGCCATGAAAGAGGTGAAAACCAAGGTCAACAGCACAGTGACATTGGAGTGTGAGACCTGGGCCGTGCCCCAGCCAACCATCCAGTGGTACAAGGACAAGCAGGTGAGGTCCTAACCACAACTGGGAAGAAGCTGCTGGTTTTGGGGACCCCCCATGTGGATAAAGGGGGGAAGGTAGCCTACCCTGCTCCTGGGTGTGTAATCCTCCTCCCGGCCTTCTCTTTCTTTCCTGCTTTGGGTTTGGTGTCCCCATGCAGCTACTGGAAAGTGCTGGCCACCTCCAGATCCTCAGTGAGGGGCAGGTCCTTCAGATCAAACCAGCCAGTGTCTCTGATTCGGGGCACTACACCTGCGTGGCCACCAACGCTGTGGGCGAAGATGACAGGAACTTCATTGTCCATGTGCAAGGTGAGCCCTGGGTGGCCTGCCAGTGCCTGGAGGGGAGTGGGTGTCTCGGCACAGGGAGGGGCCCTTGATGGGATCCCGTGTGGGATCAGCAAGCAGAGGGTTGGTACCTGATGGAAAACAAGCGTCTCCTCAGCCCTGGTCAGGCAGATGCTCTGGTTGCTGCTGGGGGGTGAGTTGTTCTTCCCTCACAGCTGACTGCAGCCTGTCCCCACAGTGCCACCCCTCTTCCAGCAGCAAACAAGCCCCAGTGAAGCCCTTGAGATCTTCTACCGAGAGGAAGACCAGGACGGGGAAGTGACAGAGCGCCGGCAAGCTGTCCTCAACCAGCCCACCGCGCTCTACTGTGACACCAACGCAATTCCACCCCCGCGGCTCACGTGGTACAAGGATGGGGAGCCTATCTCCCCTGGTCCAAGGGTGCTGATGCTGCTAGGTAATGGGCATGGGGTCTGGGAGGGGGTTCCTGCAGCAGCTCTATAACACGGTGGGGGGTTGGATCCTGTCCCCTTGCTCCTGCACAGCACCCCTAGGACCTGCAGAACCGTGTCACCAGGGCTGCATTGGGGTTCAGGCACAGTGAGGTGGGAGGGGCAGGTTGGAGGGACCCTCTGACCCCTTCGCTGAGCCCTCCTCATCCCCTGCCCCGCACTGCAGGGGGGCAGGTGCTGCAGCTGCCGGCGGTGCAGGAGGAGGATGCAGGCCGGTACACGTGTGAGGCAGCCAACGCCGCGGGACGAGACCGGCTGCACTATGAGCTGGAGGTGCTGAGTGAGTACAGGGCTGGGGTGGGGAGCTGATTAGAGGCACATGGCAGCCCCATAACCGCCTGCTTTCCAGCTGCCCCGGCCATCCCTGGTGGCACGGAGGGCCTGGCTGAGGAGGTGACGGCCACTGTCAACAGCACCGTGCACCTCAAGTGCGAAGCCACCGGGCACCCGGTGCCCACCGTGTCCTGGCTCTGGAACGATGTCCCTGTTGCTGCCAGCCCACGGCACCAGCTGCTGGAGGGTGGTTTGGTCCTGCAGGTCGGTGTGTCCCTGGGCAGGGAGATGGAAGAAACTGGGGTGCTCTTCCCTTCCCAAGGAGGAGGCTACCCTGGTCTTGGCAGGTGTTGAGGTCCCTGTGGGAGCCCCAGTAGCTCCTTGGCAGCTCCCCAGCTCGGAGCAGCCCTCAGTGGGGCTCTGCTCCCCCTTTGCAGGTGGCCTCAGTGAGGGCAGGGGACACTGGCAGCTACACGTGTGTGGCTGAGAACCCAGCCGGGTCAGTGGAGAAGCACTTTGCCCTCACTGTGCAGGGTAAGTGCCAAGGGCTCGGCCGGGAGCTCTGGTCCATGTGTGGCTGCTCAGGCACCCTATCCCTGCTCTTCCTCCTCAGAGCCTCTGGACATCCAGGACCTGCGGCAGGAGGTGCTGGATGCTGATGTAGGGAGCCCCCTCATCCTGACCTGCCCTGTCAGCGGTGTCCCCACACCCATTGTCACCTGGCTGAAGGACGGGAGCCCGCTGAGTAAGTGCACAGGGGCTGGTGTGCCAGGCTGCCACCCTGAGCACCACTGTTGCTGTGCCTGGAGCAGTCCTGCCTCAGTTTCCCCACTGCAAGAGAACTGCAGGGGTTCAGAGGGGAGGAAGCAGAGCATAAAGGGGATGGCATTTTTCCCCTGCCTCTTTTTAAGAGGCCTGAAGCAATGGGATGTGGGCATGGGATGTGATGGAGAGATGAGGCGATGGAACTCTCTGGGTACAAGCCCTTGGGCTACCTGCCAGGACACGGGGTTACCCCCAGACCTGTGGATCTCTTCTGCAACGCTCCAGCAGCACCTGCTCTGCACATCCCTGACCTCCACTTCAACCAAGTCCCCAAATCTGGGTGCAGGGGGTGGGAAGGGGTGGGAGGGGTGACAACATGTCTGGGGAGGATCCAGTGAAGGAACAGCCCCCTCTACTTCTTCCCCTGGCAGAGAGCAGCCCAGAGCAGGGCCTGGTGTCCAAGGGGGTGCAGCTCCAGCTCAGCCCCCTCCAGCCCTTCCACCAGGGCCAGTACACTTGCCTGGCACAGGGCCCGGGTGCCAAGACACACAAGGACTTCATGGTGCTGGTGCGAGGTAGGGCTTCCCCAGGGTGTTGGGTGTCCCTGTGGGCTCTCCCTTAGAGGGGAGCCTTCCTCCCTTTCCTCTTCCTCAACCTCCTCCTTTTCTCGGCACAGTGGCACCCCGGATTACCAGTACAGGGGTCCCCAGCGACTACACTGTGCTGGAGGGCAAAGGGGTGAGGCTGGAGTGCCAGGCAGAGGGGCAGCCCAGCCCTGAGATCTCCTGGCTGAAGGATGGGCAGCCCCTGGGTGCGCAGCCCCCTTCGCATGCCCGGTGAGTCTGGGGCAGGGGAGACCATCCCACCCGTGCCTCAGTTTCCCCATGTGCAAAAGAACAGGACACGGCAGGCTGAGCTCTGCTACTTGGGCTGGGACGTGCTTGTGCCAGCTGTTGGCTGAGGAGCATTGTCCCGGGCTAAGCCCTGGTGTCCTCACAGGGTGTCCCAGGATGGCAGCTCCCTGCTCCTCGAGGGGCTCCGAGCCGCTGACTCCGGGGTGTACACCTGCCTGGCCCGAAACAGCGCCGGCGAGGACGTGCAGCTGCACACGCTGAGTGTGCTGGGTGAGCAGGGGGCTGGGACCCACGGGCAGCGCCAGGGCTGCCCACCCCTAACAACCCCCAACAGCCCCTCTGTCCCCTCGCCCAGTGCCCCCCGCCATCCAGAGAGGTGCTGATGACTTGGAGGTGGTCCATGGTGTCCTGTCCACGGCGGTGACGCTGGAGTGCTTGGCACAGGGGTCCCCTCCGCTGCACATGAGCTGGCTGAAGGACGGGCTGCCCCTGCGCCTGTCCCCTCGTGTCACCCTCTTCTCTGCTGGGCACGTTCTCCAGTAAGAAGTGACTCTGGGGCGATGCTCGGCCGCAGGCTTTGGGGCTGGTGCCCAGGAGGTCTGCATAGCCACAGCTGCACCCCAGAGATGGCTATGGGTCAGTGTGGAGACCTTGAGGGGGCAGGGGAGGGGGCCTGGAGTTGATGTCTCCTCCCCATCCCCGTGCCCTGCTCTGTGGGGTAGGATCTCCCAGGCACAGGTCTCCGATGCCGGGCTCTACACGTGCATCGCCTCCAGCCGGGCAGGGGTGGCCGATCGCAGCTTTGTTCTGCAGATACAGGGTATGGGGCGGTGGAGGGGTGGAGGGGAGCAGGGTTGGGGGGCACCCCAGCATCAACTTTGCTGGCAGAGCATGCTGTGCTTTGAAGCTCTGTTGCTAAGCAGGGTCTGACCACCTCTCGGCTGCTGGGGTGGGCTGAGGGATAAGCAAGGCAGGACCATCCTGACAGCAGCCCCCAAAATACTCTGCAGAGAGGCTGAGCATCCTCTGGGTGATGGCAGGATGGAGGAGTGGGGAGGATCCTGTCCCTAATGCCTGGGGACCCAGCGTTGCACCCATGGCGTTGCTAAGGGGTCTGCTCCCTCCCTAGTGCCCCCCATCCTGGAGAGCTCAGAGAGCAGAGAGGAGCGGATGGTGGCTGAGGGCTCCAGTGTCACCTTCACCTGTGGAGCTGCTGGGTCCCCAGCACCGGCGGTGACCTGGCTGAAGGACGGCAAGCCCCTGGCACAGCACAGCAACCAGCTGCCCGGGGGTCCACAGCTGAGCCTGGCAGCCGTGGGGCCGGCTGACACGGGGGTCTACTCCTGCCTGGTGGCCAACGAGGTGGGGGAGGCCAGCAAAGCCTTCTACCTCCTGGTTATGGGTGCGTGTCCACTCCTGGGGACTGGGGAGGGATGGATGGCCGACTTTTCTGGGAGCAAGGAGGGGGATGAGCTCTCCCGCTCACCATGCCCCTTGCAGAGCCGCCCCGCATCGAGGCTGCATCCCAAGCCGTGGAGATGTCCATCACCGTGGGCACCCCGCTGGAGCTGGTGTGTGTGGTGACAGGTGTCCCTGTGCCTAGTGTCACCTGGGAGAAGGATGGGCAGCTGCTGGCAGGGCCCTGGCTCACATCAGGGAATGAGAGCACCCTCTATATAGAAAGCACAAAGGTAGGGGTTCCTCTTCCTTCATCCCACCAGCGTTTCTTTGCATGCCTCAATTTTTGCTCACCCTGGATTTGTGTAGGTGGCTGATGCTGGCTGGTACACCTGCCTGGCCACCAGCCCAGCTGGGGAGGACAGTAGGAGCTTCCACGTCAGCATCCAAGGTAGCGTGTGTGCTGCAAGGGTGGTCAGGGCTCTGGAGGGGTCTGTAAACCTCCAAAGGAGAGGCTGGAGTACAGAATGATGGCCCTGGAGAGTGGGGGGCTATGCGTACCTCATGTGGACAGGCATGGGGATGCCTAACCTGCACGGCACACCCTGACCCACCTGGCACTCGTCTTGCAGCACCTCTCAGCCTGGCGAGCATTGGAAAGACCTCCAGCATCACCGCTGTGGCAGGGGGGCAGCTCATCCTGGAATGCCCTGGGGATGCTGTGCACCCCCCGCGTTGAGTGGCATCGGGAGGGCTCCCCACTGCAGGTACGTGTGGTGGGACCTGGGGCTGGGGTGCAGCTTCACCAGCCCTGTCACACTCGCGGTGGGGGTGATGTGGGCTGAGCTGCTGATGGGGGTTCCCTGGGGTGTTAGGAGGATGCCCGCAGGCAGGTGCTGGCTGAGGGGCGCTTCCTGCGGATCCGGGCCGTGGGGGCAGCGGACGGTGGGGAGTACAGCTGCAGGGACACCGGCGTGCTGGGAGACACCAGCCTGCGCGTCCGGGTGGAGGTTCTCGGTGAGCAATGACGCCCTGCTATGGGGCTCTGCTGGTGGTAAATGCCCTGTTAGTTCAGGGGTGTGCAATATTATGGGGTGCCCTAAGGTTGGGGTAATGGGAAGCAGGGTTTGGATGGTGCCCAGCCCTGGATGGTGCTGGTCTGGGCTGGCCTCCTCCATCCCCTGAGCCCTGTGTCTGGCTTTCTGTGGTGCCTGCTGGGTGTTGCTGCAGTGGCCCCAGAGATCCAGCCTGGCCCTGAAGAAGTGAGCGTGCTGCTGAACGGCTCAGCAGTGCTGCCATGCAGGGCAGAGGGGTGGCCCATGCCCCAGGTGACGTGGAGGAAGGATGGTAGTCTCCTGCCTCTCCATGGGAACAACAGGTATGAAGCTCTCTGGGTTGGTGGCACCAAGAGTTGGTGCTCCTATCCTGCCACCCTCCACATCAGTAGGCATTTCAGCGTGCCCAGAGAGGAGAAATCTCAATCCCCTTGGTAAGGGCTGTGCTTTCTGCACACCAGCTTGGCAGACACGTGCCACGTATGGCTGTAATGGCACTGGTCACCTCCCCAGCCTCGGGTCCCTGTGCACTGCAGACACCCCCTGGGGCTCACTTGCTCTCCCTCCCCAGGCTGTGGCTCCTGCCAGGCGGCTCCTTGCAAATCGACCCTGTTCAGGTCCAGGATTCAGGCTATTACCTCTGCATGGCATCCAGCTCTGCCGGCTCTGGTCGGCGAGGTCTGGACTTCCATGTCCTGGGTAAGTGGAAGAACTGGCTGGATCCCTTCTGGGCTTGGTGCCTTTCGACCCACCATGGTTGGGCTGCTGTCACTGGTACAACAATGCACTTGCTGTCTTCTGTAGTCCCTCCCACCATCGCCCCCGGGCCCTCCAACCTCACCTTGCTGGCTCAGCAGCCAGCCACACTGGGCTGCGATGCTTGGGGAACTCCTGAGCCCCACATCAGGTGGGAGAAGGATGGCCACCCCCTGAACACACACTTCCCAGCTGGCACCTACAGGTACCTGCAGCACCGTCCCACTCGCCCACAAGCGTGTCCTGACGTGGGGTGGGGTTTGCCCCCTCTCACTGCTCCCCGTGGGACAGGGGCTAGACTTGATGTGTGCTCTGCCTGCTGCAGCTTGCAGGACTCGGGGTCACTGCTCATTGCCAGCCCCAGCGCCCGGGATGAGGGGCGGTTCGAGTGCATCGCCACCAATGCTGCCGGAGACGCACGCAAGGTCGTCTTTGTATCCATCCATGGTGAGGTCCTGGGTAGTCTGGGTCTTGCCAAGAGCAGCTTTCCCAGGGTCTGTCACCATTTCAGGTGTGATGGGGTGTGCTCCAGTCCCCTGTGGGGTTGGGTCCCCTCTCAAGGACTCTGCATAGGGGTGGGCAAGGGAGGAAGTAGAAATACCTCTGTGTGCAGGGATGGGATCCCCTTTAGTGTTTGCCATGTGGTCCTGCTCATCCCCCTCCCTCCCCTCTCCAGTGCCCCCCAGCATTGCTGACGACCTTACGGATGTGGTCGTCACCCGGTTGTCCCCTGCGGTCCTCACCTGCTACACCTCCGGTGTGCCCCCACCCACGGTGCTGTGGAGCAAGGAGGGGGCTCAGCTGGGCAGCCGAGGAGGGGGCTACCGCATCCTGCCCACAGGTACTGGCACGGGGCAGCACAGCCCAGGTGCAGGGGAGTGTGAGCCCCTGCCAGCCCCCTTTTGCTTCCACTCTGCCGGCTCTCTTCCCAGGGGCCCTGGAGATCAGGCAGGTGCTGCCTGCACATGCTGGCCGCTACACCTGCACAGCGAGGAGCGCTGCTGGCACAGCCCAAAAGCACCTCCGGCTGGCAGTGCATGGTATGTGTGGCTTCTGGGGGTCCCTGTGCCTTGGCCCACCGTGGGGGACCCCTGGTCAGCAATGTTTCCCTGCTGCTTGCAGACCCCCCACCTTGAAGCCCATGCCTGGTATGGTGATGGTGGCGGTCAACACCAGCACGGTGCTGTCCTGCGAGGCCAGTGGGGTCCCCCAGCCAGAGCTCATCTGGCAGAAGGATGGTGTCGGCATTGCCAGAGGTGAGGGGGATCCCACAGACCTAGTCCCTGGCTAGGGCGAAGATCCTGGGTGGCACTGTGCATGCATCCTTCAGGATGCAATCTAGGGTGGGGTGCGGCAGCCACTGGAGCCATTCCTTAGGGACACCCCAGAAAGAAGCCCTCCTGGGCTTCAGGCAGCAGTCCCTGAGCTCCATCCAGCCACGGCTCGGCTGCGTTGCCCTGTCCTGCCCTTCACTCCTGCCCATCCCCGCAGTGCCTGGGCTGAAGGCGTTACCCAATGGGCAGCTGCAGCTGCTCCGGGCCTCCCTGGGGGATGCAGGCACCTACCTGTGTGTGGCTCGCAACCCCTGGGGCACTGCTACTGGGAGGACCAGGCTGATTGTGCAAGGTAAGGCAGCACCGGGACCCCAGGGCTTGCCCCTTCCTCTGCTCCTTCCCCAGCACCTTGCAGGGAAACGTGGCTGCAAGGTGTAAATCCTGCCCTCCTCCTGCCCCATCCAGTGCCCCCCATCATAGCACCTGGCCCAGAGGAGCTGGCTGTCCTGGAGGGGCTGGACGTGCTGCTGCCCTGTGCTGCCCACAGCATCCCTGAGCCTCGCGTGTCCTGGAGCCGGGAGGGAGTCCCAGTGAGCAGTGGAGGGGGAAGGCCACCATCCTGCCCTCTGGGGACCTGCTGCTCCGTGATGCCCAGGTGAGGGTTGTTCTTTCCTGCTGCTATCATGTTGGAGAGCTGGAAAACATGTGTCCCTTGGGACTGAGAGAAAAGCCCTGTTGTGTTCCTGGGCTGGGGCTGACAGGATGGGGTGTCACTTTGCCAAGTTGCATCCTGGCTGCTGGATATATTTGGCAGAGGGAGAGCCCCATTCAGTCCTTTGTACCAGGCTGGTGGGTCAGGAAAAATGTGGTTGTGGCCAAACTTTGGCTTTTTGGGTGTACAACAGCAGCAGAGATGCAGCCCAGTGAGTGAAGCTGGATCCCAGCCCCTGTCCTTCCCGCTTTCCAGGAAGGAGATGCTGGGAGCTATTCCTGCACGGCCGTGAACTCAGCGGGGAGGGCTGTCCGCCAGCTCTCCCTCTCTGTCCACACCCTCCCCACCTTCACCCACCTGCCTGGAGATGTCACCCTGAGCCAGGGCGAGCGGCTGGAGCTGGTGTGTGCTGCTGCGGGCAGCCCCCAGCCCCACATCTCCTGGATGGCCAATGGGCAGCCGGTCACTGGTGCGTGAGCAGAGGATGCTGAGCCGGGGGAAGGCAGCTATGATTCTGATGCTATCCCAGTCCTTGTTCCCCCTTTGGGGATCCCCTGGAGTGCCAGCAAGTCTGGTTGTGCAGGGTTATAACCAGGTGGTCTCCATTCATGCTTTTTTGGGGTGTCTGTACCCCGCAGATGGCGTGTCGGGGCAGAGCGGACGGAGCACTCTGCTGCGGGAGGCAGCCACCCGCGCTGACGGTGGGACTTACGTCTGCCAGGCTGAGAACAGGGCTGGTGCCATCACAGCCACTGCCTTTGTCTCTGTCAGAGGTAGGTGCCGGTGGGGAAAACAGGGTTTCTGGCCAGACCCCCTCCCCTGTCACCCCTCTTCCTTCCCCAGAGGCACCCACCATATGGGGGGACCCCAGCACCTACCAAGTGGAGCCCTCCGGGGGTGATGCCCTCCTCGACTGCGATGCCCAGGGCCACCCCGCACCCCTCATCAGCTGGACCAAGGATGGGGTGCCAGTGGTAGCTGGCGAGCACCTGCACCAGCTGCAGAACGGCTCCCTGGCCATCCACACCCTGGGGGTGAGCGGGGTCTGGGGAGGGAGTCGCTGTGTTGCAGGGGGCTTTCATGGCAAAGCCCATCACCGTGCTAATGCCATTGGTACCGCCAGAGCGCTGACGCGGGGCGCTACCGGTGCGTGGCGGAGAACGATGCAGGCACGGCGGCGAAGGTTGTCACCCTGGCCCTGCAGAGTGAGTGCTGTCACCCTTTGCACCCTCTTTTGAGGGACTGCTAATCCTCCAGCCCCCAGATCGCCCCACCCCCTTGAGCCGTGGAGAACAGTTCCAGTATCACTGGGATGCCCCAGCACTGCCATGCTGCATCCCTCTCCCTGCTCAGGTGCCCCCGTGGTGGCGGTGACACCACAAGCAGCCGTGGTACGTGCCGGGCAGGCAGTGCTGCTGCACTGCACCGTGTCAGGGGAGCCCACCCCCTCCGTGGAGTGGCACCGGGATGGGGAGCCGCTGCCTGAGGGTCCCCGTGCCCGTGTCCTGCCCAATGCCACGCTGCTCCTGCCTGCTGTCAGCCGCCACGACTCCGGCAGTTACTCCTGCCTGGCTCGCAACACCCTGGGGTCTGCTGTTGCCCGTGCCTCTGTGACTGTCCAAGGTGGGTGTCTGCCCTTGGTTTTGAGGTTCCTGTCTGGCTCAGGGGGCTGGGGCTGCTCCCAGTGTCGTTACACCCTGGGATAAGACCTTCTCTACAGTGGTTGGGAGAGATGCACCTTTTCCTTGCTTGCCCTAAACCCCTGGATTCATACCCTGGCTTGCCATCTCCTGCCTTTCCCACTGCTCGTTGTTAAGTCTGAGCCCAGCCGAATCCGAGCAGCCGCTGCACGCCAGCTGGTGTCCCTGCTCGCCTCTTCCCAGCCTTTCCGGAATTTTCTGCCCATGATTAAATTCCCATTTCCCAGGGGCTCTGCTAAGCGCCCAGGCACATCCTCTGCTGTCACCCCTCAGGGAGCAGAGGACTTGGCTGGCCAGCAGCATGGAGGAAGCGCCAGGGTGCCCTGTGTGGCCTCTTTGAGGCTGCTGGCACACTGCTGCCAGCCATACCAGAGGAGAGCAACTCAACACTTGGGTCTGGGGCCAGGGGTTGATACAGAGCAGGGTTTGGGTGGGGGGCGGGGGTGGGGGTTTCAGTGCAAAAGGCATGGGGCTATGCTCACAGCATCCCCCCATTGTTGGCACTGTGCTGCCCAGCCCCATGGGGGCTCTGGGGACTGCTTGCAGCCAGGTAGGGATGCTGCTCACCTTCCTCTGGCTGCCTTTGAGTCCAGAAAATGAGGGTTTCTTGACAAATTATTGAGAAGGGAGATAGGAATCACCCTGTGTTCCCATGGGATAGCATCCCCAGTGCTGCTGCCCCCTCCCATCTCTTTTGCCCCAGGGGAGCCACGCCGGGTCCAGAGCAGCCTGTTCGGCATCATCAATGCCCACAAGCTCGGTGCTGCCACCCTTGATGCCAGCGTGCTGGATGACCCACACTCCAGCACCACCACAGTCCAGACCAGTATCCGCAGCATCCCTCCTGCCATTGGTAGGTGGTCACCCCCACCCTCACCCCAGGGGCAAGTTTGAAATGTGTCAGGTGAAAACCTTGGGAGGAAAAGATTTTCCTTGTCCTTCCCTGCCTCCCCCAAAAGTGGCACCTGCTGTTACTCCAGGGTGAAGGGAGTGGGGCGGTTGGGGAGGGCTGGGTGCCTCCTTAGATGGGTGCTGGGTCCCTGGTGACACCCTTTCTCCCACACCCCCAGGGCCGCTGATGCAGGTTCTGGTTGCCATCATCGCGCCTGTTTACTGGTCCTTGGCTCATGCCAAGGGGGGCATGGAGTGGGTTCCTGCTCACCCAGGGCACCTTCCAGCATGAGTCTCAGCTGGAGTTTGCCACAGGTGAGGGATGCCAGGAGCCCCAGGTGTGCCAGGGGCTATGGAGCCTTATCCTGCCCCTCTCAGCCTCCATCTACCCCAGCACCATCCCTGGGTGCTCAGCCCCTTGCTGGGCCAAGCTCCCCGGCTGGAGATGGGGCTGTGTCTGGGGATGCCGGGGGCTGGTCCTCACTTCTCCCCCCACATCCCCACGGTGTCAGGGGAGCTGGTGCGGATCACCCACATCGCCCAGGGTGTGGATGCGGCCGGTGCTCTGCGGCTGGACAGCGTGATCAGGGGCTCAGTGCCAGAGAGCATCGGCGAGGCCGTGGTGTTGCTGCAGGTGCCAGTGCTGCCCATCCTCCTGTGGGCTGTGACTCCTCCCGTGCTGGGAGCTGGGAGGGGATCCACTACCTGACCCCCCCACCCCGTGCCTCTCCCCAGGACTTCAACGAGCGCTATGTGCAGACGGGCCTGGGGCAGCTCTCAGGGGGCTCAGCACAGAGCTTCCTGATGGATGGGCACATCATCCATGCCCGCTGCAACCACACTGTTGTGTATGACCCCCCCACGGATCTGCAGCCCCCCTGGGTGCAGCGTGTCCAGGCCAGAGCTATCAAAGCCTCCTATGACCCAGCCTCAGAGGAGCTCCACTTCCAGCTCCGTGCCACACTTGACGCGGGTAACAAGGGGTTTCCCTGGGATGGGGGCACTGGGGGTCCCTCATTAGTCTGTGGGGGTGCAAAGGTCGTGTTCCTGCAGCAACATGTCCCTTCTCCTCTCCCTGCTTGGTTCCCAGGTGCTGACAGGGACCGCTGCCCACCGGGGTTCATCCCAGACCCTCAGCAGCGGTACTGCATCGGTACAGATCTTTCCTCATGGGGGGGCCTGAGGATGGTGAGGGGCACCTGCTGCCATGGTGCCAACTCCCCAACCCTGTCCCCCCCACCCTCTGCTCTCCAGACATCGATGAATGCACTGAGGGGTCCCACGCCTGCCGCTACAACCAGCTCTGCCAGAATGCCCCAGGAACCTATCGCTGCACCTGCCCTCCCGGCTACCACTCACTGGGTGCTGGCTGGCCGTGCTTGGGTACGAGCTGCTGTCTCAGGGGAATTTGTCCCTGAGCACGAGGTGTCTGTCCACAGTCCCTTGCTCCAGCCTCAGTTTCCCCATCCAGCTGCAACTCCCCAGCTCTTTTTTCCACCAGACATAAACGAGTGCCTGCAGTTCCCTCCACCATGTGCCTTTGAGTGCCGCAACCTGCGGGGCTCCTACGAGTGCCTGTGCCCCCTGGCAGGGCCCCCTGCCAGGTGGAGAGTGTGGTGCAGCAGGGGCGGATGGAGGGGGCACGACGAGCAGCATCCCCTGGGACGCCCCCCCACGCTGGCTGTGGCTGGGTAGCCGCCCCTGGGGAAGGTCCTTCTACACCCAGGTCTCCCTCCGGCGCGTGGCGAAGGCAGCAGGGCTGGGGGTCCAGGCCCCACCCTGTCCCAGGGGCTTTGTCAAGAGGAATGGCACCTGCACAGGTGAGAGCACACAGGGGAGTGTTGGTGAGGGGCTTTGGGGGGAGTTCAGGTGCCGCTTTGTGCCCCAAAGATGGCTCCTGTGTCTGCTGCTGCCCTGTCTCCCGTTCTGTTTGGGGTGTCAGGGTCTCCTCAGGTTTGGCTGTGCTGGGAAAGGGAGGGTGAGAGGTAGGATGTCCCAGGGCAGTGGGCTGCAGAGGGGACTGATACTTCCCCCTTGGCCCCGCAGACCTCGACGAGTGCCAGATGCCCAACCAGTGCCAGCACCAGTGCAGGAACAGCCCTGGCAGCTACCGCTGTGTCTGTCCCCCCGGCTACCGGCTGCTGCCCAATGGGAAGACATGCCAGGGTCAGTGCGGGGGTGCTGGGGGGTGGCCCTGCCCTGGCAGGACGCTGATGTCCCTTGGGGTGTGAACTCAGTCCTCATGGTGCTTTGGATCTCACCCCTTTGGGACTGCCGGTCTCTCTCCTTCCCAGGGAGTGTTGCTCCCAGGCTCAGCACCCTGGGTGCTTTTATCTCGCTGCCCCAGTGTCCAACTCCCCGGACGGGGACTGGGAAGGTGTGGGGTGGGAGCTGGGGTTTGAATCCCTATCTGGTTGGGGCCACATGGGTGTCCTGGCACTCTCAGATCCACCCGTGCTCTGCCTGTAGATGTGGATGAGTGTGCAGAGGGCACAATTCAGTGTAACTCGAGCCAGATGTGCTTCAACACCCGCGGAGGTGCCCAGTGTGTGGATGCACCGTGTCCAGCTGGGTACCAGAGAGGATCCAGGCCTGGGTGAGTCACACTGCCCATCCCTTGTCCCCCGGGGCATTGTGAATCCTGGCATCCTGGCCACTCCTCACCCCCTTTCCCCCCGCCCCAACCCCTGTCACCTGCTCTTGTGCAGGCTGTGCATGGGTCGATGCACCCCAGACTGCGGCTCAGCTGGCCCCCCAACACTGCAGTACCAGCTGCTCACCCTGCCCCTCCGCATCGCTGCTGGCCGGGACGTGGTGCACCTCACCCCAGGTGCCACCCTCCACCCCAGGCCCCTCTTCAGGTTGCTGGAGCGGGAGCCTGGCAGTCCCTTTACCCTCCGCACTGAGCGGGGTCGGGGCATCATCTCCACCCTGCGCCCACTGCGGGACCCCGGCACCCACCGACTCAAGGTGCAGGCGCTGGCCCCGGGTGGGCAGCGGGCACCCAGCATCTTCCTCCTCCTCATCTCTGTCTCTCCCTACCCCTACTGACACCGTCGAGGGACAGGAGGGGACGCAGGGTCGCTTCTCCTGTCCCTCACCAATGCATTGGTGCAGGCACGTGGCTCGAGGGGAGCTGAGCTTGCACCTTTCCTCCCCCTCCCCCGCCCCCAGACACCCTCTGCCTTTCCCCTGCCCCCCAGCAGCCCCTGCCTGTGTTGCCTTCAACCCAAGGCCAGTCCCTGACTCAGCAGGACCCCGGGGGGGTGACAAGACGTCCTGTGAGCCCCCTGCAATCAGGTCTTGCTGCAATTCATGCCTGTGGCCCCAGAGCAAACACAGCTCAGGGTGGCCTTGGCTGTGCTCAGCTCTCAGTCTGGGAGGGGACTGGGGGGATGAGCTGGGTGACAGCAACCAGAGAGGGTCCTGCTGGGGTGCAGGATGGGGTGCCCCAGCCTGGGAAGGGCGCAGAGCACCCCAGCATTAACGTGTATTAAATGGAATTAGCCTTGTGCTTTTTAAAAAAAAACAAAACAAAGGAGCTACTTGGTTTCTGTGCACACATTTTATTTATGGTTTTGTTCCAAATAAAGGTGGTTTGTGCCTAAGTATCAGCTGAAGAAAGCTGCTTGCTTTGGTGTGTGGGTGGGGGCTACCCTAGCAGCAGCCCTGGGCACCTCCCTGCACGGCCTTGGACCGTAGAATGGAGATTGCCACATCCAGACAATGCTGGAGGGCCAATGTCCAGCCTCTGAGGGTCCAATCCTGCCCCCAGCACCGCATCCTTCAGTCAGCAGAAGCAGGATCTGGGATGCTGGAGGAAAGGAGGGTGCTGGCCTGAGGACCTGAGTCCACAGCTCCTGCGTTTGAGCTGCTGGTTGCTGTGTACTGAGGGGTACTGAGCTGCCCCCAAAAGGTTCTGCCCCCTGGGTTAGGGGGTTCCCATCCCCCAAGGCCAGGTTTGCTATTAGTCTGGGATCCCCATGGCACATGAGAAGGGAGGTGGTTTTGCCCCTAGCCCCAACCCCTCCTCCCCACCCAGGTTCCCGCTTCTCTCGCTGAGCTTTCAAATAAATTCAACCTTCCCCTGGCCACACCATGCCAGGGGGAAAGCTGCATGGTCCCAGGGCAGCTGGGCACCCCTCTGTCCCTCTGTTTTCCCCCTCTCTGGGGCCCCTGGGAGGGGCACCCCCGGGTGCTCTGTGGAGGTGATGAGGAGCTCAGCAGTGGGGGCAAGCTGCACCCCCACACCCCCCCCCCGCCCCGTTCTGCACACGTGCCCTGCGGGCAGGAGGAGGGCAGGGCCTCGCCGGGACGGTGCCCACGGAGGGGACAGTCCCACGGAAGGGGACAGTCCTGCGGCGGCTCCGCCTGCCCACGCCCGGCTATAAGGGAGGAGGATGCTCCAGGCACCGGACCGCAGCGCCGAGGACAGCCGGGCCCCAGGGAGCGGGTGAGTGCGGGCGTGGCGGGGAGGGGGTCGGGCAAGGGGAGAAGGGGCCCTTTGCCGTGGGGGACCTGTCCCCTTGCCCTGGGCTGTCCCCTGTCCCCCTCCCCATGGGTGCTGGAGAAAGACTTGCTGGTCCCTACAGCAGCTGGGCAGCGAGGTCCCAGCCCCCTTCCAAGCACTGGGAAGTGCAGGCTGCAGCCAAGCCCCTGCTAGCTCAGTTTGGGGAGGGGGTGTTCCAAGTGAATCCCACCTTCCCTTGGCCACCCACAGGGAGGGAAGCTGGGACCTTGGCTGGCACCACCCCACGCCCTCCCCACTCTGCTCTGGTCGTGCTGGGTGGCGGGATGGGACCCTTGAGAGATGGAAGAGCGATGCTGACGCAAACCCCAGCACCAGAGAGTGCATCCCCTCATACCTCTGCTGCAGGAGCCCCTGGGGAGCCTGCCCATGCTCCCTGTCCCATGCTCCCTGTCCCATGCTGGTCTGCAGGCTGGAGCAGAGTCCCTCCAGCCCAGCTGCCCAAGGCAGTTCCTCTCCTTACTAAGAGTTTCACTTTTTTTAACTCCCTTCCCTTTTTATTTTTCTTTCCTGTCTTGGGTTTTAAAAACAAAAGCAAAGTGTTCCTGAGGGGCAGGGCTGCCCCAGTCGCCCTGGTAAAGAAACCCAAACCAACTCTGCTCCAACACACACGGAAATTGCTACAGAATAATAATCAGGGCTGGAAAAGTCCCATCGCTTTCCGCTTCACTGAGCTTTGTTTGCTCTGATTTATTAGTGCCTAACGCCAAAACTTTAGGGCTTTCCCTTCCTGGGCAGGCACACTTGGCAACAGCTCCGTCTCCAGAGCTGGAAATGCCAGTAGCTCAACACTGGTCAGGGGGACGCTGGATGTGTCCCAGGGTAAGATGCCCCAGGTGCCTCAGGTGCTACGTAGGCAGCAGGACATGTCTGAGCAGGCAGCAGTTGGAGGAGTTTCTCTTAATCCAGTGCCAGGCCACTCGTGAAGCGAGTGTGCCTGGTCTCAGCAGGGCTTAGTCAGCCTGGCAGGCACGATGTTGGTGCTGGCAGCTGCAGCAGGGATGAGTTTTGGGGGTAAAGGAAGGAGTCCTTCTGGTAAGGAGCAGTGGGTGCAGCGTCATGCTTGGGCTGGGCCCTTTTGGGAACCACAGCTGCCTTCCTGTAAGTGCCCTGGTGAGAAAGGGGACAGCAGAGGCTCCCTGGGCTGGGGCCCAGCTCCACACACCCATGGGGCACGAGGGCAGGGAAATGCTGGTTGCACAAGCCTGGTGCTGTGGGGGATGCTGGGGCAGCCAGGCCACAGTTATGGGGCTGTGGGACCTCTCAGCAAGAGTCTGGCAGCAGTGAGGAGAGGTCCTGCCCCTGGGCCTGCTGGAAGCCCTCCCCTATGGGGCACTGGCTCCTCACCATGCTGGCAAGACCAGGGTGCTGGGGCACACCCCAACGACGTAACCAGGTGCTGCTGTGTGAGGTGCTGGGTGGGCCAGGCCGGAGGGGCCGGGCATGGTGCCCAACCTGCCTGCAGGAGCAGGATTGTGCTGAGTTGGCAGCAGCAGCGCGAAAGCTGCTCAGGGACAGGATCTGGCCCGCTCTGCTGCTCGCCTTCCAAGGCCAAGGTTCAGCTGGCAGCACCTTCTCCTAAGGATTCACAGGGGACCTCAGGGAGAGGCCTGAGCCCCCTTCTGCAACAGGACCCCCCATCCCTCGCCCTGAGCTCTGGGCTGGTTCCCCATCTCCCATTGCTGTCTGAAGCTCTCAATCCCCTCAGGCAAGGGGCACCCAATCCCCATTTAGGTGCTTCATGCTGGCAGGAAACACGGGGCAGCATAATTAGGACAGATACCCAATAAGCATTAATCAGACCTGGCTGTAGGGGCCTCACTCAGCAGTGCCTGTAGGCATTTCAGGCTGAGCTGATGGGTGGTAGCACCCGCCTGCCGCCATGGCTCCTCCACGCTGGCCCTGGCACAGGGCCTCGACGTGCCGGGTCGTGCCCGAGCCAGGCCTTGGGCTGTGTCTGCAGCGTGACTGGGCGCCTGCGCCTGAGTCCCATCCCTCCGCCGTTGCAGGGTGCCTGTGGAGCGGAGGCAAGGCTGTGCCAGGGCTTCCAGAGAGAGAGAGCTGCGTGGAGTGAAGGTAAGAGGCAAGCGGTGCTGATGGCTCCCTTTGGTCCCCTCTGTCACCCAGGTGCTGCGCAGGTAGGGTGCCCTCCCTGGCTGGGACCTGCAGCCTGGTTGAGGTGCCACAGCTTCTCGTTCTGCCCCCAGTCCTCCTCCCTGCTCCCTGCAGCGCTGGGAGGCTCTTGGTCCTGCTGATCCCTCCTGATGCCCTAGCCAGTCCCCACCTGTTTGCTGCCCCAGCCTGGCACTCCTGGCAGAGGAGGGGGCTCAGCCAAACCCTCGCTGCCCATGAACGAGAGCCCATCTTTTAATCAGTTTGTCCCGGCACTGGCAGCTCCACCACACGTTCCTCTGCCTGCTCAGGCTGCTGGTCCCACGTGTTTAGTCTGCCCTGGGCTTTGCTCCTTGCTTCCTGGGTGTTCAACCCTGGATAACGTTTGTTTTGCCCAGAATGTCCCATCCCCAATAAAGCTCTTGGCTCTGGCTGCCCTCAGCACCTGGCTGGACCATGCTGGCCCTGTGGCCAGGTCAGGGACAATGGAGGTGGGGTCACAGCTGTTGGCTGCAGCATCCACGTGCCCAGCAAGAGCAGGCTGACACTAGGGACAGGGGTTGGGGCTGCTGTGACCCCCTTTCCCTTTGCTTTGCCAGCGCCATGTCTCAGCCCAAGGGCACAGTGGTCCTCGCCTACAGCGGGGGCCTTGACACCTCCTGCATCCTGGTGTGGCTGAAGGAGCAGGGCTACGATGTCATCGCCTACCTGGTGAGCACCACATGACCCCATCCCAGGGGCTGGGGGTAGAGGGAACACTGGGCAATGGGTCTGGGGACCTGGAGAGGGGGGTGGAGGGGTGGAGGGAGTGGCCATGGTGGTGACCCTGCTCTCGCTGGTTAATTATTGCCCAGCCCGGGTGCTGCTCTGATGAGCTGCCAGCCCTGTGCAGCACAGCCTGTCCCTGATGGCAAGTGACCCTCAGCTAAGGAGGGCAGTGCATCAGGGCAGAGCCAAGGGAGGGAAGGCTGGGGTCACAACTGAAACCCCGCTTTTGGAAGCAGCTTTTGGCAGAGGGATGTACGGCCCAAGGTATGCCATCCTGGGGGGAAAGCCCCTGCCCATCCTGGGTGGCCTTGAGCCCGGCCAGCACAAGCTCTGGGGTGCTTCTGTTGATGCCCTGTGCCAGTCTGGGCTTGTGCTGGGTTTTCTGGTTTCTTTACAAACTCAGTCTTGTATTTCCACCCTCTCCCCACCCCCACCCCCCACTCCCCCTTTCAGGCCAACATTGGGCAGAAGGAAGACTTTGAGGCAGCACGGAAGAAAGCTCTGGCACTGGGAGCCAAGAAGGTAACAGCATCCCTCCCCCCAGGGATCTGAGCTGCTTCTGCTCCCTGCTGTGGGGCTGAGCAAGGGGGTCCCACACTCTCTTGCTGGGACTACTATGGAGATGGGGGACAGAGCCAGTGAGGAATCCTTTTTATGGAGTTTTTGCAGCAAAGCAGCACCTAGAAAAGGGGAGACAATGGCACCCTTTAGGAGGGGCACCCAAAGCCCCAGAGGAATGGGATCCCCACCCCCCAGCCATCCCAGGACTCCCTCTGCCCTGGCAGGTTTACATTGAAGACATCAGCAAGGAGTTCGTGGAGGAGTTCATCTGGCCAGCAGTGCAGGCCAACGCTCTCTACGAGGACCGGTACCTGCTGGGCACGGCGCTGGCACGGCCCTGCATCGCCCGCAAGCTGGTGGACATTGCCCAGCGGGAGCGAGCCCAGTATGTCGCCCATGGGGCCACTGGCAAGGTGAGGAAGGACGGGTGCACCGGGATGGGGATGGCACAGGGTGCTTGGGGGGGATGCCAGGAGGGATGCATCGGGTGTTTGGGGGGTGCCTACAGGGCTGTGCAAAGCCCAGCGGTGTTTTGACACTTCCTTCTTGCTTTCCGGGACTTGTGTGCCCGATTTCGGTTCCCTGTCTCTGGTGGGAAGGCCGGGGTCACGCCCCAGCACCCTGCCTTCTGCAGCTGCAGCTTTGGGCAGGGGCTGCCCGGGCCAGCACCCAGCTGAGCCGAGCCAGCACCGCCCGCGGCATTTCGGGGCACCCGGGAGGGCGCCGCGGTCCCGGTCCCCATCCCCGGCGGTCCCCGTCCCCATCCCCGGCGGTCCCCGTCCCCATCCTTGGCTGCCGCTGTCCCGGTCCCGGTCCCCGTCTGTCCCGGTCCTGGTCCCCATCCCCTGCCATCCCCGTTGCCGCCGGCCGCAGGAAGGACCCTTCGCCGCTAGAGGCAGCCAGAGACCGTGGAAATGATGCTCGGGGCCAGCCCCTGTCCGGAGAGAGGGGGAATCCTCCAAGGGGACCGTGGTGGGGACATAGGACCTGCGAGACGTGACCGTGGGCCACCCCCTGGCACCGCCAGTCCCTGCCCATGCGCTGCCCTGCCCGGTGCGGGGACACCTGAGGCAGGATGATACTGTCACCAAAGGTCTGTGCAGGGCCTTCGGGTGCTGTGTGTGCACCCAGCACCTGCCGGATGCCCCCTCTGCCCCATCCCGTGGGGACCGTGCCCGGCTTGGCCCAGGGAGAAAGGCAAGGTGCCCATCTGGAAGGGTCTCAGTACAAGGGGCTAGGTCTGGGGGTCCCCAGCTGTGGCAGGGGGATGCTGGATGCAGCTGGGGGTAGCTAAGAGGCCTCCCAACACCAGGAAGATGGGGCAGAGGGGTGGCTGGGGAGGTGCTTTGTGGCTGCAGTACTCTTGCTCCTTCTGCAGTGGGTTCCCCACGCCCTTCCTTGTCCATCACGCTGTCCCCAGCAGCCCCATCTCGGAATCCCCATCTTGAGGGTGCCCCAGAATAACGCACCCGCAGTGAGATAACATTAAACTCCACTCCTGGGTACCACCAGCAGCATCCATCCCCGCTGGCAGGGGTACCCTTGGCTGCTCCCCAGGCTCTGCCCACTCCCCAAGCCATTAAGCCAGCGGCTCAGGCAGGGAAGGGCCGCGGTAACTCGACCCGGCTGCACACACCGTCCCCTGGCTGCGGCGCCTTAAATGCGGCCATCTGCGGTGTCCCCGCTGCTGCTGGAGCAGATGGGCTTGTTTTGGGCCTGTAAGGGAAATGAGTGCTTCGGTGGATGTACTCGCCTGCGTGTAATAGTCCTCAGGGACTTCCCAGCCTGGCTGTAAATGCATCCTCCAGGCCAGGGCCAAGAGGAGGGGAAGGGAAGGGGAGGGGAGGGGAGGGGAGGGGGTCCTTATGCCCCTTGGTGCTGGTGGAAAATAGGCTTTAGTGAGCACTATTCTCTGGGAAGTGCTAATAATTCCCAGGCTTGTTCCTCGCCCCTTCCTGATTACCTGGCCTCATTAGCGGGACCTCATCAGCTTGGGCCAATTAAGAGAAAGGCAGGTTCAGGGCTGTTTAATTATGAGCTATTACATCCTCCTGGACACTGTGGTCTTCCTCTGCCTTGCGCCCTCTCTCCATGTGCCTATCCTCTGGGAAATACCCTGGGTGTTTCTCAGCATGGCTCTTGGGTGACCCTGGGGTGAGCCAGGTGAATGAGCTGTATCGGGGTTTTGGGCACCTGGTACCAGGAGAACCATGAAAGGTGGGTTTGGAAAAGGGACTGGGAGTGACCCCAGGGGATGGAACCCAAGACCTGGCATCCACTCTGGCTCCTCCATGAGATGGAGCCCAGGTCCTGGCATCCATTCTGGCCACGCTCCATGCTGGGGAACAGAAGAGATAAGTGAGTCCTCATCCTCAGGTCTTGCTTTTCCAGTGACATTGCTGGGAAAATAGAGGTGGCCCCTGCACAAAGTGCCTTGGTCTATGAAATCCCTCACAGCACCAGCCAGACGTCCCTCCTGCATGGTGCCTCTTGCAGGGATTTGCAAGCAGCCTGCTCAGACAAGAGTCTCCCAAGCCACAGGCTGAGAAGCTCTTCCCATGAATCAGCTTGTCCTGTGTGCTGGCCAGAGCTGTGCCCCCTCTGGCTCCTGGATGGGGGATGCTGGTCCCATCCCAGTGCAGGCAGAGCAGCTCGGAGCAAGGGAACAGCAGGTCCTTGTCTGCCCTGGTGCAGGATGAGCCCTCAGCGTCTCCTGTTTGTATTTCAGGGCAATGACCAGGTTCGGTTTGAGCTCACCTGCTATGCACTGTGTCCTAGTATCAAGGTAAGGCACCCAAAACTGTACCCCTGGGACCCCACCTTTGGGCTCTGGCCCCCTCCCCAGCTGGTGGGGAGTTTTGGTGTTACACTGATGTGAGGGGCCGTGCCTCGCTTTAACAAGCTGCCAGCTGTAATAAGCGACGTTTTGGCATTTGAGGGGGCTGTAATGATCCTTAATTGACCTGGTTTTACCCCAAACACCATGAGACCATGAAGGAAACAGTACCAAGGCAGCTGCTGGATAATCGATGCTGCCTGTTTCCGTCTTGCAGCCAGGGCCTTGTTAGGTCAAGGGTTTGGGTTACTCCACCCTTGTGCAGGGAGATTGAATTTCGGTTGGGGAACTGGCACCCCTGGGTCCTGGCTCCCTGGGGCTGCCCAGAGCCCTCTCTTCCATGGTGACCCTGGGGTGGTGCCAAGGGGCAAAAAGGGGTTGGGACCTGCAAGGGCACCGGGGGGCTTCTCTTCTCACATTCTTGCCATCCTGCCAGGTCATCGCACCGTGGAGGCTGCCTGAATTTTACCAGCGCTTCCCTGGGCGCCGTGAGCTGATGGACTATGCCAAGGTAAGAGCTGGCACAGGTCATCTGTGGGATGCTCAGGCATCCATGGGATGCTCAGGGCGGTTGCAGGTCACTCACCATGGCTTGGTGGGTGACAGCAGCAAGCTCTCCACATCATCCCTGCAGCACCATGCTGAAGCCTTCAGGTCAGGGATGTTTTTTTCCTCTCCCTCTCTTCCCCCCCCCCCCCCATTCCTTTTTAAAAGCCCCACAATTACCTGGCTATTAATTGCAACCTGCTTTCCAAGGAAGCAGGTCCCAGCTCCTTGACTTGCATAACAGACAAAGCAAATCCCCTGGCTTTCCTTGTCCTTTCCTTTTTGAAGTACAAGTTGCAATAAAACATATTAGAAGTTTTGCATCAGGTTTTTACGTGCCCACCAGGGTACCTTTCTTTTTTAGCGACTTCATGGTAAATGCTTGACAACTCAGCTCAATCAATCACAAGGGAAAAGGCAGCTCTGTGCATAAACCAGAAAATTGCTTCAGTTTTTAAATAGCTGCCAGAGAGGCTGGCTGGGTAATCTCTGGGAGAGGCGAGGTGCAGAGCCAGAGGGATGCGGCGTGGGGCGAGGAGCCCTCCGAGCCCATTAGGGCCAAGGCCGAGAGCGACGTGTTGAGGATTGTGTTTGCCATCTGCCGTTGTATTATGAAGGGGCAAGTTTATGAGAGCTTTCCATATGTTGCCAAACAAATTGTCAAATAGGGGAGTTATTAAGACCGCCATGGTTTTATTAGGTGGAGAACAGGACATGTGTTTTGGGGTTGGGGGGGTTCTTTTGGGGATTGGGGAGTTTTTCTTTTGGGGTTGGGGTTTTTTTTTCTTTAGGGGTTGGGGTTTTATTTCTTTAGGGGTTGGAGTTTTATTTCTTTAGGGGTTGGGGTTTTTTTCTTTAGGGGTTGGGATTTTTTTTTCTTTAGGGGCTGGGTTTTTTTTTCTTTAGGGGTTGGGGTTTTTTTCCTTTTGAGGGTTGGGATTTTTTTTCTTTTGGGGGTTTTTCTTTAGGGGTTGGTTGTTTTTTTGGGGGGAGGGGGGTTTGGTTTTTTAGGGGGGTTTGTTTTGGGGTTGGAGGTATTCTTTTGGGGTTGGGGGGGTTGGGAAGGGAAATGAAATGGGTTGGGGCCCAGTTTGGAGAGGAAGGTTTGGGGGTTGAGGGTTTGTGGTGCTTCTTGATCTCTTATGTTCAGCGTGAAAAATAAAAGGGAAGGGGGGTGGTGTCCCTTTTTCATGCTCAGGGAGGGAGATGCATGGCCAGCTCTCTTCAGCACCTGGATGCACTCCTCTGGGTGCTCAGGGGGTTATAATGCAGGGATGTTTGGGGCTGCAGTGATATTCAGGGGCTGAATTGGTGCTGGGGAAAGCAGGGATCTGTGCTGCTGCAGAGTACCTCTTGCCAGAGGTTCACTGCCCAGCCGTGCTCCATGCCTGGAAGTGAGACCTCTCCCTGGTTGCAGTGGGTTTTGGCCCTGGCTGAGGCTGCCTTGGCTCGGTTGTTGTTGGTACGTGGGTCAGGACTTGGAGGAGCCCCTCTGAAGAGATGATGTGGAGTGAGGATGGGGAGTGTGCACTTCCCCTGCTGCCAGGAGGAACGGCTCAGGCAGGGACCTCCCTGGGAAAGTAAATCCTCTGAGGCTCATGGTCCCACGGGTGTTTGTGACTGAAAGATGCATTTATACATCCTGGGTGAGGTGGGTGTGATTGATGGCACAGAGAGAACCTGCCAGGGGCACAGCCTTCCCCAGCCCTGCGCCACTGAGGGCTGCCTTGCAGGGTAAAGAGCCCTCAGCATTAATTGCTTGGCTTTAATTAAGGCAAAAAGTCCTCTACCAACACCTCCGAGGGTGCTGGGACAAGGACAATGAGACAGGTGCTGGTGGGAGCATGGGCTGAACCCAGGCAGAGGTGAGGTCTGTCCCCCAGCCCATGGTCTCCCATAGCATTGTTGGGGGTTGGGAGGCACCTGTAGCTTTAGCCATCCTTCTGATCGGTCAGGGAGAGGCATCTTCTCGCTCTCTCCTGGAGAAGCCTGGAGCTCCTCAGCACTTCCACCCAGCAGCATTTTGTCCTCCCAGCAAGCCCAATGTTGAGTCTTGAAGCCCTTGTGAAGCATGGCCGTGCCCTCTCCACTCTCCCCAGGATAAGATCCATGGGCAGGAGACCAGCCCTGCACAGGGACCTGGGTAGAGGAGGGCTGCCCAGCACCCACCTCCAAAGCCTGGGATGGGGGTCCCAGGAGGTCCCAGGCTTGGGAGTGCAGCGTGGAACCAGCAAATCAGGACCTGTGAGCTTGGGGCAGTGTCCCCTGAGAGCAGGACTGAGTTAGTCCCTCTGCAGCGTTAGGAGGTATCTCAGGACCTTGCTGCCATCAGAGAATGGGTTGATGACCACAACTCAACAGCCACAAGCATTTCCTCCCTCTCTTCCCAGCAAACAAGGACCCTCTGCTCAAGCCCTGCTCCACACTGAGCTCTTGTCTGGTGTCCCTGCTGTGGTGACACTGAAACACCCAAGCTGTTTGGCGATGTATGAGCTCTACACAACCACTGAGGCACAGTAGGAACCCAGGGCTGCTACTGCTGCCTCCATCCCTGGCTCACCATGGCCATCCCGTAGCCGGAACATCACGGCTCTGCGTGCCGGCAGGGTGGGCGCCATCCAGGCTGGCTCCGGTTGTTAGCTCGCCACCATCATCGCCTCTCCCGCTAATTCCCCCCGCGGATTCACCTTGTCTTCACAGGCAATTTCCCCCATTGAAATGTCAGCGGATAATTGAGCGCGCCGGTGACCTTGTTAGGGAGCTGGGCTCGGCGCTGTGCGCTGCGCCAGGGAGGCAGCCGGCACAGCGGGGCTGTGCGTCCCCAGGCACGCTGCTCTTGGGGTGCCTGGGCTCGAGGGGAACCCCTGCCACCCGTCTGCTGTGTGTCTGTGTCACCACGTGTTGTATGAGGCTGTGGAGATGTGTTTGCTGCCCCCTCGCAGCAGAGCATCAGTCCTGCTTAGCCTGGGGAGCGCCCTGTGGTTTTGGGGACTGCTGTGCCCATGTCACCTCCCCTTGAGAGCTCAGCTAAGGGGGATGCACCATTACAGACCTAGAAGAAGCATCGCTGTTGGTGTCTCCATGACTTGGTTTCATGGGGGGCTCTGTCTTGGCTCACGGCAGGGCTGGAGCAGCTCTTCTCCCACCTGCACAGTGTCCCTGATGTCGCCATCAAGGTGTCCCTCACAGTGGGAGCTGATGGCACCCAGGGTCAGGGGCACAGATGCCTGCCTTGCTCTGTGCTGCCTTGCTGGTGGCCATGGGTTGTGTCTTTGCACTTTTGGGACTGATCCTGGTGGGTGCTGATGGGGGCTGGCTCCCTGCAGGCTGGCTCAGCCCTGCTTCCCTTCTCTTGGCAGAAACACAGCATCCCGGTGCCCGTGACACCCCAGACGCCTTGGAGCATGGATGAAAACCTCATGCACATCAGGTGAGAGGCTGGGGGGCAGCGAGCTCCTGTGGGGTAACAACCCAGAGCCTGGAGTCCCGATCCCCCTACCCTGCATGGTCAGGGCACCCCTTCCCACCTTTCGAGTCCTAGGCTGCCCCCCCACGTGCTGGTCAGGGGTGATCCCCAAACCCCCTTTCTGGCCAGTTGTCCACATCCCACACAGCATCATCCCATCCCCTGGGCTCTCCCAAGCCTGGTGCTCCTTGCAAGGCTGCTGCTAAAAGCTCCCGGAGATCCGTAATGCTTATCAATCCTCATCCTTGTGGGGCAGGGGGTGATGGGAGCACGGAGGTTGTGCTGGTGGGTTTTTGGGGTTGCAGGTGCTGCGGTGACATATCTTTCTTCTTTCCTGCCTGCCACAGCTACGAAGCCGGGATCCTGGAGAACCCCAAGGTAATCGATCACGGCTGCCCGGCCGGCATGGCAGCCACAGGGCTGAGGGCGGCTCGTGTGTTTGCGGCCTAATTGGAAATTTCACGGTGGGCCCTGGGGGCTGGGGGGCCCTGCTGCCCGCCCCGGGCCCCCCGCCTCTCCCGGCACTTTAATTGCTGGCAGTGTGAATAGGGGAAGGGACCGTTTCAGGGTGACACCAGACGGGACGATTTCACGGGGCAGCAATAAAGGAGCAATTAGACAGATGAGGTGCTGGTGGTGGGTGACAGGGGTCCGGGCTGGCCCCTGAAGCCCAGGTCTCCTGCCTGTGCCTGCGGATCACCCATCCCTCCTCACTTTCCCATCCCTCCTCACCTCCCAATCCCTGCTCTCCAGGGTTGGGGGAAGCTGGGTACAACCTCCCTTTGCATGAGGTGCTGCTTGGAGACCCCAAGGGCACCCACAGGACCACCAGCTCCCACTGCTGATGAGGTGGGTGCTGCAGTGGGTGCTGTGGGTGAGAGGAGCTCATCGCTCTGCTGTGGGTCTGGCCCTGGCCGCCTCCGAATAGCGCTCGTGGTCCGGCTGCGTGCTGGCCCCTGCCTGCACCATTCATGCTCCAGCGCGTCGGGAGGCTCGGTGGCTACTTAAACTATCCATCAGCGCTAATTAGACAGTCAGGGGAGAGGAGGGGGAGGCAGGAGAGGGAGAGGAGCTGGCTGGAGCACAGCAGCCTGTGGCCAGCTCGCTCTGGCTGGGCTGGCGCGTGCCTCTGGCGGGGCGTGAGGAAGAGGAAGGTGGTGAGGGGGGTCCCGCTCCCCTTTCGGTGCCCTCCAGAGGGGTGTCTGCAGGTTGGGCTTTGCAAAGCCAGGCCTTGGGAGGGTCTTCTATTCTGGGAGAGCAGTTGGCACGGGGATGGGTTTTCATGCTTCTAGCTGGAGCTAGCAAGGGACTGACCCGTGCCCTTCTCGGTGCACCCATCCTGACCCACCCTCTGCATCCAGCACCCATTCCCTCGGGGAAGACCCCCAGTACTGAGGCTCCACCAAGCCTGCTTCCTTCCCCCAGCCCTCTGGGAAAGCGGGGTGAGTTTAGCAGAGAGCAGAGCTGCCACCCCATCCCTGAGCATCCACCACCTCAGGCACCCCTTCCTCTGCCAGCACCGGGAGGTGTCTTCCTGCAGTGTCATGCCACCACTGTCCCCTTCCCCATCCTGGAAAGCTGTGCCAGGCACTGGGGCAACCATAGCAGGATCCAGGGTGCCAGCCTCACCGGGCTCCCCTCCCCAAACCCCTGGGACCTGCCAAACGCAGGGATTTGAAAGCAGATGGTTGAGCTATTTTCTGCCTCTGTGAGGCCCGATTGAAGGGCAATGAGGCAGCTAATGCGGAGAAAGATAGAAATTTACTTGCTTTAACTTCATATGGCACTCTGAAAGAGTTCATTCAGTCCCGGGCACAACAATATCAGCCGGATGAATAAACCATTTGCGGCATCGATAGCTCTGCATCATGGTTTACTTCATGGACCATTTGCTTCCAATTTCTTCTCTTCTTGCCCCGTTTTTCTTGCTTCTCTCTTCCCCCTCCCTCTCTCCCTTTCCACACACTCTTCCTTTTTTTTTTTCCCCCTTTTTTTCCCCCCCTCCCCTCTTTTTCTTCCCCCCCCCCCTCCTCTCTCCCCTTTAAAGATGACATTGCAGGACTAGCCCCCCTGTGGGGAGGGATAAATAGGAGGCATTGATACACTGCAACAAACTATTTGTCATTTGAACTGTGCTTTTAGGAGAGAGAATAAAAAGAGAACAGCCTCGCACCCGTAATGATGGAATGCAAGCCAAATGTCACTTTTTATTTCTATTTAGTTATTTTATTTAATAGGGGTTTTCATACTTGGCTTGGAAAATTGGAAACTACCTGACTTTGACTTCCAATGTTTAGTAAAGAGTTTTTAATACTTTCCTGGATTTATTTTTTTTTTTCCCCCTTCTCCCACCTCCCTCCCCTATCTTGGTTTTTTTTTTTTTTTCTTTTTCTTTTGAACTCCAAAGTTTTTCATCATCTCGTGTGGGTTCGTCTAGTTAATAAGTGTGATGGGGGCTAGGAAAGGCCAGACGATGTAAAATTGAAATCCCCAGCCCGTGTAATTTGCGTGCGGGGGGCACGGGGGAGGCACGCGTGCGAGCGCCTCTTGTTTAAAACAAGGGAAAAGGGGCAAAGATGAGGTAAAATGGGAACCTGAGGGTGGGTTTGCTGCTACGTGTGTTGGGGTGGTTATGTCTGGATTCCTGGGATTCGGCTCTGGCTGCCGCTGGGATGTGTGGTGTGGGGTTTGGGGTGAAGCAAGGGCTGTCCCCCTGCTATGGAGAGGATGGCAGGGATGCTTGCAGCCTGGGAGCTGTGCTCGGGTGCTGGTGGTGACTGTGCTTCATTACTTATTGGTCA
This sequence comes from Hypotaenidia okinawae, assembly GCA_027925045.1. Classification (NCBI taxonomy): domain Eukaryota; kingdom Metazoa; phylum Chordata; class Aves; order Gruiformes; family Rallidae; genus Hypotaenidia; species Hypotaenidia okinawae. The sequence continues at coordinate 8,699,287 of BSDF01000019.1, read as the reverse complement.
GGAAAAGATAAAAAAATATAGAGGAAGTTTTTACTCAAAGGCTTATTTCCCATCTTGAATAATTTTAGATGAAAGCTTTTGCATAGAAATTAATTCTTCTTTAAAAAAAACCTTAGTTGTTGTTTTTTTTTATGCCAGCCCTCTTGCATTTTTTCCTTTCCTTTCTTTTTAAACTTGCTTCCTACCCCATCCTACCTTCCTCGATGGAACAGGGGAGGGAGGAAAAGTGAGCAGGAGAAAAGTTGTGCTTTGAAAAGTAGCGGAGAAGCAGTGGGAGGTACAGGCAGGGCCCTGGATGCAGGCAGGGTGCCGCTGCTCGGGGATTCCCAGAGCTCCAGTGCTTAACAGCTGGGTTTGGGTGGCGATACCAGTTTATCACCCCTTAAAACACTTGCAGGAGCAGATCTGTTTGGAGAAACACCACTGGAGCTGTCTGCAGGGAGGGTTTTAGGCTGCTCCTCAGCTGGAGGCTCCTTTGCAATGTTCCCACTGGTGCCAGCCAAGCACAGCTTCGGCCCAGCTCTGTGATTCTCCCTCTTTTTCACCTCTCCATGCCTCAGTTTCCCCTCCCACCTACCTCCCAGAGCCACGGATGCCCAGTGCATCCCTTCAGAGACAGGAGTTTACAAACACCGATCAGGAAAGCGCTTCGGGTGCCAGTGCACATGTGTGAGTGCCGAGGGAGCACTGCGAAATTGTGAAGCATTTGCTCTCTGGGACAGAAAGGGGTTTTTTTATTATGTATTTCACCCCTCTCCCAGCTCTTCCAGCACACACTGCGATCTTAGCAATCCATTGTCAGCCCCTGAGCCTCCAGTGGCCCGGCTCTGACAGAGATAAGATGCCTCTTTCCTATAAATCTAGGATTTTTTAAAAAAATAAATATATATATATATATATACACATAAGGGTTGATGTGCTCTGAAATGGGTTTTCGCTTTGTTCCTCTATTTTCCCCCGTGTGTATTAACCCCGGGGACACCGTGAAAGAGCCGGTGCGCCTGGAGCACCTGCTGAGGTCAGGCCTCCTCCTCCTCATTAGGTTTTTTTCGGTCAGCGCCAAATAAGCCCAGGGCCTCGGTGCTGGGACGTGTGGGTGCCCGCCCTGCCGCTGGCTGCCATCGTCCGTGTGTGTGTCCCCCCCCACCTCTTTTCCCTGCCTGACTTGCTTCTCTGCAGCCATCCCGCCTCCAGCTGTGGGGGCGGCGGAGGAAAAGATGAGATCAAGTTGAGGGGAAAAATTGGCTGATTCCTCCAACCCCTTTGTTCCCCGGGCCCTGGTAAGCGGCGGTGCTGGGGGGGTGCTGTGTGGTGCCGTGCCGGCCCCGTGCTGTGGGTTTTGGGGGTGATGTGTGTGCTGGGGTTGGGGCTGCCGGTGCCGGTGCCACTGACTTTTCCCTCTCTTCTTTTCCCCTTCCCCTGGCAGAATCAGGCCCCCCTGGGCTCTACACGAAGACCCGCGATCCAGCCACTTCTCCCGACACCCCGGATGTGCTGGAGATCAAGTTTGAGAGGGGTAAGCGCCTCCTTGCAGACACCCCCACCATCCCCCAAAGCCAAACCCCGCTCCCCAGCCAAGGGGCTGCCAGGAGCATTCCCAGGGTGGGAGTAGGCATGGTGGGCCTGAGATGGTGTCAGGGCTTGGGATGGTGCTCACAACAAGGTAGGGCTCTCTGAGGCATGCAGGGGGTCTGGGCATGTCTTTGGGGGTGTGCTGGGACCCCTCTGAGAGTGGAGAGGGGTCTGAGGCCCTGCCCCAGCCAGGGTGGCACACAGGTGGCCCCAGGGATGCTTCGCAGCTTGGGATGCTCCAGTTGGATTTGGCCAGCAGTTCTATCAGCATTGCAAGAAGGGGATGTGGACGCCCTGGGGTTTCATTCCTGGGGCCCAGTCCTGGAGCTGTCACCCAGGGAGGGAACATGGGACAGCATCTCCCACCTCTGCCAACCATGGGCATCCCCATGCCACCATCCATCCTGGCAACAGCAGCAGCAGCAAGCCCAACCCAGGCTGGAGAGACCTCACTCAGAGGGGGCACCCCCTCCCCGCTGCCCTCCTTCCCACCCCACCACCACCAGCATCCCTGCTCCATTATCCTCATCCCCCTGCAAGGAGCAGCCCCCCTCCCAGCAAGCCCCATTCAGCCCCTAGTTAATTTATTTGAAGTTTTAATCTAATTATTAACTATTTTAAAGGCTAAGCAGCTTTCACCAACAACAGCCCTGACAACGTCGGCTCTCCGCCGAGCGGACCCTGGCCAATACCCCGGCGAAGGATGCGAATAGAAAGAGCTGGGGCGAGGGGAGGGCGCAGAAAGGGGGGGCAGGGGGGAACCCGCACTGAGAAGCAGCTTAAGGTTCATTATTGCCGCGAGTTACATTTAATAGCAATTTACAACTGAGTTTATAAACCCCTGGAAAATAGAGGGGTTTATGGGGAAGGGGGATATAGTGAGGGGGTGGGGGGGAGAACCTGACAGCCCCCGTCACTAGACAGGGCTCTCGCGGGTGCCTCTGTAATAAAGACTAGAAAGGGAGGCATTGAGGCTGATTGGCAACTGATAGTGCGTTAAATGGTAATGAGGAGGGCAGATGGAGGGGGGATTAGCCTCCAACTCCGCACTGCTTTTCTTTGTGGGCCCCGCAGCCCCCTTGTCAGCTTCCTAATACATTTATTGCTCATTTCACACCGCTAAAGAAAAATGCCTCTTTCTATTCAGCATCCTCCCCACCCCACCCCGCCCGCCCCGCTCCTGCCCAGCGCCCTTAAAAACCAAAATAATAAATTTAAGGGGAAAAAAAGGGGTGTTGTTGTTGGGGTGGGGGGATAATAATGAATTCGTGGCAGGGAGCACCCCATCATGGGGTACGTGTGCGTGCGTGTGCGAGCGGCTGTGTCCCAGTGTGGGGGTCCCTCTCAGATGCCCCCCGTGCTGGTGGTGGGATGGTGGTGGTAAAAGGCGGGGGGGTGGGGTGGGGGGGAGCTGTGGAGGGGGAGATGGGACACGTTTGTCAGCCCCCCTCCGCGGCAGGGGCTGGTGGGACAGAAGGTGCTGCGACGTAAGACAATTGCGGAGCGTGAAATTCAATTAGTTAAGGGCCTGGTTGCAATTTCACAGGCCCTAAAAAAGAGAGAGGGAGAGGAGAAGGGGGCAAGGGAAGGGGGGGGGGGGAATGGGACACGTTTTTATGGCCTTATTTATTTATTTATTTCACTTCTTTCCCGAGGTGGGTCCCCCTCCCCTCGCCTCCCCCTGCACCAGCTTGGATATGCCTTTTTAAGAAGTTATTTAGAGTTCATATCTGTCACATCTATTTAACGCCCGATGGGTGATGTTCTAGGGGGGATCCTGACACCGGCTGATCCTGCCCGTCCTCCCTCCCCATCCCTGCAGGTGTCCCTGTGAAGGTCACCAACGCTGGGGATGGAGTTGCTCATTGCTCGCCCCTGGAGCTCTTCGTGTACCTGAATGATGTCGCGTGAGTGCCATGCTGTCCCCTGCCCTCAAGATGCCAGTGGGGACGAGGGCACTGTCCCCGGGACAGGATGGAAGCAGGATGCTGGCAGCTGGCATGTCCTGATGAGCCCAGGGATGGTGGTCAGCAGCAGGAGGATGGGATGGTCCCAGTTGGGACAAGCAAGCGGAGCTGGGCACCGAGGCCAGGAGCACAGGGGTATATAGGGGCACCTCTGTTCTGGGGACAGGCTGAGAGCATTGGTGTGGTTCAGCCTGGAGAAAAGAAGGCTCCAGGGACACCTTCAAGCACCTTCCAGTCCCTGGAGGGGCTCCAGGAAAGCTGGAGAGGGACTGAGGGGCACAGCCTCACCCTGCCTGCCTGAAGGGGCTCAATGGTTCATTTGGGTGGAGAGTTGGCTTTTTGGGGGCTCAGAGATGTGCTGGCCAGCTGTTGGGAACACAGCTTCAGTGTGGCCTTGTCCACTTGCCCGGTTTACTTCCCAGTAGCCCAAGTTGCCACAGCTGCCTGCTGCCCTGCCAGCCCCACCATCAGGGTTTAAGAGGCTGGTGGCATGGGAAAAGGAGAGAAATTCCCTCTCCTTGTCACCTGCCTTACCTGGGCTCACTACCAGCAGTCACCGGTGCTGCTCCGGGGGTGCCCATGCTGTTGTTTGGGGTTTGCCCCCATTGTGTCATCCTCCCCACTCCAACTGACCTCTTGTGGCTGCTTGTGTCCCACTGTGGGGCTGGAGCTGCTGCAACCTCCCTTCTCCTCCGCAGGGGCAAGCACGGCGTCGGGCGCATCGACATCGTGGAGAACCGCTTCGTCGGGATGAAGTCCAGAGGTAAGGAGCCACCCACCAGCACCATCCCTGCTCTCAAATCAGGAGGGAAAAACCCTGCTGGGACATGGTGGGTGCTCAGCATCACTGGGGTGCTCTGGCTCTGGTCCCACCAGCACCCCTCGACTGTGAGATTTCCCAGTGATGGGGACTTCTCACTGGTCCCTAATGAAGGCTGGTGCCTGCTCCCTGCCCGTGCCAATATTTGCACCAGCTCTGGGGATCCCAAAGTGCCACTGGAGAGCCCAGGTCTTGGGTAAGACTTGTCTGCATAGGGTAACGCACCAAGCTGTGGCTTTGTGTGGGAGGATGCTCTTGGGAGGTCCTGGAGGGCTCTATCACACGGGTATGAAACGCAGGAGGCCCAGCCAAGTCCCTGAGGCTTTTTTACAGCAAACCCCTTGATTGGCCTTTGCATTCTTGAAGCTGCAACTCATCGATCATTCATTGATGACATTATTGATCATCCATGGGGATCAGCTTCTTTGGGAATCCCTGGAGGAGGCAGTGAGCTCCCCCTGCCCAGTGCAGGACTAACACAGTGGCCCATCATCATTTCCACCGCTTCTCTTTTGTTTTAATCTCGTTAATCCCTAATTAGACACTCCCTTTCTTTAACCTTGCCCTCTGCACAGGGCCTCAGCAGATAATTTTTAGAAGCCTCAGCCCGCAGTCGGTGTCCCTCCCTCCCCACCGCAGGGCACCAGCCCCTTTGCAAGAGCATCAGCCACAAAAGGCGAGAAACAAAACCCTAAAACCACTTGATTTTGAGTTTGAACAAGCAAATTAAAACCCCAAGAAGGAAGGAAGAAGGGAGGAAGGGAAGAAAAAACCCAACCCCAACCCCAACCCGCACGCATCAGCCCGCGCATTTGCATGCAGGATGCTGAGTAATTTGTCAAAATCTGGTTTATTTTTTTAAGAGGCGCTGACACGCTCTAGTGACCCTTCCAGCATTTAATAATTCCTCTAAAGCCCATTTAACTGTCACGTCTGTCTCCTGCGTGACATTGCCAAGCGATCGCTGCCGTGCTTGCGCGCCGGCAGATGCGGGAGGACCAGGCTTTCCGGGGGGACGGTGGGGGGTGCAGGCATCTTGGGGATGAGATCTTGGAGATGGGGTTTCCCCCCTGTTTTGGGCAGGATCCTGCCCTTGGTTTTGCTCCTTGGGGTGAGGAGAAACTGCTCTGAAATCCGCTCTTGGGAGATGCTCTATGGGAATGATGGAGAGTTGGGAGGAGGCTGGAGCTGGAGAGGGCTGCAGGTACCTGCCTCCCCCACCACCACCACCCTGGAGGTTTTGGGGTGCAGGGTGGCCCCACTATCACACTGCCAGGATCGTTTGGGACCCCAGATGGAGTTAAGGACACCAGGGCAGGAGATGGGACTAGGGCTCACTGGCGGGAGGAGATGTTCCCTTAAACCCCAGCTGTGTGCAGCAGCCCCCCAGCTCAGGGCTCTGCAGGTTCCTCAGGCAGCACAGGGGAAGCCTTCACCACTGGGACCCCCACTCAGCAGGGAACCTGAGGCACGGGGAGTCAGCAGCACAGTAGGAGCACTCCACAGCCACAGAGGTGGCACTGAAGGCTCCGGCCAGGTGCCTCCTCTCCCTCACGCCCCAGACCCGGGGAGTTGGGGAAGAGGGAAATTCATTTGCATTGATTTTTACTAAGCTCCTAATTGAACTTCGTTAAGGCCTAATGGGCGAGGGGCGAGCTAAGCGTGCTCGCACCAGCCTTTTAAGCCCTATTAACTCAATTTTGCAGTATTTGTTTTAGTGGGAGGAGGGTGGGTAATTATGGGGTGCCGGGGAGCGGCGCTGCAGCCGGCCGGGGAGGGGGGCCGTGGCTCAGCTGGGGGCTCTTGGCTGTGAGCAGGAGCATGGCCCTGCCTCTCCCGCCTTTTCACATCCTCATTATCAAATTATCTTTTTAACTCCGAAGGGGGCTAATTAAGTGAAGTAAATGAAATCAGTGGGGAGGAAGCAGGAAGGAGGGGACGGCCATTGCCAAAAGAGCCCAGCGCTGCCTTGGGCTGGGGTTTTTCCTCCCCTTGGTTCTCTCCTTCCTTTTCCCTTTTCCTTCCCTCGGTGCATGGAGCAGATGGAGGAGGAGTGGAAAACCCCCTTCCTTGTGATGAACCCTTGCGTCTCAGTCCTGGCCCCGTGGTGGAAATTTGGGGAGGGGGGTGAGGGAACATCTTCCCATGGGCAGCATCGCCTTCCCCTTCCCCTTGGGAAGCCGCCGCATCCCGTCCCATCCCGCGGATGCCATCGGGAGTGACAGCCCGTACTCAGCACAGCAAAATTGCTCAGATGGAGGTGAACTGACAGCAGAGGTTACAAATTAGAAAATTTTAAGCAGCGGCAGCTGTCTCCTTGGCTTCCCCCCCACCCCTCCCCATGATCCCCCCTCCTCGGTCCCCCCTTCCCCAGCGGTAATTACGGGGTGATTGAAGCTTCGCCAGTCTGCGGTGCTGACACCTCTGTCTTTTTCCTGTAAACACGGGGAGATGAAAATAGACACTTGGAGATGCTGCAAGTGTCACTTTGAAGGTGTCTCTTGTCTCCTCCGTGGCAAGGCTGGGAGCGTGGCTGTCAGCTCCCCTCCCCTCCACCCCGGCTGTCACGTTCCCGTTCCTGGTCTTCTAGGTCAAACGGGACGGGCAGGGGTGCAGGCAGATGGGCAGGAGGTGGGGGGTCAAGATACAAACCCAAACCTTCAGTCAGCCCCAGTTGGCTTTAACACCTCCTAAGGAGAGAGGAGAGAGAGTATTAATTGCGATTGCTTTGCGGTTAGGGTTTGGGGGGAACATGCCACAGGCCTCTGTGCCCCTGCCCTGCCCGTGGGGATGGCTGGGTTTTAGTGTTAACTCTGCCGTCTCCTCCAGAAGCCCTGTGGGGATGGGTGCTGGGTGAGCACCCTGTGTCCTGCCCTCGTGGGGATGGCCTGAGAGGAGGGGATGGCCATCCTTAAGGACAGAGAGCCATCCCCTGCCTGTAGGATGCTGAGGTCACAGCCTGTGGCTGGGATGAGGTTTGGTGGAGGTGACTTGGGCTGCTGTGGTAGAGAGGGTCCCTGCTGTGTCTGTGGGACCCATGGCCACCCTGGGACAGGACCCTGCTTGAGCCTGTGGCACTGAGCAGGCAGAGGGCACAGGTTTGATCCCCCATGACAGCTGGTGGGCTCCCGTCACTCCATCTTGGGGCTGGAGCTGGGTGGGGACGTGTCCCCTTCAGCAGGGACAGCTTCCTCTGGGCTTCCTTGTACACGAGCAAACCCCACTGCATGTGCCCCCCGCCCTTCGCCATCCCCATGGCTGTGCCATAGCACAGGTGCCTGGCGTTGGGAAGGACTGTCCCCAGGGGAGGGCAGGGGACAGGGAGCAGAGCACGGTGTGGCCACCCTCGTGTTTAAACACCAAGTAAACTCGTTATGTGACAAATAAGGCCCGGGCAGTGGAACAAAGGGAGCAGCTCACCTGTGGCGTCAGCCCCTGTTGCCGAAATAATTGAGCATCCCTCCATCCCCGGGTCCCGTGCAATGGGAGGGGGGGCAAGATGGGAAGGGACCAGAGTGGGGATGAAGGGGGGGGGGCTGCAGTGCCAACCCTAAATGAGGTTGCCCTCCCAGCCCCCAGGTAGCCTCATTGCATCGCAGCAGACGCGCGGGGCTGAGGGGAGAGGAGGGTATTTCAGGCCCTGCGCTCCCCGCGCCTGTGCCCCGCGTCGTTCCTTTAATTACAGGTTTTCAGCCGCAGACCGTTGGGCACGGATCGGTGGGGGGATCGGTTCCCAAACCCTGTCATTTAGCCTCGTCAGAGTGCCTCTTCAAAGAGGGGAATCTAGAAATTTTCTCCGCAAGGTGCGGAGTGGACTGTCTCGGCCCCAGCATGAATATAATGACAGATGCATTTTACAGCAAGCTGGGACTGAATGCGCTCGACCACAGCTCCTTCTGTCAGCCAAGTCATTATTTTTTGTCATTTGCTGACAGTTTTGGTCTCATTCGTTTCTCTCTCTTTTTCTGCTTTTCCCCCTGCCTGGAAAAATGGCTAGGTATCTATGAGACCCCAGCGGGAACGATCCTATACCATGCGCATTTAGATATTGAGGCCTTCACCATGGACCGGGAAGTACGGAAAATCAAGCAAGGGCTGGCTCTGAAATTCGCTGAGCTGGTGTACAACGGTACGTACGGCCCTTCGGCCCAGCAGCATCTTCCCAGCCTTCCTCTTCCTCTTTCCTTCCTCAGTGTGTGGGGAAGCTGCCGGGTCGTCAGGGCTGGAAAAGTCAGGTGTTGGTTTGGAGGCTACTCGTGGGGGGAGAGATGGGTTGGATGGTGATGGAGCTCGACCTCATGCTCTGCCTGCTTTCGGTGCTGAAGGAGCTCCATGCCTGCCCTCGGGAGGGCATGCCACCTTCCATGATGGCTTGCGGGTGGGGGATGCTCCCAGTGCCACCACATCATCCCATCCAACGCATTCGGATGTCTCACAGGCAGTAATTCATCGTCTCTTTGTTCCCCCCACCTCACCTTTCCCCAGCTCTCCCTTCCATGCCAACTCCCTGTGGGGTCTGGAGCAGACCATGACAGAGGCACCTGAGCATCCATACTCCCTGTGTTTCCGTCCCTGCCGTGGGGCTGGAAGCCAGCCATGCTCTTGGTGGGACAAGTGCAGGAGTACATGGCCCGGGGGGCTCTCGAGGGACTGTGACCCTGGCCACCGGGGTCCCCGGGGTGCTGTGGCTGGGGACAAGGAGGTCCTGGCCGTGCTATGCGGTGTGCAGCCCACACAGGGGCACTGCGGGTTGTGGCTGTGCCGGAGGGGCTCCCAGGATCTCCCAGCACAGCCGGGCCTGGGCGAGCACAGCGCTGCTGGGGTGGGCTGGGAGCCCTGGGAAGGGGGAGGACAAGGGGATGCTGGTTTGCACCCGCGAGTCAGAGACAAGCATCAAGCCCTTTGCCCAAGAGCATCCTTTCCTCGATGTACCCAGCGCCTTCTGCTTGGCTCTGTTCAGCTGAGTTTGAGGGGTTTCAGCCTGGGGGCTGAGGTATGGCACCCTCCCGGGAGGGGACATCAGCACGACCCCCGGGTCTGCTCCACGGATCCACCCCGACTCAGTCACTAGTGCTAAGTTGAAGGAAACAGGATTAGCCTGAAATGTGGCAAGCAGACCTGGGGGCCTGCTGCTCAGCTCCAAGCACAGCAGCGTGTCCCTGTGCCCAGCTCCTCCACTGTCCCCAAGGACCCCGCAGTGGGGACATTTCCTGCCCCTTGGCCAAACAGCACTTCTACCTTTCCCATGTGCTGTTTCTCAGCCTCCCAGTTCCTCCTCCTATCGCTTTTCAGGCGTTTCCCTCTATGATGATTCCTGGGAAATATTTCCCTGGTAATAACCTGTCTCCAGGAGCTGGGGCTTCGGGCAGCTGCAGATCCAGCTGCAGACGCAGCAGGACTGGGCCAGGCTGCCTTCTCCCTTGCAGTTTCCAATGGCTGTGCTCATCCTCAGCACCTTTCCCACCAAGGACGTTATTTCCTGCATCTTCCTCAGCACCTGGCATTTAATATCTGAGCCCCTTGACTGATTGAACCTTATTTTGGGGCTCTGGCAGGGCAAGTCTCAGCTACCTTCCCCCTGAATCACAGCCCCAGCCTTAATCCCCTCCCGATGCTGCTCATGCCTCCAGCTGGTTTTGTCAAACTTTGTCCTGGGCTGCCTTTATATTTTAATCTTTTTTTCTTTATTTTCTTGAAGTTTAAGCATAAACCTGTGTGTTTGTTTCTAACCACTGGCTAAAGCCACCAGATTAAAGAGGCACTCAGGGAACTGGGATTTCGGTTTTTCCCTCTGCCAGGGAAAAGGCTGCTGTGCCCCTGGCTCCAGATGTTCCTGGGGATTTTCAGCATGGTCCCAGATTTCTGCAGCAGCCCAGCCCAAATCCAAGGAACAACCCTAACAGGGTGCCAACAGCACCCGTGGGTCCCCACGTGGGTCTGTGGGTCCCCCGGAGGCCAGGCTTTCAAGCTCAGCTTCCTTTAACACCTCATTATTGCAACTAGGCCCTGATTTTAGGAGAATTAGTGTTTATCTTTCCCCTGTCCCCATTGATCCCATTGTGGAGGGGCGGCTTTGAAGGCAGCTCCTGTCCCGGCAGGTACGTCCAGGTGCAGAAATGCCATTGTCCCCCCTGCCTGTGCCTGATTAGGGCAGGATCCTGGTTACAGGGATCATTAAGGGGGATCACTTCCAGGGGGGAATGTGTCTGCGGTGGGGGGTGAGGGGGAAGGGGGAGATGCTTTCTCACACCTGGAGCCATCAGAGTCAGGATTTAAGCAGCTGGTTATTATTTTAATGTATCTTGGGTTTATTTTTATGGGGCAGCAACCTGATATCATCCCTGATGTTTTCAGAGCTGAACCTAGAGGGTCATTACCAAAAGAGGGGTGTATTTGGCTGCATCAGTGCCGGTTGCAGAGAAAGGGGTCCACGAACCCAGTGATGGGGTGGCTGAGGAGGAGTCTTGGGTCAGGGAGATGGTTTTTGAGCGCAGGGCCATGCAGATCCCAGGGATGAGGCTGCAGGATACGGCCCCACTTGGGGCCAGCAAGGCCAAACAACAAAAGAAATTGTTTGTTTCTTTAATGGCTTCAGCCCCAGAGCCCAGCTGGGAATGGGAAGGAAAGGTGAGAGGGCACCGGTGTGCGAGAGGCAGGGCGATGGAGAGATAAAACCTGGGGATGACCAGAGGGACCTGAATGGGCTCTTTCTCTCTCTGCCTCTATCTCCTTCTCCATCTCCCAGGTTTTATTCCAGGTCTCGGAGGGCTCCCCAGCTAATTACCCCACTTAGAGACAGGAGGGGGCACAGGGCCCACGGTGGCCTCAGCGGATGGCAATGCTGACGGCTGCTCCCACAGGATGAGTTTGGGGAGGCTGAGGTGTGGCTGCACATCCCCCCAACACCTGGCCTGGCCTTCAGCCTGGCTGCCAGGGACTTGGAGTGCTGGGGGGCTGCCGTGCCATCTGGAGCTGTGGCAGGGTGCAGAGATGCTAGCTATGGTTATGGTTAGATGGAGATTTCAGTGGGTGTCAGCATCAGGTCCCCATGTACCCCTAGCCCCTCGCTTTGGGGGAAACAAGTGGAACCATAAGCAGTGGTAGGGGGAGTGTGGCAGCAGAGGAGAGTAGAGCCCCGCTGCCCTAGGAAATGGGGGCTGTGGAGGAGCCCTCCCCACACTGATAGGTCATCTGTGTCCTGCCATGCAACCCGACAGCCTAGCCTGTGTTACTGGGGGATCGCTCTGCTCCACATCCTGCCTGGGGTGTGGGAGCGGGCTTGTGGGGAGGGACCCAACTGGGATACCTGTTTCTGCCTGGGGGGTTCCCTTCCTAGGGGGTCAAGCATTTCTGGGGGGGCTGCGTTCCCCCCCAACAGAGCCTGTGGTTGGGGTTGTCCTGGGTGGGGACCTGGGGGTCACCAAGGGGAAGTGGCGCATGTGATAGCGTCATTGCTCAGAGCTGGACCAGGATGTCCCAGCACCTCATTTCCCTCTCCCAGTCCTGCATTCCTCCCCTTGAAAATTTCCTGGGGTCTGCTTTCCAGAACTTAGCCCGGGACACCACCCTGCACAGGCACCCTGGGGCACCCTAGCCTCTGGCGTGCCCCCGCTGACCCTGCCTCCTGCCCGCAGGCTTCTGGCACAGCCCCGAGTGCGAGTTCCTCCGGCAGTGCATCGGGCGCTCGCAGGAGGCCGTGGTGGGCACCGTGCGCCTCTCCGTCTTCAAGGGCCACGTCTACATCCTGGGCAGGGAGTCCCCAAGGTCTCTGTACAACGAGGAGCTGGTCAGGTGAGTTTGGGATGGGGGATGTCAGGGGGCAGAGGTGGTGGCAGCAAGCATGTCGTCACATCCTGCTCAGTCCCATCCTATCCCACCTTACCTCATCCCACTCCATCCCATCCTACCTCATCCTGCTCAATCCCATCCTATCCCATCCTATTTTACCTCATCATGCTCTGTACCATCCTTTCCCATTTTACCTCATCCTGCTCCATCCCAACCTATTGCATTTTATTTCATCCCACTCTATCCTATCCTATCCTATCCTATCCCATTTTATCACATCCCACTCCATCCCATCCTATTCTATTTTGTCACGTCCTGCTCTGTCCCATCATATCCCATCTTATCACATCCCACTCTGTCCAATCCTATCTCATCCCGTTTTACCTCATCCTGCTCCATCCCATCCCATCTTACTTCATCTCATTCCATCCCATCCCACCTCATCCCACTCCATCCCATCATATCTCATCCTGCTCCATCGCATCCCATCCCATCTTACTTCATCCTGCTCCATCCTATCCTGTCCTGTTCTATCCTATCCCATCCCATCTTAGCACATCTCACTCCATCCCATCCCACCTCATCCCGCTCCATCCTATCTTACCACATCCCATCCTGTCCCATCTTCCCTCATCCTGCTCCCTCCCATCCCATGCCACCCATCCCCGGTGACACCAGTGACACCGTCCCCGCAGCCAGCCGCCCGGCTGAAGCACGAGCCGTGTTTTCCAGTCAATATTATTTCTTTCCCCCAGCTTTTCCTTCACGTTGTTTTCTCTCTCGCTCACTGCTTCCCCCCAGCCCTCCCTCAGCCCCTTTCAATCTCTCTAAACACTTTATAAGCCATAAATACACCCGAATGAGTTTAGATCAGTCGGAGTAAATGTCAAATTATCTTCTCTCTTTCTCTTCTCTTGGCTTTTTTCCCCCCCCTTCCCTCCCCCTCAAAATCAACAGCTCCTAATAATCCGTCCCAACCCTTCATTATGCTTCACAATCTCACTTGGAGAGATTAAATGAATAAAGTATAAAAAAAAAAAAAGAAAAATAAAAAAAAAAAAAAAAAGGGAAGAAAAAAAAGGAGGATGGAGGGGGGTGGGATGGAGGAAAAAGAGAGAGGGAGAGAAAAGCAGGGGCACTTATTCTCCCTGCGTCTCCAACCATTTTCCTTTTCTTTTTGATTTCTACATCGCTGGTTTGAAAGCCTTTGAGTGACGGCGTCACAGGAACCCGAGAGAAAGCTGTGAGAGGCAGAGCTGTGTGGAAATGCCTCTGCACAGTAGGTAGAAAGTAACGTAATTATAGAGCAGGTCAGAACCACTCGAATGAGCAAAAATAAAAGCACAGAGGTTTTTCTGTAGCCCGTCAGGGGAGGTAAAATCATTGTAAACTCTTTTTTTCTTCTTCTTTATTCCCCCCCCCCTCCTCTCCCTCCCTCTCTTCCTCCTTTAAGGTTTGAGGTTTCTGGGAAATGAGCTGTGTGTTTTGGGGATGCAGGAAACCATCCGAGTTGGGATTCTGCGGGTGGGTGCTGCCTTTGGGGAGGGGGGATGAGCTTGGTGTTGGACCAAGGCACCAGCAGCCATAAACCCCATCGGGGCCGGGATGTCAACCAGCAGAACCTGGGGTGATGTCCCTGCCTGGCATGGGACAGCCGTGGGACAGTGGTGGCCAGGGCTTGGCTCTGAGGCAGGGCGAGCATCCCTGCTTGACCGGAGAGCGTGGGGGAGGATGATGCACATGATGAGCTACAGATGGGAATGCAGGTATTGGGGAGCTCACAGGTGGCCGTTGGGGTGGTCCTGTGGTACTGCAGCTCCCAAGGCCGTGTGCTCCTTCCCAGGGACTGGTGGGGACCCTGCCCTGAGCCCCCCACACCTGCCAGCAGCTGAGGAGGGGTTGCAGCAGGCTCTGGGAGACTGGTTGGCTTTGGGGTCATCCACACCCTTTCCCTTCCCAAAAAGCAGCCTCAGGCTGCGTGTGGGACCCCCCAACCCCAGTGACGGTGCCTTTCTCTCTGCAGCATGAATGTGCAGGGGGACTACGAGCCTGCCGACGCCACCGGCTTCATCAACATCAACTCACTGAGGTCTGTGGGGTCGAGATGGGACTAGGGGGAGAGAAAGACCCCAGCACCCCAGGGCTTTTCCCCTTCCTGGCTCACTTTCTGGGGGGTGCACTGAGCCCCCCCACCACCACTGCCAGGGTGTGACCGCCCCCACCCCCAGCACCTAATTACAGCCTTCCCAACCCAGCCAGGCTCCTTATTTTTACTCATCCCTCAGACCCTCCTCCCTCCACACCCCCCCCCAAACTCCAGGGCTGTAAAAAACGCTGCATTTACATAATGGGCTCTTAATTTTTCCATTGCCTGTTAACTGCTTTGTTCTCCCAGATCCTCCATGTCCCCCCCACCCCTCCAAGATAAATTAATTACATTATCTCCTGGAAAAAAAAAAAAAAAGAAGGGAAAAAAAATTATAATTAAACTGTACAGGCCTTAACAAACGCCTGCTCTTCACGCCCCCTCATTCTGCTTAAATTAATTGAAAGGAAATGTGTGTTATTACTGTTAATTCACAATTAATTTTCCTTTTTTTTTTTCCCCTTCTTTTTTTTTTCTAATTTAAATCCTGTTTCCAGGCTGAAGGAATATCATCGTCTCCAGAGCAAGGTCACCGTAAAGCAGGATGAATAGCAAATCAATCGCTGGAGAACCAACCTCCCTTTCTTCCCCCCCCACCCCTCACCCCCCACCACCCCCTTTTCTTTTTTTTTTTCTAATTTCTCTTAAGAACTAGCACTAATTGTGGTGGTAATTTGTAATTGTAACTCGTCTCCCTGGAGTCACGGTGGAGGTGATGGCTTTGTTACTGGGCAGCAAGTGAAATGCAATCATTAAAAAAAAGGGGGGGAAAAAAAGGGGGGGAAAAAAGAAAGAAAAAGGTGGTTGGACAGAGGAGAAGTGGGGAAAGAAATAAAACCCCAGCCACGCGCTGAGGCTGCTCATTGAGAGCCAGGCTTTATTCCTGCCTTGTTTGTTTGCTCTTCTGGCCCAGCGCTTCCCCGAGCTGGGCTTTGTGAAATTTGTAATGGATTAAGTGCCTCTGAAGGACGTTGGGGGGGTTTGTTGGTACCTCCTTGTGAACCTGGGGAGTGGGGGACGTGGCCCTGGCATGGAGCTGGTCCGCAGAGCTGAGCTGGTTGGTGGGGATGGGTTAAGAGGGTTTTGATCCTTTCTCTTTTGGCTTCGTTTTGGTGTGTTTTAAGAGCGGGTTGGGGCTTGCTGAAAAGGGAGAAATGGGGGAAACACCCTCTGATGGTGTTGTGGGGGGCAAGGGGGAGAGGAGGGCCGCTGCAGGCTGGCAGCAGGTTTCCATCCCATGGTGGGTTGTGGGTCTCTCTATCCCTGCAGCGCTTGGCTGGGATGCAGGGACAGATTGGTGAGGGAGACCCGCTCCAAAACCACGGTGGAAGCCAGAGGAATGAAAGTAAACACTTTTCTAAGCCACACAAGTGGCCAGGATGCACTGCTGGCTCTGCATGGCTGAGGATGGGGAAGGGCTCTGTTTGGGATGCCCCCCACAGTGGGTGTCCCCAGGCTGGGAGCAGGGATGCTCTCTGGGGCTGGGAGTGATGCACCCACCCCAGGCTGCATCCCGTGTCTGCGAGGTGCCGGGTAGCCCCCTCCCAACAGCAGGGATGTGCCGCTTTCCCACGTGTTTGGGGAGCAAAAGCAGAGCTGCCACTGAAAAGGGGGACATTTATGCAGCCCTCCAAGGGACAGCCAGGCTGGTGGCCGTTTTGGGGATGGCCAGGCATGCCCTGCCTGCCCCGCTGCTGAGCTGGCGAGCGTGACAAGCTCTGACATCACAGCTGGGAAAATAACATGTTATTTTCCCAGCTTGGATGTGACTTTCCCTGCTATTACTGGCAGCGACCATCTTGGGAGGAGAAAGCAGCAGAGGGTTGTCAGGCAAGGGGAGAGAAATGGTTTTCTGGGCTGTTGGAGCTTGTCCGACCCCCGTGGGGTGTGGGGAGGAGGGGAGATGCTGCATGGGGCCGCCCTGTTCCCTACGTCCTGTTGCTTTCAGCAGTGAGTCTGTGCTGAACGTGCAGCTTCACGTGGGGGTCCCGTGTGAGCAGCACCCCGCAGCCCCGCCACAGTGGTGGTGGCCCATGGGGGTGCGATGCTGAACCCACCCCAGTGATGAACCAGCCCTGTTCTTCCCACAGCAGCCCACTCTGGGTGGGGGAAAGAACTTGAAACCTCACCAGGAGCCATCTCCTGAGAGGGTGGGTGTCTTCCAAAAAGCAAGGTGGGATCAGTGCTGCTGCCCTCCCACGTGCCAGGGCAGGATGCTGTGCTGGGACAGCGGGCAGGCCTGGCAGCTGTGAGCACTGCCTGAGCATCCTTGGCAGCGACACGGCTTGGCCAAGGCAGAGACCTCCAAAGGCAAAGCACAGAGAGTCTGAAACAACTTGGTGCAGTTAAGACCTGATGTCTTTTTTTTGGGGGGTGTGGGAACAAAACTGTCACAGCAGAAGCTTCTTGTGCCCAAATCCTTCAGAAATGCTGGAGGTGCTCCTGGAGGGTCCATGGGACCGGCTGGACCGCTCCTCTCCAGGGTGCTTAGCTCATCAGCTGGAAAAAACCATGTAAGTCTGTGGGTGTCCTCCAGCCCTCGTGCTGCAGCATGGCAGAGCATGGACCCAAGGGGTGCCCCAGTTGCCCACACCTCACTGTGGACACTGGGATTGCTAACAAGGTTTTTGGCTGAGGGATGCTGTGTACCCCAGCAGCTCCATCTCCTTGGGCAGTGCAGGGTTGCTCCCGGAGCTGGTGGTGGCTGTGGCCAGCCTGGGAGGAACAGCGTGTGTTGGCTTCCAGCTGCTGCTTCCAACTGGGCTGGAAGTGCATTGTGATGATAAGGCAGAGCTCAGTGTATTCAAAGCCAAACCCGAGGTGAGTCTTGCAAGAGGAAATAAAGAAACCTCCTTAAAATCATGGGGGAACAGGACGGACCCAGCAGGTGCCTGCCCTGTCCCCTTGGGCTGCAGCAATGGGATGCTCTGAGTCAAACGGCACATGTTTAATTATTTTACTACTTTAATTACCATCAGCCCTTCTGGTTCCTGTGATCTGATGGTTTCTCACCGCTGCCCTTGCAGTTCTCCAGCATCCCTTCCACGCCTGGTGCCTCTCAGGGTGGGTATTTCAGCGGCTGCCCCACTCAGGTTCTGCTGCTCTCAGCCTCGTGTCACAGCAGTAGGGAAGAGCGAGTGGGGAGGTGTGAGCAGTTCCTAAATCACCCGGTAAGTGCTTAGTAGAAGCATTTTGGGGATGTTGCTTTGGGCTTGCTGGGTGGGAGACTTGTTTCTGCAGCACCCACCCTGTAAGGGCAGCGAGCGTGGGTGGGGGGTTCTGCATCCCAGAGGCGGAACTGTGGCTGGGAAGAGCCCAGAGGGACCCCAGGAAGGGATCTGAGGGGGGTTGGACCCGATGGTCTCTTGAAGTCCCTTCCAACCCCTACAATTCTGTGATCTGGGTCACCACTGCACTTTGAGGCTCTGCTGTGCACCCCCCGCAGCATCGCTTGAGCTCCATCCTGCTCCAAGGCAACCCCTCACCACCCTGGGGCTGGGGGGTCCCTGGTGATGTCTTTGGGGAGCTACACCCCATCTTTACACATGGGGCTGCTCCTCCACCCTCCCAGGCTCCAGGGAAGGGCTCGTCCGGGGTCACTGCAATCGATATCTCATCTGCAGGCTCTCCTAGCGGAAGTGATGGTATATTGGAACATGGTAATGGGTCTTGTCTAGTGGAAAAGGCTAATCTTCCCCAGCTGTACAGGATCTCCGCAGGTGTCCTCCGGCTCTCCCCGCTGCCACCAGCCCTGCAGCCAGCCAAGGAGCAGACAGGCTTCTTTAAAGCTGCAGCCGTCCAATTTATTGTTGGTCCTGGTGAGGGAGAGCTGCCCCCCCAGCCTGGCCCTGCGGGCCACAAAATCATGGCTGTGGCATCCCCAGTGCCAAGGGTGGTACCACGCAGCACGGGCGCCCGCAGCAGCACACGATCACCGGCTCACGGCAGAGAAGGTGATGTGGCCTCCAGCATCGCTCCCACAGGGATGGCATTCGGCTCAGGAGAGGAGGAGGAGGGTGTGTGGACGATGCCAGAAGGGATGCGGACCCCTCAGAGTGCCACCTGCAAGCGTAGGTGGGAGGCAAGCATGTGTGGCAGGGAAAAGAAGGCGGGGGGGGGGGGCAGTGGGGGAAAGCTCCTTACTGTTAACTTTGCTTCTAAGGCAACGTGCCCACTGCCCGGTGGGGCTCAGTGTGGCCCATTTTGCCTATCCCTAGGGATTGCCAGCAGAGGCAGGTCTCCTCGTCCCCTCCTTGGCCAGCTGTCCTGCCCACTGGGGCTTTGTACATGCCCAAGGGGTCCCTGTTTTCATCCACTGACCAGCCAGCGCTGGCTACTGCAGCCTGCTGCATCACTATGGCAAAATCAATTTTCCTGTTTCTCTGAGGTAGAGGTAATTACTGGGTTTAAGGTTTAATATGCGTGTGGATTTTAGCATGAGCGTTGCCAAGAACAACTCAGAACAATGCACAGGTTTGGGCAATGCATCCTGGGGGCTCAGCCGCAGCCATAGTGTGTGAGGACCCCCCCAAATGTGGTCTGTAGAGCCCCCCAGGGGCTTGGGGGTGCCCATCAGAGGTTGAGCCACCATCAGATCTCATGGAAGTCACATCACAGATCGTGCTGACCTTGTTATGGGGCTGGGATTCCTTCCTGCAGAAGACAGTAAGGATAGATGGGTGGTGAGAGGAAATTCCCAGAGGGACAGAGTGGCTGTGGGGCTGCTGGGTTTTTCCTTCAACTTTACTGAGTGGGGAAAGGGATCTCTGGGTCCGTGTGAGAAAAAAGGATGGTGTTTTGCAGGAGGGAAGCAGGGAGGTCTTGTGTGGCTGTGCCCTGTGGGACTCAATCCCCATCACATCCCCTCCTGGGGCTCCATCTCCCCGCCTGCTGGGCATGTGGGAGGGGACTGCAGCCCACCTCCCCAGAGGACAGGCAGGAAATTCCCTCCTACTCCCCAGTACGACCAGGTTTTGTGCAGGTGCTGGTCCCTGGGCTGTGGGGTCGAGGGTGGCATCCCCTTGGCAGGGATGCCGGTAGCGATGGTACTCTCCCAGGAAAACCACGGGCTCCCCCACGGTGAGCCTTTGGTTCATATTTTCCATCAGTCCCATGGCTCCCAGCAGTTCATGGGAGCGGGGAAGGTGCCCTGGGCCCCGCACACGGGTCACAGGGCTGCAGCACAGCACGGCTATTAAGTGCTTCTATCCTTCCAAGGGAAAGCCATCCAACCCCTTGGTGAGGTTGGGAGTCACCGTCTGGGAGCTTCCCAGGCAAGGGGGAGATGGTCGCCTTTGTAAACCCCTTAAACAAGGTGGCTTTGTCTCCCCGTTTAACAAGAAGCTCCCTTGCTCCTTCCCTGGGAGTTTCCCAATGCTGGGTCCCTGAAAGCCAGCTTTATGCTCTGGCTGGGGACACGCTGCCGTGGGGCCGGCAGGGATCAGAGGGACACAGGGGCCCTTCTGCACGCCCCTGACAAAAGGCTGCCCCGGGGGGACACAGCAGCAAAGCTCAGCCGGCTCCAGGTTGAGGTGGGGGGAGACAAGGGACCCACAGAGAGGGCTGCAGCGTAAGCCTGCTGTCCATCTGGTCACTCGATCGTGGTGGGCAGCGACCCAGCGACACTCAGGGAGGGATAGGGGGTAGGTCTCCTGATCCATCCCCCCAGAGTGGGGGTAGGGGAAGCAGCCAGGAAGGGACAGGTAGGTTTTGTTGGCTGCAAGTAACTGGATCTGTAGCCGTTGGTGCTTTCCTGCCCTCTCCTCTGGCTTAAGCGGGGGTGTGAGATGGGAGGTGGGAGCTGAGGGCTGGAAACAGAGACCTCAGTTCCATGGGGATGCTTCCTATCAGCTGGATGGAGCCTTGGGATGTCTCTGCTCTGGCACCCCACAGGTCTCCTGGCCAGACCAGTGCACGTGTAGCAGCAAGAACCGCTCTGGAGTGATTCTCAGTTACGAGGGGCATCCTGGTCAATGCAGATTCACACACCCCTCCCCATGCCAGCCTCCAGCTGCCCTCTCCCACCTCCTCTCCATTCCCTGGGGACTCTGCCGGCCTTGGTTTGGGAGTTCTTCCTCTTCCCTCACCTCACCAGCAAGTGCCCCGTGTCGCCTCCCTCCTCCAGCCATCTGCTTCCAAGCCCCCCACCCAGATTTACTACCACACGCTGAAGCCACAGCTCAGCGCCAGGGTCAGCGTGTCACAGTGGCCTCTCATTGATTTGTTTTACCTCCCCTTGGTGAAAGCACTTTGGCCCCCGTGGCGTAAGGGGCTTCCCAAGGCCCTCGGTACTCCCCTTGCCCATCCCAGCCCTGCGTAGCTGGACCCCATGGACATGGGGCAGGGGGTGGCCAGCTGAGCCGCTGATCTCCTGACCCCCCGGGGCACCTAATGTGTCCCCCTGGTTTATCTGGATCAATATTTCCGCAAAAGCAAGGAAGACCCCTCTGGGGGAGGAGAGGACAGGGGTCCCGCTTGTTTGTACAGCCCCATGGCTGGTTTAGTGCTTGGCCGGGTCCCTGCTGGGGACTGGGGGTGGGGGGACACCCTAAACCTGGGCCACCAGCCCAGCCTGGTGATGTTTGGGGTCTCCTGTTTCCAGTTTGCAGGTCTGGAGCTCTGCGCTGGGGCCTTTGGGTCCAAAACCTGCGGAGGTGGGGTGGCTTCATCCCTTGAGGCCTCCTCACCCAGGGGTGTGGGGGTGCTGTGGACAGGAGAGCAGCAGTGAGGGGGCTCAGGCAGAGGAACCTGTGGCCCCACAAAGGCCGCTGCAGGGGGAGCACTGGGCAGGGTCTGCTTCTGGCGTCAAGGCGCTTGGGGCTGGCTGAGGGATTCTGGAATGGCTTTATTTGGTGCTGGGGCGTTTACAAGAGCCTGGAAGTGAAAGTAAGGGATGCACGCTGGCGTTGAGCTGCCAGGAGGCATGGCTTGGACGGCAGCCTCCAGCCCTTCCCTGCTTGCACTGGGGATGGCTGAGGCATAGGGGGCTCTTGGCCTATGGGCCTCAAGGCAGAGAAAACAGGGGTGACCCTCAAACACCACACAAGCTGCATGTTCCCTGTCTCCAAAACCCCTCCTGCCTCTGACCCTGTCCCACGGCGTCACCCCCCGTCCCACCACCACCATGCCCACCAGTCCTCGTGCCGGTGGCCAGCGGCCTAGGGCAGATGCACGGCAGGGCGGGCAGCCCGAGGAGAAAGCGGGGGGCTCTTGGCAACTCTGCCTTTTGCTTTCAGCCTCACCCTCTTGCTATTTATTGGTGACTTTTGTCCTTGGCCAGCTTAGCGGCTGAAAGGGGCTGTATTATATCACACGTAGGCAGCTCCTGGGGGGAGAGGGCCGCGCTTTCTGCTGGAACAAAGCGCGGGTTGGCTAATTCCCCTCTCCTCCCGCGGCACCCGGGTCCCATCTGGTTGACACAGTTTGCTCCAGTGTCTCCTGCTATTAAAGCCCCCACTTGCCGGCTTGAATCACTCGTGCTCCCCCCGCCCCTGTACCCTCGGCCCCTTTTTCTTGCTTTATTTTTCATTTTCCCCAAAGCCAGGCAGAACTTGCTCTGTGGAGTGATGTCAGATGTGTGCAAAGCAGACCAATAAAACCTAATGCATCCCCCTCTTTGTCTGCCGGCCTCTCCAGCGCCTCACATTTTCCACTCAGAAAGCCACTTAAAACACATCAGCAACAATCCCTCACAAAACAGCCACTTGTTGGCTAATTGTGCCGAGGACCCGCGTGCGCCGCATTGCGCTTTCCTGCCAGGGAGGGTCCCATGCTGCCGGGGGCTGGGGCTCCCCACCGAGCAGAGGGTGATGGGGACCCTCAGCATCCCTACCAGGATTAGCTCTGGGGGGTCCCAGCTGCTCCTCAGGGGTTGGTGGGGCTGGGAGAGGGGATAGGAATGTTTCTATTCCCTGTGGCTTCGGGTAGGTCCAGAGAGGATGGATGCAGAGCTGGGAATGGGGCTCAGCTCGGGACCCCCACTTTGTAGTGGGATGGATAAACTGATGGACCCAGCAGAGCTGCCTGGAACATTCTGTCCTACCTGCTAACTCCTGCCCCCCAAGAGAGTGGGCAGGCATGCTGCCGATGGGATGGGAGCTGGGGGGACATGAGGAGGATGCTGGGACCCCACTGGCTGGTGACTTCTTGCCCAGCACCTGTGATCCTGGGATGGTGGCTCTGGGTGCTGGGTGATGAGAAGACTTGGCTGCCCGGTACTGGCAGGACAGAGCTCCCTGGCAGCTTGGAAGCACACCAGTGAGTTTCACTGGTGGATGGAGACCCAGGTGCAAGTTGGAGGGCAGATGGGGTCAAAGTGAGAGATGCTGTGTGCTGGAAGGAGGCAGAGGAGCTTGAACCTTTGTCTAATGGGGGAGCATCCCAAAGTCCCTTCCTAGGGATCTTCTGGGCCCATCCTGGTTGTGGGATTAGGGGAGAAGGGCTCAGCAGGTGGTTACCTTCCCCTTTGCACGGTGTGCCCATCCCTCTGCCATAGAGGCTCCCTGAGCCCACCCCTGATCCCTACAGACAGACAGGCCCACGGAGGTGCTGCATTTCTTTTTCTGCAGGAAAACTCTGGCATCTTTTCCCACTGCCACCCCTGGCATCCTGGGGGGCAGGACTGGAGCTGCTTGTAGTGGAGGCAGCCTGGTCTTGGGGTGGAACTGTCACAGCTTTTAGCTTAAAGCTGTCTGACCTGCCCCTGTTCGGGGGCTGTTTGAGGCTGGGGTGGGGCTCAGCACCAGGCTGGCAGCGAGAGGCTCCCGGCACGCACTGTGCTGGGCAGGCAGCCCGGAGCTCTGCACGGATGCCGTGCCACAGAGCACACCTGCCTGTGCTCACCTGCCCGCACAAATCTCACATGTGCAGAGCAGTGTGGGGAACCATCCGGGCTGGGATCCCACTTCCCATGTTCCCCACAGAGAGCCCCACTCTGGCTCGGTTTGGCGATGGGCTGAACCCTCTGCTGCATGGCTCCAGCCAGCACAAGGTGCAGGCAGCTGCCTCCTCTCCCCAGCTCCTTGCTTCACTGCCAGACCTGGCACCTCACAGCGGGTCTTTCAGGGACCCTGGGGGCAGGTCAGACCCTGCACTGGCGACATACCTGGGCAGCGAGCATGGCCCAGGGAAGGAAGGGGTTAAGCCCAGCCAGCGGTGGCAGAAATCAGAGGATTACAGGTTTGTTGCCGGACTGTCCCATCTGTCACCAGCACAAAGACGAGCCCTGTCTCGGGCTGGGCTGTCAGCGAAGAGCCCACCACTACATTAGGACTCCATTAGGGGAGACTGGCGGTGGGAAATGGCAGCTGTCAGGGCACTATCATTTCTCCCGTAATTCCTCCCGCTCGCTTCTCAACTGCACTTAAATAGCAGCTCTACCCACTGGGCCAATTTTGCATTTTCTTCCTCCTGCTGCTCCTCTTCTTTCTTTAAAGCTGCAGCTCCCTGGGCCCCTTCCCCAGCAACCTGCTGCTGCCGGTGCCGGTGCCAGCTGCGCCTGCTCACAGGTCTCCACAGAGAGAGCGGCTCATGGGTGCTGCTGGCAGCATCCCGACTGCCAGGGCAGCTATGGAGCTGTGGACACAGCAGCCTGTTCTGCACGGGCACTGGTGGGCTCAGCAATGGGGCTCGCTGGCTCTGTGCATTGGCACAGGGAGAAGGGGAGGTGGGTTACACCTCTAAGGATGGGTTTATCTCCATCCAGCTGTTCAAGGCTGGCACTGCTCTGCAAAGGGAGCCAGGGTGAGCAGGAGGACAGCTGGCTAGTGGGCTGGGGCATTGCAGTCTGCATCAAGGTAGGGCTCCTTCCTCCTGCCACCAACTCAGCCCGATCCTGCAGTGCCAGGCAGAGCCTCCTGGGTCGCACTGCCCAGTGTGGTCATGGCTCCCTTGGGGTGGGATTGGGATGCTTTCCTGGTGCCATGGGATCCATCTCACCATGGCATATCTGTCCTAGGGATGAAACCACAGACAACCAGGTCTCCTGATGGGACATCATCACGCAGGAACAAGCTCCCAGTACCCACAGAGAGCATCTGCTCCAGGAGGAACCTCGAAGAAACATCTCAGCATGGTGAGGACCCCTCTCATGAGCCACATCTTTGCTGGGGATATCCATGCTCATGTCTCCTCTGGGAGCCCCCAGAGCTGCCTGCACCACATCTCCTGCCGGACCCGGCACTGCTGGCACGCCAGTGATCCCTGTGGAGGCTCCTTTTCCAGCGGGGGATCAAAACAAACACTCCTGTGAGGAAGCGCATTGCAGTGGTGCTCGAAATAAATAACTAATTTCTCCCTACATGATCTCAAGGAGCAGGAGAGGCGTGAATAGCAGGGCCCGGTGTCGGGCTGACTGGACTCCCCGGTGCGGTAATTCAGAGGATGACAAACATAAGCCAAAGAAAAATGTTGAAAAATGGGCACTTCCCGCAGCCCTGAGCAAAGGAGCTATTGCAGGGTTTGGAAATAACGAAGGCAAAAAGAGGGAGAGGGGGGAATTTTCTCATTGAGACCAAGTGAAGTGCCAAACAAGCTGCTATTATGGTGGCTTTGAGAGGCACAGGGAGGGGGCGATGGGTTGGAGAGCAGGGGGAAGGAGAGGAGGGAGGTGGGGGAGAAGAGAGGGAGAGAGGGTTGGAGGAAGGGAGAAGGGTGGGGGCGCGGGGATGAGGGGGATGCAAGGAGCCAGAGGTGTGAGGTGGCATGGGGGAGATGGAGAGAGGACCGAGTTGTGCGATGGTGGCAGGGCCACTACATGCCAGCACCCCCATTGCTCACCCTACATCTCCAGCGTCTCCCCATCCATCCCCCCATTCTGGTCCCCATCCACCTTCCACCCCCCGCACCGACCAGCACCAAAAGGAGGGAAAAAAAAAAGGGAAAAAAAAAAAAGGAGATGGAAAGAAGGAAAACAAAATATCTACAGTTGTCGAGACAAGGGGAGAAAAATAGAGGCAAACATCCATAATTTTCTCTGTGGGGCTTTGCAGTAATTGAGCCATTTGGATAAAAATAAAGGCAGCAGGCCCTTTAGGTAAGAGGAGCTTTTGCAATCCAAGAAGCCTGAATTATGCGCCTTGTATCACTTGAAACCCCCCACCCCATCACCCCCCTCCGCCTCCCCCATGTGACACCAAACCACTTTCCCTTTTCTTCTTCTTCTCTATTTTTTTTTATATATATATTATTTTTTTTCCCCCTCCTCCTTTTTTAAGTACCCTGTCAAGCAGCGTCCGACGAGAGGAGAATTTCAGCTGTCACAACTAATTTCAGTGTGTGTGTGTGTGTGTGTGGGTGTGTGTGTGTCTCTGGCAGGGGAGGGAAGTGGGTGATGAAGGCATAGAATCACTCCTTTCTTTTATTTCCCCCTCCCCCCCAAAGGAAGATTTACATCAGAAATTTGTTTCTGGAAGTGTTTAAGGCCTGGAACTTCCTTCCTTTCAATTGCTGCCTGATGTCTTCTTCTTGCCAGGCTCCCTCCCATCCAGCACCCAGGTTCACTTGTCACCCTCCTGGCAGCCTGGTCCTTTGGCCATGGTCTTTCTGAGCATGGAGGAGGCTCCTCCAATCTCTTGGTGGGGATCGAGGCTGCCAAAACTCAGCTCTCACAGCCCCAAGAGCCACGCTGGCTCTGGCAGTGGAGGTTGTGGCTTGTTGTGGCCTTCAGGCTTCACATTTGGTCATTTTTTGGTTTCTTGCAGCCACTTTGAGGTCACAGGGCAAATCCTGTGAGCATCCCTGAGGGCCTGGTGGGGCTGTCGAGGGGAACCCCCACCTGGGACCTGCCCAGGGAAAGGGACAGCTGGTGCTGAGCCTCTTGGGTCTTCCCAGCCAGGTTTAGGAGCGAAAAAAGTCCCTGAATCCAGCAAAGTCTTGGGGGTGTTTGCAAGACAGGGAGAAGCAAAGCCTGGGCACTGTAGGTGCCCAGCAGCAGTCTGCAGGTCCCAGGGAAGAAGCATGTTCCCTCTCTTGGAAAGACACCAGATAATGTCATCGGCCTCAGCAATTCCCACCTACTCACAAAGGCACAAATGGGATGCACAAACCAGGAAAGAGCAAGAAACAGCCAAGGAGGAGAGCAAGGCAGCTGGAGCTATAGTTTGAATTTTGAGTTTAATTCTGGGTGGCTTTGGGAAAGCAGGTCTGGAGTTGGACTGGGACTATCACAGGCTGCAGTGGCAGCACTGGATGGGAAACTGGGCGGGCACAAAGCCTCCAGACCCACAGCTTGGTCCCTGACACAGCAGGAGGAACACACAGAGGACATGAGGAGCTGCAATGCCTGAGCCTGCAGCAGCCAAGGGCTCTTCCAGGCCCAGCGTGCAAACCGGCTGTGGGCTCCAATTTGGGACATAACAGCTCTCACTGGTTCATGCAGCTGCACCCCGATGGGGGCGGTTAGGTCAAGGCCCATGTCGCCAGGCTGGGTGGCCAGTTCACTGGACCTAGCATCCCACCACTGCCCCCTCTTTTTTGCTGCGGGGACCCAGCCTGCCAGCTGCCCCTCATGTTGCCCTGTGCCTCAGGTGGCACTCTCATCGCACCAACACTCAACCCCATAAGTAGGAGTGCATCCCCAGACATCCTGGTCCCACCACACAGCAGTGCGCTGCTTTGAGGCATGAGCTTTGCATGTTCTTTGCATTAATCCTTGACTAACTGGTCCTTGCATCACCCCGGAGCCTCCTGCTGCTCCACCACCATGGGCCCACGGTGGCGCGGTCAGAAACATGGTCCTCAGATACATGCACGGAACCAGGCAGGAGACTGGTGCTGTGGGAGGATATGAAATGGGAAACACTGCAGCAGGAATGGAGGGGATGGCACAGCCTGGCAGGGGAGGGTGCGGGATGGGATGGGATGGGATGGCAGGGGCTGGTGCAGGCACGACAGGGTGGTAGGGGCTGTGAGAGGAGGGTGTGTGCAGGGTGCAGGTAGGGGCTGACAGCGTGCAGGCAGGGGCTGGGAGGGCGGGCAGGGTGCAGGCAGGGCAGGGGCTGGCAGGACAGGCTGGGTGCAGGCAAGGGCTGGTAGGGCAGGGGCTGGCAGGGCACGGTCTGTCAGGGCAGGGGCAGGCAGGGTGCAGTTAGGAGCTGTCAGGGTCTGTCAGGGCAGGCAGGGTGCAGGCAGGGGCTGTCAGGGTGCGGGCAGGGCAGGGGCAGGGTAGGGGCTGGCAGGGGCTGGGTACGGGCAGGGTGCACTTAGGGTCTGTGGGGGTCTGCCGGGGCTGTCGCGGCGATCCCCTCCTCCCTCGCCCCCCGCCCCGCCCCGCGGGGTCCCGGCCCGCCCCGAGCCCCCTCCCCTCCGGCACGTGAGCGGCCGTGACGCGCCGCGCGAGCCCCCGGCCCCGCCCCGCCGCCCCCGCCCCTCGGCCCACTTCCGGCGGAAGCGGGGGGCTCTTTCCCTTTCCGGGTGCGGGTCCCCGGGCGGAGCGGCGGGACGGCGCGGCGGCGGGCGGGCGCGGGGCGCGTGTCATGGCGGAGCTGGCGCAGGGGCAGAGCGCAGCGCCCGTGGGGATCAAGCCCGAGGGGTTCGTCGACGCTCTGCACCGGGTCCGGCAGGTAGGCGCCGGCCGGCGGGGTCGGGGGCGGGAGGAGGCCGCGGGGCGCCGCTAGGCCGCGGGGCCGAGGTGGAGCGCGGAGCCGCCGTGAGGGGTAGGGCCGCGGCCCCGCCGCCCCTCTGCCCCTCTCCCGGGAGGCTGAAGACGGCGACTCCTCTCGGCAGCCCCAGCGTCGGCCCCTGCGGGAGAGCGGGGGGTGGTGGCGGAGCTCCGGGGAGAGTGGGCGGCCAGGGAGGGGGGCGGCGGGGCTCTCTGACAGTCCCCTCCAACGCGGGTCGTGGCCGTGGCTTGTGACGCGGCAGGATCGCAGCTCTGCGAGGAAAGAGGCCGTCTGTAGCCCGCGGGGGCTGCTGTCCACGAAGCTGTCGTCTTGCACTTTGCGATGGGGGGCTGGGGGAGCGTGATCATAACGTTAATTCGTGTTTTAAGCGAGGCCTTAATTGTGCGTTGGGCTAACCCATAGCAACCGTGGCAGAGGGGGAGCACAGTGCTCCCCGAAGGAATCGCTGAACTTACACAGCGCTAAAATGGAAACTTTCAGTAAGAGCAACCCAGACCTGCAGAAACCCAGAGCCTTGTCTTCAGTACAGGACATTCCAAGTGTTCGTGTGCTTCCCAGTTTGTGGAAAGTGGCTCCAGAAACAAGAAGCTGCTGCTCACGCTGCAGGCTTTGTGACCGCTCATCAAGTTTCTTGTTCCACATCTGTTGCAAGCGTTTATTCCATCTCTGAACAGGTTGCACTTTACTCGTGCTTAGTAACTGCACCTCAGTGAGCTGTTACACAGCTGGACACCAGGACTGCAGCCCAGCTGGCGCTTGAAGACCCTGACTCTATTCTTTCCCATGTTGCAGGCCAGGTGGGAGAAACCTCCTTTTGTTGCCCAGACTTGTTTTTCTCATTTTCCCTAAGAAACTTGTGAGGAGTCTAAGCTGAACCCTAAGACCCTTCAAGGAATCACTATCACAGAACTTAAGCGACTGACTATCGCTCGCAGCTCACTCCTGAATCAGGATGTCAGCAAGTCTCCATTCTCTGCGGTCTTCACTGACCGCTACAGAGGCGTTAGCTCTTCTAGCTGAACACCCTGCACCTTCCCAGAGGAGATGGTGAGCTAGCCTGCTCTTCAGCTGTTGGTTTATTTCTCAGCCTCAGAACTGCAGCAGGCACGTTTTGTGCTAGCTGCCTCCTGGATGAGGCCATGCGTCACTCCTTTCAGTGGCTAACAAAGCGCTGTGACCTTGGTGGAGTGTGATGTCTGAACACTTTGCTGGTATCTACGTGATGCAGTTAAACAGAAAGGTCTTGCAGCTCTGTTTCTCTTGACCCTGTCGTCTGTTACCAAATGCATCTCACTGCAAAAACCTCTCTCATTGAATATCAGATTATATTGTTGTCTGCTGGGAGCTGAATGATCTTTGAATGATGTGTTATAAGGAAATAATTATTTGCTCATCAGTTGCAGCTTGTTGAAACTATTTTGGGAGTACACTGAAAACGCCACAGTGTGTACTGCTTACCTGGTTAGTAAAGGTTACATGTGAAAGTAGGATGCTTCAGGTGGTATTAGCCTAAATACAGTGCTGTTGGAGAAGTGATTTGGATTGGTGTTGCATGGTTGCTGTCATCATGGTTGTAGAGTGAGTCTGTGAGCCCCCCCTAACTCCCAAGTGAAGAAGATGGAATAATAAATCATTCTGTAACCTGGCTGTGTTCGCTTACTCCCCTGTTGCTGAATAGATTTGGTGTCTGTGAGCCGACAGCTTAAGTTAGTCTGAACTGGAAGATTTCAAAATCTTCCGAGCTGCCAACTTCAGGCCAGGTGCTGCAGCGTAGCAGCCTTCCTGCTCTCTTCCACGCTGGAAACAAGGGTGTTGAGAAGTGTGTGCTCTGCATGTGTTCGTGGGAGCGCAGTGGCCTACATGTTTGTGTCATGAGTTGTGTGCTGCCTGTTGAATGTGATTTATTTTTTCTTTAATTATTTTTTTTTCCCATTGCTGTTTGTGGGATGAAAAGAATTGTCAGCAAGTGCTAAAACATCCCCCCTCACCCCCTGCAAAAGTATTTGATTTAGTCTAGTTCTGTAAAGGCTTTGTGAGGGAGTAGGTAGTCCCTTCCTACACAGGATGGCAGAACCAAGTTGTCACTAGTGATGTGTCTGGGAATGTGAATGAAGATGGTTTAATTGCACAGTGGATGGATACTTACCTCACCCTCCCCTAAGCAATGTGTGATGGAACTTCCAGAATAGGGTGGGATGTAAAGGCAGTTACACCTCATCCTTCTCTAGAAGCTATGGCAGGGCTTTCACTGAGTGTCTTTAATGCTCTATCTGCCTGAGCTATACCAATTTGGTACATAGGTGTCAGCTCTTGTACTGCAGCTAGCCAAAGCTGTAGCCTTTTCTGAGTGTTAATTTTGCTTTAAGGGTATGGGGAAACAGAAGGGAAAAAAATTGCAGTGGTAGTTCATGTGTCATGGGTTGGTATGGCATCCCTGGCTTGACATTTGAACTCTTGAGTTTAATCTTAGACTTAAGTCTAGTAAGCAAATTTACTAAGCTCACCTCTCATGAGAGCCATAACACTAAAATCAGTCTGCGGAATACGCTCCTTAGTTATCAATAACTAAATAATTCAGGACAGGGAAGGCTTTCCTCATCAATCCCAGCAACTGCATTCCTCAGAGTCACTGGGATGTGCAGAGGCATAAGCATAAGAAATCAGGAACACGCTTGAAAGGAGGGACTTGTACAGTGCTTTCAGTGTTTGTGCTGGACTTGCTTGGCTGTTTCTTAATGGAGTCTTGATAATTTTTGCTACATCTCAGGTATTTAAGTGAATGCTGGGGCTTTGAGATGGTCTGTCCTGCCTCTTCTGCACTGTTTCTCAAGTGAGGGGATTGGTCTGTGGGCCACAGGTAGTGACTGTTCTGTCCATAGAAGTGGCTGCTTCTAAGCAAGGGTGGCTGTTCTTGTGTGGCATTTTGGGGTGGGTTGAGGGGAGAGGATGTCTCCTCCCCTTTTGAGTAATGGGATCAGAAGATAAACAGAGCTGCCTGTACTTTGCACATGAATGGGTTTCTGTCAGGCTGTCTCATCAACGAAACAGAGTCTTGCTTGGTTTTTACCTTTTCTGTTCTCCTTGCAGTCTAATTTTCCATACAACATGTGTTTGCAGCACTTACTGGTTCCCTCTTCATACATGTGCTGCTATTGTAACCTGCCATACGTACTGCCTGAATCCCCCTTTCTGGGAATGCTGTGAAGAGGAAAGGCTGTGGCTTGGTCAGCCTGTGGCACGCTGTCTTTGCTACCTTGGAAGTGGATGAATATCCTGAGTCAACAGTCTGTGTGTTTAAAATCCCCTTCTATTATCAGGCTCTCACTCCTGATTTCTGTGGGGATGGAGGGATCTTAAGACCCTTTTTTCCTTATTGAAAAAAATAATAAAGTACTTGGAGAGCACTTTTTCATATCACAACCAGATAGATAGAGGGCTTTGCAATTACTGTAGTATTTAGGAAAACCACCTGTGACGTGAAACTTCAATGGCTGTGGATGATTTCACTGCTTCCTGTAGAAGCTCTGGAGAGATGGCAGTTGCACAGACTTGAATATTCTGCTCAATGACTGGGAGGAGTAGCAGAAGCAGCAGAGCTGTCTGAAGG
This sequence comes from Hypotaenidia okinawae, assembly GCA_027925045.1. Lineage (NCBI taxonomy): Eukaryota > Metazoa > Chordata > Aves > Gruiformes > Rallidae > Hypotaenidia > Hypotaenidia okinawae. The sequence goes on along the minus strand of BSDF01000019.1, from coordinate 8,667,768 downwards.
ATCAGATCACTGCTCCTTACTGTTTCATATCTCACTAATACCTAGAACTGTTGGTTTATTTGGTTTAGTCCTGCTGTGCCTAGCAAAGAAGCTTCATATTGAAAAGCATTTTGGTGTTACACCATTGATAGAGAGTGGTGAAGGTGTAGGACAGGCATGCAAGGTGTAGGAAAGCATGTATCCCTCGTACAACTTTGTGGATCAATTTGGTTTTCTTGGCTTTACCATTGCAATTTATAGCTAAGATTTGTGCTGTGTTGGTGGAAGAGCTTTCTTTTGGGGAAATTAGGTGCAGAAGCAGTTCTGTGGTACTGAAGCTTTTTTTCCAGTGTGTTTCAGAGCTTAGTAAAATGTGTTGGGGTTGGGGGGTGGGGAGGGAAGGAAAAAAATGAAGACTGACATACAGCAGGACAAAAGCAGTGGCTGGCAGTACATTACTCAAGGTCATTTAGGCAGATAAGGTTTAGGTCTGCTTACTTTTGCTGTGTTCTAACTTTTGTGCTTATCTCCCGACTGAACCTGTAGTAAAACCTGAGGTTCCCATTTTAAGTTGAACCTAAGAAGTTAAAATGTATTTTTAACTGCTGCATCTACTTGAAAAACTCAACACTTCATTTTACAGGGTGTTTTTTCCCTTGCTGTTGTGAGGTGGTGGGCTGTCTGCCTGTAATCTGGTGGCAGCTGGGAGGCTTTAGAGAGATAAGGGTGCAAGTTCAAATAAGGGAGGGAAAAAGAATAAGGGGGGGGGAAGAAAAATATCCCAAAAGCTGATAATGTAAAAATTGCTTTGACTCTCTTATTTTGCCCTTTACTTGGAGGGTTCTATGCCAGGGGGATGGTTGTGTGCCAGGCTTGAGATAGGGGGTTTGCAAAGCTCTCTCACTCTGGGAGCGGATGGTCTTGGTACCGGTGATGTGTTCACACACACCTTTGAGCTCCCCACTCGCTTCTGCTCTCCTCACTGGCCTCCTCTTTCCCCTGGAGCGTGTGCTTTCAGCTCCAAACTACTGGCTAGCAGTTCCCACAGCTTACAGATGGTTTTTAAAGTAAACTGTCAGAGTTCATAAAGAGCAGGTTAAAATCATATGTTCCAAAACATGCCAGGGTATGTTATACCTGACACTGTGTCATTTGGCATGCCTTTGTAAGTTATTATGTGAAAGCTGTTAATAGATTGTTACAAAATGTATTTTATCACTGTTGGAGCAGTCAGGAAACATCTCTGCTCTTTGAACCTTCCTTATAATACTCTGCATCCTCAGTAGAAGGAGAAAGAGGGTTGGCAGAGGGCTGAGACCATGGATGCAGTACAGCTTTCGTTCAATAAGGAAGGTATCACCTGGCACTCCCTAGTGTGGCATGTGCAAGGGATGGTCTGTATTGATGCTTTTAGAGTCACATTTATGTGGGTTTATTAGTTTATGAAGATGCTGATATACAAGGTGTTTGTCATCAGAGCATTTCTACATGGCCACTGTGCTGGTCCAGGAGGAGGAAGACTATTCTCTAGCTCCTGGCGTTTCCCTCACAACAAAGTTGTTGATTTCCTAAAAGAGGATGGTAGGGAATGGACTATGGAAAGAAAATGGTCAAAACTTGGAGTCCTTTTCATAAAAGGCATTGTAAAGAATGTTTTCTAGTCTCTTTCTGAAAGCAGTGCCCTCAGTCTTGCAAGATTACTTCAGAAAGCATTTTTTTTCAGTGCCCTGTGGTTCTGAATCTCAGGCAGTTGTTCATTCCACTGCAGCAGCCAGTGATGTCAACAGCCAGAGTAACTGTAAATGTCTTTCTGTTGCAGTAAAACTCACATTTTGGAAACACCTTTGGTTTTATATTTGTCATCTGCCCATGTCTTCATTTAAAATATTTCTCTATAAAATGCTCTTTCATCTGTCCCTGTCATTTATTCTTTGGTGAAATCCCAGTTATAATAGAGTGAGCTCAGGCTCCTAGTAAAGATCCTATTCAGTGATTTTCTTTTTGCTGGAAAAGGAAGCAAACACTGCAGAATACACAGTCCTTTTTATTTGCTCTGTAACTACCGTATTCAGCACTTGGTTATTTTATATAGCCAAGTGCTTGATGTAGGGTGCTGTGAGACTGCAGCCTGTGTGTCCCTCAGTGGGGATGAACTCAGGTGCAGCACCTCCCCATCTCTAGAGTGGAGTTACATCAGTTAGCTCAGGAAGCAGGTAAGAGAGCTCACTTCTGTCAGCATCCATCTGTACACCTCTCTCCCAAATGTCATTAGAGATGAGCTTAACTTGTCCCTTTAATTAAGTGGTGGTTAGGTCTCTCTTACCTCATTTAGTTGCTTGCCTTCATGACCTTACTGTGATACCCGACTCATCTTTCCTGTAAATATCCTCTTTGCACCCTGGCTTGGCAAGGAATCCCTGTTTCCCCACTATAAGGGGTGGAAGTGGAGACACAGGCAGCGTTAGTTGTGTTCCTGCTGCATTGACCACTGCTGGAAATGGCAGCAGTTTGCCCACTGGGTTATTCTTCATACAGTGAATGCAGGGTGTTTACTTTGACAAGGAATTCCCAGACCTTTCCTTACTCTGTGTGTTTTCACATTCTTCTCCTCCTGCTGATGTGTGAGTGTGCATTTGGATCTATCTGGATATGCATGGATGTAGGAGGAAGCATGTGTCCTACATGGCTATGGTGGTGGCAGGTCCTCCAACACAAAGTTGGTGAGCTAGTTTGAGCTCTTTTTTTTTTTTTCTTTTTTTTTTTTTTTTTGCAAGATATAGCTTGTCAGCTGTCCATGGAGTGAACAAACCTGAATATAATGTTCTAGGGAGTAAATACCTCCTTATGATCAGGAAGAGGAACTGGGTGAATGCAGTCTTAATTAAACAAATATTAAAATCAAGCAGAGAATTGTTTACTTAACAAATGAAGCACTGCTGTCTTGGAACTGATAGCAACTCCCCTACATAGTAAATAGCTGTGAGAAGATTGGACTGGGGTAAATGCCTTGCTGGGTGTTTAGCTGCAGTGGCTGAAACTTCAGGTATACTAATCATGCTTTTATCCCCTGCTTTTATAGATTGCTGCTAAAATTGGAGATATTCCTCACTTGAATAATTCTACAACACTTGTGGACCCAGTCTATGGTTATGGAGTGCAGAAACGGCCCCTGGATGATGGAGGTAAGCTGGCTGTGATTAGTCAGTCTTGGGCTTGGATGCAGCTCCTGAAATTCATCTGTGGAGGTGGTTGCCTGCTTTAAGGACAGAAATCAGTGCATCTTTCTGTGTATAGAAATTTTATACAAGATTCCCTGTGCTGTTAAGCCTTATCTAGATAGCACGTGGCTCTTAGGGATTAGATCATTAATGTGAGGCAATTCTTTCATAGTTTGTGAACTTGGGGAATTAGCAAACGAGTGCTCCAATTTAAATATTGTTCTGTGGTAGTTGGGGATGTGTGGGGTGTGGATATGGGTGCTGGAACGTGCTGTAGCCTGTGTGTAGAGTACCAGATGTATATAACTAAGCATCAAAAGGGAAGAGGAGCTTTTTTTCTGACAGCAGGCAGTGTTTTGGGACAGTATTACATGTACTCCTTCCCAGGTGTAGCAGTGGTCACCACATGGTAGTTGAGTTGCTGTCAGGAGTTCTGAATGCATTGTACGTGATTTTTATGGAAGAAATGTGTTGATGGAAGTTGGAAGGATTAGCCTTAGCTTTTTTCATAATTTGAGAATTCTTAAATCTCTGAAGCATTTAACACTGACCACAGCCAGAGAGTGATTTACTGGGTGGACTAGATCTGGTAATTGTGTTGAGCTAGTATTGTCTGAAGTGTTACAGTTATTTCAGAATACATTATTGGTTTCTTATCTTTGGTAGGAACAACAGAAATGTGAGAACAGGTGTTACCCATCTTACAAATCTAAATGAAGTGCACTGTTACAAGATGTGTTTAAACTGTATTATCTGCTACTGTATAGACACAAAGAGCTTGCCTGTTCCTGTAGCTGGTTATAAAAAAACCCACAAAGTGTGGCTGTCTTCCTTTTCCTATTTCCTCTAGTATTTTACTGACAAGGTAGCCCTGCATGGTGATTCTCTCCCTCACAGGTATGTTCAGGAGTACTGGGGAGATAGGCAAAGATGCTACTTAGCACTTAATTTTGAAAATATTTTTTTCTGTCTGATATGAAGGCTGAAAATATTTTGCATCTGCTGCTCATTCTGAAAAAACCCTGTGTTGGAGCATGGGGAGGAGTTTCTTTCATGTGGAGCTTCTGGTTTGCTAACATCACCATTTTCTGAACACATGCAGCAACCCACTTTGTACTGTGGTCTTGGCTCTATTTGAGCTACAGGTTGTGGCTCTTCTAGTTAAGAGTTTCAGTAACAAATGGGGTTATCAGGGAGAGCTGCTGTTCCTTCTGTCTCAGGCTGGAGCATCGCTATGCCTATGAGAAGGCAGAGACCTGGTACTACTGGTATGTGCTGGTTTCTGCATGGAAAGGTGCCTGGCTGTCAGACAAGCTGTTGAGCGTTGAAGAACGCTGAACAACTTTGTGCTGTGTCTGAATAGCTCAGATAAGTGGCTGTATGTGAACAAGAATAAAAGTAGCCTTCTAGGAACTGGCCATTCATAACGTTGGTCCTGCCTATTTCTTTTTATCAATTCAACAGCTCAACTGGGAAATCTGACCTCTTGACAAAATGGGTTTTTTTATGAACCTTTAACATGTGAAATGGTCGTAGTGCTTAATGACAGCACAAGTTAGACTTTGTACTTAAACTTTTACTGGGGAGCTGTGTTACTGCTGAGCCTGGTTTGTGTTGACACAGACCGTGTCAATACAGCTGCAGTCTAGGCTATAAATGTATGTTGCTGCTGGTTTCTTGTGTTGTGATAGATAACTCCATGGAGCAGGAGTTCCTGGGAGAGTCTTCCAGAGGGGCAGTACTCCTGACTCTTGGATCTGATGATGTGAAAACCTTACAGTTGTTTGCTCACCCTTGTCTAAAGTAGCTCCCATGTTGTACTTGCCCTTGGCTTGTTCACCTGCATCTGTAGGTTTTATGACTTGGTCCAACTCCCCTCCCAAAGAACTCCTCTGTGAGATCTTACAGAAGAATAAAGATGGAAGGAATATTTTCAAGGGCAAGTTTCAGTTTCACAAGGAAACAGGAACTCTTAGGGGAGGAACAAAGGTTGTATCACTTCTTTCAGCTTTGGTGTTTTGGGTTTTATTTCTAAAGGCTTTAGCAAGCCCTGTGCTGAAAGGGGGTTGTGTGATGAGTACCCCACCTAAAAAAGCCACGACACCACGTAATCACCCTGTGCCTGTGTGCCCAGGGCTGCAGCCTGGCAGAGGAGCTCCAGAGGCTGCCAGGGCTGCTTGCTCTGTATTTCTTTGACACCTTAGTCAGTCTTAGGGCTGCCAGCTCTCGCTACCATGGCATTAGACGTCTGTAATGCAGCTTTAGCTTTAAGGATTGGAAGGAGGCAGTTGCTTTTAATAGGACACTTAAATTAGGAAAGCATTTCCCATTTGGATGATCTTAGTTCACTGTTAGCAGCAAATAAGGAGTGTCAGGATTGCATGCCCACATTTTCCTCTGCTTTCAGCTTGTCTGGGAACTAGAGTTTGGAGACCTTGTTGTCAAGAAGTGATTATTTATGTTGTTACACATGCTCTAGGTATTTTCTAGTGCTGGGCTTTGGATACATTGTGCAGGTTTATTTGTACTGCTCACAGGAAGCTGTAGTCAGCGTTCCTAGGGCCACTTGCAGGGGTTAATGTTTCTCAGGGAAGGTGAGCACCAGAGATGGGGTTAGCTCTGAGCTGCAGAGACCTGCTGACATCTTGCCTGTGGCTCACTGCTGAGGATAGATGCCAGCCCTCCTGTTAATGGCCAACAGTTGCTCTTGGTATCTAACTAATGGGTGTCTCTAACTACCAGCACAATTTAATAAGTTTATTTGATGCAAAATAATCCTTAAAGAAACAGTGTCCTTTTATTCAAAGGAAGTGGACATCTAGTCTGCTGGAAAGAGACTGGCTGCCAGAACGTTAGCCTTTGTTTGCTGTTTTGGACAGCTTCAAAAAAGATTCCACTGTAGAGTTAAGCAGCAGCATTGCAGCTGAAGGCTGGGGCATCCTTTGAGTTTGGGGGAACAAAGATAAGAGACCTTGGAGAAGCCTCACACCCCCTCTCTTCACCCTGTGCCTTCCCCTAGCTTCTGTGGTGCATCTTGATATGAAGATAGCCCATTCTGCTGTAATAAAACTTGACTGTAGTAGAGCCAAGGGCTTCAAACACAACATGATTCTGTTATACAGAATACTTTATTCTTTTGCTCCAGTGTGTTTTCAGTGAAAATAGTGATGGGCAGAAGAAAAACTTCTCCCTGTTGTACTGCTGCTGGCTGTTAGTTGTGATGATCCTTGATGTGTCTGTAGCAGGAGTAGGACCAAGGCAAAAGTCCAGGTCTCTGGGCAGAAGGTTTAGTGTTAATACACAAAATGCCAGTGTTCTTCAAAACCGCAGCTTTACATATCACCATGTTTTTAAGCAGTGCAGTTAAAGGGAGGAGAAAGAAGCCTGTAAAGATTTGCAGTGAGGGCAGATCTGAAAATTAGTAGGCTTTCACCATTTAATTAAAGAAACGTAGGAATATTTAATGACAAAGAATTAGGGTAACTGGTGTCTTCGTTGTGCCCTTCTAAAATTAACAATGATCCCATTTTGGTTCAATGGTATGAAATGCAAGCCTGTTCTGCTGCTGCCTAGGAGATGTGTTGCTCTGATTTTATTCTATCCATGAAGATATTCTTGATGAGATTCTATATTCCCACCATGCACATTAATTTAGTGGGAGGCACTGCTCTGTGTTACGGGGTGGAAAAAAAAATCCACATTTGTTTTGAGTGTCTGTTAGGTAGAATTCAGTTAAGGTGAAGCCTAAAGCAGAGTGAAGAGTTATCAACCAGCAGGTGCCATTAATAGGAAATTGTGCTGATTTTATTCAGTGTTTTTCCTTATTTGCAGTAAAATGACTGCAGTTACAGTTAAATTGTGTTCAATAGATGTAAAAGGGGGAAATATGTACGTGGCTTGTCAGAGTTCAGCCCCTTCCCTGGCGTGAAGAGGGAGATGCAGCTTTCAATACTGCAGCGAGTGTGGTCTGCCCCAGCCCTGCCTCTCTATTAGTCCCTGTCTTTCAGAGCAAAATGGGCATGTTGGGAAGGAATGGACCTTCAGGTTGTTGGAACTGGGACCTGCATCATTTCTTTCCTCCCTCCCAAAAACCAGAGAGAAATCATAACTGACTTTGAGTAAATCGCTCCCAGTTCTCTCCATCTGCCTTCTATCTCAGCTCTTGGAGAGGTCGTCAGTGAAATGTGGAAGGGATGATCTCACAGATAGTTATTGTGGCTTAATTTTGTTTTAAGTAACTTGTACAATAAATATGTCAGGCTGATACCTGCCAGGGGTGGTGAATGGCTTACTCTGCATAGTGCTTGGAATGGGTTGGAGACATTATGTTACGTTAATCCTAAAGCATTATTTCCCTGACTGATTTAACTTGCTGTGCTTGTCCAGTTTCCCCTTAAGAAGTTGTCTTTTTCAAGTGTAGGATTCTGTTACAAAATGAAGGCTCTTCTGTTCCTTGGGTGAACTTCAGGAGTTGATTATAGGATGTGTATCTGTCTCATAATTTGTGGGCAGTGGCTGCAGTGGAACAGACTGCAGAGAGAGCTGTTAGGGTGGATTGAAATGTGAAGTGGCTATTTAAATACAGCCTTGTGATGTTAAGACCACTTTTTCTGGCATCTTGGGATAATGAGTGGCCTGGTCCATGGCAAGGGCAATCCCATATTACAGCAGCAGCCACTGGATCTATTGCATATAGTAAAAATATTCAGAGCACAGTTTGGGGCAAGAAGATGAGATTCTGAATTCGGTCATATTTGCTCAGCTCTGCAGTAGTAAATACTCCCCATTACATCACCCAACTTTTTCAACTGCAGTATTGATAGTTATCAAATTAGAGCTTTTTATATTCAGGGTGAGAATATGCAAAGACAAATCAAACAGAGTCAATAACCCAGCAGTTGTCTTATCACTGAGCTGGGGAGAGTAATAAAATACATACACTGTCAATATTTTGGTCCTGAACTATTATGAAGGTATTGACATGCAGCAGAAATACACTATTGACTCTCCTTGTCTATTTTTATTTGAGTAAAGTGTTTGGCTGCAAACTTTATGCATTTTTCTACCAGATTTAGGGAGTGTGGGGATGCATCCGCTTTCTCACCCTGCCAGCTGATTGCCAATTTATTTCAGGTCAAAGAATGTGCAGGTTGCTGCAAGGTAGTTGGGAACGGCATCTTTATTATCACAGCTCACATATTGGCCAGTTTCATTTGTTTCACTGCTTGTGCCCTCCAGGCATGCAATATAATCTTTCAACTGGTTGTTAGGACCAAATGGTCTAGTTTTTAGCTGGTTTGCTGCAGGCAAAGTCCAGTAGGAAGCCCAGCAGGGCGTGTGTTCCCACTTTGCATGAGTTGGTCTAATGATATTTTCTCCATTAACATTTGGAAGAAAGATCTAGTCTATTGAAGGGGGGGGAGAAATCTGTTTTGAGGGTTGTCAGCTGGGAAGATATAGCTGCTAATCACAAATGGACCACCAGCTACCATTGCAGATATGCCTGGAATGCCTGTATTCAGGGAAGTGTGCTGTGGTTTGGGTCTTGTTTGGTGTTTCTTTTAAAAGAAAACACTGTTTGGGTGCCACCAGGTTACTTAACAGACCTATTCCTTTAACAGGTCTCCGTGTAAGTGGGCTCCATGGAGCACAGATAAGAGACACAGAGAGAAGTATGTGCAAGCCCCTTCAATGCTTTTTGCCTGGACTAAATCTCTGGGTCTTCTCAGCCTTTTTTTTGTTTTCTTTTCAAAAAACATAGCAGCCTGCTTGAAATGTCTCCTCTCCCCTTCTCCCTCCCCCCAGATTTTTTCCCCCTTTTTTTTTTTTTACTACTTTGGGCTTAATTTGGGAAGGGGGAGGTTAGTTGCAGGGATTTGGATTTGGGAAAGGCAGGATTTTCTCCCATGACTCTCAGCATGGGGAGACACAGATCAATTCCCTACCCTGTGTTCAGCTGGACACTGGGTTATGGTGTGTGTTGATCACGAAATCCCCTCCTGTTTTGTACCACATAACGCATTCATTTCAGCCACTGAACCTAAATTACTGTTTTGCTTTTCTTTCTTTTTTGATGAAATGGTAAGAACTCTTTTTCTATAGGGATGAAGTTAGTTTATCCGTGCTAATGCTTTGATTTTTTCTCCTTTTTTCTCTCTCTGCCACAGTAGGTAACCAGTTAGGGGCCCTGGTACATCAAAGGTAAGCAGTGGGTTATGTTTTATTATTTATTGATCAATTCTAATTGTTTATTGATCCACCATCTGTAGTAGTGTTAGGAAGTCAGAGGTTGAGAATGTGGAAAAACTGTCAGCTTGGGTTTTCTCCAGGCTGGGGTTTCTGCTAACCCTTTACTGTTTGTTTGTTGTCATGAAGAAAGATGAGTTGATGTGAAACTTGGATTTGGTTCCTGAAATTCTGCAGGACCAAGAAGAGTAAATTCTCTGTCCTAACCCTTCCCCTGCCCTGATGGGATTAAAGCTCTGACATTTTTATAAAAGTTGGAAGTAGCAAATGGCCAGATAGATTATTTTTTTAATGTTATTATTTAATCTTGTTGGTGTAATATGACCTTGGATGTCTCCTTTGTCCAAGATGGCTTTGGGAGACTGAAGTATGAGTTGTCATGGAGCATCTTATGTCCTTAGCATCTAATACAAAAGTAAAAATCTGAGGTTTTTTTCTTGGATCCTGTTCTTAAGGAGTTGTCTACCTTGTTTTGGGTAGAAAGGAGTGAACATTTCTAACCCATGATTCACCTTTGGGCTAATAGTTCTGAACTTCCATCACAACCAGCTGCTTGTTGGGGGCCTGAGCAGAAGGGACAAGCAATATACATAAAGTTTTGTAATGATCAGGGGAAAGCTAAAGCCCAGGAGGGGCAGCACAGGGGAGGGTGGGCAGTGATGGCTCCTCTGCAGCTACCTGCCACCTCTCTTCTGCCAGGAGTGATGTTCATACATTGATCAGGCTGAAAAGCCTCAGTTGACTTGTTTCTGGTTTGGGTAGTTGGTTTTCTGCTCTGTTAACCTTGTTGTCCATCTGCAAGTCTTCCTCCAACACAGGGTGGTTAGCCAGTGAGGCAGGGTAGAATGCTTTGGTAGCTGGCTGGGTTTATTCCAGCTTAAAACAATGGCATTTCTGAACATCCCTGTCACAGGGAGCACATTCTGTGGCAGGTAGGGATGATGCTGGGTTTTACTTCTGTGCTGGTGAGCCTCAGGACAGTGGAAGGTACTTTTATCCACAGGTTAGTGGGAGAAGAAGTCTTAATATGTATTTTATAACTTCCCTGGTTGATGTAAAGCAAATAATGGGAAGGTTTTAATACACACCTCACTGCAAACCCTGCATTGAATTTATTATGCAGGTGTGGTGTTGTTTTTGAGATTACTGAACAATATATATAATAATATATTATATAACGAATATAATATATATTATATATCATATAAATAAGTATAGTATATAATATATATACTAATTTTATATGTGTAATTCTATATAATGCATATCTAAATATACAGTTTGCAAACTCCATATTCATGGTGGGGTGTTTTCTGTGAGAGAGAAATGGCTAAGCAAAAAACAATCTGGGGGAGTTCCTTTCTGCTTGACTGTGGTCTTAGGAAATTGCTTTGGGTGCTGTGTTGTTAAGGTAGAGACACCTTGAAAAAGTCCAAAGAGCGATAGATAGGGAAGTCTTGTGATAATAAGACTTCAAAGGATAGCTGAAGATGGCTTTTATAAATTCCAGGGAGAGAATGATAAGGACAGGCAGGCCAAAAAAAAAGGAGGCATTCATATCTGGGTTGGCTTTGGTTTGGGTCTCTTGGTAAGAGTGTATCTAAAAGTAGTAGGCATAGACCATGGCTTGGGAAGTCAAGGGTAAATATTATTGGATCTTCATTAAATTTAAATTCCTTTATTCTGTTAAATCTGTCTGGACCAAGAATGACAGAGAGGTTCTTCTGTCAGCTCCACTGAAGATAGTAGACAGGAGAATGGAAATGCAGCGCAGGAGAGATGAGGTGACCATGAGAGGCCCCTTCCTAAACAAGTAATTTTGACTGTGATGGAGTGTTTACTTGTGTGTGTGCAAAAGCCTTATGCTGTGCCTGGTTTCCACAGCAGGGACATAGTTGTCTTCCAAATTGTTCTTCATAATGACTATTTGATTTTTCTCTTTCTTTTTTCTTTCTTTTTTTTTTAAGGGCTGTAATAACAGAAGAGTTCAAAGTGCCTGATAAAATGGTTGGATTTAGTAAGTACCTTGGATGCTTTTGATGTTTTTTTGATGTCTTTTCTGCACTGGAATACTGGTTATTCTGATATATTTACAAGTTTTTTGTTGCTACTACCCTTGGATAAGCCTTGTCTAATGATGTGGGGACCAGATGATGTGTGTTTGCACCTGGATTTTTAAACTGCTTGGAAAAACTTGGTGTCCCAGTAATAAGACTGTGTGGTACAAGTTATGGAGACTTTTGGTGATTCCTTCCTTTAAATTCCCACTAGCACAGTACAGAAACGAGTCAAAAGTCAATTTGTTTTTCCTCATAGAAGCATTTTACTTCCTTTGAGTATGCAAAGCTGTGATGGTTGAGAGGAAAGCAACATTTAAATTGTTAAAATAAGACTTGACTCAAGGCAAGTTAAACAGAATTTAAATCTCATACATTTGCTGCAGGGAAACACATCCAGTGTGCACTGCTGAGATGAGAATTTCTCCTAGATTTGCATTCCTGATACTGTTCTCTTTCTAGCTTGATCAGGATTTCTCTCTTCCTCTTGATGATCATTACTCTTCCTTTCAATGGCACCTCCTGCTGATGTGTTACTACAGTGATTGCATAGACCCTTCCACTGCTAGATCTCTCTGTATCTCTTCCAATTAGATATATGGAGAGTAAAAAGGAAAATAGCAGGCCTTGATAGTTAACTGAGAGCCTGTGAAGTTTTGTCCTGAAGCTAAAGCCACTATAAAACTGTAACTCAAATTTCAGTGAAGGAAATGCTGAGCTCCTGCAAGATATATCCATTTATTGGTCCTGGCACCACACACGTGGGGGCCTGTGGGAAGGATGCTGTAGCTCTGAGCAGGGGACCTGTGTTCTCCCTTGGTGTGTCATCTGGTAAACCCAGTCCTGGTTTGGGGACAGACAGATGCAGGAGAGTGACAAACCCACAGCTGAGAGGTGCGTTTGTGGGAGCATCTTGAGTGAGCCATATGTGTTTGACTTGATGGGTTTGCTACTTCTTGCAGTCTGGGAGGGATGTGAATGGGGATTGGCACATAGTCTGTCCCCAGTATGTGTCACCTCCAAGAGTTTAGGGACATAGGTATTTGTCCTCACTTAAGGTTTGATAGAGCATTTCAGCTCTGAGTGCAGACCAGCCAAATAGCATGTCAATTAAAAAGAGAGAGTAAAATATTAATTTTAAATAAATAAAACCAAAAGTCTTTCCCTTTTTCAGTAACCCAGATAACTGGTTTATTGGTTCAGGCAGAGTAAGAGATACTCTTCTAGCAGCCCTGAAACTAGCACCTGATTTCTTGTATACTGTGTATTTCCACTGCAGTGTAAGACAGGCTTTGTTGGTTTGGTTTGTTTTGTTGGGGTGGGTTTTTTTGTGTGTTTGAGGGTTGGCTTTTTTCCCCCCCCCACAAGCAAACGGAATAACTTTCAGCAGTATCTTAATGTTTTTCTACTATGATAAATTTGGTCATGCTGTGGATGCCTCTTCTGCAATCCTGGAGTCAAACTGTTCCTTTTATAGACAGCTGCAGCAGAGTAAAAAGGGGGGAAAGTGCTCTGCAGTAACTCAGGCAAACCATGTGTTCTGATGCTTTTTGAACTCGTTTCAGTAATCGGCAGGGGAGGTGAACAGATCTCACGGATCCAGGCTGAGTCTGGCTGCAAAATTCAAATTGCTCCAGGTAAGAGCCTCATTGTGTGATGGGTGAACTGGTTTTACTGTTGCAGGGTGTTGTGTCCATTAGATCGGAAGTGCTGCCACGCTTGTGGTGTGTTATCACCGTTAACAGCTGCTGGGCTAGGCTAATGCGTGTGGGAGAGCTGTTGTGGGACTGACCTTCTGACTAGTGCAGGAAACAGGTTTGTCAGGTGGTTTGGGGAATGAAACAAGGGACTGTTTTCAACCAGGAGGACAGGTACAGGGCAGATGGACAACCTGCATTGGACTTAAAACCAAAATTGTAGTCATGGAGTTTTCTGCTGATGATACCGCTCGGCTCATTTGGTTTGTGTCTCATTGGTCTGGTCAGCTCCAGCTCCTGGCAGAAGACCTTTCAGGAGGGTGGTAGCAGCTCTTTGTACAACTGTCCCCTCGTTGAACAAATGGGACCATCCTGTCTGTTTGCTTTGGGGAAGAGTGTCCTACGGTGGTGTACGGGAAGCTGTTGCTGAATGTGACTGAAGTTCTTACCATCCCCATAATTGGTGGGGAAAAGGCTTTAGAAGAATGCAGACATCCAGCAAACCATTTAAAATATGTTGAGCCTGGAGCTCTTTGAATGCATTAGAAGTGCTCTGTGTGTGTGTGCGGGGCTGGGGAGGGTGGGGAATGCTTCCTTTGCTGCTTGGTAGTTGCTGAAACAGCTGCCATCTCTTAAATGCCATGTATTAAACATTTCCTCCTTGTTTCCTTTGCAGACAGTGGTGGGATGCCTGAGAGGCCTTGTGTGCTCACTGGGACGCAAGACAGCATTGAGTGAGTTTTGATTTCATTTCTCTCCTTTCTCCTCCTCTCTCTTCTCCCTAATGCTGTGCTCTGTCAGTGGTGCTACTTGGTTAGCCACACCAGCAAATGTTGGCCTAGAGAAACATGAGGGTCTCTGGAGCATAGAACCTCTTGGTCTGATGCTTTAAACTGTGCACCTCAAAGGCTTTTTTTTTCCAGTTGCAGTTTGATCCCTCTGCAGATATTTCCTTGGAGTTCCCCTCTGCAGGGCAAGGTTGCTCTTAGGGCACCTAGGATGCAGTTTTCTAACTGCAGCTTTCCAGGATATTGAGCTAAGTTGTTGAAGGGCACTTTTCTTCTCCCCTTCGCTTCCCTACTCCTATTTAGAGATGACCATCCTTCCAGCTGAAGAAGGGCTGCATGAGGCCTCTAAAGCCTGTTGGTGCCACTCCAGAATGATCTGGAGGTGTTGGTGTTGTTGCAGAGCAGCATGAGGCCCATGGGTGTGCTTGCCTCTGCATCGCTGCCAACAAGAAGCAAAGGACTGAACCAAAGTCTTGAATTCTGATCCCTGCATGGTAGAGACATGTGGCCAGCCAGCAGGGCTTTCTACTCTTTAGACCTATAGAAACTTTAGGGACAGTGTTTCCTCCCTCCCCCTTCCCAGGAGCTGAGTTTGAGACTCTCACAAACCAGTTGAGGACCTCCTGCTGGAACTGGATCCAGGATCCTCAGGCTTTCAGGAACACACTTAACATATGGAGCTGCTCTTTCTCTCCCCAGCCTTTGGGTAGGTGGGTTTTTTAAAATCCATCTGGAAATCTTTGAGTTGCATTTGATAGTGAAAATACATGGGCGTGAAGACTGTCTCTCTAAAGAGAAGACACTCATCATTCTTCCATTCCTAAGAGATCTAAGGTTACTTAAATCTCCTTATTCTACCATAATACTGCAAGCAATGAGCCAGAATAAATATAATTGGCAAGCTCACGTTATAGGGCAGGCAATGTACTCTTGCTGATATTGAAGTGCTTTTCCCCCTTTAGCAAAGGGTGTTTCAGAACAAGAGCAAAATATTAAAAAGCTGGGATGCCTGCTGAGATGCAGTTGGGGGAAACTGGGGGAAAGGTATAGTTAAGACTTCATGGTTCTGAAATAAGCAGTTAAATGTAGTCATGCCCAAGGCTGTCTTTCAATAAAGTACAAATAAACAAACAACAAAAAAAGGTGAGAATACCCAATTTGTGAAGCAAACAAGGTGTTGAGGATGTGGAATTTGGCAAAATTTAATTTTGTGCTAAAATTCTTGTCAAGTTGGTGGTTTGAGCTGTTTTTTTCAGGTTACTTGTAGAAAAAGAAAATGAAGTAAGGAAACAAGTCTGATATCAGATGACTTTGTGAAGGGTTTTGTGAGGAGTGTTTCCACCATTAGTTGTGTCCAGTGGCAAACTAAGAGAGTTATTTTCCAGAGGACACCTTCTCATCTGAAACACATTGTGTATTAAATGTTGTGGTCTCTATATTGTCCCTAAAAGAACTTTATGCAAAATATGACGGTAGATGGATAAAACCTCTTAAGACTCTTCCAGAAATTCCACCTTTTGCCTTGTTTTGTGAGAAGGTCAAGAGAAAGCAGTGACCTGATCTGCGTGCAGCCTCAGATCACTGCCCCCTGAGCTGCCTTGGGTTGAATGTCTGCTCCTGAGGGATGGCTTTGTACTGCTTCCTCAAACCTCCAGAGAGAAGACAGTCCCTGTAGAGTGCCTGATGTGGCATGGTATGAAGTGCAGAGAGGGGAGGATGCTGCTTTAGATTCAATAGGGAACTGGTGAATTTTTCTTACCTGATGAGCAAAAGGTTGTGGGAGAAGGGCAGGAAAGGGATGTGTTGGTACTAGGAGCCTTCAGGATGAAGGGAAACCCTGCCAGCTGCCTCTGACGTGCTAAAGAGTTTAGAGAAGGGATCTTTAATTTCCCAAACACTTCTCTGTGTGTGCCTTCTCACCAGGAGTAAAGCCACTCAGTCTTTTTGCTGGTTGCTGCTGCAATATCCTTGCCTCACGTCGCAGGGTAGCTTCAGCACCTGCTGCTTGGAGCAGAGGCTGTGTTAGAGCAACGTTCTGGCGCCGCTGGTAAGAGCGGGCGGAGAAGATCGAGGCAGTTGCCTGTGACTGATCAGAGAGTGGTTAACCAATGTGCTGTGTCAGTATCAGAGCAGTGTGTAGTTTTGGTCTTGACCAAGAGACCAGGGATTGAGTTTTACCAAGTATTGTGTGTATGTTTTAGAAGAGTTTAGAACTTAGAGCATCTTCATCCAAAATAAGCCCCAAGCACTGTAGCTCAACTGTTATCCTTTAGGTTCCAAAGAGGTCAGAGCATGCTGCTGCTCTTCCTTCTCTCTTCCCCTTTCAAAAATCAAACTGCTTATAAGTAATCATGATAGGGGAAAATATACATCAAAGAATTATTTGAAAAGAAAAAAAAAACCAAACCCAAAGCAAACATTGTGCTAACTGTGGTTTCCTCCATCTTTTCACCACTTCTCCTCTCCCCGATCGCTTCCCATTCCAATGGTCCCTGGTCCCTTGGTCACGTGGAACAATGTTGTCTAATGGTTGTTTCCCTCGATTCTTTTCCAAAGACAAGCAAAACGGCTACTGGGGCAGATTGTAGATCGCTGTCGGAACGGACCTGGTTTTCACAACGATGTTGATGGCAACAGTACGATTCAGGAGATTTTGATCCCGGCATCCAAAGTGGGTCTAGTCATCGGCAAAGGAGGTGAAACAATAAAACAGTTGCAGGTGCGCAAGATGCATTTACTTTAGGGCTCTCTTCCCTACTGCAGCTTCTTTAGATGGACAAGAGCGTGCTGAAATGGAGAGCCTTAAAATGCTCTAACCTTCTACAGCAGGGACTACTCTTCTGCCTTCGGAGAGCTGGACTCAAATCCAACCTTGTGTTAAAGAAAGCAAGCGGTTTGGCTCCGTTACGCATGTGGTGGAGCTTTGCCAGAACTGTGAAAGAAACTTGTGTGCTTTAGATAACATTTGGTGTGTGCTGGTTAGGAGGGGATCCTTGTAGCCAGGAAAAGGCTATCTCTAGTCTGCTGCTGCAATAGTTTTTAATGCCAGCCATGCTGTTGTAGAGTGCTGTGCTTCTCTCTTGTTTCTGATCTGTGATAATGCTGGCGTGTGTCTTCCTTTTTTTTTTTCCTCATTCCACCCCTTTCTGATTAAGTGTTGTGTGTAAATCTATGTTTCTAGGCTGCCTTTGTTCCTTATCTGATACAAGGGGCTTTTTTTTTTTTAAAGAATGAAGGTTTCAGAATAGCACCTAAGTCAAAAATATAGTTTTTGAGTGCCCTGATTAGGCCTCAATCACTCAGTAGATTTAAGGCTGGTCACTTAGCTATAATATGTGGACAGCTACAGATTTTGAAGAGGGCTGAAAAATCATCTTTTGAGGTACAGGGGTTCTGGTTTTGCAAGGGATTTAGGTAAATTTTATAGGTAGCACACTTTCTGGCAGTCCTTTACCCTCTAGAACTGAATTTGTGCTATAGGTACCCATGGAGAGCTAAAGTAGCGTTCTGTAAAGCTGCTGATTTCACCTACATAATGTTTAGTAACCAAAATCTAGTCCCTTGCTGCAGGGACTCTGCTTAGCAAAGTGCTCTGTGCTTTTTCTTCAGGAGCGAACGGGTGTGAAAATGATCATGATCCAAGACGGTCCGTTGCCCACAGGAGCAGATAAACCTCTCCGTATTACTGGAGATGCATTTAAAGTACAGGTATGTAATACACATAAGTGTTTGCCCCAGAGAACTGGAGGAGAAATTAAAACTTTAGTCTATTTGTGAGCATTTGCTGGAGTTGAATCCAACTGTAAATGTAACGATCCTTGCAGGTGGTGTTTGTTCTGTGAGGTTGATGAAGTTTGAGTAGAGCAAGTTAAAACACCAGACTAGTGTTGGCATGTTTACAGCGTAACCTAGGAGCTCTCATTCCACATAGATATTAGATGTGGGTAGGAGAAGAGCTGAGGAGGAGGATTTGGAGAAAGTAGCTTTGAAACACTTTCCAATCCGTGAAGCAGGAATCAGTTACATGTTACTTGAGCAAATGGGTCCTTAGTGACTTAATCACACATTTGAGAAAGTGAACCTTCTGCAAAACTATCTCAGACAGCCAATTGACGCAGGTAATTACAAAAACAATTCCTATGACAACTCCTGAAACCAAGGGGTTTGCTTAATATTGGTACCTCAGTCTCCTTGTGTCAGGGTGCTGCAGATAGGCTCATACCTGCGATTCAAAGCAAAAACCCCGGAGACTGGGAGATTGCAGCCTGATGGGAATGCTTGAATGAAAGAATGACAAAGTTTAGTTGTGGCACGTTCCACTTCTCAGCAAGTGCTTTTCATACCTTGCTCTAAGTACTTAACTCTAGCTTAGCATTCCTGTCTCTAATAACAGTTCTGTTTCGTGGGATCTCCCTAATCGTAAACTGCTGCGACAGCTGATGTGGCTCAGGGAATACTACATTTGGGTTGTGTTTTTCAAACCTCTAATTGCAAGTAGGCTTTTAGGTTTCAATGTTTTGGCTGGTGTTTTTGTGTTGGTGGTGGTGTTTTGGGTTTTTTTTTTTTTTTTTTCCAAATTCTTACCCTTATTGTGGAGGTACAGATGTGCAGAAAGGTGTTTAATGGCAGTCTTGCTACTTTTAATCAAATCATCCTTTAAGTGCTGCTACTCCCCAGGTAGTTCCTTCTGCCTTGCAAGGTTTGCTGTTGTCACTTCTTCAGTGATATAAATCGTGCCAAGCAGTCACAGAGTGCAGATAGGCTGGAGGGTCCTTGAGGCAGTTAGAAAAAAGTTGAGCACAATTAGAAGGCAGTTAAAAAGCTTGCTGAATCCTTGGATTTGGTGGGATTCTCTGGATGCTGTACCAGCGTTTCTTAACTCTCCCAAACACCTATGAAATCTCTTCATTGCCCTTATTTCTGGTTTGGCATCTCTGAAATGTCTTGAGTTATTTCCTTCTATAAAGAAAAACCATCCTGGGGGCGTGAAAGATAGGTAAAAATGTGAAAGGAGTCAGATTGACCAGTGTCCCTTAAACTTGGAAATAGAACCAAAACGTCAAAAGCTTGCCTGTTGATGTATAGAAACAAAGGCATTGGGTTTGACATGGAGCCTTTTTTTAATGGTGATTACTGTTGCCTTATTTCCAAGGTACTTTTACTAGCTGGGCTACATGCAAGCTTGTGAATGGCCTTTGAGGGCTGCAAGTAGGTAGGAAGAATATTCATTTGTTTCAGAAAAAGTCTTGCTAGATTGCTGCAGACTTGGGTTTAACTTCTCTGAGTGTCAGTAAGCTCACTACCACCCACCTGCCTCCTTGGTATGTTCTCTGTAGCTCTTAGTTCTCTGCTGTGCTGCCACAGCTGCTACCTACTGCGTTAGTTTCAGTCCCTTCTGGTAGGAAAGGGCCTTCCCTTCCTTTAATCTAAAAACAAATCAGAAAAAAAAAAATCAAAAAATATTTTTAAAAATAAAGTGCCTTTTCCCAAGACCAAAGGAAGGTGTTGTGCACAAGAAACTGCCACTGTGGGCCCTTGGCAGGTTGTGTCAGACATGGAGGATGCCATCAAGAACAGCTTTCCATTGACTGGTAAAAGGAATTCTGAATCAGAATGCTGTTTCTGTTCAGCAGATGGAGATTGCTTTGCCTGAAGCCTGACCATTAGCCACTGCTGAGGCCCTAACACCGAGATGGCAAGCAGGATAATTTTAAGCTAACTGTAACTTCTTTCCCCATGTAGCAAGCAAGGGAAATGGTACTGGAGATCATCCGAGAGAAAGATCAGGCAGACTTCCGAGGCGTACGCAATGATTTCAGTTCTAGAATGGGAGGAGGCAGCATAGAGGTATGTTTTCTTCACCAGTACTCTGCTAACCTCCCTGTGGGATGGGTAGTGGGTGGAAGTCATCAAATTGCACATGTAACCTGTAAGCTTATTTTTAAATGCATTGTGTTCTGTTGCCAGAAGACTCGAGTCTGGCTGCAAAGAGGAGGAGTTCTCATGGACTCCCAGATGGCACTTTCCTAATTGTCTTTTTAAGCTGCATTCTTGTAGTGCAGAGTTCATTTAGTGGGGAAGGAATCTGTGGCCACGTGTTTGTTTTTCTTAAGGGATGTTCTGTAGCCTGGAGCTGCCTAACATGACCTGTCCTCATAGTTAAGAGCCATCTCCTTGTAAAATCAGAGTAATTCAGTCTAGTTCTCTGAGCTTTCATACTGCTTTGCCTTTCCCATCAGGTCTCTGTGCCCAGGTTTGCTGTTGGAATTGTGATAGGAAGAAATGGAGAAATGATCAAAAAGATTCAGAATGATGCTGGAGTTAGGATTCAATTTAAACCAGGTTTGTGTGAGGATGGAGAGCTGTTACATTCTGACCAGTGTTCCAGTTCGGGATTACTAAAGCGAATCTGAGGTTACAGCAGCTAGGCTTTCCTAATGTAAAGGTGCATTGTGTCTCTTTCTGAAACCCACTTAAATATGATGTGCTGCTTCCTCGTGCACTTTCTGTTTTGCAGGGAGTAAGATTATACACAGCTCATTTGCAAACATTAGATGTCACAACAGACATATCTTGAGTGGCAATTATATGGATAAACAAAAATAACAGTAACAAAAAACCTTTTATTTCCTATTAAAAAGTTCTTCTTCAGGACATTAAAGCCTTTGGGGATCAGGAGTTGATTAATTCTGAGTAACTTTCTCTGGGTCCTTGGCTGTCTGATCACCTATCAAAGCTGCCTTTGTCCTCTTAAAATTATATCAGTCTCTTTCATGGCTTTTTAACATTTGAAAGTGTTGCCTTTTGAATGTTGTTCCCTCTGCAATGTGGGTTGGGTTTTGTCTGCTCTCAGTACAGAAGAGGGGCTGAAGGTGGAGGGAAGAGGTAGATCTTGGCATAGTTCTGTTACCTGGAAGTGCTGCTAGTAGAAGGCAACTTTTGTTGGTGGGGGGTGTTTCCTCCTTTTAATTTAGTCTCTGCCACCTCTCTTCACAGATGATGGGATTAGTTCTGAAAGAGTCGCACAGGTCATGGGGCTTCCTGATAGGTGTCAACACGCAGCACACATCATCAGCGAGCTCATTCTCACGGCACAGGTGGGTTCTGGAGGCTCTGGGGAGGAAGGTGCTTATATTCAAATGTGTCTGCATGCATGCAGCTGTGTGGATGGATGCCATCATCCAAAGAACAACAGTGTTGAATTTTCTCTCTGGTATAGGCCACACATGCTGCTGCCCAGGACAGAGCTCCTAGGTTTGGTTTTGTTTATTTTGTGGGGTTAATGTGATGTGAGGTGAGCTGACTGAGGCCTCATAATACTGCCTGAGAAAAGGAGACCCTCCCATAGCTGCTAAAGCAGGGCCTCCTTTTCTCAGGCAGTATTATGAGGCCTCATCGTAACTCCATGTTTACCCTCTGTGTTCAGCTGCTCTTGTGTTATTTGGAAGCAGTGAGCTGGTGGCATCTGGAGTCCAGCACTCATGTGAGACAGTGGCTGGAGGCCCAGCTCAGTAGGGCTGAGTCACACGTAGGCAACAGAGCGTTACCAGTGCTCAGTGATGCCGCCTCTTCAGACTCCAGTCTGGTGGCTGTGGGAGGCAGAGGAAGGTAATGAATGTTCACACTCACTGCTCCAAGATAGATACATATTGCATTGCCCAAGAGCAAGAAGCACAAAGATGGGTGAAGCAGCTGGGCAGCATCACAAAGGAGGCTGTGTATTCCCTTTGTGTGATCCACTTAAATTGTGAGGTCTGTCATGATAGCCTGCTTTGGAAGGGGGTTGGACTCGAGGATCTCTTGAGGTCCCTTCCAACCACTACAATTCTGTGATTCTCTGACAGCCTGTGGTGTTTGCTTTTGGAGAAATCTGTTACCCAAAAGGTGTGTCCTTTAACTGTCTTTGAACTTTAAAGGAGCTTTTGGAAGTTTGGGAAAGTGTACATTTCAGCTGAGTAATTCCAGCAGTTCTATAGGCAATGGCACTTGAAAGGGTTTGGAATCAACTTCTGTGTGTCAGTGCCAGGATCTATTGGTCGCTCTAAGAAAAGTCCCCATCACAAACTAAAAGTCCTTTAGTAGTTGATTCTTGTTTATAGGTTTATTTCAGCAGATACAAAGGTATGCATTTTAAATACATAAATATCTTCCTGAGTCAGGAAGGCAGCTGTAACCTGTGTTACTTGGCATTTCTTTAAAGTGCTTCAGAATTTTGCATGTGAAACTGAAGTCCAAGAATACCTTAATTCAGAGCCATTGATTATAAAGCAGTTTAACTTACCTTGCTTTATTTTGGTTTTAATGGGCACTTGGGCCAGCAAAAAAAAACCCAAACCACTGATACAGATTTTTTTTTTTGCCTTCCAAGGAACGAGATGGCTTTGGAAACTTGGCTGTTGCCCGAGGAAGAGGTCGTGGCCGTGGAGACTGGAGTGTTGGAGCACCTGGGGGCATGCAGGAAATAACCTACACGGTGCCAGCTGATAAGTGTGGTCTTGTTATAGGCAAAGGTAGGTCTGGAGACACCAAATACTACAGCTTGGGATCTTCCTCTCTCAGGATGGTCATGTGCCTGTTGCCTGACAGTGAGGCTTTGGAGTTTTCTGTAATTGCAGGTATTTAGTGGCTGGTGAATGCAGCATAGGAATAAGCTGTAAGCGCGTGTGGTTGTTTTCTTTGTGATGCTCTCACTCATAATTGTACTCTCTGGGTCCTTGTTCACAATATGTAAGAGAGGCTCTTCATGCAGAGCTGTCAAGGAAGCTTGTAACAAGCAGCTGGCTGAGAAAAGGCAGGTTCATTTGTGGATTCTTTTTATAAGGAATTCGTTTAAAGGACACTTTATCAGGGACAAGCAGAACAGTCATTTCATCGTGCTGGATTTCTGAGAGTGCTGTGTGATAAAATGGAAGGTCTCTGAATGTGGTAATAACAGTAGCTGCTTCCAGCCATGTACCTGAAGAGTCTGATTAATACAGTGAAGTTAGCAGGAATGGTCTGTGTCTGAGCCTGTCACAGAGCAGGCTGGCACACCTTGTCTCGCACTGAGCCTGTTCATTGCCATGGAGGCTCTTTGGCTGCCTTAGCCATGGAATCTCTGTGCTAAGGAGATGGATGAGGGGTCATCTGGCCTTCCTCTCAAGAACCAGGACAATCTTAAGACAGTTGTGAAACCAGAGCAGCAGGAGCAGTCTCTGTTTGTTACAGAACACAAATACACATCGGCAGCGGCAGGACTTAGAGCCAGGAATACAAGAGCTCTATCACTCTGAGTGGTTATGATGCTTCCCAGTTAATACATCGCTGTAGCAAAGGAGTTGTATTTAATTTTTCTATCTGCTTATTCCAGAAAGAATGACATGCACCTTACCTGGTATTTAAGTCATCACAGTTGGCTTTTAGCCTCAGCGGAGCAGAGGTGAATAGAGTCAGAACAGATTAGCTACAGCAGTGAGGGAGGCAGAGACCTGAGCGCATTGTGCTGTGTGTTTCAGTGACATTTAGTTTCCTGTTGGGCAGGACTGAGTTTGCAGTGAAAGGTGGTGTGGCCTCTTCCCCCCTCCCCACTGCACAACCCTGCTGCGCCTCACTGGTTCCTTTGCCTGTGTCTTGCTACAGTGGCACCTGAGTGGCTGCGTTGCCAGGTGGTACAGGACATGGGCATGTCAGCAGCAGACCTGTGATTGTTTCTCAAATGTCATCAAATAATGTGATTATTCTTTGCCATAAACCTGTTCACAAACCCAAAAACTTATTTGTAATATGGCAAAACACCTGCGCTCCCCATTGTGCAGCAATTGCAGGGTGATTGTGCCTGATCTCACTGAACAGTCCAGTTGGGCAAAAGATCAAGCCAAGCAAATTTTAAGCCTGTGAGTTACATGTATGGAAAAAAAATAATCAAATGATAATGAAACTTTATTGCTGTATCCATTAGTCATCCTTAATAAAGGATCGGAAAAGGTCACTCGTCGTTCAGTGGCGCGCTGGAGTGGAGCGATTGTGACTACAGAGAGCACAGTGTGCTGAAAAGATAAATGCAGGTAGCAGAGCTGGATGTCCCAGCATTCAAGCACAAGGCCTGGCACAGGCTCGCTGTGGGGGTGCAGGGGTACCTTTTTACCTTTGTTTCCACAACAGCAAAACAGGGATTCTTAACTGGCCAGATCAGAAGCTTTCCGGAGTGACTAATTACTAGTTGTATGGTGATTTGAGTGCTTGTAGCTTTGTAATACCACCTTGTAATGGGTGTTCTCGCAGTGCCTGTGCTCTTAGTGTGTTGCAGCCTTCATTTTTGTCAAGTGAGTGATGGCTGCAGCACTGCCTTTTGGGGCCTGCACCAGGATGAATGTATTGCTCTCTCCATGCATGGAGGCAATACACCTGATGCTTATTCCCTCTCCCACTGCCTGTGGGGCAGGGTGGGGGGTTTTTTAACAGTGATTAATTGTAAAATCTTTGCTGCCTCGTTTTTGGTTTCTGAACATTTTCCAGCTTTTTTATATTTTCTTTTTTTCCTCTTCCCCTGTGATATAGGACCTTGCTGTTGGCCTCCTCTGTAAAATCTGGCCAAGCCCTCTGGGCACACGTAGGTTGGTCTCTGAGGTTAGCACCCAAGCAGCGCGTATCAAGGGTCATCAGGTATAGTGTGTTTGCTGTGGCCAGGTAACTGCTGCTGTGCTTCCAGTTCCATGTCACCACTTGAAAAGGGAGGGAAAGAGGGAGATGAGCTGCTCAGCCCAATTTCTGCAGCATATATGACAGAAGATCTAGGGTGTTTTCTATGGGTATCGCTTGGGAGTGTGAGCCTTTATGAACTGATCAGAAGTGCTGGGCTCCCTGCAAATCCTGTACGTAGCTCTTTCCTCTAGAGGGTGGGTAGGTGCAGCTTTTCTTTTCTGAAAGACTGGAGGAAGGGTGGAGACAAGCGCCATACACATGTCGAGCTTTCTCTGTTTGGTGGTGCTTGGAAACAAACCATGGCCTCTCTGGGCCCCCACTGGATTTCCATGATAAATACAGCAATATTGACAGATAACGTGGCCAGCCTGGCTCTTGTCAGCTCTGCCTTTTAGCAGGTTTGATTAATTGCTTTACGATTTCACGTCCAGCTGGGGGGCCACTCTTGGATCACTTCTGCCCCCCATCAGGTAGAAGAATGGAGTGGGCTGCTGAATGCGTCTATAGACAGCCACCATGCGCTGAGCAGGTCACCTCATTGTAGTGGAAGATGAACTCCTTCCGGCACTGAGCAGCATCGTGGTGACTGCGTCACTTCGTTGGCGTGCTCTGGAGGCTGAATTGGGATCACTTGGATGGGAGGGAGCAGTTTGGTCTGTGCCAGACTGGAGGGTAAGGAGAAGGGCACCAATCCTGGTACAAGGTAGGAACTTGCCACCTCTGACCGAGCCTGGAGAGCCAGCTGACCTGATCTTGTGATACCGACTAGGAGGGAGCTGATGTGGAAACAGTCCCTACAGCTACCAACCTGGTTCTGAGTTCCAAATGGGAAATGATTTAAAACCAGTATTCACCTTGCTTCCAGTTTGATAAAACTTCAATTTTTTTAATCCACTTTTAAAAGGAGAAGCCAAATCTGTGTGAGTAGCAACATATGGTTGTGTCTCTGTCCCAGGAAAGAAGTCCTCTTACTTCTTCATGATCCAGACTGTGGTGGCTGAAAGGGTCCTCTCTTTTTGTTAAGCAGATGAAATGATAGTTGATCCAAATCTTACCTCAATATGAAAAAAACAGAGTTTCAAACAAGTCTGCATCAGACAAACTTTACATTAAAAAAAATCCCTTCTTGGTTTTGAAACTTCATCCCACTGCGTTCCCATGCTTGACTGAAAATAAGTGGCTTGGCTTTTGGCTGCACAGTACAATCACTGTTGTCTGCCCAGGGATGTGACACGATTATCTTTTGTTAAATGCATCTTCAAAAATTCATTTAGAAAGAGTTAATTGCCCTTTGGCAACTTTTCCTCCTCCTTTCCCCAAGAAGGCTTTAAAATGTTAAAAAGGTCACGAGCCCATTACAATGAAATGAACAAGTGTCTGCAACATCCACGGTTGGTTTTGAAGTTGTGCTGGATGTATAGAGATGGAAATGCAAGCAAAATTGAGGGAGATTGGTTTGGGAAACTTTTTAATTAAAACCAAACAAAATTCTCCAGTCAGTTTCCTTTGCTTTCATCCCTGCCTGCTGTACATCCTTTTGGCCGGTGATTTTTGCTTTGTGATTTTTTTAAAGTTGTAAAACCCCTTCCTTTCCCCTCACCCTTTAATTTCTCCAGTCGAGTGGAGCTGGTCTTTAAGTTGTGTGAGCTTCCAAAAGAAGAATTGAACCATTGTAATGTTGGCTGAGGCTTTTGTTAAGCAAATTTCATTAAGAGACCAGGACCTAACAGGTCTTGAGGAAATCAGATCCACTTTGACTGGCCCTGCCCATCCTGCCCAAAGCAATCCTGGGCTCTAGTGTCTCCAGACAGCAAACCGGTCAGATATGTTCCCTGCATGCACAACTACCTTTGAAATAGCTGAAGACTGCCTGGAATCCTGCACAACGTGGTTGTGTGGAGGGACATATGCTGTGGTGTGAATGGTCAGCAGAGGTTTCTTTAAGGGAATTAAGGTACTGAGTGGCTCGTGATGGCGAGAAAGCTTGAGCTTTGTTTTTAAGCTACAGGGTATATGGCTGATGGCTTGTTGGCTTAGTGGCATGAAATGTCCAGTCACATGGAAGAAAGAAAACCCACATTTCAGTTGCAGGTGGCTTTGGGTGTTGTGAGCAGCTGTGCAGAACCAGTGGGCTCAGGCAGGACAGGTTTTGCATCTGGTTTGTCAAAGCGTGTCTCAGCCATGCTGTATCCTGTTGGGAGCCTAGCAGTGTGCACACAGGGGGACTCTGTGTTCTTAAAACCCCAGTAGCTCACAGTTTCAGACTGTCTTTATGAAGTTGTTTAAAGGAGCAACATACACTCAGTTACTGTGGTCTCTTACACTGTTGCCATCCTCAGCCCACATCACTGCATTCCACAGAATGTACTGAGACTACTGCATTACAGAACCTGGCTTTGTTATGCTTCTGAGTAAGAAGATTCTGGATATCCCTCCTTACATCTTGGTTTTCTTTTCTTCAGGTGGTGAGAACATCAAGAGCATAAATCAGCAGTCAGGAGCCCACGTTGAGCTCCAGAGAAACCCACCTCCCAACACAGACCCCGGTGTACGAATATTCACAATCAGAGGAGTTCCCCAGCAAATTGAACTCGCTAGACATCTCATAGATGAGAAAGTTGGTGTAAGTTCCATCTCTCTTGATCTTGGTCTGTCTCTTTCAAACGTAGTGTTTTTCAATCATAGGTACATGTAGGCCTGGACTCACAGGATGGCGTACAATACACACGCTTACGTTATTCAGCTTCAAAACCATTTGCCTGTTAGCAGAGGTCTTGAACGTTGATGGCCCTGCAGCATCCACTGGACTAAGTTTTGCTGTGGTCCCAGAAGGATCTGACTGCTGACATAACAATGGGTGGTGTGCAGCTCTATGAGAGGGAAGAACAGCAATAATAAGGTGTGAGAAGGCTGTCAAAGGAGATTGGTTTTTGAAGGGAAGACGGTAGTGTCACTGCATGAGAATGACATGATCCTGACATCATCATAGTGAAAGTAACAGCTCCTCGCTCCAGTAAATCCTGGATGACTTATCTTCCACCTAATGTGGTGCTGTGGTATTGAAGCTTAATAACATCAGGCTGGAGTCCTACTGAAGGGGGAAACTTGGGGAAAAGAAAGTATGGAAAATACTGAACTGGGGCATGGTAAAGCTGGAAAGCAACCTCTGTGCTGAACTGTCTGAGAGGAGAAGGCTTGATACCAACCTCAGGATCCAAGCTATTCAGAGGAAACCTTCCAACTGTGCTGTAGTCCTATTAGCCCCTCTGTGGGCTGACTGGATTTGCTTTTGAAGCTGGGCTCCTTGAGAGTGTTGGCAGCCCTGAGAACTTCATCCCTGGAGAATCAGTCACTTTCAGGTGCTGAAGTTAAGTGGAAGATGTCCCAGGCTGTCTTCTCCCTTTTCTAACTGCTCATACTAGCTGCCTCCACCCTGTGTTTAGAGCTGGCACTAAGTATTTGTGGATTCTGTGACAGGGTACCAGCATGGGTGGACCTGGAGGATTTGGTCAAAGTCCGTTCAGCCAAGCACCCGCTACACCTCATCAAAAGTAAGCTTCTCCATCTCATCATGGGTGGGCTGTGGGGAATGGCTGGGAGCTACAAAAGCACTGGGAGAAGGGTGGAGGACCCTGGAGGGTGATGTGGAAGTGGAGTCCTTTAAAGATTGCGCACTTGGAGACAAGAAGCAAATGAGAGGAAAACTTTTAAACTTTGAATGCAGGAAGTATTTTAGCTATTAAGCTATGAACAAGGTATGTATATTGGCATTTCCAAAACTCCTGTCTCTAGTGCAGTGAGAGCATGGACACTGAACTTCATCGTTTCCAAGGAGAGCTGTTGAGTAAGACGGGTTAGCTTAGCTTTGTGCGCAGCCCGATGTCGAGACACCATTCCCAGCTGCACGGTGGCAGTTTGCTTTGTTCCCACCTTCACCTGTTTGCTCAGCAGTTGCTGGCTGTCAGTAACAATTCCACTCCTGTGGGCAGCTTCACATATATGGCTTGTTACATATTTTATTGTCTCCTTCAGCTTGCTTTTTTGTCCTTCACAGTGGTCCTCAGGCCTTCATGACGCAGGGTTGGGGCAGTACCTACCAGACGTGGCAGCAGCCTGGACAGCAAGTCCCAAGTAGGTGTCTGGAACCTGGGTTGGAGGAGGGTTGATGTTCCCTTTGCAGTTTCTGTTTCATAACTGCTAACCACAAGTTTACCCATGAAACCACTTGTGTGAGAAGAGCACGATGATTTCCTGAGCACAAGGGGTGTGTGGAGGCATGCTGTGGTGTTTGAGCTCAGAATAAGCCAAAACCCATTGAAAATTGTAGTGCTTTTTGTGCACTTAACGTCCTCCTGCTTCTTTCTGCTCTCTTTGTGTAGAAACTTGGTCCTTCCTACTCCTAACAGGAACATTTCTGTCTTAAGCAGTCTTCTGTCCGGATTTTCCAGGCAAGCACTTTCCCTCTTCCCCCTAGCAGGCACACTGTGTCTGGTGGTGAGCTTTCCCATCTTCTTGGTCTTGACTTAATCAGTTTTTCCTTATTTTTAAAATGCTCTTTATGAACTCTTCTCACTGCTCAACTCTCAGTCTGATGGAGAGGCTGGGAAAGGAGATGAGGAAAAGGGGAGAAAGGACAGGCAGGATTCCTATCCTGGTCCAACCACACTGGCTGTAGTAGTGTCCCCTTGTCCCCTTATGGGAGTTGATGAGAGCTGCTCAGCCTCTGCAGTGCCTCAGAATGAGGCCTGTGGGATGGATAAATTATAAATAATAATTAAAAATAAAAATAGTGCACATGTCTGTGGTCACAAGTTCAAAAACTGAACCCAGCTCAATTCTGCTGCTGGCCTGTCCACTTAAAGCCACCAGCCCTGAGTCAGGCTGGCTGTTACTCATCAAGGTTCAAAGTGACATTTCTTCCTAAAATCCTGCTCAGTCCCACTTCATCCAGTTGGAACAGGGACTCTCCCTTTCCAAAATAATCAGAGTGGCAAATGGGAATGGTGATGTCAGTAACTGCATCATCCTGTGTCTTCCACAGCTGAAGTAATGGTTGGCCCTAGACAGAGCAGATCCAAGTCTGCTTGGTAACCTCAGAGCTCGTGTGATGGGCAGTGATGTCCAGCAGACACTTAGCAGTCACAGTTCTTTTCAGGAAATGTGAGTGTTTTAATGGCCTGGAAAGCTAAGCCCCAAAAAAGTGTGTGTGAGGGGGCTAATTCCAGAGGCATTTAATGATGGGTGGTTTTCAGTGCTAAAGCTGACTTAGTAATGGAGTGGATTGTTAACTTCAGTATGAATTCCCACTCTGAGGGAGAGGAAAGGTTGTAGGAGCAGTGCCTGGTGTTGCACTTGGGACTCCCTGTAACACTGATCACATTGTAGTGTGTATGAAGCTGTTCATAGATGAAATCCTCAGTGCTGTGTTGCTAACTTAGTGTGCTTCTCAGGTGTGTGCTGCAGTAGGATGTAGGAGCCCTGCACAGGAAGCATGTATTGAACTCTCAGGATTTGCCTCTGGAAGAGTCCTGAGTCACAGTCTAAAAATCAGGACACTTCCTTCGAGCTCAAGGAGCCTGTAAAAGAGCAATAGTACCATTCTGGTTTGGGGACAGCAAAATGCCATAGTGGGCTTGAAAGGACCTTTTTTGTGTGTGTGCAGGAGTGGAATAACATGCTAGTGAAGAAGAGTATTTTCCCATTAGCTTGTTTTACAGGAAAAAGTGTTATTCTGGCCCTTTCCTGTGCACCCCCGAGAGCACTGGACTTCCCTGAGCTTTGGGCAGCAGAGCAGTCAGTGCAGCAGGGAAAGTGCTACAGAAAACTCAGGTTACCTTCCTGTAAAGCTTATGAGTGTATGTTGCTATTTGCATTGCAAGATGCCTTTAGAAACTCACCTTAGTGACTTCTCTCACTACCCTGCATATCCTCTTACCCTGCCCACCAGCCAGTGAGGAACGGGGACATCTCCCTTCTTGCAACACATAGTCGCATCTCAAGCTTGCACCTCCTGGCTTTGGAGCCTGGTATAAGAAGCACAGGCCTTGTGAATCCCCTGATTACTGGTAATACATCCTGTGGCCCAGTGCAGACTGCTTTGCATTGAGTTTGTCAGGTTTCTGGTGACTCCCAAGTCCAGTGAGGCATATCCTGCCTTGCCATTATCATTCCCCAGGTGGGTTTGGTACCACAGAGCTGTCTTTGGGGGGCAGCTGTTTCATTTCTGCTGTTGCACCCGATGGAAAACTTTGGTTGTCTGGTTCCATGTGTGCTTGGGACCCTCTGTGTTCCTGTTGTAGCCAGGCATGCTGAAGGCAGCCTTGGTAAGGAGAGAGGACAGACAAGGTCATGCTGTGATTTAAGCAGCCTTCATCGCTTTCTTCTCCCGCTGCACATCACGGTGGTACCCAGTCAGGCCAGGGGGAGCTCACCAAGGCATGGGAGGATGATTATAAGAGACTAGGTGAATACCTGCCTCTGCACTTCAAGGTTTAATTTGAGAAGAGTCTTGTGAAGGGGCCCTTCCCTGAGTGCAGCAGCCTGTCTAGTCGTGGCTCTGCTAGCCCTGTCAAAGAGCTGGACGAGTCGTTCTCCTAGCAGGCCTCCAAGGGACAGAGTCAGGAGTGCCCTCCTCGTGGGAGGAGGGGCAGACCCCCACCCCCTTACACATGTATTTAGATTTTAATTACTTCCCCCATCTTAAATAAATTAACTGGCTGGGGAAACATTTTGCTGTGCAATGCATTTAGCTGCGTGTCCTTTCAGCCTGCTGCGGACTGTAATTCTCCGAGAAGAAAAGGCATTGAAGGAGGTCCTTTGTTGGCATTAGCAGGTGGACAGTTGAGGCAGCCTTGACCTCTGCCAGAAAAGGTCCTGACTTGTAGCATTGGTCAAGTCTTTTAACCCGCTTTTATGCCCCTGGACAGGACACTGCTGCCCTGTTCCCTCCACCCACTTCACACTTGCAGTGTATTATATTCCCCCTTCCTCCCCCCACCCCACTTCAAAGCCCCTCGGGCCGCCTGGCAGGGCTGTACACGGTCCCAGGCTGTTGGGAGGACTCTCCTCCACGCGGGTGTCTGTCTGTGCCTGCTGTCCTTGTGCATAGCAGCTCCTGCTCTGGCTGTGCCTGCCTCTGGCTGAAGTTTTCCCATCGCTGCGTTTTCTGTTTGGGGCTGTTGGTTTGCTCGCTGTGCATCTGGCTGGGGGCTCCGTGCTCTAACTGGGATGAGGGAAGTATGGGCATCCCGCCTCTGTGCCCAGCTGGCTGGACTCTCCCCTGTGGCACCGCTTAGACGTGCCAAATTGAAGATGTCTTGGTGCTTCAGAGGGTGGAGGGGGAGTCTGTGCTAGGTGAGGACCAAGGTTTTGGGGTCTGCGAGGTGTCTGTGAGGGAGTCTGGAGACTCTGCCACAGAGCCAGTCATGACTGTTTGTGGGGGGTTGTGGATATCTCTCTGGATGATGGCTGGGGTGTAGCGCTGAGGGCAGGTAGAGCTGGCTGGTCTCTGTGCAGGGCTCACAGCTCCCTTCCATCCTGGGGGCTTTGGCTGCTCTGCAGCTGTGTGCTGGGGCAGGTTGTACACTGGAGGCTCCCACCTGGGCACACTGTTCAGATAGGAGCCCCAGGGGCAGGGGGCCAATGCCCTCAGACATGCTCTGCCTGTGAGAGTGAAGG
This sequence comes from Hypotaenidia okinawae, assembly GCA_027925045.1. NCBI lineage: Eukaryota > Metazoa > Chordata > Aves > Gruiformes > Rallidae > Hypotaenidia > Hypotaenidia okinawae. Next base: position 8,635,426 of record BSDF01000019.1, on the reverse strand, counting down.
ATGCAGCCCCCTGAAACCAAGTGAGATGACTCAAATCCTGCCCATTTCCTTGGCTGGGGGTCGAGGTGCCAGGTCTCTGTTCCATCAGGCTTTGACCCCTCCATCCCTGCACTAGATGGGAGTGGACTGACATTCTAGGGTGGCTGATGTGTGAACCAGGTAGTGCCCAGGCAATGTGCTTTGGCTGGAGCAGGTCCCAGGAGCAGGGAGATTTGGCTGAACGCCCTTTAGCAGGGGCACAACGTTCTTTAGCAGGAACTCAAGCTTTTCCTCAGCTTTCCCTGAACTGAAGGTGCCCAGCACTGTAGAGAGGTGGAAGCTGAAGGTCTGGGCAACTGAGGTAGATCTAGGGCCTGTGTAGCGGAAAGGTAGATGTCACTGGCTGGAAACTGTCACCTGTTCCATATTGACGTGCCCCTTGTTGTCATCTTTGCACAGGCCAACAGAGCCAGCAGCAGAACAGCCATCCTGATTACAGCAAAGCATGGGAGGAGTATTTCAAAAAACAGAGTGAGTGAAACAGGGTTATTGGAGATGAACCAGCTCTTGTTGCAAAGAGAGCAGACTCAAATCTGATGACTTGTGTCTCCATCCCCTGCTGTTATCATTAGCGTTCAGTCCTCTGCAGAACCCCTTTGATCCTTTCCTGGTGGTGATGGTGCCTGTAGTTCTCCCACAGAAAGCTCTTGGTCTTGCTGTTGTGCCTTGGGAGGGGTGTTTCCCTTGAACCACAGCAGACCTCACGCCCGCGCTGGCGGTGGTGCTGCCCAGGGGGAGTGTAGCGCATGAGAACCGATGCTGACAAAACCCAGGAAGCTGAAGCTGAGTAGTTGAGAGGGTAGGAGAGCTCTGTGCACATGGATAAACACCAGCCTGGCTTTCCCTGCTCCCTTAAGATGTGCATGGTACCAACTTCGGGATTTGCCTGTGACACCGAGCTGCTGGAGCCTTCGGGCCAAGGAAGAAGGGTGCAGGGGGTCAGGCTCTGTCCCCACAGCCACAGGAACGGTCTCCTAGCACTTTGTGGCTGCTGTTGGCTTGTCGCTCACAGCCAGCTCCAGCCTCTCCTGCCGGCCCCAAACAGCAGGGAGCCGGTGTCACTCTCAGGTGCCTGCAGGTGTTGGAAGGGGGCTGGCTCTTCTCTAAGCTTTATACATGGAGATCCTAAGCCTGGGCTTGGTCTTGCTGAACTGCTCACCTTTCCCTTTTTCCTTTCTTTTCCTCCAGGTCATGCTGCCAGTGCTGCTTCTCAGGCAAGTTCCCAGCCTGACTACACGATGGCTTGGGCAGAGTATTACCGACAGCAGGCTGCCTACTACGGGCAGACACTAGGGCAGGCGCAGGCCCACAGCCAGGTCGGTATTCTCATTCCCTGAATCCCTCTGCTCTTTCCCTTGGGGAACTTGGCCTTGCCCAGGTGTGGGGACTCTGCTTCGGGTTTATGTGATGAAGCAGAGAGACTTTGTGGCTGAGGAAGCGATCACAGGAGTGAGAAATCCCTCACTGCTCCCTGTCATGTTGTTTCAATGTCTTACTTCCCCGTATTGAGCGGGGACCGGGAGGTTGGTTGTTTCTACTGGGGACCTTTCCTCATAACCCCCAGGCTGTTTTGTGGCTTTGGGGAATTAAGGAACAATGCAGCCAGGCTGGCACAGCAGCACAGCACCGTTGTGCAGCTAGGACTGCGCGTGCAGACCTTGCCTTTTCCCTTTGTGCTAGGGTAGGAGCTGGGCGCTTGCCTTGGGCAGGGGGAGCACCCTGTCCTGAAATAGAGCAGGAAAACTGTGGCAAAATAATTAGAATTAACTTGGATTTGGCAAGTAAAACCTCACCTGTCACTCAGAGCTGAGGGTTGTGTGGAGTTTATCCTGACAGGGCTTTCCTGAGCACTGGGTTTGCCGAGCGAGCGGCTCAGTATCCGGCAGTAAGTACGTGCAGAGCACACGTACACCTTAGGTCAGCCCCTGCTCCCCAGTGAATCGGGTGTTCGCTCTGGCTCCTCAGAGCAGAAGCTGCTCTGGATGCTGGCAGCACAGGGAGCCAGCACCGTCCTCAGGCAGCTGCAGCCTCCCCGCTGCGGCTCTCCGGCACCGCCGAGGTCGAGTGGGGCGAGCGGGGCGCAGGAACCGGCGCTTGGCCGCAGGCGCTGGCCAAGTTTGACCTAGAAGCTGTGATAAAAGGCAGTTCTCTTCATTCCTCACTCAAAGTCTGGCCCTCTAAAGAGAGATCTTGTTCGGTAAGAGGCACCAACTCCTGGGAGGAGAGAGCTCAGGGGTGGCACACGTTGGGGCAGGGATCTCTTCAGCGCATCGCTTTGAGGTCTACATCCCGCTCGGCTGGATCGGGGAAGGAGAGACCTGTGTGTATCAGGGGAGGAGGGCTCCACAGCGTTAAGGACTCACTACCACTGTGTAACTACTCCTTTTTTCCTCTCTCTAGGAGCAGTAGAACAAGGTCTTCGTGGCAATTGATTCTTATGGTTTATTTTTTCCCCTTGGAATCATCGTGGAAGCAAACCTTTTTGTAACAGAGGTTTCTAGATTTGCAACATTTTGATGAAGACTTTTCTGTTTGTTTGTGAAACACTAGTTAGAGGATAATCTATACTGAACTTTTCTAAGAATCAGGAACAATTAGTAATGTACTAAACTTATGGACGTGCTGGTAATTTTTGTTTCCAAATTTGTATAAAAAAAAATACAAACAGCAAAAACCAACCCTCCCCCCCCAAAAAAAAACAACCAACCCCTCCAGGATTCTTTTTGGAGAGAAGCCAGAGAATAATTTACAGGCACCAAAAGCACCCCAGAGCTGTGACATTTCAACATGTTGGGGAGTTGAGGGGGGGAATTTGGTTTTGTTTTGGAGTTTTTTTTGTGTTTTGTTCCTTTTTAATCTTCAATCTTTTCTGTTGCAACAGAAAGAGTGGCTTGGAAGTCTTAGGTGGTATGTAACAAATCCTAAAAAAAAGAAAAGGAAAAAAAAAGTTTTAAACAGTATTTAAATATTCTTAAATATGTAAATTCATTAAATGTTTTACTTCTAATTTCTTGTACCTTGGCTGTCTTTTTGATTTTTATTGCATTTTTAAAGAAGAGGAAAACAAAAAACAAACTGAACTATGGTATGTATTGTAATTAATTATGTGAATTCTGTATTTGAGACAATTACTGTTTTGCTGTCAGGCTGGGGAGGGGGCTGTTTTTGTAGGGTTTGTATAATTTCTAGAGTCTAAAGGGGTAATATAAAACCGTGTTAATTTGTTTTTTTAGCGATACATTTTGTCATGTCTCCATTGCTAGTTGCATTTCTGTATCTAAGACCTCCAAGCTTGTTTTAAAAAACAAACAAAACCACAACAGCAGCAAAAAAAAAAAGAAAAAAAGAAAATCTTTTCCTCTATGCTCTCAGAAATATAAATACTGTTATTTTTAATATTAAAATGAATCTGCTATTAGTACCTTTAACAAACACTGTGGAACATAAAAAAAAAAACCATATAAAGGGTAGTAACTATTTTTTAATTCCAAGGTGTTTTTTGCTTTTTTCATTTCTTTTAAATATTTTCTTATCTAATATTTGTCAAATTACCTAGAGAAATAAAAATGAATCTAGTATTAACCACAGTATGAGCTAAATAATTTTTTGATTTAATAAAAGGGATAATATGATTTCCAATGTTTACTGTAGTGTTTCTTGTACAGATAACAGTGTATTTTTAAAGGAAGAAAAACTGAATTGAAGCTATTTTTTCTTGCCTTTTTAATTGCATTCCCTTTTGCAATGTACTGAAGTTACTGTTCTTGGGTTCTTTCCTTCTATTTTCTTTTCCCTTATGCTTGAAATGTCTAACTATAAAGAGCCACCATTGGGTAATGTTGAGCATGGTGTTTTAAAAAAGAAAGAAGAAAAAACAAAAACCCAACACAAAAAGTGTTCTTTTTATTTGACTGACAGTTGCATTTTACACTCTATATAATAAAATTGCCACAAGGTGTCTTGTGGGTGAAGGATTTCCCTGTGTGATTTACTCCGCTCGCTCCCTCGCTGCTCCCCGAGGTTCCCCCGTGGATCCTGGCTCCTCTCCGTGCTCACCCGGGTGGTTTCGGAGGATCAGTGAAGTCAGCTGGAGCCTTGAATCTAGTGAGCACCCCCCAGAGTGTCTCTTGGCAGCGTGACACTGTGGATTTCCATGTGAGGGGCTGGAATTTGGGCCAGAAGGCTGGTTTGGTGAAGGGATGTGAGGTGTGTAAGGCAGAGGGGCGCGAAGCTGCGGTTTGGTTGCTCGTTGGGAAGGTGGCAGCCCCTGGTTTAATGCTCTGGACTTGTTGCTCTTCCACAACTTTGTCTTTGCTGCTGAGTCTGTCCAGGAGTCACCTTCCAGCCTGCACCCTCCCTGCGAACCGGGCTGGAGCAGCACTGGAGAGGGGTGCAGAGGGATGCGCCCCTCGCCCTTCTCCCTTGGGTAAGGAGACTGTGAGGAGCAGGAACTCCTAGTGGGAGATCCAGGCCAAGTTCAGTGATAACTCCAGCCCCTTCAGAGATCCCTTTCTTGTAAAGTGTGAGTTTTGTGCTCTTCCAACCTAAAATAGCCCCATCCACTGCTCGGCAGCCAGCTGGGGGGAGGTACAGACTGGGAGGGAGGGAGGGAGGAAAGAAGATCCCATCTGCAAAGCAGGGAGCGGGAGGCATGTTGAGAGCCGGAAGAAAAAGGAGATGTAGCATCTCTAAATATACCTCCAGAGAATCAAGAGAGACATTGAGAGATGGGATAGTAAAAGCCACTTGGAAAGAGGGGAGAGGGGGAAAAAAAATGGCTAGAGCAGGGCATAAAGGCTGCTGATGGGAATTGGGAGCGGGCATTACCGAGAAGACTTCCTTCTAATTCATCTTCCAAGCTCTGTGCCAAAACAGCATTTGGCATGGTTCACAGGGAGCAATTGTGTGATAATGAACCCTAAGGTGTCCCTTAATTGAAGACTGAGTATTACAGATTGTGCCAATAGTCGTAAATGGCGCAGGATTGTGGGAGGATGCATTTTCTTAAATGTATCTGTAAGTACAGATGAGCGAGTCTCCCCAGTGAAATACCCATACTATAAATTATGGAAATATCTCTTTCTGATGCAACCTTTTATTGAGGGGGTGGGGCAGCCAAAGAAATAGTTTGCAAGCCTTTGAAATTTGGCCTGTCATTAAGATGGTGCCTTCAAAGCTGGGTTTTCATCAGCAGTCTGGTGTCCTGGAAGGCTAAAGTGCTTGAAACGTTCCCAAGTTCAGCAATTTGTTTTCCATTATTGCTGCCTGCTCGGGGTGGAGGGGCTGTGGCCATTAAACTTCTCTGTGCTGTGGGTCTATGATGGGCTGGGGAGGGACAGGGCAGGAGGCAAAGAGATGCTGTGGCAGCATGCGAGGGGCTGGTGGCCTCTGGGTTCCTCCAAACCCTGCTCCAGCCCTGCTGTTGTCCTGCTCTCCAGACACTGGCAGGATGGTCAATCCCACCCCATAGCACCTCGTATTTCACTTTTTTGGGGGATGAGGGTGGGGGATAGGCAGCTCCTCACAGCTCCTGGCTCTGGTCTGTTCTGCAGCCCAGAAGCTGCTGTGGTGCCTTCAAGCCAAGTCTGTGGTCTCCAAGAGAGGAACCGTCTCCTGTTTAGCTCTAGGCACTTTTAATCCCCAAAGAAAGTCGATTAAGCGCTGGGTGCGTTGGTGTTTCAGGCAGGGAGGGTTTGTCTGCCCCTTGGGCAGAAGCTGGGTGTTGCAAGGAGCAGGGCAGGTCCCCAAGGCACCACACAGGAGCCAGCAAATGGGCCACATTTGGGGCTTGGGGGTCTGTGAACAGCATCAAGGACAGCCCACCCTCTTCCTCCTCATCAGGGACCAGCACCCAGCGTGGGGCCATGCCTGGGTGTTAATCCCAGGGTCAGCCAGGAGCTCCCACCAGGAGACCTTCACCTGGGGAACACTCTGCTTGAGGAGCACAGCATTTGGGCTGGAGGAACCCAAGTGAAGACCTCATCCCAGGTGAGTGCCGGGGCTGGAGGTCCCCAGCCCCAAACCCTCTCTGGCTCATGACCTCCTGCTCTTTCCTGTCTTCCACAAACCCTGTTGGTTCCTTCAAGCATCATCCCTTCCCCAAGCCCTCAGTGCAGGCTCGCCATGGCTTCACTCCGGGGCATCTCTCACGGGAGGGTAGAGGCATCTCAGCCCTGTGGGACCTCCCAGGCTGTGCAGCACCCACCCTGCTCTTTGGGCATCGACTTTCCTCCTCCTGAGGAGCAGCCTGAGAAAAGGACGTCAGGAAAGCATCACACTGGGATCACGATGACCCAGTGCTCTCCTGTGCTCTATATTTGGTGTGCCTGCACAGGCAAAGGCTATTTTGGGAGCAGAGGGGAGACTTGAAGACAGTCTAAAATACCTGCTTCAATTTTGCATGATTTAAGAGCGAGCTCCATTATGGTCCTTGCAGGTCAAACCCAAAGTGTTATTGAAAGAGACAGGCAGGCGTGGGGCTGAGGGTCATTCTCCTTCCCTGAGTGTTAAATATTTAATTGCATCAGAGCAACGGTGTGTCTACAGTAAGCTGGGTGGGTGACAGGCTGGCGGACAGCGTGGTCGGAGCGGGAGCTCAGTGGTACTTAACTTGAGGCCCTTGGATGTGAGGTGGATGTTGGTGAGGTCCCACCTGTGCTGCTGCTGCTTCTGCAACCCCCCTGGGCTCACCTCACTCTCGGGGGGCAGGGAGGAGTTTTGGGGGTGTTGGTGCTTGTAGGGTTGTGGTACGGGGAGCGAGGAATCAGGAGAGGTTGTTCCTGTGCAGATAAAGGTGTCGGGCTGTCCCATCAAGCAGGTTTGATTGATGTTTGATTCCATGTTAGGAGCTGTTCATCCTTCGTTTGGCTGGTTTGGGGCGTTTATTCCCCTGGACCTGCTGTGAGTACCCGTGGAGCAGGATGCACATTGCAGATGTGGAATTTCTCTGCCCTCTTAGGGCTGGAAAAGGCACCAGGGGAATTTCCCACAACTTTTCATGCTGGAAATCAGCAGAAACTGGGTGCTGGGAAAACGCTTAGAGGAGAGGCACTGGGAATAGGTGATGTGAGGAACAGAAACAGCCACAGCTCCCTGGTCCTTTGGCAAGAGGGGACGGTGGCCTCTTGGAACGGAGAGCAGCGAGAGGGTGGCACCAAGCCCCTGTCCTTGTCTTGGCATCACCTCAGCAGGTGCTGGAGATGGAGTGGGACAGCAAGGAGGGACTGGCCACCCCTGGGATGAGTGGAACAAGGTGCCTGGATCCCCCCTGCCACCTCCTTCCAGGCCTGGGACACCTGGTTCAAGGCAGGTGATCCAAAAGAGCATCCCTGGGGTTGACATGGGGCAGGTACCAACAGCCCCCCCAGATTATCTTCCCACTCTGCCCCTTATCGCTTGAGGAAATCCTATTTCAAGGCCGCTATAAAGAAGCCTCTGATCTTGGCAGAGGCCAGCTCGCTCCCCTTTAATCCCAGCTGGGCTGGGGTGCAGGTGCCACGGTCCTGGGGGGATTAGAAGGTTCCTTCCCTTTGTGTGAGCCATCACTCACCGGCGGCCGTGCCCCCGTGAGCCGCACCGAGCGGCAGGGCTCCTTGTTTGGGCCATTCACCAGGGAATATTAAACTTCACTGCCACAGAGTCATTACATGGGGAGGCCAGGGCCACGGCTCTGTTTGTTTTGGAGAGAATAGGGCCGGGAAAGGGCAGGAGCCACGGGACGGCTCGTCTCTCCCGCCTGCCTCTCAGCCCCGCAGCCGGGGTCACCTGTCCGTGGGGTGGCCCCGCTCCTGGCACCCATCTGTGCCCTCTGCCTGGGCCAGGCGCAGCCTGAGCTGCCTCCTCCCTCTTGGGGCCGGTGTCTCGGTGAGGTCACCGGTGCGGGTCCCACATGGGCAGCTGGAGAGAGGGGGTGGGATACAGGAGAGATTGAGGGGGATGCGGGAGAGACGGAAGGGGGTGTGCAAGAGATGGGGGGGATGTGGGAGAGATGAGGGTGGTGCGGAAGAGGTGGGGGTGCAGGAGAGATGGGGTTGGGGTGTGGGAGAGACGGTGGCAGGATGTGACTGCCCCACCCCCAGGTCACAGCCAGAGCAGAGGAAAAGGTGCAGAGATTTTCCTGCTTCTCCCACTCAGACCGCTCCTTGTCTCCTGCTCTGTGCTACCAGGAAGAAGCCTCTAACGGTGGGGAGCACCTTCTGCTGTCCCTGGCCCCACAGCCTGACCACAACCTCACCCGGACCCCCGGCAAATCCCCGTCCACTTCAAGGCAGTTGAAGCCCCTGTGCCTCATTCATCCCCAGCTCATGGGCTGAAAATCCATCGGGAGGGTCTCTTACACCCCGTGCACCCCAGCAGCTCAGGGAGGGCCTCGTGGGGCTGGGCCTGGCTCGGTGCTGGCATCCAGCTGCCCCGTGCCGGCGGCCCCGCTCTCCCAGCCCCAGCACCCTGGAGCCACCGCCGTGACTTCCCACAGTCGCGCTTCGTTCCGAGGCTGCCGGGGCCCCGCGAAGCAGCCAGGACCAGCCAGGAAGGGGGTTTCTTTTTCACCCCTTTGCTTTTGTGCATCGTGACCCCTTCACCAGAACAGTCCTGGAAATACTACTTAAAACAGGGGAGGGGGAAAAAAACCAAAGAAGGAAGGAAGGGGGAAGAAAAAGGCAAGAAAAGGGAATGAGAGTAGAGGGGAGAGCACTCAGCATCTCTGCTCGGCTCCGCGGCCACCCGCAGAGTGAAATGGAGGCAAATAATGCCCTAAAGCTCCTTCTCTGAGCAGCGCAATCAGCCCGCCTGGGTCCGAGGGGCTGCCGTGCTCCGTGCCGGAGCCCTCTTTGGGGGTCACGGCTTCCCCGCACCACCCCTCCCCTGCCTGGAGCCACTGGGGACCTGCTGAGGGGCCGACATCGCACCCCGAATCCTCCCCACTGCTCCTCACCCTGATGAAGGGTGGGGACAGACAGACAGTAGCTGGTTTGGAGGGGGATCGAGGGTCCGCTCCTCCTCTTTCACCCCTGAGGAGGTGGCAGCGCATCCTTTGTGCCACCTACCTGTGTGCGCCCTGTGTTGGCACAGGGGGTGCTGGGGGCTGCCCCAGAGAAAGGGCTGCACCCATGGGGATCCCCCTCGGTGCCCCAGGCCCACCACAGCCCCCTCAGCACATGGTGAAACACCCCATGTGATGGGACAGGGGTGTCATATGAGTACCCAGCGAGGCAGGTGGAGAAGCCGGGGGTGTGAGTGTGTGTGTGTGTGTGTGTGTGTGTGTGTGTGTGTGTGTGTGTGTCTCACCTTACGGAAGGACACAGGGGTGAACAAGGAACCCCCGTACTGGCCAGGATCCAGCCAGACCCTCCCACGCTCACCCCAAGCATCACTTCATCCCCCTGCACCTCCAGCTTCTCCGGGGTGGCTGGTGGGAGCGTTCCCGGGGCCAGGTAACATTTGGGCACATTCCCATAACCGAGTGCTGCCAACTGCTGCGGCGGCAGGGCCCGAGCCCCCTCTCCAGCGCCGCTGTTTGCTTTGCAGCCTCCTTAGCCTCTATTGAGGCTTTTCAGCTCCGGCCCCTTCAGGGGGTTTAAGTAGGTAAAACCTGAGGAAGAGGCTATTTTCCTCCCTCCCTTTTGAGCCCTGCCTTGTGCCCAAAAGGCCCCCTTGTTTCACGCGTGCCAGTCACCTGGCTGGGCCCCCAGCCCCTTTCTCTCCCAGCCTCCCCTTTCTTTCTCCTTTCTCTCTTTTGACTTTTCCAGGAGCCCTCGCTCTCCAAACGAGCTTCAGATTGGATCCAGATTGAGGTCCCTTTGTCTTTCAAGGGTTGTACTAAGCTAATTAAATGTGATCCCAACAAATAAATGCAGATCTCCCCATTACATTCAGGCCTGCCTTTCAGGCAGCATCGGGCGGCCCCTCGCCCCCGCCCGCTGCGCACAGGGTCCCCCTCATTGAGTCCCGGCCATTGAAAGCACTGCCAGGATTTCTTTTGTGCCGGGGGTCTCCGAGCCCTTTTTCCATCAGAAAAGACCCCCAAACAGCAGCTCGGGCCTTTGTGAGTTTGCAAGCAAACGCCAAAGAAAAGCCCCCTGAATGCTTTAATAAATGACACATTTAGCAACTTCGGAGGCGCCTGGCTCCTGCGGCAGCCGCAGGGGTGCAATGATCCCTCCTGCCCCGGCTCCCCCGGCACCCGCAGGGGTGCAATGATCCCTCCTACCCCCCTTCTCCCCCTTTCCCCCCGGCTCCCGGGGCATTTTCAGCCGGTGAAAGCGGAGGGGATGCGGTCAAAGCACCTGACCGTCTCGGTTCCGCCGCCGTTCCCCCTTCCCCCGGCGCTCGGCGGGGCGCACGGGGCAGGTGATGGGGTCGGTCTGGCCGCGCCGCGCCGACTCCTGGTACCAGGGCCCCGGGCAGCGGGCAGGGCGCGGCGGGGCGGCTGGGGCCGGGGAGCTTTTGAACGCGGACCCCCGTGTGCCGCTTCTCCTGGCGTTAGCGCTGGCAAATCCAAACCCGTCTTTAATGACACACACCACCACCACCCCACCGCGGGTCGGGGGCTGCGCTGGACTTTTCTTAGCTCAACTAATATCTTTTTAATGACTTTGGGAGGGGGCAGAGCCGGGCTCTGCCCTAGAGCCTGGATTGCTCCAAACAGATGTTGGGGCAGAGGGAGGAGGGGGGGGGATGCTCTTCCCTGCCAGGGACTTTCTTCTTGAGTTCAAACGAGAGAAGAGCTTTCAATCACCGCTAAAAATGTATTTCTCCCCATTGAACAATGGGCTCCTTTCTGCGCCTGGGGGGACTCGGCAGCGATCGCGTTTCTGCTGCCGGGGAGGAGAAACCTCCGGGTTTTAGGTCAGGAAAACTCAGCTCCGAAAAGGGCTCTTCCTTTGCGCCGGTTGTTTCGGCAGCTTCTCATCCCGTCTGCTTTCCCCACCACCCCTCCCTTGCAAGGGCTGGGGGGAAAAAAAGAAAAGAAAAGAAAAAAAAAAATTAAAAAAAATTCATTAAACAATTTAAAAATGGTAAATAACGAAGGAATAATAATTTCGCGGCTGCAGCCGTTCTCCCGCCGCGCCCAGGAGCCGCCCGGAGATGTTTGCGGTAAAGAGCCGGGCAGTTTGCGGGCTTAGAGGAGCGGATACCGGCTGCCACCGGCCCGGGGCAGCGGCGGCTCCATCCCCCGGCGCGTCCGGCAGCGGCGGCCCCACAAGAGTTAAATTTTAAAGCAAATCAAATTCCCATTGGCCACTGTATATTATCTCAGCAGTCTTCATTTGATACCTCTTTAATACAGAAAGGAGCTTTTCAAACCCCTTTTCTCTCTTTTCTCCCCGCCACTCTTTAAGAGCAATAAATGTTCAACTGCAATAACTATAAATCAATCTCCGCTCTGTTCAAATCCTATTCATGCGAAGGGCTGGAAGAGGGGAGAGAGCTCCCCCCCCCTTCTCCCCCCCGCCCCCCAAAAAGCAGCTGCTGGGCTCTAATCTCCTTTCTTGCACTGTCATTCACCCTCATTTTTCCTCCATCACCCCATCCCTGCAATCTTTTCTTGTTTTGCTTTTCTTTTCTCTCTTTGCTGCATTATGATCCCATGTCTCCCCTCATCAGACCCCAACCTTGTCCAGATCCTGACCATCCCCTTGTAGGCTGTGAAAGAAAAGAAGAGTCCATGGATGTCAAATTGGTCTCAAAAAGACCATGAAAGATTGATTTGCTCCACTTTTCTTCTGCCTGACATTATTTCTGAGGGTCCTGAATGGGAAACCAGAAAGTCTGGGACTGGAATAAAGATGTTCTCTCTGTAAGGGGGAGACGGGGGGGAAAAATGCCCATTTACTCCTGGCCCATCAACCCTGCAAAACAGAGCAAAAGAAAAGAGGACTGTGGCTATTCAAAGTCAGACCAATATGTACACCTCCCAACAATATGCCAATATACTGAGGGCTTCTCTATTAACACCCATGAATATTAAAGTGCTCACTAAACGCTCAGAAGGAACTTTGGGAATATACACATGAAAATACAAGCAGCATTGTGCGGGGCTCAGAACAATGGGGCGGCGATAATGGCCCTTCTCTATTAACAGCCATGAATATTAAACTTGTTTCCTCTTAAATGTTAAAAAGGAGGGATAGCTGCGATATTAAAAAAAGAGAGAAACGAGGTGGAGGGGGGTGTGTGGGGGGGAGAGGAGGGAGGGAGGAACGGGGGGGACACGGCGCACAGACACACACACTCACACACCAAAGCACCTTCCTAGGATCGGGAAGGAGCTTTGGGAAACAGCTGGGGATATTTAAAACCACGCTGAAAAATGGAAGAATTTTTGGGTTTTATATACACACACACACACACACACCCCCCTCAAAAAACACCCACACACCCCCCCTGCAGCCGGGACCGGGGCTGCAGCGCTGCCCGAGCCGAGGGGTTTTAAGAGCATCGTGGGGTTGGGGTTTGTTTTTTTAAAAGAAATTAATTTTTATTCTTTTTTTGTCCCAGGATAACTTGAAGGTTGAGATGTTTCCAGGGAATAAAGAAATAAATAAGGAGAATAAAGAAGCAGCGATTCGAGGGGAAGGCTTGCCTCGGCGGCCGGAGGAAGACGTGTGCGGTGAAGGCTTATCCACCTGATGCGTTATATTTAGGGAAGCCGAAATATTCACACGCCACCTCGGCTGACGGCTCCAATAAGCCGAAAACCAACCCCAAATGAAGTTAATGTTACAGGCGTTAAGACCCGACCCGAACCCTAGCAGGTGGCGAACCCCCTTTCGCTGCCTCTCTCCGGGCAAACGCCCTCGGTAGCGGCAGGTCTGGGTTGATTATTCCTTGATTGGGTTAATAGAAATAATTGCACCTGGGCTGTAACATCATTTGCGCCGGGCAGCCCGAGGGGAGAAGCCGCCCGACAGCCTCACCCTATAAAATACCCACCCGTGGGATGGGGTGAGTGTGTGTGTGTGGGGGGGATCCTGGCTGTGCCCAGCGCGGTTTGGACTCAGCAGGTTTAGAAGTGCGGGAGCCGGTCTTTGAGTGCTTGAGGAATTTGGGGGCCAGTCCTTCTTCCCCGCCTCCCCCTAGCCCTTTATAGCCCCTCGTCCCCATGAAAATCAAAAGAACGAGGCTGAGGAGAGGGCTCTAAGCTCCGACACAGCAGGATTGGGTTTAAATCCAGGAAAGATTAACCCTTTGCTGAGCCGGCAAAGCTGCGGACCCTGAGGGAGGAGAGCCCTAAATTTGTGGGCGCCGCTCTGGTGTCACCTTCTTGGGGGACAGGGGTGGCTGTGGGGCTCCCAGGGGCTCGGCGGGACTGGAAATAGCGTGGGCAACGTGGCTAGCCGAGGAATATCTGTAGGTGTGGAGATGGGGATGCTGCGGCGGCAGAGCCCCAGAGATGCTGCAGCCCATCCCGAGGTGCTGTCCGGCCCTGAGGGGATGCGGCAGGACACGGTTGCCATTGCGGAGAGGTGCGGAATTCCACTCCGATCCCTTTCACCCGTGGACACACTTCCCAGCCCTTCCCACCTTCCCGTGGGAAACGCGACAGGGATGCGAGGCTGGGGACTTGCCGGGCTGGAGGGTGCGGTGGGGAGAGCCTGGCCCTGGGTGCAAACGTGGGACAACCCCGAGGGCGCGTATTCCCCCAAATTCGTGCGCTTGGGGACCCTCCCCGGCTGTGCGTGTTGGGGAGACAGCGCCGGCTCTTCCCAGGGCCGCCGGTACCGACCTGCCGGTCCGGGGATGCGGGGGCAGAGCGGGGACCCGCGGCGGCTCGTTCACCGGGGACCGCGGGGGCCAAACGCCGCCGAGCACCGGGGGCTGGCGGCGTCGGGGCCGCCGATTTCGTTGTGGTGTTCAACGGCCCCAAAACACCGCGTTTCGTCCCAAAACGAGCGCGGGGGCTGGGAGGGGAGCGGGGCCGTGCCTGAGGGTGCGCCCCGTCCGTGGGGCACCGGCGTGGGCATTGCTGCTGCTTTACTGCTCCTTCGCCGTGCCCGGGGACAGGAGCCCCAATTTGGGTTTGCCAGGGCGGGGGGTACGGGGGTGCTGAGCCGGTTGTGCATGTGTGTGTGTGCATGTATGTATGTGTGTGTGTGTGTGTGTGCTCGCCGTGTCCCTCCCTCCAGCCACCCCACCCCCGGGGAGGGGAGGGAAAGGGAGGGAGGAGGGGGGGGGCTCCGACGGCTCGCCTCGCTCCGGCAGCCCCAGTCTCTCCGCCAACGTCAGGGAGGTCATTAATAACCAATTAGGAGGGTCAATGAAGCTCATATATAGCCGGGCGGGAGCCGCCGAGCGGCACGGAGCCCGGCCCGCCGCCCGCGCCCCGCCGAGCCCGGCCCGCCCGCCGCCTCGCCCCCATGATGGGCTCGGTGCTGCCCGCCGAAGCCCTGGTGCTCAAGCCCGGGCTGAAGCCGCAGGGGCTCTCGCTGGCCGAGGTGATCACCTCCGATATCCTGCACAGTTTCCTCTACGGCCGCTGGAGAAACGTCCTGGGAGAGCAGCTCTTCGAGGAGAAGAGCAGCCCCAAGACCGCCTTCACGGCCGAGGTCCTGGCTCAGTCCTTCTCCGGAGGTGAGTGGCGGAACCTGAACCCCCTTTTTTCTCCAGACCCCCTCCCCCCCACTCCAACCTCCCTTTCCCTTCGTCCCCGGACACCCCCATGGGCTCTGGGACGGGCCCCCGGTGCCCGGCGGTGAGATGCGGCTCCCGGCGCCCCGCTCTCCCCAGGCGTGTAATAGCAGTTGACTGGGGAAAGAAGGGCTTTAAATTCATTTGGTTAACTTGGGCTTGACCTGAGAAAGTTCCCACTTAAACCGCGGGCTGGGGAGGGGGCAGGGGGGCCGGGGGGGTGCCGGGGCCGCCCCGCATTCAGCCTCCCGGGACAATATCTTTTCTCTCGCCCCGGCATTGCCGGGGCGTCCCGGCTCCCTTTTCCCCCTCTCGGATTTCTGTTCCTCTCTTAATTTACCATGAAGGCTAATTCCATTTCCATTCACGATATGTCAACCATCTCATCTCCCCATTTTGTAAGAGGAATTCCTGGGCCCTTTTAAACAAGCCCTCGCGCCATTCAGGCACAATGTACCGCTACAGCATTCCTAAAGGACTAATGAATTTAGAATTAGCAATTTCTTTCTAGTTGAGTTTAATGAATGCAGATCACTTTAACAGCGTGACAAATTGCTGGATGGGCCGAAATAGACACCATTTAACCCCCTTTCTCAGCCCCGCTTCCTCGCCCAGCCCGGGCTGCTTTTCCCAGGTACCTCCTCAATGCCCCGGGGGGGACCTTGTACCGCTTTGTAGGAGCCCGGTTGGGCGTTTAAAAGGCTCAGACCCGGGATTTGGGTTGGGGCCGGGGAGGGGTCCTCGCTGTCCCCCTCCCCGGGCATCCCGGCGCGCTCTCCCGACCCTTCCCCGCAGCCAGCCCGGGGCGCGGTGTGGCGGGAGGGGGGTGGGAGGCGGCGGGTCCCTTTTCCGAGCCCTCTCCCGTCGCCCGCAGAGGTGCAGAAGCTGTCCAGCCTGGTGCTGCCGTCGGAAGTGATCATCGCCCAGAGCTCCATCCCCGGAGAAGGGCTCGGCATCTTCTCCAAGACCTGGATCAAGGCCGGTACCGAGATGGGACCGTTCACGGGCAGGGTCATCTCTCCGGAGCATGTGGATCTGTGCAAGAACAACAACCTCATGTGGGAGGTAATGACACGCACACAGCCCCGGACCCCCAGCCCCAACTCGCCTGGGGAGAGGCAGGGATGGGGTGCTAGAGCCCGGGGGCTTTGTCCTCTACTTGTTTACCCTCAGGGACCCTCCCGTGCCTCAGTTTCCCCATTCATCCAAACATCTGGCTTTCTTCAGGGCAGGAGAAGGACGAGGTTTCTTTAGCCCTCAGGGTGCAGCCAGCCCTTGGAGGAGCCCCAAGATGTTGTTGCTTCCCTCACGCAGCAGGATCTTGCCCTGCCCCTCACCGCGGTGGTGAAACACCTGGCTGGCAGCTGCCTGCACTGTGCATGACAGGCAAAACCAGCTCTGCACAGTCCCTGCTTTGTCCCAGTTCAGGGTGATCTGAGCTGCCAGAACATCGTACATTAATGCCCAGATAATAGAGGAGGATGTGTGTGTCCTTATTTGATTTCACTGAGTGTCAGACTTGCACTTTTTGATTATTATTATTGTGAATTTATGTTTAATAAAAGCTTGTCTGACCTTTCCTGCCACGCTGCAAAGCATCTTCCCCTGCGGGCTAAATCTGGCAGGCACCTTCCTCCTCCACCCAGGGATGCTCTGCTGGCAGCTGCAGGATGCGGAATAACGCCTTCGGGGCCAGGCTGCTGGTGGGGGTCTGCAGAGAAGGGGCACTAAGGCAGGGAGATGGGTTATTTGGTGGGCACAGGTTGGTGGGGCCAGCTGTGCCTGCCCAGCAAGAGCAGGGTACCCTTCCTCAGCCCTGCTGCGGATGCGCAGTCCAGTGCCATGGGCAGGAAGGGTTTGGGCATCTCCCATCCACAGGCAGCAGCTGCAGGCAGGGTCTCGGCTCCAAGGCTGAGCTGCTTTTGAGCTTGTCCTGGCTGGGGAATTAATCCCAGAGGAGGAGGGGGAGCTTGGTCCATTTTGGGCAGCATTTTTACCAACTGATATTTCCCCCTCCCAGGTCTTCAACGAAGACGGCACGGTGAGGTACTTCATCGATGCCAGCCAGGAGGACCACCGCAGCTGGATGACCTACATCAAGTGTGCCCGCAACGAGCAGGAGCAGAACCTGGAGGTGGTCCAGATTGGGAACAGCATCTTCTACAAGGCCATTGAGGTTAGTGAGGCTGGGATGCAGCTGGGCAGCTGTGGGAGGGGATGGGGTGCTGGGATCCCCCACCCCATAGACCCTTCCTTGTCCTTTGGGCCCATGGCTGGTGTGTCTGTGGGAGCACAGGGTGACTTTGCCATCCCTGGCACCCAGATCCCTGCGGAAAGGCCATTGCAAGTGGTTCAGGGAGACCGCAGGGAGCAGTGAGGGGTCCTTCTCTCTGTCCACTTTTGGTGGGCTCATGGGGTGACGTGCTGAGCAGAGGAAAAGCAAATGCTGCTCAAACTTGTTTTGAGGTGTTAAGTGTGAAAAGGCTGGGGTCCTCGCCCAGGTAGGGCTTTGGGCAGGACTTTGGGCTTGGATGCTTTCATGGAAAATGGGATTTTGTGTGGAACCTGCTTCTCCATAGCAGAGGGAAGTCTGGGGGCTTCTGTGAACCCCAGGTGCTGAGTGCAAGCCGTGCCTGGCTCTGCACAGCTTTGTCAGGGGGCTCACTGTGGCTCTGGCTGTGAAGGGAGAATGGGACAGGGGCTGCCAGAGCCGTGTGTGCAGCCGCAGAGCGGGCAGGGTGCGGCACCAGCATGGCCGCGCCTCGGGCTGCCGGCAGCAGGGCTGTGGGGAGGGGACTCATCCTGCCTGGCTCGTCCACGCACACCCATGTGAAGTGCTGGTGGCGGTTGGCCTGGCAGGGAAGCAGGCGCTGGGTCCCAGGGATGCCCCAGGGCACAGGTGCTGTGGGGTGATGGCTGGAGGTACCCCTCCAACCCCACAGCTCCCCATGGGAGATGCTGGGATGGAGGTTGATGTCCAGCTCCCTGGCAGCATTGATGCTTCGTGCGTATTGGTCTCTGCGGCAGCGGTGTGATGGTGGGGACCAGCCCTGCAGTGTCCCCATAGCCCGATGCCGTGGCAGGAGGACAAGGCAGTGGCTCAGTGAGGTGTCCCTGTGCAGCTGCTCCAGCTTGGAGTCATGAGAGGCAACATCTGTTCCCCTCAGACCAGTTCTGGGATGCTGTCCCTCTCCAACCTTGGACCCAGAGGCTCACCCGCTCGGGAGCGTGGGCTATGGGAGCTGGGAAAGGCTCTTAGCTGGGAAAGAACTTCAGTGACCGCTGGGTCTGGGCTGCTGCCCTAGCTTACAGAAAGGCAGATGCTCCACGGCACAGGACTGTGGCTGAATCCTTCATGGAGCGAGCACTGGGGCTGGGTTTGGGATTGCCGCAGTGGGATGGGGAAAGCAAGTGGGTGGGTGAGAAGAGAACAGGAATTTTCTCAGTGAGGTGCTGCAAGAGCCTAGGTGCTGCTGCACTGCTCTCCCCACTCTGGACACCCCTCCACGGGCTTCAGCTGTACCCAGTTTAAGTCCTGATGTTCTTGTGGGCAGCTGTGCCTGTCAGGACAGTGGCCGTGGTGCTTTTTATTAGTGCTCTGAAATGAGGCAAAGAAGTAAAACAATTCCAGGGAGCTGCAGTGTATTTGGGAATACAGCCATGTTCCTCACACCTTGTGCACGCACAGACGATGGGACAGGTGGGTTGATATTTGGGGAGGTGTGTGTAGAGACCCTGTGCAGTCAGGCTGCAGGTTTGCTCCCGGGGACAAAGCAGCAAGCGCCAGAGCAGGATGAGTTTAATTCCCTCAGCACAGGCATCAAAGTTGCAGTGATGAGGGCGCTGATACTCAAGCGATGGGGAGGTAAAAGTGGGGATGCAGGGTTCTTGCAATCGCTCTGTGGTGTGCTCCCCAGGTGTGGCAGGCATCCAGCTGTGTTCCTGCTGCCGCTGGGTCAGCGTGGGTCCCTCTGTACCAGGGAGAGCCCAAGGGACCAGGGCTTTCTGTGTGGGAGGAGAGGAAGGGAAGCATAGGGTGCGCTGGGAGCTGGTCACAAGCAGGCTCGACAGGTCTGGGACCTGCATCTCTCGTGGGCTGCCCATCCCTGCCCGTGCAATGTGCCCGCAGCCACGTGTGCATGCACACATGCAGTCCAAAACCACTCGCTTACCAAAGCTCATCAGGGTGTATACACCCAGCAAGGAAAAGCAGGAGAGGATTTGCCTTTGTGGAGATCTCTCAGCCTGTTAATCCCCGAGTGCAGAGTCACGGGCGCACCAACGCGGCGCCTCAGACCTGAGTGAGCTCCCCACTTGTCACCACTGCTCCTGCCTTGTCACCTCCCTCACAACAAGCCCTGGACCTGGAGCATCACCCTGAGACCAGCTGGAACAGCTCGGTCTTGGGTGGGATAGACAAACACCGATCTGGTCTTAGCGGTGCCCGCTCTAAGGCACACATCTGTCTGGGTACCAGCCTCCTGCTCTGCGCCCACGGCATCCCCTCTGCACCCACCTCTGCTGTGCCATGGCTACGGTACAACATCCCTTAGGATGCCTTTCCTGGGATTCCTTTCCCACCTACCCACCACAAAATCAGATTTATTGGGTGTCTCTTTCACTATTTGCCTCTGATATTTTTGTATGTTTTGCCCATTCCTGCCTTTACTTGTGAGTTGGTTTTCCCCCTCCTCTTCCTCAGAAATGTCAAGCTGTTGCTGCTGGAAAATGAAGTGAGGGCAGCAAGTTTGATCTGAAGGGGGGGATATTTTAAACTATTCTGGTGGATGTGTACATCTACCTGCTCTGGCATATGTACACCAGCTCGATATAAACATGCATGCACATGTGTATGTGCTTTAGCCTTCTGGTGATACTTGATTTGATTTGCTTGTGTTAAAAAGACTGATTTTTCTGGTAAAAGAAAAAGACACTTTGAAACTGAATTAATTTGTGCCAATACTGGCTTTCCCTGACTCACCTGTTCCTGCTCCAGCCCTGGCGAGGTCTTTATGTGGATGGACACTCCAAGTCAAATTCCCAGTTCTTTTGGGTGCTTAAAATCATGTCTTCAGCGCTTGGGTGATCTAGCTCATGATCTGTGTCTCCTGTGGATGATGCTTTCCTTGGACTACCCTGTGCATGGAAAGTCATCCTCTGAAATGGGGCATTCTCCATTTCTAAATTAGGTTTCCAACACTAGGGATCTGCGAGGGGCAGCTGTGTATGGTTTTAGGAAGCGATGTTGTTGGTGTTACTGGTGCCTGAAGCAGATGCTCTGCTGTGTGTTGGGAGGCTTGAACAGTATTTCCCAGCTGCTCGTTCTGGCAGCTCAGAACCACAACGGGAGCAACAGGGGAAGAAGTGCCATCACTTCAGGGAAACAGGAGTGTGGGTTGTGTAAAGACCCTTCCCTGGCTGTGTAGATCTTGGGTGGTTGCAGGCACTGTGGTTTGATATGGGATGCAGGCAGCATCTTGCACCTGAACCACGCTCATCTACAGCAGCCCCTGAGCTCTCCTCTGATTCCTGGGATGATGTCCTGTCACTGCCACGTCCACGTTTCCACCTGCTAAAATAATCCCCAGCGGGGTCGGGTGGGAGATGCTGCCTGTGCCCTACAGCAAAGGGTGCGGGTGGCTGCATCTGGAGCTGGAGCGCTCCGCCGGAGCACGGAGCCGGGGCTCCGTGTCACAGCTCCCTGCTTGGGTCTCTGTCACTTGTGCTTCGCTGCACTTCATGGGTCCACAAATGACTTATTGCTCCTCATCTCTGTGTGCTGCCGTGTCCTCATCTCCCCGAGCTGTAGGGACATCTGGGTCCTTCGTTTCAGAGACATCAGCTCTGTCTGTGTGCTGTGTAGCTGCTTATTTGCTGGTCATGTTTGTGGCAGAGCCTGGGAGAGACCCTGGTGCAGGTTTGTGCTAGTGGTAGATGGTGCTGAGCTGTGCTGTTGCCTTTGGCTGTGCTGTGCCTGCCTGGGGGTGCTGGGGGCCACAGGCAGGTCCTGGATGGCAGCAGGGTCTTGCAGGAGAGGGGGTATGGCCAGTGTCTGAAGCAACTGGCCAAGGATGCACGGGGAGCTCCATGCTGTCCCCCCTCAACGTCCCTGTCTGTCTGTCTTTTTAGATGATTCCTCCAGACCAAGAGCTCCTGGTCTGGTACGGGAACTCCCATAACACCTTCCTGGGCATCCCAGGTGTGCCAGGCCTAGAAGAGGAGCAGAAGAAGAACAAGCATGGTAGGTAATGTTGGAAATGGCTGTGGATGCAGCATGCAGCTCGGAGGCTGTGGGGTGGGTGTGGGGCAGGGATACCCCAGGGGATATGGCAGATTCCCCCCAACTTTCTGGAGACAAACATAGGGACCCCATACAGACAGGTTCCCAGTAATGTGGGGGTTGTCTCTGGGCCAGTTTGCCCACAGCTGTTGCTGGCGTGGTGGCCAGTGGTTGCAGCTGGCCAGATGTGTGAGTGGGGGGAAGGCAGCCCGACGCGCTGTGAAGCACCGAGTGGGTGCAGCTGTCAGTGTCCCTACTCTGCATTTAACAAATTGCAGTTGCAGGAGACCTTTCTCTCCTCGTGCTTCTGCTCTCTGCTTGTTTTAGTGAGACACCCCTCCATGGGCTGGCAGCGGGGCTCTGGGGTACCACCAAGGGCTGCTGTTCAGAGCCAGACCCTATGTGCACTTCCTAGCCCTGCTCCCGGCTCTGAGAGAGCCAGGTCAGAACCCAGGGGAGGAGGTGGCGCCAGCGCAGGGGCAGCACCCTGCTGCTGAAGGGCCCAGGCAGGAGGCCAGGGCAGCGCAGCTGGGGGTTCAGCCACTTGTCATCTGCAGCCCAGGGAGGGGAAAAGCGCTTTTTGTGCCTGCCTATAGGGCAGACAGGTCGGCTTGTGTGTTCCCCCTCCCCTAAATTTGGGTGAGCCGGTTCCCAGCTCTGTCCCCATCCCAAGTGCCAACCTGTGACCCCACTCTGCCCAGGATGGGTGTCTGCTCGGGGCACCCTCTGCAAGCAGAGGAGCTGGCAAGGGGGCACGGGGTGGTTACGTAGTGCCTCTGGGGATTGGGGGAGAGGGTGGTGGGCAGCGCCTGACCATCCCATTGTCCCCAGAGGATTTCCACACGGTGGAG
The DNA here is from genome assembly GCA_027925045.1 of Hypotaenidia okinawae. Classification (NCBI taxonomy): domain Eukaryota; kingdom Metazoa; phylum Chordata; class Aves; order Gruiformes; family Rallidae; genus Hypotaenidia; species Hypotaenidia okinawae. The sequence goes on along the minus strand of BSDF01000019.1, from coordinate 8,613,628 downwards.
ACGGGAGCCAGCACGACAGGGAGGATGCGCTGCGTCATCTGCCACCGCGGCTTCAACTCCCGCAGCAACCTGCGCTCCCACATGCGCATCCACACCCTGGACAAGCCCTTCGTCTGCCGCTTCTGCAACCGCCGCTTCAGTCAGTCCTCCACCCTCCGCAACCACGTCCGCTTGCACACCGGCGAGCGGCCCTACAAGTGCCAGGTTTGCCAAAGTGCCTACTCCCAGCTCGCCGGGCTGCGGGCACACCAGAAAAGCGCCCGCCACCGGCCCCCCAACGCCTCTCTGCAGGCTCACTCGCCCGCCCTGCCCGTGCCCCATCCTGCTTCCCTGGCCCATCACATCCCCACCATGGTGCTGTGAAGCCCTGGTGCTGCAGCGGGTTTTTGGATGGTGAAGACTGGCCCCGAGACATGCAATGAACTGTGTGTGTGTGTTTGTGTGCGTGGTTGGCCCTTGGCAGGGCTGGGGGGCAGAGGCAGGGCTGCTCTGTGTGTTGAGAAGAGGGGGTGTCAGTTGATATTTGGGACACCGCTGTTTGCATGGGGTTTGGCAGGCTGCTCGGTGAGCCTGGGGTACGTCCCCAGCTCCGCAAGGTGCTGGCACAGCTGCTCCATGTGGGATCCTCCCTGGGGAGATGTGGCATAGGGCGCTGGTCCCTTGGGTCGTTGGGGGGAGAGGGGTGAAGGGATGTAGTGGGACATCCTGGGTGAGTTCACCAGTGCACTGGGGAAGGGCTGGGGCAGCCTAAAACCTGTGCTGGGTGTTGAAAGGCTGGCACAGCCCTGTTGCGGCCACCCTGTTCATGCCTGCTTACCCCAGGGGCCGCTTTGGCCCTGCTGTCTCTTTCCAAGGGCCACATTTCTCTCCTTGGGGACCTTGATTTTCGCCAACAGTCACATTTTCCCCCCAAATCCCCTTACCTGCCCTTCTCCAGCCTGAGCGGTGTGCTGGGGTTTGCCCGATGCCTCCAAGCAATGCAGACACCCCCCAGCACGACATCCCAGCTGGAAATGCCTATCCAGGGGCAGGCTTTGCGGGGTGGACGACACACGGACCCCCATGCTCTGCTGGGCTGTGCCTGCTCCAGCCCCCGGAGCATCATCGCTCCCCGCAGAGGGAACATTTCGGCTGTTATTTCTACCGCCCTCTGGGGACAGAGAAAGCCAGTCCCCGGGCCAGCTCTGTCCCCAAGGACATCTCCCAGCGCCCTCTGGAGTCCTGCCACAGGCGAGAGGAGGGCAGTGTATCATAAAGCTTAAAGGAAGGTATTCTGATATTAATTATAAGTGTGAGATGTATAAAGTTCTCACAAACTGTGTTTTACTTCCAGAAGAAAGAAAGAAAGAAAGAAAAAAACCCAACCCAACAAAAAGCAAACAACTGTCACTTTAACTTTGTAAATATTTATGTAAACATTATTTACAAAACTTTGATATTATATATTATTTGATTGTATATGTACACAGTGTAAATACATTTGTACCTCTCTCTTGTATTCTAAATAAAAATTACTTGGAACATTTATCATTTAGAAGATGGATAGCATGGAGAGCTTTCTTTTGTTTGCTGGAGGAGGGGTGTAGCAGTTGGGGTGAGCAAATGTTTTGGCTAGGATGAGGTGGATAAGGAGGTGTTAACAGTGTATGTTGGGCCAAATAGGGCAGTTGGGAGGAGGAAAGATCGGCTTTGGGAAAAACAAACCCTCCGCAGGTCTGAAAGAGAAGGGGGTGCCGGAGTGGGAGGTGTTTGGTCTGGTACATAGAATCACCTGGGTTGGTAGAGACCCTTTAGAGCATTGAGTCCAACCAGCTTAACCCTGCCTAGCCCCCTCTAGCCCATGTCCTTAAGCACTTCATCCACACACCTTTTAAACCCTTCTAGGGATGGTGACCCCACCAGCTCCCTGGGCAGCCTGTGCCAGTGCCCAACAGCCCTTTCAGTACAGAAATCCTTCTCAATATCTAGCCTAAATCTCCCCTGGTGCAATTTTAAGCTATTCTCTCTCGTCATCACTTGTAACCCCTGACATCTCTGCACCTGCCTTGCAGGCTGTCGATACCTTTTGATGTCTTCTATGAAACAACAGTCCTGTTGTGGCTGTGATGGGCCACAGGCATGAGCCTTGCTTGAAACTGCAATGTTTGACTGTGATCCTGAGGAAGTAGGGTGTTGACTGAAGGGTCATCTCTGGGCTTCGTTCTGCTTGGTCTTTTCTCAGCGGCCGAGAGCCCTTTGAATTCAATTATCAAAGCTTTGAATTAAATTACCCTGCTGTGGAACAGCTCTGGCAGGGGTTCCCCCTTGGCCCTGACTGCTCTGCAAGCCCAGGCTAAGCGCTGCCTATGCTGCAGCCATGGCAGGGCAGTCCCCAGGCTGGCCCAATGCAGGGAAGGGGCTGCCCGGCTTCCCGCTGCCTCCCCCGGGAGAGGGCGAGAGGCTTCGCCTCACAACTTGGGGTACATGGGGGGTGTGGGTGTTCGTAGGTGCGTGGGCACCCGTGGGATGGGAGGTGCCGCTTCTCTCCAGGGAGAACACACCCTGTGCCCGCAGCGCTGCCCTGCGGCTGGGGCTGCCCCAGGGTGGGGTGCTGGGCCGGGCGGCACCCGGGGAACGAGCCGCCCTCCCCGCGGCCCACCGGGCTGGGCTCAGGCGCCTTGCCCGCACTAAACATGGCTCCCCTCGCCAAGCTGTGAAGCTTCTCCGCACCTTCCTGCTACGAACCAAATTGGCCGGCAGGCAGCCTCACCCCCTTCCCAACGCCGCTGCCCTCACTCAAGATGGCGGCGCCCACGCTTCCAGGTGCGTTCTCGCCAGCAGTCAGCATGGCGGGCGGAAGGCGGGCTTGGAGGGGGCCGCCGGCGCTGCGCTGCCCTCACTCAAGATGGCCGCGATCAGCATGCGGCTGCCGGAGTTTCGCAAGGCGGTGGTGCCCAGCGTGTCCCGGGGCGACGAGAAGCACCTGGTGCTACCGGGGGACACGATCACCACGGACACGGGCTACATGAGGTGCGGGCAGCGGCGGAGGGGAGGCGGCGGGGGGACGTGGGCTGGCTGGCCTGGGCCTCTCTCCTGAGGCGGCCGCTCTCTCCTCAGGGGCCACGGTACCTACGTGGAAGATGAGAAGCTCATCGCCTCGGTGGCCGGCATTGTGGAGAGGGTGAACAAGCTGGTGTGTGTCAGGCCGCTGAACAGCAGGTGAGCGCAGCCGGCTCCTCCGCACAGGGAGCGCAAAGCCCGCCGCCGGTGCCCCGTGAGGATGAGGTATGTGACGGGATGTTCTCTGTCCCGCTCCCAGGTACAACGGTGAAGTCGGTGACATCGTGGTCGGGAGGATCACAGAGGTAAGGCTCGAGTTTCCTGATGTGATGTTTCGTGAGGCTGGGCTGGCTGGGCACTGTCCTATCCGGGGATGCCTGTGTGGGGCTGTGGGTGTTAAACACACTGAGGCTGTGAGCAGTGAGCAGAGCTGTCTGCAGGCTCGGCTGGCTGCAGGGCCTCCTGCTCCGCCAGATTGCTTCTTGCTGGTTTTCAGAGTGTGTATCCACTGATGGTTTATTGTCTTCTCCAGGTTCAGCAGAAGCGGTGGAAAGTGGAAACCAATTCCAGACTGGATTCAGTCCTGTTGCTGTCGTCTATGAATTTACCTGGTGGGGAACTGGTGAGTGTGGCTCATGTGGAGCAGTGCCAGAGCCTCGTCTTCTGCTTCCACAGCAGAGGCTGAGGCACTGGGCAGCTCTGGAGTCCTTCCCACCGTCAGCACAAGGGTAGCGATGGGTTTTGTGGGTGGGCCCGTAGCACTCTGATGTGTTTGACTCTCAGTGTTGTTTGGACACGAACATATCAGTGATCTAAAGTGCTGCCCCACCTGATTCAATTTTCGTTGACCAGTTGATCTTTTGCATGGCGTCCTAAGGTCCCTGTGCAATGTGGGTATGAGCTGTCATGTCTCCTTCTGAGCTGCACGTAACTTCTCTTGCATTGTGTGTTTCAGAGAAGGAGATCAGCAGAAGATGAGCTTGCGATGAGGGACTACCTGCAGGAAGGGGACCTCATCAGTGTATCCTTCCACTGCTTGTACTCGGAGGAGCCAAGGGGCATGGGGAGCACAGCCAGACCTCAGCCAGCCTGGCTGGTTGCAGGAGCTCTCTGACGGGGGCAGCCAGTGGCTCATGGTACCGGGCAGCGTTAGGGACCTTGTTTCCTTAAGTGGTGCTGACAGGCAGAAGTCCAGTCTATATTCTCTGATGGGGCTGTATCACTGCACACCCGGAGTCTGAAATATGGGAAGGTGAGTTGTTCAGAAACACTCGGGTTTGGCCTAATTCTGCTCCAGTTGAATTGTGTAAGGCCTTTTGGAAGGATTTTTAAGGAAAAAAGCTCTGGGGTAGAGCAGGATGTTTTTCTAACTTGTTCTTGCAGCTTAGGAAGAATCGAGCAGAGTTTCCCAAATCAGAGTGAGTGCCCTTGAATTGCTCTTTGAGCTGCTGCTCTTCCCACCCACAATTACAGCCTATGAATCCTGTTTCCCCCACTATCCGTTTGCAAATTTAACCCTGGGGAGAAAAATCTGCCTCAAACTTCATCCCTCCTCTTCTGCAGGCCATTGCCCCTGTGACTTGTTTCTCCAGGGCTCTATTTTAGGCTTTACGCAGTTGGCATTTATCTCTGGTTTTGTGCACTGAAATCAGCCAAGGGGCCACTGGAGCGTAGGCTGCAGTTTGGGATTACTAGACCAAGGGTATTAGTACTTGAAAGATGAAAGAGAAGGGTGCTTATTGCACGAAGGGTGAAGGATAGAGATTGGATTAAGAGGGAAAGTGTTCTGCTAAATTGGGCCTCTCGCTTGTCATTTTTCTGTGGGGATGGTTCCTGTGTAGTTACGATCAAGATATTATTAACATTTGTGCTGAGCACTTAGAGTATTCTTCGTCTTCAAAGGACTGCACAGGCATTAGCTAATCCTCCCAGTGCTTCCAGGGGCAGGCAGGTTTTATATTCACCATTTCACGGGAAAAGGTGTTAAAATTGAGTGGTTCCTAGACCAGGAGTGGAGTGCATGTCAGTGTCTTGGTGTTATCTGTGGTGGCTTGTGTCTCTCTTGCTGAGTCTCGTGGTCCTCTCTTCAGCTTGGCCAGGGTGTGCTTGTTGAGGTCTCGCCCTCCCTTGTGAAACGCCAGAAGACTCACTTCCACGACTTGCCCTGTGGTGCCTCTATCATCCTCGGCACCAATGGTTTCATCTGGATCTACCCCACTCCAGAGCAGAAAGATGGAGACGCAGGGGGCTTCACCACCAGCATGGAGGTGAGGGTTCAGGGAAGATGAACCTTTTCCCAACAAGGCTGTGTTAGTCTGATGTGATCAGGGGCACATGAATAACCTGAGACTTTCAAGATTTTCTATTAGGCTGATGGGAAGGCTTTTTTACAGTAGGCTTGTGTTATTTCCCTGTGTATTCATCTCTTTTCCTCAGCCAGTGCCCTT